>CM065121.1:41892650-43159316 GCA_033026305.1 Cirrhinus molitorella | reverse complement strand
TCACCCCACCCCTCTCTGCCATGAGGTGAGGAGGTGTAATGTTTACTTTAGCCGCACTTAGCTGTGAAACTTGCTAACTAGCACATTATTAAGAAAAACGATTTTCAAAGATGCATAAAAACCCTTATACTCACTTCTGCTGTGGGAGAAGCTGCATCAGAATGAATGTCAGACTGTTTCAGCTCAGTGAGGGCGGGTCTAAGGTAAGATGCTCATGTCAATCAACTATAGTGGGAGTGGCATCTGTCTGTGTGTCGTCACACCAACAAGAAGCTGAGAATGTTTTTAAAAAGGGGATATTACTTTTAAAGATAAAAGCGGGGGGATGCGGGGTATGAATAAATTAATGAAGCGTATTTGTCCGTGTCTCGAATCGCGCACACAGAAAGCACTTAAGAACAGTCTTTCTTCCATGGCTCGGTATGCTTTCAACATGTTTTTTAACATACATAGGAAGGGCAGCAGTGCACCACATTAAAAGAAATTAACATTCATGTTTTAATAAATGCTGGTCCACTTTAAAATGAGAGCAAGGGGGCCCCCTGGTGTTTCGGGGGCCTTACACAACTTAAGGTTGTGTAATAGGGAGTGGATAGGGAGGATTGGCTCTGTAATGAACTGTTTTGTATCTATAGATTTTATTTTAGGCAAGTTGTGATGATTTCAGAAGGCTAAATTGATCAAACATAGGCTATGATCAACTCACTGTCTGCTGCTGGCTGCTTAGTCATTACTTAAAAAAAAACCTACAACTTACATTTAACAAACAAAAAATGCTCCAAACATTTTTCTAAATTAACTTAAAAAAACTAAACAAATTCTAATCACTTTTCCATTACATACAAAACTGAACCATTTTAATAGCTGAAACAGTAGTATAAGCTGTTTGGAAAAGGGGGAAAAAAAGACTGGCTCAGGTCAGACTTGGGCCGGTAATCCTAAAGTGCATCCATCAGTCCATCCACTGACCGAGTGATGTAAAAAAAAACTGTGCTCATCAAACCAGGTGAACTGGGGTCACCAGGGGTCATCATACCAGTCTGTTGCTACACAGCAGAGTGCAATGCACTGTGTGTACTGATACCTTTCTAACATGGTCAGCATTACATTTTTCAGCAAATGAATCTACAGTAGGTTCACTGGTTATCCTTCCTTGCACTATTTTTAATAGGTACTAACCACTGCACACCAGAAACACCCCACCAGACTTGCTCATCTAACCATCACTTTTTGTCTGTTTTCAAAATCATTCATATCTTTTTGCTTGCCCATTTTGCATGACATTCAAGAACTCACTGTTCGCTTGTTTCCTAATGTATGCCACCCCTTGACTGGGTACACCGAAACAATATAATCAATGTTATTTTAAAAGACAATTACAGAGATATACTGCTGTGAGATGATATTATCCTTATGATAGTCACTGCACAGTGGAAAGATAATAGAATGATGCAGAACTATCTGGACTTACCTTATAGGATCCAGTCTTTTTAAGTATCAAATGAAGATGTTCTGCTGCGTCTCGTTGTTCATTCACTTTGGGATTGATGGTGAGAAAGCAAATAACAAACACTTACTAAAGTTAACAACAATACCGACTGAATGCTGTAAACCATAATAAGAGACTAACCGTTTGTAATGCTGAGGCTCTTAGTGATGCCAGCTGTTGAAACTGCACATTGCTGTTGCATTTCTAATTCATTGAACAATTTCTGCAACTCTTCAATCAAATTATCATCAGATGGAACAGTGACCAAACTACAAAAGACATTGAGCGTTTATTTATCAGCTGTTTGTGAATGCACTGCGGGAAGGGAAAGACATTTTTTACCTCTTGACATGATCCCTAAATTTCTTTGTCATGAAGAGGATCTGAAGAACTACATTCAAGTAGCAGGTCGAGCCTTGATTTTCCAGCCAACAGTATCCTTAAATGAGAAATGCATTGTTAACACTGGGCTAACATCAATCAAGTTGATGTATGTATATATATGTAGTGTGTGGGTTTCCATTTGCTGATAATGGTCTGTTAAATAATCACACTGAAAAATGACTGGATGAGTAAAATGATTAATAGAGTTTCCTATTCGCTGGCTGGTTCTTTACACTGCACGCACCCCCTGTTGCAGCCAGTTCAGTTCATGCTTGGTAGCTCCATAATACTATCTGTTAATATCTATAAAAAGTGTGACGTATCATGAGCAACAGCATTTGATATCAAGGATAGTGCTAAATATTGCACAAAGTGTAAATGATGTGTGTTTTATTATAGTGTGCCAGCACAAAGAGTGTTGAATATGCTGTTTTCTCAGGTACATGTTATGTTGTGATTTTGTGACAATACATTTTATTCAACTATGTTTTATATTTTTGAATTTGTTCAACTTTGCATCAGCCAGTTCATGTATGTAAGGCCAGCGTGTGCCAGCACGAAGGGTGTTGAATATGCTGGAAGCTATCAACTCACTGTTATGCTGTTTTCTCAGTAAATAAAGGTCTGGGAGAAGAATTCCTGAATCGCGAGCTTTATTGAGGCATAACACAACGCAAGGAAGATAAGACCAGTTACATGTACACACCACACACACACACACACACACACACACACACACACACTATATTGCCAAAAGTATTAGGACACCCCCTTCTAATGAACAGTTTTGACTACTTTAGTAATTTCCACGAGTACTAATCTTAATGTTTAAGCACGTAATGATATTCCAGGGAATTGAGTCCTTCTAATTTTATAGCAAACGTTTGCACAGGACCCTTTTTTATTCTAACATGACAATGCCTCTGTGTGTAAGGCAAGGTTCATAGAGAAATGTTTGATTCAGTCAGTGTGAAAGAATTTGACTGGTCTGCATAAAGGCAAGTCCTAATCCCAGTTGAACACCTCTGGTGTGACTTTAAATGCAGACCTTGTGTACAGTAATTTTAGACACTTCCAAAACTGAAGATGGAAACACAATTTTTAAATACATGAATTATGCTTTCATCTTTGTTGCTACAGTTTTGGAAGTGTCTTTTTCTGTTCTGAAGAAGGGGGTGTTCCAGTACTTTTGTCCATAAAGTCTATGTACAAGTAATTTTTTTAAACAGTACAAACATCAAAACATTAATACAATTCGAATTATACACAAAGTTAAAGAAAGGGGAAAAATATAAGAAGATACACACAGACTTGTTGCCAGAGTAACACAAAAATAAGGTAATGAAATTACATCTGAAGAAGACACAAAGGATGAATATAGAGATACCGTTTTCATAGCTTGGTAGCATAAGTTGGTGGCTCGAATTTTCTTTTACTTTTAATTATAATGTCTCAAAAATCTCTTTCAAACTTTCTCATTTTCATAAGCAGATGCTCTTGGCCTGGTCCCTCATATACAAACACAACTTATCTCCACACAAGTATTCCTTATGGGGAAAAAAAAGGATATTCTTTACAAGAATAAATCACTTTTCTTCAGAGAATGTTTCAAAAACAACCACCCCTGACTCTGTTAAAAACCTTTTGGAGTGGAGCGCCTGCGAGCCAGATCGTGTTGCCAGCACAGACTAACCGATTCATGATTTATTAGAGATTTGTTAGCGAATGCTGATCCACCAAATGCAGATTCAAACTAAAAGTAGCCTTACAAGCCTGGTTTTGAAAATGTCATAAGTTAAATATTATGTTATATTTCTGTGAAAATGTAAGGAGTACAAGTAAAAAGTAGTCAGAAAAATAAATAGTAAAGTACCGATAACAGAAAAATAGTAGTAAAGTATTTGTGCTTCATTGCTTCACATCTCTGAACAAAACTATAAGCTATATTTTGCCCTCCATATATTAAAATCCAAGAAAATACATCAACATGTAACATTTCAAGAAAATGTTTATTTGATGTCTAAATGTGAACATATAACAATCAATTTTCATTTTTTGGGTTAACTAAACCTTAAATGAATATTACTTGACCCTGAAATAAATTTTGAAATATATTTTGGTATAGGGTTGAAATTAAATATATCGGAGGGTTGAAATTAATTATTTTTTTCAATTTCAAAAATAGATTTTATTGAGCTTCATAGTTACAATATATATTTTATATGCCAAATTACTCAAAATGAAATCATTAAATAAATCACAAAACATGATAAATTGTTAAATAAATAGGATACTAAGAACTAAACAAGTAGGATATTCCTGTAATATAATAATTTAAAAATGTAGTAGTGGATGGGACAGACAATCATCACTACAGTTTTCTGTACTTAAAATCAGGGCTCCGAACCGGTTCAAGTAACAAAAACGAAAACCGTAAAAGAACAAAATTTTCCCAGGAACAAAAACAGAAACGAAAACTAAATCAATTTTAATCGTTCGGAACAGAAACGCGTATTTGAAATTACCATTAACCGGTTAATAACGTTATTTTATCGTTCTCTTTAATATTTTAATCAGACAGTGACAAATCACAATTGAGTAGAGCATGTGACCCTGAGGCATCAAGGGTGAGTAATGCCCGTGCAGCAGTCATAGGCAGTCCATTTCTCCAGCCCGATTAGATTTGTCTTTAAGCACAATGTCGGCTACCCATCAAATTTTCAGAGCTATGTTTAAGTAAAACATGCTTAGAAACGTTAAGATTAGCCTTATGTAGTAGGCTAGTGCAATCTATATTTTTGTTTCTCTTCTATAATTAATGTGAGTTAAATTTGTAGAACGTAAAAAAGTCATAATTGGCCTATAGCTTACTGTCAATGACTTTTTTAGATGGGTTGCCACCAAGACAATCCTTTTCGTCAGTATTTTTCCTATGATCCAGCCTTTCCTATTTTTCCAGCCTGCAATGATCTGAAGGACCGACCCCTTCACCCCCGTAATACGATTTTAAATGCGAAAAACTATACAGAATGTGATTTCAACTGAGGGGTACCCCTCCGATCTGATTTGTGCCACCTCAGATTCAATGTGACCCACTCAAACCTCGCAAAACTCGTATATTTTAACCATTCGATTCAAACGATCACCACCAGTGTATTTCAATTTTCACTGCTAAATTTAAACGTGCTTTTGCGCCTTACTGGCGCTGAGCCAGATAGACGCGCTCTATACTTTTACCATATATTCAGTGTTTTTAGCCACATAGAAATAATGTTTTAGTCATTTAAATTAGTTACTAGCACAAAAAAAAGTTATTTGTTAAATACTCGATGTTTGTGAGATTGTTAAATGCGTAAAGAAAGCGTCAACAATCCTTTCAATTAAAATGTGACGACGTATTTTATTCACATAGAATAACCCCCACTCCCCTCCCCATCCGTTAGCCCCCCTGAGAACCATACATACCCCCCTTGTCCGTGTGTCCTGTCGCCGGGACTGGTTCTAAAAGATGCATGCATAGACTAGTAACTGTCAACGGGAGACCATTTACATTAATGGAAGACACTGGCTTCAGAAAAATTATCGAGCCAATACAAGAGGCTATATGAAACAGTGTCAGACTTTATCATTATCTGACGTTATTGAGTGAACTTGCTGTAATTCAACTTCATATTCTTCCAACACATATCCATCACAACGAATGAAATGTTTTCAGCTGTGTGTCGTTCAGTTAGCTCTCTTACGGCCAAAGTGCGCAACAAATTTTTCTCCGTCAGTGTACTGTACATTTATGGCAAGAACAGATCAGTCTCCGCATGTAGCTGAATAAATTTTAAGCATTAGTACTAGTAGCCTTTCCATTTAACTTTGATTGTTCAGTACGAACGTAAAAACGTGTCAGTATTTTTCCAGCTTATGCTTTGTAATTAATGGAGGTATTTCTGTTGTGGTTTTAACCATGTTATGCATTAAATGTTTTTTGAGTAAAAATGTTTCTGTGTCTGTTTAGACATTTTTTTAAAGTGTATGCAAAATGAAAAATAACGTTATTAACCGTTATTTTTTCGAAAGAAACCCGTTTCGGAACGGTAATGTTTAATGAGGAACGCAGGAACGGAAACGTTATAATACCGGTTCTGTTCAGAGTGAACTGATTGATTTTTTTTTTTTTTCGTTTTTAAGCCCTGCTTAAAATGATACAATCTAATCCTGTTTATATGAAATAAGTCTGCTCCCAAGCAGGTTTATGCTTACAGACCTGTTACTATGACAGCAAGTCCAGGGGGGTGTTCCATAAAACAAGTTTACCCAATAAGCCAGGCTTATTTCAGTTATTTCAGTTCAACATGGCACCTCATGGCAAAGAACTCTGAGGATTTGAAAAACAGAATTTTTGCTCTCCACAAAGATAGACAAGGCTTGTAGAGGTTCAGTAACTCCCTAAAACCGAGTTCCATTTGGTACAGGCCTTACAATGGTCGATCAACAAAGTTGAGTACTCGTTCTGTGTGTCAGGTGCAGAACCTGGCTTCAAAAAACAGATGAATGAGTGATGCCATCATTACTTTAAAGGTTGCAGAAGCTTGTCAGTGCTCAGACCATATGCCACACACTGCAACGAGTCTTCCCAGAAGGAAGCCTCATCTGAAAGCTGGCTCACAAGAAAGCCCGCAAACAGTTTGCTGAAGACAACCTGCCCAAGAGCATGAATTACAGAACCATGTCCTGTGGTCTGATGAGACTAAAATAAACTTGTTTGGCTCAGATGGTGTCCAGCATGGTTAGGAGTACCAAGAAAATTGTGTCTTGCCTACAGTCAAGCATGGTGGTGGTAGCATCATGGTCTGGGGCTGCATGAATGCTGCTGGTACTGGGGAGCTGCAGCTCATTGAGGGAAACATGGATTCTATTATGTACTGTACATTCTGAACCAAAACATGATGCCTTCTCTCCAGAAACTAGGCCAAATGGCAGTTTTCCAACATGATAACGACCCCAAACACACCACCAAGATGACAACTGCCTTGCTGAGGAAGCTGGAGATGAAGGTTATGGAGTGGCCAAGTATGTCTGCAAATCTGAACCCTATGAAGCACCTTTGGGGCATCCTCAAGCGGAAGGTGGAGAAGCACCATGTGTCTAACCTCCAGCAGCTCCGTAATGTCATTATAGAGGAGTGGAAGAGGAGCCCAGCAACAACTCTCTGGTCTGCGGCTCTGGTCAATTCCATGTTCAAGATGATTAAGGCAGTGCCAGATAACAATGTTGCTAACACAAAATATTGAAACTTTGGACAAGTTCACTCAGGGTGTACACACTTTTGTTGTCAGCTATTTTGACAATAATGGCTGTATTTTCAGGGGACAGTAAATCTATACTGCTATACAAGCTGCACATTGACAATGCTAAAATATATCCAAGTTTAATTTATATATTATTGTCCCTTGAGAAGATATACTAAAATGGTTGCTGAAATGCGAGGGGTGTACTCACTTTTGTGAGATACTGTATATTTTGGGTTGGACTACACCCTAAAACCACAGAACCTCAAAGGCTTTTTGCGCTTGAACCCTGACAATTGCTGCTTGTAGCTATATTTATTATTATTATTATTATTATTATTAGTTGTATTATTTTACATTCATTGTTATGTATTTGTTTTACCTTTATTTCATGTAGGCCTCTCTTTTGTACTTAAAGTACTTCTAAATACATCTCTGATAATGCTTGACATTTTGACATGTATTTTTCTAAAAGGTCTCTGTTTCCCTTTCGAGGGAACATCGAACTGTGTCCTCTAGGGGTTGCTATGGGGTATGTCTACTTCGTGACCCGTGTCTGAAGCATACATTCAAAAAACTACAACAGTACTGGTCGGCGACAGCCTATGACGTCACCGATGATATACGTCATCGCCGGTGCGACCGCATAGATAAAAGGGTAGGGGTGTAACGATATGCCCAGGTCACGATACGATATGTATCTCGATACAGGGTTCACGATACGATACGTATCACAATATTTTGAACTAAATTTAAACATGAATTATTATTCTCATCAGACAGGTCAGCTGTGGCTTTTTTAGAGGTTTAAGCTTAACTATTTCTTCTGCATCAGTGATGTGCATGCGCTGAACAATGTAGCCAATCACGCAACGCAAACAGATCGCAATGACCAGAAGTGTTTATGTTAGAATTCACTCACCACTCAAAATGCCAAGTTTCCCGAGTTCTGCAAGCTTGTGAATCCTCTCTAACAAATTGTAGATAATATCTACTGTCGATTACAAACTGTTGATGTAAATAAGAGATTCATTATGCAGCGTAGAGAGCTTATTAACGGAACTTTGCAAGATCGAAAGTGAAAGTGAGTGACAGCTTTTAGTAAGCGCTCTTTGCGCACATTCAACGCTGTATATTACTCACTGTCTTAGTTAGAACAAAGGTTTTTCATAATTTTATTTGTCTTGATGTTTCAAAATGACTCTTTTGTGTGCTTTTAAAAGCGACTGACGCAGGAAACATTTAAACCTGCTTGCGATGCGAGGTTCAGTGCGCAAAACACTTGATATGTGTGACTCGAAAAGCAGGCGAGTCTGAAGCACCAAATTTTTTATTTTGGTAATATGTGCTGTGACTAATATAGCTCTGACAAGCCCGTGAAGTCCACCCGCCAGTTGTTATTGTCACATTCTCTGCTTTTTTCAGACCGTCAACCACCTTTGCGGAGCTGTTGCAGAGTAGTTCATGTTGGCAGCTCAACCAATAGGATTAGACTGCAGTCATATCGTAAAAGTATCACAATCACTCTACGATACATATCGTAACATTTTTGTATCGTGAAATATCGTACTGCGATATATCGTTACACCCCTATAAAAGGGTGCTGGTCGAACATATCATCCGCTTCTTCTTCTTCAGCGATTGTTTCAATTTGAAGTCGTGCATCTTTGGTAAGCTTGTCTTCTTACCTCATGTCAGCGAAGTGTTGTTAGAAGTGTGTTTTGATCTATATTAGATGCTTGATGACTCACACTCTTTTTGACGCTATATCGTCAGGTTGAGATTATGCACGTGATATCCCCGTGGGGCCGTTTGGTTGCGTTTGCCCTTCCCCCCGTGATTCATGAACTCGCTGCTAGGCACGGAAGGGACTGAGTTCGTTGGGGTCGCGGCTTCTCCTGATTGATATTCTAGGGTTGCCAACCGTTCCGTATAATACGGAATCGTTCCGTATTTAAGACATAAAAGCAGCGTTCCGTATTAATCCCATACGGAATGCAGTTTGTCCCGTATAATACATGCAGAGTAGAGAAATATATATTCTCTGAATGTGGAGTTAATGTCTGAGCAAGGTAGCGGTATACAGTTGCTTAATTAAAGAGTCAATCCAAATATTTAACTGTTTCAAGAGATGCGTGCGTGCCTGCGTCTATCTGTTTGTGCGTATCTATGCACACGCGCTCGTGAGAGCTCTCTGTCAATGGGTGTTGCTACATTACCTGAATGCTCGCAAAATGACAGAGCAGGTGGGAGATTTTTATAGAAACTTTACAGCTGCTGTTCATATAAAATGAGTTTGTCAAATCCTGTACTTTTCATTGCACAATACATAACAACTATAGTTGTTAACACACTTTTAAATAAAAATGACAAAATGCATTTAAAAGAACAATTTGTCTCTCGTCACTGTTGCAGTCACAATTTTATGGTGGTAAAATTATTCACTCATATATACGTGGTTTGTGTGTGACATTTTTATGAGACACTATTATTTTTAGAATTAAATTGTACACGAATAGGTAAAAAAAAAAACGTGTTTATGTCTGAGATTCTGTTCTTTATAGGAAAATAAGGGACATTATAAGAGACACTCACAAAGATTGTCCCTTATTTTCCTTCGAAGAAGTTGGCAACCCTAATTCTGACAAGGGGAGGCTTTCCTGAGCTATGAGATTTTAGTATGTTGATACTACAATCCCTGGACCTGTTGGTCCTTCTGTGCAGGTAAGAGCTTTTTTGAACTTTGCTCTCCATGCTATCTATGTTCTCCCTAATGTGAGGCTTTATAGCACCTGCGCTAAGCTCAGTTGATCTTTTCTCTCTTGTTGGTTAACCATGTGCTCGCCCGAGGGGCTTCTTGCTTCTGCTATCCACCCATCTTCATGCATTGATCGGAGTAGGGACCCTGTCTTGTTTGAGAACGGAGCGGCTCTCCCCTAAATCTCTATTCCACTGGACAAAGGTGTTTCTGCGGAAACCCCTTTCTGAGCATTGACAGCTCTCCAGGCGCATGTCTGGGCCCATTTTTTGTCAGACCTGTTGGTCTGGCGGGGATAGAGTCCATGTTTTCTATTGAGATAGAAAGCACACGCTACTTGGATTCATAATAGCTTGTAAACCCCTCTGTGGCCCTAGCCACTAGGTGGGTACTATTTTACTACAATGTTCAAGATTAATTTCTTTGGTTTGGGTTGTCTGTCCTTCCTATGTTTCAGGTTTTTTGGACCTTCTTGTCAGCGGGACCCCTCGCTGGTTTGGTCTGGATGTCTGCCATCCTGCAACCAATGCTAGGCACTGCAGGGTTAGTCTCCTGATTGCAGTGTCTCTGTTATACACTGCATCCTGTAGGACTTGACGCCATGCTTCGTCATTTGCTTCAGAAGAAGAAGCGGATGATAGGTTTGACCGGCACCCTTTTATCTATGCGGTCGCTCCGGTGAAGTTGTATTATTGTATTATTGTTTGCTTCTATATGATACTGTCATATCAGTGACTGAATCGCTCTCTATTTGAAGTTTATGTACACAATGTTTATGCTTATGTGCAGTTTTATGTAAATTACCTCATACCTGATTCTGAGATTGAAAGTCTTTGCCATTTCTAACATCTAGGTGGTGGTGGTGTTATAAGATTGAATTGTTGTTCATATGGTTTGATCCTTCATGCTATTTAACCTGTGAATTTCACCAGATTATGTACACTGTTCAGTTGAAACACACAACTTAATATCTTTATTTTTCTACTGTAGACCACACATACATGCATAATTCTGAATATGTATACACAATAAGTATTTCCCTGTGAAGCCTGTGTATAGCCATGTTGTGTGCATCCTGGTTGCAAATTATTCCTTTGGATGAAAATAAACTCCTTTGGATGAAGCTGATTAGATTCTGTGATTTGACTAACACCCCTTAAGGAAAGCTAGATATCAGACCTCATCTAATACAGTCCTTTCTAATTTAACTACAAAACAATGAAAAATAAAACTTTGGCACTTTTTGCACTTTATAAATGCTCACTGTGCTCTGTAAAACCTTTAACAAATAATGAACAAACATACTGATAATAAACACAGCTTTATACTTATATAATTCCCTTACCTTGTTGCTGGGACATCTTTGATGTTCATGAATGCAAAAAAAAAAAAAAAAAGTGTCTTCAGCAGCTTTGTTTGTATATGCTATAAGTGTAAGTGTTCATGTATAACCGGTATAATAATAATAATAATAATAAACCCTCGTTTAAAGCTTTTACATTTGCTCCTCCCAGAAAAAGTTTCATTTTTGAACGAATTGAAAGTGTTGAATGCGTCTCACATGCATGTCTACATCACATCTCATGAAGGAATTTAATTTTACCTCCCACATTTATTGTTTTACTTTTAAGCATGTTTAATGTGCTGAACTGGTATTCCAGCTTCTTATAGACCTTTAAAATAGCAAGAAACAACAGTTTTGTACATTTTACTAAACCAGATCATGGTACTTAATTCCTTTTCAATGGCTTAATGTGTTAAATGGTTACAAACAAAATATTTTGAATTTATAAATCAGTTAAAATGAAATAAAATTCAGGCAAATATGGTGGAATTAAAAGATATCTGTTTACTTTTAAAGCTGTAAATTATTACATGTAAATTAATTTAGTTGATAAACAACTATTATAACCAAATTGCAACACCCTTTAAGTTTTTTCTGTTCACCAGTTGAGGACACCCTTGGGACAAAAAACAACAACAACAACAAAAAACAAGTATGGACCCCTTGTATTTACAGAGAGAGTCTACATTCTCTCATTAATGTGGCAAGGTAGTTTTGCATCTATATTGTTATGGATATTTCAGCTGAATGTTTACGATTAAGAATTTACTCTGGTACTGGTTTGAACGAGTCACCAGCATGAAATTTCTGTAAGATAATACTGACTACGGGTACTAAGTATATTTTTTAGACTGCCCTGCTTTTAGTGCTACTAGGCAAATGTTTGTTCAGCCTTTGTTTATTTAACCTTTTCTGATATGGCAATAAAAATAAATAAATATTGCAATGTTCCTCTTATGTTCGATGAAGTATATTTCATTCATCTAATCAACACCTGCTTTACAATTTACAGTATCCTTACAATGGTCATTTCATAATAATCAGCTCCATTTTAAAAATAACAATTGTTATCACAGTCAGGCTTTAAGAGAAATAGAAAGTAAAAGCAACATGACCATAAAGAACCTGCCCTGCAGGATTCATTTCCCCTTCATTTCCCCGAACAGACACGCACTTCTGTTAAATGAAATGACTTATAATCAACCTTAGAAGCAGAAGAGAAAACAGCTTGATCTGCTTGACAAAGGGACAAATTTTGTGCCCAGACGTGACAACAATGAGGGTGTTTGTTCTCAATAGGCCTCATTTATGAAACAAATTTAAAATGCAAAACTTGACATGAGCGGTGGCTACAATCAAATCTCACGTCGAATTTGTGTGCTGCATAGAGAATTGTGGATAATTGTATAATGACAGCATTTTGTTCATTTATGTTATTTTCCTGACCAACAAACAAAGCTTTTATTTTTTTCTTTCTGTGTTTTAGCTTTATATGTGCAAATGAGGAAACCAAAACCATGGGGATTCACACATTGTCACATCAAACTGTGGAACAAGTATGGGTCATTTTTCTTTTTTGTGACACTCTTAATGCATTTCATTTGTTTTCTTTATTTCTGTCACACTTCACCCAGGCGTTGGAGTGAGGGGACGAGGAAATGTAGGAATAGCCTAACTGTTTTAAACCGAATGTGTTGGCATGACACATTAAACCAAGCTGTATTCGTGTTACCATAGCTCCTGCCAGCAAACAGCCTGTGTTTTTTGGCAATATACAGCTTATTACAGTAATTTCTTGCACTCCGTCAGCAAATGCTGGCAGATTGCTGGGAGAGCGGGAAGGATGAATTTGAATGGAAAGATAGGGAGCGTGGAGATTTGGATTCAGCATATACACTCTTAAAACGGATGTGTTAAAAACAAGACAAACTGTGTTATATTTTAGAACATCTGTGTGTCTATTTCAGGACGACACATTTTGTGTTAATTTCAAATCAACCAGTGTGATTTGAATTTTTTTTTTTTAAATATTTAACACACTAGTGTGTCATAATTCCCAATTTATGACACATTAGTGTGTTAAAAAAACAACACAACCTGTGTTATATTTAACACATATGTGTGTCTATTGCAGGACAACACATTTTGTGTTAATTCAGTTTTAACACAGGCAGTGTGTTAATTCTTCTAAACACAGCCAGTATGTTAAAATATTTAACACATTAATGTTTAAAAAAAAATCACGCAATGTGTCATAGATAAGCTATTCTTAACCAGTTAAAATGAATGCAACACTTTTTTTTAAATCACTGCTCAGAGTGTATTTGGTCTCAAAATACAGTTAAATTAACACTGAAGCAGAGTTGAACTTGATAACTCCACAAACAGCATCAGCAGCTTCACTCATTACTGACCATTTTGTCTAAAAGTTATTATTGAGAACAGAGGTTTAGATGTTGAATTTGTTATTGTGGTCAGTGTTTGCTTTAGCTGGGCTCTTGACCCTTCACTTTCTTACATTACTTTTTTTTCTGGCTGCTATAAATCTGTGTTTGCAAAACATGTTTATTACGGCAAAAAAATCCAGAAAAAAACTTGAACAGGTGGTTTTGGCTGGTCATTAATAAGAAGTTGTTGTCATTGTCATGTAATGTCACTCCCAAAATCTAAAGTGAAGGTTGTTTTACACTAACATGGGAAATGATGTTGATAAAACTTAAGATCGACTAATTTTAAAACCGTTTTGAACATCTGTGTGATTTACACACAAAAATTCATCAAGAATCAGCATATGAATCTCAACGATGGTAACAATAAACTAAAAGCTTCATGCTGCAGTGCATTCTGGGTACACCAATCAAAACTCATTCATGGCTCCCAGAATGCATTGCAACATGAATAAATGATGCACCTGAATTGCATTCATATTTTTTTTTATTCTTACTATTTGTTTTAAATTTTGCTATTTGTGTTGTGACTTTTTAGTAGCTTGATTTGTGATGTTCAAAGATTTGTTTATCTGAATATTTTGTTGATTGTCACCATTGTTGAGATTCATATGACAATTCTTCCTGTCTATGTGTCAACAAAAAACCTTTAATCCATTGTTTTTTTTTTTTATTGTTTAAAATGTCCAAATACTGTTGAAATTCAAATTGCAGAAACTAAGGTCTGAAACACAGTGTGAAATGTAACAGTGAGTGAATCAAGCCACTACCTGAAAATATTTTTAAGCCAATATCATCCAACAACATTACCTTCCAGGTTTTCTTTGCTACTATGATCTGTAAACGAGCTACATCAGCAAGAGGAGAGAAAAAAAAAGTTAAGCAATTTAAATTTAAGCAACTAAAGCAAGCACTGGCCACAGTGATGGTGATGTTTTGAGAAATGAAACCAACATCTAAACCTCTGGTAATTCTCATTAAGAACTTTTGCATGACACAAATAAAGTCAAACTGGTCAGTAATGCGTGAAGCTGCTGATGCTGTTTGTGGAGTTGTGTAATCCTCCTCTGCTGAGATCTTGAGAGATAATGTTTTATTTCAGTTGATTTCATCTGAGGCTGAGACTGGAAGTCAGTTGTAGTTGTGTTTCTGTTTGTCTCTTTATTTTTTTGTTTCTCTTTGGTAATTCTGTAATTCTGCTTGTTAACATTCTCATTAAGTTGAACTCTGCTTCAGTGTTACTTTGATCACAGTGTATTTGGTCCCACAATACAGAGTTAGTGTAAATCCTGAAGGTTCTCCAAATAATGTCCCCCATCCCTTTAAAGAACTGCACATCATGAGCATCTCAGGAAACGTTCTGGGAATGTCATTGACACCAGAGGGACGTTCTGAGAATGCTCTGGGAACATTATATTTCTAGCAGGGAAATCCATATACCTAACATGGACATCATCCACCAATGAAAAAAGAGGTGTGAACAGCTTGTGCAGTGACATAGACAGCAATGTGATTGGATGATATTTAACACATATTGTGTTGGACACATTGTGTTGTTTCTCTCTCTCTCTCTCTCTCTCTCTCTTACTTTTACACATGATCAACTTAAAATGACACAAAATGTGTTAAAATGGCCACAACACAAAAAATGTGTTAATAATTGTAATGTGTTAAAGAGTATATATCGCATATAATAATTAAAGAAAATGAATGAAAACATGGTGAAGGAAGAGTAAACAACACAAGAGGCAAATGGGATGACTTTTGATGAGACTTGGAAGCAGGTTGAGTGAGACTTTTTTCCACATGTGGTGTGTGCAGGTGGGACCCTGGCCACAGCCATGATGATGGCCCATGGTGGAGCCGATGGAGGGAGGAGCCATGGAGGAGGAAGGGCTGACGACCCCAGGGGGTCAACTGACAATGGTGGAGGAGCCCAAGGGGGAGAACCAAAGATCCAGGGTGACGAGGAGGAGGCAGCGTCTGGGACTCTGAGGCTGGAGGCGGAGAAAAGGGATCCTCCAGCTATAACGTCAATGGAGACTGGCAGACCAGCAGCGAGCCGAAGAGGGAGGGAGGTGAGGGGGCAGTTCAGTAAACCAGTCATGAGATCCTCCTCCGGAGTCCTTATATCCAGGTCCTCCTCCAGAGCACCAACCAGAGTGCCCTCCAGCACGCCCTCCAGAACCCACTCCTCCTAAACCCCTAAATTTCCCCAAGAAATAGTCACAGTGGCCGGGCCATGGCCTCTGAGCTCCATGGTCCCCTGAACTGTCTGCTCTGCCATGGCTCCCTGGGTTTCCTGATCTGCCCTAGAGCAGAGGTCTTCAACCCTGTTCCTGGGGACCCACTAGCCCAGAGGTCTTCAACCCTGTTCCTGGGGATCTACTATCCTGAAGAGTTTAGCTACAACCCTAATCAAACACACCTGAAATGGCCAATCAAGCTCCTCAAGACCAGAAGTGGAAAATCCATGTGCCATGAGTAAAAGTCCTCCCCAGTATTTTGTTCCAATCACCTGGTTTTGCGAATTAGCACCGTTTTTTCAGCAAGAGGTCAGAGATGAGACCAAGTCATTCCTTTCGGGTCACAAGCAAGTCTCGAGTCAAATCTAAAGTCCCCAAAGAGTTAATGAGATAATTATGAAATGATGATTGTGCATTAGTGATGAACACCTGCTGTTATTGAGAATTACAGAGGATCAGATGTGGATGTTTTATTAGTTAAAATGATGCCACCGTCATGAAGATCAGTGTGTTTGCTTTAGTTGGGCTTCACCCTTAACAACTTGTGTTAAATCTGTCTGTAGCAGCACATGTGGTGTTGTGAAATAGTGAGGAGAAGATATTAGCTGCTTTTATATGATGAGATGGTCATCATGAGCTGGCTGGGAAACATTACACATGTAACTTCACATATAAATGTGTGTGTGTGTTATATAATCAGCCCTACAAAACTACAATATGCAAACAATATATCATTCTAATATTTGTAATTATTTATTATTATAGTATATTATTATGCATATTAAAAAATAATACCCAGTGTTATTTAGACACACACAGACATCAAGAACCAGCACATGAATCTCAACAATGGTGACAATCAACAAAATGTTTAATGCTGGGTACCACCACAGTAAAAATTCCCATCATGCACTGCAGTATAAATCATTTTCACCACTGTTGAGATTTATATGCTGGTTCATGATGTCTGTGTGTGTCTAAATGGAGCTGGACATCAGTTTCTTAATATGCACTACATTTAATTTTTTTTTTTTTTAAATATATAACCACAGCTATTAGACCAACATATTGTCTGCATACTGTAGTTCTGCAGGGTTGATAATATAATATTTAAACACACATAAATATATATGTGTAAAGTTACTTTGTTTTCCAGCCAGCTCATGATGACCGTCTCATCATATTAAAGCAGCTAATATCTTCTCATCACTGAGCACTGATCTCACTATTTCACAACACCACATGTGCTACTACAGACAGATCTAACACAAGAAGTTAAGGGTGAAGAGCCCAACTAAAGCAAACACACTGATCTTCATGACGGTGGCATCATTTTAATTAATAAAACATCCACATCTGATCCTCTGTAATTCTCAGTAACAGCAGGTGTTCATCACTAATGCACAATCATCATTTCATAATTATCTCATTAACTCTTTGGGGACTTTGGATTTGACTGGAGACTTGCTTGTGACTCGAAAGGAATGACTTGGTCCCATCTCTGACCTCCTGCTGAAAACGGTGCTAATTAGCAAATCCAGGTGATTGGAACAAAATACTGGGGAGGACTTTTACTCATGGCACATGGATTACCCACCTCTGGTCTTGAGGAGCTTGATTGGCCATTTCAGGTGTGTTTGATTAGGGTTGTAGCTAAACTCTTCAGGATAGTGGGTCCCCAGGAACAGGGTTGAAGACCTCTGCCCTAGAGGCCTTCCTTGTCTCCTTCCTATGTCTGCCCTGCAGCAGCTTCCAGGGCATCCGCCCCCCTCCTGGTGGAACTGTTACGGCACAGGACGCGCCTTCCAGAGGGGAAGTAATGTCACGATTATGGTTTGTTTTGTTTTCCTGCCTCCTGTTTCGTTTCCTAATTTGTTGCTATGGTTTTTGATTATTACCCTGCACCTGTTTATTATGAATTAACTCATCAGTTTCTTTGTTTGATCTACTTAAAAACCTTAGTTCTGACTACCCGCTGTCTCCTTCGCCTTCCTTCTCCCCACACAACGTGACAGAGAGAGGGTTCTGAGCCCAATGCGTTTGGTTTCGCTTGAATAAATTCGATTTAGCTTGACATTTACATTCTGTTTATAATAAATGGCACTATAGCCTGAACTGTTTTACTTTATAGTTTAATATAAAATTTTATAACTACTCATTTTTCATTCTTATTCTGTACTACCACTAAATTTAAAGGGTTTGTTGTGGATTAAGGAGAACTAAATGGGCTATACACAGCAAAAACGCTTAGTGTTAATTTAACACTCTGAGTGTGGACACATAGACACTGAAGTAGCGTTAAAATAACACTGAGCAGGGACTTCCGGTAAGATGGCGGAGTGAAAAGTCGCGAAGTTTCTGCTCTTGAGTATTTATTTTTGCTATATTCATTTTTTCTACTTCTCTGCACGTCTGATGCATCTGGCGTTATAACGGGAGGTAAATTAGATTCGAATCAAGTCCATTATTAATCTAAAATGCCGAGAGTCAATACGAGGAAAGCTGCAGATACCGCCGAAGAAAGTGCGCAAGTAGTGGACATGGCCGCTTCGGCGCAGGAGGATGATATTCGCGAACTTCTTGGGGGTATCAGATCAGAGGTCGCGGCGCTCAGAACAGAGATTCTCTCCGAGTTGAAATCTTCTATTTCGGCTGTGAAAACATCGCTGCAGGTGCAGGAGGGAAAGCTTAAGGATGTTGAGGAATCACTCACTGATGTGGATGGTCGCGTTGCCTCTCTGGAAAACATGTGCGCTGCTTTATCGAAAGATAACGAACGGATGAAGGCTAAACTCGATGACTTAGAAAACCGCTCGAGGAGAAATAATGTCAGAATAATTGGCATTCCTGAGCAATCTGAAGGTACACATCCGACCACATTCATGGAGGAACTTCTACTTGAAGTCTTTGGAAAGGAAAGCTTCGCCAAACCCCCGGTGGTAGACAGAGCACATCGCTCCCTGGCTCCCCCACCAAGATCAAACCAGGCTCCGAGACCCTTCATCGTCCGACTACATCACTATCAGACAAGGGAATTAGTTCTTCGACTCGCGAGGGAAAGGGGACAGCTCCTTTACAAGGGTTCTCGGATTCACTTCTATCCAGATGTAAGTGCGGAGGTCGCCAAACGGAGAGCTGCTTTCAACCCGATTAAAGCGCAGCTTAAGGATGCCGGTATTGAGTTTGGCCTTCTTTTTCCTGCACGCTTGCGAATAACCCACAGTGGTATGAGACATTTCTTTGATTCTCCTCAACAGGCCGCCGAGTTCATTCAGGGTGTTTTGCCACCTGCTGTGGACAAGTAGTGCTAACTAAGCAATGCTGAACTAACTCACGATTGACTGTTTTATGGACATATTCAAACCCATCTTTGTTTGAACGGTTCTCACTTCTGATGTTCCGTAATTATGGACAGTCAGTTCTATGAACAATATATTTGGTGACACTGTTCAGTACGAAAGTTATATGTTAATTCTGTTTTATATGCGTGTTCATATGTGAGATGATAACGTGTTTTTCATACGGCTTTGTAAGTTTCAGTTCAACAGAGCAGGAATGATAACTGGTAAGTGATGGCACGCTACAAACCAGTGGATGTTTGGTTTTTGATGGTTACCGTATGGGTTTTGGAATGGGGGAGGGTCGGGTCTTTGTGCGGCATGTCTTTTCAGTTAGCTTTCAATAAGCACCTGTTCACCTTAACGAACACTTATGTTAAAATTGTTTATATAACGTACTATGTCTCTTTGGTGCTCCATTTGAGTCGGTTTATTATTTGTTACCTTTTAACAAAATATCTAAGCCCCAGACAACTGAGATAAACTTTGTGACTTGGAATGTGAAAGGCATTAATAACTTTATTAAGAGAAATAAGGTTATGGCACATTTGCGCCTCCTAAAGGCAGAGGTCATCTTTTTACAGGAAACGCACATCCTAAATGCAGATGTGGTGAAACTTAGACGGTGTTGGGGGGGTCAAATATTTCATTCTTGTTTTAACATGAAGAGTAGAGGTGCTGCTATACTTATTAGGAAAGATATTCCATTTGTTAGCAGCAGTGTTATTAGAGATCCTAATGGTCGATATGTTATTGTGGTAGGTTGCTTGTGTGGAAAACAAGTCATTTTGGTCAATATCTATGCCCCAAACTTTGATGATCATAACTTTTTTAACAAAATTTTTGGTGCAATTCCGTCGGTAGACAATCATGCTTTGATCATTGGTGGGGACTTTAACTGTGTCCTAGACACTTCCCTAGACAGGTCCTCACCTAGAGTCATACAGCCATCTAAGTCTGCTATAGTTATACAGGATTTTTGTGAGCAGTTTGGACTGCTCGACCCATGGAGATTCTTTTTTCCTTCCTCCAAAGTATTTTCTTTTTTTTCCCCAATGCATCATTCGTATAGCCGTATAGATTTTTTTTTGATAGATAAAAGTCTGCTATCTTTTATTTCAGCGACTGAATATCATAGCATTGTGATATCAGACCATGCCCCCTCTTCATTTAAGATCAGTTTTCCCAATTATCACTCTTGTCGTAAGCCCTGGAGGTTAAACTCCCTGTTATTATCAGATGATGAATTTGTTAAGTTTCTATCTAAAGAGATAGTATTTTTTTTGGAGACAAATGATGCACCTGATATTTCAAGAGCTACATTATGGGAGGCTCTTAAAGCCTTTTTAAGAGGAAAAATTATTTCCTTCTCTTCCTATGCCAGAAAACAGGAGATCTCAAAGCTCAAAGCCATTTCAGATAGAATAAGTAAGCTGGATGAGGAATATGCAACAAATCCAAGTCTGACTCTATATAAAGAAAGAATTCAGCTCCAGACTGAATTTAACCTTTTAACAACTTAACAAGAAGAGAAAAGGTTGCTTAAGACACGCCATACGTTTTATGAATTTGGTGACAAGGCTAGTAAATTATTGGCCTATCAAGCTCGTCAGACAGATGTCTCTAAGATGATTACCCAAATTCAGTCTTCTTCAGGCTCTATGCTACACACTGCCCAAGATATGAATAACAGATTTGTTCAATATTACTCCGCTCTGTATTCCTCAGAATATACTAATGATTTGCCTCTCTTTGAATCCTTTTTTGAAAAGCTAAATCTGCCTACTCTCAGTACTGGTCCGGAACTTGGGGAATTTATAAGGCAACAGGAGATTGTGGAAGCTGTTGTGGCCATGCAGAGCGGTAAATCGCCTGGACCTGACGGATTTCCTATAGAGTTCTTTAAAAAGTTCTCCAATTTACTGAGTCCACTTCTTGTTGCTGTATATAATGAAGCTTTCGAAAGAGGTTCCCTTCCTTTGACTCTTACACAGGCATCAATCTCACTTTTGTTGAAAGAAAATAAGGACTCCACTCTCTGTGAATCATACAGACCAATTTCATTATTAAATGTTGATTTTAAGATACTAGCCAAGGCCCTTGCATTACGTCTAGAACCCATCTTGCCCACAATTATTCACAGTGATCAAACAGGATTTATCCGGGGACGTAACCCTTTTAACAACCTGCGGCGCTTGTTTAATGTAATATACACACACTCAAAATCAGACACCACAGAAGCTATTATATCTCTCGATGCCGAAAAGGCGTTTGATCGGGTAGAGTGGGAGTACCTTTTCTTCACTCTCAAAAAATTTGGTTTTCCAAAAAATATGATTTCTTGGATCAAGCTTTTATATTCTGCCCCAGTAGCCTCTGTTTGCACAAACAATGTTTTTTTCAGAATATTTCTCCTTGCATAGAGGTACAAGGCAAGGCTGCCCATTGTCTCCCTTATTGTTTGCAGTTTCCATTGAGCCCTTGGCCATATTTCTTCGCCAGTCTCCTGTTTTTAGAGGCATCACCCGAAATGGTATGGAGCATAAAATTTATATGCGGATGATGTTCTTTTATATGTTTCCAGTCCCGCTACATCACTGCCCCACATTTTGTCAGTATTAGAGGATTTTGGAAAAATCTCAGGCTATAAAATTAATATGCATAAGACGGAGTACTTTTCGGTTATAACATCTCCTGACTCTGCTTCTTATACTATCCCATTTCGAGTGGTTCAAGATGGATTTAAATACCTGGGTATTTCAGTTACGCGTTTATTTGATAATTTATTTAAGGCCAATTTTTCCCCACTCCTAAAACGTTGCAAGCATGATTTTAAGAAATGGTCTGCCTTACCCCTATCTTTGGCTGGCCGTGTTAATTTGATTAAAATGACGGTTCTCCCGCGTTTTTTGTATTTATTTTCAAATATACCTATATTCATAAGGAAATGTTTTTTTTCTAACCTGGATAAGTTAATAAGCTCCTTTTTATGGGGAGGTAAATCCCCTCGAATTCGAAAATCCTTTTTGCAGAAACCTAAGTGTCAAGGAGGAATGGCAATGCCTAACTTTTTGTTTTATTATTGGGCAGCCAACATTCAAAAAGTTGTGTACTGGGTATCAGCTTGGGATTCCCAGCCAATGCCTGTGTGGGTTCAAGGAGAGGAAGCCTGCACCAAATTTTCTCTCAAGTCTTTGGTTTGTGCACCACTTCCAATATCAGGAAAGAGCTTCATTGTATATCCAAATCCAGTAGTTGGGCATACGTTAAAAATTTGGTCACAGTTTAGGAGGCATTTTGGTTTCCAGGCTGCTTCAGTTGCTGCTCCCATTGTCTCCAATTGTTTATTCCCCCCTTCATTTTTAGATGCTGCGTTTCTGGCATGGAAAGATCAAGGAATTAGATCCCTTAAAGATTTATTTTCAAATAATGTTTTTTGTTCATTTGAGGACCTTGTGCATAATTTCTCCTTGCCCAAACCCCATTTTTTTAGATACCTGCAGATAAGAAGTTTTATTAAGTCAATGTTCAAGTCTTTTCCTGAATTACCTACTCCTTCAGTTATTGAAGCAGTGTTAGATTTAAAACCAGAGGGCAAAGGTCTAATTTCTCACATTTATTCACTTATAAGCACCATAAATCCACAAAACTTAGACCATGTTAAAAACTCATGGCAACTTGATCTGGGTAGAGACTTTACTGACATGGAATGGTTAGGTATTTTGGACAAAGTACATTCATCATCACCTTGTGCCAGACATGCCCTCATTCAATTTAAAATACTTCACAGACTACATTTTACCAATTCAAAATTGGCTAAGATCTATCCTACTGTTAGTCCTGCATGCATCAGATGCCTACACTCACCAGCCACAACAGCTCATATGTTCTGGTCTTGCTCAAAGTTGAGGGGATTTTGGGAAAATATTTTTAAATCATTTAATGATATATATAGTGTTACTATTGACCCTGACCCCCTATTAGCTGTTTTTGGTACTAGTCCTGAAAACATTGTGCTTACAGAAGGGATGCAAAAGGTCATTGCCTTTACTACACTGTTGGCAAGACGTTTAATTCTTTTCCATTGGAAAAAAGCTGAGCCCCCAACACATAATAGATGGGTTAAAGAAGTGATGTGTTATATCCAGCTTGAAAAAATCAAATACACTGTCAGAGGCTCAAAACGTAAATTTTTTGAAACATGGTCACCTTTCTTAATATATTTTGATAATTTACAAGGAGGGATTACCTAAACACTTGAATGCATATGGGTCTATAGAGTCTGTCACTCAATTATTTTTACTTTATTTATTTGTTTTTAGTGTTTTTTTTTGTTTGTTTGTTTTTTTTTTTTTCTCCATGATCTTTTGCCTTGTTTTACAACCTTTCACATAAGTCACATCGATGTTAAGCTGAACAATCTGAGGCAGGTATTAAGTGGTTAATTTCCTTTTTATTTACATATAACAAATTAATATTTATATATTTATGTATGTATATATGGACCTTGTACATTACATATGTACGTTGTTTTTGAAGATGCTGTATCGTTAAACTGATAGCTTTTTGTTTTTGCTTCTAAGCCGCACAAGGGGGGGAGGGAGGGTGGGTGTATTCCTGGGATGTTTTTTGTATCTCCTTATTGTATTTATTATTATTTTTTTCTTCCATTCTGTTTATAGAAATACCTATAAATAAAGCATTTAAAAAAAAAACAAATAAATAACACTGAGCAGTGTTGAAGTTAATGTTATAATTGGGTAATTAGCAGCTGATGAATAAACATTAGTATAAACAAAAGCAGAATCACCAAAGGAGAAAATCAACATTTTTAAGCAATCATTATAGTGGTCAGTGTTTGCATTAGTTGGGATCTTGACCCTTATATCTTTAATATTAGATTTTGTTTGGCTGCTGTGTCTATGTTAAAACAGACAGACAAGTCAAGAGCAGCAGTCATCAGGTGCTCATGGTTATGTTTCAACATCATATTTATTTTACCTAGCGTCTAATCTCTGAGTTTTCCTTTATTGATTATAACAGCCTTGTAAACCGACAGCAATAGATCCTGTATTTTCTACACGTTTTGAAAAGAGTTCTTTCAAGTAGTTCTGAATAATAATAATAATAATAATAATAATAATAATAATAATAATAATAAAATAAAAAAAAAAAAAAAAAGAAAAAACATACAGTTTAGGCGCACACAGACATCAAGAATCAGCATGAGAATCACAACAATGGTGAGCATCAAACAAGCATGTGGTAGCCAATCAAAACTCATCCATGGTTCCCATCATGCATTGCCACATTGTCTTTCTATTTGTTTTGAGATCATCTGTTTTTCCCGAATATGCTGTTTATCACCATTGTTGAGATTCATATGCGGATTCTTGATGTTTGTGTGTGCCTAAAATAAATCTTTTTGAATTTTGAACAAGAGCTGTCTAAATGAAAAGTTATCCAAAATGTATAGAAAATATAGGATCTATCGTTGGTTTACAAGGCTGTTAATATCAGTGAAGGAAAAGATTAGACTCTAGGTGAAATAATGATGATGTTGTTAAAACATAATCATGATCACCTGATGACTGCTGCTCTTGACTTGTCTGTTTGTTTTAACATAGATACAGCAGCCAAACAAAATCTAATATTAAAGATATAAGGGTCAAGATCCCAACTAATGCAGACACTAACCACTGTAATGGTAGCTTAAAAATGTTGATTTTCTCCTTTGGTGATTCTGCTTGTTATCATCAGGTGTCTATACTAATGTTTATTCATAATTACCCAATTATCTCATTAACTTCAACACTGCTCAGTGTTATTTTAACACTATTTCAGTGTCTATATGTGTCCACACTCAGAGTGTTAAATTAACACTGAGCGTTTTTGCTGTGTAGCTTCTGTTTAGGCTAAGTTAGGATAGCTCATCCCCACACACTTTGGTTCTAACTGTGTTCTTTTTATTCTTATTCTTATTTATATTTTTTGTATTCTGCCTCTCTTTGATTTTATTTCATTTATTTACTTTTTTTGCCTGAATGTAACAATTCAGCTAAGTTGACCTTAATTAATTCAGAAATTTAATTAAATCAACTTATTTAACTTTCCCTTTAGTTTCCCAAAGCTATTTGGACATTTTCTTTTTACTTTTAACTTATTTTAGTTTAATTGACCATCACCATCTTCCCTCTTGGTATAGGATTTTAGCAGTTCTAGCAACTGTAGTCCCCTTAATGAACTATACAGGTTATTAGTAAACTAAATCCTGTTTCTCCCATACCCCTCCTTACTCCTTAGCAGTCAAGCCTGTCACATGAGGTACAGTTACTGCTCACCATGCCATAAGCCAAAACTAGAAACACTTCCTATTGTTTCTGTTTGTTTACCTTGAGGTATTTGATGTGTCCCTGCTAGTAAAGCTAACAGACCCCCTAGGTTTTATGACCCTGCTACAGTCCTTGAACAAGTGATAAGTCATATTCCCTATCTTAAACTGAATAAGGAAAACCCTTCTTTCTTTCTTTCTTTCTTTCTTTCTTTCTTTCGCTCTCTGTCTCTTTCTGATTTTATTTCAGTATTTTTTAATTTTATATTTTTATAGTAACCAAGCCTGTGAACCATCAGTACCTGAGTAATAATTTGACCACACGTACAGCCTGGTCATCAGCTGACCCCTGCGTACAGCCCTGTCAAAGTTACTCAAACACCTCTCTTTGTGCTCAACTGTACAAAATCCTAGCGCCCACACCTCACTAGCTGCCCCTAACCAGCTATTCACACCTACACGGCCTTCAGAGCCGCTCCCCTTTCAGATAGCTTAACACCTCAGTACGTACTTGCATGTGCCTTCTGCCTCTCTCTCATGTGTTCCCACAAGTGAGTCAGCCCAGCTCAGACAACTAGCCCTGCCCCCAACGGGACCACCTGGAGACCGGCAGAGCACTGTGATGGACATCCTTCAGCTCAAAGCAGCCAACGGCCTGCAGTGGCAGCGACAGGAACAGCAGGACTGCGAGACAAGTGGACAACTCACACCCAGCCTGAACAACCAGGAGCTGACCAGCATCATAATCTCCTTGGCCCACACCTTCAAGGGCCTCAGACAGGAGGTAAATGAACTGAACCTGCAAGTCACAAAGCTCCAAAGGGAACCGACACCTGCTCAGCAAGAGAATGAACAGAACAGATGCAAGGAACCTGACAAGATGGAGCAACAGAAAGAAACCACCAGCCTTCAGGAAGCTCTAACAGCTGCCGGACACAGAGAGCAGTTTGAAAAGGCCACCAGACAAGACTTGGAAAGAGAACTGTTTTACACAAAGTCTCTGTTAAAAACAGCCTATGTAGAACTTAATGAGAGAGACACTAAAGTTAAGGCCTTAGAAGGCCATCTGCATACAGCCAGAGCTGAAGTTCAGACCCTGACCCAGCAATTCAGCAACATTAAAGAGGAACTCCATAATTTTCAGAGAGAACTGAAACAGTCTTGCAGACTGAGTAAAAGACCCCCTGCTGCATGTCACACAACCAGCAGTGCAAACCCCCGTACCTCCGTACACAGATACGAAGGGGGGACCCAAAGCCTTCTGCTTGACACCTCACAAGTCAGTTCCCAGAAAACCTCTGCAGCCGCAGAAAAGGAGTTAAGCCAGACAAACCCTGAAGGGACACATGAAGTGACACTCAAAGAACTCCATCGATTGGCCAGGAACATCCCTGCGTTCACGCCAGAACTTGCAGGAGACCATGACGTTCATGCCTACCTGAGGGACATTGACTTCTGCCTTCAGTATTTGAAAAGTGTGACCTACAAAGATAGACTTTATCTGCTTGGAATCACCTCTAGCCCAGAGGTGCGACGCTTCCTGGCTCGACAGCCAGGACACATCCTACACGACTACCAGCAGCTAAGACAAGCCATCATAATGGAATACTCAGAACTAGAGTCTGAACACGGACTGATCCCTGCCCTAGCCACAGAACAGGGCTGTCAAGAGACTCCATATTCTTACTTCCACAGACTCAGACGAGCCTACTTCGGAGCTCGCAACAAACCTTGGATGGAGGAGGACCCTGACTTTAAAAGTCTCTTCCTCCGAAATCTCCATCCCATTGTGAGTCACCATCTAGGCATTTCAGCCTGCTCCCACTCAATGCCTATGAAACAACTGCGTGACTTGACACAAAAGGCCTTTAACAAACACATGACCTCCACCAAAGGTGTTTGTAAGACCCCTCTGATTCTGAACTGCACAACTCAGAATCCAAAGCTGGCACCAGAGGGCACCCAGCATCACCGCAATGCCAAGCCCTTCTACAGAAAAACACTAGTCAGCAGAGGACAGAGCCATCACAATGGCAACAGACCCAGGTTCAAGACCAACCACTGGGAGAAGCCACTGAGCAGGGCATCCTCATTGTGCAGACATCGTGGCATGTCCAACCGCAGCCCTCCACCACATCATCCACCACACCCTTCACAGAGGTGCCAAATGGAGGCCGCACAAGGACAGCTGGACACGCCTACTTGTGAGTTACAGGAGCTGCTGACACTAGCAAAGGACCTCCTTGAACAAACTCAAGTGAGGAATATTGAAAGGGACAAACTGCTGACTCCTTGCCCAATGCAACACAGCATCAGACTCTCTCAAGGGAGGAGCATCCTGTGAATCCAGTCGACACCCCAGGAGCAGCCAAACAACGTTGGATAGAGCAACGAGCCCACAAGCCCAACAGCAAAACCTCTACCAACACAACTCAGGCAAGCTCAAGTCAGTGTCACGACCAGAGGAAAACAACACTGCCGACATCAGACGCCTGGTGAAGTTCTAACAGAACAGAGGGCTGACAACCACCTGCTGCCCTCCAGTCACCTTCACTCGGTCAGTCTGAAACTCCCCTCACACTACAAAATCTGCAAAACCATTTCCTTTGACCCCTGGAACCACCTACGCTCTCACAAGTGAGAATCCAACAAGCTAGACAAGACTGAACCACAGGCACAGATAGCCTACTAAATAACAGCACCTGAAACAACCACCTGACCCAGACCAACTCACGTCAGGATGACAGGTGACACTGCCTTGACACCTGCTGCACAGGGTCGTGGACCCACATCTTGCTACCACCTACATAACCACAGCACACCACCTGACAGCATTCACCATGGCACCCCAGCCACTTCTGGAAGGACCAACAGCCAGAGAGCCGTTCTCGTCCAGCCATGAATGGCAGGTGCATGTCTGATCGCTCTACACCCTTGACGTCGATCGCTGTTGTCTATTGGACGGACAACGTTCGACGGGGGGGGATATGTAGGATATGGACCAATCAGACAATGGTTCATTAGATTTAACCAAATCAGTAGTTTATTGAATTAACAAAGAAGCAGACTTCCCCTTCACCCAACAGAACAGTGGGTGACACAAAGTCCCAGATATGCCTGGTTACCATGGCGGCCAGGACGCGTCTGGCAGACCAAATGGGCTTTTATGATCTAAAAGAATGTGTGAAGATGCTCCCCCCCCACCTTGACTGTCTCTAAAGCAACACATTTTTCCACTGAAAGTGACTTATTTGTTAATTCTTAGACAAACCTTCCTGTGAACTGACACACATGCCCCCGTATATCAGTGTATGTATATTACGACTGTCCATGTCCTTTGCATTTCTTATTTTATAACTGTTTTATGCTTGTGTTATGATAGAATGCTATATGGTGTAGCCACATACAGTATATGCCATGTTTGGTCTCTTTCAACTCCTAGTTTGATTACCCAAAAGATGGTTTTTGTTATTTGTTGTTAGATGTGCAACATATTAGTGTTTTAAGAATCCTTAGTAGTATTTGCATCAACACCCAATCGAATCACCTATGCAAAATACTTTGGATCCAGACAAAGACCATTAAATTCTCCCTCCAAAGATACAGGACACCATTGGCTCTCTGAACTATCTAGAGGTGTGACCATCCTATAGATAAAAGATTCACACCAGCCACACTTCCGTGTGCATTTCTCCAGTGTGTTCTTCAGGACTTGAGCATGATCCGTCTGAGGTTCTTTTCAGAACCTAGAAGATGATGAGAAGAAGATGATGAGCTAAACTCTTCTGGAACTTCTAAGTCTGTGCCAGGCCGTGCGGCCTTGTCTTTCCAATCTCCAAGAATCATCAGATTTCGGCTGGGTCTCTCTCTCTCTCAGCCCTTTTGTTCTTCTTCACGTCACTGGGAGGAAACTCCCAATCACCACAGAGTCAGGACATCTCGGAGGACACTCTTCAAACCGGAAGAAAGTGATCGCAAATCCAAAACCTTGAAACCATCAAGACCTTCATACGGGACTGCATTTGGACACGGGTCCACAACCAAGGCAATGCAAGTATCGTACATTTAACTAAACAAACAGAGTATAAGCTATAGACCCATTGAAAAATGTCACAGATGGTTTCACAGGTTAACTGGCTCTTTTCATAGCTATTTTCCTTGTTTTCTCCAATGCCTTCTCACTTGCCCTTCCCCCTGAATGAATGACCGTATGTTTGTTTGTTTAGATTAGTTATGTGTTAGTTCTTAGTTAATAAAATTCTTGTGCACAGATTACATGAGTTTCTGATTCTGCCTTGCAAAATATTAATGTCCCTTTACGATTTCCGATTCGAGCTACATGCTCTATGTGCTAGTATAAAAGAAAGTTATTTTCTGTGGCCAAGAAAGTATTCTTTCTTTGAATACATGTGAAATTACCCTGAATGTTCGCTGGACGAACGGGTCAATTAATTGTAATGTAAATTCAGCTTTATCAAGATAATTCTATTGAATTATCCAAATAATATAATTAATTATAATGAGTTATGATTAATTAGTAATATTTCCCCTTGAGCTAATAAATTACTACAGATCAGTGTTTGCATTAGTTGGGATCTTGACTCTTATGTCTTTAATATTATATTTTGTTTGGCTGCTGTATCTGTGTTAAAACAGACAGACAAGTCAAGAGCAGCAGTCATCAGGTGACCATGATTATGTTTTAACATCATTATTTCACCTAGAGTCTAATCTCGAAGTTATTTTTCCGTTACTGATATTAACAGCCTTGTAAACCAACATCAATAGATCCTGTATTTTCCATACATTTCGGAGAAATTTCATTTAGGCAGTTCTTATTCAAAATTTGAAAAGACTTTTTTTAGGTACACACAAACATCAAGAATCAGTGTATGACTCTCAACAATGGTGATAAACAGCATATACGGAAAAACAGATGATCTCAAAACAATTAGAAAGACAATGTGGCAATGCATGATTGGCTACCACATGCTTGTTTGATACTCACCATTGTTGTGATTCTCATGCTGATTCTTGATGTCTGTGTGTGCCTAAACTATATGTTTTGTTTTTAATTCAGAACCACTTGAAAGAAGTCTTTTCAAAATGTATGGAAAATACAGGATCTATTGCTGTTGGTTTACAAGGCTGTTATAGTCAATAAAGGAAAACTCTGAGATTAGACGCTAGGTGAAATAAATATAATATTAAAACGTAATCATGTGCGCCTGATGACTGCTGCTCTTGACTTGTCTGTCCGCTTTAACATAGACACAGCAGCCAAACAAAATCTAATATTAAAGATACAAGGGCCAAGATCCCAACTAATGCAAACACTGACCACTATAATGATTACTTAAAAATGTTGATTTTCTCCTTCTGCTTGTTATCATCAGGTGTCTATACTAATGTTTATTCATCAGCTGCTAATTACCCAATTATATCATTAACTTCAACACTGCTCAGTGTTATTTTAACACTACTTCAGTGTCTATATGTGTCCACACTCAGAGTGTTAAATTAACACTGAGAGTGTTAATTTTACACTGAGCGTTTTTGCTGTGTAGGTCAGAGGTGAGAGGGCTCTCAAGTACGATCCCAAACGTCACTCGATGTAACGTCTCCATTCCCTCCTTCAGGGAACAAGGGTTACAGATGTAACCTAGGCGTTTGTTAGGATAATCATTAATGTGTATGTTTTGAGGTCCATTCAGAGTTGACTAGAGTGATTGAGATGCTGTTCAGTTAGGTCTCTTTCACCATCTGCCTCACAGGCTGTAGTTGAACATTAAGCAAACATCCTAATTCTTGTCATATTGTCTGGGCACCCCATTTCTCCCTTCAAAACATGTTTGTTAAGCAGATCAACCTGTTCTGTTCTGCTTCTAAGGTTGATTATAGGTTGTTTCATTTAACAAGTGCGTGTCTGTTTGGGAAATGAAGCAGAGATGTTTAATTCTACAGGGTAGTTTCTTTATGATCATGTTGCTGATTACCAAAAAATCATGTTGCTTTTATTTTCTATTTCTCTTAAAGCCTGACTGTAGTGAGCGTCAAAGCCCTGGATAAAGACAGCTCCTGACCTTTAAGGCATGCAAGTCTACTAATGCTATAATAAAGCAAGTCTCTGCCACAGTCATCATCATCTGGTCGACTATTTCTCTTAACAAATGAAGGTGAGGTTCAGATCTCAATATAATAAGAGGCATTTTATATTTATTTCAATTAGTATTACAAGTGTACACAAGTAAGTGTGTGTGTGTGTGTGTGTGTGTGTGTGTGTGCGCGCGCCCTCCTAGGTTAAAAAAGGCTAACATAACCCTTGTTAGGAGATATTTAAGCCATATTTAAACAGATGAAAGAGCTTATATGTGTTTGCATAATTGTTTTCCTTCAGCTCACCAGTACTAGAAGATAAAATAATAATTTTTGGAAAGTTTTGTACACCCAGACATATCATACACTCTCAGAAAAAAAGGTACAATTGGGGTACATTTTAGGCACTTAGGGTACAACTCCATTGGTTGTACCCTTATTGGGTCATATATGAACCTTAGGGTGTTGATGTGTACCATTTAGGGATGTTTCTAGCTGTCAAAGGGTCCATGTTTGTGTGGGACCTTGGTCGAACAGATCATCAAACTGCAGAGATCACCACATTCCAGTCGAATCTAAAAGAGTCATCTCCCCGGCCATGTGCCTATTGTAAAAACGGGCCAGACCAGCTCCCCCTTTTCCTGGTCACTATCTCTTAGGGAATTTAAATAGCTAAAACCCTAATTCAATCGATGGAAGACAAGAACTCCCCTTTCATCTAGGCTCATTCAGGCATCCAGAGCATGCAGTGTATCTCTTACCAGGTACACGTGAATTGACAATCAAATATACAATGAAAGGTTTATAATGATAGGAACCAGCCGGTAAGGTTCAAAGGGGCTTCACAGCATGACCTCCGGACACCCTGGTCACCCAGACCCCTCCTTTCTGCATTCTACTAAACTGTGGACGGCTATTCAGAATACACAAACTCTTAAAACAGACTATTTCTACCACAATTAGAGTAACAGTACCGATGAATAGTATGTTCCTTACCTTTCGATATGTGTGGTGTGTTTTGTGTAATCGAGTGTATGTGTATGAGTGAATATATTCCCCTTTTATGTGTTTGCATTATATTTCCTTTAGTAGATAAGGCTACAAAATGTATTCGACTGTATGCAAGATATCTGATGTTTGGTGTTGACCAGAAGCTTGTTTTATTTCCAGTATGTTTAGATGAATGATAAGTTACTATTGGTTACAATATTCGCATCACAAAAGTTTATTGAAGTTATTGACAAAACAGATATACCACGTGTGGGACACAGGTTAATTTATGCAAGGAGGAACCACCTGAAGCATAGCTCCGCCCCACAACCCGATCTGATTGGAGCAAACCTGAATGGGGACAGACCAAGATGGCTGGTTTAAAACCTTATGTTCCTAACAATGCCTTGCCTTTCGCTGTGCGCCTTTCACCGCGTGCCGCTATTCCACCGCGCTGACCATCACGCGATCGTGCCATCCAGAACTCTACAAGAAACAGACTCCGCTCCGCTAACCGGCCGAATGCTTCAAAGCCTTTGCATCTCGCAACTCCGACGGCAGAAGAAACTTCCCGCGCATCACATTACGTAACCCGGGAACCAATCAGAGCCATCCGGCCAAGCAGCTCACTCATCACTGACGTGTTTCCCAAAGACATCATCTACAGCCACCAATTAGGACACCCGGACACCAAAGTCACGGAGGAAAACCCCGGCTGTTCAAACAGGACGCAAGTAAACAAAGTCTCCTTTGCTCGCTGAATTGGTGCACAAGATCCTTATTAGCAGCTAAAAGCCGAATCTCTGCTTTTGTGGTTCTACCAGGTTGCAACCTAAGAACTATAGTAGCAATTGCTAGTAATGTTGTTTTGGGATTCCGTTCAAGCTCTGTTAACCCCATAACCCTCTAGAACTGTATGAATGTGTGTGTGTGTGTGCGTGTGTTTGTTTATGTGTTAGTAGTTTAGTTTGTGTGTCTTAGAGTAATTCGAATAAATTGTTGTTTCATTTATAAAGAAGCATTGTCTTGTGTTGTGTATTTTAAAGTTAAACCTATGCCCAGATCTTGCTACCTTGCCCTTAAGAGTTAACGAAATAACTGTTTATATTACGTCGTGGCCACGAAGTAATATAAACCTCAGAATTGGTAACATGTACTAATTTAACCCCTTCGCTGGACGAACGGTTAATAGGTGCAAATTATTAATTCTGAATCAAGTTAATCTAATCAAGCTGAATCGAATCGTTAGATCTGATTCCCATTTTGATTCCCTATAATAAATTTGAGCTAATATCTTACATTTGTACCATTTAATACCCAAACAAAGGTACAATTACTTCTGTGACCAAAAGTGTGATTGGTGTACTGTTTATGTGTTAAGTATAGTTTTATGTTTAATAAATGTGATCTTAACATCATTTTGACTGCTTAAAACCATTTCTGTATACAAATAGAGGTCAAATTTGCTATCGTGAGGTACAAAAGGCTTGCCATTGGGGCAGTACCCTCAAAAAGACAAATCTGTACCACTCTCTTAAAACAAATGTTTTAATTATGAATACATTTTTTGTGTTATGGCCATTTTAACACATTTTGTGTCATTTTAAGTTGATCATGTGTAAAGAGAGAGAGAAACACCACAATGTGTCCAACACAATATGTGTTAAGTATCATACAATCATATTGCTGTCTGTGTCACTGCACAAGCTGTCCACTCCTCTATTTTCATTGGTGGATGATGTGGATCACTCATGTCAGGAATATGGATTTCCCTGTTAAAAATGTTAACAGGGAAATGTTTCTCATGATGATGTGGAGTTCTTTAAAAGGTTATTTGGAGAATCTTCACGGTTGAACTTAATGATAATTTAACACTATTGTGGGACCAAATACACACACAAGCAGAATCACCAAAGGAGAAAATCGCAATTTTAAGTCATTGTTATAGTGGTCAGTGTTTGGATTAGTTGGGCTCTTGGTCTGATTTTCTATATGAGATTTCATTTCGCTGCTGTAACTGGATTGTTACAGCTAGACTTTTGCAAACAGCAAAAATCATTCAGTGGTGACCAGAGTAACTGGGTTAGGTTTTCTTAGTTGATTACATAAACACTGTGGACCACATAAGATCTGAAATGTCCAGTATAATCACAGATGTTTTTCAAACTTATTTTGATTGAAAATCTTAAAAAGTCTGTCCTTTGGACATCACACAGACATCAAGAACCAGCGTGATATTCACAACAATGGTAACCATCAAAAAAGCATGTTGTAGCCAATCAAAACTCATCCATGGCTCCCATCATGAACAAATTATGCTATTTGTTACGATTCATGTGCTGATTCTTGATGCCTATGTGTGCCTAAAATAAATGCTTATTACAAGTTTTTGTATAAAAAACTTGAAAATATAAGTATACTCTAAATGAGTTCAGTCAGCGATTCTGGACAAATAATGATTACTTTAAAACATAATCGTCACCACCTGATGACTTTTGCTCTTTGCAAAAGTCTAGCTGTTATAGCAGCCAAATAAAATGTAATATTAAAACTTCAAGAATCAAGAGCCCAACTAAAGTAAACACTTAACGCTATAATGGTGAATATGTTTTTTTTCTTTGGAGATTCTGCTTGTTAACATCAGATCAGGTGATTGCATGATTTTTTTACACACTGCCTGTGTTAAGAAGAATAATACAAAATGTGTTGTCCTTAACTATACACACATCTGTTTTAAGAGTGCATATAAAAGGTACAATTTAGCCACAAAAGGTACAGATTGGCCCTTTAAAGGTACTAACTGCAGGGGTACCAATACGTACCCATGTTAAAGGGTACAATGGTGGTACCCTAGAGGGTACTGCCCCAGTGACAAGCCACTGTACCCTTAAAGGTACGAATTTTGCACATTTCTTCTGACAGTGTATCATATACAATATTTGAAGTGGCATGTCTATACAATTGAAAGCTAGACTTGTGCAATACACACAGGTTTGTACAGGCTGTTACACTGAAGATATTGTGAACAAAAACCCTCATTGTTGTCACGTCTGGGCACATCATTTGTCATCTTCAAAACATGTTTTTTGTCCTGTTTTATTATTCACAGAACGAGTCTGCTGCAACACCCTGGAAAAATAAATGTAATATGGTAGTATATTAAACATAAGGCTACTAAAATGATTAGAAACAAATATTGCTTTATTCTTGAAAACCAAAGAAATTATCAAGTAAATGAAACAGTTTTCACTATTTGTGAATAAAGTTCAGCCCATAAGCATGTACATGAAACTACAAAAGACTAATTTGTTTTATATGTCAACCTTAATTAAAATAATATCTTGAATGAAAAGTCTTTTTTGTTAGAATTTATTTGAATAATTACACAATTTACATGTCAGGTTCAATTCAAGCTTTATTTCTATAGTGCTTTATACAATACAGACCATGTCAGAAGCTTTACAGAGATCAACAGAAAAATAGCATTATCAATAAAACTGTAAAGTTTATCAATTTCAAAAAATCAAGTTTATTTCAGTAATAATTTTTACATCTACTTGAAACAAGTTTAATTAGTCTATAAGCAGTTCTGTAAAAGTTAGAAATGTTATTATTTTGCTTGAGTCAGTTCAATGTTGTTCAAAGGGCACTCAAAGCATTGAATCACTAATTTTTATATCATAATATAACTAAAAAATTAACTTTAAATGTGTATCTGTAATAGGATCATGGTAAAATCATTTTAAATGCACCTCTCACCACTCGAGCATGTTAATGATGAACCATATAACAAACACAAAACCAAACATGCATATTAGAGAAAATGTAATGCCATCATGTCTCCACACTGCACTCTGCTTCCTAATGGGGAATTGAAACTCTTGGATGGTAGAAGGATCATCATTCTTCAGGAGATTGCTTGCTTTAACATCAGCATTTGTGACACTGTTCTGAGGCTCTACTACAGCTGATTCTGCCATAGAACTATCATTGCCATCAGATACCACCATTTCTGTAGGAGAACTTTTGCTTTGTTCATTGTCTACTGCTTTAGCTTTACTGTTAGTAATGCTTCCATCTGGAAAAAGTCTGTCTTCTTTTGGTATGACCTCCGGTAGACTTTCAGGTCCTGCACATATAGGTAATGAAAAAGAATTAATATATATATATATATATATTAGTGTAATGATACACGTATTTGTATCGAGCGGATTCCAAATGTAAGTGATAATTCCTATTTCATTTAGATTTCCTATATAATATATACAAACTAATATGTATATATAACTTCTTAAAATCTAAAATGTATGTTTATTTGCAATAGTAAAGATATCAAAAATAAAAGGATATTTATGTCCTTAAAACAGCGATACCATGCTGCATTGTCACAGGAACATGCCAACTGTAGATAATGAAGAATCATTTACATAATGGCATGCACATCCCCTGCTCACTCCAAAGTCTAAACAGAGGTGGACAATCCATGTGCCATGAGTAAAAGTCCTCCCCAGTATTTTGTTCCAGTAACCTGGATTTGTGAATTAGCACAGTTTTTCAGCAGGAGGTCAGATAGACCTTCATTCCTTTCGAGTCACAAGAAATTTTCAAGTCAAATCCAGAGTCCCCAAAGATTTAATGAGATAATTAAGTGACTAATTAAATGATGATTGTGCATTAGTGATGAACACCTGCTGTTATTGAGAATTACAGAGGATCAGATGTGGATGTTTTATGAGTTAAAATGATGCCACCGTCATGAAGATCAGTGTTTGCTTTAGTTGGGCTCTTCACCCTTAACTTCTTGTGTTAGATCTTTCTGTAGCAACACATGTGGTGTTGTGAAATAGTGAGACTAGTGATGAAACGATATTAGTTCCATTTATATGATGAGATGGTCATTGTGAGCTGGTTGAAAAACAAATATAATTTTACACATACGTACTTGTGTGTGTGTTGTATAATCAACCCTGTAGAACTACAGTATGCAGAGAATATATTGTTCTAATAGTTATATATATCTATATAAAACCTATGTGGTACATATTAAAAAACAGATCTCCAGTGCTATTTAGACACAAACAGACACCAAGAACCACACATATATTTATATGTAAAGCTACTTTGATAGTTTTCCAGCCAGCTCATGATGATCATCTCATCATATAAAAGCAGCTAATATCTTCTCATCACTGATCTCACTATTTCACAACACCACATGTGCTGCTACAGAAAGATCTAACACAAGAAGTTAAGGATGAAGAGCCCAACTAAAGCAAACACACTGATCTTCATGACGGTGGCATCATTTTAACTAATAAAACATCCACATCTGATCCTCTGTAATTCTCAGTAACAGCAGGTGTTCATCACTAATGCACAATCATCATTTAATTAGTCACTTAATTATCTCATTAAATCTTTGGGGACTCTGGATTTGATTCGAAAATTTCTTGTGACTCGAAAGGAATGACTTGGTCCCATCTCTGACCTTCTGCTGAAAAACGGTGCTAATTCGCAAATCTAGGTGACTGGAACAAAATACTGGGGAGGACTTTTACTCATGACACATGGATTGTCCACCTCTGAGTCTAAACTCCAAGCTCCAAGGGCTCTGTCCTTCGAAGGGAGTAGGGCATAGGAATGATCACTTACATTTGGAATTAACCCGTGAACCACTCGATACAAATACACATATCTCTACACCCCTAATATATATATATGAAGAGTTCAGATACAAAAGCCTCTAAATCCATCTGACATCTTTCTTTAAAAAATGCATTTTTAACAGACTCAGATGTATAGGTTTCTATGTAAGTAGTGGTACATCTGATTGGGTTGAGGCTGGTATTTTAGTGATTTTGAAGTAAAACTATTGGATGGGTGTATAATATATTGTGTCATGAGCATTCATTCAGTATCATTATCTAATTTTTGACCAAGATGGCTTTTAGCTGGTTTTGCATCTGAACTCTTCATATATATATACATATACATACTCGTGATATTGCTTATTTGGATTCTGGATTCTGATTGGCCTGCAGGTATGCAGTAAGTAAGGAATAATGCACACCCGAGGTAGTGATGTGACCACAACGCGAAGTGGAGTGTAGTTTTTAAACTGTTAATCATCAGAGCAGTGCTAACATCATCGGCAATTACACAGCAAAAAGCCCAGAGTTAAATTAACTCTCCCGGGAGTTTATTTGAGTCCACACTCAAGAGTGTGTGTTAAAATCAGAGTGTTAAATTAACACTGAAGCAGAGTTAAAGTTAATGAGATAATTAGTGATTCATTAAGTGATGATTGATCATTAATGAAGACACCTGATGATAACAAGCAGAATCACCAAAGGAGAAAATCACAGTTTTTAAGCAACCATTATAGTGATCAGTGTTTGCATTAGTTGATCTCTTGACCCTTCCTTTTTTAATATTAGAGTTTGTTTGCCTGATGTAAAAGCGTTATGACAGTGAGACAAATCAAAGAAAGAAGGCCATGTGGCCTTAGTCTGTTTTTTGACATATTCTTAATATAGCGATGTGTATAACAGGATTTATAAAGGATGGTTTCTTCACTGATTATATCATCCCTGTGAAAATATATATAAGCAGACAGATGTTTTTCAAATTTATGTTGATCAAAAACTAAAAAAAAAAGTCTTTAATTAAGACATACATATATGAAGAATCAGCATGAGAATCACAACAATGTATGATCATCAAATCAGCATGTTGTAGCCAATCAAAACTCATCCATGGCTCCCATCATGCATTGCGGCATGCATAAATTATGAGCTAAATTGTCTTTGTAATTTCCTTTATTCTTACTAATTTCTTTTGTTTTTATGTGATTATTTAGTAGCTTGTTTTGTGATGTTCAGAGTTGATCTGTTTTTCTGAATATGCTGTTTGTCACCGTTGTTGAGATTCATACTCTGGTTCTTGATGTCTGCATGTACCTAAATAAATAACTTTTTCAGAAATGTTTATATGTATAAATAAATATAACACATCACAACATCTTTTATTAAAAAAAAAGATATATCTCTTGCTGTGGATTCGCAACGCTAAATACTCAAGATTATTTGATCTGAATCACTGAACTCATTTAAAACGTAAGCTCTGAGTTATATTTCCAAGAAAGGAAACATAATTTAAAGCTTAGACTCCAAAAAGAGTTATGTGCTTTTCATACATACACAGCTGTCATCTCTTTCTCTCCCTCGATCAATAATTAATTGAAATAAATGCTAGAATTAATTCAAATAAATGTGATCATACTGCTATTTCATCTCTGTGTCTGATTTGAAGCGGGCAGAATGCTAGAGCCTAACAAGCCATAACTGACTAAAATAACCGTCACTTTTACCCGTCCGGTCAAATATTCCGCTGCAAAGAGCAAACCTAGTTTTAACTTGTCCATAACTTAGCAAATTATCATGGAATAAGCAGGATAATAAATGGACTGCCGCGCATTAGAAGATTTTTAAAGCACTTCACGGGTTGCTTCTGTCATGCATTTAAAATTCTTTAAGGCACAGCAAACCGTTGATTATCCTTTACATATTACATGTGTATCTGTCTGTCTAGAATTTTCTTTTGTGCTTTACTAACAACAATGAAATACTGATCCTTGCAAACATTTTGTTTGTATTTGAGTTTATACTGTTGTTTTTATTTAAAAATATATAGTACAAATAAACTCATTACATACCTTTGTAGAGAAGCAAACATGCTAGTTTAGAGTTGAAATGTTTTTCGTCACAGGGCACTTCATATTTCATAGGATCTCTGTGAAAGTAAATTTAGTCAATTCCCTGGGTGTTAAATCAACACCACTCAGTGTTCATATGGGAACCACCAGCAGGGTGTTAGAGTTAATTAGGTAATTGAGTGGTTAATTAAATGACGATTGATCATTATTGAAGACACTTGATGATAACAAGCAGAATATCACAGTTTTTAAGCAACCATTATAGTGATCAGTGTTTGCATTAGTTGGTCTCTTGACCCTTACATTTTACAGTAGAATTTTTTTGGCTGCTGTAACAGTGTTATAACAAAGCAAAGGCATCCATGTGTCCTTGATTTTGTTTTGACATAACCTTTAAGTAGAGACCTGTATAACAGAGTTAGGTTTCTTTAGTGATTACATCAACCCTGTGGACAATATATCTATAATCAGACAAATTTTAAGCAATTTTAAGATTATGTTGCTCAAAAACTTAAAAATCCAAAATTTAAGACACAGACATAAAGAATCAGCATGACAATCACAACAAGGGTGACCATCAAATAAGCATGTTATAGTCAATCAAACTTCCATCATGCATTGCGGCATGAATAACTTATGAGCTGAATTGTCTTTGTAATTAATTTTATTCTTACTATTTTCTTTTGTTTTTATGTGACTTTTAGTAGCTTGTTTTGTGATATTTGGAGTTGATCTGTTTTTCTGAATATGCTGTTTGTCACCATTGTTGAGATTCATACTCTGGTTCTTGATGTCTGTGCGTGCCTAAACAAATGAGTTTTTCAGAAACCTTTTTTCACATCACAACAGCTTATAAGATATTCTTCTAAAACCAACTATTTGACCTGAGTCATTAAACTCATTTAGAGTGTAATCTCTGAGTTATATTTCCAATAATGAAAATGTAACTCAGAGATTAGACTCTAAATTAGTTAAATGATCTCATGATCTATGTTCAAACATAATCATCATCATCACCTGACAACTTGTGCTTTGGGCTTGTCTGGTTGTTATAACTGAAATACAGCAGCCAAACAAACTCTAATGTTAAAAATGTAAGGGTCAAGAGCCCAACTAATGCAAACACTGACCACTATAATGTTTGCTTAAAAATTGTGATTTTCTCCTTTGGTGTTTCTGCTTGTTATCATCAGGTGTCTTCAATAATGATCAATCATCACTTAATTAACCACTCAAATACCTAATTAACTCTAACACTGCTTCGGTGTTACTTTTAACAGCCTGCTGGTGGTTCTCATGTGAACACTGAGTGGTGTTGATTTAACACCGGGGAATTTACTGAAACAAAATGTATTAGAACAAATAATGGTACAGTTAGCATTTCTAATGTATTATTCATTAAATGATGCATAACTTTACCTGCAAACACAAGGCAAACCACCTATCTGTAAAAAGAGTGAAAGCAATCAATTGAAGTGAAAACTGAGAGACTAAAACACTCATGTATAAAACACAGTCAAGATGTTTTTATTTGTATAGTGAATTTTTACATTTAGACTTGTGCTTTAAACCCTCAGTGAGCAAAGACTGTGGCAAAGAAAAAAAAAAAACACAGCAGCATAATTCAGTTGCCAATCTAAAAAACTGATTGCATGAACACTGCATGTGAAGATCCACAAATTTATACCTGTCCTGCCCTTTGTCCATTGAAGTCTGATAATGTGCCACAATTACTGTGGTCATTTTGGCCTTTGCCACTGTTCTTTGAACAGTTTTGGACAGGAAAGTATCTGACCTGTTACTAATGGATGGCTGGTTTAATAATTCTCATGAAATATATGACATAAAAGACATAAAATAAATGAAGCAAGATGTACTTTTATGAGACATTTTATGACAAGATTACCATGGTGACACTGGAGTCATTAAACTGATACCACTGTTGGTCATCAAATGACTTGATTTCAGCATAGTAATGTCCATTTGTGAGGGTACCCCTATGGTTGACTATACCATACAAATCATATTTGCGATCCTGCAAAAGAAATGTGCATAATAAAACATTATTTGAAAATAATGTTAAGAACAATCATTTTACAGTATAGTAGAGAATCATTGGTACAACCAACACTGCAATAAGGTTTCATTTATTAACTTTAGTTGTAGCATTTATTAATTTTGGTTAATGCTGGCTTCAACATTCAATAATGCATTATTTAAATGCAGAGTTGTATTTTATTAGTTGCATTATTGTTATTCTTTTTTTTTTTTTTTTTTTTTTACTAATAAAGATGAAAAATGCTGCAAAAATATATTGCTCATTGTTAGTTCATGTTAGCTAAAACCAATTTTGGGGAGTAAATAGTTGCATGTAACGGAATCACGCAATTTAATTACAAAATAAATGTAGGTGTCATTTGTTACTGAGATTTTTTTTTAATTAAAAGTTACTTGTGAAAATGTTAATGACTACCAAGAGAGTTACATCTGAATATTTTCTGTAAAAAGCTAAGATATGTTGAATAATATTAATTTGTTGTTTTGCCTGTTTTTGATATCCAGATGCCTCCTGCCTTTTAAAGGCTTTCGCAAATTGAACTGACTGCTCTAAAATATGAGACACCAAAGTTTCAGGAGTTTAGGACACAGAACAGGACACATGCTTTTGCATGTGCTATTTTATTTCCTACACAGCAAAAACGCTCAGTGTTAAATTAACACTCTCAGTGTTAATTTAACACTCTGAGTGTGGACACATATAGACACTGAAATAGTGTTAAAATAACACTGAGCAGTGTTGAAGTTAATGAGATAATTTGGTAATTATGAATAAACATTAGTATAGACACCTGATGATAACAAGCAGAATCACCAAAGGAGAAAATCAACATTTTTAAGCTACCATTACAGTGGTTAGTGTCTGCATTAGTTGGGATCTTGACCCTTATATCCTTAACATTAGATTTTGTTTGGCTGCTCTGTCTATGTTAAAACAGACAGACAAGTCAAGAGCAGCAGTCATCAGGTGATCATACTTTAGCAGCAACATCATTATTTCACCTAGAGTCTAATCTTTGCCTTCACTGATATTAACAGCCTTGTAAACCAACGATAGATCCTATATTTTCTATACATTTTGGATAAATTTCATTTAGACAGCTCTTATTTAAAAAAGATTTATTTTAGGCACACACAGACATCAAGAATCAGCATATGAATCTCAACAATGGTGATAAACAGCATATTCGGAAAAACAGATGATCTCAAAACAAATAGAAAGACAATGTGGCAATGCATGATGGGAACCATGGATGAGTTTTGATTGGCTACCACATGCTTATTTGATGCTCACCATTGTTGTGATTCTCATGCTGATTCTTGATGTCTGTGTGTGCCTAAACTGTATGTTTTTTTAATTTTATTTTATTTTTAATTATTATTATTATTATTATTATTATTATTATTATTATTATTATTATTATTCAGAACTACTTGAAAGAAATCTTTTCAAAATGTATAGAAAATACAGGATCTATTGCTGTTGGTTTACAAGGCTGTTATAATCAATAAAGGAAAACTCTGAGATTAGACACTAGGTGAAATTAAATATGATGTTAAAACATAATCATGATCACCTGATGACTGCTGCTCTTGACTTGTCTGTCTGTTTTAACATAGATACAGCAGCCAAACAAAATCTAATATTAAAGATATAAGGGTCAAGATCCCAACTAATGCAAATACTGACTATAATGGTTGCTTAAAAATGTTGATTTTCTCCTTTGGTGATTCTGCTCGTTATCATCAGGTGTCTATACTAATGTTTATTCATCAGCTGTTAATTACCCAATTATCTCATTAACTTCAACACTGCTCAGTGTTATTTTAACACTACTTCAGTGTCTATATGTGTCCACATTCAGAGTGTTAAATTAACACTGAGTGTTTTTGCTGTGTATTTTGGTTTATTTGCATGCTTTATTTTTTAAGGTGAATGTTTTTTTCCAAGGCATTGTTAGATGCCAGTGCAAAGATTTGTTATTTGATTTCAAAAACATCTTCTAGCTATTATACTATTGCTTGTTCTGATTTTTCACTTTGCACACAGTAAATTCCCCGGTGTTAAATCAACACATATGGGAACCACCAGCAGGGTGTTAAAAGTAACACTGAAGCAGTGTTAGAGTTAATTAGGTATTTGAGTGGTTAATTAAGTAATGATTGATCATTATTGAAGACACCTGATGATAACAAGCAGAAAATCACCAAAAAATATATTTTTTAATTTTAAGCAACCATTATAGCAGTCAGTGTTTGCATTAGTTGGGACCTTGGTCCTTACATTTTTAACCTTAGAGTTTGTTTGGCTGCTGCATTTCAATTATAATAGTTAGACAAACCAAAGGAAAGGCATCCATGTGTCCTTGATTTTATGTAAGGTTTTTATAAACTTACAGTGTGGCCTTTATAACAGAGTTTCTCCTATTTTCTCCTTTAGTGATTTTCTGCTTGTTATCATCAGGTGTCTTCAATAATGATCAATCATCACTTAATTAACCACTCAAATACCTAATTAACTCTAACACTGCTTCGGTGTTACTTTTAACACCCTGCTGGTGGTTCCCATATGAACACTGTGTGGTGTTGATTTAACATTGGGGAATTTACTGTGTACATCCCTAATCCTACCTAATAGCTAAAATTAACAACTACCTTTCCAAAATAACAAATATAGAAGTCCTGAAGGTTATTGAGCAGATTAGCTTTAATAGTGGTGCTGGACCTGATGGAATTGAGCCTAAATACATTAAACTTGCCTCTCATATTCTTATATACCAACTGGCTGATCATTTTAGGTCACTGCAATCTAGTGAGTTACCAGGTATTTGGAAGTATTCCTGTATTACTCCAATTTTTAAAGGCGATATTAAATTATAGACCAATATCAATAATGTGCATTATTGATATTATATATATATATATATATATATATATATATATATATATATATAATCAGTTATTAAAGTACCTGGAAAATAATAATTATCATCGTTTCAATCGGGATTTAGGCTGAATTATTCAACAAGTAGTGCTCTTCAAAAGCTGGCTAATGATGTATATTCATCATTAGATAGTGGTGACCTTACAGGGGCTAACTTAATTGATCTTAAGAAGGCTTTTTAACTAGTTAATCATTACCTTATATTGGATAAGTTGTATGCAGTTGGTTGTTCTCTTTTTTTCAGAACAATCTGACTTCTTTAAGAAAGAGGCATACCACAGGGCTCAATATTGGGTCCTCTTTATTTTCTATTTTATGAATGTTCTTCCCTTATTTCTTTCACACTGTTCGGTTCATCTTCATGCAGACAACATTATCATTTATATTTCATATCCTTATTCAACTTCGATTCAAAATATTTTCCAATTAGATCTTAATACTTTGCAAGAATGGCTTCATTTTAATAATTTACTACTTGACAAAGATAAATCTCATACCATGGACTTTTGGTACAAAGTGTATGCTTAAATCAAAATCAAATAATTTAACTATAATGTGTAATGACGGCACATAATTGCACAGAGTGGATCACATTACAAAAATAGGCTTATGGCTGGATCTTGAACTTTCTTTTAAAGCTCACATTGACTATATACTTTGCAAGATAAATTTTGGAATTAGAGTATTGTATTGGTCAAAATTATTTTTTACTTTCCAATGTTTAGAAACTTGCTCTGCAACTTAATATTGCCATATTTAAGTTGGCTTGAGAAACCCAACTTACTGATCTGCTACTTAAGCTCAAATAAAGATGGAAAAGATGTTTTTTTAGACGATTCTTGAAGATGGCTAAGGACTCAGCTGTTCGGAGTGAATTGGGTAGGTCGTTCCACCAAGAGGGAACATTTAAGGAAAAAGTCAGTGAAAGTGATTTTGTGCCTCTTTGGGATGAACAATAGTGTGCCGTTGACTTGCAGAACGCAAGCTTCTAGAGGACAACATAAGTCTGAAGTAATGAATTCAGGTAAATGGGTGCAGAGCCAGTGGTGGTTTTGTAAGCAAACATTAATGCCTTGAATTTTATGCGAGCAGCTACTGGTAGCCAGTGCAAATTGATGAAGAGAGATGTGACGTGTTTTATTTTCAACTCATTGAAACTTAATCTTGCAAACGCATTCTGGATTAATTGTAAAGGTTTGATAGAACTGGCTGGAAGACCTGCCAAATAAGCATTGCAATAGTCCAGCCTGGACAGAACAACAGCTTGAACAAGGAGTTATGAAGCATGTTCTGAAAGAAAAGGCCTGATTTTCCTGATGCTGAATAAAGCTAATCTGCAGGCCCAGGCAGTTTTAGCAATGTGGTCTGAGAAATTTAGCTGATCATCAATCACAACTCCAAGGTTTCTGGCTGTTTTTGAAGGTGTTATGGTTGATGTGCCTAATTGAATGATGAAATTATGATGAAACAATGGGTTTGACGGAACCACAAGTAGATCTGTCTTTGCAAGGTTGAGTTGAAGATGGTCTCTCATCCAGCAAGAAATGTCTGTTAGAGAAGCTGAGATGCGAGCAGCTACCGTCGGATCATCAGGATGGAATGAGAGGTAGAGTTGAGTGTCATCAGCATAGCAGTGATATGAAAAGCCATGTTTCTGAATGACAGAACTTAGTGATGCCATGTAGACAGAGAAGAGAAGTGGTCCAAGAACAGAGCCCTGAGGCTAGATGTTGCGACTTGGATACCTCACCTCTCCAAGATACCTTAAATGACCTGTCTGAGAAGTAAGACTCAAACCACTGGAGTGCGGTTCCTGAGATGCCCTTTGCCAATAGGGTTGACAGGAGGATCTGGTGGTTAACCGTGTCAAAAGCAGCGGACAGGTCCAGCAAGATAAGTATTGATGATCTGGAATCAGCTCTTGCTAGTCTTAGGGCTTCAACAACAAGAGCAAGGCACTAGCAATTGCATAGAAACGCTCTGAGAACCTTAGCATCAATCTATCTACACTGAAAAAAATGGACATAACAGGTCTTTGAAATTACAAAAATGAAGTGTACAGCAGTTCTCATTCTTCTTCATTGATGCATTAGCGCCACCATCTGCTCCGGAGTGCCCCACTCTAAATGAACAATTGAAATCTACTTAATTCATTTATGTTTCTGTTGTGAACATAATTTGTGTTGAATAAACATGATTCATTTGATTAATCCAAGTGATTAATCACTTGGATTAATCATTCATTTTGACAGCACTAATGTTTATTGTATATAGACAACCACACAGGGGTAATTGTTCCTAAGCCTGCCCTGGGTACACCAATTTTCATGTACGTTGCCTTCACAGATTCCTGCAGCTAAGCTTGGATGTATATTTACATTCCAATAAAGGTTACTGATGACATGCCTCTGAAGTTTGACTTTTTGCACCATTACAATACTTATGGGCAACTAGTCATCATATCTTCTGCTCCATGAAACATGTTAATGCTCAGTAGTACACATATATGGTTCTTTAATGTATTTGCATTGTAGAAAAAATGCGTTAATTTTCAATGGGCAAATATGCGACTGAAACAGGTAGCCTAGTGCATCCCAAATTTTTCAACATTAACATTTTAATATAACATTATAGTCATTATGGCCTTTAGAAAAAAATGTTTTTTTGAGGAGATGGGGTAGTGCACAATAGGCCCCTCTGGCGCGGCCTAAGCTTTTGTCCGTAATGGCATTTTTTCCTTACGTTACTTTTATACTTTAAGTAGTTTTGAAACCAGTACTTTTACACTTTTACTTGAGTAAAAAGCTTAAGTTGATACTTCAGCTTCTATAGAAGTCTTTTTAAACCCTAGTATCTATACTTCTACCTGAGTAATGAATGTGAATACTTTTGACACCAGTGCACTACACGGACTGTTACATGCCACTCCAGACTACATTTCCCATGTTACATTTCACTAATTAGGGTTAGGTATGTGGAGGTGGAGGACCCAGGGACTAAGGCAGAACCAGAAGAGAAGGGAGCCAGGGTGGAGCCAGCAGGACAGGAGCCAGGGAGGATTTAGACAGACAGACAGTTCATACTCATTCTCATTGGTTGAAACAGGACAGAGAGATAGCTGAGACTTGAGCTCATTGACAGACACACAGGACTAAGAGAAAGTCAGACATATCGCTTGCAATTGAACAGACAGATGGCTCAAAATTAGACCTGCTAATTAGAGTTGGACTGACAGAAAGTTCAGACATATTGCCTGTAATTGGACAGACAATTCAGAAACAGATTTATGGGTTGACATAGGAAAGACTGACAGTTCAGGTTTAGACTCCTTGACAGAAACAGTCAAGACAGTGCAAAATCAGACACATTAGTTGAGGCTAGATGGACGGATAGTCCACACTCAGCTTCCATGGCTGGTTCAGAACAACACAAAAGTTCAGAGATGGCCTACTCGGCCGGTTCAGAGCAGGACAAGAGATCGTAAATGGCCTCCGTGGCCAGAACCAGGCAAACAGAGTTTATAGACGGCGTCCTTGCCAGGACAGGATGAGTGGAAGGTTTGCAGACGGCCTCCATAGCCGTGACAGGATAAACAGGGAGTTCACAGACGCCCTCCATTTTAAGAACAAGAAGAGAGTTCATAAATGGACCACTACTGTGACCAGCGCCGAAGTGAAAGATTTTCTGCAGTATAATCCAGAATCCAGACAGGGCACTGCCACCTCAGGAGGATCTGCAGCCTCAGTGCCAAGTCCTCTGACAATCCTTCCACAGACGTTGCTGACTCTGGAACTTCGGCGGTAGTGTATGCACCCCAAACACACCAATAAGCAATCCCCCATATAGGAAATGTAGCAGACAAGGGTATTACTTCTGGGACGATAGAGTTTGAGCGTGCTGGTTTAGCAATACCAGCTGCACATGCTGACACCAGTGATGGATCCTTCACACTGGATGCCAACCTCTGATTCTTGATGAAAGGTTCTACTGACAGGACAGTGGAGGGTTGCAGCAACACAACAGTGATAGGACGTGGCTCTGGGATGACAGAAATGATGTGACGTGACTCCGGAAGACACTTGCCTTGATTTAGGAAAGCTCTCACTACTTGACTCAAGGATGGCAGCAATGACATGATGGGCCATTGTTTTGCGAATGGGCTCCACTGTTGCCATCATTATGTGAGGGTATTCTTGAGGGTACTTACAGAAGAATGTGTGAGAACAAAACAGATATTCAAAACGTCTTGTGTGCAAAGTGTTTTTAAAAAACGGCAAATTACTGAATTAAAACATTACTTTTATCAACAATGTTTATCTTGGTCTCATCAGACCAGAGAATCTTATTTCTCACCATCTTGGAGTCCTTCAGGTGTTTTTTAGCAAACTCCATGCAGGCTTTCATGTGTCTTGCACTGAGGAGAGGCTTCCGTCGGGCCACTCTGCCATAAAGCCCCGACTGGTGGAGGGCTGCAGTGATGGTTGACTTTCTACAACTTTCTCCCATCTCCCGACTGCATCTCTGGAGCTCAGCCACAGTGATCTTTGGGTTCTTCTTTACCTCTCTCACCAAGGCTCTTCTCCCCCGATAGCTCAGTTTGGCTGGACGGCCAGCTCTAGGAAGGGTTCTGGTCATCCCAAACGTCTTCCATTTAATGATTATGGAGGCCACTGTACTCTTAGGAACCTTAAGTGCAGCAGAAATTTTTTGTAACATTGGCCAGATCTGTGCCTTGCCACAATTCTGTCTCTGAGCTCTTCAGGCAGTTCCTTTGACCTCATGATTCTCATTTGCTCTGACATGCGCTGTGAGCTGTAAGTCTTATATAGACAGGTGTGTAGCTTTCCTAATCAAGTCCAATCAGTATAATCAAACACAGCTGGACTCAAGGATGATCAGAAGAAATGGACAGCACCTGAGTTAAATGAGTGTCACAGCAAAGGGTCTGAATACTTAGAATTGTTGACATTTGCAGATGTTTGCAGATTTATTAAAAAAGAAAAACTGAAATATCACATGGTCCTGTGTTTTTCTGTCAATATGGGGTGCTGTGTGTACTAGGCATAGTCATGACCACCATGACCACCTGACTGCTGCTCTTGGCTTATCTGGCTGTTTTAACATAGATACAGCAGCCAAACAAAATCTAATATTAAAGATATAAGGGTCAACATCACAACTAATGCAAACACTGCACAAGCTTCACACCTCTATTTTCATTGGTGGATGATGTGGATCACTCATGTCAGGTATAAGGATTTCTCTTTTAAAAATGTTAACAGAGAAACGTTTCTCATGATGATGTGGAGTTAATGAACTTAATGAGAATGTTAACAAGCATAAAGAATAAAAAAAAAATACAAATAAAAAGAGAAGATACAAACAGAAAGACAACAACTGACTTCCAGTCACAGTCTTAGATGAAATCAACTGAAACAAAACATTAAATCTCTCAAGATCTCAGCAGAGGAGGATTAAACAGCTCCACAAACAGCATCAGCAGCTTCATGCATTACTGACCAGTTTGACTTTATTTGTGTCATACAAAAGTTCTTAATGAGAATTACCAGAGGTTTAGATGTTGGTTTCATTTCTGAAAACATCATCATCACTGTGGCCAGTGTTTGCAATAGTTGAGCTCTCAACACTTTAACGCAGAGGTCTTCAACCCTGCTCCAAGGGACCCACTCTCCTGGAAAGTTTATTTCCAACCGGCTTTAGCACACCTGCCTGCAATTTTCAAGCAGTCTTGAGGAGCTTGATTGGCCGCTTCAGGTGTGTTTGGTTAGAGTTGTAGCTAAACTCTTCAGGATAGTGGGTCCCCAAGAACAGAGTTGAAGACCTCTGCTTTAATGTATAATGTTACTTTTTTTGCTGCTGTATTTGTGTTTGCAGAGCACATTAAAAGCAAAAAAATTCAGAAAATACGTAGTGGGTTGCTAAATATCATGCTGTTGAATATAGAACACCTTTGTTTTTGCAGGTTGAATTTTAAGTGTTTGGACAATAAAACAAAATAAATGTGCCCAAGAAGTTTTTGTTTTTGGCACACATAGATGCCAAAGAATCTGCATATGAATCTCAACAATGGTGACAATCAACAAAATATACAGATAAGCAGATCTTTAAACATAACATGCTCTTAAACAGTCACAGCAAAAATAGCCAAAATTAAAGCAAATTGTAAGAATAAAAGAAAATACTAAGACAATTCAGGTGCATAATTTATTCATGTTGCAATGCATTCTGGGAGCCATGAATGAGTTTTGATTGGTGTACCCAGAATGCACTGCATCATGAAGCTTTTAGTCTATTGTCACCATTGTTGAGATTCATATGCTGATTCTTGATGAATGTTTGCCTCTAAATCATACTGAATTATACAAAATGTCTGTTTAGTGTGCAAAGTGTTTAATTAAAACATTACTTTTATCAACGTCAACACAAAACCTTTTTTTACGTGCTAATATAAAACAATCTCAAATTTAGACTTTGGATTAGATCAGTGAGGACATTACACAGCCACTAAGTCATTATTAATGACCAGCTGATATCATCTGATCATATCACAGATTTATAGCAGACAAAGAGAAAACTGAAGCTCAAAAATGGAGAGTCAAGAGCCCAACTAAAGCAAACACTGATGGTAAGTTAACGGTAGGTTCAAATAAAACAAATTCAACATCTAAACCTCTGTTCTCAATAATAACTTTTAGACAAACTGGTCAGTAATGAGTGAAGCTGCTGATGCTGTTTGTGGAGTTATCAAGTTCAACTCTGCTTCAGGATTAATTTAACACTGTATTGTGAGACCCCTCTGAGCAATGTTAATAGATTACATTTTTTTTTTTTTTTGTATTGCATTCATTGTAAATGTTTAAGAATAGCATATCTATGACATATTGCATGATTTCTGACACATTAGTGTGTTAAATATTTTAACACACTGCCTGTGGTAAAACTGAATTAACACAAAATGTGTTGTCCTCAACTAGACACACAGATGTGTTAAAAACAACACAGCCTGTGTTAAATAAATATAAATTGTAAATAATTGTAACCCAGGATAGCAGAACTACCTGTAACACGAAAATCAAGAAAACAGTCCAAAAAATACATTCAGTTTTCCAAAGGAAGATTTATTAAACAATGTCAAAAAAAAAAAAAAAAAAACTCATCAAGATGAAGCAGGGGAAAAAAAAAAAAAAAAAAAACAGTTCAGGGATTGCTTTCCCTTCACTCGTGTGGAAGACGTGTCATTCCAGTTTGCAGATGAGAAGGAAGCTTGAGAGTGTGTGCCAGATCATCGTTGGACACAAGGTGAGTAACCAGGCAGCCTTTACTTGTCTTTGTAACAGCTTACATCGGAACAGCAGATCTTAGAGTGCAACAGCTGTCTTCCCTCACCTCGCGGTAGTTCCTTACTCCCAGCACGCAAAACTTTCGGATGACGCACCTCACAGGTGAGACACACCTCTCTATATCTGACTTAATTAAAACACTCCACTCCTTCCGATTCACGAAAAGTGAAAGTGAAAGTAAGTAAATAATGACGTGGCACAAAGTTTCCACACGGCACCGCCACACTCTCCCCCCTGGAAAAAATAACAACCCATGGTTGTAAAGAGAATGTGAATTAAAAACCTAATAATTCTTCTTCATCATCCGAGGTTTCTTGAAATAACTGACAAAGTTTTTGTTTTTCCTGAAGCTCCACTCTTCAGCCTTTGGAAAGCACATCTTTAAATTACAGACATGTGCTATACGGACATCTTCCCCAGTGTCTTCCAAGGCTATTCGATAATTCAGAGGACCCAGCTGCTTCAGTATACGGTAAGGTCCCTTCCACTTCGGGGCTAGTTTTGCACTAAAATGATGTTGTGCACTAGACTGTGGGAAATTACGTAACCATACACAATCTTTGTTTTTGAATGTTAAGTCTCTTCTGTTCTTGTTGTAATTTCTCAGTTCTCAATTTGGCTTTCTTACTGTTTTCTTTAGCTTGGGTCTGTAATTGATGGAGATGGTGGACCACGTCATAAGAAGCAGCATCTGGGGTTAAATTAGCACCATGAAGCACTTTATCCATTGGACCTTGGAGCTTCCGGCCAAGCTGTAGCTCTGCGGGGGACAGTCCAGTGGTCTCTTGTACGGCTGAATTTAAAGCAAAACGAAATTCAAGTAAAAACTGGTCCCATTTTTTTGTGATTATCATCTATGTATGCTGCCATCATGCTTTTAATAGTACGATTCGTCCTTTCCGTTATATTGGTTTATGGGTGGTAGGCTGTAGTTACTTTTGGAGAGATATTCCAATTTTCACACAGTTCTTTGAAAACAGATGAGACAAACTGGACACCCCGGTCTGGGAGGATGTAGTCTGGCACACCCCATTGAGTCAGGATCTCTTTTCTAAAGATGGAGGCAACATTCTGAGCAGTGGCCTTATGCATAGGGAACAACTCAACCCATCGAGAAAAATAATCAACAAAGACAAGAAGGTACTCATGTTGGTTGGCACTTCGTGGTAATGGACCCATGATGTCAACTCTTAGCATTTGGTTTGAGCGAGTGGTGGTGGTTTGCTGCAATTTACCAGCAGGTTTTTGATTGTCATTTTTGACCGTTTGACATTTAACACAGGTTCTCACATGATGTTTCACGTCGGACCACATACCTGGCCAGAATGCTACTTCCTGGAGACATTTGTAGGTTTTATAGATCCCTCCATGACCACACAGGGGACTGGAGTGGTAGTGCTGCAGAAAAGAAGAATGAAGACTGCTGGGAATGTAGACTCTGTAGTGCAGTTGATTAATTACCAGGTGTAAATTCTGATACAGTTTGTCTTCTACAGGTCCTTCTCAAAAAATTAGCATATTGTGATAAAGTTCATTATTTTCTGTAATGTACTGATAAACATTAGACTTTCATATATTTTAGATTCATTACACACAACTCGAAGTAGTTCAAGCCTTTTATTGTTTTAATATTGATGATTTTGGCATACAGCTCATGAAAACCCAAAATTCCTATCTTAAAAAATTAGCATATCATGAAAAGGTTCTCTAAACGAGCTATTAACCTAATCATCTGAATCAACTAATTAACTCTAAACACCTGCAAAAGATTCCTGAGGCTTTTAAAAACTCCCAGCCTGGTTCATTACTCAAAACCGCAATCATGGGTAAGACTGCCGACCTGACTGCTGTCCAGAAGGCCATCATTGACACCCTCAAGCAAGAGGTCTGTGGGAAGGAAAAATTGTGGCAGAAAACGCTGCACAACGAGAAGAGGTGACGGGACCCTGAGGAAGATTGTGGAGAAGGACCGATTCCAGACCTTGGGGGACCTGCGGAAGCAGTGGACTGAGTCTGGAGTAGAAACATCCAGAGCCACCGTGTACAGGCGTGTGCAGGAAATGGGCTACAGGTGCCGCATTCCCCAGGTCAAGCCACTTTTGAACCAGAAACAGCGGCAGAAGCGCCTGACCTGGGCTACAGAGAAGCAGCACTGGACTGTTGCTCAGTGGTCCAAAGTACTTTTTTCGGATGAAAGCAAATTTTGCATGTCATTCGGAAATCAAGGTGCCAGAGTCTGGAGGAAGACTGGGGAGAGGGAAATGCCAAAATGCCTGAAGTCCAGTGTCAAGTACCCACAGTCAGTGATGGTCTGGGGTGCCATGTCAGCTGCTGGTGTTGGTCCACTGTGTTTTATCAAGGGCAGGGTCAATGCAGCTAGCTATCAGGAGATTTTGGAGCACTTCATGCTTCCATCTGCTGAAAAGCTTTATGGAGATGAAGATTTCATTTTTCAGCACGACCTGGCACCTGCTCACAGTGCCAAAACCACTGGTAAATGGTTTACTGACCATGGTATTACTGTGCTCAATTGGCCTGCCAACTCTCCTGACCTGAACCCCATAGAGAATCTGTGGGATATTGTGAAGAGAAAGTTGAGAGACGCAAGACCCAACACTCTGGATGAGCTTAAGGCCGCTATCGAAGCATCCTGGGCCTCCATAACACCTCAGCAGTGCCACAGGCTGATTGCCTCCATGCCACGCCGCATTGAAGCAGTCATTTCTGCAAAAGGTTGACTTTTTTTGTATTAAAAACACTTTTCTTTTATTGGTCTAATTTTTTGAGATAGGAATTTTGGGTTTTCATGAGCTGTATGCCAAAATCATCAATATTAAAACAATAAAAGGCTTGAACTACTTCGAGTTGTGTGTAATGAATCTAAAATATATGAAAGTCTAATGTTTATCAGTACATTACAGAAAATAATGAACTTTATCACAATATGCTAATTTTTTGAGAAGGACCTGTATAATTTTGTATTGATCCCCCAGATTGGCACAGTTCTCTGTTACAGCTTGAAGCAGTTTTGTAACTTCAGGGTCTTTGTGCTGTTCTACCCACAAGACATCATCAGACAATGGCAGTTCTAGATCGTTTTTGCTGGTGTACAGGTTGAAGCTGGAGGTTGTTGAAGTTCTAGATAGAGCATCTGGAGCTACATTGAGTTTTCCTTTTTGATACTCAATAACAAAATCAATTTTTTGCAGGCGTAGGACCCAACGGATGAGACAGCTTGTGGTTTTGGTCAGGCTCATAACCCACTGCAGCGCGGAATGATCTGTGACAACTGTGAAGAGTTTGTGTTCTAGGTAATGTTGCCATTTTTCAAGGGCCCACACAACAGCCAGACATTCCTTTTCAGTTGTGGTGTAGTTTAGTTCAGCCACGGTTAGGGTTTTACTGGCATAGGCAATGACCTCTTCCTTGCTCTGGTCCTTTCGTTGTGCTAGAATGGCACCCAAACCAGTGTCGCTTGCATCTGTGTACACAATGAAAGAGAGTGTCCATGGTGTCAGAAATCCTGGAATCACTCTCTGGTGCAGCCATCTTTTCCGCTATCGATTTAAACAGTGGCTATTGGCAGGTGTCCATGGACCCTGACAGTAAAGCCAAGACTGCTTTCGTCACTCCTGCAGGAGTGGGACACTTTAAAATCCTTTCTCCACTTTATACTTCTGAAGTTATGTGATCATGGCTTGTTTGGAATGCTTGTTGATCAGCTTTGATGTCCTGCTGAACCTCTGACTGGAACTGGTCAATCATGAAACGAACTTCTGACACCATGGTAGACTCCACCTTTTGAAGCTCATCTGTGATCGTCTGTTTCATAGCTTTAGTCAGTTTGTCTAACTCAGATTCCTCTTGTGGTTTAGGGGCAGAAAGCAAGGTGCAACTTTTGCAGCAAAGTCGCTTTCACTTCCTGGGTAAGCTCACTCACTGTTTTCTTCTGTTTTTTTTATGAAGTCAAATAAAAGATTCCAGTTGAGCAGTAAATTGTTGTATTTCCCTTCCAGGAGTAGGTAGAGCACAGGGCAGGTCATGCTGTGTTACAGAAGAGGGAGTTTCACCTTCTGATGTGGTACATAATTGCATGTTATCCCCTTGTGGTGCCCAGGTGAGGGTTTGCACAGGAGTGCTGCCAGCAGGAGGAGTTGGAGTATGAAAGTAAGCAGAAAGTTGGTGTGGAGGTCGTAGAGATAACGGAGGTTGCTGTGCATGTGGCCACACTGGAGTTGAGATATCTGGTGGAGGATCAATTTCCACAAAAGTAGATGGGGAAGGAGTTGTAGCCACCATTTTTGTGGTGTTTGTGTGGGAAATTAAATGTTGGGCAAAAAAAAAAAAATCAGTAAATGTAAAATGTAAATCAGTAGTTGTGTATGTGTCTGTTTTTCCCACCACAAATGTAACAAAATAACACAAGGTTACTTTCACAGAAAACCCTTTTCACAGTTTCACAATCCAAATAACCCAAATTCATTCAATTCACTTCTTGAGTTGACATTTAAAATTGAAGTTTAAGACACAAGTTCCCCCAAAATAACACATTTTACAAATCACATGTATTAAACCCTGCCTGGTTTAAATGTTTGAACAGTTAAAAACATTCATTAGAAATTTAGTCTAGTGGGATCACGTGACGCTTTCATGCAGCAAGACGTACATTAGCTGACCTCCGCATATGTAGCCCGTATTTTCTGTTATTTTACTTATTTTCTTTCATTTGGGGTAGTTTTTTCGTTTGCTTTTGATTTATAGATGTAACACAGTCGGAAATTTTTCACCATCATCTTCGCCAATCAAGAAGAAAAATAAATCCGCAACCACAGCGGGCCGAGAAGACATGGAAGACAATATGGCAATCACTATAAAACAATTTGAGGACATTCTGAAAACTGAACTAGCAGCAATGCGCTCCAAATTCTCCTCTCACATGACTATGGTTCAAAATATGTGCTCTAAAGTTGACTTCTTAATCGGGGAAGAGAGAGAGCAGAAAAAAGTGATCAATGAAAACACACTCGAGCAACAAGTGATAGATCTACAAGACAGCAGCAGACGCAGCAACCTCCGCCTACTGGGACTACCTGAAGGGGCCGAGAAAGATGACCCGATTGGCTTTTCGAAACGGTCACTGCGGGGATGGATACCATCACTTTCGGGTAAAGATATCGAGATTGAACGTGCGCATCGAGTTTACTCCAGAGCTTCAACTGATCACTCCAAGCCTAGAGTGTTTCTCTTCAAACTGTTACGTTACAATGACAGGAATTTGATTCTAATGAAGCGAGACGCCACAGTCCTGTGAAAGCAAATGACGGTGTGATGTTGAGCTTTTTCCCCGACTTTTCTCCCACGACAGCAAAGAAGCGGAGCTCCTTCAGTATAATAAGGAAGGAATTGAAAGAGGCAGGTCTCCAGACCTTCCTTCAGTATCCTGCCATGCTGTAGATCGTCATGAAACACGGCGAGACCAAACTAATGCACTCACCGCACGAAGCGCATCGATTCCTGAGTTCCATACCCGCTACTCATTCTCCCGAGATGGACGTGGCATAAGGGTTTGATAATACCAAGTAATTTGGATTCTGATTTACTAATCGTTTACTGGCAGTTTTCTTCATGCAAGCCAGGAAACTCGGTATCGTTGATGAAGTTTTCAATGTACATGATGCAATTATGTTTGCTTTCTCGTTATAGAGAGTATACATACCCCTATTTATTATTATTATTATTTTTTTTTTTATCATATTACTCGTGAATTCGAAGTTATTCTGTTCTCTAATTATAGGGCTCATGGCGGTGTTCTAGAGAATTGCACAGGCTGTCATGTTAATGTCACTGACTAAGACAGGGGAGGGTTTTCTTTTTGTTAAGGGTTTTTCCAGGAAGGGTTAAAGGCAGACTAAAGAGATTTCATTTGCAGTGGTTTTATTTCCCCCCATTTGTTCAGGTTACTTATTTGTTTGATAGTAATGACTAAAATCAATATACTAAGTTGTAATGTCAACGATTTAAATGGCCCCCATAAACGAACAAGTTTTTTAGAACTATTGCGACGAAAAAAAGTTGACATTGCTTCAATCCAGGAATCTCACTTGCGGAAGGAGGATGTTCATAGATGCAATAATAAATATTATGAGGTGGTCTCTTTTGGCGCGACTGATAATTGTTAGAAGAAATTCAAATATTTCATTTTTAGACAAAAATGGTGATAATGCTGGCAGAATAGCTCATATAAAGACTATGGTTGAGAACAGAAAGATAGCATTTCTCTCAGTTTATGCACCATGTAGTCCAGATCCAACTTTTTTTTCACTGATCTCACAGACTTTGAGATTGTAATGGGAGCAGATATGAATGCTGTAATGTCCAATGAACTTGATAGATCTGGTGATCCCAGTCTATTTCTACTGAGCAACTCAATCAATGCATAGCCTCTTTTTCACTAGTAGATGCATGGCGATTATTCAATCCTTCCCCAAAATCATATTCACGGATTGACTACATTTTTGCTTCCTCTTCCTTGACCTCAATGCTACTTGAAGTCATTGCTCTCTCTGACCATAGCAGTAATTTTTGAAGCTTTCAATCACCCAGCACCCGCCGCAATCCCTCCGATGGTGTTTTAATTGAAGAGTTCAGATGCAAAAGCCTCTAAATCCATCTGACATCTTTCTTTAAAAAACGCATTTTTATCAGGCTCTGATGTATTGGTTTCTATGTAAGTGCTGGTACTTCTGATTGGACTGTTATGTGAATTTATTGACATCAACAAAGGCTCGGTAGATGACCCACGGATTCTTTGGGAGGCGACAAAGGGGTTCATAAGGAATTTTTCAATATCATTTGCTTCCTTTCGTCAGAAAATCCACCGCAAGAAAGTCTCTGACCTGGAATCTAATCTTCGATCACTAGAACAGGCAAATCAGTACACTTTTTCTGACAATACAGCAGCTAAAATTGAAACTGTTAGGAAAGAACTTCAAAGATTTTCAAGGTAGCAGACCTAGCCATTTACTGGTGCTAAGACTACGTAATAGTGACAAATTTGCTAATATTACAGCGGCGAAATCTCAAACTGGTGAGGTTCTGACTGATCAGAAGAGTATAAATGACACTTTTCGTTCCTTCTGTTGTGATCTTTATAGTTCCAACTTTAAATGTGAACCTACATCTTTCACTTCTTTTTTATCTTCTCTTCACCTTCCACATCTGTCAGAATCTGACTCTGAGTCTTTGGATAGACCATTATCACTTATTGAATTAGAATCATCAATTAAAGTTATGAGCAAAAAGAAATTCCCAGGCCTAGATGGCATACCAGTGGAGTTTTACTTGACCTTCTGGTCTGATTTGGGGCCACTTATGTTGGATATGACGCAATATTCGATTGATCAAGGATCCTTTCCATAAAATATGAACATGGCCATTATATCTCTTCTACTAAAAAAAGATAAAGACTCTACTTTATGTTCAAGTTATCGCCCACTTTCTCTAATTGATACAGATGTTAAAATCTATGCAAAAGTTTTAGCCTGCCGCCTAGAAGTTTTTATGACCAAACTTGTTAATCATGATCAAACAGGGTTTATTAAATCTTGTTCTGCTTCAGATAATCTGCGAAGACTACTTCACATAATCTCCTCATCTGAACAATTGATTTCTCCCACTGCTATACTCTCTTTAGATGCAATGAAAGCATTTGACCATTTAGAGTGGAACTATTTATGGGCAGTGCTAGATCACCTAGGTTTTAGCTCTAATTTTATAAATATGATTAAAATCCTCTATGCTAATCCCTCAGCCACTATTCTTATAGGCCAGATAAGTTCACAATCATTTCCAATTGGAAGAGGCACCCACCAGGGTTGTCCTCTTTCACCTTTACTGTTTGCTTTTTCTTTAGAACCTCTTGCTCAAGCTGTACGTCAGTCAGAACTTATACTGCCTAAAAAATGTTAAGAATACTTCACATCACATATCTTTATTTGCAAATGATATATTGCTATTTTTGGACAATCCAGTTTTATCAATCCCTCACATTTTAAATTTATTTGATCAGTTTGATAATCTATCAGGGTACAAAATCAATTGGACAAAGTCATATCTGCTCCCTCTCAATTTTTGTGTTGGGTCTGCTATTTTTTCTGATTTTATTCCAGTGGTGCAATCTTTTACATACTTAGATGTAGATATCTATCCTTCCACGTAGGATATTGTCTCAAAAATGTTAATAAAAACCTGGCTAAAGTCACCTCAGATCTGGCAAATTGGATGCATCTTCCTACTTCTTTTCATGCAAGAATATCTGTTCCTGAACATGAACATGAACATCCTTCCTTGTGTTAATTTCTGTTCATCTATGATTCCTCCCCTTTAACGTTTTCACAATTTAAAATGCAATTGAAAATTTGGCTAAAGAAGTGTCAAATTTGTGATCATTGAATGTGAATGTAAATCACATTGTGATGTGTTGCGGTAGGTTTTATACTGGTGGTTAGATTTGATTTTATATATTTGTATATTTTTGATTGTAAATCTGTTTTTTCCTGCCCGGGGACTGCAGATGAAATTTAGCTCTGTAGCTAATTCTGGGGCAGTCAAATTGACTGTCTGTTGTCCCTGTTAAATAAACAATAAACTAAACTAAACTCTACCCCCACCTGCAGGATATTGGAAAAAACTGGATTCAGTAATCGCTCAATACATTTGGAATGGTAAACGCCCCCGAATTAAATTTATCCACTTTACAATGAAACAGATCAGATGGTGGCTGGTCCTTTCCAAATTTTAAATTATACACTGACTCCTTTACTCTTCGTGCACTGTCAGCCTGGTTTAAACCAAATGTGTCAACCTCATGGTGGACCATCGAAGAATCTCTTGTTTCTCCACACAACCTAGAGCATTTGGTTTCTGCTGGTGTCTCACTTAGACAATGTAAACTTCATTTTGGCCCTATCATAACACATTTTATTTCTACTTGGAGATCTGTGACCAGGAAGATAGAACCAAACTTGAAATTGCATCGTCATTCACCTTTATTCCATAATAATATTTTTTTAATCGGGTAAAAACCCATTTTATTGCCCACAATGGAATAAATGTAAAGTAAATTCCTTTGGTGACATTTTTGATGACAAAGGCCTGAAATCATTTCAAGATATTAAAGCTGCTTTTAACCTACCAGGAACCTCCTTTTTCATGTATCTTCGTATTAGGTCGGTGCTTTGCGCATAGGGAGTTCCCTGGGATGCACAATTACCTGTACATCCTTTGCGAAAAGTAATTCTCCCCACTTATAATTCTTTTATCTCTGCTTCATCTATTTACTCTTTTCTCCTTAAACAATCATATAAACCATTATCCATAATAACTATCTGGTCTAAGGATATCAGTGGTGATTTACAAACTTTATTCTCTGATCAAATTTGGGAGACAATCACATCAGCCTCAAAAAACCCAAATCATCAGATGATCCATTGGAAATTACTACATAGAGTTTATTTGTCCCCCTTAAAAGGTTTCTATATGCATGTGCCACACTAATTGGGTTGAGTTGAGTTGTAGCCTATTACATTTCAAAAGTAACCTTCCCAACTCTGGCTAACACATTATTTAATGGTAACAAATGAAACCTTATTGTAAAGGGTAACCAAAGCATTTATGAGAAGAGATTTTAAAAATGGAGTGATGATACACTCTAAAAAATATTGGGTTGTTTTGACCCAGTTTGGCAGAGGTGTAAAGTCCAGGGCTCAGAATGTAAAAGTCCTGCCATATCTTTATTCCACCCATGAACTCAGCCAGCTGATTTCGCCAGATGTGAAACTAAGTCAAATCCCAAGTCCTCAAAGTGTTCAAGTTAAGTTCAAGTTAATGAAATAATTGACTCATTAAATGATGATTGTGCATTAGTGATGAACAACTGCTGTTAACAATCAACATCATTGATGAAAATAGAAACCCACGAACTGCAACTGACTTCAGCCACAGCCCTAGATGCAATCAACTTAAAACACACAATGCCACCATAATTGCGGTCAAGGTTTGCTTTGGTTTGTCTCTTGACTCTTTTAAGCAATTGCAATAGAGTTTCAAAGCAAACATTTGCGCATTGATGAATCAAAAGCTTGAAGTAGAAAGTGTTTAGTAATAGTATTTACACTTTCTGCTTATAACTCATTTGAATGAACATCATGAAGTGGTCTTTTTCTTTGGTCCACTTCATGACATCTAACTATTACAGAACCACAAAAAAAGTCATATTAAACAAATGTTTCTGTAATGCTTAAATATTGAAGAAGAATTGTATCGGCTCAGGCTTTTAAACATGAACATTTATCATACGATTCTCAACAGTGGTGACAATAATTTGTCATACCGCAGTGCATGATAGAAGTTTTTTTTTTATGTTGTCACCATTATTGAGATTCATATGCTAGTCCTTGATATCTCTGTGTGTCTAAATAATACAGGACTTTATATGCATTACAAAGATTTAAAATGAATTCACTGTTAGAGCAACACTAAGCTTGCAAGCTTATTTTGAATGTAACCAGATCAACTCATGATTCCCTCACTGTTTGACAACAGCACACACATTGCTACAGAGAGATCTACAGCAAGAAGACACGGGTCACTAGCCCAACTAAAGAAAACAATATTCCCCATGAAGATGGCATCATTTTAACAGAGGTGTAATGTCCATATGCCATGAGCAAAAGTCCTCCCCAGTATTTTGTTCCAATCTCCTGGAATTGAGAGATTGGACCAAGTCATTCCTTTCGAGTCACAAGAAAGTCTCGAGTCAAATCCCAAGTCCTTAAAGAGTTAATGTTAATGAGATAATTAAGTGACTAATTAAATGATGATTGTGCATTAGTGATGAACAGCTGCTGTTAACAAGCAGCATCATTGAAAAAAAGAGAGACACAAGAACTACCGACTTCCGCCACAACCTTGGATGTAATTAAACAATTGCAATATTGTTTCACAGCAAACATTTGTGCGTTGCTGACTCAAACCTTGAAGTAGCAGACTAACTTACACTTGCTGTTGCATATAACTCATGATGAACGAACATTGTGAAGTGGTTTTTGTTTTTGGTTTAGTAACTGAATTTCATCTTTTATTGAGCTGCTATACACACACACACACACACACACACACACATAATCCTATTAAAACAAATGCTACACAAATGTTTTCATGCTATGAAAAAATATTTCAGCTCAGGCTTTTTGACATGAACACTAGTCATATGATCCTCAACAGTGGTGACAATAATTATTCATACTGCAGTGCATGATGAGAGTTTTTACTATGGTGTTACCCAGCATGCATTGCAGCATGAAACATTTTGTTGATTGTCACCAGTGTTGAGATTCATATGCTGGTTCTTGAACTTTGTGTGTGTCTAAAAATAGCATTCATTTTTCATATGCATAACATAGTTTATATATATATATATATATATATATATATATATATATATATATTTATTTATTTATTTATTTATTTATTTATTTATTTGAGCAACACTTTGTTTGCATACTGTAATTTCGCAAGTTTTGTTATACAAAACTTGAACACACATATATACAAATAAAAGTTACTTTGATACATTTGTTACATTAGGCACTGAACTACTTCACAACACCACATGTGTTGTTACAGAAAGATCTAACACAAGAAGTTAAGGGTCAAGAGCCCAACTAAAGCAAACACAGCAGGTGTTCATCACTAATTCACAATCATCATTTAATTATCTCATTAACTTTAACTCTATGAGGAATTGGGATTTGATTTGAAAGCAATAAAATGGCAAAATCAGCTGGCTGAGTTCATTGGTGGAATAAAGATATGGCAGGACTTTTACATTCTGACCTGGACTTCACACCTCTACCAACCACTGAGTCAAAACAACCCAATAGCTGGGTTAGTCCATATTTGACTATATTCAGACTGCAAGCCTTAATGCTCAATTCCAATTTTCTGCTTAGATCTTTTTTTTTAGATTTTTGTTTGCCTGTTCACATTGTTTTTAAAAAAGTGGCCCATGAACTAAACCTTGTATTTTACCCCCGGAATGCAATTTTTAATGGGGGACCCCTTTCAAAACGTGATTGGGTGGGTTTTGTTGTGAAAACCTGGCGACCCTGTTGTGTACGTGCTGACAGTCGCATGAATTCCGATCTGACTGTTCAGACTGCGGTCGCATTGTGAAACATCAGACCTGTATCGAATTTAGAACCACATATTGAAGTGGCTCAGATCTGATTGTAACAGATCAGATTCTTTGCGGTTTGTGCCGTTCACACTGTCATGCAAAAAACACATGAAAAAATCGGATTTTTTTTGGCAGTGTGAACGTAGTCTTAGACCCAACATTGGGTTAAAACAGCCCTGCCTTTTTTTAGTGTGTATAGTAGGTAAAGATCTGGACTAGTAACCATAAAGATCAGTTGGAAGATGATGATAAAGGAAGCAAGATAATGATAGTGATGCTATTTTAATCTGAACATGACTACAAACATAAAATTAATCTGATGCTGTACATACCACCAGTAATAATCTGAAAGGAATTTCTGCTGAGGCATTGTTCTTAACATATTTCATCTGTCTGTAATCCTGGGAAAATCTCTGTAGATGCAGTACCAGAACTGGTGGAAATTCTACCATCTTGTACTTCTGAAAAATAGTTATGCTACTTTATTTTAAAGTATATAATAATAATATAATAATAACAATAACAAATACTTTTGTAATAAATACAATAAGTTACTATTGTTTGTGCTGTAAATGTGTGTTGTGCATAGTCATGGTTATAATAACTTATTTTTTTAGTCTATGAGAAATCATATGATGGTACTTATTCCTCCCAAATCAAAGATTGCACTTTAATTTCTAGTTTTGCTTTTAATCCCGTAGCTGAAAATTCTTAAGAATAGTTACCAACTATCCAATTCAAATAAACATATATTTTTACTTTTACTCTATTAAAGTGAATTAACACATTTTGTTGTGTAGAATGAATAAACTTGCCTTTTCTATGTCAGTCATGCTTTTGCAGGTTTCACAGTATACTCCACTCATTTCAGTTGATTTAAAATGTGAATTTATACAGTTTTGCTGTAACACAATTCAAACAATTGCATAACCTATTATATAACCTTCAAATTCTTCTTTAAATAAAAGCTTATGCTTTTGAAATAGAAACATGTCTTTAAAAACTTTATTTTTGTTTTAAATTTTCCATGTAGACAAATGTAAATTACCACCCTCCCAGATTAATAAAAAATATCATGCTGCTGATGTGAGTAAGTGAATATGCTCACCACATTTACAGTAATTTGTGACTGCATTGGGACTGGTATAAAGACAAATGCATTTTCTTTTTCCAAGCTTTTTGCTTTGCAGGTTTGATTTAGACATGTTATTGAGTCTTTCATGATTCCTCTGAATACCTGAAAATGTTCATGAAGATGTTTGTTACTCTACAAGGAATTGAAAAAAGAAGAACTGAAACATTCATGTTCTTCAAACTTCCTGTTTAATTATTCTGCCTCATTTCATTGAAGAAGAACAAGTGATGCATGGAAATCAACAGGTGTTAAAGATGTTAAAATCAGATCAGTCCAATAATTCTGTCATGACAACTCTCAGAGGGATTGGCATGGTAATGTACATAACAATGTTAATGTGCAGTATCTCACAAAAGTGAGAACACCCCTCACATTTCGGCAACCATTTTAGTATATCTTCTAAAGAGACAATACTATAGTTCACGAGTTCGCCCTTACATCTAATCTGATTGAGCAAAATAGAAAAGCATATTTTGGCATGCTGTCCTGGGGGAGGGCTCCGGGCCCGAAATATCGACCGAGCCCAGAGAACCCAGAGAACCCCCCCATCCCTAGTATGGGATGAAAACAGATTAGGAGCGAGGAGTTAGGGTGGAGGAGGGATGCTGAAAAACTGTCAAAGGACAAAGGAAAGTGGTTGTCTATATGTATATGTGTGCGCTAATTAGGATGGTTAGCTAACGAGTTACACCTGTACCAAATTGGCTGATTATCTGATCGTGCTCCTCCCGAACCATGTTAATAAAACATCACAAATTAAACTTGGATATATTTTAGAGTAGTCAGTGTGCAACTTGTATAGCAGTATACATTTACTGTCCTCTGAAAATAACTCAACATACAGCCATTATTGTCAAAACAGCAGGCAACAATAGTGAATAGGCCAGGTGTGACCCTGGTTTGCGAGATCCTGACAAACCAAAAGGATGTTTTTACAATTGATGAGAAGATTTGTTTATTCTGGTCTGGGTACACTCTTAAAACAGATGTGTTAAAAACAACACAACCTGTGTTATATTGAACACATCTTTGTGTCTAGTTAAGGACAACACATTTTGTGTTAATTCACTTAATTCAGGCAGTGTTAAAATTTTTAACACACTGATGTGTCAAAAATCATGCAATATGTCATAGATATGCTATTCTTAACCAGTTACAATGAATGCAATACAAAAAACCCTTCTTTTTCATCTATTAACACTGCTCAGAGTGTATTTGGTCTCACAATACAGAGTGTTAAATTAACACTGAAGCAGAGTTGAACTTAATGATAACTCCACAAACAGCATCAGCAGCTTCACTCATTACTGACCAGTTTGTCTAAAAGTTATTATTGAGAACAGAGGTTTAGATGTTGATTTTGTTTAATTTGGACTTACCGTTAACGTGGTCAGTGTTCGCTTTAGTTGGGCTCTTGACTCTCCATTTTTGAACTTTAGTTTTTTCTTCCGCTGCTATAAATCTGTGATATGATCAGGTGATATCGCTGGTAATTAAGTCTAAATTTGAGATTGATTTCTATTAACATGTAAAATGGTTCTGCTTTAATCAAATAGTTTGACTGATTTTACAAACACTTTGCACACTAAACAAACATTGTGAACTGTATGATCTGATCTGTATGATTTAGATGCAAACATTCATCAAGAATCAGCATATGAATCTCAATGATGGTGACAATAAACTAAAAGGTTCATGCTGCAGTGCATTCTGGGTGCACCAATCAAAACTTATTTATGGCTTCCAGAATGCATTGCAACATGAATAAATTATGCACCTGAATTGTCTTAGTATTTTCTTTTATTCTTATAATTTGCTTTCATTTTGGCTATTTTTGCTGTGACTGTTTAAGAGCTTGTTATGTTATGTTCAAAGACCTGTTTATCTGTATATTTTGTTGATTGTCACCATTGTTGAAATTTATATGCAGATTCTTCATATCTATGTGTGCCATAAGCAAAAACTTTTTTTTTAGCACATTTTTTTTTTATTGTCCAAATACTTAAAATTCAACCTGCAGAAACAAAGGTGTTCTATATTCAACAACAGTCAACCACTACATATTTTCTGCATTCCTAGCCAATATCTCCTGATTTAGTTTTTTGCTTTTAATGTGTTCTACAAACACACCTATAGCAGCAAAAGACATAACATTATATATATTAAAGCATTGAGAGCGCAACTATTCCAAACACTGGCCAGAGTTATGCTGATGTTTTCAGAAATGAAACCAACATCTAAACCTCTGTTAATTCTCATTAAGAACTTTGTATGACACAAATAAAGTCAAACTGGTCAGTAATAAGTGAAGCTGCTGATGCTGTTTGTGGAGCTGTTTAATCCTCCTCTGCTGAAATCTTGAGAGATTTAATGCTTTATTTCAGTTGATTTCATCTGAGGCTGAGACTGGAAGTGAGTTGTAGTAGTTTTTTTGTTTGTCTCTTCTCTTTTTTCTTTTTTTTTTTATTATTTCTGCTTGTTAACATTCTCATTAACTCCACATCATCATGAGAAATGTTTCTCTGTTAACATTTTTAAAGGAGAAATCCATATAGCTGACATGAGTGATCCACATCATCCACCAATGAAAAAAGAGGTGTGAAGCTTGTGCAGAGACATTTAACACATATTGTGTTGGACACATTGTGTTGTTTCTCTCTCTCTCTTACTTTTACACATGATCAACTTAAAATGATACAAAAATTTGTTAAAATGGCCACAACACAAAAAAATGTGTTAATAATTAACACATCCTTTTTTAGAGTGTATATAAGCAAAGTAACAGAACACTATGGGGGGACTCTGTATTCAGAAGGACCCCCACACTGTGTGTGAAAGGCTCTGGAGCTATGCATCCAAGTCTCTCACATGCTGCTGTGTCTCTCTCTGTGGTCAGGTGTGCATTTCCCACTCTTAGACTCATCTCTGAGCAACTGATGTTATGTATTTATCTGAATTATCTTAACAGAATTTAATTCTGAATTGGATTTTCAATGTTTATGTAATTGGTATGATACCCTTTACCTGACAAATAAAATGTTATATTTAATTTATTCTGATCTCTTCTAAAATCATTATGACTACACAGCAAAATCCTCAGTGTTTATACAATCCACACTATATAGAGTGTTAAAATTAACACTGAAGCAGTGTTAAAGTAAATGAGGTAATTAAGAGATTCATTGACTGATTATTGACCACTATTGAAGAAACCCGCATTTTTAAAGTCATCATTATAACGGTCAGTGTTTAGTTGGGCTCCTGATTCTTGAATTTTTAATATTACATTTTTTTTTTGGCTTCTATAACTTAATTAGTAGCAGCTAGATTTTTGTAAACAGCAAAAGTCATCAGGTGGTGATGGTTATGTTTTAATCACTGAATCACGGACTGAGCTCCTTTAAAGTGTAGTGTAACGTATGGACCAATCAGACAATAGTTCATTAGATTTACCCAAATCAGTTGTTTATTGAATTAACAAATAAGCACAGTTTTCCCCTCACCCAATCCAACACTAGGTGCTGCAAAGTCTTAGATGGGTCTGGTTATTATGGCTACTAGGATCACTGTGTGTATTATGACTGTTCCTGCATTTAGTCTTTTATATTGTATAACAGTTTTATGCATGTGTTATAATAGACCACTAGTCTAGTATAACCACATATATGCCATGTTCTGTCTCTTTGGATTCGTATTTTGATTATCTAAAAGATGGTGTATATGATTTGTTGATACCTGTGCAACATATTAGTGTTCTAAGAATCCTTAGTGGTATTTGCATCAACACCCAATCAAATTACATATGCAAAATACCATGGACTAAGGGTGGGTTGCACCAACAAGGATTAATCTTAAATATAGATTTAAATCAAGGTTTATCTAATAATTCTGTTGCACCAAACTTTAATCCTCTGGGGTCTGAGGTGATTTTGGGGCCCTTGAGGTGTGTTGGCATGTGTACACAGCAAAAACGCTCAGTGTCAAATTAACACTCTCAGTGTTAATTTAACACCCTGAGTGTGGACACATATAGACACTGAAATAGTGTTAAAATAACACTGAGCAGTGTTGAAGTTAATGAGATAATTGGGTAATTATGAATAAACATTAGTATAGACACCTGATGATAACAAGCAGAATCACCAAAGGAGAAAATCAACATTTTTAAGCTACCATTACAGTGGTTAGTGTCTGCATTAGTTGGGATCTTGACCCTTATATCTTTAATATTAGATTTTGTTTGGCTGCTCTGTCTATGTTAAATCAAACAGACAAGTCAAGAGCAGCAGTCATCAGGTGATCATGATCATGATCATGTTTTAACAACATCATCATTTCACCTAGAGTCTAATCTTTTCCTTCACTGATATTAACAGCCTTGTAAACCAACGATAGATCCCATATTTTCTATACATTTTGGATAAATTTCATTTAGACAGCTCTTGTTCAAAATTCAAAAATATTTATTTTAGGCACACACAAACATCAAGAATCAGCATATGAATCTCAACAATGGTGATAAACAGCATATTCGGAAAAACAGATGATCTCAAAACAAATAGAAAGACAATGTGGCAATGCATGATGGGAACCATGGATGAGTTTTGATTGGCTACCACATGCTTATTTGATGCTCACCATTGTTGTGATTCTCATGCTGATTCTTGATGTCTGTGTGTGTCTATACTATATGTTTTTTTTTTTTATTATTATTATTCAGAACTACTTGAAAGAAATCTTTTCAAAATGTATAGAAAATACAGGATCTATTGCTGTCGGTTTACAAGGCTGTTATAGTCAATAAAGGAAAACTCTGAGATTAGACTCTAGGTGAAATAAATATGATGTTAAAACAAAGTCATGTGCGCCTGATGACTGCTGCTCTTGACTTGTCTGTCTGTTTTAACACAGACACAACAGCCAAACAAAATCTAATATTAAAGATATAAGGGTCAAGATCCCAACTAATGCAGACACTGACCACTGTAATGGTAGCTTAAAAATGTTGATTTTCTCCTTTGGTGATTCTGCTTGTTATCATCAGGTGTCTATACTAATGTTTATTCATCAGCTGTTAATTACCCAATTATCTCATTAACTTCAACACTGCTCAGTGTTATTTTAACACTACTTCAGTGTCTATATGTGTCCACACTCAGAGTGTTAAATTAACACTGAGCGTTTTTGCTGTGTAGGATTACAAATTTAAGAATCTGTTTAAAATCTGAACACACAGCAAAAAGCCGAGTGTTAAATGAACTCTCCCGGGAGTTTATTTGAGTCCACGCTCAAGAGTGTGAAAGTGTTAAAATCAGAGTGTTAAATTAACACTGCAGCAGAGATTAATTAAGTGATGATTGATCATTATTGAAGACATCTGATGATGACAAGCAGAATCACCAAAGGACAAAATCACAATTTTTAAGCAATATAGTGGTCAGTGTTTGCATTAGTTGGTCTTGTGACCCTTACTTTTTTAACATTAGGTTTTGTTTGGCTGCTGTGATAGTGTTATAACAGCCAGACAAACCATAGGAAAAATCATTGAACTCATTTAGATTATATTTCCAAAAAAGAAAACATTAACTAGAGATTAGACTCTTAATGAGTTAAATGATTATGTTAAAACATAATCATGAGCACTTGATGACTGCTGCTCTTGACTTGTCTGGTGGATTAAACTGAAATACAGCAGCCAAACAAAATCAAATGTTAAAACATCAGGGTCAAGTGACCAACTAACACTGACCACTATAATGGTTGTTAAAAAAATTCTCCTTTGGTGATTCTGCTTGTTAACATCAGGTGTCTTCATTTTAACACTCTAATTTTAACAGACTGGGCTTTTTGCTGTGCAGGTACATCATCACGTGATCTTCTGATTCCTGTTTTTTGCTGATCTAGCAAGTTGTATTGGAAATGACTAAGTTAACTACACTTTTTTTATCAAAAGCAAGCAGTAGGTGATGGGTATTAAGTGTTTAGTCAACCTACAACCTCTGATGAAAATCAGACTGGCAAGTTTGTGTTTGTATGATCCACATCAGGCCAATGTGAGACATAAAAGTGGCATTGGGTCCCTGATGAACGAATAATTGAAAGTATGGGATTTCCAGAATAATCAAATATCTAAATTAACAATCAATAATTAGAAAGTTTACCTAAATTTAATAATCACTTGAAATTTGGAGTCAGATTAAACATGGAGCTAAACTAAAACTGAATTCTGATAAATTAAATGAATTTTGCAAGCATTAAACCTTCAACCAGGCCAAGCAAACTTTAACACAATGAGTAACACTTGAAGTGGTGTTAAAAAATAACACTGAAGCAGTGTTGAAGTTAATGAGGTAATTAGGTAATTAACAAAGTGATGATTGAACATTATTATAGACACCTGATGTTAACAAGCAGAATCACCAAAAAAGAAAATCACAATCAGCCAAACAACATCTAATATTAAAGATATAAGGGTCAAGATCCCAATTAATGCAAACACTGACCACTATAATAGTTGCTTAAAAGTGTTGTTTTTCTCCTTTGGTGATCAGCATGTTGGAGCCAATCAAAACTCATCCATGGCTCCCATCATGCATTGCCACATGAATAAATTATGAGCTGAATTGTCTTTCTATTTGTTTTGCAATGTTCAGAGTTGATCTGTTTTTTGAATATGCTTGAGGTATGTGTGTATAAACACAATGTTTTTTTTTTTAATTAAATTTTTTTAATTATAAATCAGAACTGCTTAGAAAGAAATCTTTCCAAAATTTATAGAAAGTACAGATCTATTGCTGTTGTCTTACAAGGCTGTTATAATCAGTAAAGGAAAAAGAACTCAGAGATTAGACTCTAGTTGTTTGCATTAGTTGGGATCTTGACCCTTATATCTTTATTACAAGAAAGTCATAAGCATCTGGAATGACAGAGGTTCAATAAATGGTGAGAGATTTTTAATTTGTGGGTGAGCTACCTCTTTGCAAGATGTGATGCAGAATGCAAGAATGTGTTGAATTAATGAGGAGAGTCATAGAATTAAAACTTTTTGTGTCATTTACAGTATTCAATGCCACTGTGTAAAAGGATAATTAATCTTTTAGTTGTTTATTTGGGGCATGCAGAGATTTTTACACAACAAATATTGATAAATAATTATTTGTGACTAATTAGATTAATTCATGAGCAAATTATGTAATTGACAGTCCTAATTCTTACTTAATGTGTCATATAATGACAAATTGTAAATACAACTTTGCTACTTCAATATGCTTCCTCAGCTTCAATGGTGAACTTTTGAAGCCAGACATTTACCTGATGAAAGTCATAGAGGGAAGTAGAAATGTGTGTGTTTGAGGCATTAAAACTGATCATTTGGTTCTCATGTCAGGCACGTTTACCATATATATAATGCATAAGATAAAATATTAATTTTTAAATAAAATTGTTAGGAGTAAAAAGCACTGTTTTTCCTTAAAAAATACAATCAAGTAAAAGTAGAAGTAGTCAATAAGCATTTGCTTTAACTCCTCTTCACCCTTAAGTCACACAAACATCAAGAATCAGCGCATGAATCTCAACAATGGTGACACTTATCAAAAAGCAGGTTTTGTGATGATCAGGGCTAATATAAATATTTTGTTGTTTGTCACCATTGTTGAGGTTCATATGCATATTCTTGATGTTTGTGACTCTCCACTTTCTTTTTGTACAAACTTTTTTTTTTTTTTATTAACATACTTAGATATTAGGTTTTTACTGAGGTTAGTGATTAACCCATAAAATGATGCCACAATTGTCTGTGGTGCATAACTCAGTTAATTCTCAATAAGAAGTTTTGTATGAAAAAAAAATTGTGGTTGTTTGGAAGCTGCTTTTGCCAGTCGTTGACCTTTTTTTTTTTAAAGTCCCATGACATGCTGCTTTTTGGATCCTTTTATATAGGCCTAAGTGGTCCCTAGTACTGTATCTGAAGTCTCTTTCCTGAAATGTAGCCTTGGTGCAGAATTTCAGCCACTATGAGCCAGTCCCACAATGAGCTTTCCTTAGGACGCGCCATTTCAGTGTCTGTAGCTTTAAATGCTAATGCGGAGGAGAAAGGCGGGGCAAGGTGGAGGGTGGGTGTGTATCATGCACTAATGTTGACAGTGGATTTATCTCAATGGCTCATAGACACGCAGTCGTTCAAGCTATTCAGTTTGACCCAGAATCTGATCCGGATGGAGAAGCACCGGATGAAGAAGTTGCTACTCAGCTGCAGCAGGACATCTCCGAATGGTAAGTTTAAAATATTGTGTCTGGATACGGTTCCTTAGTTGGTTTGTTTATGCAGTGGTGTAGTGGTGCCGACGTGACTCTCCACAATCTCTAATGAAATCGTTCAGGTTTTCTCTGTTTTAAAGCCATTTTAAACTTACTGTTTGAATTCATTCGTTTACTGAATCCTTTGATAGAAAAGTTTACAGGGGTTTACCGGTTTAAGAAATGTTAGTTTGGCCTGTTAGTTTTTATCTGCAGATCTAATGCTACAGTCACATTCTAAGGATAACAAGCTAGGTAACCATATACAGTAAAGCAACAAAATTGTATAGCGGTGTTCATTTGTACATCCAAACACTGAGCAACTGCCATGCTTAGCTTGTTTGCAAGCCTTGATATCTCTCAAGGAAAAAGATATTTTGGGACCTTTGGGACCCATGGGACCTTTAAGTTTTTTTACAGTGTGTTCAAGAGCATGAATTACTGAAACCATGTCCTGTGGTCTGATGAGACCAATATAAACTTGTTTGGCTCAGATGGTGTCCAGCATGTGTGGTGATGCCCTGGTGAGGAGTACCAAGAAAATTGTGTCTTGCCTACAGTCAAGCATGGTGCTGGTAGCATGATGGTCTGGGGCTCCATGAGTGCAGTGGAGCTGCAGTTCATTGGGAGAAACATGGATTCTATATGTACTGTACATTCTGAAACAGAACATGATGCCTTCCCTCAAGAAACAAGGCCGAACGGCAGTTTTCCAACATGATAACGACCCCAAACACACCACCAAAATGACAACTACCTTGCTGAGGAAGCTGAAGGTAATGGTGTGGCCAAGTATGTCTCCAGACCAGAACCCTATTAAACACCTGTTGGGCATCCTCAAGCAAAAGGTGGAGAAGCACCATGTGTCTAACATCCAGCAGCTCTGTGATGTCATTATAGAGGAGTGGAAGAGGAGCCCAGCAACAACTTGTGCAGCTCTGGTCAATTCCATGCCCAAGATGATTAAGGCAGTACCAGACAACAATGTTGTCAAAACACAAAATATTTACACTTTGGACAAGTTCACTTAGGGTGTACTCACTTTTGTTGCCAAATATTTTGACAATAATGGCTGTATATTAAGTCATTTTCAGAGGACATTAAACCTAAACCACAATACAAGGTACACACTGACTACTGTAAAATATATCCAAGTTTAATTTTTATAGGATTGTCTCTTGAGAAAGTATACTAAATGGTACTGAAATGTGAAGAGTGTACTCACTTTTGTGAGATACTGTAATTGGTCTTGGCAGAATAGATCTGTTATGCTGCTGCTGCCAGAGGTGTAAAGTACATGTGCCATGAGTAAAAGTCCTCCCCAGTATTTTGTTCCAATTACCTGGATTTGCGAATTTGCAGTTTTTCAGCAGGAGGTCAGAGATGGGAGCAAGTCATTCCTTTCGAGTCACAAGCAAGTCTCAAGTCAAATCTAAAGTCCTTAAAGAGTTAATGTTAATGAGATAATTAAGTGACTAATTAAATGATGATTGTGCATTAGTGATGCACACCTGCTGTTAACAAGCAGCATCATTGAAAAAAAGAGAGACACAAGAACTACTGACTTCCACCACAACCTTGGATGGAATCAACTGAAAAACAAAAACACAATGCCACGATAATTGTGGTCAAGGTTTGTTTTAGTTGGTCTCACACACAACAAATGTTTGTGCATTGCTGACTCAAACCTTGAAATGGCAGACTAACTTACACTTGCTTCTGATGAACATCTTGAAGTGGTCTCTGTCTTTGGTTTACTGACTAAATTTAATCTATTGTTGAGCTGCTATATGTATATATGTATGTATATATATATAGTCATATTAAAGCAAATGTCACACGAATGCTTTCTTACTATGAAGCAAAACAATAGCTGAGGCTTTTTGACATGAACACTTGTCATATGATCCTCAACAGTGGTGACAATAATTTTTTTTTTACTATGGTGTTACCCAGCATGAATTGCAGCATGAAACATTTTGTTGATTGTCACCAGTGTTGAAATTCATATGCTGGTTCTTGATCTTTGTGTGTGTCTAAATTGCACTAGAGTTAGGGTTAGACTAGAGATTTGACTTGAGACTTGCTTGTGATTCAAAAGGAATGAAGTGATCCCATCTCTGACCTCCTGCTGAAAAACTGTGTTAATTAGTAAATCCAGGTGATTGGAACAAAATACTGGGGAGGACTTTTGCTCATGGGACATGGACTTTACATTTCTGACTGCTGTGGCAGAGCAAGTACAGAGACTGCCAATGCAGGGGTGTCAAACTCAGTTCCTGGAGGGCCGCAGCCCTGCAGAGTTTTGTTCCAATCCTGCTCCAACACACATACTATGCAGTTTTCAATTAAGTCTGAAGGACTTGATTAGTTGGATCAGGTGTGTTTAATTATGGTTGCATTGAAACTCTGCAGGGCTCCGGCCCTCCAGGAATTGAGTTTGACACCCCTGCGCCAATGCATCCACAACATGTTGCTGTGAGCATGTAAGAAATACTGCTGCTGCACATATAACATACATGAAATAATCCCCATATAGCATACATGAATCACCTCGTAGCAGATCTATACAGGTGGAGCTAGGGAAGGTGGAGTGTTTCTGAAGCAAGCTGCAAAATTTTACAGCAAGCACTAGTGATATATTTGAATGTTGTGCAGCAAGCTCATTGGCTACCGATACAGAAGATAACCAGTCAGCTGTGCCATGTGATGATGTCATTATGTCAGATTGATTTAGACCAGGCATGGGTAAACGTGGCCCTGGAGGGTCGGTGTTCCTGCAGAGTTCAGTTCAAACTCTGGTCAAACACATCTGAGCACACTAACCATCCAGGTTCCATGAGTAAAAGTCCTCCCCAGTATTTTGTTCAAATCACCTGGATTTGCTAATTAGCAGTTTTTCAGCAGGAGGTCAGAGATGGGACCAAGTCATTTATTTTGAGTCAAATCCTAAGTCCCCAAAAAGTTCAACTTAATGAGATATTTAATTAGTTGTTTAGTTAATGATTGTGCATTAGTGATGAACAACAACAACAAAAAAACTAAGGCATTTTGGATGTCGTCAGATAAGCTCAAGATGACCGTCTAATCATATTAAACAGCTGCAACTACTCACTGTATACTTCTGATTTCACTGCTTTATAACACCACATGCATTGATACAGAGACAAATTTAACACAGAAGTCAAGGGTCAAGAGCCCAACTAAAGCAAATACGGATCTCCATGATAGTACCATAATTTAACCATTAAAACATCAACATCTGATCCTCTGTAATTCTCAATAACAGCAGGTGTTCATCACTAATGCACAATCATCATTTAATTAGTCACTTGATTATCTCATTAACTTTAACTCTTTGAAGACTTGGGATTTGACTCAAGATTTGCTAGTGATTTAAAAGAAATTGCTTGGTACCATCTCTGACCTCCTGGTTGAAAAGCTGTGCTAATTAGCATATCCAGGTGACTGGAACAAAATACTGGACAGGACTTTTACTCATGGTACATGGATTTTCCACCTCTGCTAATCAGTGTCTTCAGCAGGGGTGTCAAACTCAATTCCTGGAGGGCCGGAGCCCTACAGAGTTTCGATGCAACTATAAATAAACGCACATGATCCAACTAATCAAGTCCTTCAGACTTAATTGAAAACTGCATAGTATGCATGTTGGAGCAGGATTGGAACAAAACTCTGCAGGGCTGCGGCCCTCCAGGAAATGAGTTTGACACCCCTGGTCTTCAGGATTACTAGAAGGCTACAGGAAATTGAGTTTTATCAGGGTTGGAGCTAAACTCTGCAGGGACACTGGCCCTCCAGGACCGAGTTTGCCCATGCCTGAGTTAGACCCATCGGACAGCTCAATCATAGAGCTTCATGCCTGAACTTTGTATTTGTTCCCAAAATGCATAGCAAAAAACTTGGAGCATTACTGTTTATTATAATTCTTGCTGAAAGTGTTGTACGGTCTTTAAATGGGCCATTTGAAACAGAATGTGAGGCCATTATTAAAATGTTCTGATTCCATGAGTAAAAAAAAAAAAAAAAAAAAAAAAAAAAAAAAAGAAGTGCTAGTTTCATCTCATAAAAATAGTTTCATGTTTTAAAAATGGCTACAACCATGAATAAAAAGGAAGATTTTGGGTTTTTAAAAAGAAATAGACGACAGATTTTTGTTGATTGTAAAAGGCAAGGCATTTGTTAAAAAGAAGCAAACCATTTTATGGGCTATAAATCATTTTGTAAATGCTGGACAAATATATTTTAAAGCACATTTTTGTAAGATGTTATTGGTGGATATCATACCTTAGACATCTCTGGTCCGACCATGTTAAGTATCTTTTGAAAATATTCTGCTGCATCCTTCTGCTCACAAACTGTTGACAGAGCGTTTTCAGAGTTTAAACATTTTCATTAAGTCAAGCCAACAACATAATTATGTATATGACTCACCTATTACTTTAAAATACCTGAAAAATAAGTAAAGGAAAGCTTACCATTCCTTATATCCAGGGTTTTTGTAATTCCTTCAGTGGAAGCACATCCATTTTCATATTGTAACTTTCCAAATAATTTGAAAAGTTGCAAGGAAACAGGATTATTTTTACTTTTTGGCCTGTATAAATACAATTGTTAAAGGTAGAAAATAATTATGACTAGTTGCAGGAAAACATGATCAAGTAATAATGAAAAAAAAAAAATGCTCCCACTCATCCACAGCTTTTCTGAACTCCTCTGTCATGAAGAGTGTTTGAAGCACTGCATTCAAATAGCATGTGGCTCCTTGATTCACCAATCCACTGTAGCCTTCAGAATTCACAAAAGAAACTCAAAAATGTTTCTCAAAATGCTGTACTTCCCATTGTAGCTAATAGACTAGATTTTATGCTTCCTGAAACTATATATTTGATGCAATCTGGGAAAACGCATCAGATGTCTCGCTGGGACGTTTTCAGGAAATTCGAAAAATAGGTTGAAGGTCACTATTTTTGTGAAAGTTTGGAAAAATTGTGAATTTTTTTTAATATTGTGACATGGTGGAGCGACACAACAATGCAGTCTGAACCCAGCCGACATTCAATAACATGCACAGTAAATTCCCCGGTGTTAAATCAACTCTGTGTTCATATGGGAACCACCAGCAGGGTGTTAAAGTAACACCGAAGCAGTGTTAGAGTTAATTAGGTATTTGACTGGTTAACTAAGTGACGATAGTGATGACCATTATTGAAAACACCTGATGATAACAAGCAGAAAATCAACATTTTTAAGCAAGCATTATAGTGGTCAGTGTTTGCATTAATTGGTCTTTTGACCCTTACATTTTTATCATTAGAGTTTGTTTGGCTGCTGTAACAGCATTATGACAGCCAGACAAACCAAAGGAAAGGCAGCCATGTGTCCTTGATTTTGTTTTGTTGTTTTGTTTGGAGTTGATCTGTTTATCTGAATATGCCATTTGTCACCGTTGTTGAGATTCATACACTGGTTCTTGATGTCTGTGTGTACCTAAACAAATGAGTTCTTCAGAAACATTTTTTAAATATATATCACATCACAACAAATTATAAGAAATTCTTCTAAACTTTCTAAAAGCAACTATTTTACCTGAATCATTAAACTCATTTAGAGTGTAAACTCTGAGTTATATTTTCAATAATGAAAATATAACTTAAAGATTAGACTCTAAATTAATTCAGCGATTCAGATCAAATAATGATCATGTTCAAACATAACCATCATCACCTGATAACTTGTGCTCTGGGCTTCTCTGGTTATTATAGCAGCCAAACAAACTCTAATGTTAAAAGTGTAAGGGTCAAGAGACCAACTAATGCAAACACTGACCACTATAATGGATGCTTAAAAATGGTGAATTTCTCCTTTGGTGATTCTGCTTGTTATGATCAATCATCACTTAATTAACCACTCAAATACCTAATTAACTCTGATATGGTTCCCATATGAACACCAAGTGGTGTTGATTTAACACCAGAAAATTTACTGTGTGGGTCCCATGTAGGCCCCACATGGGCTGTAAATACACTCTCAAAAAAGATGTTAATTATTAACACATTTTGTGTCATTTTAAGTTGATTATGTGTAAAAAGAAAGAGTGAGAGAGAGAGAAACAACACAATGTGTCCAACACAATATGTGTTAAATATCATCCAATCACATGCCTATGTCACTGCACAAGCCTCTATTTTCATTGGTGGATGATGTGGATGCACTCATGTCAGGTATATGTCAGCATTCTCAGAATGTTTCTCATGATGATGTGGAGTCAAACAGAGAAAAAGAGACAAACAGACACAACAGTCACATCCTCAGGTGAAATCAACTGAAATGAAACATATGAAATTTCTGAAGATCTCAGCAGAGGAGGATTAAACAACTCCACAAACAACATCACCAGTTTCACACATTACTTGACAGTTTCACTTTATTTCTGTCATACAAAAGTTCTTAATGAGAATTAACAGAGGCTTAGATGTTGGTTTCATCTCTCAACACATTAACATCACTGTGGCTAGTGTTTGCTTTAGTTGAGCTCTCGACCCTTAAATGGATAACAATATTTTTTTTTCTTGCTGCTATAGTTCACATTTTTACGTAAAAGAAAACCCAAGAGAAAATGTGATTGGGAAATATTGGTTACTTGGTTTTAAAAAACAATTCTCATGAAAGCACTTGATTGATATTTTACAATGTTGAATATAGAAGACTTTTGTTTCTGCAATAATAAAAAAAACGCACAAAGCTTATTCAGATAATTCAGGTGCATAATTTCTTCATGTTGCGATGCATTCTGGGAGACATGTATTTTTGAGTTTTGACTGCTCCCTGACTCCACTGCAGCATAAAGCTTTTTGTTTATTGACAACATTTTTGAGATTCATATGCTGATTTTTGATGAAAGTGTGTGAACAGATGTTCAAAATTTTATATGTCATGTGTGCAAAATGTTCATATAAATCAGGAGTGGGCAAACTTTTTGACTCGGGGCCACATAATATGTTTATGACAAGTGAAGCTTTGATTATTTTATTTTTTTTTTATTCTAAGTTAACACTAACTTACTACTCTTTTGTATACTTGTACATACATGGCAGTTCTGTTCTTGTACCATCTTTTGTTTTTCATGAGCACTTTCTGACACACAGAGGAGTTGCATTATTGTAAAAGTCGATTGATGTATGAGTCACATTTTATCATTTCATTCAGAAATAATGCCATGACATCAACTTTTCCAAAAATTCACATTTTTGTTGTTTACATGGATATGATACAGGCATCATGCCCAAAACAGTTATTGAAGACACCTGATGTTAACATACAGGATCACTGAAGGGGAAAATTTTGAATTTTAGGTTCCCATTACAGTGGTCAGTGATTGCTTTAGTTGTGCTCTAGTTTGGCTGGTGTTATTAAGTTGTAGCAGCTAAACAAGCCAAGAGCAAAGGTGGTCAGGTGGTGTTGGTTATGCTTTTTTTCCATTATTTGACCAGAGTCACTGAGCTTATTCAGAGACTAGTCTTTGAGTTTACATTTAGTTTTGGGTTTACATTCATTGCGGCTATCATGTGATTCTAAAATAGAAGATATGGAATTTTCAGTATAGAGGTCGTCAGGCTCTCGTCAAGAGGCCACACATGGAGGGCCCACAGGTCCGGTCTGGGGACAGACAGTTGATGTGAAGGCTTTTCTGCTCTTCCGACCATAAACCGGAGGCTGGATTGCCATCGCACCCCAGATAGCAAAACTGATGTGGCCCAGATCTGGCTTACATCTTTAGCCCAACTAAAGTAACCCCTGATCGCTATGATGGTTAGGTCAAATGAAATGTTCTCAATAAATCATCTAAACGTTTCTTAATTCTCAGTAGAGCTTCTCTAGATGTCTGACAGAAAAAAATGTTTAAAGAGATGTGTTTTATTTCAGTTGATTTCATCTTGTTTGTGGCTGAAGTCATAGTTCTTGTGTTTTTCTTTTTTCCATCAGTGATTGTGCTTATAAACAGCAGGTGTTCATCATTAATGGTCAATCATCACATAATTAACTCCAACACTGTGTCAATGCTATACTTGAACACTCTGTAGTGTGGAAACACTGGGAACTTTTACATAAATCTTACCTATTTCATTCACATACGACTGATGCATATGAATCACATTAAGTTTATTGATTTGTTTATATTAATGCTATGTAATCTAAATGGATGTAAATTTTGCATGTAATTTAAATACATAAAGTTTATGTTTAGACTGAATTCTTTTTTTGAGTAACAAATAAAGCAGATCTGGCTCAAATCTGGGCACCAGTAATATTAATTTTGGCCCAGATCTGTTTTATTTGTTTTATGTTTGGCTGATGTGTGGCATTGTTATGGCTTTCTTGTGGTTGAGGTCTGGCAAACAGGAGTGGACCGCTCAAGTGCCATCATTCCATGCCAAATGTGGCCCTGATGATGTGTCAGATGTAAGCCAGATCTGGGCCACATCAGTTTTGCTATCTGGGACAGTGCCCCCTAACCTAAGTTGGAGGCATCTCCAGCGAGTCGCTGGATAGTCCAAGCTCTGCTCGGCGATACCGCTGCCGTCATACGGGCAGAATTCAGAACTGTCCCCAGAAAGGTAATTCGCCTGCTGGGGGACAGTGCGCTCTTGGCAAAGTTGACCCTGAGACCTAGGGCACTGTAAGTGGCTGAGGAGAAGGGATCTGTGCTGTATTAGCTCGGTCTCAGACTGGGCAAGGATGAGCCAGTCGTCGAGATTCCCCTGAGGGGGGAAAGAGCCACATCCATGCACTTGGTAAAAGTGCGGGGAGCTACAGACAGTCTGAAAGGAAGGACTGTGTATTGATAAGCCACGGCGGCGGCGAGCGAAATGCAGTGAGTAACCTCGAGTTACAATGTCCAGAACCCATTGCGACACACCGGGGATGGCTTGCCTCGACCCGGGCAGCGAGGGTTCGAATGGAACTGGGCGATCGCGTCCCCTGAAGCTGTCAATGATAATAATCATTATAATGACAGCATTCACTTTTAATCTGCCTGAAAAAAGAGGAGTGTAATGATCATAATGTTAAGCAGGCAGATCAAAACAGCTGTGCATATTTTCTCAGATCCGCTCGTAGCGGAGGAGGGGAGGGGCGGGGCAGCTTTCACTACGAAAACGCGACGCACGCCAGCGTGAGGGCGTATCTGCCTCAGCAAGTGCAGCCTCAGCGTGGGCGTTGCCCAGCCGAGACCCACTGAGCAAAGTTACGTCCAGCAGACATTGAAAAGACGTCCACTGAGGAGCCAGAATGAAAGTGTTTGAGACGTCTTTTTCTGACGTGTTCTGGACGTCCGATATAGACGTTCATGGAACCTCTGTACAAGGTTAAAAACTAGTTCAAATGAGGTTAGTAGACATATTTCAACATCAGTTAAGATTCATTTTGACATCATTTATACTGTTTCTGGAACAAATAAACAGGATACATTAGATTTAAAAATGATGAAAATAAAGGAATCTTCACTGAAACAGTGTTTATGAGATAATTAAATGATTACAGCATGAGCTTCACTCATTACTGACTTTAATTCTGTCAGACATCTATAGCTTTTATTACTAATTACCAGAGGTTTAGATGTTGGTATTTGTTTCAATTGAAGTCACCATTGTTGTGGACAGTGTTTGCTTTAGCTGGGATCTTGATCCTTGTACTTCTTATGTTAGCTTTTTTTTTTGACTGTTGTAACAGTGTTTGTGAAACACAAGCGTTATGACAGAGAAAGCTGAAATCAAGCGTTAACATCTTTCAGTTAATGATGGTAAACATGTAATAAAATGAGCGACTGATATTCAATTTTGCTGGTTGCGCTTATTTATGGACGAAAACGCATATACACTAAATATTTTTTTGAAAATGTGTCATGAAGCCACACACTGATATAAAGATTTTGCACAGGACTCACAACAACGGTGACAATCAGAACAAAAAAGCTTGAGAATTAAGGATGATGCTTAATGGTTTTAAACACAGTACTATAATCACAACATCAGATGCTCGTTTCCTGATGATTTTATCACCAGCATGAAGCTGAGATCAGTTGTGCTTTTATCAAACACAGTTATAACTGCCAAACAACAAGCTAATGCAAGATCCCAGCTAAAGCAAACACTATCCACAACAATGATGACTTCAAATGAAACAAATACCAACATTTAAACCTCTGGTGATTATTAATAAAAGCTATAGATGTCTGACAGAAATCAAGTCAGTAATGGGTGAAGCTCATGCTGTGATCATTCAATTATCTTATAAACACTGTTTCAGTGAAGATTCCTTTATTTTCATCATTTTTGGACAGTGTCTGTGAGTTGCTTTTCATGTATAAATGGAAATGACATTGCAGTAACATTTTAAATCTAATGTATCCTGAGAGTGTTTATTTGTTCCAGAAACAGTATAAATGATGTAAAAATGAATCTTAACTTAACTACTAACCAGAGGTGGGACCTTCAAGTCAAAACAAGTCTTTTCAAGTCATTAATCCCAAGTCATCAAAGAGTTAAATTTAATGAGATAATTGACTAATTATATGATGATTGTGCATTAGTGATGAACACCTGCTGTTATTGAGAATTACAGAGGATCAGATGTTGATGTTTTATTGGTTAAAAGGATGCCACCATCATGAAGATCAGCGTTTGCTTTAGTTGTGCTCTTAAACTTTAATGTTTTCTGTTATAATTCTTACTGCAGCAGTGTATGTGGTGCTGTAAAGCAATGAGATGATATTTGCTGTTCTAAATATCATCATAGAGGTCAGTGTGAGCTGGTTGGATTACAATGAAAGTTACAATTTATTGTCCTTGTTTAAATGTTCTGTTTTTTGTAATTATTCCAGTGACACTATTGCTCTAACAATTATAATAAATGCATTTTAAAATATACATATACATAAAAACTCCAGATTTTCTTAAACACACACAGACATCAAGAACCAGCATATGAATCTCAACAATGGTGACAATCAACAAAATGTTTCAAGCTGCAATACATGCTGGGTAACACCATAGTAAAAACTCCCATCATGCACTGCAGTATGAATAATTATTGTCACCACCATTGAGGATCGTATGACAAGTGTTCATGTCTAAAAAGTCTGGTCAACTTAGCAGTTTAATTCAACCATGCACCAATGTTTACTGTAAAACAATACTGCAGTTGCTTAAAAGCAAATTACTTTGAATCAGTAAAAGGGTCAAGAGACCAACTAAAGCAAACCTTGACCACAATTATGGTGGCATTGTGTTTTTTTTTCTGTTAATTCCTTCTACAGCTGTGGCTGAAGTTAGTTGTAGTTCTTGTGTTTCTCTTTTCTTTAGTGATGTTGATTGTTAACAGCAGGTGTTCATCATTAATGCTCAATCATCATATAATTAGTCAATTATCTCATGAAATTTAACTCTTTGATGACTTGGGATTAATGACTTGAAAAGACTTGTTTTGACTTGAAGGTCCCACCTCTGCTACTAACCTCATTTGAACTAGTTTTTAACCTTGTACAGAGGTTCCATGAACGTCTATATCGGACGTCCAGAACACGTCAGAAAAAGACGTCTTAAAAACTTTCGTTCTGGCTCCTCAGTGGACGTCTTTTCAACGTCTGTAAATACATAAAAAGACGTGCGCTGGACGTAACTTTGCTCAGTGTGGAGGCGCGATCAGCATGAAGCTGTCAGTGTAGAGACAGCATTCTGCTTTGATTCTGCTCTGGTCCACATAAGAGAATAGAGCCGCTCGAAGTAACGAGGAGCGCTGATTCTCACTATAAGACACAGCGGCAGATCAAGTGCAGCGGGGAGAGCCAGCACGCAGATACATTGCTGGCGTGAAATCACTCAAGCCCAAATGCTTAATTCCTAACTCCACAGTTTCTGTCTCCGAGCCTTGCTGAGAGAGGAGAAACGAGAAGCTTCTTTAAGTGGCGAGGGCGAGACACGCAGGGGCTGAGCCATCGTGAGCTCACCACAGCCGAGCGCTGAGGTTCTCTGCCCCACCGCTTTTTCCTTACAGGTCCCTGGGAGGAAGAAAGCGGGAGGGCGCAAGAAGCGGGGTCGCGCAGAGAAGCAAGACTCATATCCTCGCAGTGGGGACGTTCTGTCTTGTTGAGCGCAGCTTCGGCGTGGGCAGCACCCAAGCACAAAGTGCGCTCACCGTGACTGTCAGTGGCGTGCAGCGTGTGCTGCACGAGTGACAGCGATGGCACGGCATTTGAAACAACGGCGCTGCTCTTTTAGAGGAAATTTGCTCTAATAGGGCGGACCGGATGGCGGCAGGAAAAGGGACGCTTCTGCTGCAGTCGCTGAGGCGGCGAGGCAGGAAAGCCTAGCAGGAAGCTGCTTTGTCCCCTGCAGTTAAAACTGCGTTATTGAAAAGTGCTTCAGTCTTCAGAGAAAAACAGGTTTTCCCCATAGCGGCTTACGCCGCAGTACGAGTGAAGTATCAAAAGGGAACAACAAAAACTGTTATATTTTAACACATCTGTGTGTCAAATTAAGGACAACACATTTTGTGTTAATTTCAACTGAACCAGTGTGCTATTCGCCTTAACACAGGTTGACATTTTTAAAATATTTAACACACTAGTGTGTCATAATTCACAATTTATGACACATTAGTGTGTTAAAAAAACAGATGTATTAAAAACAACACAACCTGTTATATTTAACACATCTGTGTGTCTATTGCAGGACAACACATTTTGTGTTAATTCAGTTTTAACACAGGCAGTGCACAGCAAAAAGCCCAGTGTTAAATGCACTCTCCTGGGTGTATATATGAGTCCACACTCAAGAGTGTGAAGTGTTAAAATCAATTAACACTGAAGCGGAGTTAAAGTTAATGAGATAATTAGTGATTAAGTGATGATTGATCATAATTGAAGACACCTGATGATAACAAGCAGAATCGCCAAAGGAGAAAATCAACATTTTTAAGCAACCATTATAGCGGTCAGTGTTTGGATTAGTTGGGCTCTTGACCCTTACATTTTTGACGTTAGTGTTTGTTTGGCTGCTGTATTTCAATTATAACAGCCAGACAAGCCAGAGACACAAGTCATCAGGTGATGATTGTGTTTTAATATAATCATTTTTTTTATCTGAGTCATTAAGAGTCTGATCTCTAAGTTTGTTTCCTTTGTTAAAAATGAGAGAGAAAAAAGAATACACTCTAAATGAGTAAAATGATTCAGGTCAAATAATTATCTTGAATACTTAACATCAGCCTTGTGAAGCTACAATTTTTTTTTTTCGCATTTTAGAACAATTTCTTACAAGCTGTTGTGAGATAGAAAAAAAAAATTTTCTTTATGCACATACAGATATCAAGAACCAGAGTATGAATCTCAACATCGGTGACAAACGGTATATTCAGATGAATACAATGAATTACAAAGACAGTTCAGCTCATAATTTGTTCATGCTGCAATGCATGATGGGAGCCATGACTGAGTTTTGATTGGCTACAACATGCTGATTTGATGGTCACCGTTGTTGTGATTCTCATGCTGGTTCCTCATGACTGTGTGCCTAAATACATTTTTTTTTTTTCAGTCAAAATAAATTTTAAAAACATCTGTCTTATTATTTCATTATCTCCTTATATTGCCCACAGGGTTGATGAAATCAGTAAATAAACCTAGCTCTATTGTACAGCTCACTACATAAAGGTTATGTCAAAACACAATCAAGACTTCAAAGTCAACTTTCCTCAGGTTTGTTTAGTTGTTACAGCAACCAAACAAAATCTAACATTAAAAATGTAAGGGTCAAGACATCAACTAATGCAAACACTGACCGCTATAATGGTTGCTTAAAAATTGTTGATTTTCTCTTTTAGTGATTCTGCTTGTTATCATCAGGTGTCTTCAATTATGATCAATCACCACTTAATTAATCACTAATTGTCTCATTAACTTTAACTCTGCTTCAGCGTTAATTTAACACTCTGATTTTAACACTTTCGCACTCTTGAGCGTGGACTCATCACTGTAAAAAGTGATGCATTGTATTTACTCAATAAAATTGAGGTAACAGATTACAAGCAATATTATTAATTAAATTCAACACATTATTTTTGTATGGTTTTACTCATTTTGAATGGATAATTTGTAAGCATCTAATTTGATTAAATCTAGTTAATTCTTATGTGTTGAATTTAATTAATAATATTGCTTGTAATCTGTTACCTCAATTTTATTGAGTAAATACAATGCATCACTTTTTACAGTGTATACACAGCAAAAACGCTCAGTGTTAATTTAACACTCTGAGTGTGGACACATATAGACACTGAAGTAGTGTTAAAATAACACTGAGCAGTGTTGAAGTTAATGAGATAATTGGGTAATTAACAGCTGATGAATAAACATTAGTATAGACACCTGATGATAACAAGCAGAATCACCAAAGGAGAAAATCAACATTTTTAAGCTACCATTATAGTGGTCAGTGTCTGCATTAGTTGGGATCTTGACCCTTATATATTTAATATTAGATTTTGTTTGGCTGCTGTGTCTACGTTAAAACAGACAGACAAGTCAAGAGCAGCAGTCATCAGGTGATCATGATTATGTTTTAACATCATATTTATTTCACCTAGAGTCTAATCTCAGAGTTTTCCTTTATTGACTATAACAGCCTTGTAAACCGACAGCAATAGATCCTGTATTTTCTATACATTTTGAAAAGATTTCTTTCAAGTATTTCTGAATAATAATAAAAAAAAAAAACATATAGTTTAGGCACACACAGACATCAAGAATCAGCATGAGAATCACAACAATGGTGAGCATCAAACAAGCATGTGGTAGCCAATCAAAACTCATCCATTGATCCCATCATGCATTGCCACATTGTCTTTCTATTTGTTTTGAGATGATCTGTTTTTCTAAATATGCTGTTTATCACCATTGTTGAGATTCGTATGCTGATTCTTGATGTTTGTGTGTGCCTACAATAAATCTTTTTGAATTTTGAACAAGAGCTGTCTAAATGAAATTTATCCAAAATGTATAGAAAATATAGGATCTATCGTTGGTTTACAAGGCTGTTAATATCAGTGAAGGAAAAGATTAGACTCTAGGTGAAATAATGATGATGTTGTTAAAACATGATCACCTGATGACTGCTGCTCTTGACTTGTCTGTCTGTTTTAACATAGACACAGCAGCCAAACAAAATCTAATATTAAAGATATAAGGGTCAAGATCCCAACTAATGCAGACACTGACCACTGTAATGGTAGCTTAAAAATGTTGATTTTCTCCTTTGGTGATTCTGCTTGTTATCATCAGGTGTCTATACTAATGTTTATTCATAATTACCCAGTTATCTCATTAACTTCAACACTGCTCAGTGTTATTTTAACACTATTTCAGTGTCTATAAGTGTCCACACTGAGAGTGTTAATTTAACACTGAGCGTTTTTGCTGTGTATACACCCGGGAGAGTGCATTTAACACTGTTTTGTACGGTGGCCGAGAGAGCTCAAAGCGCTGCAAGTTAAGAAAACACATGCAAATAGCAAAAGCACCAGCAAATTAAGAAAACATCTTCATCAGTTTGACAGCACATGTGCTGCAAATACTCGCAACACAACCAAATACAGAAACACGCTGCAAAAACAGAAACGCACTGCAAACACCCACAACACAAACAAATTAAGAAACGCTCTACAAAACAGAAACGAGCTGCAAATAGTCACAACACAACCAAACACAAAAAAACACGCTCCCGAAACAGAAACACATTTCAAATAGACGCAACACAACCGAACACACACTCGCTGCATGCACAGACCACAACAAGTTGTTGCAGTTGCTTTAAACTTTGCCGATGTGGTCTGTACTTGCAGCAGGTTTCTGTTTTTGGTTGTGTTGCGTCTATTTGCAACGCGTTTCTGTTTCGGGAGCGCGTTTTTGTGTGTGGTTGTGTTGTGACTATTTGCAGCTCGTTTCTGTTTTGTAGAGCGTTTCTTAATTTGTTTGTGTTGTGGGTGTTTGCAGTGCGTTTCTGTTTTTGCAGCGTGTTTCTGTATTTGCAGCACATGTGCTGTCAAACTGATGAAGTTGTTTTCTGAATTTGCTGGTGCTTTTGCTATTTGCATGTGTTTTCTTAACTTGCAGCGCATTGAGCTCTCTCGGCCACCGTAGTTTTGACACATTTGTGTGTTAAATATTTGAACACACACAGCAAAAAGCCCAATCACATAGATATGCTATTCTTAACCAGTTAAAATTAATGCAATAAAAAAAACCTTCTTTTTTTAATCTATTAACACTCCTCAGAGTGTATTTGGTCTCAAAATACAGAGTTTTATTAAAAACCAGGCCAACACTGACCACTATAATACTTTGTTGATTCTGCTTGTTAACATCAGATGTCTTCAATAATGGTCAATCAATCTCTTAATTACCTCATTAACTTTAACACCAACCCTTTAAAGAAATCCACATCATCATGAGAAATGTTTCCCTGTTAACATTTTTAACTGAGAAATCCATATTCCTGACATGAGTGATCCACATCATCACCAATAAAAAAAGAGAAGTGAACAGCTTGTGCAGTGACATAGACAGCAATGTGATTGGATGAAATTGAACACATATTGTGTTGGACACAGTGTGTTGTTTCTCTCTCTCTTTCTTTGTACACATGATCAACTTAAAATGGCCACAACACAAAAAATGTGTTAATAATTAACATCCTTTTTGAGAGTGTATATAATCTTTATTTCACTTTTGAAATTCTGGGCTGAGAATGGTTTACAATCATGCCATACCAATCAAAGCGCAAGCAGATATGTAACATCAGGTTGAATGGTTCTAAGAACAGTTACAGTTATATTTCCACTTGGTTCGCCATTTGGTTCAGCATCTAGTGTCAAGAACTTCAATACCCATTGAGGGTAGGTGAGTGTGGTTTACCTGCACAGTACTAACTAGCTGGTCTCTGTCACATATCCATTATACAATAAAGGGAGTAGAACTGTAAAACTCACTCTTTTGTTTGCAGACTTTAGCAGTTTCTGTATGGGCAGAGTCCTCATTTGTTTTTCCTGGAATATTGAGAATGACCTCTGGTTTGGTTTTGGGTTTATATTTCTCTACAATATATAAAACAGAGAACTAATGTTATTACATTATAACAGCTAAACAAAAAAAGCAACCTATAACCTATTAACTGCATGGAGAACTTATTTTTAAATTTATTTTTGCAGCTGCTGCTTTGCAACATTATCTCGGAAACAAACAAATATAACACTCTGTTTAAGATGTGTACCTGTAGGTAACACTTTATAATAGCTTTAATAATAAATAATTAACAAACACTATGTAATTCTTACCAGACCATTAGTTAATATATATTCACATACCTAGAAATATGAAATAATTTGCTTGTAAATGTTTACTAATAAATGTATTAAACATTACACAGCAAAATCCTCAGTGTTAAACTGACACTGCTCAATGTTAATTTAACACTCTGAATGTGGACAGATATAGACACTGAAGCAGTGTTGAAGGTAATAAGATAATTAGCTAATTAGCAGCTGATGAATAAACATTAGTATAGACACCTGATGATAACAAACAGAATCACCAAAGGAGAAAATCAACATTTTTAAGCATTCATTATAGTGGTCAGTGTTTGTATTAGTTGGGATCTTGACCCTTATATCTTTAATATTAGGTTTTGTTTGGCTGCTGTATCTATGTTAAAACAGCAAGACAAGCCAAGAGTAGAAGTCATCAGGTGATCATGATTATTATTTTAGTTTTATTTTTCCTTGACTGACTATAACAGCCTTGTAAACCAGCAGCAATAGATCCTGTATTTTGTATAAATTCTGGAGAGATTTCTTTTAAGTAGTTCTGATTTAAAAAAACAAAAACAAAAAAACATTTTGTTTACGCACACACAGACATCAAGAACCAGCGTATGAATCTCAACAATGGTGACAAACAGTTTTGATTGGCTACAACATGCTAATTTGATGCTCACCGTTGTTGTGATTCTCATGCTAATTCTTGATGTCTGTGTGTGTAAACTATATGCTTTTTTTTTTTAATAAATAAATAAATAAATAAATAAATAAATAAATAATGAATGAATGAATGAATGAATGAATGAATGAATTAATTAATTAATTAATTAATTAATTAATTAATTATTTTATTTTATTTTATTTTATTTTATTTTATTTTATTTTATTTTATTATAAAAAATCAGAACTGCTTGAAATAAATCTTTTCAAAACATATAGAAAATACAGGATCTTTTGCTGTTGGTTTACAAGGCTGTTATAGTCAGTAAAGGAAAAGTAATTCAGAGACTAGACTCTAGCTGAAAGAATGATGATGTTAAAACATAATCATAAGCACCTGAGGACTGCTGCTCTTGGCTTGTCTTGCTGTTTTAATGTAGATACAGCAGACAAACAAAACCTAATGTTAAAAATATAAGGGTCAAAATCCCAACTAATGCAAACACTGACCACAATAATGTATGCTTAAAATTTTGGATTTTCTCCTTTGGTGATTCTGCTTGTTAATATCAGGTGTCTATACTAATATTTAATCATCACATGTTAATTACCTAATTATCTTATTAACTTCAACACTGCTTCAGTGTCTATATGTGTCCACACTCAGAGTGTTAAATTAACACTGGGGACTTTGCTGTGTACCCTAAGAAAAATCAGGTTGCGGCATTCCTTAAGGATCCATGTGATCTGTGCTCGGTCCGGAGTTTCTTCGCCCGCCGGGTGTGGCACCATGTCTCAGTATCACAATTACTATCGTTTTCCCCTTTACATATCTATAGCCAGAATAGGTATATGCTTCTCTTTCTTTCCACATGACCAGAAATCCTGTCATTGTCTCCGCCCCCCCGACGACTGCTGCAGAAGTCAGCAACCCTAGTGGGTCCACCAAGTTTGGTTCCCCCAGGGCGTTGGGCAGGCTATGCCCATTTGCCTGGCACTCTTACCTGCCAGCATCTGACCTCCACGTAACGCAGTTCAGGATTGTGGCATTTTCCACTCGCCAATTTTCACTGGCCTTTTCTCTTTAGCTCAGAGGTGATTGGTCACAGGCATGTTCCTATTCAGTAACGTCTCCATTCCCTCCTTCAGGGAATGTGGGTTACCTACGTAACCTAGATGTTTCATTGCATTAATAGCATGCTTTAGCACTTAGCTAAGTATTGCTAGCATGCTTTACAATGTTTGTAGCATGTTGCATGTTAAGTTTGGGGCAGATTGGACACTGCATGCTTGAGTTACAGCAACTTCATTTTGCTTTGCATTAATAGCATGCTTTAGCACTTAGCTATGTTTTAGCATGTGTATAGCATGTTGCTATCTTAATTAACACTTGCTGATGTTTTTAATATGTTGCTAGGAGACCATAACAGTGTTAAACATGATACTTCCTGTTGCCAGCAGGTAGCACTATGACTAAGTGTTGCTAACGTGTTTTAGCATGCATATAGCATTTAGCATGTATATAGCTTTTTAATTTGTTGCAAGGAGACCATAACAATGTTATGGTTCTATGACTATAACTAAATATGGGCATGGACATGTGTTCAGGACATGACTGTTATTAAATGTGTGAAGTTTGGGGCAGATCGGAAATTGTTTGCCTGAGTTACAACAACTTCCTGTTTCATGGCGAAACATAAAATTTTGTCGGGCCGCCAGGGACATGCCCTTCAACGAAAACACAAGATCCTCGCAATTTCGCTTCGCAAAGGCCTTATGATATCACTCACCATATTTGAAGATGATAAGATTAAAACTGTAGGAGGAGTTTGTTAAAGTACGAGACCTGAAAAAAAAAAGCTGCACAAAAATCGTACAGAAAATTCAAAATAACGGGCTTCCAGAGTTTAGGATGTTGTACCGGGAGACTTTTTTGTAGGTATTGGTGTGTTACATGTATGTACCAAGTTTTGTACACATACGTGAAACGTAGCTTGAGGTGCACACTGTTAAACTTTTAAAGGTGGTGTTAAAGAGCCATTTTGCCACACCCACTTCTGAAACCCATATCAGATGTAAATTTTCGCCAGTCCTGACGTGTGTGCAAAGTTTCATGAGTTTTCGAGCATGTTTAGGCCCTCTAAAATGTGATTCACTTTGGAGAAGAAGAAGAAGAAGAAACAGAGCAATTCCAATAGGGTCCTCATACCATTGGTGCTCAAGCCGTAATAAATATAGCTGTGAGTAGCGATTTGCAGGCCCTCGCCCTCAGCGCAATCGCCACCGTGGTGCAATCAGGAAAACAGTGCACAGCGGGCACATGGATTTACAGTATCACTCTGGCTGTCTGGTTTTAAGGGTTACAGCAATTACACTTTGACAGCAGTTACACTGTGACATCAACAGAGTTAAACACACACAGACACACAAAAAATGAACAATATATACAAATTTAAGGAAACTGCACAAAGCTGTCATTATAGAAAATTATGGAAATGTCTCTTGATAACTGCTAATGACAGGTTAGCATGGAATAGCAAGGTCATTAATTGATATAAAAGACTGAATCATCATACATGCTTGGACTGTCACGCCATAGGAAAAGATGTTACACCAGAGGTCATGGTGTCTAAAAGAAGCATTTAAAATAATTAAATAAGATGTGTTTAATTCCTTTTTATTCATCTTTGATCAGTGTCAGTGTTCTTAAATGCAGTAATTACATTCATTAAACTACTTTCTGATGTTTTGCAGAAAACCTGTACTGTTTTAAAGTGTCATGAAAATAAGTATAAAATCCCAGACAGCAGCTGACTCTGTGCCGGATCCGTTTTCAAACCAGCAAATCCGTGTTACAGTCACATCCGTTTCAGTGCTGTAAGACGGATCCAGAGTTAAATGCAAAGTTAAAAATAACACTGAAGCAGTGTTGAAGTTAATGAGAAAATTAGGAAATGATTGAGCATTATTAAAGACACCTGATGTTAACAAGCAGAATAACCACAGGAGAAAATCAACATTTCTGTGTCACCATTATAGAGGTCAATGTTTACTTTAGTTGGGCTCTTAACCCTTGACTATTTAATGTTTGATTTTTTTGGGCTGCTGTAGCTGATTTGTAACCAGTGCTTATGATTATGTTCTGATAAAATCATCATGTTGTGACCCGAATAATTGAAATATTTGTTGGTTATATAAACACTGCACCTAACATAGGACCTAGCATTTTCAGTATAATCAGACAGACGTCTTTAAAACATATTTTGATCGATCAACTCTGGAAGTTAGACACACTGACATCAAGAACCAGCGTGATATTCACAACAATGGTGACCATGTTGAAAACTCACCCATGGTTCCCATCATAAATTATGTTGTTTTTCACCGTTGTTGAGATTCATGCGCTGATTTTTGATGTCTGTGAGTGCACAACATATACTTTTTTTTTTTTTTTTTTCCAGGTCAGGACATCTTGTAAAAAATTCTTCCAAAATGCATAGGAAGTACACAGTTTTTCACAAGGCTATTGTAATTTATAAAAGCAATATAACTATGAGATTAGACTTTAAATGAGTTTAGCCAAATTTTCAGACCAAATACTGAGTATGCTAATGCTTAATCATCATTATCTGAAGACTTTTGCTCGTTGCAAATGTTAGACTGTTAAAATTCAGTCATAGCAGCCAAATAAAATCGAAGATGACAGAGTCGAGAATCAAGAGCCCTACTAAAGTAAACACTGACCAATATATGTACCGAGTTCGGTGACTGTAGGAAAAACTAACCCCCAAATTTTGTCAAAAGGTGGCGCTATAGAGTGCCTCATCCATACCCATTTATGAGCTTCAAGGTCTGCGAGTTCAAGTCCCGGCTCGCAGACCTTTCTCGATCCCGTCCTCTCTCTCTCTCCCGCTTCACTTCCTCCCGGACTTGATCTATCCTATCTAATTAAAGGCAAAAAAAAAAGTATGTCCAAACATCTTGCTCCAAAACACTCTGACATTTTTACTAGAGCTCGTGGAACAGGCACGGAAAAACAGAAATCTCAGGCCGATCCTGACCTGGCTGTCATGGTGGACACATCGGACATGTTAGCTGAATTAAAAAAGCTGAGAACAGAACTTGGAACTAAATTGGACGGTATTGAAAAATGATTAACTGAAGTATCATCGTCTGTTAAGAACAACCTGACAGAAATTAAAAATGCGGTAAAGGAGCTGTAAAAGGAAAAGGAACTGGTGTTTCGCTCAACAAGATGCAGAGAAATCACCTACAATGGAAACAGGCTGTATTTTTCAGAGGATTTCTCAGCTGAAACTATGCAACAATGCCGGAAGTTTAACAACGTCAGAAAACTGTTTGCTGATAAATGGATGTATCGTGCATTTCTTGTCCAACTTTGCAAACTGTGTATTCTGCTTGACAAAAAGATCTAGCTGTTCTCATCTCCCAAAGAAGCCGAGGAGTTCTATCACAGCATTGGCAAAAATGTCTCTGTGAGTAACTGTACACTGTAAAAAGTGATACATTGTATTTACTCAATAAAATTGTGGCAACACATTAACACATTAAACACATAAACAAGAATTAATTAGAATTAATCAAATGAGATGCTTACAAATTAGCCATTCAAAATGAGTAAAACTGCACAAAAAAAAACTATTGACAAAATGTCAGAAAGTCTGTTCCGGAACCAATATCACGCAGCAGTTTTTCCATACGGACCACAAACCTATCACGGCTCACAGACGGAGGTGAACACTGCTGCTCCACAAATCAATGTTTGCGTTGTGCGCAGAGGTGGGACCTTCAAGTCAAAACAAGTCTTTTCAAGTCATTAATCCCAAGTCATCAAAGAGTTAAATTTCATGAGATAATTGACTAATTATACGATGATTGAGCATTAATGATGAACACCTGCTGTTATTGAGAATTACAGAGGATCAGATGTTGATGTTTTATTGGTTAAAAGGATGCCACCATCATGAAGATCAGCGTTTGCTTTAGTTGGGCTCTTGAACTTTAATATTTTCTGTTATAATTCTTACTGTAGCAGTGTATGTGGTGCTGTAAAGCAATGAGATGATATTTGCTGTTCTAAATATCATCATAGAGGTCAGTGTGAGCTGGTTTGATTACAATGAGAGTTACAATTTATTGTCCTTGTTTAAATGTTCTGGTTTTTTGTAATTATTCCAGTGACACTATAGCAAGCGAAATAGCATTGCGCTAACAATTATAATAAATGCATTTTAAAATCATATACATAAAAACTCCAGATTTTCTTAAACACACACAGACATCAAGAACCAGCATATGAATCTCAACAATGGTGACAATCAACAGAATGTTTCAAGCTGCAATACATGCTGGGTAACACCATAGTAAAAACTCCCATCATGCACTGCAGTATGATTATTGTCACCACTGTTGAGGATCGTATGAGTGTTCATGTCTAAAAAGCCTGGTCAGAGGCATTTTTTTTTTACATTTTTTATTGAAGCATTATAGTGCTATGTGTTTAATAGGATTTTTATAGCAGTCTAGTAAAAACTAAACATCAGCCACTAAGCCAAAGAGAGAACACCATGATGTTTCTTTATTTAGAAATTACAATTAGAAAACATAAACATACCTACAACTTAGCAGTTTGATTCAGCCATGCACCAATGTTTACTGTGAAACAATACTGCAGTTGCTTAAAAGCAAATTACTTTGAATCAGTAAAAGGGTCAAGAGACCAACTAAAGCAAACCTTGACCACAATTATGGTGGCATTGTGTTTTTTTTTCTGTTAATTCCTTCCACAGCTGTGGCTGAAGTTAGTTGTAGTTCTTGTGTTTCTCTTTTCTTTAGTGATGTTGATTGTTAACAGCAGGTGTTCATCATTAATGCCCAATCATCATATAATTAGTCAATTATCTCATGAAATTTAACTCTTTGATGACTTGGGATTAATGACTTGAAAAGACTTGTTTTGACTTGGTCCCACCTCTGGTTGTGCGTTTATGCCCAAAATGTAAGTTTAAACTGTTTCTTGATGTTCCTGTAGTGTTTATGTCTACTTTAACACATGGGCGATGATCCGCGAATGTTTACATTACAAATTACCAGAGGTGGGACCTTCAAGTCAAAACAAGTCTTTTCAAGTCATTAATCCCAAGTCATCAAAGAGTTAAATTTCATGAGATAATTGACTAATTATACGATGATTGAGCATTAATGATGAACACCTGCTGTTATTGAGAATTACAGAGGATCAGATGTTGATGTTTTATTGGTTAAAAGGATGCCACCATCATGAAGATCAGCGTTTGCTTTAGTTGGGCTCTTGAACTTTAATATTTTCTGTTATAATTCTTACTGTAGCAGTGTATGTGGTGCTGTAAAGCAATGAGATGATATTTGCTGTTCTAAATATCATCATAGAGGTCAGTGTGAGCTGGTTTGATTACAATGAGAGTTACAATTTATTGTCCTTGTTTAAATGTTCTGGTTTTTTGTAATTATTCCAGTGACACTATAGCAAGCGAAATAGCATTGCGCTAACAATTATAATAAATGCATTTTAAAATCATATACATAAAAACTCCAGATTTTCTTAAACACACACAGACATCAAGAACCAGCATATGAATCTCAACAATGGTGACAATCAACAGAATGTTTCAAGCTGCAATACATGCTGGGTAACACCATAGTAAAAACTCCCATCATGCACTGCAGTATGATTATTGTCACCACTGTTGAGGATCGTATGAGTGTTCATGTCTAAAAAGCCTGGTCAGAGGCATTTTTTTTTTACATTTTTTATTGAAGCATTATAGTGCTATGTGTTTAATAGGATTTTTATAGCAGTCTAGTAAAAACTAAACATCAGCCACTAAGCCAAAGAGAGAACACCATGATGTTTCTTTATTTAGAAATTACAATTAGAAAACATAAACATACCTACAACTTAGCAGTTTGATTCAGCCATGCACCAATGTTTACTGTGAAACAATACTGCAGTTGCTTAAAAGCAAATTACTTTGAATCAGTAAAAGGGTCAAGAGACCAACTAAAGCAAACCTTGACCACAATTATGGTGGCATTGTGTTTTTTTTTCTGTTAATTCCTTCCACAGCTGTGGCTGAAGTTAGTTGTAGTTCTTGTGTTTCTCTTTTCTTTAGTGATGTTGATTGTTAACAGCAGGTGTTCATCATTAATGCCCAATCATCATATAATTAGTCAATTATCTCATGAAATTTAACTCTTTGATGACTTGGGATTAATGACTTGAAAAGACTTGTTTTGACTTGGTCCCACCTCTGGTTGTGCGTTTATGCCCAAAATGTAAGTTTAAACTGTTTCTTGATGTTCCTGTAGTGTTTATGTCTACTTTAACACATGGGCGATGATCCGCGAATGTTTACATTACAAATTACCAGAGGTGGGACCTTCAAGTCAAAACAAGTCTTTTCAAGTCATTAATCCCAAGTCATCAAAGAGTTAAATTTCATGAGATAATTGACTAATTAAATGATGATTGAGCATTAATGATGAACACCTGCTGTTACTGAGAATTACAGAGGATCAGATGTTGATGTTTTATTGGTTAAAAGGATGCCACCATCATGAAGATCAGCGTTTGCTTTAGTTGTGCTCTTGAACTTTAATGTTTTCTGTTATAATTATTACTATAGCAGTGTATGTGGTGTTGTAAAGCAGTGAGATGATATTTGCAGTTCTAAATATCATCATCATAGAGGTCAGTGTGAGCTGGTTGGATTACAATGAAAGTTACAATCTATTGTCCTTGTTTAAATGTTCTGTTTTTTTGTAATTATTCCAGTGACACTATAGCAAGCGAAATAGTATTGCTCTAACAATTATAATAAATGCATTTTAAAATCATATACATAAAAACTCCAGATTTTCTTAAACACACACAGACATCAAGAACCAGCATATGAATCTCAACAATTATTAGAGTGATTAATCAGCGCTTTCTCCACCCTCAATACCATGACTGAGGTGAGACCCTTGAGCAAGGCACCGAACCCCCAACTGCTCCCCGGGCGCCGCAGCAATGCAATGGCTGCCCACTGCTCCGGGTGTATGTTCACGGTGTGTGTGTGTGTGTGTGTGTGTGTTCACTACTGTGTGTGTGCGCTTGGATGGGTTAAATGCAGAGCACAAATTCCTAGTATGGATCACCATACTTGGCCTCACATCTCGTCACTTTCACTTTCTTTTTTTTCACAATGGTGACAATCAACAAAATGTTTCAAGCTGCAATACATGCTGGGTAACACCATAGTAAAAACTCCCATCATGCACTGCAGTATGAATAATTATTGTATAATAATATAATATAATATATTGTCACCACTGTTGAGGATCGTATGACAAGTGTTCATGTATAAAAAGCCTGGTCAGAGGCATTTTTTTTTTATTGAAGCATTATAGTGCTACTTGTTTAATAGGATTTTTATAGCAGTCTAGTAAAAACTAAACATCAGCCAATAAGCCAAAGAGAGAACACCATGATGTTTCTTTATTTAGAACTTACAATTAGAAAGCATAAACATACCTACAACTTAGCAGTTTGATTCAGCCATGCACCAATGTTTACTGTGAAACAATACTGCAGTTGCTTAAAAGCAAAGTACTTTGAATCAGTAAAAGGGTCAAGAGACCAACTAAAGCAAACCTTGACCACAATTATGGTGGCATTGTGTTTTTTTTCCTGTTAATTCCTTCTACAGCTGTGGCTGAAGTTAGTTGTAGTTCTTGTGTTTCTCTTTTCTTTAGTGATGTTGATTGTTAACAGCAGGTGTTCATCATTAATGCTCAATCATCATATAATTAGTCAATTATCTCATGAAATTTAACTCTTTGATGACTTGGGATTAATGACTTGAAAAGACTTGTTTTGACTTGAAGGTCCCACCTCTGCAAATTACTGATCGCAGCGCGATCGCTGAATCATGCTACTTCATTAGCCTAACGAGCTAACATTCTGAACAGACTGCTTGCACATAAATCCGGTTATTTGACACATCTAATGTGATGGAACATTGACATTGACAATGTCAACACAGGTTGACATTTTTAAAATATTTAACACACTAGTGTGTCATAATTCACAATTTATGACACATTTAGTGTGCTAAAAAACGGGTGAGTAGTAAGTATAATGCGGCACCCTTCACTTTTGTTTGATTTATGGCTTTGACCTTTCACCTCTGACGTCATATGACCCTAGGAATTTAACATTTTGACCTTTTAATGACCGGATATGCGGTTACATCCTGTTAAATGACATCTGTTTACAATATATCATGCTTCTATGTCACAAACCGTGAAATGTTTGATATTTACGACTTCCGTGAATAGTTGTCGGCTGTTTGTAATATATCAGTGTTTGAGATGGTATCCCTCAGGAATGTGGCATTGTCAGCTCTTAGCCGCTGACGTGGTATAACAAACTTGTGTATAAATGCAGTTAGAAACGAGCTGTGTGATAATAGAGACATGGCTGGTTCATACTCACCTAAAACTCCTGATAAGAATTGGGATGAGAAGATGTTGGAAAGGCTGACTATGGCTCTGAGAAAACCGTACATCTCCAATTTACATTTGACAAAGTTTATCCACGAAAATACAGACAGCGTGAGAGAAGAATTACCCCTCAGCGAGCTGAGAAAGAGACATTGGTAGAATCTGAAAATTAAAATAATATTAAGAGATAAAAAATCATATTGATTTATTGATATGGACGTTGCCAATATAGCATTTTTGATGTGTAGAATATCATTACACCGTTTAAGCAGTCACTATGCTCAGGGACATTATCCACAAGACCTCTGCATCCTCACAAAGGACAGATAGCACAGAGACCCATGATTCATCAACTAATCTCTAGTGAGAAATATCAAATGAAATATAAAATCTCGCAGTGTTTGTAAAGGAATATTTGTATTTTTTTAGCAGGTTAATCCATATTGAACTTTCTTCATTTATTTGTATCATGGAGACATATTATGCTTAATATATGCAATGTAGTGTATTACTAAGGGATACATCACACACACATCCTTGTGGGACTCTCCATAGGAGCAATGGTTTTTATACTGTACAAACCATATTTCCTATCGCCCTACACCTATCCTACACCTAAACCTAGCCCTCATAAGAGACTTTCTGCATTTTTAGTTCTGTATGATTTATAAGCTTGTTTCCCCACTGTGACACAAGTCCCCATCAGTCTGTGTGTATTCAGGTTTAGGTCCCCACCAGGATATAAAAACATGTCCACACACACACACACACACACACACACACACACACACACACACACAGTTTTATTCTAATCATTACATCCTAGATTAATGAATAAAATAAACTATGAGGATAAAGAAAATTGAATTACATTTTTAGAGATTGTCAAATAAAAGTGCAGCTGAAGTAGAAAAGCAGATTTTTAATTATACATTTCTAATAGTTATATAAATCCAGTTAAATGCTATCCAATGACTTTTATCTTATATTTTTGACTTTTTCTTCTGGTTAGCCATAACTACAGTAGCGGAAAAGTGGTGATATATTTAAAACAAAAAATATCAGACACTATAGTTAAGCAATGTGTATCAAAATGTATCAGACACTTCTGTGTAAAACTACAGCATAAAATAGGCCTTGTCAAAACCTAAACAAGGCCTACGTTGTAGTCTGTTCTTACAATTTAAAAACTAGTTAGAGTTTGTCACAAGTAAAAAGAAAATTAAAAGAACCAAACATCTTACATTTTTATTTCTTTTATTAAAAACAAATAAAGTAATCTTTTAACACTAGAACAAAGTTATTTATTTATTTTGAAACAATGACAATTCTTAATTGATGAATACATTCTTCCTGTTTTTAACATTTATACAAGTAGGTTTTACTTCAAAAATTATGAAAACAAAGTGACAGAAATATAAGTTTTGTTACACTCAAAACGGTACAATAAAAAACAAGAGAAGATACCTCTTTGATTTTCTTCTCGTACAACTGGTAGATAAATCACATACATGCGCATTGAGTGAATCGTCTAAACTTTTACAACATCATATGAAATGTTAATATCGGATTTTATTGTTTATGCATGGGGAGAGCGATCTAACATGGTTAAATGTCTAAACTTGACAACATTGCACAAAATGTAAATATCTTGTATATCACACAGCCAAGTAAATCAGAGAGGTTGGTGAGTGGGTGTATGATTATAGATGCATTCTTATCAGAACACCCAACAGTGGAATAACCATTCCAAACATTTATGGTATACATCTGTGAGTGCAGCTGGGTCATCTGTTGTGAACTTTGTTAAATGTTTAGGCAAAAGTTCAAAGGATGTGCATGAAACCTTTTTTACAATATGCACCTGGATTGGTATAAGGTAAAGTTGAGGAAGACAATATTTTTCTAAGAAAAAACAGGAATGTTTATTTATAATGTGGATCTGGTAAATGTGACTTTAAACTGATGTTCAGATTGAGATTAAATGGATAATGAAGACAACTAACAAACATACATAAATATTTTTTAACAAACTGGTCTATGCTGTTAAAATATTCTTCTTTCATTTTAGTGAATTTTGCTCATTTAGTCGTATTTGTTATTTTAATTATATTTTATGATTTTTCAAACCCCAACACAAACATACAGCAAAACACACAGACATACAAACACAAACATGCAGGCAAACAAACACAAACAGCAAAACATACAAACACAAAAACTTGCAGGCAAACATATAGTGTACACACGCACACACACACGCACACACACACACACACACACACACACACACACACACCTCTTGATCTATTATGACTGGTGTTTTACTCAGTCAAATGATCAGGATTATGGATGACACTGTACACATTTTGGTTGTTGGACTATTGGACTGTAGGTGAGGCTTTCTCTCTGAAAGCCATCAGCATTCAGTGCTTATAGAAATAAATGAAAATTTATACTTTTGACTAAATTGCTATTTCTTTTAGGGTACTTATCCACCAACAAGGCTTGTTGTTTTACACTTACAACTGAAACATATCTCACCATTGCTCTCAAAGCTAGACATTCTGTAAAGTTTGAGGTTGTTAAAGTTCCACACACTTGAAAAGGATACAGACACAAAATATAAAGAATTTTGTGCGCACAAAACCCCTATGTAACTCAAGAGCCCAAATCACTAAGAAAATGACCATATGAATGTAGAAAACTCCTCTAGCAATCATTTAGTTATATGTTTTATAAACATTGTTTTAAATTACTTTTTCCTTATGCCGCTAGATTTACACCTCTTGTTCTGATAGCCGACGACAGTGTTCACATTTTATTCGGCGTACCAAGAACCCATTTCTTTTATCATCTGCATAGAATAGGCCTATGTGTACTTCTCGGCGGTCATAAGCAAAAGCAGCTACTGTGTGCTAAAATTGTTCTGATTTGGTAGATTGTAAGTTAAGCATGATTCTATCAATAAAAAGACTTAATTTATATACCACATCAGACATTCTCATCAAAACACAACAAAACTGTTATGTTTCTAAGTTAGAATGCTAATAGTTTGTAATAAAATCACATCTTTACCCTAAAACATTTTTTCTTTCAAAATTTCTTGTGCATACACACACCTTTCACAGACACCTACAAACTGCCAACAACATCCTCAAGTTTTGTTTTATCATTTAGCTGTAGCTGTGACCCTAAAGGAATATTTGTACGCACAGTGTTGGGAAGTTTACTTTGGAAACGTAATAGATTAAAATGTACCATATTTCAAATATGTTAAGTAGTGTAACTATTATAATCACTTTAAAAGTAATGTAACTGATCACATTCGATAAAGTTTTTATTACGTTTCTAAATATGTAATGTTTTCAGCTGTTAATGTTTTTGAAACATGTAAACCAGGTAGGGTTAACATTACAGTCAGACTCAACAACTAAGTACTGTCAGACTTTCAAAATCCTTCATCACTTGAATTACGATTATAATCATTTAATTTTATAGCACAGTCACCGCAAAACCAGACTCACTTTGAGATTGTTCTGAGATTAAATACACATTTAAAACTGATACTATGTATAGCTATGACAGGTAACATTGGCATCTAACAACAGAAAAATAAATATACACTATCCCAAATAGAAAATAAATCAAGCTATCGAATAAGCGTGTGTCCTAAACCCTGAAACATAGGTGTCTCGTATTTTAGACAAGTCACTGCATTTTATTAAATAAATCATAAATCTGTATGGGGGTGTGAACAAATATTCAGATGTAACCTCTTTGTAATCGTTAACATTTGACTTTTTCTTAAAGTCAATTATTTGGTTTCTAGAGCACACAAATCCTATCGCCTAAGCAGAAAATTTTAAAAATACAGGTCCTTCTCAAAAAATTAGCATATTGTGATAAAGTTCATTATTTTCTGTAATGTACTGATAAACATTAGACTTTCATATATTTTAGATCCATTACACACAACTGAAGTAGTTCAAGCCTTTTATTGTTTTAATATTGATGATTTTGGCATACAGCTCATGAAAACCCAAAAAGTCCTATCTTAAAAAATTAGCATATCATGAAAAGGTTCTCTAAACAAGCTATTAACCTAATCATCTGAATCAACTAATTAACTCTAAACACCTGCAAAAGATTCCTGAGGCTTTTAAAACTCCCAGCCTGGTTCATTACTCAAAACCGCAATCATGGGTAAGACTGCCGACCTGACTGCTGTCCAGAAGGCCATCATTGACACCCTCAAGCAAGAGGGTAAGACACAAAGAAATTTCTGAACGAATAGGCTGTTCCCAGAGTGCTGTATCAAGGCACCTCAGTGGGAAGTCTGTGGGAAGGAAAAAGTGTGGCAGAAAACGCTGCACAACGAGAAGAGGTGACCGGACCCTGAGGAAGATTGTGGAGAAGGACCGATTCCAGACCTTGGGGGACCTGCGGAAGCAGTGGACTGAGTCTGGAGTAGAAACATCCAGAGCCACCGTGTAAAGGCGTGTGCAGGAAATGGGCTACAGGTGCTGCATTCCCCAGGTCAAGCCACTTTTGAACCAGAAACAGCGGCAGAAGCACCTGACCTGGGCTACAGAGAAGCAGCACTGGACTGTTGCTCAGTGGTCCAAAGTACTTTTTTCGGATGAAAGCAAATTTTGCATGTCATTCGGAAATCAAGGTGCCAGAGTCTGGAGGAAGACTGGGGAGAGGGAAATGCCAAAATGCCTGCTGCTGGTGTTGGTCCACTGTGTTTTATCAAGGGCAGGGTCAATGCAGCTAGCTATCAAGAGATTTTGGAGCACTTCATGCTTCCATCTGCTGAAAAGCTTTATGGAGATGAAGATTTCATTTTTCAGCACGACCTGGCACCTGCTCACAGTGCCAAAACCACTGGTAAATGGTTTACTGACCATGGTATTACTGTGCTCAATTGGCCTGCCAACTCTCCTGACCTGAACCCCATAGAGAATCTGTGGGATATTGTGAAGAGAAAGTTGAGAGACGCAAGACCCAACACTCTGGATGAGCTTAAGGCCGCTATCGAAGCATCCTGGGCCTCCATAACACCTCAGCAGTGCCACAGGCTGATTGCGTCCATGCCACGCCGCATTGAAGCAGTCATTTCTGCAAAAGGATTCCCGACCAAGTATTGAGTGCATAACTGAACATAATTATTTGAAGGTTGACTTTTTTTGTATTAAAAACACTTTTCTTTTATTGGTCAGATAATTTTTTGAGATTTTTGGGTTTTCAGGAGCTGTATGCCAAAATCATCAATATTAAAACAATAAAAGGCTTGAACTACTTCAGTTGTGTGTAATGAATCTAAAATATATGAAAGTCTAATGTTTATCAGTACATTACAGAAAATAATGAAGTTTATCACAATATGCTAATTTTTTGAGAAGGACCTGTATATGTTTTGGGTGATTACGAGGAATATACGAGATACACATCCGAATACACATCACCCAAAACATATATTTTTACAATTTTCTGCTTCTTATCAAACAGGAATCTTCCCACACGATATTCAGACACTGAGAAATCTTGTTTCACTAAATCTTCATCTTCATTGAAAATCTTTGTCAGGCCGTGTCTTTCCAGGTGCTTATCTTCACCCATTTTAACAGAACTTCTTGGCTCTGTTACAGACATCACTCTTGTTTCAGGAGTGACTGGAGCATCGGAGGCCATTGTAACAATGTAGAAATGTCACCCGCGTAAAACCGAGTGTCCCTACACCTTATTTAAATACCAAATTCTGAATAGAGGTGTGTCAAACAACCATGGAAGTAACGCCTCTAACAGTCATAAAACGTGTAGAGCGAGATATGATCTCTCATATTATCAACAGTTGTTTTTGCAAACTATGCGCATAGTGTGTACACTGTTTTGAAATCAGTTGAATAAAAATAAAACCGGTAGACAGAATAGAATGTACATGCGTAGATAAAAATAATAAAAAACAATCTTGTAACTTATATCTGATATAAACCAGTGTAATATAAAAATGTAATGTAAATGCCTCGAATGAAGATGGGTTAAATATTGAAGCAATATTTTATTCAATCAACCAAATTCACAGAAATATTGACGTTTATTGGCAAACAATTAAAATGAGGTGGGAAAAAAAGAAACTGCAGTAAACAAATTCAGTAAACAGAAAGAGTCATGGAAACTTGTTATTCAATTGTTCTGGTTTCTTTGCGGTTTCTATCTCACAATGGTATATATATATATATATATATATATATAAAAGATATCTACCAAGTTTAGGTGTACTCTGTACTTAGCAGCAATCAGTGTCAGTGTGTGAGTATTTTGGGACATGGCGGCCATGTTTGAAGTCTGAGGTGTATGTTGGGTATGGTAGTTCCCTGTCCTGGAAGCCTACAGCGTTTGAATGAAGTATTAGTGAAATGTGTTCGATTTAACATCTTTGTTAAAAAAATATTTAGACCAAACAATTATATTCAAGAATAATACAGTATACATGTGCTAAAACTGACTTGACGTATATGTTGTAATGGAGCCACCGTTGTTAAGTTATCTTGTGAAGCATTAGGCGATAGGATTTGTGTACTCTAGAAACCAAATAATTGACTTTAAGAAAAAATCGAATGTTAACGATTACAAAGAGGTTACAACTGAATATTTGTTCACACCCCCATACAGATTTATGATTTATTTAATAAAATGCAGTGACTTGTCTAAAATACGAGACACCTATGTTTCAGGGTTTAGGACACACGCTTATTCGATAGCTTGATTTATTTTCTATTTGGGATAGTGTATATTTATTTTTCTGTTGTTAGATGCCAATGTTACCTGTCATAGCTATACATAGTATCAGTTTTAAATGTGTATTTAATCTCAGAACAATCTCAAAGTGAGTCTGGTTTTGCGGTGACTGTGCTATAAAATTAAATGATTATAATCGTAATTCAAGTGATGAAGGATTTTGAAAGTCTGACAGTACTTAGTTGTTGAGTCTGACTGTAATGTTAACCCTTCCTGGTTTACATGTTTCAAAAACATTAACAGCTGAAAACATTACATATTTAGAAACATAATAAAAACTTTATCGAATGTGATCAGTTACATTACTTTTAAAGTGATTATAATAGTTACACTACTTAACATATTTGAAATATGGTACATTTTAATCTATTACGTTTCCAAAGTAAACTTCCCAACACTGTGCGTACAAATATTCCTTTAGGGTCACAGCTACAGCTAAATGATAAAACAAAACTTGAGGATGTTGTTGGCAGTTTGTAGGTGTCTGTGAAAGGTGTGTGTATGCACAAGAAATTTTGAAAGAAAAAATGTTTTAGGGTAAAGATGTGATTTTATTACAAACTATTAGCATTCTAACTTAGAAACATAACAGTTTTGTTGTGTTTTGATGAGAATGTCTGATGTGGTATATAAATTAAGTCTTTTTATTGATAGAATCATGCTTAACTTACAATCTACCAAATCAGAACAATTTTAGCACACAGTAGCTGCTTTTGCTTATGACCGCCGAGAAGTACACATAGGCCTATTCTATGCAGATGATAAAAGAAATGGGTTCTTGGTACGCCGAATAAAATGTGAACACTGTCGTCGGCTATCAGAACAAGAGGTGTAAATCTAGCGGCATAAGGAAAAAGTAATTTAAAACAATGTTTATAAAACATATAACTAAATGATTGCTAGAGGAGTTTTCTACATTCATATGGTCATTTTCTTAGTGATTTGGGCTCTTGAGTTACATAGGGGTTTTGTGCGCACAAAATTCTTTATATTTTGTGTCTGTATCCTTTTCAAGTGTGTGGAACTTTAACAACCTCAAACTTTACAGAATGTCTAGCTTTGAGAGCAATGGTGAGATATGTTTCAGTTGTAAGTGTAAAACAACAAGCCTTGTTGGTGGATAAGTACCCTAAAAGAAATAGCAATTTAGTCAAAAGTATAAATTTTCATTTATTTCTATAAGCACTGAATGCTGATGGCTTTCAGAGAGAAAGCCTCACCTACAGTCCAATAGTCCAACAACCAAAATGTGTACAGTGTCATCCATAATCCTGATCATTTGACTGAGTAAAACACCAGTCATAATAGATCAAGAGGTGTGTGTGTGTGTGTGTGTGTGTGTGTGTGTGTGTGTGTGTGCGTGTGTGTGTGCGTGTGTACACTATATGTTTGCCTGCAAGTTTTTGTGTTTGTATGTTTTGCTGTTTGTGTTTGTTTGCCTGCATGTTTGTGTTTGCATGTCTGTGTGTTTTGCTGTATGTTTGTGTTGGGGTTTGAAAAATCATAAAATAAAATTAAAATAACAAATACGACTAAATGAGCAAAATTCACTAAAATGAAAGAAGAATATTTTAACAGCATAGACCAGTTTGTTAAAAAATATTTATGTATGTTTGTTAGTTGTCTTCATTATCCATTTAATCTCAATCTGAACATCAGTTTAAAGTCACATTTACCAGATCCACATTATAAATAAACATTCCTGTTTTTTCTTAGAAAAATATTGTCTTCCTCAACTTTACCTTATACCAATCCAGGTGCATATTGTAAAAAAGGTTTCATGCACATCCTTTGAACTTTTGCCTAAACATTTAACAAAGATCACAACAGATGACCCAGCTGCACTCACAGATGTATACCATAAATGTTTGGAATGGTTATTCCACTGTTGGGTGTTCTGATAAGAATGCATCTATAACCATACACCCACTCACCAACCTCTCTGATTTACTTGGCTGTGTGATATACAAGATATTTACATTTTGTGCAATGTTGTCAAGTTTAGACATTTAACCATGTTAGATCGCTCTCCCCATGCATAAACAATAAAATCCGATATTAACATTTCATATGATGTTGTAAAAGTTTAGACGATTCACTCAATGCGCATGTATGTGATTTATCTACCAGTTGTACGAGAAGAAAATCAAAGAGGTATCTTCTCTTGTTTTTTATTGTACCGTTTTGAGTGTAACAAAACTTATATTTCTGTCACTTTGTTTTCATAATTTTTGAAGTAAAACCTACTTGTATAAATGTTAAAAACAGGAAGAATGTATTCATCAATTAAGAATTGTCATTGTTTCAAAATAAATAAATAACTTTGTTCTAGTGTTAAAAGATTACTTTATTTGTTTTTAATAAAAGAAATAAAAATGTAAGATGTTTGGTTCTTTTAATTTTCTTTTTACTTGTGACAAACTCTAACTAGTTTTTAAATTGTAAGAACAGACTACAACGTAGGCCTTGTTTAGGTTTTGACAAGGCCTATTTTATGCTGTAGTTTTACACAGAAGTGTCTGATACATTTTGATACACATTGCTTAACTATAGTGTCTGATATTTTTTGTTTTAAATATATCACCACTTTTCCGCTACTGTAGTTATGGCTAACCAGAAGAAAAAGTCAAAAATATAAGATAAAAGTCATTGGATAGCATTTAACTGGATTTATATAACTATTAGAAATGTATAATTAAAAATCTGCTTTTCTACTTCAGCTGCACTTTTATTTGACAATCTCTAAAAATGTAATTCAATTTTCTTTATCCTCAGTTTATTTTATTCATTAATCTAGGATGTAATGATTAGAATAAAACTGTGTGTGTGTGTGTGTGTGTGTGTGTGTGTGTGTGTGGACATGTTTTTATATCCTGGTGGGGACCTAAACCTGAATACACACAGACTGATGGGGACTTGTGTCACAGTGGGGAAACAAGCTTATAAATCATACAGAACTAAAAATGCAGAAAGTCTCTTATGAGGGCTAGGTTTAGGTGTAGGATAGGTGTAGGGCGATAGGAAATATGGTTTGTACAGTATAAAAACCATTGCTCCTATGGAGAGTCCCACAAGGATGTGTGTGTGATGTATCCCTTAGTAATACACTACATTGCATATATTAAGCATAATATGTCTCCATGATACAAATAAATGAAGAAAGTTCAATATGGATTAACCTGCTAAAAAAATACAAATATTCCTTTACAAACACTGCGAGATTTTATATTTCATTTGATATTTCTCACTAGAGATTAGTTGATGAATCATGGGTCTCTGTGCTATCTGTCCTTTGTGAGGATGCAGAGGTCTTGTGGATAATGTCCCTGAGCATAGTGACTGCTTAAACGGTGTAATGATATTCTACACATCAAAAATGCTATATTGGCAACGTCCATATCAATAAATCAATATGATTTTTTATCTCTTAATATTATTTTAATTTTCAGATTCTACCAATGTCTCTTTCTCAGCTCGCTGAGGGGTAATTCTTCTCTCACGCTGTCTGTATTTTCGTGGATAAACTTTGTCAAATGTAAATTGGAGATGTACGGTTTTCTCGGAGCCATAGTCAGCCTTTCCAACATCTTCTCATCCCAATTCTTATCAGGAGTTTTAGGTGAGTATGAACCAGCCATGTCTCTATTATCACACAGCTCGTTTCTAACTGCATTTATACACAAGTTTGTTATACCACGTCAGCGGCTAAGAGCTGACAATGCCACATTCCTGAGGGATACCATCTCAAACACTGATATATTACAAACAGCCGACAACTATTCACGGAAGTCGTAAATATCAAACATTTCACGGTTTGTGACATAGAAGCATGATATATTGTAAACAGATGTCATTTAACAGGATGTAACCGCATATCCGGTCATTAAAAGGTCAAAATGTTAAATTCCTAGGGTCATATGACGTCAGAGGTGAAAGGTCAAAGCCATAAATCAAACAAAAGTGAAGGGTGCCGCATTATACTTACTACTCAGGTGTTAAAAAAACACAACCTGTGTTATATTTAACACATCTGTGTATCTAGTTAAGGACAACACATTTTGTGTTATTCTTAACACAGGCAGTGTGTTCAAATATTTAACACATTAATGTGTAAAAAAATCACGTAATCACCTGATCTGATGTTAACAAGCAGAATCACCAAAGAAGAAAAACATATTTAAGTCAACACTATAGTGATGCGTGTTTACTTTAGTTGGGCTCTTCATTCTTGAATTTTTAATATTACATTTTATTTGGCTGCTATAACAGCTAGACTTTTGCAAAAAGCGAAAGTCATCAAGTGGTGATAATTATGTTTTCATGTAAGCATTATTTGTCTAGAGCAGGGGTGCCCAAACTTTTTCCTATGAAGGGCCAAAAATCAAACTTGACTGAGGTGTCGTGGGCCAAAAGTAAATTTTGCATCATATATCAAACTGCATTACATTAAAGTTGCTATGGTTTCCCCTCATTTATTTCATAATATTTAAAATAAATATAAAACAACTTTAATCTGATTAACTAATGCAATTTTATTTGTAAAGTTTTGCATTTTAATGAACTTATTACAATAAAAACAAACAATCTGCAAGTGTTCAGTGTACAATACAGTTCAATGCCAGACACACTAGTCAAGCTGTAAGCAATAATAAAACCATTCGGTTGCAATGTCCGTGACCTAATGAGAGATATGAAACTGGTCCTTATTTTTCAGAAGTTTTTCAAGATTGGGCTGTAACTGACTTACAGACAAAGACAAGATATTTTGTAGGTGAGAGTCAGTTAGTTTGCTTCTGAGTTTACTCTTGTTCAAGTTCATCAGACAGAAAGTCTGCTCGCAGAGGTAGGTACTGCCAAACAGAGATAGCATCACTTGTGCCTGCTTGCACATCTTTGGGTACCTGTTTGCTGGGACACATTTGTAGAAGTCTGTCAAAGGAAGAGATGTGAACTTGTGTTTCAGTTCTTAATCACACTGAAGATCAATTAGTTCCATCTGAAGATCATCTCTGACTGCATCCACACTGATGGTGAAGGGTTGAGCAAACAACTCAAAGTCAGCAGTGTTGTGTCTGAAGTCCTCAAAGCGACTGTCAAACTCCTGGATAAGGTTGCTGAGAACAGCATCATACTCATGGACCTTCTCTTTCACCATGTCTACCTCTCCAAGACAGGGAAAATGGGCTAAATTTCCTGCATGTGGGGTGAGAAACAGAAAGAACAGTGTGAGATTGGAAGTGAAACAAGCAAAGCAGGCATGTAAAGCAGCGGGAGAAAAAAATAGAATAAATAACTGAAAAAAGGAGGAAATTATTATTTCACGACAATTTAAGAAACAAGCTAATTTTAAGCAAATTTTATCAGCTTGAAGTACAACAAAAACACAAATGCTGACATGACTGATTATAAATGCAAACTCCACATATAATTCTAAATATAATTACTAATAATATAATTATAATTGCACATAAAATTTCCTGAATATTATAACTGTAAATGTTACTGTTACCTGCTGAGAGATGTCTTTTGAGCAGCAGTAGTTTTTGTTTGAAGGCTCTGACGTGATCAAAAAGCTGGGTGATAATCTGGTCCTTTCCCTGGAGCTGAACATTCAAAACATTGAGCATCTCTGTTACATCCACAAGGAAAGCCAGGTCAGAGAGCCATTTCTTATCAGTGGGCACTTGAATATTACCATCCTTGCTTTCCTGAAAAACTCTGATCTCATCACGCAGATCAAAAAATCCCCGGAGAACTTTTCCTCTGCTGAGCCATCTGACCTCCTGGTGGTACAGCACATCATCATATTGCGCATCCATCTCTTCCATCAGTGCCTTGAACTGTCGGTGAGAAAGCGCCTTGGAGCGTATATTGTTAACAATTTTGACGACGTCACGCATCACATCCACAAGCCCGACAGATTTAGCACATAGTTGTTCTTGTTGTAAAAAGCAGTGGTACTTAACAACATTTCCTCCACATTCACTGACTTTCTGAGACGCTAATGTAGCAAGGCCAGATTTCCTCCCTACCATTGCCGGCGCTCCGTCAGTTGTAATGCCAGCCATCTTCTCCCACTTTAATTCATTTTTTTCCAACACTCTCTCAACAGCAAAAAAGAGATCTTGTCCTTTAGTAGTACCAGAAAGGGTCTCAATGCCAGCCAGCTCTTGTGTCACTTCAAAAGTTTCATTTACTCCACGCAAAAATACCAACAGCTGTGCGGAATCGGATATGTCGGTGCTCTCGTCGCAGGCTATTGAATAGGCAAAGAACGCACTTGACTTTGTCTTGATTTGCTCGCCGATGTCTTGAGCCATGTCCTCTATGCGTCGGGTGACAGTATTTCTTGACAGGCTAATTTGTGAGAACATTCGTACCTGAGAAGGACAAACTGCTTCTGCAGCCACTGCAAGACATTCCTTGATGAACTCTCCAGTAGCGAAGGCTCTTCCACTTTTAGCAATTAGAGTGGAAATCTGATAACTGGCCCGTGTGGCGCTTTCTTGTGCTGTTGAAGGACGTAGCAGCGCGCTCTGTTCGAATCGAAGTTTAGCAAGCAGCTCGTTAGCCTTCTGTTTTCGCGCCTCGCCGCTGTACTTTGAGAAAGCTGCAGAATGTTTTGTTTCATAATGACGACGGATATTGTACTCTTTTAAAAGAGCAACCGACTGTTTGCAAACTAAACATACTGCCTTTGATTTGACTTCAGTGAATAAAAACTCGTCTTGCCAAACTTTTTTAAAATTTCTCTTGTCTGTGTTCCACCGCCTTGATTTCTCCATTATTGCGTTTGTTAATTTGTTAACGTTAATTGACATGGAGTGTCGCAAAGCAGGCGGTGCTGCACCTTCAATTGCACATGCATGAAAATTTAAACATTTAATATCAGTTTACTCTTTTGTAGTTCAACAATAAAACAAAAAAATGTTATGTCAAACTACAAATGACGATCTGTGTCGAAGGCACCCCCCTCTCTTTCTCTCGTCTCGGATGGTGTGGCGGGCCAAATCAAAAACTTGTAAAAAGCATTTATTTTAGGCACACATAGGCATCAAGAATAAGGATATGAATCTCAACAATGGTGACAAATAGCATAATTTGTTCATGCTGCAATGCATAATGGGAGCCATGGATGAGTTTTGATTGGCTACAACATGCTTTTTTGATGGTTACCATTGTTGTGAATAATATATACTGGAAATTTCAGATCTTATGTGGTCCACAGAGTTTATGTAATCAACTAAGAAAACCTAATCCAGTTATTCAGGTTACTACATGATGTCAAAACATAATTATCACCACTGAATGACTTTTGCTCTTTGCAAAAAATGCAACCAAATTAAATCTCATATTAAAAATCAGACCAAGAGCCCAACTAATGCAAACACTGATCTCTATAATGTTGACTTAAAATGTGATTTTTCTCCTTTGGTGATTCTGCTTGTGTATGTATTTGGTCCCACAATAGTGTTAAATTATCATTAAGTTCAACTCTGCTTCAATGTTACTTTAACTCAGTCCCTGAAGATTCTCTAAATAACCCTTTAAAGAACTCCACATTATCATGAGAAACGTTTCCCTGTTAACATTTTCACAGGGAAATCCATATACCTGACGAGAGTGATCCACATCATCCAAAATAGAGGAGTGAACAGCTTGTGCAGTGACACAGACAGCAATGTGATTGGATGATGTTTAACACATATTGTGTTGGACACATTAAGTTGTTTCTCTCTCTCTTTACACATGATCAACTTAAAATGACACAAAATGTGTTAAAATGGCCATAACACAAAAAATGTGTTAATAATTAATGCCTGCCCTAGACCTACACTCTTAAAATGGATGTGTTAAAAACAACACAAACTGTGTTATATTTTAACACATCTGTCTGTCTATTTCAGGACAACACATTTTGTGTTAATTTCAACTCAACCATGCACAATGATATATGGGGATATGTGTGTTCATTCACAGAAAGGTTTGTCTGTGAATAAGTAGGGAAAAGTCCATTTCTATGGGCATAATGTTTTTCCTAAGACATAGTGAGGGTTGCCTACATTCCTTTTGGGCCATAACACTAGTTTTATGAGATGGCTGCCATGGCGACCGAGCCTTTCTGGGGGGTTGTAATCCGACCTCCAACATTTAGTTGGCTTGTTGGTTTTAAAGTTGATTTGCTAAATGTAACAAATAACTGTATGTCTGATTGGCCCAGACACTACACAACATATAAACCTCTGTTAATTCTCATTATGAACGTTTGTATGACAGAAATAAAGTCAAACTGGCAAGTTTCCTCGGCTGAGATCTTGAGAGATTTCATACGTTTAAATTCAGTTGATTTCACCTGAGGATGTGACTGTAATCCAAGATGGTGGTGCGGTCAGACGCAGCGGCTACCCTGGGTCCAAATAACGGTGCTTTTATGTCTTTTAATGTCGTCTTTTCATCTCAAAATAGTGTCAGTTTACCGGTACTTCATAAGGAAATAACTCCAAAATACATATACGATCGCCAAAGCCTTTTGTAAATCGGCAATGCATACAACCACCAACTCTCACCAGCGGCTACGGCTTTTGTTTACTGCAATACTCGGACCACATCTCTGTTATGCTAATCCCAGCATACAGACCACTTCTCAAACTTGCCAAACCGGTTCAAAAACAGATCACAGTATGGCCAGATGATGCTACCTCTACACTACAGGACTGCTTTCAGTGCACAGACTGGAACATGTTCAGAGAGTCGGCCACCTACAATAATCACACAGATCTGCATGAATACACCGAAACAGTGACTGCTTACATCAAAAAGTGCATTGATGATGTGACAGTCACCAAGACCATCACCACATGTGCAAACCAGAAACCATGGATGACAGCTGAGGTTCGTGGGCTGCTCAAGACCAGAGATGATGCGTTCAGATCAGGAGACAAAGCAGCCTTCAAAACAGCAAGAGCCAATCTGTCCCATGGCATCAAGAAAGCAAAACGCTTGTATGAGTGCGTCCCTCCCAGACGCACTCAACCACTTTTATTCACGGTTTGAAATGCAGAATGACACACCTGCACAAAAACTACCCACACCTCCCAACAACCAGGTTCTCTGTCTGTCTCCAGCCAATGTAAGGAATACCCTATCTAGGATTAACCCACGCAAAGCTGTGGGCCCAGACAACATACCTGGCCGTGTACTGAGAGACTGTGCTGCACAGCTGACAGATGTCCTAACAGACATCTTCAACACCTCGCTGAGCCAGGCAGTCATTCCCACGTCTCAAATCCACCTCCATAATCCCAGTACCGAAAAAGTCACCAGTGTCCTGTCTGAATGACTACCGCCCCATAGCACTGACCCCAATCATAATGAAGTGCTTTGAGAGGTTAGTCATGCACCACATCAAATCCAGTCTTCCCAACACACTTGACCCGCTCCAGTTTGAACACCGTCCAAACCACTCCACGGACAATGCAATTTCCTCCACCCTACACCTGGCTCTTACCCACTTAGAAAACAAAGACTCTTATGTCAGAATGCTGTTCATGGACTTCAGCTCAGCATTCAATACAATAATCCCACAACAGCTCATCAACAAACTAAACATTCTGGGCCTTAACACCTCCATTTGCAATTGAATTCTAGACTTTTTAACTGGAAGACCTCAGTCAGTCCGTGTCGGCAGCAACACCTCCAGCACTACCACACTGAGCACAGGTGCCCCACAGGGCTGTGTGCTCAGCCCGCTGCTCTTCATGCTGCTGACCCACGACTGCACTGCCAAGTTCAGCTCCAATCACATCATCAAGTTCGCTGATGACACAACTGTTGTAGGTCTCATCAGCAACAACAATGAAACATCTTACAGAAAGGAAGTGGCACAGCTGGTCGAATGGTGTGGTGCAAACAACCTGTCCCTCAGGGTGAGTAAGACAAAGGAGGTTGTGATGGACTTCAGGAGGAATTCTGTTGACCACCCTCCACTGACCATCGACAGCTCGACTGTGGAGAGAGTCAGCAGCACTAAATTCCTGGGGGTGCACATAACAGAAGACCTCACCTGGACCACCAACACTACATCACTCTCCAAGAAAGCGCAACAGCGACTCCACTTCCTGCGCCAACTTAAAAGAGCAAGTCTCCCTCCACCCATCCTCACCACATTCTATAGGGGCACCATTGAGAGCATACTGACCAGCTGCATTAATGTCTGGTACGGGAACTGCAGTGCTGCAGACCGCAAGACCCTCCAGCGGACAGTAAACACAGCTGCAAAGATCATCGGTGCCCCTCTCCCCTCCATTCTGGATATTTTCCTCGAACAATGCTCTGGTATGCATCAACAATTAGGTGTTACAACATTATAATTACCTTTTTCAGTCTCTGCCATGCTATTTAAATAAATCATTTTTCAAAAACCTAAATAAGCAAATTAGCACCTTTATTTGGAATAACCATTATTGGGCAGCACAAACAAAAAATATTGTAAGTTGGGTACATCCTTGAGAAAATGCACAGTGGACTGATATTGGAAAACAAGCCATTTATCTAATATCATTAACATCACTAACCTACATAACATAAAGCAGGTAAATAATTGCATAAAAACATTCATGATTTATAATATACTGAAAACCTGGAAGGAAATAAAACAAATTTGCAGCTTACATTCGAAAATATCTATCTTGTCACCTTTGTCCTATAATCCAGATTTGCCATCCTCTATAGGAAGGACATTATTCATTAAGTGGAAGGATTAAGGCATTGTCACTTTTAAGCAAGTTCTTAAAGAGGGCACACTTAAATCTTTTTTCTGAATTAAAATGTGAATTTGATATTGACAATAAAGACTTTTACAAGTGCTCACAACTTAGACATCTGATAAACGATTTTCTTGCAAAGGGTCATATCTCACTAGAATTATCTAAATTAGAAAACATTCTAGAGAACTCATCAGGGTTGAAGGGAAAGATATCTGAGATATATACAATCTTAAGAGATCAAGCTGACTCATCTTTAACTTCATTTAAAAATGTATGGCAAAAAGTTCTTGGTTGTAACTTTGATGATGATCAGTGGGATGTTGTATACAAATGTGTCTTTTTATCATTTTCTAGCAACAAAATAATTGAACAAAATTACAAATTCATACAAAGGATATACTTGACCCCAGTTTGCCTCAGTAAGATATATCCTGTTCCATCTCCTCTATGCAACAGATGTAAGAAACATAAGGGCACAATTATGCATATTTTTGGAACTGTGAAAAACTAAATGAGTTTTGGGATGCTGTACATGAGTTCTCTGTGATGGTTCTGGGGAAGAAATATCACAAGACTCCTTTAATATATCTTTTTGGGGTGGACTTAACCCTTGTGCACTGTTCAAATTCACTACCCTTTCATTATGTTCGGGATGAAAACATCCACTAAATTGAATTGCTCTAAAAACATACCAGATTAATATATTTTTCAATTTTTTTTTGAATAAATCTGTTTATCTAACTCAGTCCTGATCAAAACTACTAAATGTTTAAAAAAAAAATCCATATTTTTTACTCTTTAATTGCCAAGTTAATAAGTGATGTCACTGATTTGGGAAAAAAAACACACAAAATGACTTATTTTCAATATAAAAAGTGATTGTGGACTGGATTTTTTTTTACCTTTTATCACATCTTGGACATGTCAGATATTACTAACAACATTGGCTTTCAAGCATTGTTAGTTTTTTTTGCAGCATCACATTTTCATTTTTTCTCCCTCATTTACTGTTCGTGGCTGTTTTTGACCCATTGACTTCCATTATAACGACATTTTTTGATTACAAAGCTATGACACCATATAATCATGAATTCTTGATTGTTTGTGGTTTTCCCTGTTGGGAAGAGGTAAAAATGTATTTTTTTACTGTTGATAACCAGATGGCACCATTAACCCTTTAGATAGGGCTGTGCAAAAAAAAGTGCATTTGCCCAGAGTGTATCGTTGAGTTTTTGAAAAATTTCAAAGCATTGTGTAGGAAGTTAAGGAAAGAGCCCCCAACTTTGAAAGAGTACCTTCTTCTTTCAAAGTGGATTATTAGCCGCAAACTGCCGGCAAAACTCAATGCTGGATTGTGTCTAGCCATTTCCAGCCAATAAGAAGACATCTGTCTAAGATGCTCCATCTCAGCAGAAAGGAGCCAATTAATCAATGCACCAGGAAGGACACTAAGAGGTGTGTCTAAACTCTGCAATGACCTTTGATTGGACAGCAGCTTGGAGGATGAGCCCGAAAGCTTCTCCTTAAAACTACGATGTCCGAAGAAACTCATTGTGTGCTTGTTTGTGTGTGCTTGCTTGCCTGTTTGGGCCTGTTGTGGCCACATGAACTGAACAAAAGCCACCACCACTTCAACTCTCCGTAATAACCTTCAACACTGACGCCACGCAGACCAGAACTCGGAGGAACCTCAAAGAATATCGTTTCGCCGTCACGCAGAGAACTCTGACACTCAACCTCTCCGGGCAAACCGAACGACCAATTACTGAAGGGCTACCCCCGGCATCATCCGAACGACAGCCAATCCGAGTCGGGATTCCCCCGTTCAGCCTAACACGAGCCAAATAAGAAGGATCCAAGCTCTGCAGCTGACACAGACAGCAAATAAACAAACAAATCTCTTGTCTATTGCTGAAACGGTGCAGGTCGTTGTCATAAGGTACAGATAAAGCTAAAAGCTCTGCTTTTGATCACTTTCTGGAAGTCCGCAACCAAAGGTTGAGATTTTCTCTCATAACTCATTAGTAAATCTGTTTCCAACTGTGTGCATGGGTGAATGAATGTGTGCGTGTGTGTTTTAGGTAGTTTTAGTGTTCTTAGTCTCATGTAACCGTAGGAAGTAGTTTAACTCTCTGGGGTCGACGGTTGCGCCGGCACGACCAGCTCACTTTTTTTAAGATCAGTGCGAAAGACACTAAAAATACTCTGTGGATATTAGTCACACAAATAAGAGTTATACACCATTCGAAATGGTTAAGTGTATACTTTTTTTTGTGTACACTCACAATAACAACTGAACTTTGTTCTTTTTTTAAATAAAGAAAACAGACGGGGTGTTTTTTCTGTCTTCAGCGTCTCCGCACACTGCGATTAGAAACGCCTCAATAAATGTATCTTTAACTCGGTGGAGGCTCAGCACACAGACAGTTAATATACATGGATGGAAAGCTTAATATCTCTACTTTTAAATAACCCAGATAGCAAAACTGATGTGGCCCAGATCTGGCTTACATCTGACACATCATCAGGGCCACATTTGGCATGGAATGATGGCACTTGAGCGGTCCACTCCTGTTTGCCAGACTTCAACTACAAGAAAGCCATAACAATGCCACACATCAGCCAAACACAAAACAAATAAAACAGATCTGGGCCAAAATTAATATTACTGGTGCCCAGAGTTGAGGCAGATCTGCTTTATTTGTTACTCAAAAAAAGAATTCAGTCTAAACATAAACTTTATGTATTTAAATTACATGCAAAATTTACATCCATTTAGATTACATAGCATTAATATAAATGTGTTGTCATTTGTGACATTAGGTTAAATTGTGTTGGCTCCTTTAAGAGCTGCAACCTGCTGATGATGTCATCAATACAGGACTGGCTTCAGTTGTTGCATGGAAGAGAGCAGCCTGCTATTGGGTCTCTTTCCATCTTGAGCCATCTGCTACATTTCTTGTCTTTCGGAAGTATCGTTGGTATGTGAATTCATGTTAAAGAACAATTCAGCTATATTTGATAGCATGTGTGTCAAAATTAAACTTTAATGTGAACTTTTATGTTGGTGTGTGTCACCAGGTGTTAATAATGTTATACTCAAATATGTGACCTATGTTGCAGTTACATAATGTTTATCAGTAACTTTGGTGCAATTTGATGCAATGTACTCAGTTTATAACCTGAAATGGGAAAGACTCCAGATGTTACAGTATTTTATTTTATGTGTATGAATAGAGACTCAAATGCAATGTTACTTTGCATATGCTTTTGTTAAACTGATACGTACGTTGTGTGAAATATTTCGTTCCTTCCAATGTACTTAAATTCAATTTGTTCTTTTCAGTTTTACCCTACTTCCAGTCATCCATTAAACGAAGTAAACTCAGTATCTGCTTCAGCGTGGTGATTGGTGGAGGAGTTAACTGTCTGCTAACGTATGCAAGGCGCATTGGGGTGGCAGAACAGTAAAACAACGTCTTCCTCACAGACAGATCTACAGCAATGAAGGTCAGGGATTCTTTCAATGTGACTGAGACAAAAAAGAAGAATAATCAAGCACCTTGAAAATAGGCTTCCTCTACAGTATGGAAGATTAAAATATACCAACACAAAGCAGTCTAGTGACTTGGTCTAAGCAGTCAACGCCCTCCAAAAATTCAAAGGGCTCAACTTTTAATCCTGCTGTTGCTCTTGCCCTGGCTGAAGCAGAGGAAGCCAAAGCTAAAGTTAAATATGCAGAAAAGGAGATGCAGATAAAGATGCGAAGGGCACGTTTGGATGCGGAGAGAGCATGTTTAGAAGCACAGTTAGCAGTGCTGGATGTTGAAAGGGAAGCTGCAGTGGCAGTGGCCAAAGCTGAAGCACTGTCAACAGCATTAAGCAGCGACAAAGTATCAAGTCATAAATCCAGCAGTCAACACACCTTAGATTCTCATGTCACTACTCAAAGAACTAAAGAATATGTACAAGAACAAGCTAAACTGCAAGGTAACAAACAGCTCGATCCGCTCATAATTTCGGAAGAATGGAGGTCAGCACCCATACCAAATGAACCGTTTCAAGAGAGTAAGCCACAGCTGCAGCCGTATAAGTTAGAAGCACCTAATTCAGCCAAAGACTTGAGACGCAGAGGAGTCCCAGAGAATACCATTGACAACAAAACTCATATTGCGGATAAGCAATCTGAGGAAGCTAGCAGATATGCTCCCTACTCTGATAAGTATCATCCCAGGCTGACACAAAATACAAAGCTCTCTCCTTCTGTCAAGAACAGACAAGATCCTTACTTTGCTCATGTGAGACCACCTGATGATCCCAGCCACTTAACAGAGCACATTCACCCACATTTTAATATGCAGCCACAAAGTATGGCTACAAATGCACATAGTTGCACCGAGATTAAGTCGTGTGCTCCAACACCACCCCATGTTCGATTTCACACAAGCACTCCTTATACGAATGTTGATGCAAGCCAGAACTTATCTGACCTTGTTAGATTTATGGCAAGAAGAGAAATCGTTTCCACAAGTTTATTACAATTCGACGACCACCCTGAAAATTACAGATCATGGAAAGCATCATTCTCCACAGCTACTAAAGATCTCAATCTCACAGCTAAAGAGGAGATGGATCTCTTGGTTAAGTGGTTAGGAACAGATTCTAGAGAGCAAGTGAAACGCATCAGAGCGGTGCATGTGAAAAACCCGAACAGAGGTCTCTCAATGATTTGGGAACGGCTACGATTTGCTTTGGCACACCTGAAGTTGTTGAAAGCTCCCTACTCAAGAGATTGGAGACTTTCCCAAAGATTTCAAATAAAGAATGGAAGAAACTCAGAGAGTTAGGAGACATTCTAATGGAGCCTCCATTTTCAGTACTTGTCAACTTTGTTGTAGAACAAGCCAGAATGCGAAACGATCCTAGTTTTGCCCTTCCACTTCAAGCTGATTATTCAAGGTCAGAACATCCCAGGTACGCTAATAAAGCATACATCTCAGTACACAAAACGGACGTTTCCCCTCAGAGGTCTATGACTGGCGAAACGCGAGGACCCAAGATAGACCTAACAAAGTTCTGTCCTATACATAAGAAACCACATCCTTTCAACAAATGTCGTGGGTTCAGAGAGAAATCCATTAAAGATCGTAAGACGTTTTTGAAGCAGAATGGGATTTGCTTTAAATGCATATCATCAACAACTCACGTTGCTAGGAACTGCACAAAACTAGTAAAATGTATTGAATGTGGCAGTGAAATTCACCATTCTCTCATGCATCCTAAACCTGTGGAGGGACCTCCTAAAGTCCAAGTACCCACTAAAGATTATGGCGGGGAGAAGGAAGACTCTTCTGAAGAGGACGTGTCTACCAAATGTACAGAAGTCTGCGGTAGCGATTTGAGTGGCAAAACATGCTCCAAGATCTGCCTTGTTTCAGTGTTTCCAAGTGGCCAAAGGGAGAAGGCAATCAGGCTTTACGCCATCATCGATGACCAAAGTAATCGATCTTTGGTGAGATCAAAATTCTTTGACATTTTTAATGTGGATTGTGACAGTTCTTCCTATTACCTCAAAACGTGTGCTGGAGTGTCCCAAAAGACAGGGAGGAGAGCGCATGGGTTTCAAGTAGCATCAGTCGATGGTCGAGTCATTCATCCTCTACCTACCTTAATAGAGTGTGACGACATCCCAGATGATCGCTCCGAGATATCGACCCCACAGGTTGGTCTTCATCATCCACATCTGAAGGATATTGCAGGACAGATCCCGGAAATTGACCCGGACGCTCCAATCATGATGCTGTTGGGAAGAGACATCATAAAGGTACATAAAGTGAAGAAGCACATTAATGGACCCCGCAACGCCCCTTATGCTCTGAAGTTAGACCTTGGTTGGGTCATAGTGGGCGACGTCTGCCTGGGCGATGTGCACAAGCCCGATAGAGTCAACGTTCTCTTCACCAACACCTTGGATAGTGGTCGCCAATCACTTTTTAAGCCCTCTCCATCGAAGATCTGACTTTCCTCCGTATAATGAAGGAAGGTATCTACAAAGATGAAGGAAATAGTTGGGTGGCCCCCCTCCCATTTAAACCTCAGAGGCCACGCCTACCAAACAACAAGTCGCAGGCTTTAGATCGTTTCAGATCTCTGCTGCGGTCTTTTTCCAAGAAACCTATCATGAAAGAGCATTTCTTTGCATTCATGGAAAAGATACTGTCAAAGGGTCATGCGGAGATTGCCCCACCACTTAAGCAGCATGATGAGTGTTGGTATTTGCCGCTTTTTGGAGTTTATCATCCGAAAAAGCCAGAACAGATCCGGGTTGTTTTCGATTCGAGCTGCCAATACAATGGGGTTTCTTTGAACGATGTACTTTTGAAGGGCCCGGATCTCAATAATTGACTTCTTGGCGTGCTCTTGCGCTTTAGAAAGGAAGCGGTAGCATTTACTACAGATATTGAACAAATGTTCCATTGCTTTCTTGTCAGGCCAGGGGACAGGAACTTTCTCAGGTTTTTCTGGTATGAAGATAACAACCCAGAGAAAAGTATCATCGAGTGCAGGATGAAGGTCCATATATTCGGGAACAGTCCTTCTCCTGTGGTTGCAATTTATGGTCTCAGAAAAGCAGCGAAGGAAGCTGAGTCCGAGTTCGGAGCAGATGTTGGAAGGTTTGTAGGAAGAGATTTCTACGTGGACGATGGTTTAAGATCATTACCATCTGCAGCTGCTGCAATTGATCTCCTCAAGAGGACCCAAGCAGCGTTGGCATGTTCCAACCTGAAGCTCCACAAAATTGCTTCCAACAACAAGGAGGGTTATGCATGCTTTTCCCTTGAATGAACGAGCTAATGATCTAAGAGACATGGACCTAGGCAAGGTCGCAGTGCCGGTACAGCGTACCCTTGGAGTAAATTGGAATCTCCTTACCGACACATTCACATTCCAGTTGTCATGTGACACAAAGCCATTCACACGTCGTGGAGTTCTCTCTACTGTAAACGGCTTATACGACCCCTTTGGTTTCGCAGCTCCAGTTGTCATCCATGGCAAAGCTCTGGTAAGAGAACTCACAACTGAGTCAGGCGACTGGGATGCGCCTTTGCCTCCAGAGAAGATGGGATCTTGGCAGCAATGGAAAGACTCCCTTCAAGAGCTTCAACATCTCCAGATCCCAAGACATTATACAAAAGATTTCTCTTCTGAAGCTTCACGGAGAGAGCTCTGCATCTTCTCAGATGCTTCTGTCTTGGCTATAGCCGCAGTAGTTTACCTCAGAAGTTCAAATCCTGATGGGAGCTGCAAGACGAGCTTCATCTTGGGGAAAGCCAAGCTAGCTCCTTGGCCAGAGCTGACCATCCCACGACTGGAGCTCTGCGGTGCAGTGTTGGCTGTACAGTTAGCTGATTTTGTGATGTCTGAAATGGATGCAGAGTTTGACAATGTAAACTTCTTTTCAGACAGCAAAGTGGTACTTGGTTATATTCATAACGAGAAGCGTAGGTTTCACATTTTTGTTTATAATCGAATACTAAGGATCAGAAGAAGCACGCATCCTCGACAATGGCATTATGTGGCAAGTGATCAGAATCCGGCAGACCATGCCACAAGATCTGTACCTGCAGCCTATTTGAAGGACACGACATGGCTTGCCGGCCCACCGTTTTTGTCATGCCCGAACCAGACATACCTCTCCTCAGGCCCGTTTGATCTCGTTGATTCGATGACAGATGTCGAAATCCGCCCAGAAGTGTCAGCATTTGTCACCTTAACGAAGGACAGCCAGCTAGGCTCAGAACGCTTTCAGCGCTTCTCAAATTGGAAGAAACTTATTCGTGCCATTGCATGTCTAAGACACATTGTACAGACATATAAAAGAGGGCTGATCAAAGATGGAAAAGATTACAAAGGATGGCATCGTTGTCTAACACCATACGGCGTAGACAAACTGAGCAGAGCTAAGTATGTTATCATTCATGCTGTGCAACAGGAAGTTTTTGCAGAGGAATTCAGATGCATCAAGGATAACAGGAATATTCCAAAGAGCAGTCCCCTCTTCAAACTGAATCCCCTCATAGATGAGAATGGACTTATGAGAGTCGGTGGTCGCATGCCTCAAGTGAAGACCGGATTTGAAGAAAACAATCCCATCGTCATTCCTCGACGACATCACATTGCAGTTCTGATAGTGAGACATTATCATGAGCAATCTCAACACCAAGGGAGACACTTCACGGAAGGGGCCATTCGTATAGCAGGCTTTTGGATCGTGGGAGCCAAGAGATGCATATGTTCCCTTATTGTTGGATGCGTGACTTGCCGTAAACTTCGTGGACGAAGTGAAACACAGAAGATGGCCGATCTGCCAGTGGACAGAGTTAGCACTTAACCCCCCTTTACTTATGTAGGGACTGATGTATTTGGGCCTTGGACCATTTCCGCCCGTCGTACTAGGGGAGGACTTGCAAACAGCAAGAGATGGGCGGCGTTGTTCACCTGTTTAACCATTAGAGCTGTCCATATCGAGGTAATGGAGTCTATGGATGCATCTTGTTTCATAAACGCCCTGAGACGCTTCATTGCCATTCATGGTCCAGTTAAGCAAATACGCTCAGATCGAGGGACAAATTTCATAGGGGTGTGCAGAGAACTGAACATCACCTCCAACTTGGATGAAACTAAGATCTCAAAGTTTCTTGCAGAACAGGGATGTTCATGGATCTTTAACCCTCCTCACGCTTCCCACATGGGTGGAGTGTGGGAGCGGATGATTGGGATAACTCGGAAGATCTTGGACTCAATGATGCTGCAGCTGGGACCATCAAGAATCACACACAAGGTTCTCACAACGTTCATGGCAGAGGTGACGGCAATAATAAATTCCAGACCGTTGGTGCCGGTTTCTACGGACCCAGAGGATCCTTTCATTCTCACCCACTCAACGCTACTCACTCATAAGTATTGTCTGTAAAGGTCAGTATGATTAAACTCCCCAGGTGGACAGGGATAAGTCCACCTGGGGAGTTTAATCATACTGACCTTTACAGAAAGCAGTGGAAAATGGTCCAAAATCTGGCATCCACCTTCTGGGACAGGTGGCGAAAACAATATCTCTCCACATTGCAACCTAGGAAGAAGTGGCAATTGGAAAGACAGGACGTCACAGAGGGCAGTGTAGTTCTTATGAAAGACCATCAGACCAAACGCAATCAGTGGCCTCTGGGGCGCATCGATAGAGTGTTCCCAAGCGAAGATGGAAGGGTGCGAAAGGTGAAGATTAAAGTCATGGATAAAGAAGAGTCAAAATCGTTCATCAGACCCATAACTGAAGTGGTAATTGTTCATTCCCTCAGACTAACCACAGGGACTTGCCTATTTCTCTCTCTTAGTTTATTAGTATTGGGTTTGGTATCTTGTAATACCAGACGGGGAGTGTGTTGTCATTTGTGACATTAGGTTAAATTGTGTTGGCTCCTTTAAGAGCTGCAACCTGCTGATGATGTCATCAATACAGGACTGGCTTCAGTTGTTGCATGGAAGAGAGCAGCCTGCTATTGGGTCTCTTTCCATCTTGAGCCATCTGCTACATTTCTTGTCTTTCGGAAGTATCGTTGGTATGTGAATTCATGTTAAAGAACAATTCAGCTATATTTGATAGCATGTGTGTCAAAATTAACTCTCTGGGGTCGACGGTCGCGCCGGCGCGACCAGCTCACTTTTTTTAAGATCAGTGCGAAAGATACTAAAATTGCTCTGTCGATATTAGTCACACAAATACGAGTTATACATCATTCAAAATGGTTAAGTGTATACTTTTTTTTGTGTACACTCAGAATAACAACTGAACTCTGTTATTTTTTTAAATAAAGAAAAAAGACGGGGTGTTTTTTTCTGTCTTCAGCGTCTCCGCGCACTGCGATTAGAAACGCATCAATAAATGTATCTTTAACTTGGTGGAGGCTCAGCACACAGACAGTTAATATACATGGATAGAAAGCTTAATATCTCTACTTTTAAATAAAGCAAGTCTTGTCGAAAACAAATGTTCTGTTATAAAGTAATCCGTATGAAACCAACAACATGTTGAGTTTTGCACTCAGTGTTCATTAACAATAATGAAGTTGACGCCTCCGCTTTTGATATGATAATTAGCCATGTGCGCCACGCGGGAATGTTAACGCCCACATCACCGCAAACTAACTTTGAGAATTCATCGCGTTCATCTCAGCTACTGTTCGCTTATGGAAGAAGACACACTGAGAGGACTAAACACTGAATTCACCTCAGATGAAGAACAGAATGCGATGCGATCGTTCTGATGAGCAAGTAATGTTTCTTATTTGCATTAGTTAACGTGTTATTCTCACATATACTTGAACACATAGCTGTGTTTTTCTAAAACTATAACTCCTGGCTAAAAGGTTTGAAATCGAGTGAAAAGGATAGGTACAATTCATATAATAGGCTACTACACAATTCATTGTATCTAAATTCTTACGACGCAATGAAGGTTTCATGCTCTATAGGCTGTAATATAAAACAAAATATATAAGTAATAGGACTGTACTGTTTTTAGTGATCGCATACCTGCATCACATATGACTCTTCACTTGAATCTGAGGTAGTTGTATTAACATTATTTGTACGGAATACCAGGGGTAGTTCAGTTTTTGCGGTCGAGTAAATGCACAGATATAATAATTCACTGATGTAATTATATGTGCGTCGCCATAATATTGAAGTATATGTACTTGTTTGACGTTACTAAATAATAATATAGATTCTCTAATTGTTATCTGAGTGCTGCTCACACTGCAAAAAATCTCTATCTTAGATTTTTGTCTTGTTTCCATTCAAAATATTTAAAAATTCTTAAATCAAGAAGGATTTTCTAGACAAGTAAACAATGTCTTGTTTTCAGGCACTAGAAAATTAAGTGAGTTTTTGCTTGAAACAAGCAAAATAATCTGCCAATGGGGTAAGCAAAATAATCTAGCCTTCTGTTTGAAATAAGATTATTTTGCTTACCCTATTGGCAGGTTATTTTGCTTGGTTTAAGACAAACCTCACTTAATTTTGACTTATTTTTTCTGAAAACAAGACAATAATTTTTACTTGTCTAGAAAATCCTTCTTGATTTAAGAATTTTTAGACATTCTGGCTGGAAACAAGACAAAAAAATCTAAGCTAGAAAAGCAGTTTTTTTGCAGCGCACCCTTTTTTTAACAGATTTGCTAGTGAAAAGTGTTAATATATCTTCACATTTTTAGCACAGCAAGCAAGGCACAACACTTTTCCACATAGAGGAATTACAATAAAATAGATGAAAATCTTTGAGCATTCTCACATTCTTTCTTCACAGTGCTCCAACTTGATGGGCGAACATTACCTTTGATGGGGGGAACATTAGCCATTGTGGGAGTGTCTTTTGTCTCTCCTTGTGTGAATTACATGAATATTCAGAGCTATTAACACTCCCATGAATATGGCAATGCTGGCCAAAAAACTTACTTTCAAAATTCAAATTATTATATCTTTGTTTGTGATGAAGTGGTTGGAATGATTCTCACATCATTGTGAAGTAAATATTCTAGCTTACAAGACTGATTACTCAAATGATTTCGTCAGAACTATTCAGTAGGTTTTTTTAGGCCATCTTTTAGATTAATGTTTTTTTCCTAAAATGTGCTAACCACGCATAATATTTTTTTTCTACAAAATGCAAACATGTACATCTATCTTTCTCACATATTATTGTAGCACAGTGTGTGCTGAATACAAGAAAAATACATATGGGCAAATAGTATGTTATAAGTAGCTGAAATAAGCACAAATGTCAGGGCATGTCAGCACACCTCAAGGGCCCCAAAATCACCTCAGACCCCAGAGGGGTGTGAACTTTTATGCTGGTGTGTCACCAGGTGTTAATAATGTTATACTCAAATATGTGACCTATGTTGCAGTTACATAATGTTTATTAGTAACTTTGGTGCAATTTGATGCAATGTACTCAGTTTATAACCTGAAATGGGAAAGACTCCAGATGTTACAGTATTTTATTTTATGTGTATGAATAGAGACTCAAATGCAATGTTACTTTGCATATGCTTCTGTTAAACTGCTACGTACGTTGTGTGAAATATTTCGTTCCTTCCAATGTACTTAAATTCAATTTGTTCTTTTCAGTTTTACCCTACTTCCAGTCATCCATTAAACGAAGTAAACTCAGTATCTGCTTCAGCGTGGTGATTGGTGGAGGAGTTATCTGTCTGCTAACGTATGCAAGGCGGATTGGGGTGGCAGAACAATAAACAAATAAGTTTTCAATAAACTTAATGTGATTCATATGCATCAGTCGTATGTGAATGAAATAGGTAAGATTTATGTAAAAGTTCCCAGTGTTTTCACACTACAGAGTGGTCAAGTATAGCAGGGGTCACCACACACAGTCCTGGAGGGCCGGTGTCCTACAGAGTTTACCTCCAACCCTAACCAAACACACCTGAACCAGCTAATCAAGGTCTTAATAGGTGTACTTGAAACTTCCAGACAGGTGTGTTGAGGCAGGTTGAAGCTAAACTCTGCAGGACACCGGCCCTCCAGGACTGAGTGTGGTGACCCCTGAAGTATAGCATTGACACAGTGTTGGAGTTAATTATGTGATGATTGACCATTAATGATGAACACCTGCTGTTTACAAGCACAATCACTGATGGAAAAAAGAAAAACACAAGAACTATGACTTCAGCCACAAACAAGATGAAATCAACTGAAATAAAACACATTTCTTTAAACATTTTTTTCTGTCAGACATCTAGAGAAGCTCTATTGAGAATTAAGAAACGTTTAGATGATTTATTGAAAACATTTCATTTGACTTAACCATCATAGCGATCAGGGGTTACTTTAGTTGGGCTCTTGAACCAGTATATGAATCTCAACAATGGTGACTATTATTTATACTGCAGTGCATGATGGGAATTTTTACTATGGTGTTACCCAGCATAAAACATTTTGTTGATTGTCACCATTGTTGAGATTCATGTGCTGGTTCTTGATGTCTGTGTGTCTAAAAAAAAACACAGGAGTTCATTTTTTTTTTATATGCACTACACCGTTTTTTTTTTTTTATAACTTCAAATATTAGAACAATATATTGTTTGCATACTGTAGTGTTATTGGGCTGATTATACAACACACACACACACATATATATTTATATGTAAAGTTACTTTGATCGTCTTCCAGCCAGCTCATGATGACCATCTCATCAAAAAAAAAAAAAAAAAAGCAGCTAAGCAGCAAACATCTTCTCATCACTGAGCTCACTACTTCACAACTCCACATGTGCTGCTACAGACAGATCTAACACAAGAAGTTAAGGGTGAAGAGCCCAACTAAAGCAAACACATTGATCTTCATGACGGTGGCATCATTTTAACTAATAAAACATCCACATCTGATCCTCTGTAATTCTCAATAACAGCAGGTGTTCATCACTAATGCACAATCATCATTTCATAATTATCTCATTAACTGTTTGGGGACTTTGGATTTGACTCGAGACTTGCTTGTGACTCGAAAGGAATGACTTGGTCCCATCTCTGACGACCTGCTGAAAAAAACGGTGCTAATTGGCAAATCTAGGTGATTGGAACAAAATGCTGGGGAGGACTTTTACTCATGGCACATGGATTTTCCACCTCTGGCTGCTGGTCCAGATAAGAGAAAACCTGATGTGTGCTGGTATTGGCCCGTTGTGCCAAAAGACACCGGCGATTTGCGGAGGTATGGGCCGGATCTGGACCAGATGATTTTTGCTGTCTGGGTAGTAACCTAGACGTTTCTGTTACAACATCAAGCTGAACTGGATGATGACATCACTGAATCATCAATGAACTGACTTTAACTTGAAAAATGACTGTCTGTTTTTGTCCTCTTGCATAATGGACAATTTTACTGTTTGCCACCATAAAACTGCTTCGTCACAATATGTATTGTATAAAGCACTATAGAAAAGGTGTCTCGATTTGATTTAACTACACAATTGAATTGAACAAATGAATTGTTAATTTGTTACCTTCAGTTATGTCTGGTTCAGCATCTTGTAGCTCCTTGTCACTGTTGGCAACATTTGTTTGGAGCAACTGAATGTTTTGCTCCTGCTCTTGGACAGATGCTGGGATGTAGGGTTTGTTTTCTAGCTGCCGTCTCTTGAGAACTATAAAATGATGAATACTCAGGCAAATTTCTGGATGAATCCACCATGTGCTCCTGTAATCAAGGCTGCCTGATAAAATTATATACTTTGGCAATTTGATTGTGGAAGAATCGCCTACTGATAACCTTATCAATATAGGAGGTGGACTTTTTTTATGGATCAAAGGGATATCTGTAAAAAAAAAAGGAAGTTTCATCAAAAGCAGTAGATGTAAAGATGTTGTAATTACATTTTGCAATTATAAGTTAATAATATTGATTTTAATACTTGATTGATACTTTAATTGATTTGAATTTCAATCTGCTAGAGCATTTGCTAAGTTTAGAAAACTAGCTCATGAATCAATGATTTTGCAAATATACTGTACACCAGCTTAAAAAATTAAATTCTATTAAAATATGTATTCTCATTCCATTACATCCATTTTTATTATTTTTACAACATTAAAAAAAAATCTGTTTCAAGCTACATTCAAGTGTGGGGCCTATTCAAATACCGTTTCTGTTAGGTTTCAGGGTGTGCGTTTCCCAAATAACAACATAGCTTACTGCTTAACCACCATAGTACAATGCATCATTGGAGAGACCAACTAGTCATGAGTATTTCTTGAAACTGTAGTTGATCAATTGTTTGAACCACATTGGTTAACATCTAGATCATCATTATGATGTTACTAGTGGGATGAAGTAATAATTTTCTGCTCTAATTTGGATCGACACTGAAAAGCTGTTTACTGAGAGACAGATGCTAAATACGCAGAACTTCAAGTTTAGATGTACTGAATGAGTCCTTTTATCATAATCATCACTTAATTAACCACTCAAATACCTAATTAACTCTAACACTGCTTCGGTGTTACTTTTAACACCCTGCTGGTGGTTCCCATATGAACACAGAGTGGTGTTGATTTAACACCAGGAGAATTTACTGGACACTCTTTTTCTCTTTTATTCTTAATTTTAAGAAATAACTTGTTAATAAAATTTAAGCATGTATTTGCCTGCCTTGGTCTATCCTTTTCCCTGCAATTTAATTGAAACACTTTTGCAAACAAGAAGGATTCATTTGCTTTATTTTACAATGCTTATTGATTAATTTGAATTATCAAAGTTAACAGAATGTGTTAAAAATGTAAAAGATTCAAACCTCACTGACCACTATAATGGTTGCTTAAAAATGTTGATTTCTTCTAGTTGGTCATAGCTGTTAAATTTAGGTAATCTTTACTCAAATATATAGGATAAAATCTACCTACAAATTCTTCTACAAAAATCTACAAATTCTTACATCTTTTACTCTAATTTATTGGGTAGATTCTATAGGTTGTTTTTTACAGTGTAGCATCCACTCATTCAAGCCGAGAAGCAACCCGGCATTCAGCATAGGTCAGGATTGTGGCATGAGGGATGTAACATCCCTGTTCACTCCTTTACAAAACGAGAGTTACAGACGCAACCACGTTCAATGTTACCAGCCAAACACGTCAGGTGTTAACAGTGGCCAAGTATGGTGACCCATATTCAGAACTTGTACTCTACATTTAACCCATCTGCATGCACACACATATTGCTATCACTGCACCACTCAGGGAGCAGTTGGGGGTTCGGTGCCTTGCTCAACGGTCTCACCTCAATCGTGGTATTGAAGGTGGAGAGAGACCTGATCATTCACTCTCCCCACCGACAATAAATATAGATATAGATCAGTGGGACAGTCTCGGAATCTTGATACGATTTGACCAGGAAATTTATTTTGTAGGCTTTTAAAAAAATCTCAAAAGGTGTGAGAAAGTCACTAAATTGGCAACAGTCACACTGAGTACAGCAAAATCAGTCATTAATATTTTGTTGGTCCTTTTTTTTATGTGTGCATAAATTCTTTATATGACAGCACACTGTAAAATTAAATAGTTTAGAAAACTTAAAAAAGTAGGGCAACTTGATGCATTAAGGCTTTTGAGTTTTCTCAACAGTAGTTTTTTAGTTTTTTTTAGTAAAGATACTTTGTTTAGCCAACATAAATTTGTTTGTTCATGCAATGCTGATTGTCTTGTTTTGCTAATACGCTGTCAGAGGTGGGTAATCCATGTGCCATGAGTAAAAGTCCTCCCCAGTATTTTGTTCCAATCACCTGGATTTGCTAATTAACAGTTTTTCAGCAGGAGGTCAGAGATGGGACCAAGTCATTCCTTTCAGGCACTGGACTGTGGGAAATAGTGCTTCACTCAAAATCAGAACGCACTGTGGGCAGAGGTGTATAGTCCAGGGGTCAGAAAGTAAAAGTCCTGCCATGTTTTTATTCCACCCATGGACTCAGGCAGCTGATTTCACCAGAGGTGGGACAAAGTAATTTATTTCAAGTCACAAGCAAGGCAAGTCTCAAATCAAATTCCAAGTCCTCAAAGAGTTAAAGTTAATGAAATAATTCAGTGATCAATTAAATGGTGATTGTGAATTAGTGATGAACACCTGCTGTTATTGAGAATTACAGAGGATCAGATGTTGATGTTTTAACGGTCAGAATGATGCCACCATAATTGAGATCAGTGTTTGCTTTAGTTGGACACTTGAGTCTTTGTTTTTTCTGCTATCTCTCTGTAGCAATGCACATTGTGTTGTAAAGCAGAGAAAGATAAATGCTACTGCAAGTTTTTAAGTCAGTAAAGCACAAAGATGGGCTGGAAAACAATATAGCAATTGTTTACAAGCAAATTATTGTAAAGTTTTATAAAGGTCAGGAGCTCAACTAAAGCAAACACTGATCTCCATTATGGTGATATTATTTTAACCAATGAAACCAACATTTTAATTATCATTAACTTTAGCTCTTTGAGGTATTTGACTTGAGACTTGCTTGCGATAGATGACTGTGCCCCACCTCTGGTGAAATCAACTGCCTGAGTCCATGGGTGAAATAAAAACATGGCAGGACTTTTACTTTCTGACCCCTGGACTATACACCTCTGATTGTGGGTAGAAAGTAGTGAACGAATGTAGGGAATGAAGTCCTTCACTCAGAATTCGGACAGCACTACAAAATGGCTGACACTCTATATAGTGCACTATATAGTCGATTGGGAGTGGTTTTGGACACAGCTTTTTTTTTTTTAAATCAGAACTGCTTCAAAGAAATCTTTCCTAAAAGTATAGAAAATACAGGCTCTGTTCACTTACAAGGCCGTTATAGTAACATGCTAATCAGCAGAGGTGGGACCTTCAAGTCAAAACAAGTCTTTTCAAGTCATTAATCCCAAGTCATCAAAGAGTTAAATTTCATGAGATAATTGACTAATTAAATGATGATTGAGCATTAATGATGAACACCTGCTGTTATTGAGAATTACAGAGGATCAGATGTTGATGTTTTATTGGTTAAAAGGATGCCACCATATGAAGATCAGTGTTTGCTTTAGTTGGGCTCTTGAACTTTAATGTTTTCTGTTATAATTCTTACTGTAGCAGTGTATGTAGTGCTGTAAAGCAATGAGATGATATTTGCAGCTCTAAATATCATCATAGAGGTCAGTGTGAGCTGGTTGGATTACAATGAAAGTTACAATTTATTGTCCTTGTTTATATGTTCTGGTTTTTTGTAATTATTCCAGTGACACTATAGCAAGCAAAATAGTGTTGCTCTAACAATTATAATAAATGCATTTTAAAATCATATACATAAAAACTCCAGATTTTCTTAAACACACACAGACATCAAGAACCAGCATATGAATCTCAACAATGGTGACAATCAACAAAATGTTTCAAGCTGCAATGCATGCTGGGTAACACCATAGTAAAAACTCCCATCATGCACTGCAGTATGACTAATTATTGAGGATTGTATGACAAGTGTTCATGTCTAAAAAGCCTGGTCAGAGGCATTTTTTTTTACTGAAGCATTATAGTGCTATTTGTTCAGAGGTGTATAGTCCAGGCGTCAGAAAGTAAAAGTCCTGCCATGTTTTTATTCCACCCATGGACTCAGACAGTTTATTTCACCAGAGGTGGGACAAAGTCATCTATCACAAGCAAGACTCAAGTCAAATACCTCAAAGAGTTAAAGTTAATGATAATTAAAATGTTGGTTTCATTGGTTAAAATAATATCACCATCATGGAGATCAGTGTTTGCTTTAGTTGAGCTCCTGACCTTTAAAATAATTTGCTTGTAAGCAATTGCTATATTGTTTCCCAGCACATCTTTGTGCTTTACTGATTTAAAAGTTTGAAATAGTTTATAGAAGTTCATGATTGTACATGATTTGAATAAACATCATAAATGATTTCTCTTTGGTTTATTGTCTGATGTTCAGCTGTTACAGAACTGTTAAGAAAATCCTGTTAAACCAATGCCATTATATTGTTTAAATATTGGGAAAAGGGAACGGTATCAGCTCAGGCTTTTAGACATGAGCACTTATCATATGATTCTCAACTGTGGTGACAATAATTATTCATGCTGCAGAGCATGATGGGAGTCTTACTGTGGTGTTACCCAGCATGCATTGCAGCATTTAGAATTTTGTTGTCACCATTATTGAGATTCATGTGCTGGTTCTTGATCTTTGTGTGTGACTTAAAAAATACAAGAGTTTTTTTTTTTTTTACTTTACATATGCAATTAGAGTAATACCTAGCATGTTAGTTTTCATAGGGTTGATTATACAAAACATACAAATTAAAAAAACTGAGCTTTTATAGATAAATACAAATGATGTGGTTAAGCCAGCTAATGATGTCCTCTCACAAAACAAATCTGCTTTACAACACAATGTGCATTGCTACAGAGAGATAGCAATAAGCATGTGTAAAACTGCAATATTGGCCATTTAAACAGGCAAAAAGGACCGAATGAGCTGTAATCTATTAAATATAACTTTCCTGCTTGAGAATTTCTGCCCAATGAATGGATGACCTTAGCAACTGTGTGGTTTTGTTTACAATTTCTGGTTCACTTGCAAAAAGGGCAGTGTGAAAGTGAACCGCACCAAACCAAAAAAAGAAACATTGTATTTGGTCCGGACGAAAGCAAGTGAACTAGTGGACTTTCCTGGTGTGAATACACCCTCAGTCACAAAGACTTGTGCAAAAAAAATGATCTAGGATCTAAATATAAACAAAAGTAGGGTTTTCAAATTATCTCAAATATTATAGAACAATTTGATTTACAGGAATGGTCCTAGAGGCAAAATTGTTCAGAATGAGGTTATCTGTCATATGATATAAAGATATAGTGCAAATGTGAATATGTGAACATTTTATTGCATTCACAATGGAAATATTTTGTTTTTTATTATGTTTTTACCTTTTTAATAGTTATAGCGCCACCTATTGTCCAATCTCTATGAAACTTTTCATGCTTGATTAGAGTCACATATCTAGTTTTGTGAAGTTTTGAGTTTTCTTTTTGGAGATACAATCTTTTTAATGTGCATGACCATGTCTCTTTTCTAAATGACCCTGTTATAACTACCCCAAGGACAAAATTCACGTTGATCTAGAGAGTCCAGAGAATTGTGCAGCATATAGTTCAAAATTGCTCAAACTCATTACTCTGTGTGTGTCTCATCATATTCTCCATCATGGATGTGTTGGCTGCAACCCCTGACAGCACAGAAGCCACGAAGGCCTTTAGGTGCCTGAACCCCGGTAATTGCTGCTTGCAGCTATATTTATTGTTATACTTGCAGTTTTAATGAATAATAAATGTTTATGGTCAAAAATACACTTTAACGAACTGAAAGCCATTATCTTTATTTTGTTGAAAGACTTAAATTTTGTTAAGAGAGCTTACCTTTCAGAGTACAATAATTAAGACTGGTTCTTTTATATGCTAGTTTTCCAAGACAAGCAATACAAAAAATCCTGTAAAAAACAAAAAAAAAAAAAGGGACAACATGAGCATTGTCGGAAGACTTCACCAAATATAGGTACATTTACTAACTGCTGCTGTGGTAATAGAGGTTGCATTAGACTATTAGACTTTAACATTGTCATTTTGGCGGACAGGGTCATAAAAATTCTGTCATAATCTATTTTAACTATAACAACACATTTAATTCCTTTTATTTTTGTTCACATTTTCATTTTTGATTATGAACCTACAGGACGATATAGGCTTATGCATTTATTTTGAAGAGAACCAATGAACAGATGTTGAACAGATTATGTTCAGTGTTTCATGTTCAATGCCACACCCCACAGTCACAGCAACTTTTAATATATTCTCATTTTTATTTACCAGTATTGATTTGCAAGTTCCAATTGATCTTTTGGTCTATGCTGTTTGTTTTTGGTTAATGAATGAATAGTACGTCGGCGCCGATAGCCTTGTGGGCAGTGCGCTGACAAACAGTGCCATTGCGCTACGGGCGTCACGAGTTTGAATCCCAGCTCAACGACCTTTCCCAACCCTACCTCCTTCTCTCTGTCCCACTTCGCTTCCTGTCAGTAATGATCTGTCCTATCGTATTTCCAAAATGTATAGAAAATACAGGATCTATTGCTGTTGTTTTACAAGGCTGTTATAGCCAGTAAAGGAAAAATAACTCTGAGATCAGAGACTCCAAGTGAAATAACGATCATTATAAAACATAACCATGATCACCTGGCGACTGCTGCTCTTGTTGGCTTGTCTGTCTGTTTTAACACAAATACAGCAGCCAAACAAAATCTAATATTAAAGATATAAGGGTCAAGATCCCAACTAATGCAACCACTGACCACTATAATGGTTGCTTAAAAATGTCATAACACATAGTCTGTCATAGCTGTTAAATTTAGGTAATCTTTACTCAAATATATAGGATAAAATCTACCCAAACAAAGTGAGTGCAAATTCTTACCTCTTTTACTGTAATTTATTGGGTAGATTCTATAGGTTGTTTTTTACAGTGCAGCATCATTACTCATAAATTACAATTACCTTCAGAAATCATTCTAATATGCTGCTTTATTATCAATGTTGGAAACAGTTGTGCTGCTTAATATTTTGTAGACACCTGTGTGTGTGTTTTTTTTTTTGTTTCAGGATTCTTTAACAAAAAGTTGAAAAGAACAGCATTTGTTTAAAATAGAAGTCTTGGATTTAGATTTTCATTTATTTTGGCATTAAATAAAAATCTAAATAAAGTTTAAGTTTTATAAAATCTATGCATTTATATTATATATTAGTATTATTTATTAGTATAATATTTAATTTATTTTAATTTATTTAAAAATACTTGTGTGTGTATTTATTTATTTACTAGTTAGTTAGTTAGTTAGTAGAATTAATATTACATATTAGTAGAATTTAGTCTGTACATTTATATTAAAGTAAGTCCCACCCCATGACTGCCAAAAATAAAATTGTTCACGCGAGCGGAATAGAAGATTGAGCGTGAGAGTGTGAGGAATGATGATGCGCGTGCTGCGAGTTGTGTCTGAGCATGGGAGGGCTTGATTTGTGTGCAGGTTTAAAATCATGTTTTCCTCTTGCGGAAGGATTTACTGCACGCTCCGGCATTAGTTGTGCGCTTGGTTATTAATGGCAGTAAAATGCCATCATAAATAATTACCATTTTGGCACTCTTTAATGTGGCGTGATAGATCGTTATAGCTTCTGGGTACTCGCCTGTGCATAATCAAACACATAGCAAAATATTCATGACAGTTTCATTTTTGTTCTGGATCCAGTGCTCTGCTGTTACACTGGGGTGGGAATTACAGCTACAAGTTACAACAGATCACTCCCAGTTTAATCTCTCAAAGTGATGGACGGCCTTCAGATTATTTTGTCACTGAAAAAAAAAATTCTGTCAATGATGAACACTTTTCAGTAAACGCAACCTCTGGGTAATACATACCATTTGAATACTGGATCTTGAATAAATGGGTTCAAACAATGCCAGAGCGCTGGAATTATGCCTTTGGTACAATCCATTTCTGGTTGCAAATTCTTTGCAGCCAAAGAGAAGCTTGTTCCTTTAAAAATAAATAAATATAATTAAACAAACAAACAAATAAATAAAGAAGCACAACTTGATCTCTGCACAGCAATTGCTCAGTTAGCAATGTCATTGTAACATGACCAAAAAACAGCTTAACTAATATATATATATATATATTTATTAGGGGTGACTCCGAATCATTGGCGGAAGAGACTGATTCAACTACCAATCTCACAGTCGAATCTCCGCAGATGTGTTACGAAATGAGGATCATGCCACTTTGGTTATATGGGAGTGCGCAATGTCTAGGCTAGACTTACCGATTTCCCCCAATAAGGGAACAGCCTATAATAAATGCAGTTAATAAAATGTGAAAAAAAGGCTAAAAAATATTAATAAATATTTTTTTTAACATGCATGGTGCGTTAATTCATTTATAACCACCCCTGTGACAAATTTAAGTTTCACCTTCCATGATCCGTGACCGACACAACAGCATTGTGCACAGGGATTATTTAACAATGCTGAAATCCAAAGTGTGGATGCACTTTGAAAGAGTTGAAGATAATTTGAAAAAACCTAAAGTAAGATGCAAGTTGTGCCAACACCTTATGTCCTACCACTCAACAACTACACATATGGCCTTGCACTTAAAACAGGCAAGTTTCAAAATAAGATTCCAGGCAAAGACTAGAAGACTGACATCTCTTTTATTTATATAATGGCTAATATACAAATAGCATACAATATTGGGACTTATAAGATAAATTCATCTCTTTAGATCCACCCGCAGATTGATGACAGCTAGATTTGAGACCGCTATTTGTCCGAGAAGAGGAAAAGAGAAATTACGGACAAAATTGCAGAGTTTGTCGCTCTTAATATGAGGCAGTGTTGTAGTCGAGACCAGCTCATTCGAGTCAAGACCGAGACCAGAGAGATTGGGTCTGAGACAAGACCTAAAGAAATCTTCAAGAGTATGTAAAATGTTTGCAAACTGAATGTCTGTTTATTCTAAGCTAAATCACAACAGGCCTAAGTATCATTTTAAAAACATATATCTTAATATTAATAATAATAAATAATAAATGTTGTTAAGCTGTAATGTACAAATATGATAATAGCCAACCAAATATGATAATAATTTCTCTTCAAGGTAAAAATCAATAATGCAACAAAAATAATACAGAGAAATATGTAGGCTATATTGGCAGCATGGTCCTGCCTATTGTTTACTGTTCAGAGCTCCATGTGCAGCCAATCTGTGTTTTAGCGTCACCATTTCATTATTAAATGGTTTCATTATATTAAAACAACACGGTTGAGAGAAACAATGTAGCAATGTGGCTTTCTGGAAAGCGGGATCACTAGGGTGCACAGCGTAAAATAGATGGGAGAGCAGCCGGGTCAGGGCTGGCTGGAGCGGGACTAAATAGTAGGCCGAACTAAGCATTAGCTGATCCTTAACATTTATCCATATACAAGAAATTATGAGTTCTTAATCTTACCATACATGTCGATGAAAATTGGAAATTGTTCCCTTTGCTTCGGTAATTGATGTACCGCAGAATTTACATATCGCAGAATGTTTCTTTTTTTAGAGTCTTACTGCATACGAACTCTTGATGGCTCTTATATGCAAACTGAATAATAGATGATGTAACAGACATTTTAAAAAGTTAATGTGTTAAGTTCATGTGACATCCTGACCTGAGTCCTGCTGCCTCTGCACTAACATTACACAAATGTCTCACGTCATGCGCATACTGCGCACTAGAAAATCACCAATCATTGGACGTGTCAACCACACATCAATTTAAATAAATATTAACATACAGTAATAATCATGAAATATTTTGATTGGGACTCGAGTGGACTCGGGAATAAGTCCGATTCCTATTATGTTTGAGTCCAAGTCTCGAGTACTCAACACCGATATGAGGCTAGTGAATGTCACGGAAGGCAAAGGTTTTAAAGAATTAATGTGCACACTTGAGCCAGGATACACCATTCCCAAAAGAGAGACGGTTGTGAATGGGGTGAATGCGAAATACGCATCCATACGTGCAGATGTTTCCAAGTTAATAACCCATTGCGAAGCAGTCAGCCTTACCACAGATATTTGGACCTCGCTGCAAATGGAGGCATACCTGACAGTTACGGCCCACTTTATTACTGAAGACTGGCGACCGGAAAATTTAGCTTTAGAAACATCGAAAATGGAGCAAAGTCAGACAGAACACATTTCACAAACATTGAAAGAGATCATTTCTGCTTGGGACATTCCAGGGACTAAGATTGTTTCTGTTGTCCATGACAATGCAACGTATATGGTTGCATGCACTAATCAACTGGCCGACAACCCGTTGTAGGGAACTGTAAAGGGAGTTTGTTGCGCGGGGCATACACTACAATTATGCATAAACAGCGCATTAAAGAAAGATCCTGTATGTGGCTGTGTTGCTGCTGCATGGCGCCTTGTTTCACACTTCAAAAAAAAAGCACAAAGGCCACTACTGCACTTACAGTAAAACAAAGAAACAGAATGTAGCCAAGCATAAACTTGTGCAAGATGTTGCCACTCAATGGAATTCTGTCTATATGATGTTCAATCGCCTGTTAGAGCAAAGAGGGCCAGTTTCAGCTGTGCTGATGGATTCCAGTGTGGGCAAATGCACCGACTGTGATCTAGAGCTCACAACACCCCAGTGAAGAATAGTAGAAGACGCAGTCAATGTTCTCAAGCTAATGATCACACTGACAGAGCTTTTGTCACAAGACATGAACACATCTCTGTCTGTCACTGTTCCGATGCTAATGAACTTTAAGAAATGACACTTAGTGGTGCATGAAGACTACAGCGCTGTTACTAAAACCCTCAAGACTACACTGAACGAGGAGACTGACAGACGATGGGAGCTCAAAGATCGTCTCCTGGAGAGCAGTATTTATATTAAGGCTGCTGTTCTTGACCCACGATTCAAAAAGCTTTCTTTTTTACTGACAAGCAAAGGAATGAGGCATATACTACAGTGGAAAGTCTGGCTGAGAGTCTAGCTGCCAGGACTGTGCAGGAGGAAGATGAGGACAGTAACTTGGTAGAGGAGCGTGATCGTGTGGACACTTCAAAACAAAAAGAGAAGGACCAAATTGTGTCGATGCTTTTGTCCAGTGATGAAAAGGAGCAACAGCCAGAGGACAGTGAGATGTTAGCTTATATAAGGGACACCACGAAAAGCAATACAGGGCCGCTGGAATGGTGGCAAAAGAATGAGGAGAGATACCCAAAGTTGTCGAGAACAGCAAGAAGGATCCACAGCATCCCATTTACCTCCACACACAGCAAAAAGCCCAGTGTTAAATGAACTCTCCCGGGAGTTTATTTGAGTCCACACTCAAGAGTGTGAAAGTGTTAAAATCAGTTTCAGTTTAGTCAGCCAGTCAAGCCAAGAGCACAAATCATCAGGTGGTTATGATGTTTTAACATAATCATTTAACTCATTTAGAGTCTAATCTCTAATTTATGTTTTCTTTATCGGAAATATAACTCAGAGATTACACTCTAAATGAGTTCAATGATTCAGGTCAAATAATTATCTTGAGTATTTAGTAGGGGTGTGACCAGACAGTTATCCCACGAGACGAGACACGAGACTGGGTTCACGAGAACGAGACTAAATGAGATTTTTAAACTTTTTTTAAAGAAATCAATAATGAAATATATAGGGAAAAATACTATAATACTATATAATATTTTATTCAAATGAAAAATACAACAAAATATAGGTGCATTTTGATATAAACTTGTACTTTATGAAATTAAACTTCTATTTTAATTAATTATATGTAGTAATACATAAACATAAACTTATGCTACATGATTCTGGACAAATAAAAAAACACGATTTTTAAAAAAATTGGAGATTACGATTTTCTCATGATTCTGAAGAAAAAAAAAAGATTAGATTAGGAATCTAAAGAAATAACAATTTACTAGTGATTCTGACACAACATTCATTGCTTAAGTATTTTTGTAAAAAAATATTTATTTATTTAAATTAATTTCACAAGTAATAAAGACTTAATTTACTATTGGAATCTCCTGAATGAATGATTCATTGATAAATGCGTTTTTAAACGTGCAGTTGTCGCCACCTCCTGGTGGAAGAGGTTAAATATTACAATTCATACACGTGTTAAGGTACTTTCATTTTGATCGCTATTATAGACATGAAGTGTTTATCCCCAAACTATACTTTAATTCTAGTACTTCTGTTATTTAAATGTCTGTAACACAGAAATAATGATCATTATGTGGTTGAAAAACAGGAATAAGATTGCATTAGTCTTGTGAATCCACAACAAAAGAACCTAGGTGTTTTTTTAATAAGTTTTAGAAGAATTTCTTACAAGCTGTTGTGATGTGTTATACACATAAACGTTTCTGAAGAAATCATTTGTTTAGGCACATACAGACATCAAGAACCAGAGTATGAATCTCAACAACGGTGACAAACGGCATATTCAGAAAAACAGATCAACTCTGAACATCACAAAACAAGCTACTAAAAAGTCACATAAAAACGAAAGAAAATAGTAAGAATAAAATAAATTCCAAAGACAATTCAGCTCATAATTTATGCATGCCGCAATGCATGATGGGAGCCATTGTTGTGATTCTGATGCTGATTCTTCATGTCTGTGTGTCTTAATTAAAGACTGATTTTTTTTTTGTTTGTTTGTTTTTGATCAAAATAAATTTTAAAAACATCTGTCTGATTATAGATATATTGTTACAGGGATGATATAATCAGTAAAAAAAAAACTTAACTCTGTTATACAGGTCACTACACTGAGAATATGTCGAAACATAACTAAGGCCACGTTATCACCTTTCTTTTGGTTTGTCTGGCTGTTGTAACACTGTTACAGCAGGCAAATAAAATCTAAATCTAAAATCTACTAATAAAGTAAGGGTCAAGATCCCAACTAATGCAAACACTGACCACTATAATGTTTGCTTAAAAATTGTTATTTTCTCCTTCTTCTGCGTGATTCTGCTTGTTATTATCAGGTGTCTTCAATAATGATCAATCATCACTTAATTAATCACTAATTATCTCATTAACTTTAACTTTTCAGTGCTCATTTAACACTCTGATTTTAACACGTTCACACTCTTGAGTGTGGACTCAAATAAACTCCCAGGAGAGTTCATTTACACTGAGCTTTTTGCTGTGCACCATCATAACGAATTTTCTCCAAGGCTGGATTTACAATCAGTAAAACCAGGAGCGCACTTCTACCATCCAACGTTAACAAGCTGGTTTTCCTTGTGCACAATTTGAAAGGGCTCAACAAACAGACAGAGTAGAAGACTGTTTTTTTATCAGGTAGGAGACAAGTGATTTCAAAACATTTCAGTTCTAATTAGATTTTTTGGTTGCTGTGAACTTGTTTGAAAATCTGAAAAGACACTCCAGTTTAACATTTATTGTTGTCTTTGCAGTTATATAGATAAAATTGACAATTCTGGATATACTTTCATTATTTAAATAATTTCTTTATTTTTACTTAACTTATTAATCACTCAGGGTTATTTAATTTATATATGCATTTCATTAATGTTTAAAGGAATGGCATTTTTCATTTTTTTCAGTTGTTCTGTGATTCTGGTGTAGGAAAACGTTTCCTGACTCGCTCCTCCAAAACATCCCTCAATAAAGTACCTCAATAATATCCAGATCTGGTGACTGTGCAGGCCATGGGAGATGTTCAACTTTACTTTCATGTTCATCAAACCTCTCTGTCAGCAGTCTTGCTGTGTGTATTAGTGCATTATCATCCTTATACATGGCACCACCTTTAGGGTACAATGTCTGAACCATTGGGTGCATATAGTCAACCTTCACACTTTGCTCTTACTGCTGCAATGTGCAATAAGTGAAGATTGGCCACCAGGCTGTGCAAATATAGCCATGAAACCTCCAACACTATATTGGTCAATGTTTCAGTTTCATTGTCCAACCCCTGTGTATATATATATATATATATATATAAAGTAAATTAAAACACTATCAAATATCTATTTGCTATATCTGTGTTTACACTAGTGCATTTTCATTTTAAAATGGTGCTTTAAAAATTGTGTTTTCACTGCATTTCAGAGAAACAATCTCTGTCCACACTGTACCATAGAAAATGTCCGGTAGCATAATGGTCATATGATAGGGGCTTGATCAGGGAATGATACGCCAGAATCCAGCAGGGGTGAACCCAAGAAAAAGCTGTGCCACCCCCACCTGCTACCCCAGAAATATCACAGAATAAAATATAAATGTAAGCAGTATTTTATGTGCTACTTTTCAGCCGTGGCGATGACAGCGTAATGCAAAATAATGGCAAAAAACACGTCTTTTTTTAATAAACTGTGCATAATGTTTGCACGCACACGACATGCCAGGTGTAGTCGGCTTCATTAACAAATGACTCTTAGGAACCGGTTCTTTTTGAGTCCAAAACACAAAGCACGGCCCAGTTCACTAACAAATTTGTTCATGAATCAGATAATTGCTACTTCTTGGCTAACTCAGAAGTCTTCTGAGAAATCAAATCCTGTCCAGATATGTCTGAGATTAATCACAGAATTGTTTGGTGATCCTATTCTCTGACCACTCGCTTCACTTTCATCATGGATATAGGCCTTTTTGCTACATTCAATGAAACAATAACATGAAATCAATAAGAAGATGCTGATCACAGAAAGCAATAGCAGAGTTAAATAAGAATCCATCGTATTGCAGTTTTCTCAATTGTGTTAACATAATATAACTGATTTTAGTTGGCCCATTTTCCCAAACCATTTATTCAGTTGACAAACAAAATATCAAGAGACTAAGAAACTGCTATAGTACTGAACACTGCACTGAAAATTTACCAAATATGCAGAGGTTATGAACTGACGTTTTTTTTTTTATTTTATTTTTTTTACTGTACTGTATTTTGGCGCATACCAAATTCCTATACAATTCTTTGGTATTTGAACTTTTCTAGTGCTTTTCATCTATAGCAAGATTACTTTACAATAGTAAAATAAATGTTTTGTTGTTTTTTTTCCCCCAAAAGCTGATTTATACACCTGCATTCCTATTTATACATCTGTATCTCTAATTTAATTTAAGTTGTATACTGTAATAGACATTGAGCTTCAAAAATAATTCCAGAATCCTAATAAGAGTTTTTGTTGTTGTTGTTTTACAGTGTTAGGCTATTGATCTCACGAGTGTTTACTGGGCTGGAAAGTCACAAAAAAGTTTGAAAGACAAATTTATGCTGGCTTGTCTTAAAGTCTTGTTTAAAAAACATAAATTGTTTGGTCAGTTCGATGTTTGCTAAAGTGTTGCTAGTTGGTTACAAGGATATTCTGGGTGGTTGCTCGGCTCTTGCTATGCAGTTGCTGGGGTGTTGATAGTGTGTTCTGGGTTATTACAGACATTCCCACCTCTTTTTTATAAAAGAAAATCAAACATTTCAAAACTGATCCAGTTTCAGTGCTTTGATATTATTGTACTTCTTTCTAATGTTAGGAAATTTAGTTTTTCTTGCTCTTAAACTTCCACCAAAACATGATTTATACCATTTAGGTAGTCTATGTAATTTTAATAGAACCTCGTGTCTTCTTTAGTGATACAAGCTCAGAATTAATATATTCTCATTTTAAACAGTATAGATGATACTTAATGGTGAAGCAATATTTGTGAACACAATGTGTATGTCAGACCACAAATCCCCCCCAAAAAACTATTTAGTGTTGTTTTGGTGTTGCCACCCCTCACAGAGCCCATGCCACCCTAAAAATTATTTTCTAGATCCACCCCTGGAAAAGCATGATTCTGTAAGTCATAATAATAAAAGTTGTAATAATTATGATGCAAACTGCTTTACATACAACAAAGTCCCCTTTAAAACATTTTAACAAGCGTAATGCATAATTCATAATTCGAATTATATTCACTTAGTTTTCTTCACGAATAGTCTTTTTCACCTTAGTGGTGCACTTGACAAATTCATTACACAGTAGTGCATTTTACGAAGAGAAACACACAGACTGCAAACAGGACTACATAACCAACCAAATAAAAACATCTTCATTCACATTCTTTCCGCTATAGTTGCTCTCTTACTGATATACTCAAGTATTTTTAAGATAATTAAGCTACGTATAATGTGAATTATAAAGGACATTTACCTCTGAGACTTATACTCCACAGGTCGACGCGATTTGAAGGACAATCTGTAAATGCACTAATGGTTTCGCTTTCAACCAGGAAAATAACTCGAAGAACTTATGACGACAAACTACGACTGACATCACGTGCGATTTCTTAAGATAATATAAAATGGGATGAACCTGAACAGTAGCTTAGTCAGGCGAGGTTGTGATAGTAATATTCGACGAAACATCATTTTAAGGCTATTTCACCTCAACAGCGAAACGAAATATCTGAATGGCTCAGAACGAAAAGAAATACAGCCAGATAGAGAGTAAAGATATTAAATTAGTGAAGCGTCCTAGTGATCTCGGTAAGTAACGCGTATTTTTTTCTGTTCCAGTAGAAAAAATGTTTTATAAAGTAGGGCGGCGCACCAGGGAAAAAGGCGTATTTGTTATTATTCTCCTCTTAACCACCAGATGGCACAAAAACTCACGGCAGGGCTTACCTAAACATTTCCGCAGGTGGAAATATTCTCGACGTGATAGCTGTTTCTTCTGATTTTATAATATATTCGTTTCGTTTTTTAATGTTGTAGATTTATGTGTAAATGAGAATGCTGAAAAATACTTTGAAACAAATGTCTTGTTAATGATTTTCAGTTTTGTTCAATTAAATCAACAGTTTTTGTAGCTAAAGGCACAATAATTGACATGATAATAAATAGCCTATCTGTCTGACTTTTCCTTTTATTGCCATTGTTATATTCAGATGGTAAATAGGCTATTGTATATAACCATGGGTGTCCACGTTAGAGATAATCACCATCTTTATGACAAAACCACAATCAAATATATTAATTATATAATATATAAAACATATTTATTGATACTGTAAAGCTATATTAAAAGCTCTCAAAAATGTTCTTAAACAATTGTATGTATTTTTAAAATGAACAATTTAATGGCAGTATATTTATTAAACAAAAATGTTTTATTTATCAAAATTAAAAGAACAGTACAAACTTAGATGAAGTGATTATTTTGAATAAGTATTAACTTACATATTGTGCAAAACATACCATATAAATGTTGACAAAAATCAACTATTAATTTAATAATTTATTGTAACACGTTATATAGGAAATTATGTTGTACAACATGATGATCATTTTTCATCTATGAATGTTGTAATGTTCCCAGATGAATTTGACGATGACTCAAACACGTTAAGGGCTGTGTTATCATGTGGCCACGTTACATCTGCAGACTCTCTAACAGACTGCTGCAAAGCTCAGCTGGATAGAGTGAGTGTACCCTTGAAATCTCAGAAAATAGAACAAGATATAATGCAGTAATACAGATAATTAATTATTTTATATTATAAAGTAAAGCATTGTTTTTAATTTCAGGGGGAAACAGAACTGAAATGTCCTGTGTGTCAGAAAAAGTGGACATATCATGAAGTCCGATTACTGGCAAAGCTTACGGATAATGAACAGCAATATTTTGATAAAACCCTTGGCAAAAGTGTCATAAAGAAGTTAGCGCAATTCAGAAGTGTAATATGTTTCTTTTCTCATTAGGGTTCTAAGAATTAAAAAAAAAAAAAAAAAAAAGTCATTGACAGACTTCTCTTTTTCTCTCATCTTTCTACAGTGCCCCGGTTGTGAAACATTCATTGAACGAAGGCAGAGCAATAATCTCAATGTGCAATGTACATTTTGCACAGCAAGGACCGGAAAAACGTATGAATTCTGCTGGCAATGTTTAAAAAAATGGAAAGGATCCAGACCTCGTTCTGATCGATGTGACAATGAGGGTTGTACCAACGACCTGGATTTGTTAAAGAACTGTAAACTTATTAAATTGACGTCTGTTCAGAATATTGAGTGTCCATCCATTCGTGCTTGCCCAAGCTGCGGCATGTTGACTGAACACTCCGCGCAGAAATGTAAAAACATTGTGTGCCGTGAATGCAATAAAGAATTCTGTTTTCTTTGTCTTAAACTCACTCCAGAGTGTCTGAAAACAAGTAAACATTTCATAATGTGCTCAGCTGGTGTTGCACCAAGGCAGACATCAGTTCCTGGGTCTGTACAAATCAGCACAAAGGGCCCAGCCAAAAACCCTGTGGCTCCAGCCCCAAACCCTGTGGACCCACCCCAAAACCCTGTGGCTCCAGACCCAAACCCTGTGGGACCATCCCAACACCATGTGGACTCATCCTCTTGTCTACTTTTATGACACATTTCCCATATTTGGCTCAGGTGTCCGTGGATAAAAAGACCACAAGTGTGTGTAGAGCTTCTCATTAACCAATGGGACAGACAATGTAGTGATGAAAAGTGCAAGTAAAGTTTATATAGAGCTTTATTTACATTTTGTAAATGTAAATTTCTGTTCAGTAGCCATTATTCATATCAATTTAATTGTGGTGATTCTAATTGAATGCTAAACATCAGCTGCAAATGTTTTACAAATTACACATACTTTTATCATATTGGGTTTTTTGTTGTTGTTGTTGTTTTTGTGAATATGAGCATGATTGCACATGATGTTCATTTTATATAAACCTTTAATAAACAATTAAATGTATTTAAATGTATTTGCTTTTGGTACATTCAGTTTTTGTTTTTTGGATTTTCAGCAATGAAAACAGGATGAAAATGGTTCCAAACAAATCCAAAGTAGAGCTGTTGTGCATTTCAAACAAAATAGCTGTGTTTCTTAACAAATCATTTGAATAAAGGAGTCTGTGACTCTGACTTTGACTTTGACTGTGACTTTATTTTTCTATCATCTCTATATTGAATTGTTGCTGTGATCTTTGATTTGTGTTTTGTGTCATGATGTAAATTCATATATACTATGTTATTTGTTGCAGCTTTCCTGGCCAGGTCACTCTTGTAAATAAGATTTTAATCTCAATGAGCTTTTAACCTTGATAAATAGAGCGAATTAATGAATATTATACATTTAAAACATTAATCTCATTGTGTCATAATCGATGACACATCTGCAGTACAAAGATGATTTTTATTGATTTCATTTGAGTGGTAACAGCTGGTGTTTAATTGTATTTATTGATTAAATATCAGGCATTTTCAGGCAATAAATGTGGATATTTAACATGAATTTGAGGAGTCCTGGTCTGGTCTGGAGGTTGACTCAGTCTCATCTTGCTTTGATCTTGGTCTTGTCTATTTTATTTTATTTTTTAAACCACAACAATCCAATAGCATTGCTTGCCAGGGAATGTAAATTCAAGCATTGTAAAAATATTCTGGAAACCATAACTAATATTTAAAACAACAACAATAACAACAACAACATAAGCATGTTGGTTGCATAAAGCGTGTTGGACAGTTAATTTATTTTATTTTGGCATGGTAAGAAGACAACACAAAGTGTACAAACCAACAAACAAACAATAAATACAAATTTTACACACGTTGTAAAATGTTTTGATAGTTTTGGAGTGTATCAAACAATCGCTGTAACTAGTGCTAGCCTATGTGTCTCAAGCTGTCTAAATTATTGTTGTCACACCCCTGCGAACTGTCAGTTTTGGTTTCTCCCTCTTGTGTGCCCATACTTTGTGTTGCACCTTCTATTGCATACAACTGTGGCAACTGTATAGTATTGAAATCTTTAAAATATTATTTCTACCATGATCGTATATATGTAAAACGTGTTGTGAAACTAAATAATATATACTAAATGTAATATACCCTAAAAAAAAGAATTTGTACATTTTGATTACACACAAAATATCCATATGCACCCATTATATGATTGTGTTAACTGAGCAAATGCAAATAAATAATTTTAAGAAGGACAAACACTAATCCTTAGAGTATACTCACAACTCTATGTGATCATTTTAGGAACTGAGAAAATATTATGGCAACGCCTTTCTGATGAATGTTCCTAACTAAAAGTGAAACTGTGTACAGCTTTTATATTTCAGTTCACCAGCACAACACTATATGCTTGCGAAACTACATGGGACTGGAGACGTAATGGCTTCTCAGTATTTTCAGATTTTTATCCGCTTTAATGATAAGAGGGATAGTCCATTAATTGTGGCAACTTCAAAAGAACAGTTTGAGAATACCACCATTCAACAGATTAAAGAAAAATTTATAGCTGCAACTCCCGGGATGCCAGGTTAGTTCTTTCTTATTAAAGTTTGAGAAGAAAATGTAAGAGGAACATAAAAAATAAATAAATCAATTAAATAAATAATAAATAATGATGTTTTTATTTAGTCTTGTCTTGATAAAGCTGTTTGGTAAAATCTATATTTTTATTTATTCCATGAGACATTATAAAAAAAAATAAAGTGTAATGTTTGTTTTTTTTAAGCCTATGTAAATGAATATTTTTTGACACTACACTCACTGCCGAAATGTTGCATATATGTACTGTACAGATACTTTTTAACATAAGTCAAAACCATTAACACATAGCCAATGTTGTGTTTTAGAAATATTGCTCTTTGGACAAACTTCTCTTTGTGACAAAGATGTTCACTTGTAAATTATGAAACTCATCTTTCTTTACAAGCCACAGCTGCATTCAAAATGGCATTAATGCTTTTTGTGCATTATAAATAGTGTATTATTATTATTATTATTATTATTGAACTGACAGACATGATCCAGTTGAGAAGTTTACATTCTCTTGGTTTCTTCAGATGGTGTGTATCTTACGGTTTTGTATCTTCCAGCAGTCTTTGGTTGTTCAGCATTTTATTATATCTGAACCTGTAACTACAGTGGCTGCATGATTTGAAGATCCATTTGTTCACACCTAGAAGAACTGATGTATTCAAACACAACTAGAAGCTGAAAACATTCACTCATGCTTTATTTTGTTTTCTAGAATATAAATCAATATATTATGCAATCTCTCAGGGGCAGAACTAAATACAAAATGAGATCATTTATCTCTTATATTCGTATTATTAGCAAGGGGTTAAACATGAGACAAAAGGGGTACTTCAGCTCCCAACTGTATAATGTTCATTCAGCATTTACATCAGTCACATTGTAACATTCTGTATGTTTTACTTTTTTTTGTTAGAAACAGACAGAATACGAGCGGTTTTTGGAATGGACCAACTAGATGATAAGGAAACAGTTGGGTTTTATCAAATCACACATTTAAGTGTTCTTACATTTGTGATGAGAATGGATGGTGGATCAGGTATGACACAAACTGCATATAGTTTTCATTGTTTAAATCATGTTAAAAAGAATTGTTTATGGTTCTAACTGTACATATCATTGTGTTTTTTGGCCAGGATCTTAAAACACTAAGGCATATATGGAGATTGTCAAGCACATGACCACATTGCAATTCCAAGTCTATCTGTCATCCATCCTGAACACCTACTCCCATTTTAATCATCCATACATTATGTGCACAATTAAGTGATCTTGAGCATGTGAAGCAAACCTGAATAAATAACCAGGATATATCTTACCAATATCAGAAACAAAATGCTTTGTACATTTGTCATGCTTCTGTGTATTCTTCCTCTGCTTTCTTTTATTTTTGTGCTTCATTAAAACATGCAGTAAAATGGTAATGTGGTAACTGTGATAAAGGCTTTGAACATGACTTCACAGTAGGCTTCTTCAGGGGGTTTTATCCCTTGTCCCTATTTCTGATAATGTTATTTAATGTTGTGGCTGTGTACTGCAGAATGTCAATAACATATAAATGCAAAAAATCACATATCTGAAGAACCAACATAATCTCTGTTCATTGCATGCTGCAGTTACAATATGAATGTAGTCATTAATGAAGCAATCATTCACAGGAGAAAGAGAAACTGGTGCTCATGCCTGAATTACTTTAGCTTAAATAAACGAGGTAACACTTTAGATTACAGCCCGCAATGTACTGCATAATTAAAAAGAAATTATAGTTTAACCATTTATAACAATAGAGTACCTCCACAGTACCTACTCATAGGCAGAGCTGCATTAAGACCTCACTAGGCCCCGTGGCTACGACTTACTGCAGACCCCTCCCATATATATATATATATATACACACATACAGTTGAAGGCAAAATTATTAGCCCCCCTGTGAAATTTTATTTTTTTAATATTTCCCAAGTGATGTTTAACAGAGCAGGAGTTTCACAATGTTTTCACATTATTTCCTTTTTTTTTTTTTCTTCTAGAGAAAGTCTGATTTCTTATAGTTTCTTGAATAAAACAATTAAAAAATAAATGCTAAAGTCAATATTATTAGCCCCCTAAATAAATTATTAGTTTGATTAGCTATAGAACAAACCACTGTTGTCCAATGACTTGCCAAATGAACCTAATTTGCCTGATTAACCTAATTAACCTAGTTACGCCTTTAAATTGCACTTTAAGCTGAGGATTCGTATCTGTAACACTTTATAATAATGTTCAGTCATTTATAAGTGATTAGTTAATGATGAAATAATCTTTTACAAAACATTCACCAATATTTAATAAGTGATATTCTAACAATTTGTGTATGTTTTGTTAATTCATTTACAAGTCAATTACAAGTTCATTTACAAGTAATTAGTTAATGATGAACTAATCATTTACAAAATGTGTGTTGGATCTAGTGATAATGTAATCCAGTTTTACCCTCCAATGAAGATCACATCAGGTGCACAGTGCTAAATTACTCAATGTGTGCCACAGAAGACATCTTTACTCTCACCAGTCAGCCCTTACATTGCATTTCACACTACAAATTATTCAACACCTGTTATGAGTAAATCATTTACAAATTTTTCTGCATCCCCTAATCTAAAGTGTAAACAATTAATCACTTGTAAATGATTACACATCATTTGTAGATCATTCTTACATGTTAAAAATGATCTGGTGTATACAAGGCATTTACAACACTTTCTGCATCCCCTAATCTAAAGTGTAAACTACTCATTAGTTGTAAATGTTGTATAAACCTGCTGGTTGCAGGTTGTGTGGGTTACACACTGGGGGGAAAGATCTACAAATGATGAGTAAAACATTTACAACTGATGAATTGTTTACACTTTAGAATAGGGGATGCAGAAAGATTTTGAAATGATTTATTCATGATGTGATCTTCAATGGAGGATAACATTTCAATGACTGGCATTTCAATTATTTATAATTGTTTAATGATATATTAACTAGTAACTTATTAACCATTTACTAAGGATCTGTTTGATTATTTCATGATATGCTGTTTTTTAAGATAACTTATGACAGATTTGTAAATTGTTAGCATATCAATTATTAATCATTTATGAATGCATAGTCATGTTTTGTAAATGACTGGTTCATCATTAACTAATTACTTGTAAATGAATTAACAAAACATACATACATTGTTAGCATATCACTTATTAATGGTTTCTAAATGTTTTGTAAATGATTATTTCATCATTAACTAATCACTTATAAATGACTTACAACTGAACGTTATTATAAAGTGTTACCTTAGTATCTTGTGAAACAACTAGTAAAAGTTATCATGGCAAAGACAAAATAAATTATGATGCACTTGAGAAAAAGAATTGTTAATGCTCATAAAGATGGAGAAGGATACACACGTTTATCCAAGTGTTTTCAATTGTCAAGAATTGCAGTGTGATGCATTATCAAGATGTCTAAAGAGAACAACACAGTCGAGAACAAGACGGGCAGAGGCAGGAAGCGAAAGATTTCAAAAACTTTGGAAAGAAAACTAGTGAGAGAGGTTTCTAAAGACCCAAGAACAACTGCAAAACACTAGTGAATGACCTAGCCAAGTCTGGAATTGATGGCTCAATGAAGACAGTCACTAGAGCCCTGCCACAGGCATGAACTGTGAGGTTGCCGACCAAGAAAGACTCCACTTCTGAAGAAGAGACACCTCCAAGCTAGAATGAAGTTTGCTAAGGACAATCTGGGGGAATGTGATGCATACTGGAAACATGTCCTTTGGTCAGATGAGACAAACCTAGAGCTTTTTGGCCATCGAGATGTTGCCTATGTTTGGAGAAAGAAGGGAGAGGCATTCAACCCCAGGAACAGCGTTCCCACAGTGAAACGTGGTGGGAGTATAATGCTGTGGGGATGTTTCAGTGCGTTTGGAACTGGGAATCTCATCAGGGTTGAAGGAAACATCAAAAAGGAAGACTATAAGATTTTGAAAGACAACCTTAGACAGTCTGCAAGAAAACTTGGTTTGAGTCCACATTTTGTCTTCCGGCATGATAACGACCAAAAGCATACCTCACTTCTGGTGAAGAAATACCTCCAAAGGAGTGAGTGTACTTGACTGGCCTGCACAAAGCCCAGACTCCTTGAATCTAATAGAAAATCTGTGGGGCACACTAAAGTCCAGAGTTTGTGCCAGAAGACCAACAAATCTGGAGCTTGAGAGATTTGCTAAGGAAGAATGGGCTGTCATTCCTCAAAAGACATGCTTGAAACTTTTGGGGAACTACAGCAAACGACTAAAGGCTGTTATTGACTATTAACATCAGAGGGCTAATAATTTTGACCAGCAGACTTTCTAAAATTCTTGGTTATACATTTATTTCTATTTGTATTACAAACCCTAAAAGCTTCCTGAATAAAGTATTATGTTTAAAAATGCTGTGTTGATAAAATCGTCTTTCTGTTAAACAACACTTAGGAGTTATTTGAAAAATAAAAAATATATATTTTATAAGGGGCTAATAATTTTGTCTTCAACTGTATATGGCTTTAAATTTGTATGCATTCAAAATGTTTCATACCTTAAAATATAATAATTCTTGTTACCAATGTCAATATCACAAAAATAAAAATAAATTAATAGCCCAACAAAATTCAGCAATTCATTTAAGGAGTGATTTCTTTCTAATGTTTTACACAAATGGCAGCAGCATCTATTTTAGGTTGCTTTAGGAGTAGTTCACACAAATAATTTAAATTCTGTTGTTGTCCTAAACCTGTATGAGTTTCCTTTTACTGTTGAATGCAAAAGAATATAGTTTCTGTCAACAAAGGTTTTTGTCTCCCTGAGGATGTGGTCCACGCCAAAAGGTAACACCTGGAAATGGAAGTGTCCAAAAGGGGTTTTGCCAACAAGTATTACTCAGTCTCTCAATCAGTTTGTCCACCCGAGGCACTCACTCTCGGAGGGCTCTATTACTCACAATTTCTACATTTCATCCAGTTTATGTTTCATAGTTTTAAGTTTCATGTTCTCTTTTTGATCTCAACTTTTTGCACTCTCTTCGCCCTGTTTTTCGTCGCCTTTTACAGAGCTTCTACCCATGCTTTTGGCAACTGCAGCATGCCTTGGCCTGCACACCCGTTGTTAATGAACAATGAAGAAAACACCGTCTAGTCTTTTACATAGTTTCTTTTCTTTCTTTCCGTTGAGAGTTTAATGTGCTAGTTAAGTTCGCTGCAAGCCGTAACCAAAACCTCTGTGCCCTCCTGAACTCCTGAACCAGCTCACAGAGCTCTGCATCACCTTCCAACCCATGCCCAAGACATCACACCGAACTTCCAACCAATCAGCAGCCTCGGGAAACCCCTTTTTGTGATGTCATCAAATGGAACTCATTAACCCTTGTGCATTAAAAAAAGTTACATATACAGAGGGGAAAATAAGTATTTGACACATCAGCATTTTTATCAGTAAGGGGATTTCTAAGTGGGCTACTGACACAAAATTTCCACCAGATGTAGCCATCAAGCCAAATATTGAATTCATACAAAGAAATCAGAACATTTAAGTATACAAGTTGAGTCATAATAAATAAAGTGAAATGACACAGGGAATAAGTATTGAACACATGAAGATAACAAGGTGTAAAATGGCATAGAAAGCCGATCACCTGAAATCTGTCAGTAATAACTGCTTTAGTCCTAATTGATGACCTATAAAGGCTTCTCATTACCCAGGAGGCACACAGGAAAGACTTCATGATGGGTAAAAGCAAAGAACTCTCTCAAGATCTTCATAATCTTATCGTTGAACAGCATTTTGATGGGAATGCTTATAGGTGCATTTCCAGAATGCTGAAAGTTCCTGTGAGCACTGTGGGGGCCATTATCCGGAAATGGAAAGAGCATCAGTTCACTATTGCTAAACCAAAGGAAGAAATATTTATTCATCACTGTTTAATTAAAGACACAAATCCATCACAAATCCATCAAATAGCATAAGTTTTATTTAAGATCGGAGTAATCTATTGGTTGTAAGCAAACAAGGAAGCTGATTGGTCAGTGAAACTGCACATGATAGCACATGGAACCAGGTGTGTGTAATTAACAGCCTGCATGGAGTGTTGGTGCCTCTCTAGCTTCTATGTTCCTACCCAAGCATTGTGTAAAATCAAAGAAGGACGTGTAAAACCTGCACTTATGCAACTTTATTGAAAGCACTTGAGTTTTCAAGGACAACTGGGAAAAGCCACAATGTGATCATCAACTTTGACACGCTACTGGTAGGACTAATTTCTTTAGCAACTATGGACTGGCTAAACTTTATGTACTGGATATATTTCAGATTATGTGACATTGTTAACAGTATAGCATCTAACTTGTGAATATCCTAGCAATATTTTAAATGAGTCAAACATCTTTAAATGATGCCATGTGTAGTGTCTTGTATGTTAATGTTTGTATAGGTTATTAAGCTGAGCATCTGAGAAAGCACTGAAAATGAGCAAATGAAGATTGTTGCTGAAAGATTTTGAATAAATTGCATCTGTGATGAAGAATTTAATCTCATGCTTTGAGTTGATCCATGCGCCATTTCAAAGTGGATTGAAGCTTTTTCAAGTTTGGGCAGACATTGTGGCTTGTAATCCCTAAATAACTTGACACTTAATAACCACGCTTGAGGACAAGAAGATTAAAGGCTTCTGATGGTCCATAGAATAAAGCTGGAGCAACATTAAATCATCTGCTAATCAACTTGCATTGGTTTGAGAAGACGTGCTATATTGATTTAGAAATAAGATGGCAGAAGAAGCCTTGGGGAAAACAGTGGACCAACTTAAGAGGGATAGGACCACTGCAAAGATGTGTTTTACCAGGCAAGCTAACCTGCTCATTAGAGAGTCAAATCAAATGGTTGAATCTGAACTCCGGAAAGAATTTCAGAAACTCTCTTCTTGTGCAAGAGCACTTTTTGATGCCAATGATGATTATAAGATGGGATTGCTTGCGGAGCTGGAAGTTAAGAGTGTTGAGAAAGTAGAGCTTGAAATGCAGCAGGCAGCAGATATTGAGAAGACTGTTCATGACTGTGAGACAAAGCTGGAAGAAGTGCGAAAAAATTGTTTAAATTAACTTGTGGCGGAGGTATGGCCAAGAGGAATTAACTACTGCAATCAATGAAGCTGAGAAAGCCTGTGATCATTCTGATTCAATACCTGTTGCTGGAGTCAATTGTGAAGGATATGAAGTTCAGCTAATTCATCTGGAAAGACTTGTAACCAGAGCTGTTAAGGCCTTGTCCAGTTGAGAACGATGGATTCCAATGACGGAGAAGAAGGACTTTGAGAGGACAGTGAAGCAGTTAAAGGTACAGAATAATCAACTTGTTTCAAGAAACAGCGAGTTTATCACTGCACGTAATGTTGAAAGAGGTCCCCAAATTTTAAGTCCTACAGATCAAAATGCAGGTTTTCAAACTATCCCGATTACATCAGTTGTGAGGATAAAACCAACTAGTTTGCCTAAATTCAGTGGTATCAAAAGAGATTTCTTCCATTGGAAAAAGGATTGGGAAAGTTTGCAGAAGCAAGGAGAACCAACTGGATCAGCAGGGGTCAAGAAAATCAAGCTCCTGGATATCTTGGATGACAAAATTGTTAAGGACCTGCGGCTGTCAAGTTATAATACTGCTGAAGATGTGTTTAGAGTGCTGGGGAACCGATATGGAAACAAGGCAACAATTGCCATGGAAATTATTGATGAGCTGGAAAAAATTCCTTCTGTAAAGGGAAATCAACCCAGAAAAGTGATAGACCTGATCCAGACTGTCGAAAAAGCTTTATCTGACCTTATAGATCTTGGCAACACTGGTGCACTTAAGAATCCTCTTGTAGTCAAGTCTATTGAAAGCAAACTGCCTGAATTTATAAAAAGAGACTGGCTTATTTTCATGACTAATCCTGATAATGGTGTGACTCCAGACAATCACTTTGACCTTCTCTTGAAGTTCTTGAAGAAACAGGAAGATGTTCTTGAGAAACTTGAACAACTTAGAATCACAGACAAGGTGGAAAGGCAAGACAAGTCAGAAAGTCGATTTGAAAGAAGGTATGCATCTACAAGAACCACAAAGAAAGATTCTGCTGGTGGGTGTATTGTGTGTGGAGCTGTAAACCATAAAGACAAAATTTTCTTCTGTAAGAAGTTTAAGGAGTTAAACTAGCCGAAAGGAAAGCGGCTGTGAGGAAGATTGGGGCATGCAAGAAGTGTCTTGGACATCATGAGGGTGACGCTGATTGTAAAGACACATTCCTGTGTAAAAATAGAGATTGCAGAAAAGAGAATGCAACTGACCATCACTATTTTCTCTGTCCAAGAAAAGAATTTATGAGTGGCTGCGAGAAAAAGTCTCTTAAGGAAGTTAGAAAAATAAATGTGCTAACAGCAGAGCAAGAGGAGTTTTTGGCTGAACTTTCCCCAGAGATGGCTAAGGCGATGCAGAAATGCTTTTACTAACAATGGAGCAACAGTAACCTGCACTGGGAAGACCCAAGTTGGACTTCTAAAGGAAAGCGGATTGAAGGAGCTACCTGTCATCATGATGCTTATGGAAATTACAGCCAATGCAGGCCAGAAGATTGGAACTTTGGTAGACCTTGCATCAGATACCAATTATATAACTCATAAGGCTGCAAAAAGGTTAAGGTTAAGAAGTGAAGACATCACTCTGATAGTGCATGGAGTTGCTGGAATGACCATCAAGGTAAAGACCAAGCGATATCTTCTCAGGGTTTGAATCAAGTCTGATGAGGGCAAAGAAAGAGCACATGAGCTTCTCTGTTATGGCCTGGATGAAATTGCTAAAGTGCATAAAGTCATCAGACCTAAGCAACTGCACAGATTTTTCCCAGAAGTCAAACTCGAAGAGCTGGTGAGACCTAGAGAGTTTGAACTTCTTATCAGCCACAGAGAAGGGAGATTAGCCCCCCAAAGGGTCAAGATTGTGGGGGATCTTGTTTTATGGGATAGTCCTTTGGGGAAGACGGTAGGCGGAGCTCATCCAGACTTATTTGAAGAAGTAAACATGACTGTGTATAAGTCTAAAACACATTTTGCCCGCTCAATGAGAACTGCTGCAGTAAAATATGAAGAAAGAGTGAGGATACCTGAGATGCAAGTGATGCCAGAACCAATCCAACTATTTCAACAAGCTAGAGCTAAGACGAACGTTGTAGCTGCAAGCAACCGTGAGTTCTTGGAATGGTGGAAGTGGGATAGCATTGGGGCAGCTTGTGAACCGATGTGTGGAGCCTGTCGCTGTGGGAACTGCCATCCGGGTGGTAAGGAGATGACGTTGGCAGAGGAAAGAGAATTTGAGATTATAAAAGAGTGTCTTACCTATGTGGAGGATGATGTTCATAGCAAGTCTCCTCACTGGCATGCAAAATATCCTTGGACTGAGGATCCAGCTTCCCTTCCTAACAATAGAAGGGGAGTAGAAGCAACGTTTCTGAGAACAGAAAAGCAGCTCAAGAGGGAGTCAGAGTGGCAAGTCGCTTATGCAGATCAAGTTCATGAGATGGTGGAGCGAGGAGCAGCAATTAAGCTTACTGATGATATAATTAATTGTTGGAATGGACCTGTGTGGTATGTGAGCCATTTGATTGCACCAAACCCTCACTCAGTTACTACTCCAGTGCGCCTGGTATGGAACAGCAGTCAAAAATTTAAAGGAGTGAGTATGAATGATCTTCTTCTGAAAGGCCCAGATGTTCTCAATCCCATCAGAGCTTTACTTCTGGGGTTCAGGAGAGGACTTTATGCTGCCCTAGGAGACATCAGGAAGATGTATAACTCTGTATGGTTGGAGGAGAGAGAAATGCATCTACATAGGTTTCTGTGGAGAGATTATCAGAGTGAGGAAATAGGAGAGTATGCAATCACCAGAGTAAACATCGGTGACCGACCAGCAGGCTGTATTGCACAATTAGCCATGCAAGAAACTGCAAAGCTGGCAAAGTTCTCTCATTTACGTGAAGAGCGCAAAGTTATTGAAGAGGATAGTTATGTTGATGATATTTTAACCTCCCACAATGATCAGAACAAGCTGGGTGAAATAATCAAAGGTGTTGAGGAGATCCTAAGGGCTGGATGGTTTTTCTTAAAGCACTGGGTTCTATCAGGACAACTTTGGAAGCCTGGTGCTGATGAGTCTGTAAAGCCAGGAGTAGAAAACAGAATCCTGAAACTTCCAAACCAGCTGAGGGATCAAGACAGCAAGGCCCTTGGAGTTGGGTATCTGGCAGAGGAAGATAAACTTTACATCATGACATCAATTAATTTTTCCAAGCGTAAAAAGAAAATGAGGGTAGGACAAAACCTACTTAAAGAGGAGGTAAGAACTAAGACTCCTAATCCTCTGACTAGGAGAGAGCTACTGAGTCAAGTGGCTGGGAAGTATGATCCCATTGGTCTGGTCACACCCGTCAAACAAAAAGGGGTTATCCTTGTACGAAAGGCCTTTCAGGAAGCAGGATGTGGAAACTTAACCAAAGATACATGGGATAAACCACTGTCAGAAAACCTTAGAGAGTTGAGGTTGAACAATGGTTCCATCTGGTGGACAGCCAAACGGTGTTGGGAGCTATTCAGCGGGCGAGATACGGTTACCAATCCTTCTTTGCCAACAGAGTTGGAGAAATCCAGAGAACTACACCTGTTGAAGACTGGTGGTGGATCCCCGGTGATTTAAAGAGGAGCTAGTCCAGAAGACCTAAGTGAAGACTCTGCATGGCAGAGAGGGCCAGTGTTCTTGAAATGGCCAGTAGGGAATTGGCCATTAAAGTCAGCTGCTGAAGTTGCAACTGCTGCAAGAGAAAGCGTTAACAAGCTCCAGAGAAAATCTTTCTCTGCAGTTCTAACCAGAAGTCTGGCTAAGAAGAGATTCGATTCAGCCCTTCAGGAGGAACCCAATTAGACAGCTCAGGAGGATGGTGGAAAAACTGAGTTAAGTCACCTCACTGCAGATTCCAGCATCTCTGCGAATGAAAAGGAAAGGCAGCTGGATGTTCCTTCAGAAAGGATGTTCGATGGCTTAGTAACAAGTAAGTTACTTGATGTTGAGAAATTTGGTAATCTGTCCAGACTGGTCAAGGTTACTGCTTGGCTACGTCGAGCTGTCAAGAAGTGGCTGAAGATGAAAGCAAAGACTTTGAGTTCATCAAAGTGGGAGGTAAAATCTGTGCAAAAAAGACTCAAGGAAGCTGTCTTGACAATGAGAGAACAAAATGATGCTCTTGAAGATCTTTTCCTAACAGCCCAAGAGAGCGTGGTCTTTCCTGACACCACCCTCAGTAGATTGGCAGTGTACAAGAATGATTCTGCACTGTTGGTTTGTGGAGGTAGAATTCAAGTTTTCAATGAGGACAAAATGGCTGTTCCAGTCTTATAATGCACATGTGTCCACACTGTTGGCTCAGGAAGCCCATCAAGTAAATCACGAAGGAATGGCTGGAACTTTGTTGAAAATGAGAAGAAAAGCTTGGGTGGTAAAAGGCCGTATGTTAGCTAAGAAGATTGTAGATGGCTATGTAACATGTAGAAAGGCACGAGCGAAACAATGGCAACAGATTATGGGAGACCTTCCACCAGGAGCTCAAGTGGGAGGTGCTAAACCAAAGGAAAAAATATTTATTCATCACTGTTTAATAAAAGACACAAATCCATCAAATAGCATAAGTTTTATTTAAGATCGGAGTAATCTATTGGTTGTAAGCAAACAAGGAAGCTGATTGGTCAGTGAAACTGCACATGATAGCACATGGAACCAGGTGTGTGTAATTAACAGCCTGCATGGAGTGTTGGTGCCTCTCTAGCTTCTATGTTCCTACCCAAGCATTGTGTAAAATCAAAGAAGGACGTGTAAAACCTGCACTTTATTGTAACTTTATTGAAAGCACTTGAGTTTTCAAGGACAACTGGGAAAAGCCACAATGTGATAATCAACTTTGAGACGCTACTGGTAGGACTAATTTCTTTAGCAACTATGGACTGGCTAAACTTTATGTACTGGATATATTTCAGATTATGTGACATTGTTAGCAGTATAGCATCTGTAACAAAGTGGACGTGGACAGTAGGATCCAAATGCAAAGCTTTAATAACTGAACTCGTAGTCCGACAAACAGGGGTCAGGCAGGAACAAACATGGACAACGAAGGATGAAACAAAGAAGCGTCAGTAGAAGGTCTGGGGCCGGCAGCGAGCAGGGAAATCCAAGGGACAGGCTAGGGGTCGATAGGTGGGCAGAGAACAGTCACGGGAACCAGGAACAAAGGAGCTCGGCAACGGGAGGGCAACCAGGAAATAACGCTCGGAATTGACAGTGAAAACTATACAAAACTTTGCAACCAAACAGTGAACAAACCGGGCTATTTATGTAGTGAAAAGCAAGATGGCCGATAGGGGTGAGAGGTGACAGGAGGGGATTATGGGTAATGTAGTGAAAATGGAGTGAGTTAAAGTCCATAGAGAAATTAAGGCTCCCTCTGATGGTGAAGGGAGGGAGCCACAACGACACAGTTCATGACAGAGCACCCCCCCCCCTTAGGAGCGGCTTCCAGATGCTCAAAACAGTCCAAGAACAACAAAGGGCAGGGGGGAGGGGTTGAGTGCAAAGGGGAGGACCAGGTCCATGCGGGCTGACAGAGTTCAACGGGGCACATAGTCCAGGAAGTGCCGAAATGGCAGCCGAGCAACAGAGCTGCCAAGAATGCTCAGGGAGCCCCCAAGATGGGGCAGACATTCTCCTTAGTGGAGCCGGCGGAGCAGAAAGTCGAGTCAGACGAGTCAGACACCCTCCAGGGCGGATCAGGCGGAGCAGGCACTCTCCAGGGCGGATCAGGCGAGTCAGACGCCCTCCGTCTGACTCACCTGATCCGCCCTGGAGGGCGTCTGTCTCGCCTTATCTGCCCTCCAGGGCAGATCAGGCGAGTCAGACGCCCTCCAGGGCGGAACGGTTTTCCCCGAGGGCGGAGCAGACAGGACAGGAGCCCTCCAGGGCGGAACGGGATCCCCCCAGGGCAGAGCAGACGGATCTGTAATGTAGAGCATAGACAGACATACACACAGACAGAGAGAATCAGACGCCCTCTAGGGCGGATCAGGCGAATCGGACGTCCTCCAGGGAGGATCAGACAGGACACGAGCCATCCAGGGCAGAGCGGAATCCCCCCAGGGCGGAGCAGACAGGACAGGGACCCTCCAGGGCGGCACAGACAGGTCTGTAACATTAAGCATAGACGGACACACACACACACAGAGACAGAAGGTTCTGAGCCCAAGCTCCTGGCCAGCATAAAGGGGGACTCAGCGGCCGAATTGGGACTGGGTGAGAGCTCAGAGTGGTGTGGGTTGCTGGGCACTACCACCGTGCAAGGAGCAGGTGCGACCTCCCCCTCAGCTTGAGGATCCGCGGCCGAGGCCACCCTCAGAGGTTCTGCGAGGTGAGCCGCCACCTCTGAGGACTCAGTGGTGGTATACGCTGCCCAGACAACCCAAAGAGCAGTTCTCAGAAGGAGCACGGCCTCAGAGAAGGCCAGCACAGGAGTCGTGCCAATGATGGGGCTGGGCTCAGGAACAATTGCTGTGACTTGGCTTGGTACTGGAACAGTAGCTGTGACCTGACTGGGCGCTGGAGCAGTGGCTGTGGCTAGGCTGGGTGTGTGTGCAGCTGTGTTGGGACAGGGTTCAGAAGCAGCAGTGACGAGGCTTGACTCTGGAGGAGGAGGAGCTGCGACGACGCTTGATGCTTGACTCAGAGGGAGGAGCAGCTGCGACGACAACAGTGCTTGGCTTAGGAGGCGGAGCAGATGCAAAGACACTTGACTCAGGAGGCAGAGCAGCTGCGAAGACGCTTGACCCAGGAGGCGGAGCAGCTGCGACGACGCTTGACTCAGGAGGCGGAGCAGCTGCGACGACGCTTGACTCAGGAGGCGGAGCAGCTGTGAAGACGCTTGACTCAGGAGGTGGAGCAGCTGCAAAGATGCTTGACTCAGGAGGCGGAGCAGCTGTGAAGACGCTTGACTCAGGAGGCGGAGCAGCTGCGAAGACACTTGACTCAGGAGGCGGAACAGATGCGAAGTCGCTTGACTCAGGAGGCGGAGCAGATGCGACAACATGACTTGGCTCAGAGGGAGGAGCAGCTGCGGCGACGACGCTTGGCTCAGAGGGAGGAGCAGCTGCGGCGATGACGCTTGGCTCAGGAGGCGGAGCAGATTCAACAACATGACTTGGCTCAGAGGGAGGAGCAGCTGCAACGACGACGGTGCTTCACTCAGGAGGCGGGACAGCTGCGACGGCAGTGCTTGACTCAGGAGGCGGGGCAGCTGTGGAGGGGCTTGACTCTGGAGGCGGAACTGCTGTGACGACAAAACTTGACTCTGGAGTGACAACTGTGACTTGACTTAACACTGGGGAAACGGCTGTGGCTTGTTTTAGCTCTGAGGGGACTGCTACGACGACTTGTAATTTGCGGAGTGCTGCTAGGATGTTCTCCAACCGGTCGAGTGTTGTGGTGACATCAGAGACTTGACTTGACTGTGGAGTAAGGGCTGGGACTGGACTTGACATTGGATTGGCAGTTGTGGATAGACTTGACTCTTGACTTGGCTCTGGAGCAATGGCTGTAACTTTACTGGGAGCAACAGCTGCCACTGGACTTGACACTGGAACAACAACTGGGCTGGACACTGGATGGACAGCTGTGACTAGACTTGACACTGGAAGGACAGTTGAGGCTGGATGTGACTCAGGATGGGTGGCCATGACAGGTGCTGACTCTGGAAGAGCGGGCATCTTGTCAGGTGCAGACTGTGGTGCTAGCAGAGGTGGGAGGTCATCCATGCTGTCAGTTAGTCCGTGGAGAGAGCTATCACAGAAGGAAAATTCAGCCTTCATGTTCTTGTAAGCCGGTGCGGCCGCCATTTTGTGATCGCGCGCCGACGCGGCCGCCATTTTGTGATCGCGTGCCGACGCGGCCGCCATTTTGAGACTGTGTTTCGGTGCGGCCGCCATTACTGTCAATGATGAGTCACCACACCACAAAGCATAGTCCACAAAATCTGAAAAACAAGTGTGTGGGCCCTCAAGTTGCACCCTAGATTTGAGAGGCTCATCGAGACCATTGAGGAAAATGTCCATAAAATAGTCCTCATCATAAAAGGGGACTTGGTACATGACGTTAAAAAACCTCCAAACATAATCCTTAATGGACATACCTCCTTGTTTGAACAATAGAAGATGGTCAAAAGGGTCCATGGCTGAGCGGGGGGAAGAAAAAGCTGCTGGATCCGGGTTGGCTAAGTATTCTGTAAAAAAGTGGACGTGGACAGTAGGATCCAAATGCAAAGCTTTAATAACTGAACTCGTAGTCGGACAAACAGGGGTCAGGCAGGAACAAACATGGACAACGAAGGACAAAACAAAGAAGTGTCAGTATCCGTGCGAGAAGGTCTGGGGCCGGCAGCGAGCAGGGAAATCCAAGGGACAGGCTAGGGGTCGATAGGCGGGCGGAGAACAGTCACGGGAACCAGGAACAAAGGAGCTCGGCAACGGGAGGGCAACCAGGAAATAACGCTCGGAATTGACAGTGAAAACTATACAAAACTTCGCAACCAAACAGTGAACAAACCAGGCTATTTATGTAGTGAAAAGCAAGATGGCCAGGAGGGGATTATGGGTAATGTAGTGAAAATGGAGTGAGTTAAAGTCCATAGAGAAATGAAGGCTCCCTCTGATGGTGAAGGGAGGGAGCCACAACGACACAGTTCATGACAGCATCTAACTTGTGAATATCCTAGCAACGTTTTAAATGAGTCAAACATCTTTAAATGATGCCATGTGTAGTGTCTTGTATGGTAATGTTTGTATAGGTTATTAAGCTGAGCATCTGAGAAAGCACTGAAAATGAGCAAATGAAGATTGTTGCTGAAAGATCTGTGATGAAGAATTTAATCTCATGCTTTGAGTTGATCCATGCGCCATTTCAAAGTGGATTGAAGCTTTTTCAAGTTTGGGCAGACATTGTGGCTAGTAATCCCTAAATAACTTGACAACCATAAACCGGCCACGATCAGGTGCTCCACGTAAGATCCCTGTCCGAGGAGTCCAAAGAATAATCAGGAAAGTTCTCCAAGAGCCAAGAACCACTCGGGCAGAACTTCAGGAAGACCTTGCATCAGCAGGTACTGTTGTTTCAATTAAAACTGTAAGCAATGCACTGAACCGCCATGGCATCCATGCACGCTCACCATGCAAGACTCCACTGCTGAACAAAAAGCATGTTGAGGCTCGGTTAAAGTTTGTGAAACAGCATTTGGAGAAGCCTGTGGATTATTGGGAGACTATAGTATGGTCAGATGAAAGCAAAATTGAACTTTTTGGCAGTCATTCTACACACCATGTTTGGAGAAGAAACGGCACTGCCCACCACCCCAAGAACACCATACCAACAGTTAAGTTTGGGGGTGGAAGCATCATGGTTTGGGGCTGCTTTTCAGCAAGGGGTACTGGCAGACTTCATATTATTGAAGGCAGGATGAATAGAGAAATGTATCGGGACATTCTGGATAAAAATCTGCTGCCATCTACCAGAAAGCTAAAAATGAAAAGAGGGTGGACATTTCAGCAAGACAATGATCCCAAACACAAGGCCAAGGAAACAATGAAGTGGTTTCAAAGAAAGAAAATCAAGTGACTTGAATGGCCCAGTCAATCACCTGACCTAAATCCCATGGAGAGAACTGAAGATCAAAGTTCATAAAAGAGGCCCAAGGAACCTTCAAGATTTAAAGACCGTTTGTGTGGAAGAATGCACCAGAATCACTCCTGAGCAATGCAGACAACTGGTCTCTCCATACAAGAGGCGTCTAGAAGCTGTAATCACCAACAAAGGCTTTTCTACAAAGTATTAAATAAAGTGTGTTCAATACTTATTCCCTGTGTCATTTCACTTTATTTATTATGACTCAACTTGTATACTTAAATGTTCTGATTTCTTTGTATGAATTCAATATTTGGCTTGATCGCTACTTCTGGTGGAAATTTTCTGTCAATAGCCCACTTAGAAATCCCCTTACCGATAAAAATGCTGTTGTGTCAAATACGTATTTTCCCCGCTGTAGGTGCAAAATGGACAAAAATGTCCATGTCCAAAAACTGTCATGAAAATATGATTTATTAATATTTGTTCCACTTTCACTGATGCCAATTTTTAACCAACATCTTTTCTATCCAAAGATACCAGACATTCATTAATTTTCAGAATTGTAACCCTTTAAATGCTGGTTTGTTTACATAATGCCAAAGGTGTTTTTTATGAAAAAATAAATTAAAAATAGTAGTTAATTTCCATATGCTAAATGCTAAGCAGATTTTCTTTGCATATTAGATTATTGGGTGTTTCAGTGAATAACAACAACATTAATTTTGAGGCATTTATATTTTTATGTAGTGTCAGATTAAAAAACAAACACTTAGGTCCATAATGGACAAAAATGGCTATGTAAAAAAACTGTCATAGACATGTTATATATTAATATTTTTTCACTTCAATTTTATTTCAGACTGATTTTTTTTTTCTTTTTTTTTATCAGCATCTCTTCTATTCATAATTACCAAACATTCATTAATTTTCAGAATTTTAACACTTTAAAAGCTGGTTTCTTTCATCTTCAGCTTCTAATGCACCTGTGTGCTCACTGTCAGTGGGCAACACTAGCTCCAGGGCTTCCTCTGCTGAGTAACGTCTCTTCATCTATTTTATTTATAGGTTTGGCTGTGAGAACCCCTGTGTCAACTCAAACTTTGTATAAAATCTAACAGACCAAACAATCAGCATTTTCTTGTGGTGAAAACAAAAACATTGTGTTTAGGGGTTTCTGAACTTCTACATCAAATTCAAGCTCACTTTTGATCTCTGTACAAAAACAATACCAAATGAAACAGTGCAATCAAGGATTAAGATGTGTGTTTGGGTGAAAAAAAAATCCTCAAAGCTCATTAACATTCTTTGAGCTTATTCATAGTTTTCACATGGCCCTAAGACCCTGCCAAGGGTGTGACTCATATACATGGAGTGGGATTTTTGATTGCCAGTACAATATAATTTATTTCAAACTAATTACACACATTGAATTTTCAGTAAACACATGCAAACCACACTCTGACATCCTTACCAACATACCCACACAATTATAGTTGCATTATTTTTCCAATTGACTCTATAGTAGACCCTAATATCCATAAGCAGAAAACACAAATAAAGTAGTATTTCTATAGAGAATGGCACAATCTAGTAAAAAAATGGTAAAAATGTAAAATTTGAAGCCTTACTGATAGAATGAATGCCTATTAGCAAATATTGCATCATTTTATAGTCAAATGGCCGTGGGTTAAATAATTGCAGTTTTAATGGGTTTCAATGTGGACATTTTTGTCCTTAAGGTGAGTATTTTTTGTACGGAGGGTAAAATTTTTTTTTTTGAAGGAAATGAGGGTGAAATATTAAACTTCCAATAAAAAGGTGTAATCCAGTTTTATCCTCCAATGAAGATCACACCAGGCACACACCTTCAAGTTGTAGCTTTCCTTTAGAAGAGAACATTTTTTGGAAGCACTGGTAATTTATTAGGGCCCGGGCCCATAGGGGCAAAGGCCCTCTTGTTTTTCTAAGGATTATTATTAGGGCACAAGCCCAAAAGGGCAAAGTGCCCTATTGTTTTCCGTAGGATTATTCTTCTTAGTTATTAGGGCCCTAAGGATTTTTCTCTTCTTTTTAGGGCCCGAGCACCAATGGTGTGGGGACCCTATTGGAATTGCTCCATTTGCCCTAATGGGCGAAGGCCCTCTTGTTTTCCTAAGGATTTTTTTCTTTTTAGGGCCCGAGCCCTTAAAGGCGAAAGTACTCTTGTTTTCCTAAGGATTTTTTTTTCAACCTTCCGGGGGGTTTTGGAGGCCTCAACATGCTCAGGATGCCGCAGAGGCTGGGACCCAGGTGTGGCACAGGGGCTCTACAGCATCCCCTGGAACACAGTTCGAAATCTTGATGTATAGAGCACACATACTTCCACGTATTCATATGAAACTCAGTACACCTATAGATCTCATTGAGCCAAACAACTTTCATACTCTATGTCATTGGTTTTCAAACCGGTCCTGTGAGCACCCCCAACACTGCACGTTTTTTGTGTCTCCCTCATCTATCACACCTGATTCAACTTATCAGCTCATTAGTAGAGACAGCAAGACCTGAAATGGGTGTGTCATATATGAGAAACCTACAAAATGTGCAGTGTTGGGGGTGCTTGTAGGACTGGTTTGAAAACCACTGCTCTATGTCATGGGCTATTCCCAACAGGAAGTGAGCTATTCAGGGCTGTGTAAAAAACACATGCTGTGGAATTTGATATACTCCTCCCAGAATTTCCATCGGATCATCACCAAACTCGGGCAGTATGATCTCAAGACATTGAGGATGAAAAATTCCCAGGGGTTTGGCTGTGGTGAGGTGGCAAAGTTATGGCGAGAAATGAGAAACAGGAAGTGTCTAATAATTATTGCACACATTGTCTGATTCTGATGAAACTTCATCAATCTGTTTGTTGTATGATGCCGATCGCATAGATGTGACTATTAGGAGTCCAAGTTATAGCACCACCAACTGGCTGCAGGAAATGTGTCATTTTCAAAATGCTTCAAATTCAAGATCTTAATTTTACTCTATTTACTTCAAACTTCATCAGAATGTAAAAATACGGCTGTTACGAACCATACACTGGTTTTCTTGTGTATGTTCTTTTTTCTGTTCTTGTGTATGTTCTTTTTTCTGTTCTGTCACTTTTAGCGTTTTCTAGGTACCGCCTACCTTCGGAACTCTGGCTGGTGTGGCTGTCAATCATCGTTGGTCACCTGTGACTGTCACACTCCGGTGTGTTAGGAAACACGCAGGCTCACGAAGATGAAGATACACAGTTTTTTAATAGTTCACACAGAAGGATTCCAAACAGGAGGATAACACACACACGAACACAATGATGAAGACCGGCCAACATGCACTGAACAAAAAGGAACTTATAAAGGGGAGATAACGAGACACACCTGAACTAAATCACCAATCAACAGAAACTAGGTCACAGAGCACATGGGGAAGAAAACACAACAAAAACAGTCCAGGGGCGTGACAGTACTCCCCCCCCCCTCCCGGATGACACGTCCTCGCGCCACAAACAGAAACAGATGGAAACTTGGGAGGAGGCTCAGGAGGAGGACAGCTACCCAGGAGGAGGACGAAAAACAGAGTCCAGGGAGAAGACAAGAGGGATCCGGAGCAGGAGGAAGAGCCAGGTGGGACCCAGGCCACAGCCATGATGATGGCCCCCGGTGGAGCCGACGGAGGGAGGAGCCATGGAGGAGGAAGGGCTGACGACTCCAGGAGGCCGACTGACGGCGGCAGAGCAGGTGGAGGAGGAGCCCGAGGCGGAGACGGAGAGCCGATGGGCCAGGGTGACGGGGAGGATCCGGAGGGCCAAGGCAGAACAGGTGGCACCGGCGACCGATGCGGAGACGGGGATCCAGAAGGCCGCGGTGGAGCCGGAGCGACCGAGGACTGCGGAGGAGCCGGAGGGAAGGAGGAGCCTGACAGAGCTGGAGGGATGGAGGGACGAGGCGCAGCCGGAGGAGCGGAGTCCTGAGGCGGCGGATGGTTGATGACAGACCAAGGCGGAGCCGGAGGGACGAGGGAGCCCGGCGGAGCTGGTGGACTGATGGGCCACGGTGGAGAGGAGGGAGCTAGGAGCCATGGTGGAGCCGACGGGTCGAAGGGCCGAGGCGGAGTCCGGGACTCAGAGGCTGGAGGCAGAGATGAGGGATCCTCCAGCCATGATGCCGATGGAGACTGGCAGACCCATGGCAAATCCAGCACACAGATGTTGGGCTGAGGGTGAGCCGTGGGGCTGACAGGAACCAGCAGTGGCGTAGAGAGGAAAGGGTGGGTGGGCGGGACCTTGTGAATGTCCTCAGGGCTGAATTCAGGAGGGCGCTCTTGAGGAGCGGGCACTGGAGGGCACTCTTGAGGAGTGTGCGCTGGAGGGCTCCGACGATGCGCTGGCACTGGAGGGTGCTCTTGTGAAGCGTGCACTGGAGGGTGCTCTTGTGAAGCGTGCACTGGAGGGTGCTCTTGTGAAGCGTGCACTGGAGGGTGCTCTTGTGAAGCGTGCACTGGAGTTTTGGGAACCACTTCTGGGCTGGACGGGACCAGTGGAGACGAAGTGGAAAGGAAAGGGGCAGGATCTAACTCCAGTTCAGTTTCCCAGTCTATTAGTTCATTTTCCATTTCAAGCAGCCCCAGATATATAATCAGCTCACCCTCAGCCTTGGTGCAGTGGGCGGAGCTCCACTCCGCGCTCTCGCTCTCCGTGGCGTTCTCCACCGTGGCGTGCTCTGTAGCCGGCTCACGCACCTGGTCTGACTCTCTGGGCTCGGGCTCCGAGGCGATCCTCTGCTCTGTCGCGCTCACTGGCGATGGCTCGTTGGTCGCTTTGGGCTCTGGCTCTCCGTCAGCGGTGGGCTCGGGCTGTGGCTCCGCGCAGCAGGGAGATGGTGAGCTGGGCTCTGGGTCCGGAGTGCCACTTCAGATCTTCCTCAGGACAGACGGCGAGGGGGGATCTGTTTCTCGCCAGTGTCCACTCCACGAAGGCGGCCAAGTCCGCTCGAGGACCATCTTCGGACAACAGCGTTGTAAAATGTGCAGAGCGTGCCGTCCGGATATCTGGATCTGTTCTCGATAGTAATGAACTGTCTCGTATGGTCCTCGAGCGATTTCTCCCCCTGCTCCAGCATGAGGAGGAGAAATTTGGGGCTGTACAATGGGTCCATGATGTGACAAAAACAGAAAATAAAAACTGAATCAAAACAGAAAAGAAATGATGAGGAAACACAACGCTTAACTGTCTTTTAAAGGTCCGGTCTTCTGTCACACTCCGGTGTGTTAGGAAACACGCAGGCTCACGAAGATGAAGATACAGTTTTTTAATAGTTCACAAAGAAGGATTCCAAACAGGAGGATAACACACACACGAACACAATGATGAAGACCGGCCAACATGCACTGAACAGAAAGGAACTTATAAGCCTGAACTAAATCACCAATCAACAGAAACTAGGTCACAGAGCACATGGGGAAGAAAACACAACAAAAACAGTCCAGGGGCGTGACAGTGACTTTGTGTGATCTCTGCTAATCGCGATCTGCCTAGAGACCTTTAAAAATGGAAGCGGCAACTGGAAGATGGTGTTGTTTATTTTGACTTGGCGTGTGACTGGCTCTTTTGTATTTGCTACTATTGTTAATGCTTACGAGACTAGCGTGAGATTTGTTGGAATGACCGGTGTAAATTTCTGTCATTTGTGACATCTACGTTCACGATGAACGTTATGTGTCTTTGACACCTTTAGCCCGCTTATGCTCCACTTAAACTTGTGATCTTATTGCTGACTTACAGACAAGGGAGACGTGGAACAACCTAGTAAGTCACATAACATACATACCTTGCACGCAGGATTTTATTCTCTGTATTAGACACACTAGTTAGTGAAGTGCGCTAAATGTGTATTTTTGTGTTTTTTAGTTAGAGTAACTTTAGGGCGCATTTGCACTGAAGATTTCTTTTTCATATTTTTGTTTTCTTATTTAGAGGACCGGGCAGAGACAGTGGGGATCTTTTTGTTATATTTATTTCTTTGATTTTCTAGCGCTACTTTCAGTTCCTCTTCCGCTTGTCTTGGTTATATAAATTATTGTTGTTTATTACATTGTGTTCTTAAATGTTTGTAAATAAATAATCATGGTTTTGGGAGCAATAAATCTTTTTGCGGTGCTAAATTTGATGTCCTGCGCTTCTCTTACCACTTTTACTTTAAGCTTCTTCTTTTGGTCATCTCAATGTTACTCCTTTTAAATTCCTAGACAAAAATTCCATCTAAGGTCGTAACAACGGCTGATGAGAATCTGTAAACGCTAGTTAGACACTGGCAAAAGCTCATAAATGGGCGTTGAGGAGGCACTCTATAGCACCACCTTTTGACAATATTTGGGGGTCAGTTTTGCCTACAGTCACCAAACTCTGTACATATACAGGTCCTTCTCAAAAAATTAGCATTTTGTGATAAAGTTCATTATTTTCTGTAATGTACTGATAAACATTAGACTTTCATGTATTTTAGATTCATTACACACAACTCGAAGTAGTTCAAGCCTTTTATTGTTTTAATATTGATGATTTTGGCATACAGCTCATGAAAACCCAAAATTCCTGTCTCAAAAAATTAGCATATTTCATCCGACCAATAAAAGAAAAGTGTTTTTAATACAAAAAAAGTCAACCTTCAAATAATTATGTTCAGTTATGCACTCAATACTTGGTCGGGAATCCTTTTGCAGAAATGACTGCTTCAATGCGGCGTGGCATGGAGGCAATCAGCCTGTGGCACTGCTGAGGTGTTATGGAGGCCCAGGATGCTTCGATAGCGGCCTTAAGCTCATCCAGAGTGTTGGGTCTTGCGTCTCTCAACTTTCTCTTCACAATATCCCACAGATTCTCTATGGGGTTCAGGTCAGGAGAGTTGGCAGGCCAATTGAGCACAGTAATACCATGGTCAGTAAACCATTTACCAGTGGTTTTGGCACTGTGAGCAGGTGCCAGGTCGTGCTGAAAAATGAAATCTTCATCTCCATAAAGCTTTTCAGCAGATGGAAGCATGAAGTGCTCCAAAATCTCCTGATAGCTAGCTGCATTGACCCTGCCCTTGATAAAACACAGTGGACCAACACCAGCAGCTGACATGGCACCCCAGACAATCACTGACTGTGGGTACTTGACACTGGACTTCAGGCATTTTGGCATTTCCCTCTCCCCAGTCTTCCTCCAGACTCTGGCACCTTGATTTCCGAATGACATGCAAAATTTGCTTTCATCCGAAAAAAGTACTTTGGACCACTGAGCAACAGTCCAGTGCTGCTTCTCTGTAGCCCAGGTCAGGCGCTTCTGCCGCTGTTTCTGGTTCAAAAGTGGCTTGACCTGGGGAATGCGGCACCTGTAGCCCATTTCCTGCACACGCCTGTACACGGTGGCTCTGGATGTTTCTACTCCAGACTCAGTCCACTGCTTCCGCAGGTCCCCCAAGGTCTGGAATCGGTCCTTCTCCACAATCTTCCTCAGGGTCCCGTCACCTCTTCTCGTTGTGCAGCGTTTTCTGCCACACTTTTTCCTTCCCACAGACCTCTTGCTTGAGGGTGTCAATGATGGCCTTCTGGACAGCAGTCAGGTCGGCAGTCTTACCCATGATTGCGGTTTTGAGTAATGAACCAGGCTGGGAGTTTTTAAAAGCCTCAGGAATCTTTTGCAGGTGTTTAGAGTTAATTAGTTGATTCAGATGATTAGGTTAATAGCTCGTTTAGAGAACCTTTTCATGATATGCTAATTTTTTGAGATAGGAATTTTGGGTTTTCATGAGCTGTATGCCAAAATCATCAATATTAAAACAATAAAAGGCTTGAACTACTTCGAGTTGTGTGTAATGAATCTAAAATATATGAAAGTCTAATGTTTATCAGTACATTACAGAAAATAATGAACTTTATCACAATATGCTAATTTTTTGAGAAGGACCTGTATTGTTCACTTCAATCCGGACAACTTTCAAATTTTCATCCATTAGCTATGACCAACAAGAAATCGGCTATTTTGGTTTGAATGTGGAATTTTGGAAAAATCAGGCTGTGGAATTTGAAAAACTAATCTCAGGAAAACCAAGAAATTCACACCAAACTTTTTCTGCATGATGGCAAAATACTGAAAATGCCAAATTGCGAGTGGATTTGGGATATCTTATTTTTTTATTTTTTATTTTTTCAGTCTTTTTTTATTGTTTTAATTTTTACATCGTGGAACAAAACATTAAAACAAACAGATAAAACACAAAACACACCCCCAACCCTTTATACCAGTCAGACTTAGAAATTAAAGAAATAAAAGTACAGTTTACATTCAGTTTAATTCTTCAGCAGGAATGTTCTCCACAAAGGTTAAAAAAGGTTGCCAAGAAGTAAAGAATCTCTTATTTGACCCTTTCATAGTGCATCGTAGCTTTTCCAATTGTATATTATACATAACCTCTTTAATCCAGTGTCTATATGTTGGAGGTGATGAATCTTTCCATTTATATAAAATTAACCTCCTGGCTAGAAGCGAACAAAAAGCAATGACATTCGAATGGGATTTACTTATATTAAAGTCTTGAGTGGTAACTCCAAATATTGCTGTCAGCATAGTCGGAGCAATAGTTTTGGCAAACATTTTAGAGAAGGTCTCAAAAATTAAACCCCAATATTCTAGCAATTTCGGGCATGACCAAAACATATGATATAAGGTGGCAGGGGCTTGCTTACATCGGTCGCATGTAGGATTCACATCACTTTTAATCTTAGCAAGTCTGTCCTTAGACCAGTGAAGACGATGCACAATTTTAAACTAAACAATCGTGTGTCTAAAACTAATAGAAGAAGAATGTATTCTCTGGATTGCCTCCTGCCAGACATCATCTGGTATTTCGTCCTCCATTTCTTTTTCCCATTTTTGTTTTAAAATTTCTAAGGTAGCCAGATTGTGTAGATTAAGTAGTCCATAGATTTTGCTAATAGACTGTTTTTCTCCACACCTGTGATCAAGAATAGAATCAATGAGAGAGCTATGAGGACAACAGGGGAAACAATTTGAATTTGATGATACAAAACTTCTAAGCTGTAAATATCTATAAAAGTGAGTGTTCGGAATAGCAAATCTCTGGACTAACTGTTCAAAGGAGGCAAATGTATCATCTATGTACAAATTATACAATGAGCTAATACCATTTTCTGACCATATATGAAATCCTGCATCTGTCATAGATGGAATAAACAAATGGTTCTGGGCTACAGGTGAGGCAAATGAGAGATCAGTGAGTGCAAATTGACGTCTAAACTGGTACCAAATTTTGATAGAATGTAACACAAGTGGGGAACATGTAAATTTGGACAAAGGGTGTGCTAATGGCAACTTAGAGCACAGTACAGACAATGGGCTGTATTTAATAGATGATTTCTCTATCTGTGCCCAACTGGCTGTCTCATCTTCCTGCAGCAGATAGAGAATTGCCCTAATATTTGCCGACCAGTAATAATACATAAAGTTTGGAAGGGCAAGACCTCCCAAACTGTAAGGTCTTTGTAATATTTTATCAGTTACCCTAGGACGCTTTTTATTCCAAATAAAACGTATAATTTGAGCATTTAAATTACGAAAGAAAGATTTAGTAAGAAATATTGACAAACATTGGAATATATATAAAAACTTGGGCAAGACGGTCATCTTAATGATGTTAATCCTTCCCCCTAGGGAGAGGTGTAAGGAGTCCCATCTTCCCAAATCCTGCTTCAACTTGTCAAGAAGAGGTTGATAGTTGGTTTTATAAAGGTCTTTAAAATTATTAGTGAACCAAACCCCCAGATATTTAAACTTTTTTGTATTAATCTTAAATGGAATTGAAGAGGGGGGCATATCTGAAATTGTGGGTCTAATTGGCATTAGTTCACTCTTTTCATAATTAAGTTTATAACCAGAGAGCTGGCCAAATTCATCTAGTAATTTTAGTAAATTTGGAAGACTTGAAGGTGGGTCAGAGATAAACAATAACATATCGTCAGCATATAGGGACACTTTGTGCTCCAAATTTCCTCTCCACACACCTCTAATATTAGTAGATATTAGTAGATGACCTTAATGCTATGGCTAGGGGTTCAATTGCGATAGCAAAGAGGAGTGGCGACAGGGGGCAGCCCTGTCTAGTGCCGCGCTTTAGTTCAAAAAAGGATGATATATTATTATTAGTACGTACTGCTGCCAAAGGGGATGAATATACAAGTTTTATCCAAGAAATAAAATTAGACCCAAAGCCAAACTTTTCAAGTGTAAAAAATAAAAAATCCCATTTTACCCGGTCAAACGCCTTTTCAGCATCAAGTGATAAAATAACTTCTGAAGTACCAGGCAAAGAAGGGCTATAAAGAATATTTGCAAGACGTCGGGTATTAAAAAAAGAATATCGATTTTTGATAAAGCCTGTTTGATCAGGTGAGATAACTGCTGGGATAACATCTTCCATTCGTCGGGCTAGGACCTTGGCTAAGATCTTAGCATCCGTGTTTAAGAGTGAAATTGGGCGGTATGAGCTACATTTTGTAGGGTCTTTTTCCTTTTTAAGAATTAGAGAAATGACTGCTTGACGCATAGTACACGGTAAAGATTGTGATTTTAAAGATTCTTTGAAAACAGACATTAATAATGGAGAAAGCTGAGCACTGAACTTTTTTAAAAAAATCAGTCGGGTATCCATCTGGACCTGGGGTTTTGCCAGACTGCATTCCCCCAATTGCTGCTTCTATTTCCGAAATTGTAATTGGGGAGTCTAACTGTACTGTTTTTTCAGAACCTATCAATGGAATATCCAATTTGTTAAAAAAAACTTCTGAAGTCGACAGTTCAGAAGGTGAATCTGAGGAATATAATGACTGGTAAAACTTGTAAAAACAGGCATTAATTTCTGTGCTATCTGTATGCATTATAGCTTTCTCATCATATATACCAGAGATAACATGAGGAACTGATTGCTGTCGTAACTGATGAGCCAATAGTTTCCCAGCCTTTTCCCCATTCTCAAAATAATCACACCTCAGCTTAGAAATAAGGTATTCAGCTTGTTTAGTTGCCAGCAAATTGAGTTCGGTTTGTAACAACATCCGTTGTTTAAGTTTTTCTGGAGATGGTGAGCAACTATTCATGGAATCAAGTTCTAAAATCTGATTAGTTAATTCTTTAAGTCGTTTCTTTCTAGTTTTATTTTGACCTACACAAAAAGAAATAATTTGGCCTCTAAGGTATGCTTTCAATGCTTCCCAGATAGTTGACATTGACATTTCAGGGGTTGTATTTGTAATAATAAAGGAATCTATTTCAGAAATAATAAAATTTACAAATGTCTCGTCTGATAAAAGAGTGGAATTAAATCTCCATGGACGGTAATTTTGTTCTTTGGTGGCAATACGTACTGTCATGACTAGTGGGCCGTGGTCTGAAATAATTATAGCTTCATAATCACATTTTATGATTGATGGCAAGAGGCATGTGTCTACAAAAAAATAATTAATTCTTGAATATGAGTTGTGTACAGGGGAGAAAAAGGAATATGCCCGGGTTACGAAACCTCCAAACATCAGCTATTCCATATGTTTTAAGAAAATTCTGAATTGTATGTGCTGATTTAGATATGGAAGCAGTCCTAGATGCACTCCGATCCAGAGTGGAGGAAAGAACACAGTTAAAGTCACCACCAAGAATCAGATGATGTGTTACCATATTTGGCATTTTTGAAAAAAAATTACTAAAGAAAACGTGATCATCCCAATTTGGGGCATAAATATTGGCTAAAATAACAGGAAGCCCATATAAATGTCCCACCACGATTAAATAACGTCCAGCTGGATCACACTCAACACTCTTTGCCACAAACTGTGTGTTTTTACTAAGAATAATTGCCACGCCTCTAGCTTTAGATTTAAAGTTGGAATGAAATGTCTGGCCCACCCACTTGTCTCTAAGTCGGCAGTGGTCAGAGATGCGCAAATGGGTTTCCTGAAGGAATGCAATGTCAGTCTTGAGGTTTTTCAAGTGAGCAAAAACTTTCTTACGTTTTACAGGGTGATTAAGAGATTTCACATTCCAGCTCACCATGTTAACTAAGCAACCATTTGCTTGAGAAGACACTTTAGTGTTGGTCATATGGACCTAAGAACAATACAATTTCACAGTCGAATATCCTGATGTACACTGACTTCAATATTAGTACGTAAACTTTTAAAAGAAAAAGAGCAAAAAATAAAATAAAATAAAATAATTGTCTGACATAACCCCTAACTTTGCCATCAGATTGAACTTGATGAACCAGACACCCCCCAAAATTAAATCCACATATTATGTGCTCTGCTTATTTTGGTAGCTCTTATACCAAACTAAGCAGAGCCCCTACCCAATTTACCCTAAATAGAACGACATCTATGAAAACAGTTACCATAGATCAAAAACACGAATGTAACATTCCTGTATTATAACAAGTAGTTATTAACGTCCCACCGGTTTTATATTGGAAAGGAAAAGAAAATGTCAGCATCTTCTGTTATATTCCGGTTTCATCCCCAGCAACGATGTACTTCTTAACGTGGGCCATGGCTTTATCCGGGTCCAGGAAATCACTGTCCTTGCCATTGTGAGTGATCCGCAATCAGGCAGGAAAAAGTAAGCCATATCGAACACCTCGTTGTTCTCGCAGAAGCTTCCTGACGTCCGTGAATGCGGCCTGAGCTTTAGCAACACTTGCCGTATAATCCGGGAATATTGCAATGGAATCGCCGTTGTACCGGAGCGGAGCTAGACTTCGTGATCGACGTAGTATCTCGACGCAATCTTGATAGTAATGTAGCTTTGCAACGATCACTCGTGGCTTTCCTCCGGGGGCCAGTGGTCTCAGACTGCGGTGCGAGCGGTCTATCACAACTTCTTTATCCATTTTCAACATTTGGATAGTAGTTTAGAGACCGCCTCCGTGGAAGCTGATTTTGGTCCTTCCGCGACCCCCACGATTCGAATATTGCACCGTCGCATCCTCCCCTCCATGTCCTCGGATTTGTCCTGCAGCTCTTTTAGTTCCGTCTTTAAAGTGCTCACCACGGCTTGAAGTTCATTCACTTCATCAGTCCACATAGACATGTTGCCTTCCATATCTTTAATGGTAGTTTTCATTTGTTCAATGTCAGATCGCATTAGCGTTGCATTGTTTGCTATTTCTGCTCTAACTGCTTGAAGTTCGCTCTTTAAAAAGTCGAAGTCATCAGCAAGAGAGTTCTTGAGTTCAGTCCTTATAACTTCGGATATATCCGCTTTTAAGGACGTCAGAATCTGCGATTTAAGTTCTTCCTTATCCATTTCACTCTTAGTCAGGTCTGGAGGAGTCAATGTGCGGTCAGAAGTTGCACTTTGCGTTGAGGGGGTGTTTGGCCTAGCACTGGAGGGTCCGCCGTATTTATATTTTTTTAATTTAGAGGCCATCACTCAGTACAAGAGTCATTAGTCACTTACATTGTATGCCCGAATATGTAACAAATCGTGCTGGAGACAATTACAAAGATATGTCGATTTTAATATAAAGTTATATAGAAAATTAGGCAGGAGCTCTGTCGAACACGTTCTACTCCATCGCCTACTCACCAGCGCCCCCCGGATATCTTATTTATAAGATAAATATTTATTTATATATTTATTAAAGTGACAGTAAAAAAGATAATCATCATTTTATTATATCTTTAAAAAGCAGCATCCAAACTCTTTCAAACTTTTTTCATACAGATAACTAGGCATTCTGCCGAAGTACAACAAAATCCAAAGTTCTATGAATAAAAGAAAACTAAAATCAAATAGACATCTCACTCTGCTTCTATGTGTGTGTGGGGTGGTGGGTGTTAGACTGAGTGTGGAGAGGGGGATGGGTAGAAAGAGAGACAGAGTCAGAGAGGGAGAGGGGAAATATTTAAACTCAGTGGTTTATTCATTAAGATGTCAATTATTTTTAACTATATGGCTATTCGTTTTAAGGCATTAATTTGATTCTATTTCCTTTTTACATTGTTCTCTTAGGACCTCCCCCTTCTGTCTGTATTTCTGTATCCTCTCTCCTCCATACACAGTGATGAGAGGATTTGTGTGTTCGTTCACAGAAAGGCTTGTCTGCATAAATAGGGAAGAGTCAATTTCTATGGGCATAGTGTCTTTCCTTGTAGTTAATGGATAGTGAGGGTTTCCTGCCTGCATTCCTTTCGGGCCATAACACTGGTGCTATCAGATGGCTGCATTAGCAACCGAGCCTTTCTGTGGTGATAGTCGATCTGGTGGGTTATAACCAGAACTCCAACATATAGTTGGCTTTTTAAAGATAATTTGCTCAGTGTAACAAATAACTGTGTGTCTGATTGGTCCAGATTCTACAATGCAATTATTGTAAAATCTATAGATAATCTACCTTTATAGCATTTAAAGCACCTTATAATCTACAGGCAGTTACTTGAATGTATGTTGATTGTCTGCTGAAACAATGTTGTTGAATGTCAACTGATGCACTGTTGACATGCTACTAAATGAGTACTGATAACTAGTAGAGTGTCATCAGATGGACTGTGTTACCATTTGGTCTTGCCTACAGTCAAGCATGGTGGTGGTAGCATCATGGTCTGGGGCTGCATGAGTGCTGCTGGTACTGTAGAGCTGCAGTTCACTGAGGGAAACATGTATTCCACTATGTACTGTACATTCTGAAGCAGAACATGATGCCTTCCCTCCAAAAACTAGGCTGAACGGCAGTTTTCTGATAACGACCCCAAACACACCACCAAGATGACAACTGCCTTGCTGAGGAAGCTAAAGGTGAAGGTGATGGGGTGGGCCAAGTATGTCTCCAAACCTGAACCCTATTAAGCTCCTGTGGGGCATCCTCAATTGGAACTTGTTACATTTAAATGTAGGAAAGACAGGTGGTTGTAACATTTTTTACATTTCTATCTGTATCCTGGAGTTCTTTTAAGCCTGTCCATTCAAAATGTATCTCAAACAAGTGTCTGCTATTAAATGTCTTTGCAGCAAAGTTGTAACATACCCTGAGGTGAGAATTACCATTATGATATCCACTGAGGTGGGATGTAACATTACGCAACAAGGATTATTAAAAAAAAAAAAACTTTTTATTCAGCACTGACTTTTCAATATTATGTGCATTTGTGTTACATTAGCATCATGATAATGAAACGGAATAATGTGCATGTGTGTATGTTAAAGCAAGTTTGTTATTGTCAAACATAGTAATTGGCCGTAATAAAATTTAATTGGCACACTTAGAGACACTCCTTGGTTTACCTTTCTCTTCCAACCTAGGAATACTGACGTTCAAAGAAAACATATACATAAAACAACAACAACAACAACAACAACAAAAATAGTTTGGAGTAAGTTTATAACATGTTTCATTGATGTTACAGTTAACCCAGAGTCTGGTAGTCATGAACTCACCTTACAGCTAACAGCCAAAATATTAACACTAACAGCTTGCATGAAAATATCTACACAGACACACAATAAACATAATTTAACTTTGATGAGTTTAACTACAAAGCAGGGACTGCCATCACAAAAATATATGAAGTATAAATAGTTACGTTTTTCTCCTCTAAAATCTGCTGTGCTGCCACAGGGCTCTACTTTTGCACAAGTGGAATAAAGACTAAACTGAGAATGTGTGAACTGAATTAGGTGATTTGTAACTTGTTCCTTTTTTGAGAAATTGGAAGTGTTACAACTGACCCGTGTTACATCCCTGGTCTCCCCTGAGTTCTACTTGTTGAGTATAAAGGAAGTATAGATAAAAGGAAATGTTTTGAATTGCAAAAAATTTGTTTTTGTAACGCCACGCCGGCAGAGGGAGCCCTTGCCATTGAACTGTCTCTCTCCACTCCCTCTGCTGCCTCTATGGTGACTTCCTGTTTGGCAGCCATAAAAGGAGGGCCATGCCAAACAGGAGGTTGTGAAGTATTGTTTTGCTGTTTGCGGACTCTACCAAGCGTTTTCCTTTTCTGTTGCCATTGTCTTGTTTTGCCTTTGTTTCTAGTTAAAGTCATTGCCATAGTTCTTGCCTTGTTTCATTGCCTAGTTTCATTTGTCACTTTGGATTGCCCTTTTGGATTTTGACCCACGCCTGTGTTTCTGGCTTACCCTACTGTCTTGCCTTGGATATTGCTGTTTGTTGGTGATTTACCCTGCTTGTATGACTACGTTCTACTTAATAAAGCTCGGATTTGGATCTCAACGCTGTCGTCGAGTCCTGCTGGTTACATAATACTTCTCCACCCACAGATCCAGCAGCTTTGTGAGTACAGATATTCACCACCAAACCATGAACCCAGCAGTTTCTAGTCTCCTCTGCCTTCGTCAAGCAGACCGGGCTATAGAGGATTACATAGCGGACTTTTGCCAGGTATGTCATCTTGTGGACTTCAATGATGTGGCACTGAAAGACATTTTTTGAGTGGATTTAGACGAACCCATTTGTTCAAGTCTACCTGGGGGGAAGATTTACTGGTCGCTGGAACAATATATTGACTATGCTTTGTTGCTGGCTGGTTCACCTTTCACTGTGGGTACTGCAGATGAGGAACCTCGTAATCCCACAGCATCCACGACACCACAATTTTTTCATGCACCTACTGTCATGTCTGGTATTGCTCATGTCAAGCCTGCTGCATCAAGGCCTGTTCACGTCACATCTGCTGCATCCAGGCCTGTTCACGTCACGTCTGCTGCATCAGGGACTGTTCATGTCAAGCCTGTTGCCCCAGTGACTATTCGTGTTAAGCCCGTTGCCAAGCCAAGACCTGCTTACATGTCTGATACGCCAGTTCAAGGCCCCTGTACCGTTTGCTACTGACAGCACTACAGGCAGAATCAGAGCAAATAAAAAGCCTTCCCTCACACCGCCTAAACGCCGCTACGGAAAAATAATAAAATGCCTAACAGGAACGGGATGGACGGCTAAGCGGTAAACACGCGTCGACCTGTGACGCGACAGAGTTTAGCAAACAAGACTCATTTCCGTTCAGATGGGATTTCGAGTTAATGAGATGAGCAGTTTACTTTGAATACGGTCTGTCTGCATAAGGATTAATTATAAGATGCGGTTACAAGAATAAATTCGTACCACCATACTGCATTTAAAAAAAAAAGAAATGCCACGAAGATATGAATTGCAAGGAGCAAAAATGCCACATCGTTTCATTTGATGTTTTAAGCTCTTGTTAGTAAGAAGCCAAAAACAATCCCGCCAGAATGATTTGCTAATTAGAAACAAACGCTTTTTGTCATCTGGTGTCCACGCGGATGCCTGGAAGATAAATCAAAATCTAATTTAGCAAAAATTCTCTATTTTGATTGCCATCAAATTGGATTTGCCTCTTTTCAGTCTCAAATCTCTTTTTCAGTTAATTTCTGCTTTCTATTCTCTCTGCATTCTGCGAAAGTTGTCATGTGCGGCCTATTTGGAAGTGATTTCTCCAATAAGTTTTCATCCAGTTTGGCCTCTTCATCACACAGGCTTCTGCACAAAAAGAATGCAAGCCTATAAACATTCATGCTCAAATTCTCCATTTCAAGCTCTGTAATTGAGCGAAAATGAGAAATTACTTCAAAAGAGAATTGCAAGGACCCCTGGGGCACGTTTAATTGTTCTTGCTCTCCTCAGACTGCTAGTTTCTCCTCCCCTCAGAGCACAACTGCAAAGTCTCGGTGGCAGTGGTAATTAGGCATGGGTCATTCACCTCTGTGGGAGAGCGGTGGTGGCGATGTCACAGACGGCACAACGCGGAAGTTCGGCATCAAAACAGAGGTTGTGCTCTTCTTTTAAGTGATGCAATGCTTACTTAAACAGTGGCGCAGTGTGGAGCCATGAAGTGATGACTACATTTAATTAAAAACTCAGTTTGTGGCCCTTCAGTTCTTTTTTCAATCAAATTTCGCTTCAGTATAGATGAGCATTCGTGCTACCTTCAGCTCGTAAATTTCAGCATAACTGGTAATTACGTTTGATCCGGCATGCCGATTTTGCAGTGGAGTCAGTTCAAGTCACATCCGTCAAGCCACCATCTGTTCAAGTTATGTCTGCCAAGCCTGATCACAAGATGGCCGCCATCCCAAAGCCTGATCACAAGATGGCCGCCATGCCAAAGCCTGTTCACAAGATGGCCGCCATGCCAGAGTCTGCAACTATCAAGATGGCCACCGCGCCAGTGTCTGCACCTGACAGGATGGCTGCCACACCAGAGTCTGCATCTGAGTCCCCTGTCAAGATGGCCGCCAATATGCCAGAGATTGCAAAAGACAAGATGGCTGCATTTCCCTCCAATGATATTTTTCACCATGGACTGATTGTCAGCATGGATGACCTCCCACCGCTGCTAGCACCAGAGACTGCACCGGACAAAATGCCTGCCGCATCTGAGTCAGCACCTGTCGTGGCCGCTCATCCCGAGTATGCACATGTCAAGATGGCCGCCCATCCCGAGTATGCACATGTCAAGATGGCCACCCTTCCAGAGTCAGCACCTGTCATGGCGTCTATCCTGAGCCAGCTTCCGTCGTGTCAAGCCCAGCCAATGTTCCAGTGTCAAGTCCAGTCCCAGCTGTAACTCCAGTGTCAAGTTCAGCTGTCCCCCATGTCAAGTTTAAGCATGACAGCGGTTGCTGAGTCACACCCTGTCGCAGCTGCTTCTGTGTCAAGCCTCAATGCTGCTGTTCCTCCAGTGTCAAGCCCCATCACAACTGTTACAGCTGTTCCCAAGCCAAGTGACTTTGCAGCCGCCACTGCTTCTAAGTCAAGTCATGCCATAACTGCCGCTTTTGAGACAAGCCACATCACAACTGCTACTCCAGAACCAGGTTTCTTCACAGCTGCTCCTCCAGAGTCAAGTGATGTCACAGAGGCTGCTCCTGAAACCTGTCACATTGCTGCTGCTGCTCCTGAAACCTGTCACGTTGCTGCTACTGCTCCTGAACTCTGTCACGTCGCCGCTGCAACTCCTTCTGAGACAAATCATGACACAGCAGCACTCAAGCCCCGTCTAGCCACAGCTGCAGTTCCTGAACCAAGTCACATCTTAGCAGCTATTCTCAAGCCAAGTCATGCCTCTGCAGCTACTTCCAAGTCAAGCCTTGTCGCAACTGCTGCTCCTGAGTCAAGTCCTGTCGCAGTTGCTGCTCCTAAATCCAGTCAAGTCACCACTACGGCTCCAGTGGCAAATCACATTGCAGCTGTTGCTCCAGACTCAAGTCATATCACAACAGCTGCTCTCAATCCAAATGACGTCACCACTGTCGATCCTGAGTCAAGCCCCGTTACAGCTGCTGCTTCCAAGTCAAGCATCGTCGCAGCGGTCACTCCTGAACCTGGTCACATCTCAACAGCCGTTCTTCCAGAGCCAAGTCGAGGCACAGCAGTTCCCTCAAAGCCTAGTCAAGTCACTGCTGTTCCTCCTGAGCCAAGTCAAGTCACAGCTGTTCCTCCTGAGCCAAGTCAAGTCACAGCTGTCCTCCTGAGCCAAGTCAAGTCACAGCTGTTCCTCCTGAGCCAAGTCAAGCCAGAGCCACTGTTCCTGAGCCAAGTCAAGCTAGAGCCACTGTTCCTGAACCAAGTAAGTTCTCAGCCACTCTTCTTGAGCCGGCTTTCTCAGAAGCCACACTCCTCATGGGAGTTGCGCTGTGGGTTGTTTGGGCCGCGTATACAACCATCGAATCATCATCCCCAGAGGAGGTGGCTGAGGCAGCATCCCCAGAGGAGGTGGCTGAGGCCATGGGTCCTCATGCGATGGGGATAGCTGCACCTACTCCCTGCACGGTGGTAGCGCCTAGTAACTCACGCCACTCCAAAGAACCCTCACCCGGTACCAATTTGGCCGCAGAGGCCTTCAGGATGCCGAGGGTTCAGTTAACTCACGCCATGGACTCCTGCCCGGCCCGCTCCGCCATGGCCTCCTGCCCGACCCACTCTGCCATGGCCTCCTGCCCGGCCTGCTCCGCCATGGTCTCCTGCTCGGCCCGCTCTACCATGTCTGCCATTGTTTCACGGTCCAGGTCCTCCATGGCTACACTGTCTGTCTCTGCTCCATTGCCCAAGTCTGCCACTGCCCCCTGACCCATGCCATGACCCTGATCTCATTCCCCTTCACATGCCTGGACCTCCCTCTCACCCCCCTCCTGGACTGTTGTTTTGAGCGCCAGGAATCGCTCCTAGAGGGGGGGGTTCTGTAACGCCACGCCAGCAGAGGGAGCCCTTGCCATTCAACTGTCTCTCTCCACTCCCTCTGCTGCCTCTATGGTGACTTCCTGTTTGGCAGCCATAAAAGGAGGAGGTTGCGAAGTATTGTTTTGCTGTATGCGGACTCTACCTTGGATATTGCTGTTTGTTGGTGATTTACCCTGCTTGTTTGACTACGTTCCACTTAATAAAGCTCGCATTTGGATCTCAACGCTGTCGTCGAGTCCCGCTGGTTACAGTTTTACATTAAAAGCAGTTGTGCAGTGCATTGAGAGTTGAAGTGCGCAGAGCAGAGACAATTGGCAGAGAAATGTTACGTACGGTTTATTCCATTCGCATGCACTGACTGAAAACAAGCAGTTTTTCTCTTCTGCCCTCAGCTTGCGTTTCTAAGCAGTGCTTCAGCAGTGAGCTAAACAAAAGTCTCCAGTAAAGGTCGTAGACGGCTTGTGTTTTAAGCTTTGTTTACTGCAGACCAATTTGTGAAACTGTAACATAAAGTAACAAACATAATGTAAAGATATATTGTCTAACAAGGCACTGGTAGTTCACACAGCATTATAGCCTACTCAGAAGTAATGTGTAACACATTCAAATACTTAAATCATACATTTAAACAAAATACAAAACTTAAACATGTTAGTATACTTAAACAAATACAGGCTTTTGCTGTATTTTGAATCACAACTATTTGCATGTAATTATGGAACTTACAGATTTTTGCTTTCTCGAGGGAAAAACACATAGGAAAGATGTAGATGCACATCCGCACTGCCCCATGTGCTATGGAAAATCCCCAAACTATCTACGGCTAATAGTATAACAGATCACAAAGTGGCCACTAGGTGTCAGTATTTTACAAGACACTATAACATAAGGCCATAAGGCCAGGACACTCCCCGCCTGACATCTTCAGATGTCATACCTGACTTAAAGAACAGTATCTAAAGTGTCAGTAAAGGCACACAGTCAAGTCTTTAGTGCTAATCCGCCTTAATCTGCATCTTTAGAAACCAGAAGAACAACCTCAGTGACTGGTCTTAGGAAGAACCTTTGCTCACCTTTCCGTATAATTTTTACTTCCACTTTTCTTACTTTGCCATCCTGACTCAGGTAGGTTTTAGTTATGAGTCCAACTGGCCAATCGTTTCTCTTCTCCTGAGCATCTTTCAAGAGTACTATGTCTCCAATCTGTAGGTTTGGTTTAGCTGTTTGCCACTTGCGATGTCCTTGAAGTCCAACCACATATTCCTTCTTCCATCTTCCCCAGAAGACATTGGCTAAATACTGAACACGACGCCACTGTGCTTTGCATAGATCAGAATCTCCAAATTGGCCAGGTGGTACAGGTGGAGCTCCAACTTTCTGCGTGAGCAACATTGCTGGTGTTAGTATCATTGGTTGTTCCGGATCTGTAGAGACCGCAGTTAATGGGCGAGCATTCACAATTGCATTCACTTCTGCCATGAATGTTACCAAAACTTAATGAGTGAGTTTTGCAGGGCTATGTTGCAAGAGCATAGCATCAAGGATTCGTCGGGCAACTCCAATCATGCGTTCCCAGGATCCTGCCATATGTGAGGCATGTGGAGGATTGAACTGCCAGCAACATTCATTGTCCAACAGGTAAGCTTGGATGTTTGTGTTGTGGCAACCTTGCTTGTCAATTTGTAGCTCTTTGCAGGCTCTCACAAAGTTGGTTCCACAATCAGACCTTAAAACCGTGGCGGGGCCTCTTGTGGCAAAGAAACGTCGCAGACAACTGATTAAACTTGAGGCACTCATAGACTCAATCACTTCTAGGTGGATCGCCCGTGTAGCCATGCAAGTAAACGTGACAGCCCATCTTTTGGCTTCTGCCTGCCCTCCCCATGTTTTCCTGAATGTCACCGGCCATGGACCAAAGACATCCAGTCCCACACATGTAAATGGTGGATCTGTGTGTAATCTGTCTGCTGGCAACTCAGCCATGATCTGCTCCCCTAATTTGCCTCTCAATTTACGACAGGTTACACAGTTGAAGATGGAACTGCTGACTGACCTTTTACCTCCAACAATCCAGTAGCCTCCCGCTCTGATGGCACCTTCGGTAAGATGATGACCTTGGTGTGACACCTTCTCATGAAAGTGTCGAATCAAGAGCTGGGTAACATGATGTCTACCAGGTATAAGAGCTGGGTGTACTTCTTCATATGGTAGTTGAGCTCTCCCTAGTCGACCTCCAATTCTGAGCAGTCCTTCTGTGTCAATGAATGGACAGAGTTTGCTAAGAGGACTTGACTTTGGCACAGACTGACCTTGTTCTAGGCATTTAACCTCATCTCCATAGACTTCTCTCTGAACGGTCTGAATGACTGTGTCTCTAGCCTGTTTTAGTTGCTCTTTTCCCTTATGCTGGCTGCAAACATGTCACCCACGACAGATTTCTCCTGACCCAGCCTTAAAAGACTTAACTATGTGTTGCAACTGTGCTACCGTCTTCACCAAGGAGCTCCATCTAGAGAATTGCTGGAACCTTTCACTTCCAAGGTTTTTTGGTGACAGGTTGGTAACACAAGTAACACATTCAGGACGAAGCTCTGCATCCGTCTCAGGACTGACAAGAGTGTAGAGCTTTCCTTTAAGTTTGTCTTGTCCTGTACACAGAAGGAATGGGGGACCTGCAAACCATAACGATGAAGTCAGGAGAGACCTCTGCTCGCAGCATCGGCAGGATTAAGATGAGTAGGCACAAAGTTCCACTTATGTGGTTGGGTTGAGTGTCTAATGTGCTGTACTCAGTTGTGAACGTAGACATAAAAACGCCTTGTTTCAATGAAGATGTATCCTAGCACTATCTTTGAGTCTGTGTAGAATTTCACATCATCTAATGCTGTGTCCAGCTGTTCTTGGAGCATATCTGCTACTTCAACTGCGAGTACAGCTGCACACAACTCAAGTCTCGGAATAGACACGTCTGGCTTGGGAGCTAGTTTTGCTCTGCCGAAAAGGAAACCCACTTCACTTAGACCATCTGCATTAGTAACTTTCAGGTAAGCTACTGTACCTACAGCTTTAGTAGAAGCATCACAAAAGACAATCATCTCCTTTTTGTGTGCAGTAGACAGTGAAGTGGCTGTATACATTCTTGGGATTTTTAGCCCTTGGAGATGTTTGAGGGAATCTTTCCATTTCTGCCATTGCTCTTGTTTCCCTTCAGGCAAAACAACATCCCAATCATCTGCATTTACCGAGATGTCTCTCAAAATGGAGCGACCCTCAATGCTCACAGGTACTATTAATCCCAGAGGATCATACAAGCTATTGATGGTAGATAGCACTCCTCTCTTTGTGTAGGGTTTGTCATTTATGGACACTTGAAACACAAATGTATCCGTTGACAAGTCCCAGTACAATCCTAAGCTTCTTTGAATGGCTGGAGAGTTTGCACCAAGATCGAGGCCTTGTAGAGTAGCTGCCAGATCCTCATTTGGAAAGGCTCTCATGATGATGGGGCTGTTGGCTGAGATCTTGTGTAAGCGAAGGTTGGATCGTGCTAGCATCTGTTGAGCTCTGCTCAATACATCCAGAGCCTTAGCTTCTGAACTGAATGATTTCAACCCGTCATCCACATAAAAATGGCGCTCAACGAACAGTCTTGCATCACTTCCATAGTCCTGCTCTCCCTCTGCAGCTGCTCTCTTGAGTCCATATACAGCTACCGATGGGGAGGGGCAGTTGCCAAAAACGTGGACCCTCATGCGGTACTCCTCAATACGTCCATCAAGGTTGTGATCTTGAAACCACAAGAAGCGCAGGTAATCTCGATGTTCCTCTTTGACCAGAAAACTGTGAAACATTTGCTCAATGTCTGCCATTACAGCATAAGAGTCTGATCTGAAGCGAATGATCACACCTATCAGGCTGTTATTCAGGTCTGGGCCTTTGAGGAGAACTTGATTTAGGGATATGCTGTTATACTGTGCACTTGAGTCGAATACTATCCTGATCTTCCCAGGTTTTTGTGGGTGATAAATCCCAAAACTTGGGAGGTACCAACATTCCTTGTTCTCTTCAAGAGCATGTCTCTGCATGTCCTTTTTTGAACATTGTCTCCATGAATTCCACATAATGGTCTTTCATGTCTGCCTTCTTTTTCAGAGTATGGCGAAGTGACGAGACGGCTGACAGCTTGGTCTCTATTATTAGGCAGGCGTTCTCTAGGACAGCGAAACGGGAGTGGAGCCACCCAACTGTTTGCTTCGTCTTTCGTGAACTCCTTGTTCATAATGTCCAGGACAGCCTTATCCTCTCCAGATAATGCAAGCATATTATCTTCACTGGTTTGTTTGAAGATATGCTTCCCAATGTCATGAGATCGTTTAGTGCCCCTAATAAAGAGCCTAGGATCTTCACTAGTGAACCTCTCTTTAGTACTGATGCTGTTTTTGCAAGGTGTGAGAAAACTGGGCCTGCCATTCTCAAGCACACTAGTTTTAAAGGTGCTCACCGTGGGTTTGTGAGCTCCGCCTATGCACACATCCCCTACAATTACCCACCCCAGGTCAAGCAGTTGGGCGTATGGAGCATTGTGGGGGCCATTTCTCAATTTGCGGAACTTGTGTGTACGGATAAGATTTCTCCCAATGAGAACGAGGATGTCAGTTGCAGGATCGAGAGGAGGTATCTGAGAGGCAATGGCTTGAAGATGAGGATAGCAAGCAGTGGCTTCAGGAGTGGGAATTTCCTGTCTGTTGTCAGGGATTGAATTACACTCTATGAGTGTAGGAAGCATCATTGATACTTTCCCATCTAAGGACTCAACCACAAAGCTTTTAGCTCTCCTCCCACTAGTGTCAACTGTTCCTGCACATGTTCTCATAGTGTATGGGAAAACGTCTCCTTGAACATTGAACATCTGAAAGAAGGCCGATCTTGCTAAAGAAAGGTTACTCTGATCATCCAACATGACATATATACGCTTCTTATCCTCAGGATGACCATCAGGGTAAACATTGACTAGACAGATTTTTGAACATGACTTTCCTTTTAGGCCTATTCCACAGACCTCTATGCAGACAGACGTTGTCACCGTGGAGGTTGGCTCCTTTGCCTCCCCGCCTTGAGCCTCCACTGTCACTGTAGGTTTCTTTTCAAACCACGGAGCAGGACCATCATGCAGAGCAGAGACATGGCTTTGGCTATTGCATTCTGAACAATGTACCGTCATCCTGCAGTCTTTGGCCATATGATCTGAGGAAACACAGCACTTGTAACAGATAGAGTTCTCTTTGAGAAACCTCTTTCTTTCTGCTAAGGACTTCATTCTAAAACCTCTGCATTTCAGCAATGAGTGATTCTTTTTATGGAGAGGACAGTGTCTTGTCAGGTCAACTGAATTAGTGTTGATACTCACAGATGTGTTTGACTCAACTTCTGTTTTGTTCACAGAGATGGAAGATCTAAACCTCGACTGCTTTATTGGTATCCTTTCATCTTTGAGAGGCAAGGTGCTGAAAGATTGAAAAGAGAAGCTAGGATCCGTTCTCATATCAGCATATTCATTGACAAACTCAACAAAGTATGAAAAAGGTGGATAATGAAATAGACATTCCTTCTTAAATTTTGTTCCCTTGACTATCCATGCCTCCTGAAGACTATGAGGTAGCTTCTCCACAATAGAATTTATCCCTTTTGATGTGTCAAGGAATCCAAGACCAGGTAGACTGCTTTCCTCTTTCACTGCCTGCACTTCCAGTAACAGATCTGCTAGCTCTTGCAACTGCTTGAAATCTTTAGGAGAAATCTTATTGAAACTCTCTAAACGCTTGAATAAAGACGCTTCAATCACCTCCGGGGAACCATAGTTTTTCTCTAGACGCTGCCACAGCTGCCTGAGGCCTGCTTCTGGATCGTATGCATGAGCTGCTCTTATTCTTACAGCATGCCGAAGGGACTCACCTTCTAGCCACTTGGTAAGCAAATCGAGCTCTTCGTTGGCCTTAAAATTCAGACCATCACTACTCCTACTCAGAAGTAATGTGTAACACATTCAAATACTTAAATCATACATTTAAACAAAATACAAAACTTAAACATGTTAGTATACTTAAATACAGGCTATTGCTGTATTTTGAATCACAACTATTTGCATGTAATTATGGAACTTACAGATTTTTGCTTTCTCGAGGGAAAAACACGTAGGAAAGATGTAGATGCACATCCGCACTGCCCCATTTGCTATGGAAAATCCCCAAACTATCTACGGCTAATAGTATAACAGATCACAAAGTGGCCACTAGGTGTCAGTATTTTACAAGACACTATAACATAAGGCCATAAGGCCAGGACATTTTCACATTCAAATAATTCCAACCAAATTTTTAGTGGGTGCACAAGAATAAAACTAATATTATGCAATTGTTTACTGCAGTGTTAACCCTCTGGGGTCTGAGGGTGTTTTGTTTTTTACTTTCTTCAGTATCTTGAAAACATATTACAGGCTAAAGTCTGATAACACTGTAATCAGCACAAACTGGGCTACAATATGTGCACAGTGTGTATGTACATGATTGTGTTTTTGAGAAAGCACCGTTTATGCGTGGTTAATGAAAAACTAACATTTTAAAGTGACTGAAATAAGGCCATTAAACACATACAGAACATTTGTTCACAAGACTTTTGAGAACTGGATCTTGTAGCTTAGAGTTTTTGCTTCAAAATGATGTGAAAATTACTCTGTTCACTCGTTCTCAAAAAACAATATATTGATGTAAATTTTCTGTCACTTTTTGCTTAGGAAAAGAATATTCAAAAAGGTGTGAATGATCATGAATAATGAGGTGATTCACACCTGAGAGAACAAAGACCCGCATAATGAGCCTCCCAGCAAACAGGGCATGTCCCCTGGATGTTGCAAACGTCCGTTTAGGTCCGCAGTACATCCACTTTGTAATGCTCGCTGGCGGATGTTCACGTGTCCCGTACAAGCCAGAGCCAATCAGTAGGTAAGGGGTTATTGGCGGGTGGGGTCACATTGGCTAAATCCTCCCTGGCTGCTACTCTCCTTCCTGTCAAGCTGCAGTGGTCCTCTACCACTTATGACTGTCAAGCTTTCATTGACTGAGGGTGCAGAGGGTAACTTTTTAGACTCTGATCTTTACAGGCTTAAACTCCCTGTGGTGGGTCTCTCCCAGCCCATTGCTGTCCATGCTCTTAATGGTTTATCTCTTCCTTCCATCACTCACTCTACAGGTCCAGTAAGACTCATCACTTCTGGTAATCATGCTGAGACCATTAATTTTCTTTTAACTGATGCTCCTGTTACTCATGTAGTTCTGAGGCATTCCTGGCTTATGCTTCATAACCCTCACATAAATTGGAGTCAGAATTCTATTCTCTCTTGGAGTGAGAGTTGCCATGCTTCTTGTTTGGTGTCTGCCTGTTCATCTGTGTCTTGTTCTGTGTTTCAGGATGAGCATATGGATCTGTCAAATGTGCCCAGTGAGTACCTCGACCTGAAGGGTCTGCAGGGTGCGTCCTTTTTCAAGAAATTGGACCTCCACAACTAGGGTAATACCTGCGCCCGGATGACCACCAGGTCGTTTGTTCGTGCCAGAGACTTTACAGTCAGATGTCATCCGATGGGGTCATTGTTCCAAGGTGGCTTGTCATCCTGGGGTGAGTCATACTATGTTTCTTATTAAACAACGGTTCTGGTGGCCACCTATGGCTCGCGACATAAAATGTTTTGTTTTGGCTTGTTCAGTTTGTGCCATTTCTAAGACTTCCAATCGACCCATGCTGGACTCCTTCAACTTCAACTCCTTCAGTTCCTTCGAGACCCTGGTCCCACATCTCACTAGATTTTGTCTCAGGCTTCCCACCCTCTAGTGGGAACATGGTGGTTTTGACCGTGGTGGACCGGACCGGTTCTCAAAGGCTTCTCATTTTATTGCTCTGCCTAAATTACCTTCTGCTAGAGAGATGGCAGTTGCTGTCATTGACCACGTTTTTCACATTCATGGCCTCCCGATGGACGTGGTCTCTGACTGGCCTCAGTTTGTCTCCAAATTTTTGAGGGAGTTTTGTCATTTGTTGGGGGCGACTGTTTGTCTTTCTTCTGGGTTTCATCCCCAGAGTAATGGTCAGACTGAGAGAGCCAACCAAGACCTAGAACGTATGTTGCGATGTTTGGTCTCTCAGAATCCATCCTCATCTCTCATGGGTTGAGTATGCATATAACTCATTACCAGTGTCTGCCATGTCTCCATTTGAGTGTAGTCTAGGGTACCAGCAACCTACTTTTCCCAGTCTGGAATCCAAAGTTGTGGTTCCCTCTACTCACGCTTTTGTCCAGAGGTGTCGACGCACCTGGAACAGGGCCAGATGGACCCTCCTCCAGGTTTGGGTGTGCACCAAGGCCAAGGCTGATCGCCACCGGTCAAGGCCTCCTGTTTACGTTGTTGGTCAAACTTAAAGCGAAAGTCCCCTAAACTTCCCAAATTGCCGCTGCTCGTCCTGTGAACGTCCTCGTAAATGTCTGGAGGACGTCTTTGGGAATGTCCGCTTGTCCGGGACCTTTTTTTGTTAGCTGGGCTTTCAGTTGTGTGACTGAGAGAGAATTCTACAAAAATGTAAGGATTACTCCTGGCGCGATCTGGATTTATCTGCACCTGCACTGACGGATATACACTTCGTCAGCCAACTATCGTTCTCACTCGCTTGTGCTTTTGTTTCATGACAGTTGATAGGCCAAGAGCAACACTATTGTTTCATTAGCAATCACTAATATTGTCTATGTGATATTATATGATATGCACACGTGTTGTATTTATCATACAGTACAAAAACAACATCTGAGACACTAAATTATTATTAAGCACATTATAAATGTTTGAGCAGATATTTGTAGACAGAGTATTGCACAGTAAAGCTTGGTCTAAGCATTATTAGACATTACTTTTGTATCATTTAAACATTACTTTTATGTTTTAGCCTATTGTTTATTAAACAAAAAAACATTCTGACACCATACAGATGCAATGAAACTGCCTGTCATATTTCAAAATTTTGCACTCGATTGATTTCACACATTTTAGTCAGGAATTATAGTTTTGGAAAAGTCCAACTAGTAAATGCTTTCAAGTTTATGTCACAACAACACATTTATCTATTGCCAATAAGACATATTACTTACACTGTATAAAATATATTTTCCGATGGCTCTCAGGTAAATACAATGCTTAATCCTGTCAGTGATTTCTTCCAAAAATAAAAGTATCCGAGATGAATAGGTTGCTGCTTGCATCTTGTGCCTCCACGTGGCTGATTCAAATGGTTATTCATGGAGATTGAAAAGACTGAAAGGACACCCTGTATATTTTCTTTATTTCAAAACAGCACAAAGTTTTGTTGATATGGTGAGTGTACACAAATAAAAGTAGACCATTTACAGATCCAGGTAATGTATTACTTTTATGTCTCCAATCAAAATTGACGGAGCAGTTTAAGTTCATTTTTGCTGTCATCTAGAAAATATGCATTTGGCGTTGCCGGCGCCACCTTCGACCCCAGGAAGTTAATGATAGACCATGTCAAGTAAAAGGGAAGCAAAACATTCTGCAGATATTTAATGTGTTTGCTGGCTTTATGTCTTCAAGTTTTATGCACTAATGTGTTATATATACAGGCCATTTCATGTTTATTTTCACACACTGTTTACTGTGCCTATCTTAAGACTTTTTCTCAGTAATTCACTGTCTAAATCCATATAATTTGTGCTGTTATCAATAGAGAAATATACAGGTGCTGGTCATATAATTAGAATATCATCAAAAAGTTGATTTATTTCACTAATTCCATTCAAAAAGTGAAACTTGTATATTGTATCCATTCATTACACACAGACTGATATATTTCAAAGGTTTATTTCTTTTAATTTTGATGATTATAACTGACAACTAATGAAAACCCCAAATTCAGTATCTCAGAAAATTTGAATATTGTGAAAAGGTTCAATATTGAAGACACCTGGTGCCACACTCTAATCGGCTAATTAACTCAAAACACCTGCAAAGGCTTTTAAATTGTCTCAGTCTAGTTCTGTAGGCTACACAATCATGGGGAAGACTGCTGACTTGACAGTTGTCCAAAAGACGACAATTGACACCTTGCACAAGGAGGGCAAGACACAAAAGGTCATTGCAAAAGAGGCTGGCTGTTCACAGAGCTCTGTGTCCAAGCACATTAATAGAGAGGCGAAGGGAAGGAAAGGATGTGGTAGAAAAAAAGTGTACAAGCAATAGGGATAACCGCACCCTGGAGAGGATTGTGAAACAAAACCCATTCAAAAATGTGGGGGAGATTCACAAAGAGTGGACTGCAGCTGGAGTCAGTGCTTTAAGAACCACTACGCACAGACGTATTCAAGACATGGGTTTCAGCTGTCGCATTCCTTGTCAAGCCACTCTTGAACAACAGACAGCGTCAGAAGCATCTCGCCTGGGCTAAAGACAAAAAGGACTGAACTGCTGCTGAGTGCTCCAAAGTTATGTTCTCTGATGAAAGTAAATTTTGCATTTCCTTTGGAAATCAGGGTCCCAGAGTCTGGAGGAAGAGAGAAGAGGCACAGAATCCACGTTGCTTGAGGTCCAGTGTAAAGTTTCCACAGTCAGTGATGGTTTGGGGTGCCATGTCATCTGCTGGTGTTGGTCCACTGTGTTTTCTGAGGTCCAAGGTCAACGCAGCCGTATACCAGGAAGTTTTAGAGCACTTCATGCTTCCTGCTGCTGACCAACTTTATGGAGATGCAGATTTCATTTTCCAACAGGACTTGGCACCTGCACACAGTGCCAAAGCTACCAGTACCTGGTTTAAGGACCATGGTATCCCTGTTCTTAATTGGCCAGCAAACGCACCTGACATTAACCCCATAGAAAATCTATGGGGTATTGTGAAGAGGAAGATGCGATATGCCAGACCCAACAATACAGAAGAGCTGAAGGCCACTATCAGAGCAACCTGGGCTCTCATAACACCTGAACAGTGCCACAGACTGATCGACTCCATGCCACGCTGCATTGCTGCAGTAATTCAGGCAAAAGGAGCCCCAACTAAGTATTGAGTGCTGTACATGCTCATACTTTTCATGTTCATACTTTTCAGTTGGCCAAGATTTCTAAAAATCCTTTCTTTGTATTGGTCTTAAGTAATATTCTAATTTTCTGAGATACTGAATTTGGGATTTTCATTAGTTGTCAGTTATAATCATCAAAATTAAAAGAAATAAACATTTGAAATATATCAGTCTCTGTGTAATGAATGAATATAATATACAAGTTTTACTTTTTGAATGGAATTAGTGAAATCAACTTTTTGATGATATTCTAATTATATGACCGGCACCTGTATTTGCCTATAGTAACACTTGCAACAGTAAAACAACACAAAGTAACAGCAGTTTAGTATGGTGCATATCTGCTCTGGTGGCACAACTGGTAAAGGGAGTTATGTATTGCAGCGACCCAGGTTTGAATCCAGTCTGTTACACTTCTATACGGCACCCGTTTTTTTCTACTAGATAATGAGCTGGTATGCTAAGGGTGTTAGTCAAAGGCAAATTCTTAAACTGTGCCAATATTTGCAAAGATTAATTTATTGCATTAGAAGCACACAATAATGATGCCATTAGCACACTTCAAGTTTACTTAAAATGCCTTTGCAAAGGTTTGTAAAGTCACTAAAATTATAGTATGACTTTAGTTTGTTATTAGTATAACATTGATGTGTGTTTAACACTCTTACAGTGTAACTAAATTGTAATTGTAATGTCACCAAAATACATTTAAAGTTTATGCTGAGTGAATTCTGCAATTCAACATGTACATACAAGATTGGATATTTAAAGTGTACTTAAGTATACTTAAAAAAAGTTTCACTTTAGCACTTTCCACTTTAAGTATATGTATTACAACTTTAGTTGAACTAAAATGCATTTAGTACAAAATTAGTTGTTCCAATTCAATAGGCTTTAAGTATACCAGTTTATAGTGTGCCAAAAATACATTTAGTTATACTAAAGAATATATAAATTAATTGTGCTTAAGTATAATTTTTTTTTTTTACTAGGGTGCACATTGACTACTCTAAAATATATCCAAGTTTCATTTCTATAGTACTGTCCCTTGAGAAGATATACTAAAATGTTTCCTGAAATTTGAGAGGTGTACTCACTTTTGTGAGATACTGTATTTTAAACTCTGCGGACCCGGATACGGGTCCAAAATTGTGTTTAAAATTGTTATGCTTCTGTAACAGAGTTAGAATTGTAAACAGTGTGAATCCTCCTGACTTTGGCGGCAGCTATTAATTTAATGTTGTAAGGGTGCCCTCCTGTGGTTTGTTTTGGAGCTGCAGACGAAAATGTTTGACGGAAGATGACGCAACACAGCAGTTGCAATAAGAAATGCACGCTGTGGGTACGTATTTTTGTGCTCCGTCTCAATTTGGCAATATTAACGTGACAATGTAAAATGAGCAGTGATTTCACTTTGTTGTTTATAATTTGGATTTAGTTAATATTTTGAGCATTCAATCCATGTAGTAACATAGATTTTAATAGATATATGGCCTTTCGTAACTTCCGTTTGATGGTGCTCTTGTTAGCAAGGCCATGTGGTTAATTTTACATGATTTTTTATTTAGATGCCTTACGTCTGCAGTGCAACACCATTAAAGGGGATTTTATTTCACCTTTCAGGTATGTTGTTGTATGTTTTTCTGTTTATTACAATCGTTGTTTCATGTGGTTGTGTGTTATAATAATAATGATAATATTACTATTGGTACATGTGTTAACTATGTTGATGTATTTTTGTAATGCAACAGCAGTTGCAATAAGAAATGCACACTGTGGATGCCTTACGTCTGCAGTGTAACACCACTAAAAGAGAATGCTGTGTCTTGGCCTTTACTGGGGAATTGGGCTCGCTGATTCGTGTGCATCAGAGTGTCATAATGAGATTGTATGAACGGGTTCAGCAAATCACAACACAGAGAACACATGGAAAGCAAGACCTGTTACACTTCATTTACATAGCCTTGCTTACATGCAAAACAAGTCTTTTAATAAATCCAAAACATAAAAATACAAATAATGACAGACAAGGAGACACGCACACATTGATGAGAATGGACATCCACAGAATCCAACTAAAGAAGGGTGGTAAACGAGACACAGACAGGTGATGGTGATTAACTAATAATAACTTAATGAGGGGAGGAACAGGAACAAAACCAAATAAGGGCAGACAGGAAGTGGAAGAAACCAAACTCAAAAAGGACTAAACCAAATAAAAACACAACCAAAGAGTATAAAATCCTGACACATAGTATGTGTGTAGGGTAAACATTTGAATTTGGGTAGAAAAAATTAGGCGAAAATACAAGAAAATGCTGCAGAGCTTAACCCGCTGAGCAAATTAGAGGAAACCCCTCTTCCGAATGCTTATAATAGCACAGAAATTAAGTCTGATAGGAAAAAAAAAAACAGCTGGTTTAATGCTACACTTTTTGCTATAATAAAACAAATTATAATTATATTTAAAAAATATAATTAAATTAATACATTTAAATAAATAAAAACATTAACATCTCAATCCAACTTCTGACAACCCAGATGCATTTAATTATGCTATGGCTCAGCAATTTGTTATAAACAGATCTGTGGAAATCGGTCATATCATTGTACAGCTTGGTTAATTTATATTTCATTTATATTATTATAATGGAATAAACAAAATTGCACTAAATATATTTTGTTTGTTTCTAGGAGAGGGTCAAGCCCTAATTGACATGAGGAAAAAATCATTGAAAAGTGTTCAGTGTACAGTCCTTGCAACAGAGAAAGCATTATGAAAGAGGAGAGGACAGAAACTGTAAATGCATCAAATGTCACTCACATTCTAGTTAGACACAAATGTAAACCTGATTTTAGATAGTATTTAAATGAGATTAATAACTTAAGCTTGTAGGCATACAGCCCTGTATATTTAACACTAAATTGTGATGTTAATCATAATCTCACTATGTTCATTTGTTTGCCTGAAGAGAACCCCTAAACTAAGCATACTTTCTCCCAAGGTTTTTTTTTCTCCATTCTGTCACCTGATTTTGGTTTCTTTGCCACTGTCGACTTTTGGCATGCTTATTTGGGGACACATAATATTTAGCAATATTATTGATCTGGCTCCACTGACATTACTGGATGGAATTATTTTATATCTGATGATTTTTATACAGTTACTGAACTTAACTGAGTCAACACTGATTTCAACTGAACAATGACCCTTTTTCTTTTAGAGTTGCTTCACAGCAGAAGTGAATTCTGTTTGCATAATAATTTTTATTTTTATCACTGTTTTATTTTTCATCAGCTTTGAAACAATCTGTTTTGTATAAAGCGCTATATAAATAATGACTTGACCTAAATTGGTTCAGAACTTCAAAAAAGTACATGAAACACATGCAGGCAACCTAAATTAACACAAAATACAGTTGAGACAGGTGGCTGTGTGACATTACCCCCTCTCCAGACTGGCAACGAGGTCCTCCGGGAGTCTAAAGTTCCTGAACACGTTGAAACAAGGCCTCCACGGCCTCTAGAGTGGTGTCGTAGTGAAGCTGGAACGAAGATCTTCCCTTCTGAATGGAGTACAGGGGGTTCACCTCTCCACTGGGAGAGTACGGTGCCCACTCCCAGGATTGCAGCGTCCACCTCAACCACGAAGCGGAGATTGTGGTCTGGATGTGTGAGCGCTGGTGCCAGGACAAAATTTTGCACTTTTTTTTTGGCAAACCCCAGGAACTGCTGCATCTCCTTGATGGTATTGGGAAGTGGCCAGTTTGGTACCTTCCTCTGGTCCATCTGAATTCCTGCAGAGGTGACGAGGTACCCAAGGAAATGGAGGATGGTCTGGTGGAACTCACACTTCTTGAATTTCAGGTGCTGGTTGAGCGTGTCCCAGGATATTTCATTAATGAAATTTTGGAAGATGGATGGACTGTTGGAGAGGCCATAGGGCATCACTTGGTACTCATAGTAGCCGGTAGGTGTAATAAATGCGGTCTTCCACTCGTCATTCCTGCGGATACGGATCAGGTTGTAGGCACTCCGGAGATCCAGCTTATTAAAGAAATCTCAGCGGCTGAAATTTCCACGTGGCAAGCGGTTTGTGTATACTTTCCAAGCTCACAGAGTCCTCGTAGATGGCGAATCACTGGGTTAAGCGCTCTCCGGTAAGTTCCATCTGCTGTTGGCAGCTAGAGTGTGGAAGCGGAGAGTATAGTCATGAATTGTTAATTCAGCTTGCCGTAGTCTGAGGAGTTTGTTGTGTATGAAATCTCTGTGGTGACTTGGCTGAAAACTTCTTTAAAGTTTCTCACGAAGCTTGACAATGAGTTTAATAGAAACATCAAAAAATATCAGAATTCCACAGCGCATTGGCCCATTGGAGGGCTCTACCTCAGAGCAGACACAACACACAACAGATCTTTATTGAAGAACTCAAGAGCTTTCAACTTAAATGGCATCAATAGGTGAGTCAAGAATGGTGGGTGCATATATTCATTGATCAGGGTCTTATCTGGTTAACGATCCTTAGTGGTGTCAGGTGAGTCCAATTAGTAGTCGGGAGACTGGGAGCATGTGACTGTGGCTGGTGAGACAGGTGACTTTATTTATTTTATCTTTTATTAACAATTATCTTTATGATTTAGAATACATAATAACTGCAATTGTATTTCAGGAACTAAGACCTGTGGGAGCGCTGGAGAAATCAAGTATACCAAGTCCTCTGTCTCCACAGCCATCTATGAGATCTTCAGACATGAAGAGATTAAGAAGTTAAATTAAATAAAAGAACTAAAAGAAGATTTACATCAGTGCAAATTAGAAAACATAGAGAAGGAGCTGAGGGAGTGGAAAGGTAATGAAAATGTAGTTATATCAGCAATTATTCTTAATGCTTAACATCTGCTCTCAGCAGTTTCCTTGTGGACTCTTTTTAATTCTCTCTGATTGACTGAAAGGTGTGCATAAAACAATGAATGCATAGATAGTTACAATCGGATTAATTGGATTAATTAATTACTGTAGCACACACATACAGTCAAAACGCTAGATCTAATGACCTGTAACCAAAAAAACTAATGAAAATTAACTGTTTTACCCTTCCAGTCAAATTGTACTCCACAAACATTAAAGGGATAGTTCACCCAAAAATTTAAATTCTGCCATTAATTATTCTCCCCCATGTCGTTCCAGACCCATAAGACCTTCATTCATCTTCAAAACACAAATTAAGATATTTTTGATGAAAACTTTCTGACCCCTCTATGGGCTTGGAAAATTGTGACGTAATGCGTCCAACAAACGCTGTTTCCGGGTCCAAACCCCAACTCATTTCATTTCAGAAAACTATCTCAGCAGCCGTTTATGAGCACTTTTTATCCATATTAAACATTTAAGCTAAACATTTTCAAAATTAACAGTGTACACTACAGTCTCCATGCTCATAACATCCCAAAAACAAATTATTTTTATATTTACTTATTTATATTTTCATTGTCTGGCTATCTGGGATTTCGCTATGGAGTTAAAGGGTAGGTTTATCATTTTTTGGTAGTATTATATCACATTGTGAGTGTATAATTTATTACTGTTTGTTGTTTTCTCGTGTCATCTAATAGAGCGCTTGGACCCAGAAGTCACAGAAGTGGTGGCGCTTGACTTTAGACTTAACAAGCGAATAGCCAGCAACACAACTTACACACTTAAGGCCCAGTCAAGTCAAGTCAAGTCAGCTTTATTTATATAGCGCTTTTTACAATACAAATTATGTATCAAATGGGAAAGTAATATATCAATAATTCAAAAAGAAACTTTAAAAAATTTTAGTTTGAGGAAATTAATCTATAGTTCCAAATTAATGAATTGTTTGTCCCCAATTTAGTTTTCCTCAATTTAGTTGTTGTCCCTAACTGAGCGAGCCATAGGCGACAGTGGCAAGGAACCAAAACTCCATCTGTGACACTGATGGAGAAAAAAAAACCTTGGGAGAAACCATGCTCAGTCGGGGGGTCAGTTCTCCTCTGACCAATAAACAAGTAGTTTGTACTCCCATACAGACCTGTAGAGGTGGTCTATATGTACTGACCCACCATCGGGATACAAACTGGATCAAGGGAAGCTGCAGTGGCCAACTCTTCAGGATTCATACTGGATCTGACCTCGGAATAAGCAGGAGACAGACAATATTAGCAAAGATTCCATTTTGCTTGCATCAGGTGTTATGGGAAGTGTTCCCGGTTCCGGTTGAGATGGGTCTTTAGTCTAGATTTAAACTGACTGAGTGTGTCTGCCTCCTGAACAGAATTAGGTAGATTACAGAACAGTAGGAAAATCATTGTGAAAGTAATCCATGTGACTCCAGTGGTTTAACCTCAGTTTTGTCTTCTGGCGCATAACCACAACACTCAATGGACTTCAATGGTTTTAATGGACTTCAAGAAAGGTAACACATTTCATGTCAGGTGGTTCTTTTCCTCCATCTCATTAAAATCATGTAATGCACACCTAGCCATGGATTAGCCATTATGTGTTTAGAGCGTAATAGGTTACACCATTAAATGAAGGGGGCACAATAACTCTGGAACACATATATTCTATATACTGTATTCCAATAATACATTTACATATATTTGTAAATTATATAAATATTTTGAACATTTATATTTATTTATTTTTTTTAAATTTAAGGTTAGAATTCACAACTCAAGATTTATTTTAAGCATACTAATATACTGTATGCCTGTGGTGAAAAGTATAACTTAAACTTGAGAATTTCTGATAGATTTGTTTGTTTGTTTGTCCAGACTACTGTACATCCAAACAGTGTTTGTTTCTCTATGGTTTAAACTGACTTGCGGTTGAAGGGGAACGCTGGCGTGTTTTGGCTGCTGCTCCCTTCTTCTGTTTTATTCTTTTATTCTTCTGTTTTATTGTTTTGTTTAATTTTTTCCTTTAATTTTATTTATACAGAGTTTCTGGATAGAAAGCTGGTTACTATCCTTTTCAGCATTGGCTTCTGTGACTAACTGTGGACTTGTTGACATTCTGCGTGGCACTGAGTAGGTATGATGACATAAAAGCCACTCGCGGCGAACATTCTGTCTCAATTCTGTGTTCCAAACTGCGTGGTAATGTTAGTGTGCGTGTCATTCAATATCTACTCCTGGCCGCCTGGCGGGAGTATGTTTTTCCTAAATACGATGGTAACTACGTCAAGTGCAAACCCCTGTAGCGTTGGACACTTCGGGATTTCAGCCCTGAGGTATTTTAAGGTCACCGCGAGTTTTGGAAGATTTGCGTGGCTTTCAACCGGTCGGCGGGCTTCATCTAAGCTTTGGACCCTAATGAAAGATAGTTGGACATAAATACATAGCTTTTATCTTGGTACTGACAAAATTTCATCAAAATCCATAGAGGAGAACGTACTTCACTATATCGCGGAAATTGGGTAGTCACATTTGCAGCGGGTAGATTAGTGAATGCACTGTCAGATGTAGCCTACTGCAGGCGTCGTTCTAAAAAAAAAAAAAGTCTGTTAGTTGTACTTTTGTGAATGACAATGAATATTTGTTGTGTACTTGTATGAATATGAATTAACAATTAATAGTGATGTTTTGTATATGCATTGTTGTTGTTTTCTCTTGTATTCTGAAAATAAATGCTTATGAATATAAATGAACGCTTATTAATTATAATTGTTTTCAGTGAGTTACCATGGGCCTGATGCCCATTTCAGTTAAAACAGTAAATTTTCATGATTTCATTTGAAAGAACTAACAAAATTCTACATTCTATTCAAATTTCATGCAAATATCTGATAAAATGAGGAAGTTATAACCAAAAATGTGTGAATAATCAGCATTTTCAATCACAGGACTTCTATTGTAATCAATGTATAGTTTTTTTAATATACTCCCCATTATTATAAATATCATAACTTTCGCAATCCTTAACTTATTTTCACAATCCAGGTGTCATTGTAAAGGGAATTTTCATCTCATGTGATCCATTTTGAGCTTAGGGGTGTTTGAAAATTTTGTCATCATACCTACACTGAGTTTGAGGCACGACGGCTTGTATTCTACTGCTCTCGGCTGGTTGCTGTGCCACTAGAGGCGGTGGGATTCGATTCGCAATGGCCCTGGATACTGCTTTCAGCTGGCTCATGCACCATTAGTCATGGTGGGGTTCGTTGCGCAATTCTACTGTTAAGTTGATCATCAAATGTGGTATCCCAGTCTGTAAATCCACTAAATCTCTGTTTTATCAAGTTATCATTGTAGCATATGGGCCAATCAGACACACAATTATTTGTTACATTTAGCAAATCATCTTTAAAACCAGCAAGCCAGCTAAATGGTGCAGTCCTGGTTTCCAACCCCCCAGAGCAACTAACACCCAGTAGCAACCACTGCCATAGCAACCACTGATAACCTCAGTTTACGATGCAGAAGTATGCAGGTGGACTCTGCAACTTTTACTTACTTCTTCCCATAGGAAAGACATTATGCTCATAGAAATTGACTCCTCCCTATTTATTCACAGACAAACCTTTCTGTGAATGAACACACATAGCCCATATATCACTATGTATATTATGACTGTTCAGGTATTTTGTCTTTTGTTTTTGTAACTGTTTTATACATGTTTTATGGTAGATTACTATGTAGTATAATCATGTTTGGTCTCTTTGGATCCGTATTTTGATTATCTAAAAGATGGTGTGTATTAGATGTCGATACCTGTGCGACATATTAGTGTTCTAAGAATCCTTAGTATTTTTTGCCTGAACCCCTCTCAGACAAAGAGTAATAAAACGAGGACCCAGTTTCTTTTTCACAACTCCCGCTGAGAAAGTCAGCCATCTCATTGGTCGAACCCATTTGGAAAGGTGTGACTCTTTCCAGACTTTAAAGGGGTCACACACCGTTCCACCCCTCTTCTTCAGCAAAATCTTCAGATCTTCAGATGTGGCCCAGCCACATGCGGTTCCCCCTAGCCCATGAGAGAGGGCTTTTGACCACAAGAGTCAAACCTACAACACTGGAGTTTGTTTTCTCTCATCCCTGGAGCTCATCATCATGGAAATGTCCTCGACCAGACATTTCTTTCTCTGCATTTTCATCTCTGGATTGCGGTCTACAGAGCCACTTCATACCAAACTAGGTGCTCACACAGGAGAGAGGACTCTCCTGAGCACAACAAAGTCAAGGACAACCTCTGAGTTTCAAGAAATTGTAACTTCAGTCAATCAATGGAACCATCCAGACTTCCTTCAGCCAGGTCAAATGCAAGTTTCGTTTCACCTACCCAGACAGAGGTCTGATGTAAGCTATTGATTACTGTGCTTTGAACTAGAAACTGATGGTTCTTTCACTCACCTTCCTCTTTCCGGTTCCATCCATCCACTTAGCCTTACTGTCCCTTAGCTTTACCTTACCATGAATGCTTGATGTGTGTGTATGTATGTGTTTTGTCTAGTGTGTTTAGTCCTTATGTAATTTGTGCATAAGAACTTTATTAACTGAGTTTCTGATTCTGCCTTGAAAATTAATGTCATTTTACGATTTCTGATTCAAGCTACATGCCCTAATGCATTAATATATAAGAAGTTATTTTCTGTGGCCAAGAAAATATATTTCCTTTGAATACATGTGAATTTACCTTGAATGTTCACTGGACGAACAGGTCAATTGATTGTAATGTGAATTCTGTTCTATCAAGATAATTCTTTTGAATTATCCAAATATTATAATTAATTATAACAAGTTATGATTAATTATTAATATTTTCCCCTTGAGCTAATTCACAACATCATCGTCAAAAGCTATAAATGCTTCACAGATGGTGAAGATGGCCTTGCTAAATGCGAGGTCTATATCAAACAAATCATTTATTTTAAATGATTTTTTCATCACAAATTCGCTTGATTTTTTGTTTGTGACTGAGACATGACTGCAGCAGAATGACTTTTTATCTCTTGCTGAACTTGCTCCTCCGGACTGTGACTTTTTTAGCACTCCAAGGTATAGTGGTCATGGTGGTGGTGTTGCTACTGTTTTCAAAAGCAATTTTAAAAACAAAAAACTGCATATTTGTCACAAATCATGCTGCTACGGCTCCCTCCTTCACCACCAGAGGGAGCCATCACAGTTTCATTGAACTCTACCACACACTCCATTTCCCATAACCCCTTTCCCACTGACTTCCTGTAACCTATCACCTCCACACCCGTCAGCCATCTTTGCTCATTACATGGACTATAAATACAGCCTGATTGCACCCAGCTAATCACGAAGTCATGTATTCCCCAGGTTACAATTCCAAGCGTTTATTCCTGTGTTTGTTTTCTCTGTTGCTGACTCAGTTTGTTCTCCCGGTTCCTGATTGTTCTCAGCCCGCCTACTGACCTTCCTGCTTCGTTTACTGGATTACTCTGTTTGCTAGCTGCCAGCCTCGACCCCTTGCATGGACATTATTAGTGCTTTGGATTACCTTTGTTGTTCCCGTTTGCCCCTTCTTTGACCCTGCCTGTTGTTTTACGCCTTTGCACAATAAAGTCTGCAAATGGATCCCTTTGCGTCTGACCCCTATGTTACAATACTAATGTGTACTCCATCTTTGAGGTACAGTTAATGAGAATCGAAATAGGGGGCCCTGTGTTATGTGCACTGGTCTACGGGCCTCTAAAATAGACTTTATTCAACAGTTCTCAGAGTTTCTTGCTGATATCGTGTCTCATTGTGATAGATTGTTGATTCTTGGAGATTTTAATATTCACCTCTGCTGTCCATCTAAACCCCTGGTGAAAGAGTTTTTATACCTTATTGAATCCTTAAATCTGTCATAATTTGTGTCTAGCCCTACTCACATTTTGGGTCACACTTTGGATCTGGTGCTGTCTTATGGCTTTCCAATAACAAATCTGAGAGTGATTGATGCTGCCTTTTCAGATCTTTTGCCAATTGTGTTTGAATCTGTCTGTGTTTCCACCACTCCTACTTGCTCTCAGTCTGTAAGTTACTCTCATTTTATTCAGCTATCCACTGCCAGTTTATTTTCAGAGCACTATCTAATGCAGAGTCAGGTCAGACCAGAGGTCGACCTTCAAGATCATAAAGCACCCAAAAGCATACAAATGGACACAACCGAATCTGGCAAGGCTCTCAAGAAAGCCTACATGGCACCAGCAAGTCTGGCTCAACTCCTAAAAATTGCACGTCTTGACAAAGGTGTAAATTAAGCCTCCTCCTTGACCAAATGGCTAAGATGAATCACATTCCTCCTCTCAGGACTTCAAAGGGCCTGTGGGGGAGATGGGGTTTTGAAAGGAGCCAGACGGCCACAGAAAGCCAGTCCTAAACAAAAGAATTCCTATTCTCTCTCTTTTAGCCATGAAAAAGGCTCAAAATTGTACAAATATATGCATATTCATGCTGTATGTTAGTCTCTATGTTACTGTACTTCACTTATAACGTCAGGGATAGACGTATCAAATTGTATTCTACTTATGTTTACATTTCTGTATAAACTACAGGTCAATGTACTCATGACCCCGCCATGTTGCATGTCTACATGTTCCTCTGTTTATTTCTTAAATGAGGGAGTATAGCCCAGTCATGTGTCTCATAACACTGCCATTTTATTCTAGTCTAAAACTATTTTCAACTTCTGAAGCAACTTCTTACAGGCGGTCATTAAATGCAAATGAGACACGAAGAGGGACAAAAGAAACAAGTTTCGCGCCAGAATCGGTTCATTATCATTGGATCGCTGACCTCCTGGGGGCGGAACGGCTCAGGAGTTTAAAACAGTTGTGCACATGCAAATCCTTGCTTGAGGCTCGAGTTTGTTGAACCTTCCCGTGACTCGTCGCCACGCACCATGCAGCGCCCCATGCGCCTGGCTCGAGGCTCGAAGTCCATGGACTCCAGGACCTAAACATCTCCGCGCGCCCCGTGCGCTCGCCTCGCCCACACGCTCGCACGGGTCACTCTTTCTCCCTCGAGACCGGTCTCCACCTCTGAGACCGTTTCCTTCTGCAGTTTGTTTCGGCTAAGTTCGTATAATATCATCAACCTCTCCGGGATTACGAAATCTGGCGGACGCCCACGATTGCTGTGAAACCAACAGGACACGAACTTGTCTTTAAAGCACATCGACCGGGACTTGACACACACACACACACACACACACACACACACACACACACACATAGCCATACGCAGGTATCTGATCTAAGTTTAAATAGCTGCGCTTAAGATTTGCCCCTTTTAAATAAGGTGACTGTCCAATGGTTCATGCAGATGTGAATAGCTGATTTAATACTGCAACTCTCTCGCCTGTACCTTTCTCACTCTCTCTCTTGCGTTTATGTTTTATGTGTCGTTTGTTTAGTGTTCGTTATTTGCTAGTTAGTGTTTATTTTTCCCCTTTTATGTAATCAATAAACCTGCATTTGTATTCACGTCGGAATTCGTTACTGTGTTCATTGCTCACAAGTATTACGTCACTTAAACTGCTTTGATTTCGTTACAAAACTGATCCAGTCCTGTAACTTAGCCAATTATGGTGGGAAAGATTAATTTTCAAGGCTAGGCAATTGATTTTTCTTAGAGTTAGAATAAAGGCGGCTAAACACTCACTGGACGAGTGCATTAGTTCGGTTTATTATTGATTCGGCTGTATCAGATAAGCGTATAAAATATGTGTAATTAATAACCATTAATCATACATATTTTATTGTGCTTAAATTAATAACTTTTCATTAGACTAACAAACTTTGCAGATGCCGCCTTCTTTGATAAATCAAATACGGAAGAGATTGTCATGAACTGTCCCGCTGTGGCTCCCTCCTTTCACCCCTAGAGGGAGCCTTCACTTCTGTCATGGACTTTAATTCACTATGGACCATTTTTCACTACATTGCCCATAACCCCTTTCTCTTGAACTTCCTGTTACCTTTCACCTCTCACCCCTGTCGGCCATCTTGTTTCACACTGCATAAATAGCCCGGTTTGTTCACCATTTCCTTGCGAAGTTTTGATTTGTTAATACTGTCAATTCCGAGCGTTATTTCCTGGTTGCCCTCCCGTTGCCGAGCTCCTTTGTTCCTGGTTCCCGTGACTGTTCTCCGCCCGCCTTTCGACCCCTAGCCTGTCCCTTGGATTACCCTGCTCGCTGCCGGCCACAGACCTTCTCGCTTGGATACTGACGCTTTTTTGTTTTGTCCTACGTTGCCCATGTTTGTCCCTGCCAGACCCTGTTTGTTTGACTACGAGTTCTGTTAATAAAGCTAGCACTTGGATCCACCTGTCCACGTCCCGTCATTGTTACAGAGATGTTGGTGATTTTTAATAATGCCTGCTTCATTTCTATCAACTCTGTTGCTCCCTTTAAGCCAAGGAAAGCAAAGAGAAAGAGCATTACTCAGCCTTGGTTAAATGCTAACACCCGTGCTCTTAGACAGGAGTGTCGTAAGGCTGAGCGTAAATGGAAAAGGGACAAATTCCAATTCTCATATCAGTATTTAAGTGCATGCTTAGCTTGCTACCAAAAATCAGTCAAAGCGGCGAAGTCTGAATTCCTTTCTAAACTCATTACTGAAAATGCTAATCGACCGAGGATGCTGTTTAAGACTTTTTGATTTGGTACTAAATTCCATACCTGTTCTGTCCTTTGAACCATCTTGGGAGACCTGTGAGAACTTTCTAAAAAATTTTAACAATGTAGTACTGGATATTAGAGCTTCTGTTAAGTTATCAATAGTTGATCCTCCACTGAGCTGTCCACCCACACAGTTGTTATCCTGTTTTCACCCCATTTCCTCTGCACAGCTAGCAGATATTGTCTCTAAGGTTAAATTGTCTACCTGTGAGTCTGATGTCATTCCAGCTCATCTATTTAAGGAAGTGTTTGCAACCTTGAGTCCGGCTGTAACAGCTATCATTAATAACTCCTTGACAAGTAGAGTTGTGCCTGTTAGTTTTAAACATGCTTTAGTTTATCCCCTGCTAAAGAAACCTCATCTTGACCAATCTATTGTCAGTAATATTAGGCCTATTTCCAAATTGCCTTTTATCTCAAAACTGTTAGAGAGGGTGGTCTACAGTCAGTTGGACTCTTTTATTAGTATGTCCAATGTTCTGGACACTTTCCAATCAGGTTTTAGATCCCTCCACAGCACAGAAACTGCACTGCTGAAAGTTAGCAATGACCTTCTGCAAGTTCTTGGCACTGGCTCTTATGCGATACTTGTCTTATTGGATTTAAGTGCTGCGTTCGAAACAATTGATCATAGTATCCTGTTAAAACGGCTGAGAACGTTGGTGGGTATTCAGGGTGTTGCTCTTCAGTGGTTAGCCTCTTATCTTAAAGATAGAACCTTCTCAGTGAGTATTGGGAAGTTTTCTTCCTAGTCTGCACCTTTGTTATGTGGCATGCCCCAAGGTTGCATCTTAGGCCCTCTTCTTTTTTTCACTATACATGCTACCTTTGAGTGTGATTTTTAAGAAATACAAGATTTCCTACCACTGCTATGCTGACGATACAGTTTTATCTTCCAGCAAAAATGGATGGCAGTGGTTCTTTGGACAAGCTTTATGATTGTTTTGAGGAGATAAAAGGTTGGATGGCTAATAATTTTCTACAGTTAATGAAAGCAAAACTGAAATTCTAATTTTAGGTCACTCTTCAACTGCACCTGATTTTAATTTAGGGTCCCTTTCTGATAGTGTTCAACCCTATGTAAGAAATCTTGGGGTTACATTTGATTCGCTTCTCAACTTTAATAAACAAATCAGTACAGTGGTAAAGGGAAGCTTCTTCCATCTCAGATCTATTGCCAAATTAAAACAGTTGTTGCCTCACAAAGACTTGGAGATTGTAATTCATGCTTTCATAACATCTTGTTTGGACTACTGTAATTCCCTTTATTGTGGACTGCCTCAAACAGCAATTTCTCATTTACAAATAGTCCAGAATGCCACAGTGAGGCTTCTTACTGGAATAAAAATGAAGGATCATATTTCTCCAATCTTAGCATCTTTACATTGGCTTCCTGTAAAGTTCAGAATCGATTTTAAAATTCCTTCACTGCACACATGGACCATAACACATTGCATCTCCCATAATCCCTTTCAGTGACTCTTGAACTATTACCTTCACCCCTATCGGCCATCTTGCTCATTACCCTCTTTACTATAAATACAGCTTAATTTCCATTTCAACCTCGCGAAGCCTTGATTAGGTAACTCTGTCAATTCCGAGCAATATCTCCCATGTTCCCTTTGTTTTCCCATTGCCGTCTCTGTGCCCTGGTTCCTGATCCTGTTCTGCCTGCCCCTCGACCCCTCTCCTGCCTTTGGATTACTCTTGTTAGCCTGCCGCCTACCCTGACCCACTCGCTCGGACATTGACATTCCCTGTTTGTTCTACGTTGTTCCTGTTTTTATTTTCATATGCTTTTTATACACTGTATCTGCTGTATTGTATTTCTATTTGTTGTACAGCACTTCGGCGCAACTCTGTTGCTTTTAAATGTGCTATAGAAATACATTTTGACTTGACTTGACTTGACTTGAGTGTTTCCACATCTGAGATAAAGGCAGTCAAAAGAACCAAGCAGAATGATGAGGATAAGCTCTTCAAAAAATTAAACCTGCTCTAATAATAAAGGGGGAAGAAATGTGCATGATTGTGTGATTTGTAAATTAACACGAAGTACATTTAGTGTAACTCTCAGCTTGTTATTTTAAGATAAAAAGTAAAATCATTTATTGTTGCACTGCACTGTTGTTTTGTATCTTAATTCATTATATTGAAGATATGTGGCAATAAAACTTTTTTGAATATTCTGGTTGTATTTCAGTGTTACTGTACAGCATTTAATTAGTAATGCACTTCGATAGTATTTTATTCCAGTATAACTGTAACACTACTTCAGTTGTATTGCACTAAAACACAGTTGTAGTAAAACTGCAAAATTGCATACGTAACCATGGTTCCCTGAGAACGGAACGAGACACTATGTCCTCTAGGGGTTGCTATGGGGGAACGTGTCTTTCATGACCCGTGTCTGAAGTCTATATACAAAAACCACAATAGTACTGGCCAGCGACAGCCTGTCTCTGCGTCATTACTGGCATGACAACATAGTATAACAGGGCGGCGATCAAACACATCATTCGCTTCTTCATCTGAAGCTCAAGTCCAAAGTATGGTGACGATGCAGTGTCTCGTTCCCTTCTCAGGGAACCATGTTTACATACGTAACCTGAGACATTCCCTTTCAAGGAAAATCGAACTGTGTCCTCTAGGGATTGCTATGGGGAGTGCAAGCCAGACATCAAAAGCGAGCACTAAGTACCAGCTCTAGCCAAGGTGAGGGAGCTGCCACAAAGACGTCCAGGCAGCTGTCAGTGAATTAATCCATTTGAGCTGCATACCCAAGAACTTACCTGTAAGGGCAGGGCTAACAGAAGCCTGACCCTAGGGCAGAGCTCAGACTTGGAATCAGAAAGCAAGAGATTCCTTAAAGGGATATAACCAATTGTCTAGGACAGTAATCTAGACCTTGGCTACCTATAGCTCTGAGTGACCTCGTTCAAATTCACACATAATCCCTATTACAAACAGACGATAGTTTCGCCGGTTCGACCCACTCTGTACCTTTAAAAGCAGGCACCCTCTGTCTTGGCTGACGCAGCATTCACGCATGTCCTGATTTTTCTGAGTTTAATGTGTTCCTGGGTCAACATATTTTGTTGACCCTGGAACAACATTTTAATCCAAAAAATTAGTCTTGACCACATCCTACACCTAAACCTAACCTTACCCATGAGTAATCCCTAAAATGAGTGGAAACGATAGATGACTGACACTGATGTACAAGCACCAAACACTGATTATAAGTCTAAATCTCACAAAAACTATAACCAAACAAATTACAAAAAATTTGTTTAATCACAATGTTGTCCCAGGGTCAACAAAGATGTTGATCCAGGAACATGTCACACTTGGTAAAATAAGGTTCTGCCAGCATTCACCGACCGAAAGACCGACTACTTCATGACAAACAAACAAGCCTCTGCACAAGCCAGAGTGGTGAAAGGAAAAACACATTGGGCAGCGGCAAGTGGCCAACTAATCAATGAGGTTGTAACAAAGCTCTGTCCAATAATCGGGGCGAGCATTCAGCAGCCTAGGATAGATGCCTAACCATGAAAGGAGAGGAGGATCCACCTATTCTGCCCACGGACAGCGTGCTTCAAGTGACCCTGCCTATGATCATCCCATGTCAGGAGAGATGTTACAAGTCAAGTCAAGTCAAGTTTATTTGTATAGCGCTTTTTACGAAACAAATCGTTTCAAGGCGGCTTTACAGCAAATTAAAGTTTGTACAATAATTAAGGTATGTTAAATTAAAGTTTTTACAATAAATAAAGTTTGTTAAATTAAAGTTTGTACAATTTGTACAATGGTAACAGTAATGATTATATGTTGCAATCAAATCACTGTAGTAAAATTGGGTAGTGATGTATGGTGTTTCAGGGCTGATATCATCTAAAGTCCTCCAAGGGGTTGGCATCATTATCTCTTCTTAGGTGTTCCTGATCCAGAATGTAGCTTGTGTAATTCCTAGTTACAATGGGATTTCAATCCTGTGGCAGAAACAGAGAACAAATAGGAACATAATTAGCGTAGCTGCTGTTCAAACCAAGCAAAAGGATTCGTTCAACCAAAGCTAAAGATTAATAATGTGCAACTGATCAGATATAGCTGCAGTAAAAGATTATGAGATGCATTATGTGAATGCTTGGCTAAAAATATGCGTCTTTAGACAGATTCTAGATTTAGACAGAGAGAGTGTGTCTGAACCCCGAACGTTATCAGGAAGGCTGTTCCAGAGTTTGGGAGCCAAATGTGAAAAAGCTCTACCTCCTTTAGTGGACTTTGCTATTCTAGGTACGACCAAGAGCCCTGAGTTTTGCAATCTTAGGGAGCGTGATGGATTGTAGCGTGGTAGAAGACTAGTTAGGTATGCTGGAGCTGAACCATTTAGGGCCTTATAGGTAAGAAGTAGTATTTTATAGTTGATACAGAACCTAATAGGTAGCCAATGCAGAGACTTTAAAATTGGGGTAATATGGTCATATTTTCTTGACCTGGTAAAGACTCTAGCAGCTGCCTTTTGGACTAACTGCAGCTTGTTTATTGAAGATGCAGGACAACCACCTAGCAATGCATTACAATAGTCCAGCCTAGAGGTCATAAATGCATGAACTAACTTTTCTGCATCAGAAACGGGTAACATGTTTCGTAGCTTGGCAATGTTTCTAGGATGGAAGAATGCTGTTTTTGTAACATGGGAAATATGATTTTCAAAAGACAAGTTGCCATAACACCCAGACTGTTGACTGTAGAGGAAGCAGCAGTACATCCATCTAGTTGCAAATTGTAATCCAAGAGATTCTGTGTATTATTTTTTGGTCCAATAAATAATATCTCTGTCTTATCTGAATTTAATAGGAGAAAATTATTGGTCATCCAATCTTTTACATTTTTAACACATTCTGTTAACTTTGATAATTTAGAAGTTTCATCTGGTCTTGTTGAGATATATAGTTGAGTATCATCAGCATAACAATGCTAGAGAGTTTGAGTCAGAGACACCAAATTTACTACAGTTAATGTTGAGGCTGTCCTCTATCAGTCTGCCAAATCAAAACAACTTTCCCGCAATTGGTTCTATGGGCTGCCATAGACTTGCGGCGGAAGAAGAAGAAGAAGAAGAAGAAGAAGAAGAAGAAGAAGAAGAAGAAGAAGAAGGAGAAATATAGCTGCAAGCAGACATTATCGGGGCCAAGCACAAGGTAAGGGAAGCATGAGACCAACTGCAGCAATGAGTAATTAAAGCCATTTTAGGATGATTTTAGACAAAATGGTGGAAAAATCATAAATACAAACTGTAGTAATATTATTTAATGGTTTATCACTTTTGACCAATGCAAACTTTCCTCTTTCAGAATGCCAAATTTCACAACTTTCCCGCAATCGGTTCTATGGGCTGCCATCCAAGCGGCAAAATGAGGAGCTAAGCATGGCATGGCACATCAGACCAAATGCAACAATGAGTAATAAATGCCATAATAGGATGGTTGTAATTGAAATTGAAATGTAATTGAAAAAAAATCATTAATACAACTTTCAGTAATAGGATTAAATGGCTTATCGCTTTTGAAATCCATAAGTTTTTGTCACCGTGGTCTATAGATGATCTGCGCCAAATTTGGTGAAAATCGGACAAACAGTCTAGGAGGAGTTCAAAAAAGTTTTCAACATGAATCAAAATGGCGGACAGGAAGTTCAGCTTACAATGGCATAATTGGTATTTATGTTGTTGGCATGACCCAAGGAAAATTTTGAGACCAGTTTTATGACAATAGGCTAATGCAATCAAAAGTTATTAGCATTTTTGAAAGTTGCATAATTAATGGTTTATGAATGGTTCATTACTCTTGACCAATAGGTGGCGCTGTTACCAAATTGATGTTGCACGGTCATTGCGAGGTGACAACAGCACATACAAAATTTGGTGTAAATATCTCCAACCTTTGCAGAGATACAGTCTCCGATGCAGTTTGGCATCTTTCCAGCAAATTCGATGATGCGTTAAACGAAAACCGTTTCGTGTATCGACACAAATTCCATAAATTTTTGTCACAAGGGGCACAGCTTTCTTATTGCATCTTATAGTTAAATGGTTACTTGCATTGATTTCCATTGTGTGGTGCTTACGCAAGTGTCCAGATGCCAGCTCAAAGGTAGTCCTGATGATTTCATGGAGATGGAGCCTTCATTGTTCCATTGATCGGCTGATCGGATGGTTACAAAGGGGCTGAGTTGTAGATGCCAAGATAGAGAGGGCCCAGCCTTATGCTGGAATCCCCATGGCGAGGATTTTCAGGAAGTTCAGCCAATATTGGCATAATTGGTATCGGTGTTCTCGGCACGATCCAAGGAATATATCAAACTCAGTTTTATTACAATAGGCTAATGTGAGCAAAAGTTATTAGCATTTTTAGAATTTTCGTTATAACTTTTGACCACAAGGTGGCGCCACTCTCAAATTTTTTGTGTACATTCAGGGCATGGTGCCGAACATTTTTGTAATTATTGTCGAAACGATCCGGTAATGCGTTCTTAAGATACAGCAATTTACAACTAAATTCAAAATGGCCGACGCCCAAAATGGCCGAATTGGGAAAATTGGATATCATTCTACTCGGCATGATGCACTGAATCTAAAGACACCAGTTTTGTGATTTTTGAACAAACCATTCAGAAGTTATTAGCTAAACTAGCCATTTTTCATATCTCCTGACTACTAGGTGGCACTGCGCTGAAACACTGCAGGTAGTCTCAGGTCATGCTTGTTATAACACACACCAAGTTCGGTCTCAATACACCAAACCGTTGCGGAGATATAGCCTCACGTCCATTTTTGCGCGCTTTTCGTAGAATTTGTTTGTGCGTTATTCGAAAACGGTTGGTCGAATCAACTTGAATTCCATAACTTTTTGCCAGCATGGCCTTAAGATGATCTGAGCCAATTTTGGTGAAAATCAGACAAACCGTCAAGGAAAAGTTTGAAAAAGTAGGTTTTACAAACTATTAAACATAGAAAAAAAGAAGAAGAAGAAGAAGAAGGAGAATAATAACGGCAACAAATACAATAGGTGCCTCCGCACCTTCGGTGCTTGGCCCCTAATAATAAATATAGCTGCAAGCAGCAATTACGGGGCCAAGCACAAGGCAAGGGAAGCATGAGACCAAACTGCAGCAATGAGTAATTAAAGCCATTTTAGACAAAATGGTGGAAAAATCATAAATACAACCTGTAGTAATATGATTTAATGGCTTATCACTTTTGACCAATAGGTGGCGCTGTTATCATATTGATGTAGTGAGTTCTGTGTGATGTAACATTAACACACACATTGACTTAAAGACACCAAATTTGCTATGATGACTGTGCAGTCTTTCAGAATGCCAAATTTCACAACTTTCCCTCTGTAACAAAAGTTATTAATTTAAGCACAATAAACTATGTATAAATAATGGTTATTAATTACACATACTTTATACACTTCTCTGAAACAGCCGAGTCAAAAATAAACCGAACTAATGCCCTCGTCCAGCGAGTAGGCTATTAGCCGCCTTTATTCCAACTCTAAGAAAAATTAATTTCCTAGCCTTGAGAATTAATTTTCCCCACCGTAATTGGCTAAGTTACAGGACTGGATCAGTTTCGTAAAGAAATCAAAACAGTTTAAGTGACGTGATATTTGTGAGCAATGAACACAGCAACGATTCAAACGTGAATACAAAATGTGGGTTTAATGACTACATAAAGGGGAAAATAGCAAACAGACAGAGCAAATGACGAACACTAAACAAAAACACATTAAACATAAACGAACAGAGTGAGAAAGTGTATGTGTGTGAGAGAGAGAGAGAGAGAGTTGCAGTTTCCAATCAGCTATTCACATCCCAAATCATCAGAAAAACCTGAATCTCCTTGACCTACAAGGGGCACAGCTTTCTTATTGCATCTTATAGTTAAATGGTTACTTGCATTGATTTCCATTGTGTGGTGCTTACGCAAGTGTCCAGATGCCAGCTCAAAGGTAGTCCTGATGATTTCATGGAGATGGAGCCTTCGTTGTTCCATTGATCGGCTGATCGGATGGTTACAAAGGGGCTGAGTTGTAGATGCCAAGATAGAGAGGGCCCAGCCTCATGCTGGAATCCCCATGGCGAGGATTTTCTCCCCGGAAGGGGAGCATAGAGTTTTGACCCAAGGAGGAAGAAACTGAACTGAACGGAGGTGTGTCTGGCAACTTTTAAGTTCAGGCAAAAGTAAACACCCATCCTGGCGATCTGACGAATGACAGTGTGAGGGTCTTTTGGCGGGAGAAATTCCTTTGTGTCCCCAGACCGCCTGATTTGCATCTTGATAGTTTATTGATATTGTGTAACTTTTGCCCAAAGGTGTGATGAAACCATACACTGCACATTAAATCATGTACTATACATCATCAGTTCAGAAATGGAAAGAGAATTACGTGGATACCAAAAATGCCAGGTACTGTACAATTTCACAATGGTTAGACACAAAAAGCAACAAAACTCTACTGGTGTAAAGTTTTGTCATGATTATGAATTTGTGCTTGAACAATGGTGGCTGTGAGCCTACACACAAATTCAGGAATACGCTATTTACAGTCTGACTATGGTTTTTCTAGCTTGAATGTAACTGTCCTTTTAGGAGTGGAGTCCATGTGTGTCTGTGTGTGTGTGTGTGTGTGTGTGTGTGTGTGTGTGTGTGTGTGTGTTAATGGGTGAAAGTGGGGGCTGCACCCCCCCCCCTCTCTCCTTAGTACACCCTTTGAAGCAGATAAGGACAAGGGGATGTTCAGCATCTTTTGAGGCCTAAAACTGCCAGGATAGCAGACTCGTTGGAGCCATAAGCAATAAACTAGTGGGGGAGGTTGACCAAGTTTCTCAACTGATCATCTTCTACCACAAATACTCTACACCGCAATCGGTTCTATGGGCTGCCATCCAAGCGGCAAAATGAGGAGCTAAGCATGGCATGGCTCATCAGACCAAATGCAACAATGAGTAATAAATGCCATAACAGGATGGTTTTAGGTGAAATGGCTGAAAAATCATTAATACAGCCTTCAATAATAGGATTAAATGGCTTATCGCTTTCGGTCAGAAGGTGGCGCTGTAATCAAATCACTTTGTTGTGTTCTGTGTGAGGTGACAATGGCACACACAAAGTTTGGTATAATTATGTCAAAGCTTTAAAGAGATATAGCCTCAAACTGATTTTGTCACCATGCCTAACATTTGTAGCGGCGTTGTACGAAACGGTTTTGTCTATCGACACGAAATCCATAACTTTTTATAAGCATGGTCTGAAGATGATATGATTCAATTTTGGTGAAAATCGAACCAAAGGTTGAGGAGATCGAAAAAGTAGGTTTTCAACATGAATCAAAATGGCGGACAGGAAGTTCAGCTTACAATGGCATAATTGGTATTTATGTTGTTGGCATGACCCAAGGAACCTTTTGAGACCAGTTTTATGACAATAGGCTAATGCAATCAACAGTTATTAGCATTTTTGAAAGCTGCATAATTGATGGTTAATGAATGGTTCATTACTCTTGACCAATAGGTGGCGCTGTTACACAAATTCCATAACTTTTTGTCAGCGTGGTCCATAGATGATCTGAGCCAAATTTGGTGAAAATCTGACAAACGGTCTAGGAGGAGTTCGAAAAAGTAGGTTTTCAACATGAATCAAAATGGCGGACAGGAAGTTCAGCCAATATTGGCATAATTGGTATCGGTGTTCTCGGCATGAGCCAAGGAATATATCAAACTCAGTTTTATTACAATAGGGTTATGTGAGCAAAAGTTATTAGCATTTTTCAAAATTTCATTATAACTTTTGACCACAAGGTGGCGCTGCTCCCAAACTTTTTGTGTACATTCAGGACATGGTGCCGAACATTTTTGTAATTATTGTCGAAACAATCCGGAAATTTGTTCTTAAGATACAGCAATTTACATCTAAATTCAAAATGGCCGATGCCCAAAATGGCCAAATTGGAAAAAATTGGATATCCAGGGTTCCCACTCTAAGCCAAATGTCAAATTCCCTGACTTTCACTGACTAAAAAGCTGAATTTCCATGACCTATAATGAACAGATTCATCCATTTGCAAGCATAATTTACTTGTTCACAGACATTTTAGTACAAAAAAAACCCCACATACAGACTACTTTTCTACTATTTTCTGTTTGTCATCAAGTTCATAATTTCGTCTATTTCTTACAGTTTATTTCTTCACATTTAGATTTTCTAACGTCTACTTTACACACCCAGTCTTTGAGGTGGTCATTTTACAGCCAAAACTCTTGAAATGTACTTTTTCCTGGCATGTTTGCTTGGTTAACAGGTGCAGCCTGCATTTGATTTAACAGGTTAGTTCACGTAAAAATGAAAATTCTGTCATTAATTACTCAGCCTCATGTTGTTTCAACCCCGTAAGACCTTCTTTCATTTTCAGATGATCAACGAAGTAGTCCATTTGATATCAGTGTTTCAACTCTAATTTTACAAAGCTACAAGAAAACTTTTTTGCCTAAAAGAAAACAAAAACATTTTATTCAACATTTTCGTCTCTGTGGTACTCTTTCGGAAGCGCATCCACCAGTAAAGACGAAAATGTCAAATAAAGTAATTATTTTTGTTATCTTTGAGCAAAAACGTATACTCCTAGCTTCATAAAATTACATTTGAATCACTTTATTGATCATCTTGGTACTTTTATGAGCCTTAAACAAGGTAGGACCCTTGCTGTCTATAGGATGGTCATTCGGATTTCTTATCTTAAATTGTGTTCCAAAGATGAAAGAAGGTCTTTTGGGGTTGGAACAACATGAGGGTGAGTAATTAATGACAGAATTTTCATTTTGGGGTGAACTAACCCTTTAAGTGATTGCCAGTTGACAAGTGGGAGGGGAATAAAATGGCACTGAAAAAGCCTATAACAATAGATAAAACATGATAAAAAAAAAAAATTTAAGAAACAAACAAAATTCCCTGATATTCCATGACTTGGACAAAAATTCCCTGACTTTCAATGTCTGGAATAGACCTTTTAAAATTCTATGACATTCCAGAAATTCCATGACCCGTGGGAACCCTGGATATCATTCGACTCGGCATGATGCGCCGAATCTAAAGACAAGTTTTGTGATTTTTGAACAAACCTTTCAGAAGTTATTAGCTAAAATAGCTATTTTTCATATCTCCTTACCACTAGGTGGCACTGTGCCGAAACAATGCAGGTAATCTCAGGTCATGCTTGTTATAACACACACCACGTTTGGTCTCAATACGCCAAACCGTTGCGGAGATATTGCCTCACATCCATTTTTGAGCGCTTTTCATAGAATTCTTTAGCGTGTTATTCGAAGATCTGAGCCAATTTTGGTGAAAATCAGGCAAACCGTCTAGGACGAGTTCGAAAAAGTAGGTTTTACGAACTATTAAAAATAGAAAAAAACCGAAACCTTACTGTTACAAAATTTTTGTGTCCAGTCAACTCGCCATGAACCACAGATTCAGAGAAAAATAGAATTTTGTTTGTGGCTTACGGTTCAAAAGTTATTAGCATACAAAAAGTGAAAGTTTGGACAAGTGGTGGCGCTAGAGAGTTTGAGACAGAGACTCCAAATTTGCTACAGTTAATATTGAGGCTGTCCTCTATCAGTTTACCAAATCAAAACAACTTTCCCGCAATTGGTTCTATGGGCTGCCATAGAAACGCGGCGGAAGAAAAATAACGCTAACAAAAACAATAGGTCCCCTTTGCACCTACGGTGCTTGGCCCCTAATAATAATAATAATAATACCGAGAACAAAAACAATAGGTGCCACCGCCCCTTCGGTGCTTGGCCCCTAATAATAATAATGCTAACAAACACAATAGGTGCCTTCGCACCTTCTGTGCTTGGCCCCTAATAACGCCAACAAACACAATAGGTGCCTTCGCACCTACGGTGCTTGGCCCCTAATAATAACGCCAACAATCATTAAACAGTAGGTAAAGGATCAAGTGAACAGGTGGAAGTCTTAGACTTCATGATTTGCTTAGTAATATTGTCGACTGAAGGCAGCTCAAAATTAGAAAAAGTATTTGCGGACCAGCAAATGTAATTATATCAATTTTGAAAATCACTAGACATTAAAACAGAATTACATAATTCATGATGTAGTTTCAGTCTTAGAATTTAAAAAAAAATTTAGCATAAGATACACATTGAGTAGGAGAAAGTGAAACAGTATCATGAGATTTCAACAGTTTGTTCACAGTACTGTATAGAGTCCTTGTATTAGATTGACCATTAGCAATAATATTTGAGTAGAAAGATGATTTTGCTCTTTCAAGTGCAGCCTTGTAGGAAACCAGATGCTCAGAATACATCTGTTTATGTACTTCAAGACCAGTTATTTTGCATAGTCTCTGCAATCGATGACCTAAAGCTTTTTGATGTTGAAGTTCAGAAGAATACCAAGGCGAAGAGTTAACAAAAGATACATTACGAGTTCTCAATGGAGCCACAGAGTCAAGTATTTCAGACAGACTGTTATTATAAAAGTGTACCAAATCAGATGTAGAAGTAGAAAAAGAGCTTTACAAGTCTGCTCCTGAGTTTAAGTGGCCTGGAACATGGACTGCTCTGACTGACAAAAACTGGGTCTAAGCCCAGAGAAGAACACGCCTCGCCAGCCTGCACAGGGGCCGGGAATGTAATCCTTGACAAGTCAGGTACGAAACAACAGTTATGTTGTCCGTCCTGACTAGCACATTACAACCCTTCAACTGGGGTAAGACCATCTTGCGAGGACAGAACGCCCCCAGCTGGACTCCCATCGCAAGAGTGGGGGCTTTGAAGGCCGTCATAAACGGGCCGTGTTTGCACGACCCCAGGGCTTCTTCTCGAACTCTGAAGGCTGGGATGTGCAGAGTGTCAGAGGAAGTGCTCAACGTAAGGACTCAACCTAAAACAGCCCAAGTCGCAGTATGCAGCGGGACAAGATCTGAGCCAGGAGGCCACAGTAAATAGGCTCGCGCAATTCATCCCAGGACCCTGAGGACGAGAGGACTTGGCTGTTGACCTCAGGTCTACTCGCTTGCGTGAGCATGAGCGAATCGGCCGGTGAGATCTAGGACCCCAATTTTTATGAGGGGATGTCATAGGGGGTGGTTCACTCCACCGGACCTCACAATGGCGCTGTAAAGAGGATTAGTGTGATCGAACCACAGATGGTTGGCGCTCTGCCTCTCTGGACCTGCACGGGATGAGCTGGCGAAAGGCAGCAGACTGGTGCTTCGCTGCACAGAACTTCTCCACTACAGTGGTGACCGACTCTCTAAACAGGCCATCCTTAGAAATGGAAGCGTCCAAAAGAAAAGTCTTGTCTTTCTTTTATGTCAGTGAGCGTGAGCCAAAGGTGGCGCTCGACTGACACCATATCTGCCATGAACCTACCCACTGACCGAACCGTATGCTTGGTAGCTCTAAGCACCAAGTCTGTAGCTTTCCTGAGCTCCTTAACCTCCTCAGGTGTCAGGCCTTCAACTTTATCCAGCTCCTTGAGAGCATCTGCCTGATAGGCCTGAAGCACGCCCATCGAATGCATGTAAGATTTTCCAACTAAAACGGAAGTAACCCTATTATGGAATATGGCTAGTCAAAAAACGATTATCTAATTTAGGGTCTGACTAAGTGCCGGTTCGTCATCCCATTCCAACCCCAGTTTGTCCACCGCACATGTCATAACGTCTCGCTGTAAGATGGAGACGTGCGTTTCTCCTGTCTGCTTGGGGGGAGAGAATTGTACGGTTCGCCTATTAAATTCTCATAGTCGGAGGCCGCGGTGGACAACACGTCTTCGTCATATGGCTCACAACCGAAAGAAATTGCATCGCAAGCTTCTGGAGTAGGCCGTAAGTGATCATTCATAAAAACAACCGGCTCCACGTAGCATTGTTCGAGTTCTGGAACGTGGCTCGGAGAGAGCGAGCAAAAAGTAGAAAACCCCGTCGCCTCACTCTCCATAAGCTCTGGTTCACATGCATCACCCAAGTGACCGTCTCATGTGGTACCTCGGCAACTGCAGAAACAGAACGTCACACAGCAAAATCCTCAGTGTTAAATTAACAACTCCACAAACAGCATCACCAGCTTCACACTTTACTTCCCAGTTTAACTTTATTTCTGTCATACAAAAGTTCTTAATGAGAATTAACAGAGGTTTACATATTGACTTTACCTCTCAAAACATCATTATCACTATGGTCAGTGTTTGCTTTAGTTGATCTCTCAACCCTTAAATGGAAAGTATTTTTAGTTTTTTTTCTTGCTGCTATAGTTCTGTTTGCAGAGCACATTTTTAAAATAAAGAAAACCCAAGAGAAAATGTGACTGGTAGACATTGGTTACTTTGTGTTGAAAGAAATTCCCAAGAAGTCACTTGATTGACTCTTACATTTTACACTATTGAATATGAAAGACTTTTGTTTCTGCAAAAAAAAAAAAAAAACAAATGCACAGAAATCTTATGCTTATGGCACACATAAGCATGAAGAATTGGCATAAGAATCTCAACAATGGTGACAATCAAGAAAATATTCAGACAATTCAGATGCATAATTTATTCATGTTGCAATGCATTCTGGGAGCCATGAATGAGTTTTGATTTGTGTACCCAGAATTCACTGCAGCATAAAACTTTTTGTTTATTGTCACCATCATTGAGATTCATGAGCCCAACTAAAGCAAACACTGATCGCATTAATGGTAATTCAAATGAAGCAAATTCAACAATTATTGTTGAATAATAACTTTTTAGCCCAACTGGTCATTAATGTGTGAAGCTGGTGATGCTTGTGGAGTTGATTAATACTCTTCTGCTGAGATTTTCAGAGTGTTCATGTGTTTTATTTCAGTTGATTTCATCTGAGAATGTGACTGTATTGCGTTAATTTGAACTGGTTAAGAATAGAATCTATGATAAATTGTGTGATGTTTGACACATTAATGTGTTAAATATTTTAACACACTACCTGTTTTAAGAAGAATAACACACTGGTTAACATAAAATGTGTTGTCCTTAACTAGACACCGACGTGTTAAATATAACACAGGTTGTGTTTTTAACACATTTGTGTTTTTATTATTTAAATAAAATATAAACGAATATCACACTGGTTGAGTTAAAATTAACACAAAATGTGTTGTCCTTAACTAGACACACATCTGTTTTAAGAGTGCCAGTCATTTTGATTGCAAAAAGTGTCCCATTTGACAAGAATCTACCCTATTTTCACATCTTTACTTCATTTATTACTCATTTGTTAATGTTTTTGCAGTACCCAATCTAAAGTTGAGACTATTCATCATTTGTAAATGTTTTTTAGTATTTTTATTGCCACTGGACTTTTAGCTACTATAACAACGTTTATGTAAATGGTGGTTAGTTCAGTTTAGCTGAATGCTTGGTAAACACATAACACACATTGTATCATTAAACAGAATATTCCTTGTATCATACATTAACAGGAGTAGGAAAAACATATTTTCAAGAAAATGCAATACTATATATATATATAATGCAATATAAACAGATTGAATTGTGTTGCCTTATCAAATCAAATTGGCCCTGTACACTGCTGACCCCTTACCCAGCCCTTAAACCTACTCATTCCACCAAACCTCAGGCTTATAATCAGTGTTTGGTGCTTGTACATCAGTGTCATTCGTCTATTGTTTCCTCTGATTTTAAGTCAGCTTTATTTATATAGCGCTTTTTACAATACAAATTGTGTCAAAGCAACGATTTTAGAGATTAGTCATGGGTAAGGTTAGGTTATGTAACAAGCAGTCTGTTTGGGATCCATGTGCAAGTTTATTGAACAATAATCAGAATACAACAGGCAGGGGTTGATAGACAGCTTCAAACACAATGTAGGCAGAGCAAGAGAATGGTCAGAGTCCATGCAAGGGTCGAGGCAGGCAGCTAGGAAACAAAAGGATTATCCGTAGACAGGCATGGGTCAATAGGCAGGCAGAGATCAATCAGAAATGAGAAACAATCAAGGTCAGCAACAGAGAAACAAACAGGAAATAAACGCTCAGAATTATCAGCTACAGCAAAACAAGACTTCATGTGGGACTGAGCGTGAATGTGGCTTTTATAAGCTAGTTCAAGATGGCCGACACCTGTGCCGGCAATCAGCCCAGGTACTGGGTTATGGGTAATGGAGTCCGAGAAGAGGTCTAGTACTCAGGAGATGATTCCCTCTGGTGGTGATTGGAGGGAGCCACAGAAACCAGATTTGTGACGGGTTAGGTTTAGGGATGTGGTCAAGACTACATTTTTGGATTAAAAAAATAAATAAATAATAATAATTAATTAATTAACAAAATATGTTGACCCAGGAACACATCTAACTAGGGTTGGGAATCGAAAATCAATTCCGATTCTGGAATCGGATACTTGTTATAAAATAAAAATTTCGATTCCTCTTATCGATTCCTGTGCACAGTTTTTTCACCTGGCAATCTGCCAGGACCTTCCGCGAGTCCAATCTGCCAGGACTTTATGGTAACCTAACATCAGTTTACATAATGGACTGCGGGAAGTGCTCAAAAGTGTGGCTACACTTTGTAAAAACTGAAGACAAAGCTAAGTGTAATTACTGTAATAAACTAATATGTTGCAAGCAAGGTGTCACGACCAACATGACTAAGCATCTGCCGTTGGTTTACCATGTCGAAATAAAAGAATGCACCGTGCTTGATTCATTGCGCATCCCCAGTGCCCATCCCCGGCGACAACGCTTGTAGCTACTACTGTTTCATCTATTAAAATAGTTACATTTTGTATGCAATAGTAAATTGATTATAATTCGTTTCGTTTTATTATTACATTAATTTAGAAAAAACGTTTGGAGCATTTTTTGTTCGTTAAATACAAGTTTTCTTTTTTAAAAGGACTGAACAGCAGCCAGCGGAAGACTGTTCATACACAGTAAATTCCCCGGTGTTAAATCAACACCGCTCGGTGTTCATATGGGAACCACCAGCAGGGTGTTAAAAGTAACACTGAAGCAGTGTTAGAGTTAATGAGGTATTTTAGTGGTTAATTAAGTGATGATTGATCATTATTGAAGACACCTGATGATAACAAGCAGAATCACCAAAGAAGAATTTTTTCAATTTTAAGCAACCATTATAGTGATCAGTGGTTGCATTAGTTGGGACCTTGACCCTTACATTTTTAAGATCAGAGTTTGTTTCACTGCTGTATTTCATTTATAACAGTCAGACAAACCAAAGGAAAGGCATCCATGTGTCCTTGATGTTATGTAAGCTTTTTATAAACGTACAGTGTGTCCTTTATAATAGAGTTAGGTTTTTCTGATGGTTACATCATCCCTGTGGGCAATATATCTGTAATCAGACAGAATTTTTTTTTTTTTTTTGGTCAAAATCTTAAAAAAAAAAAAAAAATTTAAGACACAGAGACATGAAGAATCAGCATGAGAATCACAACCATGGTGAGCCTCAAATAATCATGTTGTAGCCAATCAAACTCCATTGCTCCCATCATGCATTGCAGCATGAATAAATTATGAGTTGAATTGTTTTTTGTTACTTTGTAATTTATTTTATTTGTCACCATTGTTGAGATTCTTACTCTGGTTCTTGATGTCTGTGTGTGCCCAAACACATACTTTTTCCAGAAACATTTTTAAATTTATAAATCACATCATGACAGCTTGTAAGAAACTCTTCTAAACCCCCCAAAAAAATCTTTCATTGAAGTTTCACAAGAAGTTTTATCAACGATTTGATGAATTCAATGTTTCAAATCATCTGCTGATCTTTGTTTGTTTGACTGTTATAACTGAAATACAGCAGCCAAACAAACTCTAATGTTAAAACTGTAAGAGTCAAGAGCCCAACTAATACAAAAACTGACCGCTATAATGGTTGCTTAAAAATTGTGATTTTCGTCTTTGGTGATTCTGCTTGTTATCATCAGGTGTCTTCAATAATGATCAATCATCACTTAATTAACCACTCAAATACCTAATCAACTCTAACACTGCTTCTGTGTTACTTTTAACACCCTGCTGGTGGTTCCCAAATGAACACCGAGCGGTGTTGATTTAACACCCGGGAATTTACTGTGTAGTCTGTTGGATCAAATTACCTTCTCAAATCATCACGACTTCTAAAATAAAACCTATAGATCTAAAACGGTTAAAGTAGCTATAAAACAATGTTAGTTTAAACGTTAAACCTCGATAAATGTGCGCTATTAGGCGCATATCCAATTGTTTTTGCGGCGGAGAAGCTGAAGCGTGCTTTGCAGAACTTGGAGGTGGCAGCGTGATCATTTGCATTGTTTCAGTGGAAACAATTTTAAATTACCCATCAGTTAACAAAAGTAAGAGTAATACATCATTCGAAATGTAAAGGGTCTACTTTTATTTGTGTGCACTCTCAATATCAAAAAAACAAAGGCAAGAAAACAAACATAGCTTTCTGGCGGCTTGTACTTGAATAGGAGCGCAACACTAAAACGAACAAACATGATACATATATAAATAGAAAGCTTTAAATTATTACTTAACGAAATAAAACAAATAAATAAACTTTTTCATTAAGTAATCTAAAGATGCATTTCTCTCCGTCCAAAGATAGATTGCAAATCAGGGTCTTTGCAACACAATCTCAGAATACACTAGTTAATTAATGAATCATTCAAATATTTTCTTAATGTTTCCCCCGAAACATTCATTGTAATTACTATTGCCGGTGCTTTGTGGCAAGATGGTGTTGTGTCTTTCAGATATGCTGTTCTTATCGTTATGTTCTGCTTATAATGACATACAGGCTTATGATTTGATTAAACGGTGGCACAGAAAATAAACATGTTTGATATACTAATGTTTGACTTTTGTTATTGTTGTTTACCACATTGGAATCGAAACCGGGAATCGATAAGAATCGGAATCGATAAGCGGAATAGGAATTGGAATCGGAATCGATAAAATTCAAATGATACCCAACCCTACATCTAACTAGACAAAATCAGAACGTACAAACCTGTCCCTAACCCTACTTGTATCACCCCTCAATAACAGCAGAAATGTTGTGCATTAAGAAAAGTTTTTAATCATTGTAGAACATCTATTAAATATTTTGTAGATTTTCAAAATGTGCATGATCATATGAATTAGAAGTTTAATAACAATTGTAAGCATTTTAATTTGCATAAAATATTGTTAGGTAATGTTTAATACATTCATTAGTAAACATTAACAAACATATTATTTCATGTTTCTAGATATGTGAACATAAATTAACTAATGATCTGTTAAGAATTACATAATGGTTGTTAATGATTTATTAATTAAAGTTATTATAAAGTGTTACCCAGAAAATAATTGCATTTGAATATCACGCCCTTAAAAACAACCCGGTTTAGAAGCCTTTTGAGTTTTCTTAGTTCAAAGTCTTGTCTAGTTTTTCCTGTCTTGATTCGCTGCCTACCCTGGATTCTTTGCCTGTTTTGGATTACCCTTCGTCATGCCATTTTGGACTCTGTTTGCTCCTCGTTAGATCTATTGACTGTGTGGATTATGTTTGCTGCCAATCTACCCCGCCTGTCTAACGGATTACTTGTGTCTGGCCCTTTTATACCTGTTTGCTGATGTCGACCCTGTCTGTGTATGACCATGTCTATGTTTTTTAATAAAAGCTTGCGTATGGATCCGCCCGCTTCACATCTCTGTCACTCTATTACACAAAGTAAATTCCCTGGTGTTAAATCAACACCACTGTGTTCATATGGGAACCACCAGAAGGGTGTTAAAAGTAACACAGAAGCAGTGTTAGAGTTAATTAGGTATTTGAGTGGTTAATGATAACAAGCAGAATCACCAAAGAAGAAAATCACAATTTTTAAGCAATCATTATAGTGGTCAGTGTTTGCATTAGTTGGTCTCTTGACCCTTACATTTTTAACATTAGAGTTTTTTTGGCTGCTCTAACAGCCAGACAAACCAAAGGAAAGGCAATCATGTGTCCTTGATTTTGTTTTGACATAACCTTTGTGTAGTGACCTGAATAACAGAGTTAGGTTTCGTTAGTGTTTACATCAACCCTGTGGGCAATATATCTGTAATCAGACAGATGTTTTTAAAATGAATTTGATCAAAAACTTAAAAAATAAATAAATATATTAATTAAAAAAAAAAAAAAAAAAGACATCTTTAAGACATACTGACATGAAGAATCAGCATGACAATCACAACAAGGGTGACCATCAAATAAGCATGTTGTAGCCAATCAAATTCCATGGCTCCCATCATGCATTGCGGCATGAATAAATTATGAGCTGAATTGTCTTTATAATTTATTTAATTCTTACTATTTTATATTTTTACTATTTTAGTTTTCATGTGACTTTTTAGTAGCTTGTTTTGAAAGTGAAAGTGAAAGTGATGAGACGTGAGGCCAAGTATGGTGACCCATACTAGGAATTTGTGCTCTGCATTTAACCCATCCAAGTGCACACACACAGTAGCGCGCGCGCGCGCGCACGCACGCACGCACGCACGCACGCACGCACGCACGCACGCACGCACGCACGCACGCACGCACGCACGCACGCACGCACGCACGCACGCACGCACGCACGCACGCACGCACGCACGCACGCACGGAGCAGTGGGCAGCCATTGCATTGCTGCGGCGCCCCGGGGAGCTGTTGGGGGTTCGGTGCCTTGCTCAAGGGTCTCACCTCAGTCGTGGTATTGACGATGGAGAGAGCGCTGATTATTCACTCCCCCCACCGACAATCCCTGCCGGACCTGGGACTCGAACCTGCAACCTTTTGATTACAAGTCCGACTCCCTAACCATTAGACAACGTCTGCTTTAAATCTGCCTTGTGATGTTTGGAGTTGATCTGTTTATCTGAATATGCCGTTTGTCACCATTGTTGAGATTCATACTCTAGTTCTTAATGTCTGTGTGTGCCTAAACAAATTATTTTTTCAGAAAAGTTTTGAATATATATCACATTACAACAGCTTGTAAGAAATTCTTCTAAAATCAACTACTTGACCTGAATCATTAAACTCATTTAGAGTGTAATCTCTGAGTTCTATTTGCAATGATTCAGATCAAACAATGATCATGTTAAAACATAATCACAATTTTCACCTGAAAACTTGTGCTCTAGGCTTGTCTGGTTTTTACTAAAATACAGCAGCCAAATAAACTCTAACATTAAAAATGTAAGGGTCAAGAGACCAACTAATGCAAACACTGACAACTATAATGGTTGCTTAAAAATTGTGAATTTCCTCCTTTGGTGATTCTGCTTGTTAACATCAGGTGTCTATAATAATGATCAATCATCACTTAATTAACCACTCAAATACCTAATTAACTCTAACACTGCTTCAGTGTTACTTTTAACACCCTGCTTGTGGTTCCCATATGAACACCGAGTGCTGTTGATTTAACACTGGGGAATTTACTGTGCACCTTGCCCTTAGAGTTTACGACCAGGAGAAACCAAAAGAGGAAGTAATCTCATGAACAAGAAATTGATCTTACTCTAAAAATACCCTTTAACCTTTATATTAATTTAAATTTAGATGTATATTAAATACCAGTAAATATAATGAAACAGTTACAAACATTATAAACACTATACACAGCAAAAACGCTCAGTGTTAAATTAACACTCTCAGTGTGGACACATATAGACACTGAAGTAGCGTTAAAATAACACTGAGCAGTGTTGAAGTTAATGAGATAATTAGGTAATTAGCAGCTAATGAATAAACATTAGTATAGACACCTGATGATAACAAGCAGAATCCCCAAAGGAGAAAAATCTACATTTTTAAGCAACTATTATAGTGGTCAGTGTTTGCATTAGTTGGGATCTTGACCCTTATATCTTTAATATTAGATTTTGTTTGGCTGCTGTATCTACGTTAAAACATACAAATCAAGAGCAGCAGTCATCAGGTGATCATGATCATGTTTTAACATCGTTATTTCACCTAGAGCAGGAGTGTCAAACTCAATTTCTGGAGGGCCGGAGCCCTGCAGAGTTTCAATGCAACCATAATTAAACACACCTGATCCAACTAATCAAGTCCTTCAGACATAATTGAAAACTGCATAGTATGTGTGTTGGAGCAGAGTTGGAACAAAATTCTGCAGGGCTGCGGCCCTCCAGGAACTGAGTTTGACACCCCTGACCTAGAGTCTAATCTCAGAGTTATTTTTCTGTTACTGATATTAACAGCCTTGTAAAAGAACAACAACAGATCCTGTATTTTCTGTACATTTTGGAGAAATTTCATTTAGGCAGTTCTTATTCAAAATTCCGAAAGTTTTTTTTAAGTACACACAAACATCCAGAATCAGTGTATGAATCTCAACAATGATGATAAACAGCATATTCTGTAGTGCATATTAGGAAACTGATGTCCAGCTCCATTTAGACACACACAGACATCAAGAGCCAGCATATGAATCTCAACAGTGGTGAAAATTATTTATACTGCAGTGCATGATGGGAAATTTTACTGTGGTGTTACCCAGCATTAAGCATTTTGTTGATTGTCACCATTGTTGAGATTCATGTGCTGGTTCTTGATGAGAAGCGACTTTTTCACCAAGAAGGAAACAACCACAGCGCGTTAAGCGTAAGTGTTTGCGTAATACTTTATTTCATTTAGAGTTGTGTACTTTGCAAGTTGCTGCTAGAACTTTACTTTTTTCGTTTTGTACATTTTAGTAGCTATTATCGTGGTGTAATTTGAAATTGTAGTTTTTGATAGCACTTATTAAAATTAGACTAGTAAACCGTCGGCGAAACCAAGCTGTTGTTATTGTCATTGCTGCCTTCCTGCAAGCACTTAAGTGTCTCGGTTTAGTTTCTATTTGAGCCATTTGCCTTGCTTTCGGGTGAATTAAGCAGTAGGCGTGACGGCTTTTTCCCCCTAATTATCGTTCGATTGAGTATTTATTTGACATCTGAAAGCTGACGCGGAAGCGTTCAGCCCTTGCGTTCAGCCTCCTCGCGTGAAGACCGACGAACGTAAAGACCTGCGACTTTTTCTGCGCGACTTTAACCGAGCAACGACACCGACAACGCACACGGGTACTTCTTTCATTTTCTCTTTCCTCTCTTTTGCCTGCCAATTCTATCATGTGTTTTCAATATATTCCGCTTGTCACTCAACCACGCACTAACTCCTCAAGCAAACGGCATCGCAATCTAGCTAACCTACGTCCTATTGCTACATCCTCTACTCCACCTCTTGCTTTTTCTGTTGGCCTCTGGAACTGTCAGTCCGCAGTTAACAAAGCAGACTTCATTTCTGCTTATTCCATACAATCTGATCTTAGCATCTTGGGCTTGACTGAGACCTGGATTCGTCCAGAAGACTCAGCAACCCCCGCTGCTCTCTCTAAGAATTTTACTTTTTCTCACACTCCGCGTCAGGCTGGGCGAGGTGGAGGCACTGGTCTGCTCATTTCTGACAATTGGAAATACACTACACATTCACCCATATGCAATCATAGCTCATTTGAATGTCATGCAATAACAGTCAAAGCTCCTGTAAAACTCCAGGTTGTGGTCATTTACCGCCCTCCAGGCCAAATTCTAAACACCTTTCTAGAAGAATTGGATGGACTGCTATCCTCTTTTCCAGAAGATGGCAGCCCACTTTTGGTCTTTGGTGATTTTAACATTCATCTTAACAAGCCTTATGCTACAGACTTCCATTAACTTCTTGCCTCGTTTGATCTCAAACGCCTTACCACTACGAGCACTCACAAATCTTGCAACCAACTTGACTTAATTTACACTCGCAATTGTATCGCTGACAACATCCTGGTCAAACCCCTACACGTTTCTGACCATTTCCTTATTACATTTAATATTCATCTTTCAACCTATGCATCACCAACCCCTCTACCGGTTACTTTTAGACGAAACCTACGCTCCCTCTCACCCTCACACTTTTCCTCTGTACTTTCCTCCTCTCTTCCCTCACCTATCCATTTCTCGTCTCTGGATGTGGATGCAGCCACTGACACCTTATGCAACACCTTAAAGTCTTGTCTCGACGATATCTGTCCTCTTTCCACCAGGCCAGCACGGGCTACCCCCTCTAACCCCTGGCTGACTGATGTTCTTCGTGAACATCGGTCCAAACTCAGGCGAGCAGAAAGAAAATGGCGCAAATCTAAACACCCGTCTGACCTGAGTATATACCAATCGTTGCTTTCAGCTTTTTCTACTCAACTCCACACTGCCAAATCCTCATATTATCATAACAAGATCAATAGTGCTTCTGACATGCGCAATCTCTTCAAAACATTTAACTCTCTCCTCTGTCCCCCTCCACCACCACCCACCACTACACTAACAGCTAATGATTTTGCACAATTCTTCACAGACAAAACTCGAACAATCAGCAAACAATTCTTAGCCCCTCATACACATGACCTACAACCCACCACACCCACTTCAAACACTCTCACTTTCTCCTTCTGTCCCCTCACTGAGACAGAAGTATCAAAACTTCTCCTCTCCAGCCACCCTACAACATGCCCACTTGATCCCATCCCCTCACACATTCTTCAAGCAATCTCTCCGACTGTCTTACCAGCACTCACACACATCATAAATACATCACTCCTCACAGGCACTTTTCCAACTTCTTTTAAGCAGGCTCGGGTAAACCCACTGCTTAAGAAACCAACACTGAACACCTCACTTCTTGACAGCTACAGACCGGTCTCTCTGCTTCCATTCATAGCAAAAACCCTCGAACGAGTTGTTTTCAACCAGTTATCATTGTTCTTTTCACAGAACAACTTACTGGATCCTAACCAGTCAGGTTTCAAGAGGGGCCATTCGACTGAGACTGCGCTACTGTCAGTTACTGAAGCCTTGCGGACAGCAAAAGCTGATTCTAAATCAGCAGTTCTAATTCTGCTTGATTTATCTGCTGCTTTTGACACCATCAACCATCAGATCCTCCTGTCCACCCTCTCATCGCTGGGCATCACAGGAACTCCGCTTCGCTGGTTTGAATCCTATCTCACCGGTAGGTCATTCACGGTAACCTGGGGAGGAGAGGTATCCAAAACACATCAACTGATCACTGGGGTTCCTCAGGGATCAGTTCTTGGTCCTCTCCTCTTCTCCATATACACAACATCACTGGGTCCCATCATAGAGTCACATGGCTTCTCCTACCATTGCTATGCTGATGACAAACAACTCCATCTTTCATTTCAACCAGATGATCCAACAGTACCTGCACGGATCTCAGGCTGCTTGGCGGACATCTCAACGTGGATGAAAGAACATCACCTCCAGCTCAACTTGGCAAAAACTGAGCTTCTTGTTTTTCCTTGCACTCCAAACTTACAGCATGGGTTCACCATCCAGCTGGGCTCTTCCACAATCACTTCTTCAAACTCAATCAGGAATCTGGGTGTCATCTTTGATGACCAGTTGTCTTTCAAAGACCATATTGCAAAGACTACTCGATCTTGCAGGTTTGCTTTGCACAACATCAGAAAGACAGGCCCTTTCTAACAGAGCAGGCTACACAACTTCTTGTCCAGGCCCTTGTCATCTCCAGACTGGACTACTGCAATGCTCTTTTGACTGCTCTTCCATCATGCACAATCAAACCTCTACAAATGCTTCAGAATGCAGCAGCACGGCTGGTCTTCAACGAGCCCAAAAGAGCCCATGTTACACCTCTCTTTATCTCCTTGCACTGGCTCCCAATTGCGGCTCGTATCAAGTTCAAGACTCTGATGCTTGCATATAGGACAACCACAGCTACAGCACCTGCTTATCTGCACTCGCTATTGCAAATCTACACCCCCTCCAGAACTCTGAGATCTGCTAGTGAGCGACGCCTTGTGGTACCATCACAGAGAGGTGCGAAATCACTATCCAGAACATTTTCTTTTACTGTTCCTGGCTGGTGGAATGATCTTCCTACCCCCATCCGGAATGCTGATTTCCTGACAAGCTTCAAGCGACATCTTAAAACTCATCTCTTTCAACTCTATTTACTGTTACCATAAAAAAAAAAAAAAAAAAAAAAAAAAAAAACTTTATTCCTTCCCTTTCTAGCTTGTACTTGTTTGAAGCACCACTTGAAATCTGGTATTATAGCACTGCCTGTGTCTGTTTGTCTCCTTAAGAAGAATCGCTCTATGTTCTCCCAACTGTATGTCGCTTTGGACAAAAGTGTCTGCCAAATGCCTAAATGTAATGTAAATGTAAATGTAATGTGTGTGTCTAAATAACGCTGGGTATCATTTTTTAATATGCACTAAACAGGTTTTTTTTTTTTTTTAATAATAACAAATATTAGAATGATGTATTGTTTGCATATTGTAGTTTTGTTGGGCTGATTATATAACACACACATTTATATGTGAAGTTACATGTGTAATGTTTCCCAGCCAGCTCATGATGACCATCTCATCATATAAAAGCAGTTAATATCTTCTCATCACTGATCTCACTATTCCACAACACCACAGTGTGCTGCTACAGACAGATCTAGCACAAGAAGTTAAGGGTGAAGCCCAACTAAAGCAAACACACTGATCTTCATGACGGTGGCATCATTTTAACTAATAAAACATCCACATCTGATCCTCTGTAATTCTCAATAACAGCAGGTGTTCATCACTAATGCACAATCATCATTTCATAATTATCTCATTAACTCTTTGGGGACTTTGGATTTGACTCGAGACTTGCTTGTGACTCGAAAGGAATGACTTGGTCCCATCTCTGACCTCCTGCTGAAAAACGGTGCTAATTCGCAAATCCAGGCGATTGGAACAAAATACTGGAACAAAATACTCATGGCACATGGATTTTCCACCTCTGGTCCTGAGGAGCTTGGTTGGCCGCTTCAGGTGTGTTTGATTAGGGTTGTAGCTAAACTCTTCAGGATAGTGGGTCCCCAGGAACAGGGTTGAAGACCTCTGCTCTAGGGCAGATCAGGAAACCCAGGGAGCCATGGCAGAGCAGACAGTTCAGGGGACCATGGAGGATCAGGGAGCTCAGAGGCCATGGCCCGGCCACTGTGGCTATTTCTTGGGGAAATTTAGGGGTTTAGGAGGAGTGGGTTCTGGAGGGCGTGCTGGAGGGCACTCTGGTTGGTGCTCTGGAGGAGGACCTGCACTGTAAAAAACAACCTGTAGAATCTACCCAATAAATTTGAGTAAAAGACGTAAGAATTTGCACTCACTTTGTTTGGGTAGATTTTATCCTATATATTTGAGTAAAGATTACCTAAATTTAACAGCTATGACCAACTAGAAGAAATCAACGTTTTTAAGCAACCGTTATAGTGGTTAGTGTCTGCATTAGTTGGGATCTTGACCCTTATATCTTTAATATTAGATTTTGTTTGGTTGCTGTATCTGTGTTAAAACAAGCCAAGAGCAGCAGTCATCAGGTGTTCTTGGTAGTGTTTTGTCATGATTGTTATTTCACCTGGAGTCTAATCTCTGAGTTGTTTTTCCTTTACTGATTATAACAACGTTGTAAAACAACAGCAATAGATCTGTTTTTTTGTAGAATTTTCTGTACTTTTTGGAAAGATTTCTTTCTGATTTAAAAAAAAAAATCATATAGTTTAGGCACACACAGACATCAAGAACCAGCATGAGAATCACAACAATGGTGAGTATCAAATAAACATGTGGCAGCCAATCAAAACTCATCCTTTGTTCCCATCATGCATTGCCGCATGAATAAATTATGAGCTAAATTACGCAAATTACTTTAAATTTCCCAGCAGATCAAAAGACAAACTAAAACAATCCTTGACCACAATTATGGTTGCATCATGTTCGTTCTTTCTTTTTGTTATTTTCTTGACATAAAATAAAGTCAATCTGGTTAGTAATGAGTGAAGCTGCTGATGCTTTTTGTGAAGATGTTTAATCTGATCTAGAGAGATTTAATGCTTTTTTTTCAGTTTATTCAAGTCAGTTGTAGTTCTTGTGTTTCTTTTTTCTTCAGCGATGTTGATTGTTAACAGCAGGTGTTCATCACTAATGAACATTTAATTAGAAACTTAATTATCTCATTAAGTTTAACTCTTTAAATACTCAAGACTTGCTTGTGACTCGCAAGGAATGACTTGGTCCCATCTCTGACCTCCTGAAAAACTGTGTTAATTAGCAAATCCAGGTGATTGGAACAAAATACTGGGGAGGACTTTTACTCATGGCACATGGATTACCCACCTCTGCTTAATGAGAATTAACAGAGGTTTAGATGTTGGTTTCATTTCTCAAAACATCACCATCACTGTGGCCAGTGCTTGCTTTAGTTGCTTAAATTTATAATTTTTTTTTCTCTCCTCTGGCTGATGTAGTTCTGTTTACAGATTACAGTATTTTAGCAAAGAAAACCTGCACTGTAAAAAGTGATACATTGTATTTACTCAATAAAATTAAGGCAACAGATTACAAGCAATATTATTAATTAAATTCAACACATAAGAATTAATTAGATTTAATCAAATTAGATGCTTACAAATTATCCATTCAAAATGAGTAAAACCATACAAAATTAATTAAGTAAAATTTAATTAAAAACATTGGTTTCATTGAGCAAAAAAACCCACTATGCTAATGCATACTGTTACGCATGCCAGGCCAGTAGTTGGCGATCAAGAAACAGCCTGCAAAAAACATAATAAGCATGCACATGATGTCACCATTTCACAAATTCACATTTGTTTGTTGTTTACTTGGCTTGGAGATGATACAGGCATCATATCAAACACTTTTTCAGGCCCCCAATAAGTTGTTGAAGACACCTGATGTTAACAAACAGAATTAGTGAAGGAGAAAATCATTTTTGTTGGTTACCATTACAGTGGTCAGCGTTTACTTTAGTTGGGCTCTGAACACTTTAACATTTGATATTGTTTGGCTGCAGTAACTGAGTTATAGCAGCTAGACAATCCAAGAGGACAGGTGATTGGATGGTGTTGGTTGTGTTTTAACACAATCACCATTTGGGCTGCATTCCTTAAGATTGTCTTCATTAACCAAGTCTTATTTGAACTGAATACATCAGACTTGTGATTCTACAATGTAAAATTTGGAGTGTTCTGTATGAGAAAAATCTAGCGGTTCCTTAAAAAAATGTTCTGATCCAAAATGTAGCAAAAAAAAAAAAACTGTTCTTTCAGGCACACAGTGACAGGTCTTTGAAATTACAAAAATGAATCATGTTTATTCAACACAATTCATTTATGTTTCTGTTGTGAACATAATTTAAGTAGATTTCAATTGTTCATTTAGAGTGGGGCACTCCGGAGCAGATGGTGGCGCTAATGCATCAATGAAGAAGAATGAGAACTGCTGTACACTGCTGAACGTGATACACCACATTAACTCAATAAAATTGTCAACAGGTTCCAAGCAATATTATTAATTAAAGTCAACACATAAGAATTAATTAAAATGAATCAAATGAGAATCTTACAAATTAACCATTCAAAATGAATAAAATTGCGCTAAAAATAAGTGAAATGTAAACAAAAAATATTGGTTTCACTGGACAAAAAACAAACCAATAAAAAAAGACCTACACAGCAAAATCCCCAGTGTTAATATAACACTCTGAGTGTGGACACATACTGAAGCAGTGTTGAAGTTAATGAGATAATTAGGTAATCTACAGCTGATGATTAAACATTAGTATAGACACCTGATGATAACAAGCAGAATCACCAAAAGAGGAAATCAACATTTTTAAGCCACCGTTACAGTGGTCAGTGTTTGCATTAGTTGGGACCTTAACACTTATATCTTTAATATTAGATTTTGTTTGGCTGCTGTATCTATGTTAAAACAGACAGACAAGTCAAGAACAGCAGTCATCAGGCATTCATGATTATATTTTAACATTATCATTATTTCACCTAGAGTCTAATCTCTAATCTCTTAATTTTCCTTTACTGACTATAACAGCCTTGTAAACCAATGGCAATAGATTCTGAAATTTATATATATTGAAAAGATTTCTTTCAAGCAGTTCTGATGTTAAAACAAAAAAAAAACATATTGTTTAGGCACGCACAGACATCAAGAGCCAGTGTATGAATCTCAACAATGGTGATCATCAAATCAGCATGTTGTAGCCAATCAAAACTTATCCATGGTTCCCATCATGCATTGCCACATGAATAAATTGTGAGCTGAATTGTCTTTCTATCGGTTTTTCTGAATATTCTATTTGTCACCACTGTTGAGATTCATACACTGGTTCTTGATGTCTGTGTGTGCCTCAACAAAACATATATATATATATATTTTTTTTTTTTACTGAAGATGCTGACAATTCCCGATCTTATACTGTCCAGAATCAAAAAGATAACTTAGAGATTCTATGACTTAGAGATTTTAAACAATAAAAAAAAAAACAATGCATTAAAGGTTTTTTGTTGATGGCACACATAGACAGAAAGAATTGTCATATGAATCTCAACAATGGTGACAATCAACAAAATATTCAGATAAACAAATCTTTGAACATCACAAATCAAGCTACTAAAAAGTCACAACACAAATAGCAAAATTTAAAACAAATAGTAAGAATAAAAAAAAATATTAATGCAATTCAGGTGCATCATTTATTCATGTTGCAATGCATTCTGGGAGCCATGAATGAGTTTTGATTGGTGTACCCAGAATGCACTGCAGCATGAAGCTTTTAGTTTATTGTTACCATCGTTGAGATTCATATGCTGATTCTTGATGAATTTTTGTGTGTAAATCACACAGATGTTCAAAACGGTTTTAAAATTAGTCGAACTTAAGTTTTATCAACATCATTTCCCATGTTAGTGTAAAACAACCTTCACTTTAGATTTTGGGAGTGACATTACATGACAATGACAACAACTTCTTATTAATGACCAGCCAAAACCACCTGTTCAAGTTTTTTTCTGGATTTTTTTGCCGTAATAAACATGTTTTGCAAACACAGATTTATAGCAGCCAGAAAAAAAAGTAATGTAAGAAAGTGAAGGGTCAAGAGCCCAGCTAAAGCAAACACTGACCACAATAACAAATTCAACATCTAAACCTCTGTTCTCAATAATAACTTTTAGACAAAATGGTCAGTAATGAGTGAAGCTGCTGATGCTGTTTGTGGAGTTATCAAGTTCAACTCTGCTTCAGTGTTAATTTAACTGTATTTTGAGACCAAATACACTCTGAGCAGTGATTTAAAAACAAGTGTTGCATTTATTTTAACTGGTTAAGAATAGCTTATCTATGACACATTGCGTGATTTTTTTTTAAACATTAATGTGTTAAATATTTTAACATACTGGCTGTGTTTAGAAGAATTAACACACTGCCTGTGTTAAAACTGAATTAACACAAAATGTGTTGTCCTGCAATAGACACACATATGTGTTAAATATAACACAGGTTGTGTTGTTTTTTTAACACACTAATGTGTCATAAATTGGGAATTATGACACACTAGTGTGTTAAATATTTAAAAAAAAAAATTTCAAATCACACTGGTTGATTTGAAATTAACACAAAATGTGTCGTCCTGAAATAGACACACAGATGTTCTAAAATATAACACAGTTTGTCTTGTTTTTAACACATCCGTTTTAAGAGTGTATATGCTGAATCCAAATCTCCACGCTCCCTATCTTTCCATTCAAATTCATCCTTCCCGCTCTCCCAGCAATCTGCCAGCATTTGCTGACGGAGTGCAAGAAATTACTGTAATAAGCTGTATATTGCCAAAAAACACAGGCTGTTTGCTGGCAGGAGCTATGGTAACACGAATACAGCTTGGTTTAATGTGTCATGCCAACACATTCGGTTTAAAACAGTTAGGCTATTCCTACATTTCCTCGTCCCCTCACTCCAACGCCTGGGTGAAGTGTGACAGAAATAAAGAAAACAAATGAAATGCATTAAGAGTGTCACAAAAAAGAAAAATGACCCATACTTGTTCCACAGTTTGATGTGACAATGTGTGAATCCCCATGGTTTTGGTTTCCTCATTTGCACATATAAAGCTAAAACACAGAAAGAAAAAAATAAAAGCTTTGTTTGTTGGTCAGGAAAATAACATAAATGAACAAAATGCTGTCATTATACAATTATCCACAATTCTCTATGCAGCACACAAATTCGACGTGAGATTTGATTGTAGCCACCGCTCATGTCAAGTTTTGCATTTTAAATTTGTTTCATAAATGAGGCCTATTGAGAACAAACACCCTCATTGTTGTCACGTCTGGGCACAAAATTTGTCCCTTTGTCAAGCAGATCAAGCTGTTTTCTCTTCTGCTTCTAAGGTTGATTATAAGTCATTTCATTTAACAGAAGTGCGTGTCTGTTCGGGGAAATGAAGGGGAAATGAATCCTGCAGGGCAGGTTCTTTATGGTCATGTTGCTTTTACTTTCTATTTCTCTTAAAGCCTGACTGTGATAACAATTGTTATTTTTAAAATGGAGCTGATTATTATGAAATGACCATTGTAAGGATACTGTAAATTGTAAAGCAGGTGTTGATTAGATGAATGAAATATACTTCATCGAACATAAGAGGAACATTGCAATATTTATTTATTTTTATTGCCATATCAGAAAAGGTTAAATAAACAAAGGCTGAACAAACATTTGCCTAGTAGCACTAAAAGCAGGGCAGTCTAAAAAATATACTTAGTACCCGTAGTCAGTATTATCTTACAGAAATTTCATGCTGGTGACTCGTTCAAACCAGTACCAGAGTAAATTCTTAATCGTAAACATTCAGCTGAAATATCCATAACAATATAGATGCAAAACTACCTTGCCACATTAATGAGAGAATGTAGACTCTCTCTGTAAATACAAGGGGTCCATACTTGTTTTTTGTTGTTGTTGTTGTTTTTTGTCCCAAGGGTGTCCTCAACTGGTGAACAGAAAAAACTTAAAGGGTGTTGCAATTTGGTTATAATAGTTGTTTATCAACTAAATTAATTTACATGTAATAATTTACAGCTTTAAAAGTAAACAGATATCTTTTAATTCCACCATATTTGCCTGAATTTTATTTCATTTTAACTGATTTATAAATTCAAAATATTTTGTTTGTAACCATTTAACACATTAAGCCATTGAAAAGGAATTAAGTACCATGATCTGGTTTAGTAAAATGTACAAAACTGTTGTTTCTTGCTATTTTAAAGGTCTATAAGAAGCTGGAATACCAGTTCAGCACATTAAACATGCTTAAAAGTAAAACAATAAATGTGGGAGGTAAAATTAAATTCCTTCATGAGATGTGATGTAGACATGCATGTGAGACGCATTCAACACTTTCAATTCGTTCAAAAATGAAACTTTTTCTGGGAGGAGCAAATGTAAAAGCTTTAAACGAGGGTTTATTATTATTATTATTATTATACCGGTTATACATGAACACTTACACTTATAGCATATACAAACAAAGCTGCTGAAGACACTTTTTTTTTTTTTTTTTGCATTCATGAACATCAAAGATGTCCCAGCAACAAGGTAAGGGAATTATATAAGTATAAAGCTGTGTTTATTATCAGTATGTTTGTTCATTATTTGTTAAAGGTTTTACAGAGCACAGTGAGCATTTATAAAGTGCAAAAAGTGCCAAAGTTTTATTTTTCATTGTTTTGTAGTTAAATTAGAAAGGACTGTATTAGATGAGGTCTGATATCTAGCTTTCCTTAAGGGGTGTTAGTCAAATCACAGAATCTAATCAGCTTCATCCAAAGGAGTTTATTTTCATCCAAAGGAATAATTTGCAACCAGGATGCACACAACATGGCTATACACAGGCTTCACAGGGAAATACTTATTGTGTATACATATTCAGAATTATGCATGTATGTGTGGTCTACAGTAGAAAAATAAAGATATTAAGTTGTGTGTTTCAACTGAACAGTGTACATAATCTGGTGAAATTCACAGGTTAAATAGCATGAAGGATCAAACCATATGAACAACAATTCAATCTTATAACACCACCACCACCTAGATGTTAGAAATGGCAAAGACTTTCAATCTCAGAATCAGGTATGAGGTAATTTACATAAAACTGCACATAAGCATAAACATTGTGTACATAAACTTCAAATAGAGAGCGATTCAGTCACTGATATGACAGTATCATATAGAAGCAAACAATAATACAATAATACAACTTCACCGGAGCGACCGCATAGATAAAAGGGTGCCGGTCAAACCTATCATCCGCTTCTTCTTCTGAAGCAAATGACGAAGCATGGCGTCAAGTCCTACAGGATGCAGTGTATAACAGAGACACTGCAATCAGGAGACTAACCCTGCAGTGCCTAGCATTGGTTGCAGGATGGCAGACATCCAGACCAAACCAGCGAGGGGTCCCGCTGACAAGAAGGTCCAAAAAACCTGAAACATAGGAAGGACAGACAACCCAAACCAAAGAAATTAATCTTGAACATTGTAGTAAAATAGTACCCACCTAGTGGCTAGGGCCACAGAGGGGTTTACAAGCTATTATGAATCCAAGTAGCGTGTGCTTTCTATCTCAATAGAAAACATGGACTCTATCCCCGCCAGACCAACAGGTCTGACAAAAAATGGGCCCAGACATGCGCCTGGAGAGCTGTCAATGCTCAGAAAGGGGTTTCCGCAGAAACACCTTTGTCCAGTGGAATAGAGATTTAGGGGAGAGCCGCTCCGTTCTCAAACAAGACAGGGTCCCTACTCCGATCAATGCATGAAGATGGGTGGATAGCAGAAGCAAGAAGCCCCTCGGGCGAGCACATGGTTAACCAACAAGAGAGAAAAGATCAACTGAGCTTAGCGCAGGTGCTATAAAGCCTCACATTAGGGAGAACATAGATAGCATGGAGAGCAAAGTTCAAAAAAGCTCTTACCTGCACAGAAGGACCAACAGGTCCAGGGATTGTAGTATCAACATACTAAAATCTCATAGCTCAGGAAAGCCTCCCCTTGTCAGAATTAGGGTTGCCAACTTCTTCGAAGGAAAATAAGGGACAATCTTTGTGAGTGTCTCTTATAATGTCCCTTATTTTCCTATAAAGAACAGAATCTCAGACATAAACACGTTTTTTTTTTTACCTATTCGTGTACAATTTAATTCTAAAAATAATAGTGTCTCATAAAAATGTCACACACAAACCACGTATATATGAGTGAATAATTTTACCACCATAAAATTGTGACTGCAACAGTGACGAGAGACAAATTGTTCTTTTAAATGCATTTTGTCATTTTTATTTAAAAGTGTGTTAACAACTATAGTTGTTATGTATTGTGCAATGAAAAGTACAGGATTTGACAAACTCATTTTATATGAACAGCAGCTGTAAAGTTTCTATAAAAATCTCCCACCTGCTCTGTCATTTTGCGAGCATTCAGGTAATGTAGCAACACCCATTGACAGAGAGCTCTCACGAGCGCGTGTGCATAGATACGCACAAACAGATAGACGCAGGCACGCACGCATCTCTTGAAACAGTTAAATATTTGGATTGACTCTTTAATTAAGCAACTGTATACCGCTACCTTGCTCAGACATTAACTCCACATTCAGAGAATATATATTTCTCTACTCTGCATGTATTATACGGGACAAACTGCATTCCGTATGGGATTAATACGGAACGCTGCTTTTATGTCTTAAATACGGAACGATTCCGTATTATACGGAACGGTTGGCAACCCTAGAATATCAATCAGGAGAAGCCGCGACCCCAACGAACTCAGTCCCTTCCGTGCCTAGCAGCGAGTTCATGAATCACGGGGGGAAGGGCAAACGCAACCAAACGGCCCCACGGGGATATCACGTGCATAATCTCAACCTGACGATATAGCGTCAAAAAGAGTGTGAGTCATCAAGCATCTAATATAGATCAAAACACACTTCTAACAACACTTCGCTGACATGAGGTAAGAAGACAAGCTTACCAAAGATGCACGACTTCAAATTGAAACAATCGCTGAAGAAGAAGAAGCGGATGATATGTTCGACCAGCACCCTTTTATAGGGGTGTAACGATATATCGCAGTACGATATTTCACGATACAAAAATGTTACGATATGTATCGTAGAGTGATTGTGATACTTTTACGATATGACTGCAGTCTAATCCTATTGGTTGAGCTGCCAACATGAACTACTCTGCAACAGCTCCGCAAAGGTGGTTGACGGTCTGAAAAAAGCAGAGAATGTGACAATAACAACTGGCGGGTGGACTTCACGGGCTTGTCAGAGCTATATTAGTCACAGCACATATTACCAAAATAAAAAATTTGGTGCTTCAGACTCGCCTGCTTTTCGAGTCACACATATCAAGTGTTTTGCGCACTGAACCTCGCATCGCAAGCAGGTTTAAATGTTTCCTGCGTCAGTCGCTTTTAAAAGCACACAAAAGAGTCATTTTGAAACATCAAGACAAATAAAATTATGAAAAACCTTTGTTCTAACTAAGACAGTGAGTAATATACAGCGTTGAATGTGCGCAAAGAGCGCTTACTAAAAGCTGTCACTCACTTTCACTTTCGATCTTGCAAAGTTCCGTTAATAAGCTCTCTACGCTGCATAATGAATCTCTTATTTACATCAACAGTTTGTAATCGACAGTAGATATTATCTACAATTTGTTAGAGAGGATTCACAAGCTTGCAGAACTCGGGAAACTTGGCATTTTGAGTGGTGAGTGAATTCTAACATAAACACTTCTGGTCATTGCGATCTGTTTGCGTTGCGTGATTGGCTACATTGTTCAGCGCATGCACATCACTGATGCAGAAGAAATAGTTAAGCTTAAACCTCTAAAAAAGCCACAGCTGACCTGTCTGATGAGAATAATAATTCATGTTTAAATTTAGTTCAAAATATTGTGATACGTATCGTATCGTGAACCCTGTATCGAGATACATATCGTATCGTGACCTGGGCATATCGTTACACCCCTACCCTTTTATCTATGCGGTCGCACCGGCGATGACGTATATCATCGGTGACGTCATAGGCTGTCGCCGACCAGTACTGTTGTAGTTTTTTGAATGTATGCTTCAGACACGGGTCACGAAGTAGACATACCCCATAGCAACCCCTAGAGGACACAGTTCGATGTTCCCTCGAAAGGGAAACAGAGACCTTTTAGAAAAATACATGTCAAAATGTCAAGCATTATCAGAGATGTATTTAGAAGTACTTTAAGTACAAAAGAGAGGCCTACATGAAATAAAGGTAAAACAAATACATAACAATGAATGTAAAATAATACAACTAATAATAATAATAATAATAATAATAAATATAGCTACAAGCAGCAATTGTCAGGGTTCAAGCGCAAAAAGCCTTTGAGGTTCTGTGGTTTTAGGGTGTAGTCCAACCCAAAATATACAGTATCTCACAAAAGTGAGTACACCCCTCGCATTTCAGCAACCATTTTAGTATATCTTCTCAAGGGACAATAATATATAAATTAAACTTGGATATATTTTAGCATTGTCAATGTGCAGCTTGTATAGCAGTATAGATTTACTGTCCCCTGAAAATACAGCCATTATTGTCAAAATAGCTGACAACAAAAGTGTGTACACCCTGAGTGAACTTGTCCAAAGTTTCAATATTTTGTGTTAGCAACATTGTTATCTGGCACTGCCTTAATCATCTTGAACATGGAATTGACCAGAGCCGCAGACCAGAGAGTTGTTGCTGGGCTCCTCTTCCACTCCTCTATAATGACATTACGGAGCTGCTGGAGGTTAGACACATGGTGCTTCTCCACCTTCCGCTTGAGGATGCCCCAAAGGTGCTTCATAGGGTTCAGATTTGCAGACATACTTGGCCACTCCATAACCTTCATCTCCAGCTTCCTCAGCAAGGCAGTTGTCATCTTGGTGGTGTGTTTGGGGTCGTTATCATGTTGGAAAACTGCCATTTGGCCTAGTTTCTGGAGAGAAGGCATCATGTTTTGGTTCAGAATGTACAGTACATAATAGAATCCATGTTTCCCTCAATGAGCTGCAGCTCCCCAGTACCAGCAGCATTCATGCAGCCCCAGACCATGATGCTACCACCACCATGCTTGACTGTAGGCAAGACACAATTTTCTTGGTACTCCTAACCATGCTGGACACCATCTGAGCCAAACAAGTTTATTTTAGTCTCATCAGACCACAGGACATGGTTCTGTAATTCATGCTCTTGGGCAGGTTGTCTTCAGCAAACTGTTTGCGGGCTTTCTTGTGAGCCAGCTTTCAGATGAGGCTTCCTTCTGGGAAGACTCGTTGCAGTGTGTGGCATATGGTCTGAGCACTGACAAGCTTCTGCAACCTTTAAAGTAATGATGGCATCACTCATTCATCTGTTTTTTGAAGCCAGGTTCTGCACCTGACACACAGAACGAGTACTCAACTTTGTTGATCGACCATTGTAAGGCCTGTACCAAATGGAACTCGGTTTTAGGGAGTTACTGAACCTCTACAAGCCTTGTCTATCTTTGTGGAGAGCAAAAATTCTGTTTTTCAAATCCTCAGAGTTCTTTGCCATGAGGTGCCATGTTGAACTGAAATAACTGAAATAAGCCTGGCTTATTGGGTAAACTTGTTTTATGGAACACCCCCCTGGACTTGCTGTCATAGTAACAGGTCTGTAAGCATAAACCTGCTTGGGAGCAGACTTATTTCATATAAACAGGATTAGATTGTATCATTTTAAGCAGGGCTTAAAAACGAAAAAAAAAAAAAATCAATCAGTTCACTCTGAACAGAACCGGTATTATAACGTTTCCGTTCCTGCGTTCCTCATTAAACATTACCGTTCCGAAACGGGTTTCTTTCGAAAAAATAACGGTTAATAACGTTATTTTTCATTTTGCATACACTTTAAAAAAATGTCTAAACAGACACAGAAACATTTTTACTCAAAAAACATTTAATGCATAACATGGTTAAAACCACAACAGAAATACCTCCATTAATTACAAAGCATAAGCTGGAAAAATACTGACACGTTTTTACGTTCGTACTGAACAATCAAAGTTAAATGGAAAGGCTACTAGTACTAATGCTTAAAATTTATTCAGCTACATGCGGAGACTGATCTGTTCTTGCCATAAATGTACAGTACACTGACGGAGAAAAATTTGTTGCGCACTTTGGCCGTAAGAGAGCTAACTGAACGACACACAGCTGAAAACATTTCATTCGTTGTGATGGATATGTGTTGGAAGAATATGAAGTTGAATTACAGCAAGTTCACTCAATAACGTCAGATAATGATAAAGTCTGACACTGTTTCATATAGCCTCTTGTATTGGCTCGATAATTTTTCTGAAGCCAGTGTCTTCCATTAATGTAAATGGTCTCCCGTTGACAGTTACTAGTCTATGCATGCATCTTTTAGAACCAGTCCCGGCGACAGGACACACGGACAAGGGGGGTATGTATGGTTCTCAGGGGGGCTAACGGATGGGGAGGGGAGTGGGGGTTATTCTATGTGAATAAAATACGTCGTCACATTTTAATTGAAAGGATTGTTGACGCTTTCTTTACGCATTTAACAATCTCACAAACATCGAGTATTTAACAAATAACTTTTTTTTGTGCTAGTAACTAATTTAAATGACTAAAACATTATTTCTATGTGGCTAAAAACACTGAATATATGGTAAAAGTATAGAGCGCGTCTATCTGGCTCAGCGCCAGTAAGGCGCAAAAGCACGTTTAAATTTAGCAGTGAAAATTGAAATACACTGGTGGTGATCGTTTGAATCGAATGGTTAAAATATACGAGTTTTGCGAGGTTTGAGTGGGTCACATTGAATCTGAGGTGGCACAAATCAGATCGGAGGGGTACCCCTCAGTTGAAATCACATTCTGTATAGTTTTTCGCATTTAAAATCGTATTACGGGGGTGAAGGGGTCGGTCCTTCAGATCATTGCAGGCTGGAAAAATAGGAAAGGCTGGATCATAGGAAAAATACTGACGAAAAGGATTGTCTTGGTGGCAACCCATCTAAAAAAGTCATTGACAGTAAGCTATAGGCCAATTATGACTTTTTTACGTTCTACAAATTTAACTCACATTAATTATAGAAGAGAAACAAAAATATAGATTGCACTAGCCTACTACATAAGGCTAATCTTAACGTTTCTAAGCATGTTTTACTTAAACATAGCTCTGAAAATTTGATGGGTAGCCGACATTGTGCTTAAAGACAAATCTAATCGGGCTGGAGAAATGGACTGCCTATGACTGCTGCACGGGCATTACTCACCCTTGATGCCTCAGGGTCACATGCTCTACTCAATTGTGATTTGTCACTGTCTGATTAAAATATTAAAGAGAACGATAAAATAACGTTATTAACCGGTTAATGGTAATTTCAAATACGCGTTTCTGTTCCGAACGATTAAAATTGATTTAGTTTTCGTTTCTGTTTTTGTTCCTGGGAAAATTTTGTTCTTTTACGGTTTTCGTTTTTGTTACTTGAACCGGTTCGGAGCCCTGATTTTAAGTACAGAAAACTGTAGTGATGATTGTCTGTCCCATCCACTACTACATTTTTAAATTATTATATTACAGGAATATCCTACTTGTTTAGTTCTTAGTATCCTATTTATTTAACAATTTATCATGTTTTGTGATTTATTTAATGATTTCATTTTGAGTAATTTGGCATATAAAATATATATTGTAACTATGAAGCTCAATAAAATCTATTTTTGAAATTGAAAAAAATAATTAATTTCAACCCTCCGATATATTTAATTTCAACCCTATACCAAAATATATTTCAAAATTTATTTCAGGGTCAAGTAATATTCATTTAAGGTTTAGTTAACCCAAAAAATGAAAATTGATTGTTATATGTTCACATTTAGACATCAAATAAACATTTTCTTGAAATGTTACATGTTGATGTATTTTCTTGGATTTTAATATATGGAGGGCAAAATATAGCTTATAGTTTTGTTCAGAGATGTGAAGCAATGAAGCACAAATACTTTACTACTATTTTTCTGTTATCGGTACTTTACTATTTATTTTTCTGACTACTTTTTACTTGTACTCCTTACATTTTCACAGAAATATAACATAATATTTAACTTATGACATTTTCAAAACCAGGCTTGTAAGGCTACTTTTAGTTTGAATCTGCATTTGGTGGATCAGCATTCGCTAACAAATCTCTAATAAATCATGAATCGGTTAGTCTGTGCTGGCAACACGATCTGGCTCGCAGGCGCTCCACTCCAAAAGGTTTTTAACAGAGTCAGGGGTGGTTGTTTTTGAAACATTCTCTGAAGAAAAGTGATTTATTCTTGTAAAGAATATCCTTTTTTTTCCCCATAAGGAATACTTGTGTGGAGATAAGTTGTGTTTGTATATGAGGGACCAGGCCAAGAGCATCTGCTTATGAAAATGAGAAAGTTTGAAAGAGATTTTTGAGACATTATAATTAAAAGTAAAAGAAAATTCGAGCCACCAACTTATGCTACCAAGCTATGAAAACGGTATCTCTATATTCATCCTTTGTGTCTTCTTCAGATGTAATTTCATTACCTTATTTTTGTGTTACTCTGGCAACAAGTCTGTGTGTATCTTCTTATATTTTTCCCCTTTCTTTAACTTTGTGTATAATTCGAATTGTATTAATGTTTTGATGTTTGTACTGTTTAAAAAAATTACTTGTACATAGACTTTATGGACAAAAGTACTGGAACACCCCCTTCTTCAGAACAGAAAAAGACACTTCCAAAACTGTAGCAACAAAGATGAAAGCATAATTCATGTATTTAAAAATTGTGTTTCCATCTTCAGTTTTGGAAGTGTCTAAAATTACTGTACACAAGGTCTGCATTTAAAGTCACACCAGAGGTGTTCAACTGGGATTAGGACTTGCCTTTATGCAGACCAGTCAAATTCTTTCACACTGACTGAATCAAACATTTCTCTATGAACCTTGCCTTACACACAGAGGCATTGTCATGTTAGAATAAAAAAGGGTCCTGTGCAAACGTTTGCTATAAAATTAGAAGGACTCAATTCCCTGGAATATCATTACGTGCTTAAACATTAAGATTAGTACTCGTGGAAATTACTAAAGTAGTCAAAACTGTTCATTAGAAGGGGGTGTCCTAATACTTTTGGCAATATAGTGTGTGTGTGTGTGTGTGTGTGTGTGTGTGTGTGTGGTGTGTACATGTAACTGGTCTTATCTTCCTTGCGTTGTGTTATGCCTCAATAAAGCTCGCGATTCAGGAATTCTTCTCCCAGACCTTTATTTACTGAGAAAACAGCATAACAGTGAGTTGATAGCTTCCAGCATATTCAACACCCTTCGTGCTGGCACACGCTGGCCTTACATACATGAACTGGCTGATGCAAAGTTGAACAAATTCAAAAATATAAAACATAGTTGAATAAAATGTATTGTCACAAAATCACAACATAACATGTACCTGAGAAAACAGCATATTCAACACTCTTTGTGCTGGCACACTATAATAAAACACACATCATTTACACTTTGTGCAATATTTAGCACTATCCTTGATATCAAATGCTGTTGCTCATGATACGTCACACTTTTTATAGATATTAACAGATAGTATTATGGAGCTACCAAGCATGAACTGAACTGGCTGCAACAGGGGGTGCGTGCAGTGTAAAGAACCAGCCAGCGAATAGGAAACTCTATTAATCATTTTACTCATCCAGTCATTTTTCAGTGTGATTATTTAACAGACCATTATCAGCAAATGGAAACCCACACACTACATATATATACATACATCAACTTGATTGATGTTAGCCCAGTGTTAACAATGCATTTCTCATTTAAGGATACTGTTGGCTGGAAAATCAAGGCTCGACCTGCTACTTGAATGTAGTTCTTCAGATCCTCTTCATGACAAAGAAATTTAGGGATCATGTCAAGAGGTAAAAAATGTCTTTCCCTTCCCGCAGTGCATTCACAAACAGCTGATAAATAAACGCTCAATGTCTTTTGTAGTTTGGTCACTGTTCCATCTGATGATAATTTGATTGAAGAGTTGCAGAAATTGTTCAATGAATTAGAAATGCAACAGCAATGTGCAGTTTCAACAGCTGGCATCACTAAGAGCCTCAGCATTACAAACGGTTAGTCTCTTATTATGGTTTACAGCATTCAGTCGGTATTGTTGTTAACTTTAGTAAGTGTTTGTTATTTGCTTTCTCACCATCAATCCCAAAGTGAATGAACAACGAGACGCAGCAGAACATCTTCATTTGATACTTAAAAAGACTGGATCCTATAAGGTAAGTCCAGATAGTTCTGCATCATTCTATTATCTTTCCACTGTGCAGTGACTATCATAAGGATAATATCATCTCACAGCAGTATATCTCTGTAATTGTCTTTTAAAATAACATTGATTATATTGTTTCGGTGTACCCAGTCAAGGGGTGGCATACATTAGGAAACAAGCGAACAGTGAGTTCTTGAATGTCATGCAAAATGGGCAAGCAAAAAGATATGAATGATTTTGAAAACAGACAAAAAGTGATGGTTAGATGAGCAAGTCTGGTGGGGTGTTTCTGGTGTGCAGTGGTTAGTACCTATTAAAAATAGTGCAAGGAAGGATAACCAGTGAACCTACTGTAGATTCATTTGCTGAAAAATGTAATGCTGACCATGTTAGAAAGGTATCAGTACACACAGTGCATTGCACTCTGCTGTGTAGCAACAGACTGGTATGATGACCCCTGGTGACCCCAGTTCACCTGGTTTGATGAGCACAGTTTTTTTTTACATCACTCGGTCAGTGGATGGACTGATGGATGCACTTTAGGATTACCGGCCCAAGTCTGACCTGAGCCAGTCTTTTTTTCCCCCTTTTCCAAACAGCTTATACTACTGTTTCAGCTATTAAAATGGTTCAGTTTTGTATGTAATGGAAAAGTGATTAGAATTTGTTTAGTTTTTTTAAGTTAATTTAGAAAAATGTTTGGAGCATTTTTTGTTTGTTAAATGTAAGTTGTAGGTTTTTTTTTAAGTAATGACTAAGCAGCCAGCAGCAGACAGTGAGTTGATCATAGCCTATGTTTGATCAATTTAGCCTTCTGAAATCATCACAACTTGCCTAAAATAAAATCTATAGATACAAAACAGTTCATTACAGAGCCAATCCTCCCTATCCACTCCCTATTACACAACCTTAAGTTGTGTAAGGCCCCCGAAACACCAGGGGGCCCCCTTGCTCTCATTTTAAAGTGGACCAGCATTTATTAAAACATGAATGTTAATTTCTTTTAATGTGGTGCACTGCTGCCCTTCCTATGTATGTTAAAAAACATGTTGAAAGCATACCGAGCCATGGAAGAAAGACTGTTCTTAAGTGCTTTCTGTGTGCGCGATTCGAGACACGGACAAATACGCTTCATTAATTTATTCATACCCCGCATCCCCCCGCTTTTATCTTTAAAAGTAATATCCCCTTTTTAAAAACATTCTCAGCTTCTTGTTGGTGTGACGACACACAGACAGATGCCACTCCCACTATAGTTGATTGACATGAGCATCTTACCTTAGACCCGCCCTCACTGAGCTGAAACAGTCTGACATTCATTCTGATGCAGCTTCTCCCACAGCAGAAGTGAGTATAAGGGTTTTTATGCATCTTTGAAAATCGTTTTTCTTAATAATGTGCTAGTTAGCAAGTTTCACAGCTAAGTGCGGCTAAAGTAAACATTACACCTCCTCACCTCATGGCAGAGAGGGGTGGGGTGAGCAGAGCTCAATTAACATTTAAAGGAACATGCAATAGAATGAGGATTTTTTGCAGACCTGATTTTGACAAGGTAAATGGTGTTTTTTTATACTACTATTGAGCATTTTTAACCAAAGTATATTATAGACTTTTCATTAAGACCCTAAAGAATCATATCAACTTATGTAAAATGGCCATCCAATGACCCCTTTAAAATATACAGTCATTTTTGCTCATAAAGGTAAGAGTGATAAATCACTCGGAACTGTAAAGTGCCTACTTTTATTTGTGTGCACTCACAATATCAACAAAACATTATGCTTTTGTAAAACAAAGAAAACATACAGGATGAGCTTTCTTCCATCTCTGTCTTGAGCAGGCACAATCAATTTCCTGGTGTTAAATTAATCCTGGTGTTTGGTTCTTGAAGTCTGTGTGTGCTTAAACAAATTACTTTTTCAGAAAACTTTTAAATATATATCACATCAGCTTATAAGAAATTCTTCTTAAATCTGTTTTTAAAAATAAAAAAACAACAACAACAACAACCTAGATCTTTCATTGTGGATTCACAAGGCTGATGTTAAGTATTCAAGATAACTATTTGACCTGAATCATTGAACTCATTTAGAGTGTAATCTCTGAGTTATACTTCCTATAAAGAAAACATAACTTAGAGATTAAACTCTAATGATCCAAATCATCATCATCATCATCATCATCACCTAATGTGATGCGAATCTGACACGCATCATATTTTCTCTAAACTCTTTTACCTTTTCTTTTTATAACTTCTAAAAATATTGATAAGTTGAATCAGGTGTGCCGCTCCAGGACAGTTTTGAAAACCATTTCAGCGACATGTTCTTAAATGTGACTTATAACATCTTACATGCATGCACAGTTTTAATTCAGCTTTAACCAGAGGTGTATAGTCCAGGGGAGAGAAAGTAAAAGTCCTGCCATGTTTTTATTCCACCCATGGACTCAGGCAGTTGATTTCACCAGAGGTTGGACAAAGTCATCTATCACAAGCAAGTCTCAAGTCAAATACCTCAAAGAGTTAAAGTTAATGATAATTAAAATGTTGATTTCATTGGTTAAAATAATATCACCATCATGGAGATCAGTGTTTGCTTTAGTTGAGCTCCTGACCTTTATAAAACGTTAAAATAATTTGCTTGTAAGCAATTGCTATATTGTTTTCCAGCACATCTTTGTGCTTTACTGACTTAAAAACTTGAAGTAGCAAATTAGTTCATGACTGTACATGATTTGAATAAACATCATAAATGATTTCTCTTTGGTTTATTGTCTGATGTTTAGCTATTACAGAACTGTTAAGAAAATCCTATTAAACCAATGCCATTATATTGTTTAAATATTGGGAAAAAAAGGAACTGTATCAGCTCAGGTTTTTAGACATGAGCACTTATCATATGATTCTCAACTGTGGTGACAATAATTATTCATGCTGCAGAGCATGATGGGAGTTTTACTGTGGTGTTACCCAGCATGCATTGCAGCATTTAGAATTTTGTTGATTGTCACCATTGTTGAGATTCATGTGCTGGTTCTTGATCTTTGTGTGTGACTTAATAGTACCAGAGTTAATTTTTATTAACTTTACATATGCAATTAGATATGCCTAGCATGTTAGTTTTCATTGGGTTGATTATACAAAACATATACATTAAAAAAAACTGAGTTTTTATAGATAAATACAAATGATGTGGTTAAGCCAGCTAATGATGACCTCTCACAAAAGAAATGGCTGCTCACTGCACAGCACTTATTTTTCTCTGCTTTACAACATAATGTGCATTGCTACAGAGAAATAACAGAAGAAACAACGACTCAAGTGTCCAACTAAATCAAACATTGATCTCCATGATGATGGCATCATTCTGACCATTAAAACATCAACATCTGATCCTCTGTAATTCTCAATAACAGCAGGTGTTCATCACTAATTCACAATCACCATTTACATTTACATTTACATTTACATTTAGGCATTTGGCAGACGCTTTTGTCCAAAGCGACATACAGTTGGGAGAACATAGAGCGATTCTTCTTAAGGAGACAAACAGACACAGGCAGTGCTATAATACCAGATTTCAAGTGGTGCTTCAGACAAGTACAAGCTAGAAAGGGAAGGAATAAAGAGATTAATTTTTTTTTTTTATGGTAACAGCAAATAGAGTTGAAAGAGATGAGTTTTAAGCTGTCGCTTGAAGCTTGTCAGGGAATCAGCATTCCGGATGGGGGTAGGAAGATCGTTCCACCAGCCAGGAACAGTAAAAGAGAACGTTCTGGATAGTGATTTCGCACCTCTCTGTGATGGTACCACAAGGCGTCGCTCACTAGCAGATCTCAGAGTTCTGGAGGGGGTGTAGATTTGCAATAGCGAGTGCAGATAAGCAGGTGCTGTAGCTGTGGTTGTCCTATATGCAAGCATCAGAGTCTTGAACTTGATACGAGCCGCAATTGTGAGCCAGTGCAAGGAGATAAAGAGAGGTGTAACATGGGCTCTTTTGGGCTCGTTGAAGACCAGCCGTGCTGCTGCATTCTGAAGCATTTGTAGAGGTTTGATTGTGCATGATGGAAGAGCAGTCAAAAGAGCATTGCAGTAGTCCAGTCTGGAGATGACAAGGGCCTGGACAAGAAGTTGTGTAGCCTGCACTGTTAGAAAGGGCCTGATCTTTCTGATGTTGTGCAAAGCAAACCTGCAAGATCGAGTAGTCTTTGCAATATGATCTTTGAAAGACAGCTGGTCATCAAAGATGACACCCAGATTCCTGATTGAGTTTGAAGAAGTGATTGTGGAAGAGCCCAGCTGGATGGTGAACCCATGCTGTAAGTTTGGAGTGCAAGGAAAAACAAGAAGCTCAGTTTTTGCCAAGTTAAGCTGGAGGTGATGTTCTTTCATCCACGTTGAGATGTCCGCCAAGCAGCCTGAGATCCGTGCAGGTACTGTTGGATCATCTGGTTGAAATGAAAGATGGAGTTGTGTGTCGTCAGCATAGCAATGGTAGGAGAAGCCATGTGACTCTATGATGGGACCCAGTGATGTTGTGTATATGGAGAAGAGGAGAGGACCAAGAATATTTAACTGATCACTGAATTATTTCATTAACTTTAACTCTTTGAGGACTTGGAATTTGATTTGAGCAGAGGTGGGACCTTCAAGTCAAAACAAGTCTTTTCAAGTCATTAATCCCAAGTCATCAAAGAGTTAAATTTCTTGAGATAATTGACTAATTATATGATGATTGTGCATTAGTGATGAACACCTGCTGTTATTGAGAATTACAGAGGATCAGATGTTGATGTTTTATTGGTTAAAAGGATGCCACCATCATGAAGATCAGCGTTTGCTTTAGTTGGGCTCTTGAACTTTAATGATTTCTGTTATAATTCTTACTGTAGCAGTGTATGTGGTGCTGTAAAGCAATGAGGTGATATTTGCTGTTCTAAATATCATCATAGAGGTCAGTGTGAGCTGGTTGGATTACAATGAAAGTTACAGTTTATTGTCCTTGTTTAAATGTTCTGTTTTTTGTAATTATTCCAGTGACACTATAGCAAGCGAAATAGTATTGCTCTAAAAAATTATAATAAATGCATTTTAAAATCATATACATAAAAGCTCCAGATTTTCTTAAGCACACACAGACATCAAGAACCAGCATATGAATCTCAACAATGGTGACAATCAACAAAATGTTTCAAGCTGCAATACATGCTGGGTAACACCATAGTAAAAACTCCCATCATGCACTGCAGTATGACTAATTATTGTCACCACTGTTGAGAATCGTATGACAAGTGTTCATGTCTAAAAAGCCTGTTCAGAGGCCTTTTTTTTTTTTTAAATTGAAGCATTATAGTGCTATTTGTTTAATAGGATTTTTATAGCAGTCTAGTAAAAACTAAACATCAGCCAATAAGCCAAAGAGAGAACACCATGATGCTTCTTTATTTAGAACTTGCAATTAGAAAGCATAAACATACCTACAACTTAGCAGTTTGATTCAGCTATGCACCAATGTTTACTGTAAAACAATACTGCAGTTGCTCAAAAGCAAATTACTTTGAATCAGTAAAAGGGTCAAGAGACCAACTAAAGCAAACCTTGACCACAATTATGGTGGCATTGTGTTTTTTTTCTGTTAATTCCTTCTACAGCTGTGGCTGAAGTCAGTTGTAGTTCTTGTGTTTCTCTTTTCTTTAGCGATGTTGATTGTTAACAGCAGGTGTTCATCATTAATGCTCAATCATCATATAATTAGTCAATTATCTCATGAAATTTAACTCTTTGATGACTTGGGATTAATGACTTGAAAAGACTTGTTTTGACTTGAAGGTCCCACCTCTGGATTTGAGCCTTGCCTTGCTTGTGACTTGAAATAAATTACTTTGTCCCACCTCTGGTGAAATTAACTGCCTGAGTCCATGGGTGGAATAAAAACATGGCAGGACTTTTACTTTCTGACCCCTGGACTATACACCTCTGGCTTTAATCACCTTTTTGGTAACTTCATGACTTAACCGACCATGACATTGAATGCACATTATTTCATTTCATGCTTTGATATGTAATGATACAGGCTACACAGCAAAATCCCCAGTGTTAATTTAACACTCTGAGTGTGGACACATATAGACACTGAAGCAGTGTTGAAGTTAATGAAATAATTAGGTAATTAACAGCTGATGATTAAACATTAGTATAGACACCTGATGATAACAACCAGAATCACCAATTGACAAGCCAAGATCAGCAGTCATCAGGTGGTCATGATTATGTGTTTAATCTGTAGTTATTTTTTCCTTTGTTGACTATAACAGCCTTATAAACAAACAGCAATAGATTCTGTGTTTTTTATACATTTTGGATAGATTTTTTTTAAGCAGTTCTGATTTAAAAAAAAAAAAAAAATTGCTTAGGCAGACACAGACGTCAAGAACCAGTGTATGAATCTCAACAATGGTGATGAACAGCATATTCAGAAAAACAGATAATCGCAAAACAAACAGAAAGACAATTTAACTCATAATTTATTCATGCCGCAATGCATGATGGGAGCCATGGATGAGTTTTAATTGGCTACAACATGTCGATTTGATGGTCACCGTTGTTGTGATTCTCATGCTGGTTTTTGTTATTGTTGTTAAATCAGAACTGCTTGAAAGAAATCTTTCCAAAACTTATAGAAAATACAAGATCTGTTTACAAGCAGAGGAACAATAACTCAGTGAATAGACTTTGCATAATAATGATTATGTTAAAACATAATATAATGGTTGCTTAGAAATGTAGATTTTCTTCTTTGGTGATTCTGCTTGTTATCATCAGCTGCTAATTACCTAATTATCTTACTAATTTCAACACTACTTCAGTGTCTATATGTGTCCGCACTCAGAATGTTAATTTAACACTGAGGATTTTGCTGTGTACGGTCAGTTTTGCCAGGGTCATGTTTTTCATGCACAATTGGGCTATTTTGAAAATGCAGTTGTGTGAAAAATTTCAGAACCGCGGGTTGCGTTTTTTGGGCTACTTTTATAATGTACTATGGCTGCCCAAAGCTTATCTATGGACACAAAAATTAAAATAGATCCTTTTTGCTGATGTGTATTATACTTGGAATATATACCTGGCAACTTAAAAACGGGGAGTTGGATGTCACATCACAAACTACCCACATAGCAACTGACATCTGGCCCAGCTCTGGGCCAAGCAAGCAGTCACACTCAGCCCAATTGCAGCAGAGAATGACAGCCCTTGATTGGTCTAGATCTGGACTACAGACATGAGCCATAACTGGCCCAAATCTCAGCCAAATAGTAATTTATATAATCACTCATTATTAACCAGATTGACTTAATTGTGTGTCTACAGAAACTCAAATTGAAAATTAAATTATTGAAAATTAATGTTGTAGATGTTGATGTTTTATTGGTCAAGGGTAAAAAAAACAAACAAACATGATGCCACCATAATTGTGGCCAATGTTTGCTTTTGTAGAGCTCTTGACCCTTTTTTTGTTTTAAGCAATTGCAGTATTGTGTCACAGTAAAGATTTTTTGGATATCAGTGTGTCACAATTTATGAAGTGATTGCATAATTATTATGCTAAATCAGAATACATTTTCATAACCACTAAAAGGTGTTGTGATTTGCTTTTAGTGTGCCTGTAATTAGTCATGTGTCAAGGTAGAAAAAAAAAACAGGATATATTTCAAATATATAATAACATTAAGAACAGAAAAACAGAATAATACCATAAAATATTGTACATTAAACAATAATATAGTAACACAAAAATGTTCTCCCTTTAACATTATTTATCTGGTTTTAACAAAAAATAAAATGCACAAAACTATTACTAGAAAGATTCATAAATATTGTAACAAAACCTTAATATTGATCCTTTTTGATACAACACCTGTATCGGAAGTATCGATACTTAAGAATCGATCCACCCACCCCTAGTGAGCATGTCTTTGGTTTATTGACTGATATTCAGCTGTTTAAGAGCAAGAGGAAAAAACAGAAAAAATATCACTGTAATGTATCAGTGTTGTTGGGAATTACAGCAGCTCAGGCTTTTAGACATGAACATTTATCAGAGGTGACAATAATTATTCATACTGCAGTGCATGATGGGAGTTTTTTTTATTACTGTGGTGGTACCCAGCATGCATTGCAACATGAAGCTGTTTTGTTGATTGTCACCATTGTTGAGATTTTGTTGTGTCTAAAAAAATTAACTTTTTTGTTTGTTTGTTTCTTTTTGTATGTGTTACATGGGTTTAAAATCATAAACAATAAATATTAGAACAGGACTTTTTTTTGCATGCTGCCATTTCACAGGATCATTTATGCAAAATGAGAGTGGAAAAATGGAGATTAAAGGTAATTTAGCAGTATTCAAACACACTCCTGGTCAGTAATTAATGAAGCAGGTGATGCTGTTTGTGGAGTTGTTTAATCATCCTTTCCTGAGATCTTCAGAGATTGAATGTGTTTGACTTGCAGTTGATTTTACCAAATGCTCAATCATCAGTTATATAATCATTTAAGTTGAAAATTCATCTGAACATTTTGCTGTGTACATTTCAGCATCTATTCAAACAGAGTTTTGTACCTGTAAATGTTTTATTTTATTTCATTTCATTTCATTTTATGTACATACGATCATGCTTTTTTTATTTATTGTTATTCCACAAGTGTTTTATATCTGTGGTTAAGCGCAGCATAAGTGGCGCAATGGGAATGCTGTCTCCTCACAGCAAGATCTCTGGATTGAGTCCCAGCTGAGCCAGAAACTCTTTCCCTCACAATCTAAAGATGTGTGTTTTACTGCCAGTTGATGGCTGAATTTTATTTATTTATTTTTTTTATTGGCCTTTTTATGGCTCAGTTTAGGCCTGCACAATTAATCGTTTGTAAACCGAAATCGTGTGTTTTGAAAGGGTGCAATTTTCAAATTGCAAGAGCTGCAATTATTTCGATTTACTATCATACAGTATATGGGAACAAGCATATACGTAGCTTCTGACAGTTTGTTTCATGTGCATATTACGTTTGATGCAGAGTTTAACCAATAGGGGGCATTTTAACACTGTATGTACTGACTGAACGAGCAAATAACTTTAATGCCATTTGGAAAAGATGAGCGGGAGCAGCGGCTCAACTTCCCAACAAAGTGTGTCTGCAGAAGAGCAAAGTCCTGCAGACGACTTGGTACCTAAATGAAAAAAGCACCGCATATGTTTGGTGTAGCAAAAGTTATTAATTTAAGCACAATAAACTATGTATAATTAATGGTTATTAATTACACATACTTTATACACTTCTCTGAAACAGCAGAGTCAAAAATAAACCAAACTAATGCCCTTGTCCAGCGAGTATTAGCCGCTTTTATTCTAACTCTAACAAAAATCAACTTCCTAGCCTTGAAAATTAATCTTTCCCACTGTAATTGGCTAAGGTACAGGACTGGATCAGTTTTGTAACGAAATCAAAGCAGTTTAAGTGACGTGATGTTTGTGAGCAAGGAACACAGCAAGAAATTCATTTGTGAATACAAAATGCGGGTTTATTGAATACGTAAAAGGGGAAAATAAACACTAGCTAGCAAATAACGAACACTAAACAAACAACACATAAAACAAAGCAAGAGAGAGGGAGAGAGAGAGAGTGAGTGAGGAGGAGAGAGAGAGTAGACTGGCAAACTTTTTACATCAGCACAACCAAATCATCAGAGAGAACCTGAATCTCCTTGATACACAAAGGGCACAGCTTCGCTATTGCATCTAGTAGTTAAATGGTTACTTGCATTGGTTTCCTTTTGTGCGGTGCTTACGCAAGTGTCCAGATGCCAGCTCAAAGGTAGTCCTGATGATTTCATGGAGTCGGAGGCTTCGTTGTTCCATTGATCGGCTGATCGGATGGTTACAAAGGGGGCTGAGTTATAGATGCCAGGATAGAGAGAGAGAGAGTCCGGCCTCATGCTGAATCCCCCCCATGGCGGGTGTTTTTTCCCCAGAAGGGGAGCATGGAGTTTTGACCCAAGGAGAAAGAAACTGAACTGAACGGAGGTGTGTCTGGCAACTTTTAAGTTCAGGCAAAAGTAAACACCCATCCCTGGGGAGTTGGCGAATGACAGTGCAAGGGTCTTTTGGCGGGAAGAGTTCCTTTGTGTCACCAGACCACCTGATTTGCATCTTGATAGCTTGAATGAGATTGTGTAACTTTTGCCCAAAGGTGTGATGAAACCATACACTGCACATTAAAGTCATGTACTATACATCATCAGTTCAGAAATGGAAAGAGAATTATGCGGATACCAAACATGCCAGATACTGTACAATTTCACAAGGGTTAGACACAAAAAGCAACAAAACTCTACTAGTGTACAGTTTTGTCATGATTATGACTTTGTGCTTGCACAATGGTGGCTGTGAGCCTACACACAAACTCAGGAATACGCTATTTACAATCTGACTATGGTTTTTCTAGCTTGAATGTAACTGTCCTTTTAGGAGTGGAGTCCATGCGTGTCTGTGTGTGTGTGTGTGTGTGTGTGTGTGTGTGTTCATGGGTGAAAGTGGGGGCTGCACCCCCCCACCCTTTGAAGCAGATAAGGACAAGGGGATGTTCAGCATCTTTTGAGGCCTAAAACTGCCAGGATAGCAGACTCGTTGGAGCCATAAGCAATAAACTAGTGGGGGAGGTTGACCAAGTTTCTCAACTGATCATCTTCTACCACAAATACTCTACATTGGAATTATTTTGGATTTTGACGTTCTGATGTACTTCAAAGGCAAGTACTTTGTAGGGGGCCGTTCACATGTCGTGCCTAAAAATGTGTGGAAAACGCAAGGCGCGCCAATTTCTCCTTTCTAAAACATTCGGTAGCTTGTGCTCCTGTGGCGTCTGCCATTGCTAAGCAAAAAATGACCTGTGCTCTCCATGAAGACCTAGAAGTTACAGCAAAGGATAAATGGATTTCCAGCACTAAACATCGCTTGCAGTAGCTCTGCTAGTACATTTATTTAAAAATGGTTATCCCTGTAACAGCTATGATCAGCTGTTCATCCATCTTGGCTGAGCTTTCAATGTTGTTACGGGGAAGGATGAAGCTGATTGGTTTCTTGTCACATGACTTGCGGTGCGCTTGCGGCATTGTTTTTATCTCGATGCGGCGTGGACGTGCCTGAAAAACGAGCGCGTCGCTTCCAATATGCGCATGCATACTGCGCGGCTACATTGGAAATAACGAACTTCGGTGCGCAAAAGACGTTACATATGAATGGCCCAGGACGTCTGTGTCGACCTCGCGAGGCAACACAACCAACTTGTATAAGCACCTGCAGAAGCATCACAGACCACTCTATGATCAATGCATGGCAAAAAGGACCACCTATGAACACACTTCATCACAACCACCGTGACTGACATCCATGTAAACTTTAATTGCTCAAGCATTAGAAAGTGGCACACCCTATGACAAATCTTCACGAAGGTACGGTGAAATAACAGATGCCATAACAAGTTACCTGACTAAAGACATGGTGCCGATTAACACAGTCACAAAAGATGGTTTTGTGAATCTTATGCTTGTCTTTCTTTGGTGCTGTTAAAACCACCACATCAAACCTGTAGCACTTGTAAGAAGCAGTAAAATCGCAATTAGATTTTTTTCTCCAAATCGTGCAGCCCTAGCTCAGTTTGGGGTTTCTGGTTAAAGACTGGTTTCTATGTGGTTTACTGAAGGCTGAGATTGGTTAGCATTATTAAAAGTTGTTCTATTAAAAGTTACTATTTGGCTGAGATTTGGGCCAGTTATGACTCATGTGTGACTCATGTCTATAGACCAGATCTGGGCCACTCAAGGGCCGTCATTCTTTGCTGCAGTTGGGCTGAGTGTGACTTGCTTGCACCTCATTTATCAAAATAATGTAGAAACAAGCACAGATTCGAGTGTACAAATGAACTTACGATAGAGTTCATGTGTGATTCATGAAACATTTGCATGCTGCCAATCCCGTCAAACAAGTGATCACAGCTGAAACGGCTGAAAACAATCATCATTTAAACATCACACCCCTAAAAACACCCTGAAAACTACAGAACAGAAATGAAAAATTAGTAGCTATAAAATTGTATAATAAATGTAAAACACAAATTAGGCTATAGTGAATACAGAATAAAAACGTGAGCTAAAATGAATAAATGAGTAAAGCAAAACTAAACGGCATTGGGCTCACAAGCCTTTCTCATCGACATCCAAATGGTTAAAATTTTTTGCCATGTAACAGTTGGTTGCTATACTCCATGATTTAAACATGTCTTTGTACTTCACTTGTGTCCAATATCCACGTAAACATCCTTTACATGCGCAAAAAAAAAAAAGAAATAAATATTGTGGCATTGCAGGCTGATTTTACAACAGACCTTTTAAATAACTTTTATGTTTGGTTGACTGCATTTTAGTTTGATTATAAGTTATCAACGCCGAAATGTTGTGTATGCGCGTGTATGTAATGTGTATTATTTAAGAGATATACATTTTGTGTAGGCTAGCCCTCTTTAATTTAATTTTTGTTTTTTTATAATTTCTGTTTTTCTCTGTTAATTGTGCGTATAGCACAATTTTCTGTTTCTATTTGCTGTAATATAGCTATACACAGAAAATGACTTTGGCATAGAGAAAATTGTGCTACTGATAGCATTTTCATGAGATCTGGCTACTAACGAAGAAACAAAGAGGAAACGGTTTCAAACGCAAATGTATAATTAATGGCATGGCTGATTCAGTTGACAGAAATACAGGACACATATAAAAATTGCTGAAATGTTTGTGGGGCAAATCTCAGGTCAGTCTGAGTGCTCATGGTAGCACAGTGCACAGTCTTGTAGAATCCATGCTTTGGCAGGTTGGTGCTGTTTGCCAGCATGCAGAGGTCCTAAAGAATATTAGGCTTTACAAACTTACTTCACAGGGACCTTGACTATCCATTTGTTTTCAGAATCAGAAAGAGCTTTATTGCCATGTGTGTTCACACACACAAGGAATTTGTCTTGGTGTTAGGACCTTTTGGTACAGAAACTACAAACATAGTGCAGACATACATAAAATTAATGTGATTCAATCACTAATATTAGAGAGAATATACAATAAATTATAAATAAAAGTAGCAATAAAAATATACTGAATAAAAAAGTCCATAGACAGAACCATATGTGTTATATACAGATGAAAGTTATTTACAGATGTGCAGTACTGAGGTATGTTATGTGTTGTTCAGGTGGGATATGGCCTGGGGGAATAAAAATAGTTCTTATGTCTAGCTGTTTTGGTGTACAGTGCTCTGTAGCGCCTGCCAGAGGGCAAATCTTTAATTTTATGTGACCACAATTAAAGATTCATCAGCAGTCTAATGTAATGAAGACTAAACTGTATTTTAAGTCTCCTGATATTTGATCATCAGTAAAGTCTGTTTTCTTAACACCTTCATAGCTTTTCAAGGGCACGATGAAGACAACAATAACATGCAGAACATGCAAGAAACTACAAGAAATCTCTGAGGATTTCCTCTCATTGCAAATCTCTTTTCAAAACAATCCAGATGTGGTAAGCAGATCTTTGCTCATCTGAATTGCTCTTTAAGAATAAAATAAATAATCCCATTAGGGCTGATTTACTAAGGTTTTCTGTCAGGGGTTCATAATTTAGACTGACTGTCTCATTCTTGTGTTAAAGCTAATAGTTAGATAATAGTAATAGTCATAGTTGGATAATATTGTAAACATATCTCATTTTAGGATTTAAAGTGTAAAAATTACTTTATTACTGATGTTCTTAGCCCTGTTTGCTTATGGATATTTGAGAATCTTGTCATTTTACGGTAAATTAAAAATAATTGACTAAATAAATAAGTTATATTGAATTTTTATAAATATAAAAATATGTTATAATAAATTTTAAGCAATAAAGTGGCTGCTGTGTGTTAAATAGAGCTGTTTATACTAATGTAATTTAATATAAATGACACCATTGTATAGATAAAGAGGAAACAGCATGTCTTGGCAAAGGTTAAGATAGTAAAATAAACTCTTAAATTGAACCATATATAAAAAGAGCATTTAACTCCAGTGCAAACATTCTGTTAAACAGCACTTGTGTCCAGTTTGTAGCCTTTTGGTATAGTATCCAACTTTGTGTATACCATTATTAATTTATGGGGGAGTCGTGGCCTAATGGTTAGCACATCTGATTTGTAACCCTTGTAATTGGACTCTTCCTCTTTGCGGGGAACAGCAGGGATTGATGGTGGGAGGAGTGAATAACAGCGCTCTCCACCCTTGAGTACACAATATTATATTCTTACAATACTCCCACAATACCTGTTTTTTTTTGCAAATTTACTTCTAACAAATAACTGATAAACAGAAGAATATTGTTCATTAAAATTCTACATTCAAAATCTGACTCATCATTACAGGGGAATAGTGATAATAGTGATTATACTGTAGTTTATGGAAATGGTTGTGCTGTTTGGTTTTAAAATTTTAGTAAAAAAATCTGTAAAAGCACATCACATTCACATAATCAACAGCACAACTATGCTATATCTTAGTTTTATTTTTTATTGTTTGTTTATTTATTTTTGAAATATTTCTTCCAATTGTAGAAAGCTGCATTAAAGGCACATGTTGACAATATGCGTGGAACATATGAGATGTATTGTGATTCATGTAGATGCATGACAGACCTGGAAAAGGCAAGTATCCTCATAAAATAAATAGTGAAATATGATGTGAATTTGATACATATTTAAGTAAACTACATTCAAATGGTTCTGTTATAAGTAAAACTGCAGGCCATACTCTTCCATTCTTTAAATAAAAAAGTCCACAAATACACAGTAGTGTCCTTCCTCCTCCAAAAGGTGTTTTACCTAATAGTCCTTTACTGTTATGATTAATTACAAAGCCTTCTTGTAGACAGGCTAATGTAGTTTTAACTTCTACTTGGGAGTCAGGAATTAGACTAATTAATAGTTATTTGTTGTTTTTCATGTAATTGTTCAGTGTTGTATATATAAAAATAGCACAGTTTATTTGTGTTTGGCCATTCTCATTTAAAATTTTACGAACAAAATTATTTTTTCTGCAGAAAAGTGAGATAACCGACTTTCCAGAAATACTGGTTATTCAGTTGAGAAGGTTTGAGATGACAAACAGCACTTATTGGCCAAGATACAGTAAAAACAACCTGAAAGTGCACATTCTTCCTTTTATTCAGGTACTAAAAATAATGTATTTGTGTCTGTTTAAAAATGGTGTTTTATTAGTATTCACTCAATGATCTGAGCTGCATGTGTCTAATAAGGGAAATAACTGCATGCTGGGGAGACTCAGTCTGAAATCCCTTGACTGATTAAAAAAAAAGAAAGAGGGTCACTGGTTTTATTATATATATATATATATATATATATATATAAAAAGACAATATAGTACTTTTTATACGTACATACTATTATATAAGTGTGTACTATTATATTAAATTTGATACAGTGACATTATTTTTCACAAGGTTCCTCCTTTTAAATTATAGGTTTCCTCCAACGAGTATGAGCTCTATGCCATAGTAAACCATTATGGCTTATATCATGCTGGACACTATGATGCAGAAATCAAATGTGAAAACAAAAAGTGGTGGAAATTCACTGACCACAGTGTATTAGAGGTACTTATACATGTATTTGCAAATGATGCGCAATATTTGTGTCAAATTAGCATTCGTAATATTCCATATGTGTGGTTATATATTTACCCATGTCTCATATTAACTTTTTCTCAAAGAGTTCCTTGAACAGCCTCTTCAGAAAGGAGTCCCCATACCGGTATCAGTCTTATTTGCTGATCACAGCAGCTTTTGTGACATTTTTGTGAGCGAAAAAATAAATATCTTAATGTGCCCGTTTCTTCCCAGGAGTTCATCGGCCTGTTTACTCATATACAAGAAAAGTGAGTATCATAGTATTTCATTTTTGCAGTAAGATACCATGATGGGTAACACCTTATAATATGCTTAACTAATAAATCATTAATAAACATTATGTAATGCTTAACAGATCATTAGTTCATATATATTCACATATAATGTGTTTGTTAAAGTTTACTAATAAATGTATTAAACATTACCTAATAATTAACATTTAGTTTAATTGAAAATGCTTACAAATGTCATTAAACTTCTAATTCATATGATCATATACATTTTGCAAATCGACAAATGATTTTAACAGATGTTCTACAGTGATTAAAAGCTGTTGTTAATGCACAACATTTCTGCTGTTACTGAGGGGTGATATGGTTAGGGGCAGGTTTGGTGGAATGAGTAGGTTTAAGGGTTGGGTACACAGCAAAAACGCTCAGTGTTAAATTAACACTCTCAGTGTGGACACATATAGACACTGAAGTAGTGTTAAAATAACACTGAACAGTGTTGAAGTTAATGAGATAATTGGGTAATTATGAATAAACATTAGTATAGACACCTGATGATAACAAGCAGAATCACCAAAGGAGAAAATCAACATTTTTTAAGCTACCATTACAGTGGTCAGTGTCTGCATTAGTTGGGATCTTGACCCTTATATCTTTAACATTAGATTTTGTTTGGCTGCTGTGTCTATGTTAAAACAGACAGACAAGTCAAGAGCAGCAGTCATCAGTTGATCATGTTTTAACAACATCATCATCAAGTCTAATCTTTTCCTTCACTGATATTAACAGCCTTGTAAACCAACGATAGATCCTATATTTTCTATACATTTTGGATAAATTTAGACAGTTCTTGTTCAAAATTCAAAAAGATTTATTTTAGGCACACACAAACATCAAGAATCAGCATATGAATCTCAACAATGGTGATAAACAGCATATTCGGAAAAACAGATGATCTCAAAACAAATAGAAAGACAATGTGGCAATGCATGATGGGAACCATGGATGAGTTTTGATTGGCTACCACATGCTTATTTGATGCTCACCATTGTTGTGATTCTCATGCTGATTCTTGATGTCTGTGTGTGCCTGAACTATATGTTTTTTTTTGTTATTATTATTATTCAAATCTTTTCAAAATATATAGAAAATACAGGAACTATTGCTGTCGGTTTACAAGGCTGTTATAGTCAATAAAGGAAAACTCTAAGATTAGACATTAGGTGAAATAAAAAAATGATGTTAAAACAAAGTCATGTGCACCTGATGACTGCTGCTCTTGACTTGTCTGTCTGTTTTAACGTAGATACAGCAGCCAAACAAAATCTAATATTAAAGATATAAGGGTCAAGATCCCAACTAATGCAGACACTAACCACTATAATGGTAGCTTAAAAATGTTGATGTTCTCCTTTGGTGATTCTGCTCGTTATCATCAGGTGTCTATACTAATGTTTATTCATCAGCTGTTAATTACCCAATTATCTCATTAACTTCAACACTGCTCAGTGTTATTTTAACACTATTTCAGTGTCTACAGGTCCTTTTCAAAAAGTTAGCATATTGTGATAAAGTTCATTATTTTCTGTAATGTACTGATAAACATTAGACTTTCATATATTTTAGATTCATTACACACAACTCGAAGTAGTTCAAGCCTTTTATTGTTTTAATATTGATGATTTTGGCATACAGCTCATGAAAACCCAAAATTCCTACACAGCAAAAACGCTCAGTGTTAATTTAACACTCTGAGTGTGGACACATATAGACACTGAAATAGTGTTAAAATAACACTGAGCAGTGTTGAAGTTAATGAGATAATTGGGTAATTATGAATAAACATTAGTATAGACACCTGATGATAACAAGCAGAATCACCAAAGGAGAAAATCAACATTTTTAAGCTACCATTACAGTGGTTAGTGTCTGCATTAGTTGGGATCTTGACCCTTATATCTTTAATATTAGATTTTGTTTGATTGCTGTGTCTATGTTAAAACAGACAGACAAGTCAAGAGCAGCAGTCATCAGGTGTACGTGATTATGTTTTAACATCATATTTAATTTCACCTAATCTCAGAGTTTTCCTTTATTGACTATAACAGCTTTGTAAACCGACAGCAATGGATCCTGTATTTTCTATACATTTTGAAAATATTTCTTTCAAGTAGTTCGGAATAATAATAAAAAAAAAAAAACATATAATTTAGGCACACACAGACATCAAGAATCAGCATGAGAATCACAACAATGGTGAGCATCAAACAAGCATGTGGTAGCCAATCAAAACTCATCCATGGTTCCCATCATGCATTGCCACATTGTCTTTCTATTTGTTTTGAGATCATCTGTTTTTTCGAATATGCTGTTCATCACCATTGTTGAGATTCATATGCTGATTCTTGATGTTTGTGTGTGCCTAAACAATTTTGAATTTTGAACAAGAGCTGTCTACATGAAATTTATCCAAAATGTATAGAAACTATAGGATCTATCATTGGTTTACAAGGCTGTTAATATCAGTGAAGGAAAAGATTAGACTCTAGGTGAAATAATGATGTTGTTGTTAAAGCATGATCACCTGTTGACTGCTGCTCTTGACTTGTCTGTCTGTTTTAACATAGACACAGCAGCCAAACAAAATCTAATATTAAAGTGTTAAGGGTCAAGATCCCAACTAATGCAGACACTAACCACTGTAATGGTAGCTTAAAAATATTGATTTTCTCCTTTGGTGATTCTGCTTGTTATCATCAGGTGTCTATACTAATGTTTATTCATAATTACCCAATTATCTCATTAACTTCAACACTGCTCAGTGTTATTTTAACACTATTTCAGTGTCTATATGTGTCCACACTCAGAGTGTTAAATTAACACTGAGAGTGTTAATTTAACACTGAGCGTTTTTGCTGTGTATCTCAAAAAATTAGCATATTTCATCCGACCAATAAAAGAAAAGTGTTTTTAATACAAAAAAAGTCAACCTTTTGCAGAAATGACTGCTTCAATGCGGCGTGGCATGGAGGCAATCAGCCTGTGGCACTGCTGAGGTGTTATGGAGGCCCAGGATGCTTCGATAGCGGCCTTAAGCTCATCCAGAGTGTTGGGTCTTGCGTCTCTCAACTTTCTCTTCACAATATCCCACAGATTCTCTATGGGGTTCAGGTCAGGAGAGTTGGCAGGCCAATTGAGCACAGTAATACCATGGTCAGTAAACCATTTACCAGTGGTTTTGGCACTGTGAGCAGGTGCCAGGTCGTGCTGAAAAATGAAATCTTCATCTCCATAAAGCTTTTCAGCAGATGGAAGCATGAAGTGCTCCAAAATCTCCTGATAGCTAGCTGCATTGACCCTGCCCTTGATAAAACACAGTGGACCAACACCAGCAGCTGACATGGCACCCCAGACCATCACTGACTGTGGGTACTTGACACTGGACTTCAGGCATTTTGGCATTTCCCTCTCCCCAGTCTTCCTCCAGACTCTGGCACCTTGATTTCCGAATGACATGCAAAATTTGCTTTCATCCGAAAAAAGTACTTTGGACCACTGAGCAACAGTCCAGTGCTGCTTCTCTGCGGCACCTGTAGCCCATTTCCTGCACACGCCTGTACACGGTGGCTCTGGATGTTTCTACTCCAGACTCAGTCCACTGCTTCCGCAGGTCCCCCAAGGTCTGGAATCGGTCCTTCTCCACAATCTTCCTCAGGGTCCGGTCACCTCTTCCCGTTGTGCAGCGTTTTCTGCCACACTTTTTCCTTCCCACAGACCTCTTGCTTGAGGGTGTCAATGATGGCCTTCTGGACAGCGGTCAGGTCGGCAGTCTTACCCATGATTGCGGTTTTGAGTAATGAACCAGGCTGGGAGTTTTTAAAAGCCTCAGGAATCTTTTGCAGGTGTTTAGAGTTAATTAGTTGATTCAGATGATTAGGTTAATAGCTCGTTTAGAGAACCTTTTCATGATATGCTAATTTTTTGAGACAGGAATTTTGGGTTTTCATGAGCTGTATGCCAAAATCATCAATATTAAAACAAAAAAAAAGGCTTGAACTACTTCAGTTGTGTGTAATGAATCTAAAATATATGAAAGTCTAATGTTTATCAGTACATTACAGAATATAATGAACTTTATCACAATATGCTAATTTTTTGAAAAGGACCTGTATATGTGTCCACACTCAGAGTGTTAAATTAACACTGAGCGTTTTTGCTGTGTACAAAATAATAGGTAATAAAAACATCACCCAAACATCCCATAACCACCCTTTACATAAATGTTGTTACAGTAGTTAAAAGTCCAGTGTCAACAAAGATACTAAAAAAGATACTTAGATTGGATACTGCAAAAACACTAATAAATGATTAATAAATTATTAGTAAAGATGAAAATAGGGAAAATTCTGGTAAACTGGGACACTTGTTGCAATCAAAATGACTGCTCATAAAAGCACTAATGATTAATAAATGTTTATAAACATTTCAATTGTTGAATAGTTTCCACGTCAGATTGGGTACTGCAAAAACAGTAACAAATGATTAATAAATTATTTAAGATGTGTAAATAGTAAAAATCTTCACAATAAACAAAGACCAAATGTATGACCTTTACCAACTGTGATTATGAGATGGTAATATATAATGAATATATTACCATTAACAATTTGTAAAGTGCTTAAAATGACTAATTAAGCTATATTTTCACATTTGCAAATGTAAAAATGAGCATTAGCTAATATGTGAACTGAACTTAGAAATTATACAATGATTACAAGTTTATTTGTTAATGTACTGTTAAAATCATTTGTAGTTTTTAAAAATGCATTGAAAGTTTAATGACATTTGTAAACATTAACTAAAGATCCATTAAGCATTATATAATGTTTGTTAATGATTTATTACACTGTAAAAAACAACCTGTAGAATCTACCCAATAAATTAGAGTAAAAGAGGTAAGAATTTGCACTCACTTTGTTTGGGTAGATTCTATCCTATATATTTGAGTAAAGATTACCTAAATTTAACAGCTATGATGAACTATGTGCTATGACATTTTTAAGCAACCACTATAGTGGTCAGTGTCTGCATTAGTTGGGATCTTGACCCTTATATCTTTAATATTAGATTTTGTTTGGCTGCTGTATCTATGTTAAAACAGCCAGACAAGCCAAGTTTTGACTATATCAGCCTTGTAAAACAACAGCAGTTCCTGAAATTTCTTTACATTTTGAAAAGCTTTCTTTCAAGCAGTTCTGATTAAAAAAAAAAAAGAAGCATTTTGTATAGACACACACAGACATCAAGAACCAGCGCATGAATCTCAACAATGGTGACAAACAGTTTATTCAGAAAAACAGATAGAAAGACAATTCAGCTCATAATTTATTGATGTGGCAATGCATGATGGGCACATTGGATGAGTTTTGATTGGCTGCCACGTTCATTTGATGCTCACCATTGTTGTGATTCACATGCTGGTTCTTGATGTCTGTGTGCGCCTGAACTATACGCTTTTTAAAAAAAAAAAAACAAAGAAATCTTTCCAAAATATATAGAAAATACAGAATCTATTGCTGTTGTTTTACAAGTCAGTAAAGGAAAAATAACTCAGAGATTAGAGACTCCAGGTGAAATAACGATTATGATAAAACATAATCATGATTACCTGATGACTGCTGCTCTTGACTTGTCTGGCTGTTTTAACACAAATACAGCAGCCAAAATCAATCTAATATTAAAGATATAAGGGTCAAGATCCCAACTAATGCAGACACTAACCACTATAACGGTTGCTTAAAAATGTGAGTGCAAATTCTTACCTCTTTTACTCTAATTTATTGGGTAGGTTCTATAGGTTGTTTTTTAGAGTGTAATGAAGCTTTTAATCATTGTAAACCAAGTCAAAATCATTAAAGAAAATGCATGATTATATGAATTGAAAGTTAGCAATTAAAATTACATTAAATAATGATCTATTAATCATTTGGTAAAGTTCATTAGTTAACATTAACAAGCACATATCTCATATTTCTGGATGTGAATATATATTAAGTAATGGTTAGTTAAACATTATATAATGTTTGTTAATGATTTATTGATGTAAGTTATTATAAATTGTTACCTTATTGTCTTGCAGCAGATGGAGAACCTGAAGAGAGGTAATGAATCAGCTTTTTTCAAATATGTAAATAATTTTCTTTTGGATTCTGTGGTTACAACTAAACCGGCTTCTGTTATGATGAAAACAGTTTTACAACAGATGCAAGCAGCAGTTATGAGGTGAAGCACATTAGTGTTACAAGTAATATATATGTGGTCATTGTATATTTAGGAAGTCTCAGCCTGCATCCTAATGTGCATATACAGCAAAAAGCCCAGAGTTAAATTAACTCTCCCGGGAGTTTATTTGAGTCCACACTCAAGAGTGTGAAAGTGTTAAAATCAGAGTGTTAAATTAACACTGAAGCAGAGTTAAAGTTAATGAGATAATTAGTGATTCATTAAGTGATGATTGATCATTATTGAAGACACCTGATGATAACAAGCAGAATCACCAAAGGACAAAATCAACATTTTTAAGCAACCATTATAGCGGTCAGTGTTTGCAGTAGTTGATCTCTTGACCCTTAAGTTTTTAATGTTAGATTATGTTTGTCTGCTGGATTTCAGTTTAGTCAGCCAGACAAACTAACACCACAAGTCAACAGGTGATAATGATTATGTTGTAACGTAATCAACTCTTTTTGGAATCTAATCTCTAATTTATGTTACCTTTCTTGGAAATATAACTTACACTCTAAATGAGTTCAATGATTCAGATCAAATAATTATCTTGAGTATTTAGCCTTGTGAATCCACAGCAAAAAAATATTTTTAATACTACCTGTAAGATGTTGTGATGTGTTTTATTTATGTATACATTTCTGAAAAAGTAATTTGTTTAGGTACATGCAGACATCAAGAACCAGAGTATGAATCTCAACAACGGTGACAAACAGCATATTCAGAAAAACATCACAAAACAAGCTACTAAATGGTCACATAAAAACAAAAGAAAATAGTAAGAATAAAGGAAATTACAAAGACAATTCAGCTCATAATTTATGCATGCCGCAATGCATGATGGGAGGCATGGATGAGTTTGATTGACGACAACATGCTTATATGATGCTCACCGTTGTTGTGATTCTCATGCTGATTCTTCATGTCTGTGTGTTTTAATTAAAGACTTTTTTTAAGTTTTTGATCAAAATACATTTGAAACACATCTGTCTGCTTATATATATATATATATATATATATATATATATATATATAGTCACAGGGTTGATATTATCAATAAAGAAACCAACAGATGCATTCAGCCAAACAAACTCTAATATTAAAAAAGTAAGGGTCAAGAGCCCAACTAATGCAAACACTGACCGCTATAATGGTTGCTTAAAAACTGTGATTTTCTCCTTTGGTGATTCTGCTTGTTATCATCAGGTGTCTTCAATAATGATCAATCATCACTTAATTAATCACTAATTATCTCATTAACTTTAACTCTGCTTCAGTGTTAATTTAACACTCTGATTTTAACACTTTCACACTCTTGAGCATGGACTCAAATCTAAATTCTATGTGATATTAGTCATTTTCAATAATATTTAGGGCAGATAGGGTGGATAATATGCACATTGGGATGCAGGGTCAGTCATCACTGTCACCCCAATCATCAGCCCCAGCGCACACCGGATCCCAGTCACCCGAGTACTGATTGTCTCAGCTCATTAAGCTCCCTATATCACTGCACTCTCCCCACTGCCTCATCGTCTGGTCTACAGTTTGCATAGCCTTACTAAGCCTGACTACTTACCTTGTGTTTTACCTGTGTTTACTCAACCTTAGACGCTCTTGGTTCCAGCGGATCTCTTGTGGGAGACTTATTTAACAAGGAGTTGAATTTACAGCTTTAGCTATATGGAGCGGGAAATGGAAAACATGAAAGTGAAGCAGCTGACCAAAAGTTTTGTTCAGGCTATTAAACTAAAAACATTCTTAAGCATTTATTGGCACGTCTTTGCACATGTCTATCTGCTTGACAAACATGTTTTGAAGGTGAATGAACCTTTTGTTGTCTGTCCTTTCTGGTTAAAGATCATTTCATTTAGCAGAACTGCACACCTGTTGTGGGAAATGAAAGCAATGCAGTAATCAGCACATGTGGGGGTTATTTAGATATGAATGGAATTGTTATGATCATATTACTGATAGCAAAAGTGCTTTTACTTTCTATTTCTCTTAAAGTCTATCTGTAATGAGAACTCTTCAAATTAAATGTTATAAATGTCTCTGATGATAATGAAATAACCTTTGGCTTTGTTACTGTAAATAATAAAGTAGAGCACATCACATGTTGAAAATGATGTGGCTTACAACTGAAAGTAAAAGGTTTATTGGTTTATGATTTAGGGCTGGGGTGGGGATCTTGAGCATATGTGAAACACACTGAATTTTACTAGTCAAAAATGTTGTTGCAAAAGGAGCATGTGAGTGAACGAATATACTCAAATATAAATCAAATGCTCCAGTATGAAACCCAGAAATGATTTCAGGACTGGAATGAATTTGTTTTTGCACCAACAGATGTTGGAATCAGCGTCTCCAAATATGAACAAAATATAATATAGAATATAAACAGACTGAAATGTTCAACCATCATTTGAATTTAGACACGCACTTGACTGTTATTCTGAAAATGGGTTAAATGACATTCATCATGAATCACCTGCCATTGACACACCTCACATGTCCTCATTTCTGTTAACATTTTTTTTGTAGTTGCTAAGGCTCATGCAAGGAAGCAATGCAAGTAAATGATAAAAATATACGTTTTGTCTAACACTTTAATTTTAACTGAAGGAAAAACATGTTTGGTGACAAAAACACTATAATTTTCTGTTATAAACTAATCTATTCAATAAATGGTCATGTAAATAGAAACATTTGATCTAACACACACCACCATAAATAAAAAGTTAATTTTAAAATACAGAATTTAATTAAGCAAAATAAAGATTCTGAACGCTTGAACAAGGCCCCACAATGATCAGTGTAATCATTATAATCATTTAGCTCACCAAGCTAAGTTGACATCTTCTTCAGTAATGATTGATGCTCACCTGCTGACACTCTATTTCTCTGCACCCATTTTCCAGTTCTTCAGTAAACTTCATATCACTTTACCTGATACTTGCCCTGTGGTCTCCTTCTGTTCTGTGACAATTACGCATTTAGTCCTGCTGTACTATCATTTATGGAAACTCAAATTAGTGTTTAGTAGCAAAAAACCCTTCCGTTTAAGCTTTATCATATAGGTCTTACCAAAGGTTTGGTAAAAGTAAAAGTTTGTTGCAATTTTTTTTCAACTGCATCATGTTGATTTTGGTTTTGTGTATAAACATGAACTATGAGATTCCAACCCTATAAAGGAGTATTGTGTGTTTTCCTGAGCAGGATTGCCATCTGCTGGTCATTCATGAGTTCAACTTCATTGCGACATGTGCGCACACACACACACACACACAGGCACACACACACACACACACACACACACACACACACACACACACACACACACACACATGCATACACACACGTTTTTGTGGTTTAGCAGGACTTTGATGGCCAAACCAGTTGTATGGTGGTTAAAGGGGACACACCTTTCCCAATGCCCTACAGAGATAATAAAGCTATCAAAAAAAATGTTCTCATCTGCAGATGATGAATATGGCTCAGAAATCTCTCTACACACACACACACACAAAAAAAACGGATAATATGACACCATGATATTTTGGTGGTATTCAGGGACAGCCACAACCCTTCTGAAATGTTTCCACCCATGACATAATTAGGATTTGTTGGTTCCTACCGGTTTATAAGGAAACTCATTTTACTATACACAAATCATGTAAAATCTCTGAATTACAAAGACCTATGTGTTTTACAGGGACTTGTCCATACACAACACACAAACACGATACTGCATTACCAAGACAAAGGTGAATAAAGTGTGCCTGATCTTAAACACAATACACAACAGAACTTGCAAAACGTGTTTTAGAAGTAATTTAATTAGTAATAACACAATCTTTTTTCTTTCAGTTTTCTTTCAGTTGCCATTTTATGGAGACAAGTGACATCAACAAACTTCAAAATATGCACAACAAAACACTTGTGTAGTCTTAAATAATACAATAAAATCAAATAAAATAGTTTTTTGCCTCCCTAAAATGCAAGAACATAAACCACTCAAAACTGCAAACATTTACAAAACATTTAAAGGGCAAGATTTCTAGAGTGGGATGTGATTAAGTGATGCACTATGAAAAATACCTAAAACAACCACCACAGTGTTAATCTTAACAGAACGATGAGAACTGAGAGAGATGAGAATAGAAGGTTACATGAATGTTACTTATTTGGGGTTTTTCTTTTCTTTAGATGCTCTTGGTTCCAATGGATCTCTTGTGGGAGACTTTTATTTAACAAGGTGTTGAATTTACAGCTTTAGCTATATGGAGCGGGAAATGGAAAACATGAAAGTGAAGCAGCTGACCCAAAGTTTTGTTCAGGCTATTAAACTAAAAACATTCTTAAGCATTTATTGGCACGTCTTTGCACATGTCTATCTGCTTGACAAACATGTTTTGAAGGTGAATGAACCTTTTGTTGTCTGTCCTTTCTGGTTAAAGATCATTTCATTTAGCAGAACTGCACACCTGTTGTGGGAAATGAAAGCAATGCAGTAATCAGCACATGTGGGGGTTATTTAGATATGAATGGAATTGTTATGATCATATTACTGATAGCAAAAGTGCTTTTACTTTCTATTTCTCTTAAAGTCTATCTGTAATGAGAACTCTTCAAATTAAATGTTATAAATGTCTCTGATGATAATGAAATAACCTTTGGCTTTGTTACTGTAAATAATAAAGTAGAGCACATCACATGTTGAAAATGATGTGGCTTACAACTGAAAGTAAAAGGTTTATTGGTTTATGATTTAGGGCTGGGGTGGGGATCTTGAGCATATGTGAAACACACTGAATTTTACTAGTCAAAAATGTTGTTGCAAAAGGAGCATGTGAGTGAACGAATATACTCAAATATAAATCAAATGCTCCAGTATGAAACCCAGAAATGATTTCAGGACTGGAATGAATTTGTTTTTGCACCAACAGATGTTGGAATCAGCGTCTCCAAATATGAACAAAATATAATATAGAATATAAACAGACTGAAATGTTCAACCATCATTTGAATTTAGACACGCACTTGACTGTTATTCTGAAAATGGGTTAAATGACATTCATCATGAATCACCTGCCATTGACACACCTCACATGTCCTCATTTCTGTTAACATTTTTTTTGTAGTTGCTAAGGCTCATGCAAGGAAGCAATGCAAGTAAATGATAAAAATATACGTTTTGTCTAACACTTTAATTTTAACTGAAGGAAAAACATGTTTGGTGACAAAAACACTATAATTTTCTGTTATAAACTAATCTATTCAATAAATGGTCATGTAAATAGAAACATTTGATCTAACACACACCACCATAAATAAAAAGTTAATTTTAAAATACAGAATTTAATTAAGCAAAATAAAGATTCTGAACGCTTGAACAAGGCCCCACAATGATCAGTGTAATCATTATAATCATTTAGCTCACCAAGCTAAGTTGACATCTTCTTCAGTAATGATTGATGCTCACCTGCTGACACTCTATTTCTCTGCACCCATTTTCCAGTTCTTCAGTAAACTTCATATCACTTTACCTGATACTTGCCCTGTGGTCTCCTTCTGTTCTGTGACAATTACGCATTTAGTCCTGCTGTACTATCATTTATGGAAACTCAAATTAGTGTTTAGTAGCAAAAAACCCTTCCGTTTAAGCTTTATCATATAGGTCTTACCAAAGGTTTGGTAAAAGTAAAAGTTTGTTGCAATTTTTTTTCAACTGCATCATGTTGATTTTGGTTTTGTGTATAAACATGAACTATGAGATTCCAACCCTATAAAGGAGTATTGTGTGTTTTCCTGAGCAGGATTGCCATCTGCTGGTCATTCATGAGTTCAACTTCATTGCGACATGTGCGCACACACACACACACACACACACACACACACACACACACACACACAGGCACACACACAGGCACACACACACACACACACACACACACACACACACACACACACACACACACACATGCATACACACACGTTTTTGTGGTTTAGCAGGACTTTGATGGCCAAACCAGTTGTATGGTGGTTAAAGGGGACACACCTTTCCCAATGCCCTACAGAGATAATAAAGCTATCAAAAAAAATGTTCTCATCTGCAGATGATGAATATGGCTCAGAAATCTCTCTACACACACACACACACAAAAAAAACGGATAATATGACACCATGATATTTTGGTGGTATTCAGGGACAGCCACAACCCTTCTGAAATGTTTCCACCCATGACATAATTAGGATTTGTTGGTTCCTACCGGTTTATAAGGAAACTCATTTTACTATACACAAATCATGTAAAATCTCTGAATTACAAAGACCTATGTGTTTTACAGGGACTTGTCCATACACAACACACAAACACGATACTGCATTACCAAGACAAAGGTGAATAAAGTGTGCCTGATCTTAAACACAATACACAACAGAACTTGCAAAACGTGTTTTAGAAGTAATTTAATTAGTAATAACACAATCTTTTTTCTTTCAGTTTTCTTTCAGTTGCCATTTTATGGAGACAAGTGACATCAACAAACTTCAAAATATGCACAACAAAACACTTGTGTAGTCTTAAATAATACAATAAAATCAAATAAAATAGTTTTTTGCCTCCCTAAAATGCAAGAACATAAACCACTCAAAACTGCAAACATTTACAAAACATTTAAAGGGCAAGATTTCTAGAGTGGGATGTGATTAAGTGATGCACTATGAAAAATACCTAAAACAACCACCACAGTGTTAATCTTAACAGAACGATGAGAACTGAGAGAGATGAGAATAGAAGGTTACATGAATGTTACTTATTTGGGGTTTTTCTTTTCTTTAGATGCTCTTGGTTCCAATGGATCTCTTGTGGGAGACTTTTATTTAACAAGGTGTTGAATTTACAGCTTTAGCTATATGGAGCGGGAAATGGAAAACATGAAAGTGAAGCAGCTGACCCAAAGTTTTGTTCAGGCTATTAAACTAAAAACATTCTTAAGCATTTATTGGCACGTCTTTGCACATGTCTATCTGCTTGACAAACATGTTTTGAAGGTGAATGAACCTTTTGTTGTCTGTCCTTTCTGGTTAAAGATCATTTCATTTAGCAGAACTGCACACCTGTTGTGGGAAATGAAAGCAATGCAGTAATCAGCACATGTGGGGGTTATTTAGATATGAATGGAATTGTTATGATCATATTACTGATAGCAAAAGTGCTTTTACTTTCTATTTCTCTTAAAGTCTATCTGTAATGAGAACTCTTCAAATTAAATGTTATAAATGTCTCTGATGATAATGAAATAACCTTTGGCTTTGTTACTGTAAATAATAAAGTAGAGCACATCACATGTTGAAAATGATGTGGCTTACAACTGAAAGTAAAAGGTTTATTGGTTTATGATTTAGGGCTGGGGTGGGGATCTTGAGCATATGTGAAACACACTGAATTTTACTAGTCAAAAATGTTGTTGCAAAAGGAGCATGTGAGTGAACGAATATACTCAAATATAAATCAAATGCTCCAGTATGAAACCCAGAAATGATTTCAGGACTGGAATGAATTTGTTTTTGCACCAACAGATGTTGGAATCAGCGTCTCCAAATATGAACAAAATATAATATAGAATATAAACAGACTGAAATGTTCAACCATCATTTGAATTTAGACACGCACTTGACTGTTATTCTGAAAATGGGTTAAATGACATTCATCATGAATCACCTGCCATTGACACACCTCACATGTCCTCATTTCTGTTAACATTTTTTTTGTAGTTGCTAAGGCTCATGCAAGGAAGCAATGCAAGTAAATGATAAAAATATACGTTTTGTCTAACACTTTAATTTTAACTGAAGGAAAAACATGTTTGGTGACAAAAACACTATAATTTTCTGTTATAAACTAATCTATTCAATAAATGGTCATGTAAATAGAAACATTTGATCTAACACACACCACCATAAATAAAAAGTTAATTTTAAAATACAGAATTTAATTAAGCAAAATAAAGATTCTGAACGCTTGAACAAGGCCCCACAATGATCAGTGTAATCATTATAATCATTTAGCTCACCAAGCTAAGTTGACATCTTCTTCAGTAATGATTGATGCTCACCTGCTGACACTCTATTTCTCTGCACCCATTTTCCAGTTCTTCAGTAAACTTCATATCACTTTACCTGATACTTGCCCTGTGGTCTCCTTCTGTTCTGTGACAATTACGCATTTAGTCCTGCTGTACTATCATTTATGGAAACTCAAATTAGTGTTTAGTAGCAAAAAACCCTTCCGTTTAAGCTTTATCATATAGGTCTTACCAAAGGTTTGGTAAAAGTAAAAGTTTGTTGCAATTTTTTTTCAACTGCATCATGTTGATTTTGGTTTTGTGTATAAACATGAACTATGAGATTCCAACCCTATAAAGGAGTATTGTGTGTTTTCCTGAGCAGGATTGCCATCTGCTGGTCATTCATGAGTTCAACTTCATTGCGACATGTGCGCACACACACACACACACACACACACACACAGGCACACACACACACACACACACACACACACACACACACACACACACACACATGCATACACACACGTTTTTGTGGTTTAGCAGGACTTTGATGGCCAAACCAGTTGTATGGTGGTTAAAGGGGACACACCTTTCCCAATGCCCTACAGAGATAATAAAGCTATCAAAAAAAATGTTCTCATCTGCAGATGATGAATATGGCTCAGAAATCTCTCTACACACACACACACACAAAAAAAACGGATAATATGACACCATGATATTTTGGTGGTATTCAGGGACAGCCACAACCCTTCTGAAATGTTTCCACCCATGACATAATTAGGATTTGTTGGTTCCTACCGGTTTATAAGGAAACTCATTTTACTATACACAAATCATGTAAAATCTCTGAATTACAAAGACCTATGTGTTTTACAGGGACTTGTCCATACACAACACACAAACACGATACTGCATTACCAAGACAAAGGTGAATAAAGTGTGCCTGATCTTAAACACAATACACAACAGAACTTGCAAAACGTGTTTTAGAAGTAATTTAATTAGTAATAACACAATCTTTTTTCTTTCAGTTTTCTTTCAGTTGCCATTTTATGGAGACAAGTGACATCAACAAACTTCAAAATATGCACAACAAAACACTTGTGTAGTCTTAAATAATACAATAAAATCAAATAAAATAGTTTTTTGCCTCCCTAAAATGCAAGAACATAAACCACTCAAAACTGCAAACATTTACAAAACATTTAAAGGGCAAGATTTCTAGAGTGGGATGTGATTAAGTGATGCACTATGAAAAATACCTAAAACAACCACCACAGTGTTAATCTTAACAGAACGATGAGAACTGAGAGAGATGAGAATAGAAGGTTACATGAATGTTACTTATTTGGGGTTTTTCTTTTCTTTAGATGCTCTTGGTTCCAATGGATCTCTTGTGGGAGACTTTTATTTAACAAGGTGTTGAATTTACAGCTTTAGCTATATGGAGCGGGAAATGGAAAACATGAAAGTGAAGCAGCTGACCCAAAGTTTTGTTCAGGCTATTAAACTAAAAACATTCTTAAGCATTTATTGGCACGTCTTTGCACATGTCTATCTGCTTGACAAACATGTTTTGAAGGTGAATGAACCTTTTGTTGTCTGTCCTTTCTGGTTAAAGATCATTTCATTTAGCAGAACTGCACACCTGTTGTGGGAAATGAAAGCAATGCAGTAATCAGCACATGTGGGGGTTATTTAGATATGAATGGAATTGTTATGATCATATTACTGATAGCAAAAGTGCTTTTACTTTCTATTTCTCTTAAAGTCTATCTGTAATGAGAACTCTTCAAATTAAATGTTATAAATGTCTCTGATGATAATGAAATAACCTTTGGCTTTGTTACTGTAAATAATAAAGTAGAGCACATCACATGTTGAAAATGATGTGGCTTACAACTGAAAGTAAAAGGTTTATTGGTTTATGATTTAGGGCTGGGGTGGGGATCTTGAGCATATGTGAAACACACTGAATTTTACTAGTCAAAAATGTTGTTGCAAAAGGAGCATGTGAGTGAACGAATATACTCAAATATAAATCAAATGCTCCAGTATGAAACCCAGAAATGATTTCAGGACTGGAATGAATTTGTTTTTGCACCAACAGATGTTGGAATCAGCGTCTCCAAATATGAACAAAATATAATATAGAATATAAACAGACTGAAATGTTCAACCATCATTTGAATTTAGACACGCACTTGACTGTTATTCTGAAAATGGGTTAAATGACATTCATCATGAATCACCTGCCATTGACACACCTCACATGTCCTCATTTCTGTTAACATTTTTTTTGTAGTTGCTAAGGCTCATGCAAGGAAGCAATGCAAGTAAATGATAAAAATATACGTTTTGTCTAACACTTTAATTTTAACTGAAGGAAAAACATGTTTGGTGACAAAAACACTATAATTTTCTGTTATAAACTAATCTATTCAATAAATGGTCATGTAAATAGAAACATTTGATCTAACACACACCACCATAAATAAAAAGTTAATTTTAAAATACAGAATTTAATTAAGCAAAATAAAGATTCTGAACGCTTGAACAAGGCCCCACAATGAGTGTTTTGCAGATTCTGCAAGATGTTATGTAAAAGTTTGACTTCAAGTGGCATGTACTATATATTGTAGGTCACTTTGAACAAAAGTGTTTGCAAAATACCTTAACCATACTTCAAAAAACAGATGAGAATGCTGGATCTATTTTCTTTATTAGTTTGTGAACAGTTAAAACATACCATTGGAAGTTGAACTAAGGATGTTAGCCAGTCAACGGCTTAACAACTACCAAAAGAGTAATTTTAGATACGCTATGTGTCCCGATATGGAGGCCACGATACGATACATATCACGATACAGGACAGCACTGAATTTCACCAAAAGAGTTTAGGAAAACACTGCATACTAGGGCCATTGCTAACTCTTGGCAGAATTGGCAGTTGACCTCTGCATTATGAAGGGCCTCCATAACTGTACCACAGTGCAAAATAAGTAACAGCATGTGTTTCATGTTTACATTGAGCACTCCCAATCAGGTACAGTATTTTAATTGTTTGCATCTTGTTTTTAAGCCCATAAATAATGTACTCATTCTAATACATTTATATTGTAATGTACTCATTGTAATATATATATATTTTTAAATCATCTTTACATTGCTGGTAGGTTACCATTACACAAGTCATCACACTCTCTACATTTAAAAAATAAACTAAAATTAGAAGAGTTCTAAACTACTGCACAGTCTTCACTGTAGCTCAAACACACACTTGTCACTCAAATGGATCACGTTGTGCGCGCACAGACATTCAGCTGCCCCGCTGAAGAGATACGTTCTCTCTCAACAAGGAGCTGGTAACATTTCTAATGCAATAGCTTCACTGTAAATAAAGAAACATGCCAAAACTGTGGTAATTCATACATACACAGCCTCTGCCTCTCTCTCTCTTATAAATTAACACTTGATAAATTACATTCAGAATATTTAAACAGAGATCGCTAAACTGCAAGCTAACCGGTGTTTTCAGCGTGTGTATCCACATTGGAGAGAAAGCGCGTACACATGGTTGCCAGGTTGACAAAGACAAGAAACACACTTAGCAGATACGCTTCGGGGATTATGTCTCTTTATATCGGGCAACCCCGGATGTGTTCCTCTGCAGACAGATTAAACCTTGTTGGAGCCTATATATTATGCCCTATTCATTATTTTTTACAAACCGCTTGCACTTTTCTACTCCATTTTAAACTGTGTTCTTATATTCAAATTAAGCGTGGTCCACTGCTACGTACATGCCACAATATTGATACAGAGCTGTATCGGTATTGTAAAATCTCTGTGACGATACATCGATGTATCGATGCATTGAACACAGCCTGTAAGTGTTGTTACCTATAGAGATACTTCATAAATTTACCTTTGTACGTTTAATTCATATTTTGTTATATTTCATTCTGAGTAACATCAATTTATTTGAAGAATTTGATGCTATGTGTTGAAGTTTAAATTAAACTTGTAATGTGTCATGTCAGTTTAAATGTGAGATGGAACTTGTTGCTCTCAGCGGAAGTGATGAACTTTAGATGGCGCAATGGACTAAAGAGGAGCAGATGCCTCATGAAATTGTCTCTGCTCATGGAGCAGATTTGAGACTTTATTGCATTTGTGTCACGGACAGATAAATTTGCATCTAAGAACTCTTTCACAACAAAGCAGCCAACAAGGTATTTGTTTGCATTTGTAATTTGTCATAATGTTACTTTGTATTGTGTATCTCACGTGATATCCGCTCACGCGTTATGATTTGTATATGTATTCATAATGTGTTCGCAGTTCTCACGGCATGAAGGGTGTGAATGATGAGAAAGAGTGAATGTTGTCAACGCCTCAAGTTTGAAAGATTAAACACCTGTTTCAAAGACCTGTGTCTGTGATGTTGTGTAAGGAGCTACAGTGAGAACTTGACTGCTCAACACGGGTAGAAGAGACGAGATCATCGCGGGAAACGACGCGCTAAAGATCAGCATAACAGATAAGCAAGACTCATTATTCATTGATGGCATAGCGACCACAAGCTTCGGTACAGGGACTGTGTTAAAGTGCAACATTTCAAGCTAAAGTCATTAAGTGCTCTGCCCCAAGCATCAAGTTAAAGCGGCGTGAGAAGTGATTTTGGACGTTGCAATAAAACACGATTCCACTGACCTTTGTTGTAAAGCGCTAAGCCTATAACAATAAGGTCAATCTAACACACTGATACGCTTCCTACAAAGCTTAAAGGGACACCATGATATTTGATTTGGGAATTTAAGATTTCTAATGTAAGCCTAAAGAACTGTTTAAGTACATTTTACTGAAGTGAACATTTTCTACTAGAAACTACAAGAAAGGCAATCTATTACATTTGAAAATTGAGTATTGGAACTGTTTATTTTTTTTGGTTTGAATACTGCATTGTACATTGTGCAAATTAATTTAGAAAACCATATCCTTGTTAAAACATTGAAGTCAGTTTAAGGTTTATTCAAGTTTAATTGAAATACAGAGTTGAATATAGCATTTAATCCTGTGTTAAGAAAATCTACAGTAAGCCACTTCAGTTTATATTTACACTAAACTTTGCAGACAATTATTTGGAGTTACATACATTTCATAGCTTTATCCATTAATCTTATTTCAAAATGTCAGGCTCAGACAGAGAGACTTGTCACAAAGATACTGAAACGCCTACTCAAACTGAAGCCATAAACTCTCAATCTGCAGATGTAAATAAACTGCGAAGAAGCGAAAGGACTCGAACTCTAACTGAAAAGGGAAGACAACATCAAGAAGAAAAAATAAAAACCATGCAGAGGCGGTACAGGATCGTCTATGAAAAATGGAAGTGCCAAGCAAAAATAAGTAAGGACGTACTGTCAGATGAGGTCTCCAAAGATGAACTAAATGAGCTAATGGAGAGCATAGACAGCACCTGTTCTGAAGTAAAGGCTGTTTATGAAGAGTTGCGTATATTGCAAACTCCTGAACCAGATTTGCGACGCCGAGTCGACACTTGTATATCACTTTCAGATTTCATTACTTGGACAGCGCAAAGATATCTTGAAGGCTACGCACCTAATGAGGAGAAAGAACCTTGGCCTGATGTCGGCTCTATATTAGCCTCCTCAAGCGCTATATCAAGATCATTGTCCCACCAATCTAAGGGTAGTTCAGTCCGTTCTAGCACCCACTCTGTTAAAAGAAACGAAGCTGTGGCAGAAGCGGCTGCATCTCAAGAAGTGTTAGTGATGGAGGAACAAGAAAGGGAAATTACAGAACTTAAAAGGCTAGAGGTTGAAAGTAAGCAGTGAATCTGAGAACCTGGCTAGGCAATCAATACAAGATAAGCACCGAAGGCTAGAACTCTTGGAAGAAGTTAAGAAGCTGAACGCTGCAAGAGCTCGAGTAAATGTATATGATCAAGTTGAAACAAATGTTGAACCAGTTTGCTCTCTACATAGTGCCAATACAATGGAACAAACCCCTCCAACACTGCCAGCCACCACTCAAGTGCTCAATGCCTTATCTACTCCATTCATCCCTCAATCTCAGCCAACCCAGACTCAACCTCTGCTGTGGTCACCACAAGCTCTTCCAGTTTCGAAACCAATGCCACAAACTCACAGCAACTTTGATCTGGTTAATGCGTTAGCAGAAGCCATGAGTGCCAGTCGTCTACCAGTGCCAGAACCCACCTTATTTACTGGAGACCCCTTAAAGTTTAAGGACTGGCAGCTATCCTTTGAAACACTGATTGATAGAAAGAGTATACCAAAGAATGAGAAATTATATTACTTATGAAAATATTTGGGCGGTGCTGCAAGGAAAACTGTTGAAGGATTCTTTTTGCTAGGAACCGAAGTGCCATATGACTCTGCCTGGCAGCTACTGGAACAAAGATTCGGAGACCCATTCGTAATAGGGACGTCCTTCAGAGACAAGCTGCATGGGTGGCCAAAGATTAACCCTAAAGACGGTCGGGAACTAAGAGAATTCACTGATTTCTTGAAAAGCTGTGAGACCGCCATGCCTCACCTCAAAACATTGGAAATTCTCAACGATTGTAATGAGAATCAGAAGATCCTGATGAAGCTTCCAGATTGGCTAGTGTCCAGATGGAACCGTAAAGTGATGGAAGTCAGACAAGCAAATGCTGATTATCCACAATTCAAAGAGTTTGTAAACTTCTTGTCCAGGGAAGCAGATCTTGCATGTGATCCTATATCTTCAGTACAGGCCCTCAAGAGTGTAGAAGGTATAAAACCAAAACACTTTCGGAGCCCACCTATTCAAGCAAAGACATTGTACACAAACCAGAGCTGTCCCTCAACATGCATCCTTTGCAAAAGAACAGGTCACGATTTAGTCAAGTGTAAAAGGTTTGTTGAGAAGACATTAGAAGATCGTGTCAAGTTTGTGCGCACTGAGAGACTTTGCTTCGGCTGTTTACAAGCTGGCCATCATTCAAGAAGATGTAACAACAGGAGCACAAGCGAAAGGTGTCAAAGGAGACATCCGACATGCTTGCATGATGACAAGTTCAAAGATTCTAAAGGTCCTAATCCTTTAAAGAAAGAGGTCAATTTGGAAAATAGAGAAGTAACTACAACAGCAGTCAGCAATGCAGTTAAACAAAAGGGCCTAAACACACAAACTTCAACAATCATACCAGTCTGGGTTTCATCTACAAGGCAGCCAGATCAAGAAATCCTTGTCTATGCACTCTTAGACACGCAAAGTGACACAACCTTTATCCTCGATGAAGTGGCCCAAAATCTTGAAACAAACAAAGAAAATGTCAGCTTACAGCTGCCTACAATGTCAGCAAGGACAACTGTCATAACTTGTCAGAAGCTGACAAATCTACAAGTGAGAGGCTATAGTTCAGAGAAGACGATTCCATTGCCATCCGTCTTTACACGAGAGTTCATTCCAGCAAATAGGTTACACATTCCAACTTCAGACACTGCTCTTAGATGGTCTCATCTTGAACATCTGTCAAGCAAGATTCCCACACTGTTGGATTGTGAAGTAGGCCTTTTGATTGGCTATAACTGTCAACAAGCCCTTCTTCCCAAAGAGATCCTGTCTGGAGAGGAAAACCAACCTTATGCAAAACGAACCGATCTCGGCTGGAGCATAGTAGGGTGCTCAAACCCAGCTGATAACTGCTGTGATGCAATAGGAATCAGTCATAGGACATTAGTGAGACAAGTGATGCCTGATGTAGAGTCGTGCACCAGTCTGAAAGGAAAGGTACACTTTGTGTGCAGAACTCATGTAAAGGAAATTATTCCAGCAGACATAACCAAAGCTCTCGAAATTGATTTCGCAGATCATTGTACAGATGATAATCCTGTCTCACAAGAAGACCTCCTCTTCTTGTCTAAGGTCAAAGAAGGCATAAGGCAAAGAGAAGATGGCTATTATGAACTTCCACTTCCTTTCAAGACGGAGAATCCCAGTCTGCCAGACAACAAGCAATCGGCAGTTCATAGACTGGACCCATTCTATCACAATTGCAATCATGGCTTCAAGATTTACCTCACTTGGCAGATCTAAAGATTCCAAGAAGCTACCTTCCATTACAATTTGATGAAGTTTCTCTGTACGAGCTTCACAATTTTTCAGATGCAAGCTGCAGTGGATATGGTGCCTGTTCATATCTCAGAGCGGTCAGTGAATCAGGACAGATCAGTTGTTCACTTGTAATGGGCAAGGTGAGAGTGGCCCCCACTAAGCTGACCACTATTCCAAGACTTGAGTTGTCGTCAGCGGTAACTTCAGTCCGCATAGGCGATGTCCTCAAAAGGGAACTCGAAATTGAACATCTGCAAGAATACTATTGGACTGATTCTAAAGTGGTCCTTGGCTACGTGAACAATGATGCTAAGAGATTTCACACGCTCGTAGCCAACCGCATCCAACGCATCAGATCCAGCACTATCCCTGAGCAATGGCTGCATATCAGTTCTGCAACCAATCCAGCCGTCCATGCCTCAAGAGGACTTAGTGCAGTCCAGTTGAAGGAGTCTAACTGGTTAAAGGGACCTGACTTGCTCTGGCAGAGAAACCTTCCACGTCAAGAGAAGATGGTGGAAGAAGTAGAAATGAATGACCCTGAGCTTCGAAAGGCCCACATATTTACAAGGGAAGTGAAACTACCCCGCCCTTTACATGCTGTGGTCTAGACAGCTTTGGTCCTTTTATCGTAAAGGAGGGACGGCAGGAGTTAAAACGTTACGGATTGCTGTTTACTTGCTTATGCTCAATAGCAGTACATTTAGAGACATTAGACAATTTGACAACGGATGCTTTCATGAATGCACTTCGAACACGCATTGCCATCAGAGGACCCGTAAGGCTTTTAAGATGTGACCAGGGAACAAATTTCATGGGTGCCAGAAAGGAGTTCTCTGAGCTGCTTAAAGGAATGGATCAAGAACGCTTAAAGACATTCGGTTGTGAATTTGTGACAAATGTCCCATCACCGAGTCACATGGGTGGCATTTGGGACCGCCAGATTAGGACAATCCGAAGCATTCTGACTGCTATGCTTGACAAATCTGCAAGCAGACTCGACACCACAACTCTAAGGACATTCCTTTATGAAACTATGGCTGTAATTAACAGCAGGCCATTAAGTGTTGAACATCTTCACAGTCCTACTGGTCCAGAGCCACTCACCCCTAATCACATACTGACCATGACATCCGCAATCATTCTGCCACCACCTGGCCAGTTCAGCAAGGAAGATCTCTACTTGCGTAAAAGATGGAGAAGAGTGACAGCACACAAACTAAACCAGTGGTTCCCAACCACATTCCTGGAGGCCCCCCAACACTGCATATTTTGCATCTCTCCTTTGTTTGACACACCTATTTCAGGTCCTGGAGTCTCTACTAATGAGCTGATGATCTGAATCAGGTGTGTTTGATTAAGGAGACATGGAAAACATGCAGTGTTGGGGGGCCTCCAGGAACGTGGTTGGGAACCACTGCACTAAACCAATTTATTTAGACAGGCCTATTCACAAGGTAGTTACCCTAATCGAAGCCAACTAGAACAAATACAATTCACAGTTACCACCTCAAAGGTTTTAGAGACACTTGCCCTTTGTTCTTTTCATTATAAAGAAAATCCCACATTGAAGGTTTATGAGTGATTTTGGTGGGAGTGTAAGTGTTGTTAGCTATAGAGATACTTCATAAATTTACCTTTGTACGTTTAATTCATATTTTGTTATATTTCATTTTGAGTAACATCAATTTATTTGAAGAATTTGATGCTATGTGTTGAAGTTTAAATTGAACTTGTAATGTGTCATGTCAGTTTAAATGTGAGACGGAACTTGTTGCTCTCAGCGGAAGTGATGAACTTTAGATGGCGCAATGGACTAAAGAGGAGCAGACGCCTCGTGAAATTGTCTCTGCTCATGGAGCAGATTTGAGACTTTATTGCATTTAAGTGTCACAGACAGATAAATTTGTATCTAAGAACTCTTTCACAACAAAGCGGCCAACGAGGTATTTGTTTGCATTTGTAATTTGTCATAATGTTACTTTGTATTGTGTATCTCACGTGATATCCGCTCACGCGTTATGATTTGTATATGTATTCATAATGTGTTTGCAGTTCTCACGGCATGAAGGGTGTGAATGATGAGAAAGAGTGAATGTCGTCAACGCCTCAAGTTTGAAAGATTAAACGCCTGTTTCAAAGAACGACCTGTGTCAGTGATGTTGTGTAAGGAGCTACACAGCCCTACTAGATAGTCTGTGGAGACTATTAGGCTTTTCACACTTGAATTTGTTAACCCTGGGTTATCCTAAACCCCGGATAAATGGAATCCTGGGTTATCTGTAATCACGTTTCACACTGCTCATACTATACCTGGGGTTATCTGTTAATCCTGGGTATTCATTAGCAGACGTTTCACACTGTACATTCCTAAACCCCGGGTTAACGTTCTTATTTGCAGTGTCTCTGTCACTGATTGGACCCGCGTTAACCTCCCTGTGCTGAGTTGCGTCCTATATTGTGACGACGATAGCGAAAGATATTGTTAAAAGTAGCAGAAGTAGATTTGTGTTTCGTCGTCTCCGAGAGCGCTGTTAAAGCGATGTGTTTTTACTTTCACTTTACGTTCACCGGCATTACTATTGCACAAAGTTTGCATGTTGCTTGTGTGATATCTATTGGCCCGCCTGCATGGTTTAAAGCAGAAATATTTCCAAAATGCGACGTAAACACCTCCTACTTAAGTTTCCGTTACACTGTGTCTGCTGCCATACGTCCAACAGCAACAAGCAAACACCGCTCCGTTTCACACTGAACAAACTTAGCACCGCAATGCGGCGTTAACACCGCAAATGCGGTGCTAACCCTACTCCGGAGCAGTGTTTCATAACCCCGGGTAAAAAGTGGTGCTAACACCGCTTTCAAATTACAGGTGTGAAACGTTTCTTTACCCGGGGTTAAAAGCGGTGTTTAGAACGTTGATAACCCGGGGTTAAGCGCAGTGTGAAAAGTCCTTATATTACCAACACAACGGTATTGCATAAGCAATTTACAAAACTAAATTTTGTTCTCTTTTAGAGGAGCCAGAGTAACGTTAAGTGTGTGTGTGTGTGTGTGTGTGTGTGTGTGCAAGTTATACTCACATTAGAGGCCAAAAGCCAATAGTGTGCAAACCACAATGACTTCAAGACCCCCGATTAAAAGACCGCAAAACATAAGTCATAATAACGTTACATTAGCCTGTCTGGTAGCACATGTAATCAATGCAATAACCTGAGCTAAGGAAGCTAACTGGGCTAATGCTTATTTTTATGTGCTAACGTTAATAAATGCTAGCGTTATTTGAACTGCCGTCATAGTGGTGGTTTTGCATGTGGTAACGTACCTTTTTTCCGTGTCACCTCCGTTGAGGTTCCAAGCGAGTCAAGGCGAACTGAGGACATGGCGTTTCGATATAATCAACAGCAAATCAGTAACTGAATAATCCAACTAGCCGGTGTGCAGCTGCTGCCACTCAGTTGTCTTTTCCTTTGGCATTGACCGTAGCAAAGTTAGTTTTAAATTGGATAGAGTAAGAAGACGCCATTTGAAACTAACTTCACCTTGGAGAGAAATCTGAAAATATACCAAACGAAACAATAGACACTCACTCAAATCACCTGTATATATATATATAATATATCCATAGATTTCATGTTACAAACCTGAGACGTGTTCCTTCTTCCAAAAATGTTTAAATACTTGGTATGTTGGTAACGTTTGCCGTGTAATTTCAAAATTCAAACAGCAGTGATGCCACAATGCTATGCGGTTGCTGTAAAATAATGCTTTTACAGTCAATTTACAATAATATTACAGGACTGTCCGTAAATTTCCCATCATGCATTTGCATTTACAGCAAAAACATGAATACAACTAGTTTTGTAAAATTTATTGTAAAAATTACATCAGTTGACTTCCGCCTTAAGTTACCACGAGAATGGCCGCATAATTTGTTAGCTCCGTGAATTTGCACAAAATCGGTGCCCAAGATATAGGTATAATAATCTTTCAGAGTTGTGACTGAATAATGGAAGGGGCAACGATGGAAACAAGGGGAAGACCAAGAAAAAACACGTCAAAAGACGATGGAAATAACCCAGTTGTAACTGAATCTAATGCGAGCGGAGAGGGAGCACATGGAGGTGAGCCAATTAGCCTGGCAAAGATTCTCAGTGAAATTAGAGACTTTCGACAAGACAGCCATAAACAACTTCAAGATATAAAAGAAGAACTGAATAAATCCAATAAAAGAATCGAGGAGGTCGAAACTTGAATTTAGGAAGCGGAGACCCGAATTCATAACTCAGAGGACGTGTTGGAAGAGATGCTACGGCTAACAGAACGAATTGAAGCCAGGCTAAACGATCAGGAGGGCCGTGCCAGACGGTCTAATATCAGGATTTATGGTGTGCCGGAAAGAGCGGAAGAAAACTCGTCGGACATGACTGCTTTTCTGGACGATTTGCTTAAATCGACTCTAGATTTGAACTCAGCGATGGACCTCCAGATTGAACGGGCGCACAGAGCCCTCGCACCGAACCCATCATCCGCTGCTCGACCGCGCTCGATAATTGCCAAGTTTTTAAACTACAGGACAAAAGAGATGGTTATTAAAATAGCGTGGGAGAAGAAGGTGATCGATTGGAATGGCAACAGGATTTTTTTCGACCACGATTATGCCCCTGATGTCCTGTGGAAACGGAGGAAATACCAAGAGGGAAAAAGATTGCTGAAGGAACAGGACATCAAATTCCAAATGCGATTCTCAGCCAAGTTGAAGGTGTTCTATGCTGACGGAACTGTTCTCTACAACTCCACGGAGGAGGCAGCGACCGATATGGAAAAAAGAGGGTTCCCGGTAACTGTTGAAAAGTCGCCTACCTCTTTGATGGAGCGTGTTCATCGGCTGACCTGGAGAAAGTCCGGCAAGAAGCGCGGTGCACCTGCTCGCACAAACACTTCTTACAAAGATAACTCTTTGCTTTTAGACGTGTGCAAATGGACGAGTAGTAAGTTAAGTGAAAACGTTTGCCCTTGACTGGGGAGAAAAGGTAGTTTGACTTTCTTTCTAAAGCTTTCACTTCCCAATTTAAGAAATTGTTATTATTTTCATGTGCAAATTGTACCGGAGGAATATATTTATTTTTAATTTTTCTTTTGAGACTATATGTCTTTATCCACATGGGCCCCAAGTACGCTGCAAGTACGAGAGGCTGATCCCATGGAGCATAGTTGCCATAATTGCTCACTTAAGGGTCGATATGTTGCGACCTCTGTTTTGGAAGTCACGTCTTTGTCGTTTAATTTGATTTTTTCCCAATTGAATGTTCTGATAGTTCTCTGTTATCCGTTGTGTTCAGCGATTTTGCTAAATCAGAGTGGGGTGCATATTGCGGTATCTTGTTTAAGGATAAAATGCAGCAGAACATTTAAAACAGAAGAGTAAAAAATGGCTAACCATATCAAAATAGCGTCATATAACGTTAATGGCTTGCTCAATCCTGTAAAAAGAAGCAAGATTCTGACTAAACTTAAGAAAGAGAAAATTCATATCGCTTTACTTCAAGAGACCCATCTCAACGCAACAGAGCATAATAAACTGAATCGGTCGGGGTTTAAATCTGTTTTCTCCGCCTCGTTTCGATCTGGACATAGAAGAGGAGTTGCGGTTTTAATCTCGAATAAAATAACATATGAGCATCTTTCTGAAATAAAGAATAGTGAGGGCAGATACATAATGATAAGAGGTAGAATCGAGGGCACCTTAGTGAGTATTCTTAACGTCTATGCACTGCCAGGGAGTAAGTGTTCTTTTTTTAAGACTTTGATAGACTTAATAGCATCGGAATCACAAGGTATTTTTGTTTGTGGAGGGGATTTCAATGTTTTACTAGACCCTAAGTTAGACTCCTCGAGATCCATTATGCATTTAGCAAGCCCACTGAGGAAACAAATAAATATAATGTTGAAAGAAATAGGGTTGATTGATGTATGGAGAACCTTCCACCCACAACAAAGAGATTACACATTCTATTCGCATCCACATACTTCCTACTCAAGAATTGATTATTTCCTGGTATTTGGAAAAGATAAATTTAGAATTAAAGACTGCAACATTGGGTTAATTGATATTTCAGATCATGCCTTAATGTCACTTTTTCTTAATTTAGAGAATAAACAAAAAAACACTCTCTGGAGACTAAATTCTGGTATTTTGAATAATAATGCAATTAAGGAACAACTAAAAGTAGAAATAGATCAATATGTGGAGCAAAATGATAATGGGTCAGTCTCCCCGTCTATATTATGGGATGCATGTAAAGTGGTTCTTAGGGGGAAAATTATAGCTCTTACATCTAATTTAAAGAAATGTAGGCTTGAAAAATTTAACTTGCTTACGAATAGCTTAAATAAATTAGATTTGGAAAATAAGAAAGTTCCTAATAGAAATTTGTCTCAGGAAATTAAGAAAATTAAGTCAGAGCTGGATAATCTATACACACAGGAAATTGAGAAAAAGTTAATGTTTTTAAAACAAAAATTTTATGAGTCGGGAGGTAAAGCAATGAAGCTATTGGCTAGAAGGTTACGCAAGCAACAGGCAGACTGTCTTGTCCAGTCCTGCAGGCGGTGCTCCTGATCGTCTTTGAAGCTGGACGTGTTGATCGTGTGAGGTCACTAGTTCCTGTTTGGCTTCTGCAGCTAACCTCCAGCTTCGCTGTCCTCTGTTCTCTGGTGGTCTGTCTACCCGGACTGGACTCTGTGGCCGATCTCACATATTTCTGCCTGTTCTCAAGTTTATCCCTCCCTATTGTTTGGACTGTGTTCTCTCCCCTCCTCACCATCTCTTGTTCCGTCAGTTATTTTGTAAATAAACATTCACTTCTCATTCTGCATTTGAGTCCTCTCTCATAGAAACCCTGACACAGACACGACAATACAAAACATACAGGACCCAATATCAAAACAATTACTCTATAAGTCAGAGGATATTCAGAGAGTGTTTGAAAGTTATTATAAAGATCTTTATACACAGTCACAGCCAGTGGATCATATAAAAATTAATTCCTTTCTCACTCACTTAAATCTTCCATCAGTTAGTGATTCCTGGAATGCTGAATTATCTGCGGATATATCCGAAGAGGAATTAAATAAAGCAATAACCAGGCTGAAATCAAATAAATCACCAGGCCCTGACGGATTCTCAGCAGAGTGGTATAAGGCAGTTAGACAACAACTTATCCCCATTTTACTACCAGCTTTTAATTATGTTTTAAATGGAGGAGAGTTGCCTCTTTCATGGCAAGAAGCAGTTATTTCTGTGATTCCTAAAGAGGGGAAAAACAAACAAGATTGCACAGCCTATAGACCAATATCTATCTTGAACATAGACTACAAGCTATTTGTATCAATTTTAGCTAAAAGACTTGAATTGTTAATGCCAGAACTAATTAACCCTGATCAAACTGGGTTTATCCGGGGTAGGCAAACTCAAGATAACATCAGACGGACTCTCCATATTATCAATCATATTCAGGATTTTAAGTTACAGGCAGCCCTCCTAAGCCTTGATGCCGAAAAGGCTTTTGATTCAGTTAATTGGCTTTTTCTCAAGAGTACTCTTATGAAATTCAATTTCCATGAGAAATTTATTAGGGTAATTCAAAATATATATTCTCGTCCCACCGCTAGAATTAAAATTAATGGTAACTTATCGAAGACTTTTTCCCTGGAGAAGGGCACTAGACAAGGGTGCCCTCTGTCCCCTCTCCTCTTTGCTTTGTTTATTGAACCCTTGGGGCAATGGATTAGGCAAAATATGAAAATAAAAGGTATTAATATAAAAAATGATGAGCATAAGTTAGCACTATTTGCCAATGATGTTTTAGTGTACTTAAAGGACCCAACAGAGTCTCTGATTGAGCTTTTTGATTCGCTACATACGTTTGGATCTGTCTCAGGTTTTAAATTGAATATTTTAAAAACACAAGTATTGACATTTAACTACGATCCCCCAAAATAATTAAAAAATGATTATTCCTTAAAATGGGAAAATAAATATATTAAATATTTAGGAATAAATATCCCTAAGGACACTAGCGAGTTAGAAGTGCTTAATTATGGCCCTATCAATAAAAAAATTAAATCTGACATTGTAAGGTGGAATCTTTTACCATTCCTTTCCATGGGTTCTAGAATTGACTCAATTAAGCAAAACATACTTCCAAGACTACTTTATTTATTCCAGTCGCTACCTATTACCTTGTCTAAAAAACAATTTTCAGATTGGAACAAACTGATCTCCAGATTCATATGGCAAGGTAGGAGACCACGAGTTAGATTTAAAACCTTGATGCTGAGCAAAGAAAAAGGAGGAGTTGCCCTTCCTTGCTTGCAAAAGTATTTCTGGGCAGCTCATATGAGAATAATTGTTTGCTGGTGTAATCCAGATTACCAAGCAAGATGGAAGGACATAGAGATTGGTTGGTTTGATGAGGTTCCTATTCAAGCGATCATAGCGGATAAAGATTTAATTGAAAACAAAAATGCAAATCGATGCATTACTGTAACTTTGTCAATTTGGTCTGAGATTATTAAGGAATATAACCTAAAGGACTCTGTGAATGTTTTGAGATGGGCCTCTTTCGATTCTGATTTTAAACCAAATACACTGGATATGCGTTTCAGAGATTGGGCTAAAAAAGGGATCACTGCATACTGTACGATTATGGATAAAGGGCATTTACTAGACTTTACCTCCTTAAAGGAAAAGTTTAATTTACAATCTATGGATTTCTTCAGATATCTCCAGCTTCGAAACTACTTCTCTCATAAAGTTATAAAAGGGATGGATGAAGATCCACATAAGATCACCTTGATTAAAATACTTTCTTCAGCCTATAAGGCTGAAACAATGCTAAAGAGCATCTCTAAATTATATAGAGCATTGACTGAACTACAAGGAGATTCATCTTTGTATATTAAGGAGAGATGGGAGAAAGAGAGTGGTATCATGATATCAACTGAGGACTGGGAAGATATATGCAAACTCCAGTGGGAAACCTCCCGTTACTGGAGAGAATTTTGCTGGAGAAATACGACTCGTTTTTTTCTCACACCAAAGCAGAAAAATAAATTTCTAGGCAACTCAAATTGCTGGCGACAGTGTGGTTCAAATGATGCTAGCCATTTTCACATATTTTGGGGATGTCCCAATATTAGTAGTTTTTGGAAGGATATTCATGAGGTATTGGAAAAGATCTTATACACTCAAGTTGATTTTAGCTTTGAGGCAATGTACTTGGGCAAGACTTCAATGGTATCTTGGGACTGGAAAAATAAGTATATGTACAGAATAATTTTGGCCGCAAGTAAGAAAGCTATTACTAGATGCTGGCTTAAACCTAATTCACCTTTAATACAGGATTGGATTGATGTAGTCAAGTCAAGTCAAGTCAAGTTTATTTGTATAGCGCTTTTCACGAAACAAATCGTTTCAAAGCAGCTTAACAGCAAATTAAAGTTTGTACAATAATTAAAGTTTGTTAAATTAAAGTTTCTACAATAATTAAGGTTTGTTAAATTAAAGTTTGTACAATAATTAAAGTTTGTACAATAACGTTTGTTAAATTAGAGTTTGTACAATTTGTATAATGTTAACATTAATGATTATATGTTGCAATCAAATCACTGTAGTAAAATTCGGTAGTGATGTATGGTGTTTCAGGGCTGATATCATTTAAAGTCCTCTGGGGTTGGCATCATCATCTCTTCTTCGGTGCTCCTGATCCAGACTGTAGCTTGTGTAATTCCTAGTTACCACGGGATGTCAATCCTGTGGCAGAAACAGAGAACAAATAGGAACATAATTAGCGTAGCTGCTGTTCAAACCAAGCAAAAGGATTTGTTCAACCAAAGCTAAGGATTAATAATGTGCAACTGATCAGATATAACTGCAGTAAAAGATGAGATGCATTATGTGAATGCTTGGCTAAAAAGATGTGTCTTTAATCTAGATTTAAACAGAGAGAGTGTGTCTGAACCCCGAACATTATCAGGAAGGCTATTCCAGAGTTTGGGAGCCAAATGTGAAAAAGCTCTACCTCCTTTAGTGGACTTTGCTATTCTAGGTACTACCAAGAGTCCTGAGTTTTGCGACCTTAGGGAGCGTGATGGATTGTAGCGAGGTAGAAGACTAGTTAGGTACGCAGGAGCTGAACCATTTAGGGCCTTATAGGTAAGAAGTAGTATTTTATAGTTGATTATTCGGGTAATATGGTCATATTTTCTTGACCTGGTAAGAACTCTAGCAGCTGCATTTTGGACTAACTGTAGCTTGTTTATTGAAGATGCAGGACAACCACCTAGCAATGCATTACAATAGTCCAGCCTAGAGGTCATAAATGCATGAACTAACTTTTCTGCATCAGAAACAGGTAACATGTTTCGTAGCTTGGCAATGTTTCTAAGATGGAAGAATGCTGTTTTTGTAACATGGGAAATATGATTTTCAAAAGACAAGTTGCTGTCTAATATAACACCCAGACTTTTGACTGTAGAGGAAGCAGCAGTACATCCATCTAGTTGCAAATTGTAATCCAAGAGATTTTGTGTATTAATTTTTGGTCCGATAAGTAATATCTCTGTCTTATCTGAATTTAATAGGAGAAAATTATTGGTCATCCAGTCTTTTACATTTTTAACACACTCTGTTAACTTTGATAATTTAGAAGTTTCATCTGGTCTTGTTGAGATATATAGTTGAGTATCATCAGCATAACAATGGAAACTAATTCCATATTTCCTAATAATATTGCCAAGGGGCAACATGTATATTGAGAAAAGCAGAGGACCTAGGACAGATCCCTGTGGCACTCCATACTTTACTGGTGATAATTGAGATGACTCCCTGTTTAAATAAACAAAGTGGTAGCGATCAGACAGGTAGGATCTAAACCATCTTAAAGCCTGCCCTTGAATACCTGCATAGTTTTGTAGTCGATCTATTAGTATGTCATGGTCTATAGTGTCAAACGCAGCACTAAGGTCAAGTAAAACTAGCATTGAGATGCAGCCTTGGTCTGATGCAAGAAGCAAGTCATTAGTGATTTTAACAAGTGCAGTTTCTGTGCTGTGATAGGGCCTGAAACCTGATTGAAATTCTTCATAGATATCATTTTTTTGCAAAAAGCAGCATAATTGAGCAGATACAACTTTTTCTAAAATTTTAGACATAAACGGAAGATTAGAAATGGGTCTGTAATTTCCTAGTTCATTAGGGTCTAGTTGTGGTTTCTTAATAAGAGGCTTAATAACCGCTAACTTGAATGTAGTAAAAAATATATTTAAAATGGAGAAAATAACATTCAGTGTGAATTGTCAAAAAGATTTGTTTATAGATTTTTGGTCCAGATGGATTGAATATATAACGCCTACTGATCCCAATGCTTTTCTGATATAGATGTTTTATGTATTTCTTTTTTTGTTGTTGTGTTTCCTTCAAATGAATGCCCCCACACCCCCCTCTTTTTTGTACATAGTTTTTGTTTGGAAAAAAAATGTAAAAGAGATATTTTGATTTGTTTTTGTTACAAGGTGATTGCTTTTTGGAAATTCTGCTTCCCCTAAAAAGGGGTTAATTTTTGTAAGATGACATGATTGTAAAAATGTCAGATGTCTTAAGCATTCCATAAGTGTGGATTTTATCTCTCTGCAATAAAAACGTAAATAAAAAAAAAGAAAAAAAAAGAAAAATATAATTTTCACTGTGATTACAAGCAATTTAATATGATACTGAAATGCATTCCAAAGGCCTTTGTACACATGGTGAGTTATACAGTGCCCAATGTAACTGAAGCTCTGTGTTTACCCTCTTTAAAAATAAATGGGCAAGATTTTATTACAAGTAGCTTGCCAAATAAATTAATCAGAACTTTATCCATTTCCCATAACCCCGTTCTTATGGACTTCCTGTCACCTTTCACCTCCACACCTGTCGGCCATTACACCTCATCACACACACTATAAAAGCCATTCACACACACAGTTATTCACGAAGTCTTGTTAAGCCTGTCTAGCATTTCTAAGCGTTGTTTCCCGCGTTTACTTTCCCGTCGCTGACCCCGTTTGTTCCTCGTTCCTGATTGTTTCTCTGCCTGCCTTTTGACCTTTGGATTGTTTTTTGGATTACTCTGTTGCTCGCTGCCGGCCCCGACCCTTGCATGAACACTGACCTCTCTCTTTGGATTATCTGGGTCATTCCTGTCCGCTCCCTATTGACCCTGCCTGTCTACTTTGAGTATTGCTATTAATAAAAGTCTGCAAATGGATCCACCTGTCTCAGTCCCCTTTGTTACAACAAGACAGTCCAAATCATACACAGTGATCAGAGGATTTGTGTGTTCGTTCATAGAAAGGTTTGTCTGTAAATAAATAGGGAAGATTCCATTTCTATGGGCATAATGTCTTTCCTAAGGCATAGTGAGGGTTCCCTACATTCTTTTTGGGCCATACCACTAGTTTTATCACATGGCTGCCGTGGCAACCGAGCCTTTCTGGGGTGTTAGTTGATCTGGGGGGTTGTAACCCAAACTCCAACATACAGTTGGCTTGTTGATTTTAAAGATGATTTGCTATATGTAACAGTGTGTCTGATTGGTCCAGACGCTACATACTTCAAGTAAAAGTCGAGGTTTATTGTCATTCTGCTACATGTGTGGACATACAGTGGAACGAAATGTCATGTCTCACAGGACTACAGCGCTACATAAATAAACATAAATATATAGATACAACACCAGACGTAGGAACAACTTTTAAACCTATACATAGCTAACCTACTGAAAGTGGTAATCTAACTATACATATACTATAAATAATCGACTATACATACACATAACATAAGACAGACTACATAAGTACTTTACGTAATAATTATGCATGGTATTGTGCAAAAGAGGTATTTAAGGTTGAGAACCAAGTAGTGCAATATGATTTGTGGTGCATTGGCAAATAAACATTTGTTAAGTCCTTATTAAGTAATTGTAACACGAAGTGTTATTAGCAAAGTGTCTGGTGTATGTAGAGAGAAGAGTGTTTCTACTGGTGGTTTGTCCGGCCCACTCACCTGTGTGTAGAGTGTGCAGAGTGTTTTGAGATTTTCAACAGTTTACATTTGGATAAGATGGCTGAAATTGAGGGCTCTCACAGCCTGGGGGAAAAAGTTGTTGAGTAGCCTAGCAGAGTGGGCTCTGATGCTCCTGTACCATCTTCCTGATGACAGGAGCTGGAAGAGACTGTGGGAGGGATGAGCGTGGTCCTTCAAAATACTGGTGGCTATACTGGAGCATCATGCAAGGAAAATGTCCAGAATGGAGGGGAGAGGGGCACCAATGATCTTTGCAGCTGTGTTCACTGTCCACTGGAGGGTCTTGCGGTCAACAGCACTGCAGTTCCGGTACTAGACAGTAATGTAGCTGGTCAGCACACTCTCAATTGTTCCCCTGAAGAATGTGCTGAGGATGGGTGGAGGAAGATTTGCTCTTTTTAGTCAGCGCAGAAGTCAATAAACAGCATTCTAACATAAGAGTCTTTGTTTTCTAAGTGAGTAAGAGCCAGGTGTAGGGTGGAGGAAATTGCATCGTCCGTGGAGCGGTTTGGACAGTATGCAAACTGGAGCGGGTCAAGCGTGTTGGGAAGACTGGATTTGATGTGGTGCATGACTAACCTCTCAAAGCACTTCATCATGATTGGGGTCAGTGCTATGGGACGGTAGTCATTCAGACAGGACACAGGTCAATTTTTTGGTACTGGGATTATGGAGGTGGATTTGAAACATGGGGACAACTGCCTGGCTCAGCGAAGATATTGAAGATGTCAGTTAGGACATCTGTCAGCTGTGCAGCACAGTCTCTCAGTACACAGCCAGGTATGTTGTCTGGACCTGGCCTTGTGTGGGTTAATCCTAGATAGGGTCTTCCTTACGTCGGCTGGAGACAGACAGAGGACCTAGTCGTTGGGAAGTGTGGGCAGTTTTTGTGCAGGTGCGTCATTCATTTCAAACCGTGAATAAAAGTGGTTGAGTGCATCTGGGAGGGATGTGTCGTCATAGCAGGCCTGTGGCAAGGGCTTGTAATCAGTGATGGTCTGAATGGCTTGCCACAGATTCTGCGTGTCTTTGCTGTCAGTAAAGTGATTATTTTTTTTTTGTGCATACAAGCGTTTACGGAGACAGTTTCCTTTTCCTAATTTCTATTTCTAGTTTAGACTCATCTTGGTTTTTCACTGGATCTTGATCACATGCCTGTCTTGGATTTACCTTACCTCTTAACAACATGTTTGTAAATTTTTAGCCATGGCAGACTTTTCTGATTTACCACACTGTCTTTTGATTGAGTTTTGTTGTGATGGTCTTAATCAACCACTACAGTCTGAGCTTAGACGCCAGGGTCCATGTTCGTCACTCACTCAGTTTATTAATCATGCTTTGTTGACTGCTGGTTCTTTGTTCACTGTGGGTGTCGCAGAGGAGGAACATGACACTGCATCTGTGACTGTAATGGCAACCGCACTGGAGTGCACTTCCAAAATGGCCACCAACCCAGAGCCACTGCACAAGATGGCTGTCACTCAGCGGTCCCCAGCCAAGTGCCAAGCCACTTCGTGCTCACGTCAAGCCTGTCAGGCCAATACCTGGTCACTCCATGCCTGTCAAGCCAGAGTCTGCTCTCATCATGTCTGCCAAACCAGGGCCTGTCCACAAAATGGCCGCCCTTCCAGAGACTGCACCTATCATGGCTGCCTCACCAGAGTCTGCACCTGTCATGACCGCCCTTCCAGAAACTGCACCCATCATGACCCCCCTTCCAGAGACTGAACCTGTCATGGCTGCCCTTCCAGAGTCTGCACCTATCGTGGCCGCCCTTCCTATGTCAGGTCTCATCTCAGCTGTTCGTCTGGAGTCAAGTCTTGTCTTGTCACATCTTGTCTGATCTTCCAGAGTTGCATCACATCTGATTATCCAGAATCTTGTCATGTCACAGCTGCTTGTCCAGAGTCTCGTCACATTGCAGCTGTCCGTCCAGAGTCACGACCCGTCCTGTCCACTGCACCCAGGTCCTCAAGGATGGTTCTTCGATGTCCGTGTCTGATATCCAGCATGAGGGATGTACAGCTAGCGCCCCCAAACCTATTCACCTTAATTCTCCAGTCTTTAAACTGTGTCACTTGTCTGTAGCACTTCCCATAATGGGGATTGCTATATGGTGTGTTTGGGCTGCATTCACCGCCACTGAAACTCTAAAAATGGCGGCATTCACTACAAAGTCTCCAGCGGTGGCAACTGTTTCTGCTGAAGCTCCCGAGGTGGTGGCGCTAGCTGCTGTGTTTCCCAAGGTGATGACGCCCTCTGTGGTTTCTCCAGAGGTGGTGGCGTATGCTGCAGAACCTCCTGATGTGGCGGTGCTCACGGTGGTGGGCTCCTGTTATGTCTGCTGCGCCCTGGTGGGCTTCTGCTCTGTCTGCACTGCCCTGGTGGGCTCCTGCTCTGTTTGCTCCATCCTGGTGGGCTTCTGCTCTGTCTGCCCCGCCCTGGTGGTCTTCTGCTTTGTCTACACTGCCCTAGTGGGCTCCTGCTCTGTTTGCTCCGTCCTGGTGGGCTCCTGCTCTGTTTGCTCTGTATTGATGGGCTTCTGCTCTGTCTACACCACCCTAGTGGGCTCCTGCTCTGTTTGCTCCGTCCTGGTGGGCTCCTGCTCTGTTTGCTCTGTACTGATGGGCTTCTGCTCTGTCTACACCACCCTGGTGGGCTTCTGCTTTGTCTACACTGCTCTGGTGGGCTCCTGCTCTGTTTGCTCTGTCCTGGTGGGCTCCTGCTCTGTTTGCTCTGTACTGATGGGCTTCTGCTCTGTCTACACCACCCTGGTGGGCTTCTGCTCTGTCTACACCACCCTGGTGGACTTTTGTTCTGTCTACACGTATCAGCCGGTTCCACGGTCCTGTTGGCCAACTCCACGGTGGAGTTGGTTTGCCAGGTGGTTTACGTGTAAAATGTCATGTGTCTGACATGAAAACTATTCTAGTCATTGTCCCATAATATAACAAACGACAAATAACATACACTATTACCGTTTTGTTTTGTTTATTTAGTTTAGTTAAATCAAACGAGACCGAGAGTCCACCGCTTGCCGCGCCCGGGTGAAAGAGCCTTTAAACGGTCTTCAGATAGAGCAGAACACGAGCACGGGGCTGTTTTAGAGCAGTGTGTACCGGTTTTAGTACAATGAGCAAATACCCGAGCCTGTCATCCATCCCATCCGATCCGCACCGCTCCCGACACATTCTTCCACTATTTACTTTCACTTTTGCGGTTCACCCCTCGGGTAGCCGTCCGCATGCAGGACTCTGCCCTGGAGTCTATGTGCCGGGGCTTAGCCCCGGACGGCCCTGGCCCAATTTAAACCCTGATTATTATTATTATTATTATTATTAAATACTGACTTTATCTTTACAGTGCAGTACAGTTTTTATTTAATTGATATAATTTAAAAACTAAAATAACATTTATATTTTGGAATTATTATTATTATTATTAGTAGTAGTAGTAGTAGTAGTAAATACTGATTTTTAAAAAATTTTTTTACAGTGCATTAGCATTATTGCAATCACATTTTTATGGATGTGTTTAATTGATATAATTAAAAAACTTGGAATTATCATTATTATTATTATTATCATTAAATACTGACTTTTTATTTTTTTTTACAGTTGAGTAACATTATTGCAATAAAATTTTTTTATGAATGTAATTCATTGATATAATTAAAAAAAAAAAATATATATATATATATATATATATAATGTATATTTTGGAATTATCACTTTGGATAAAAGCATCTGCTAAATAATTAATGTAAATGTATATGATTATGGCAGGTGCAGCATTTCTTTATTGATTTGTTTTCATTTGAATAATAGTTATACAATTAACATCATGATATTGGTCATTATTATTTATAGTTATTGTGTTATTTTATTGAATACTCTTTTTTCATTGTACAGTAGTATTAGATTATTGTATTTGTAACACATTTGGGTAACTATTTGTTATAGTTTAATTAATAATTGAATTAATAAAAAGGAGCCCAATGTTGATATTTCAAATATTTCAGCTAAAGTATTATTTGCATTTTTTATATTTGTAAGGTAATATTTGTTGAAATCACGTTTGGCATGTTTTAGTAAATAAAATAACTGATGTATGTCCAGTGAATATACTGTCATTAAAACACTTTACTACTTTTACTACTAGAAAAACACATATTTCAGAAAGTAAATATTCTGGCAATATCCCATTATAATTAATGTAATGTTTACTGTAGTTGTAATGAATATATCCGATTAAATGGTGTTATATTTGATAATGTCAGAAACTGAAACTGATTTCAGTTGATTAAATGATTTTATTCACGATAAAACTTAACATTTTACGTGTGTATGTCTTTAAGAATTAAATGGTTGGCCTGACATGAACCATATACACACCTGGACTTAGGAGTTTCTCTTCGGTCGGACTTACCTTTACAGATTCACTTACAGCAAATTGTATTATCACTCATTTTGGATTGTATATACACTGGTGGACACTCACATTGGACTTTTCAAAACACTGATATTCTTGGACTTTTTTTTGTGTATGGACAATTGAACTGTATTTCTTTTAACAGACTGAGTTTACCTTTATTATGTTGTTTTAAAGTATTTTATACTTTGTAAATACACTGTTCTTAAACATATTTTTTATGTTATTCTTTTAACGCCTACAAACCTCACACAGTAAAATCTGACCTCATTTTTAATCCTTGTAACCCAGCCTGTTAGGCTGATTGTTACAATTTCACATTGTGTTTTATTACAAACAACAGAGAAAATCACAGAAATGATAAGAAATCAGACTGATTTTGATAGTAATAATGCAGATGATTTAATGAGAAAAGCACAGAAACATCATCACACACTGATTTATCGTCTAGATGAGGATTTATTCTGATTGATGTTCATATTAATGTGATGAAGAGAATATCTCACTGTCAGTGATTGATCATCAGTTCAAAGGATTATGGGTAGAATCTCTCATCAGTCTATTCTGAATCATCAACACAGTTTCACTGATGATCCAGTAGAGTAAACCATAAACCCAGGATAGAGCGGCTGAGTGAATGTGATCTGGACTGTGTGGATGAGGCTCACTGTGTCAGAGATGCTGTAGAAGGACAGAGTTCCTGCACTGAAATCCACATACACTCCTACTCTATAGACATTATCAGACACTCCTATTCTCCTGATGATGGGCTCCACAGGGAGATCGGTCTCTATGTTATTGTGTCTGAATGAGTAACTTTTAGGAAAGCAGATCAAACTCCAGGACTGATCATTATGTCCAAACTCACACTCATGACCCGATCCCTTCCTGTTGATGCTCTTATAGGACACTGATATATACACATGAGCTCCACTCCAGTCAATCTCCCAGTAACAGCGTCCACACACACTCTCTTTACACAACACCTGAGGATAATAATAAAATCTGTCTGGATGATCAGGATATTGATAATCTGTGTCAGTATTAGTAATCTTTCTGTTGTTCTTAGACAGACGGAGGCGTTTATGTGCTGTGTTCAGATCCAGAGTGAGCGGAGCGGAATCTAATGGAGATAAAACACATCAGAATCAGGAATTATGAATGAATTATTAAATCAAACACACAAACACATTATCTATAATAGAAGACTATATAAACACTACATATACTATCATACAAAAACCTGCACTAAACACAAGTCAAGTTCAAGTCAAGTTAAGCTTTATTGTCATTTCGCTACACGCATGGACATACAGTGGAACGAAATGTCGTATCTCGCAGGACTACAGTGCTACATAAAACATATGCATATACATATACATATACATATACATATACATAAATATTTCATTATTTTTCAAATAACTCCCAAGTGTTGTTTAACAGAAAGACAATTTCATCAACACAGCATTTGTAAACATAATACTTTATTCAGGAAGCTTTTAGGGTTTGTAATACAAATAGAAATAAATGTATAACCGAGAATTTTTAAAAAGTCTACTGGTCAAAATGATTAGCCCTCTGATGTTAATAGTCAATAGTGTATCCCTTTTGCTTGATAACAGCCTTTAGTCGTTTGCTGTAGTTCTCCACAAGTTTCCTTCAGTCTCCTGAGGAATGACAGCCCATTCTTCCTTAGCAAATCTCTCAAGCTCCTCCAGATTTGTTGGTCTTCTGGCACAAACTCTGGATTTTAGTGTGCCCCACAGATTTTCTATTGGATTGAAGTCTGGGCTTTGTGCAGGCCAGTCAAGTACACTCACTTTGCTCATTTGGATGTTTTTCTTCACCAGAAGTGAGGTATGCTTTGGGTTGTTATCATGCTGGAAGACAAACTGTCAACCCAAACCAAGTTTTCTTGCAGACTGTCTGAGGTTGTCTTTCAAAATCTTCTTATAGTCTTCCTTTTTCATGTTTCCTTCAACCCTGACGAGATTCCCAGTTCAAACACACTGAAACATCCCCACAGCATTATACTCCCACCACCATGTTTCACTGTGGGAACGCTGTTCTTGGGGTTGAATGCCTCTCCCTTCTTTCTCCAAACATAGGCAACATCTCTATGGCCAAAAAAAGCTCTAGTTTTGTTTCATCTGTCCAAAGGACACATTTCCAGTATGCATCACATTCCCCAGGTTGTCCTTAGTAAACTTCATTCTAGCTTGGAGGTGTCTCTTCTTCAGAAGTGGAGTCTTTCTGCAGTTCATTCCTGTGCAGGGCTCTAGTGAGACATCGTTGAGACATCAATTTCAGATTAGGCTAGGTCATTTACTAGTGTCTTGGCAGTTGTTCTCGGGTCTTTAGAAACCTCTCTCACTAGTTTTCTTTCCAAAGTTTTGAAATCTTTTGCTTCCTGCCTCTGCGCGTCTTGTTCTCCACTGTGTTGGTCTCTTTAAACTTAATGCATAAATAATAATGCATCTCACTGCAGTTCTTGACACTGGACAACGCTTTGATAAACGTGTGTATCCTTCTCCATCTTTATGAGCATTAACAATTCTTTCTCTTAAGTCCAAACAAATTTCTTTTGTCTTTGTCATGATGACAGTGCATATTATTTTACTAGTTGTTTTCCAAGATACTAATCCTCAGCTGATAGAGCAAGTGAAAGGCTTAACTAGGTTAATTAGTTTAATCAGGCAGATTAGGTTAATTTGGCAAGTCATTGGACAACAGTGGTTTGTTCTATAGCTAATCAAACTAATAATTTCTTAAGGAGGCTAATAATATTGACCTTAGCAGTTTTTTATTGATTTATTTTTTAATTCTTTTATTCAAGCAACTATAAGAAATCAGACTTTCTCTAGAAGAAAAAAAAAGGAAATAATGTGAAAACATTCTCTTGCTCTGTTAAACATCACTTGGGAAATATTCTAAAAAAAAATGTAAAATTTCACAGGGGGGCTAATAAATTGTCTTTAACTGTAGCTAACCTGCTGAAAGCGGTAATCTAACTATACATATACTATAAATAATTGACTATACATACACATAAGACAGACTACATAACTACTTTACATAATAACTGTGCATGGTATTGTGCAAAACAGGTATTTAAGGTTAAAAACCAAATAGTGCAATTTGATTTGTGGTGCACTGGCATGTAAACATTTAAGTCCTTATTAAGTCTTTGAAGGAGATGATGATCCTCAAATGCAAATTGTGTGTGTTTTGCTTCAAGAGAGCAATAAACGATTAAAACGCACCCTGTTAGTGCGGTTCATTTGAACATATGTGAACGCTGCCATCCGATCTGATATATGAACGCTAGACTTTCACTTTCACTTTACGTGTTTAAGGAGAGCTGTCAGGAGCGCTATACTGCATTATGACACAAACATCTGTTTTCTGTTGTTTATCATGGGCATAGTCTCCGAACTTTTGATCACCCCTTGTATGTTTAAATAGCACCAATAATGTACCTTGTAGTTGTAGTTTGCATGTATAAACACGAGCAACAAACTGTTCACACACTGTTTATATAACAGACTTTAATCGGACTCCTCCTCTTTAGTAACTTCATCATCCAATCCTTCATCTCTGGATGTGAAATAGTCCATTATAACATTGTTTAGCACACTGACATCACCAGGATTGAGCAGATTAAGGGAAGTTAGATCTGTTGAGTGAGCAGCTTCTTCCGACTACGTTGATCTCTTGCGCCCCGACATCTCACGATATCAAAAAATAAAAAATAAATACAACTTTGCGTGCCGTAGTTTAGACAGGACTGGTGGGAAATGTGCATTGATACATCTTTATTAAATATATTACGTGGTTAATTTTGATAGGTTAACTGTTTTTGTGGTGTTTAGAGAAAGCACCTCCGCAGCACGTTCTTAACATTAGAGAAACACACTGTCATTTCTGCTTGCTGCAATAAATAGCAATTTTACTACACTAAACAAGTGAATTTTGCCAAGACATTTTCAGAGATGATAGACAACCTAATTTTGACAAAAAACTGACATTCAACCTATTTTTCAAATTTCCTGAAAACCAGCGCGAAATGTACATCATAAAAGCCGACCAATCAGGTTGTGACTGTATCCCTATGCCTTTGGCTTGGTAACTTTAGGTTCGCTGTTAAAAATGTAGCGTATGGCCCAATCAGACAATGGTTCATTAGATTTAACCAAATCAGTTGTTTATTGAATTAACAAGTAAGCACAGACTTCCCCTCACCCAAACCAACACTGGGTGCCGCAAAGTCTTAGATGGGCCCGGTTACCATGGCAACCAGGACACTTCTGGCAGACCAGATAAACTTTACGATCCAAAAGAATGTATAGAGACTCTTCCCCCATCCTGACTGTCCCTAAAGCAAACACATTCTTCCACTGAAAGTGACTTATTGAGTTAATTCTTAGACAAACCTTTCTGTGACGAACACACAAATAATCACGGATCACTGTGTATATCATGACCGTTCCTGCATGTAGTTTTGGGTATTGTATAACTGTTTTACGCATGTGTTATGATAGATCACTAGTCTAGCCACATACATGCCGTGTTTGGTATCTTTGAATTCATATTCTGATTATCCAAAAGATGGTGGATATTATTTGTTGATACCTGTGCAACATATTAGTGTTCTAAGAATCCTTAGTGATATTTGCACCAACACCCAATCGAATTACATATCGTCGCTGTCGGGCGGAAACCTCGTATGTCCAAATTTTGTGAATTTCATATTTTTTCACAAATCGATGCTATTGGTCAGTGCCCACGTGGATCTGTAATTTTTACAAATTATTAACCAATCTAAAGTGTTGAAAATAGCTTGAGAGCAAATCTCTTAACTCATTTGAACACTTCAACTGTCTGAGAAGAGCTCGTATCCACCTTTTCTTCACTCCGCTGGAGCGTCGGGGCATATGTCCCCTTCCATCTTCTTGTCACAAAGCACCGGCAAAAATAATTAGCATTGAATGTGTGGGTGGAAACAGTAAGGAGATATTTGAATGATCCATTAATAAACTAGTGTATTCTGAGATAATGTCGCAAAGACCCTGACTCGCAATCTCTTCTTTGGACGCAACTTTTGAAGGAAAGCATCTTTCCGGATTACATAATGAAAGCGTTTTTTTCTGATTTGTTTTATTTCGTTAAGTAATAATTTAAAGCTTTCTATTTATTTATTTATTTATTTATTTATTTGTCATGTTTGTGAGGCATGTAGCCTATTCGCTGAAAAATGTGATCGCGCTGAATCCTCATGTCCTGCAAAGCGATTTCAGCTTCTCCTCTTCAAAAACAATATTCACATAATAGCGCACATTTATCTAGGTTTAATGTTTAAACTAAAATTGTTCTATAGCTACTTTAACTGTTTTAGATCTATAGATTTTATTTTATGCAAGTCGTAATGATTTAAAAGGCAAAAGTCTTCCGCTGGCCGCTGTTCGTAAAAAAAAAAAAAAAAAAAAAAAAAAAACAAACAAACTGATATTTAACGAACAAAAAAATGCTCCAAAAGTTTTTCTAAATTAACTTAATAAGAAAACGAAACGAAATATAACCACTTTGGCATTACATACAAAACGTAACTATGTTAATAGCTGAAACAGTAGTATAAACGGTTCTGGAAGAATTAAGGGGAAAAAAGACGGACTCAGTTTTTTTGTATTGCATCATAGCTCTTAAACCTTTAAAATAGAGTTTAGGAAGATGTATGTAACCACAGTCGTTAGCTTTGGTTAACTATTGAAGCCTTTTCTCTTGTCAAAAGGCTCAATGCGACCGCAGACTTTGTTTGCCTGCAGATTAATTTCCGCCAATTAGACAGTTTATCGCTTTATTTTGGTATTGCATCACTCATAGCTCTAACGTTTAAAATAGAGTTTAGGAAGATGCATGTAACCACAGTCGTTAGCTTTGGTTAACTATTGAAGCCTTTTCTCTTGTCAAAAGGCTCAACGCGACCGCAGACTTTGATGAACACTGCTGACAGCAGCGAAGTCTGTGTCTGTACCATTCTTATCAATGACGGCGTAATCTCGTATCTCCCTGCTCCCAAGTCATAAAACCTCGTATCTCCGATAAAACATGATTTTGGGGAAATGTTGTCTTAATGTTGGTACACAACAGTGTATGATGGCAATATATGGTATAATACCAACTTTAACGATAAAATATTTAATAACTCAAAAAATATGCAGTTTTTTTCATTTCCTGAAAAATGACGGTTTTGGAGATACGAGGATTCCGCCCGACAGCGACGATATGCAAAATGCCGTGCTCCCGGAACAATGAGTCATAAGATCAAAAACTCCCAACCACCACAGAGTCAGGACACCTTTGGAGAACATCACTCTTCACACTCGGAAGAACGTGATCGCAAATCCAAAACATTGAAACCATCAAGAACTTCATACAAGACTGCATCCGAACACAACCAAGGCAACGCAAGTATCGTACACTTAACTAAACAACCAGAGGTTTAGTATAAGCTATAGACCCATTGAAAAATTGCACTGATGGTTTCGCTAAAGGTTAACTGACTCCTTTCATAGTTTAATTCTCCTTGTTTCTCTAATGGCTTCTCACTTGCTTCTCCCTTTCCCCTGTGTCAATGACTGTATGTTTGTTTGTTTAGTTATGTGTTTAGTCCTTAGTTAATAAAATTCTTGTGCACAAATTACATGAGTTTCTGATTCTGCCTTGCAAAATATTAATGTCCCTTTACGGTTTCCGATTCGAGCTACATGCTCTATGCAGTAGTATATAAGAAAGTTATTTTCTGTGGCCAAGAAAATATTCTTTCTTTGAATACATGTGAAATTACCCTGAATGTTCGCTGGACGAACGGGTCAATTGACTGTAATGTAAATTCAGCTTTATCAAGATAATTCTATTGAATTATCCAAATATTATAATTAATTATAATGAGTTATGATTAATTATTAATATTTCCCCTTGAGCTAATAAATGCACTACAAAAATTACAGTGTGAACGCTAAGCGGACCAGGACTATATGTTTTGTTTAGTTTTTTTGGTCCGGACCAAACAAACTGAACTACAAGTGTGAACGCACCCTTACTTTGTTTTTTTTATATTCATCATTTTATTATTCCATTCAATCATTTATATTAATCATTATAGTCATTTATATATACATTGCATTGATTCGTTAATTCGTCATTTATATTATATCATTGTTGCTTTTTTATGTATTTTTTATTGTTGTTTAGTCTTATGACTGTGTGGTTTCAAGGACTGTTTGTCTTCATGAATAAGAGATATGAGGGACTGTTTATGAACCTCAAGGTTTATGGGATGTTGTTGTGAAGCATTTTTGTGCATTGAGACATACACAACTAGGACTATTCAATAAACCCTGCTCCCAGCTCTGCGCCACGCAAGCAGTTGCACTCGGCCCAATTGCAGCAAAGAATGACGGCCCTTGATTGGCCCAGATCTGGACTACAAACATGAGCCACACATGAGCCATAACTGGCCCAAATCTCAGCCAAATAGAAACTTATAACCAGCCCTGAACTGGGTCAGAACAACTTTTTTTATAGTGCTAACCAATCTCAGCCTTCAGCAAACCACATAGAAAGCAGTATTTAACCAGAAACCCCAAAACTGAGCCATAAAAAGGCCAACAAAAAAATAAATAAATAAAATTCAGCCATGGATCCATCAATAGGCAGTAAAACACAATTACAACACACGTTTTTTGATTGTGAGGGAAAGTCTTTCTGGCTCAGCTGGGACTCAAACCAGAGATCTTCTTGCTGTGAGGAGACAGCACTTCCCACTGAGACACTTAAGCTGCGCTTAGTCACTGATATAAAACACTTGTGGAATAACAATAAATAAAAAAACATGATTGTATGTAATTAAAATAAAATAAAATAAAATAAAATAATAATAAAACATTTACAGTTACAAAACTCTGTTTGAATAGATGCTGAAATGTACACAGCAAAATGTTCAGATGAATTATCAAATTAAATATATTATATAACTGATCTCAGGAAAGGATGATTAAACAACTCCATAAACAGCATCACCTGTTTCACTCATTACTGACCAGATTGACTTTGACTAAGACTTTATTTTCCGTCTACAGCAGCACTTATTGAGAATTAACAGAGGAACAGATGTTTGTTTTATTGGTTAACATGATGCCACCATCATGATGATCAGTGTTTGTTTTAGTTGAGCTCTTGACCCTTGACTTTCTGTATTTTGTCTCTGTCTGCAGCAATGCATCTGGTGTTGTAAAGCAGAGAGATCAGTGCTTTACATGAAGATCATTACAGCTTTTTTGTATTATGAATAGTCATCAGGAGTGTTTTTGATTATTGCTAACTTAACTTTAAGCTCCATTTATTCACTCTCATTTTGCAAATGATCCTATGAAATAGCAACATGCAAAAAAGTCCTGTTCTAATATTTATGGTTTATGATTTTAAACCCATGTGTAACATACAAAAAAAAAAAAAAAAAACTTGTGAATTTTTTTAGACACACAACATCAAGAACCAGCATATGAATGTACTGAACAGTGTTTATTTTTTACATTATGTCCAGAGTTCACTGAAGATTTTGCTGTGTATGTTGTACATTTCAGCATCTATTCAAACAGAATTTTTGTATTATTATTTTATTTTATATACATACAATCATGCATTTTTTTTTTATTTATTGTTATTCCACAAGTGTCTGTATTTTATATCTGTGGTTAAGAGCAGCATAAGTGGCTCAGTGGGAAGTGCTGTCTCCTCACAACAAGAAGATCTCTGGTTTGAGTCCCAGCTCAGCCAGAAACTCTTTCCCTCACAATCTAAATATGAGTGATGTAACTGTGTAACTTTTACTGCCTATTGATGGATCCATGGCCCATGAGTTTTTTTATTTATTCATTTTTTTTTTTTGGCTCAGTTTTGGGGTTTCTGGTTAAAGACTGGTCTCTATGTGGTTTGCTGAAGGCTGAGATTGGTTAGCATTATTAAAAGTTCTTCTGGTCCAGTCCAGGGCTGGTTATAAGTTACTATTTGGCTGAGCTTTGGATCAGTTATGGCTCATGTCTGTAGCCCAGATCTGGGCCAATCAAGGGCCGTCATTCTTTGCTGCAATTGGGCCAAGTGTGACTGCTTGCTTGGCCCAGAGCTGGGCAAGATGTCAATTGCTATGTGGGACATTTACCGGCTTTACATGGTCGCGGTGTAACTTTAATGATGCATAGTGCTTGAATTAAGCCATGTTAAAATTAAATGTTTACGGCCACATAAAGCTGTTGGAAAGCAGAAAGTCTGTGGATGCAAGGATAAAATAACATTTTGTGTAACCACCCTAACAAAATGATAGCTGAAATGTGGTACTTTTTCTAACTAAAATAAAACAAATTTTACCATAATGAAAAACTTGCTCAATCTGCTGTTATTTAATAATTTCATGCACTAGCTTAAATACTATGTGGAGACTTGTTTTTTATTAAATTTTTTATATCAATTAAGGATTTATTTACTTTTAATGCACCTCATTTCGAAATGTACAGTACAGAAATACAAGGTTTCGTATGTGTTTTAGTTATGATTGTTTCATTTATTTACTCCTTACTGTGTATTATTAATGTTTCATTTCAATTTTAGTTTGGCTCTAGTTTTGTATTTATTTCAGTTTTATATGAAAAGGTTCATGTAACGTGGAATAAAATTCATCCACAGAGTAAATCCTTTTCACTGAATGTGTATTTAAAAATAAGTTTGAAACAGATTTTCAGATTTTACTGTTCTAAAATCTGTGACACTATACATTGCATTCTCACACACATGAACTAAGCCGTTGCTGCTGTTGCTATATGAACACAACATGCTTAGAAATTAGTCCTCTCACGAAAAACTTGCAAATAGTTTTATAACTTGTATATAAACTACAATGTATCATAGCTTTAGTTAGACTTTTGGTGACTGCAGCGCCTCAGTTTGGTGAGTGTTACTCTATCCAAAGAACCATTACAGACCAGTACATATGGTTATCCTCTGCATCGTCAGAGAAGTGTTAATAAAACAGCTGCAGGGTTTGGTTAACAGACTAGTTATCCTCTGCTTTGCCAGAGAAGAAAGTTCATCCTCTGTTAAGTCAGAGAAGGTTAGCAACTATTACAGTGTGTTAACAAGTTTGTTATCCTCTGCTTTGCCAGGGAAATAAAGGGGGGTGGTTATGATACTTATCCATAAATCAGTACCCTTTCAGCTGCACAAACAGCTGATCTACGGGGTAGTATATACGGGGTAGTATATATAAGTATATACTCTCCCAGTGAAGATGATCCCTCTTTCTATCAAAACCTTTTCTATACGATATCAACAAAAAAAGATTCTCTCATTAAGAGCATAGTACAACGAGCTGACTAGTAATAAAAGCCACAAACTTGATGTGGTTAACATCCTACTATGATCAAGGTGAAAAAACCTGGAAAACTATTAGCTTGGAGAATAAAAAAGATACAAACAAGTAGGACTATAAATTCTATTGTGCTAGATGATGGACAAATATCAACAGATCCATTAGAAATTAACAATACTTTTAAATTATATTATGAAACCGTAAATAATTCTGAATGTTTGGATACATTAGTAGACAAAATATTTTTTTTTTGATGAACTTGAGTTTCCCCATGTGGCAGAAGCAGCGAAATTAGATCTGGAAAACAATTTAAGTATCGAAGATCTGGTGGATGCAGTGCAAAGTATGAGTAGTGGGAAGGCACCGGGGCCTGACTTGCCAATTGAGATTTATAGAACCTTTTCCAAAAGACTAATGCCCCACCTTCTGGAAATATATACTGAATCATATAAAACAGGAATCTTACCCCCTTCACTAAGGTCAGCATTAATTAATCTTGTGTTAAAACCAGGCAAATCCCCAACAGATAGAGCATCTTATTGGCCTATTTCACTCATGTCTTGCGATACTAAAATATTATGTAAAGCTTTAGCTAAAAAGATTGAAATTCATATCCTAAAAATAATAATAGACGATCAGAGTGGATTTGTTCTTAGTAGACAGGCCTTTAATAATACTTGTAGAGTTCTAAACTTAGTACTTGTTCGAGACACTTAATTTGGATTAGGAACAAAATATTTTAATGGCTTAAACTTCTATACAATGAACCAATAGCTCAGGTCATAACAAATAAAAATATTTCAAAGCTATTTAATCCGGCCAGAGGTACCTTTATTGTTCTTATTTGCAATTGAACCCTTGGCCATGACTATTCGAAGTAGCCCAGACATCAAGGGTATGAATATAGGATAATCTTATATATCTCTTTTTGCAGATGACATTGTTCTATTTCTAACTAATTTAAAGAATTCCATTCCAGCACTTATAAATATTATGGAACAATTTGGAAGATTCTCGGGGTAAAGTCAATAATAGTAAAAGCATTCTGTTATTATTAAATGATCAAGAGAGAAAAGCACCCTTGAATCATTTACAATTTACCAATAAATCTGTTGGTTTTACATATTTAGGGATTAGAATAACAGCTAATATAGATAATATAATCCCCTCTAATTATGATCCTTTATTGAAGGGAGTTATGGAATCTTTGGACAAATGCAGCACAATGCCTATTTCCATAGCGGGACGTATGAGTATAATTAAAATGTCGATCTTGCCTAAATTTCTAGACCTTTTTCAATCTATTCCTCTTCCACTACGTGATACTCTGTTTTCTACTTAAAAAAAAAAGCCTTTACCAGGTTCATATGGAATAATAAGCGACCTTGGCTATATCTATCCCTCCTCTACCTACCATACGATCGAGGAGGCCTTCAAGTGCCAAACATAAAACGCTCTAGGGCACCTCTGACAGTTTTGAGAAAAGGCCAATGGGAATTGGTGTGCAGAATTTGCAAAGCCAGCTCCTCCTGGCCATCCGGGTATAAGAGGGAGTGGCTAGGCTCTGCTCATTCGTTCTGTTCTAAGGCGCCAAATAGCAACTCGGCTACACTCAGAGGCAATCCGTAGTTGTGGCAAGGGGACACCAACATCTCAGTTCCCTCCATCAGGGAACAAGGGTTACCATACATAACCAAGACATTCCCCTTCTGTTGTTCACGTTCAATGTTGGTGTCGAAAGTGAAGACACTAGGAGTCCCAGTTGAAAATGCCATCAACTAGCAGACTGCGTCACGAGTGTATGGAGTGCAAGTAATAACAGGATTACGTGTTAGTTAAGTGCAACTCACCTCTTCTTGACCTTCCAATGTCCAGGGTCCTTCAGCCAGCCTTTCCTCACCTTTGGTTGAAAATCCTAGAGACACTGGGCCAGTGACTGCCCCCTTGCCAGAGTTGTTTGGAGACAGCATTCCCCTTCTGCTGTCCTCCGAAACAGACACAGAGCTGATCAGAGCATCTGAAGCTTCCAAATAAGTTCCAAATAAATGCTCAGGGCATGGACTGGGCTTAACAAGGAAAGACTGGGGTCCCCTTCCTGGGAAGGGATAGCTTGCAAAGTGACAACCTGATCTCTGAAAGGAGTGGTGGGCACTTTGGGCACGTATCCAGGCCAGGGTCTCAGGGTAACGTGAGAATTAGCGGCCCGAATTCGAGGCACGAGTCACTGACAGAGAGGGGTTGGAGGTCTCCCACTCTTTTGATAGAAGTGAGTGCAGTCAGGAGAGCCATCTTTTGGGAGAGGGCACTGACTGGAGGGGCTCAAAGGGATCTAGCTTTAGGCCCTGGAGGACCACAGGTAGATCCCAAGAGGGGACAAGGTGCGGTCTAATGGGGATCAGCCTATGGGCACCTTTAAGTAATCGAATAACCAAGTCATGCTTTCCAACCGATCTGCCTTCCACCAAGTTGTGGTTAGCGGATATAGCGGCCACCTGGACCTTGAGTGTTGAAGCAGAAAGGTGTCTATCCAGTCCTCCTTGGAGGAAGGAAAGCACTGCCCGGATGCCACATCTCCGTGGGAATTTGTGCCACCTGAGGTCATACAGCCGCCTAGTGGAGGGGGCTCTAGACTGCAACAGAGTGTTTACCACTGCCAATGGGAGATCTCTGAAGTCCAGGGACCATAGGTGGAGGTTCCAGAGGTCTGGGCGCAGGTGCCAGGAGGAGGTCCTTCCTCAGGGGAATGCGCCAGGGAGAAATGGGGGAGAGGAGCACCAGCTCAGAGAACCAAACCAGAGTCTGTGCAATGAGGCTCACTGGGGGAAACGCATACTTGAGAAGGCCTCGGTATGTAGGTGGCTCGTAGAGACTTGAGTCTGTTGACTCCAAAGGAGAAGATGGCGGGCCAGCTGTGACATGCGAAAGGAGCGTACACCACCCTGGTGGTTAATGTCTGCTACTGTTGGACTGATTGGACCAACACATGCTTGCCCTGAACCAAAGGTCGGAACCTCTTCAGGGCCAAGAGAACTGTCAACAGCTCGAGGCAATTGATATGCCAGTGCAGCCGAGGGCCCATCCAGACCCCGAGGCCGCTTGCCCGTTGCAAACAGCAGATGATGCGGATGCCCACCTCCCGGAGAGGGGCAAGGGCAGCCTCTGCGACTTTCGTAAAGACGCGGGGAGACAGGGAGAGCCCAAAGGGAAAAACTCTGTACTGAAACGCTCGACCTTCGAAGGCGAACCGTAGGAAGGACGCATGTCTGATGCATGGGATAATGTGCTTGAAGGTTAGCATTCCAAAGGGGAGCTTGTGCAGGGCCTGATTCAGAACCCTCAAGTCCAGGATTGGTCCGAGTCCGCCACCTTTCTTGGGTACAGTGAAGTAGGGGCTGTAAAACCCTTTCCTCATCTCGGCCGAGGGGACCAGTTCTATCATGATTTCCACCCGAAGAACATCAGCATTCTCAGCCTGAACCACGGTAGAGAGGATGCCATTGAACTTGGGCGGGTTCTGTGCGGATTGGATAGCATAGCCGAGTTGGGTGGTTCTGAGAAGCCCGCAAGAGAGGTTGGGTAACTCGAGCCAAGCTGTTAGACTCTCTGCCAACGGTCTCAGTGGGACCACCGACGCACCTCAGGTGGGTACAGTGTGGCATTTCAGCAGGGGAAGCCCTGTGTTCGGAGGAGGGCTGCCCTGGAGGGCACAGGGTGCTTTGATCGACATAACCAACAGGCATGGATCAATCAGGGCTCGCCTGAGCTCAGGGGATCGCCTGAAGGATGCACTTGGTTTGGCAAAGCATGCAGAAGCACAGCGTCTGTGGTTTAGCATGCTTTGATGGTGTTCAGCAGCTGGGTACCCCATAGGGAGCCAGGCACGCAGGGTATTAAGCCCAGAGATTAAGGAAATTGCTCTTTTATTACAGTAGATCTCTCTCCTCTGGGCTGCTCATTTCAGGAATGCTTCGAAGCCTGATGAGGGTTCTTAGTTTCCTGAGGGTAAGCTGACAGTGCCACCTTCTTGCGAGAACTGGACCGCAGGGCTGGTCGGGGCACAGAGCTGGTCTGTGGCGCATCCTGGGCTGGTCTGAAAGGTGGCCGTCCTCTGCATTGAGCAGGCGGGGGCTGCTTCGGGGGAGCGGGGCTGGGGCCCAGGACCCGGCGCCCGTTGAGGCAGGATGTGCTTGATGGCCTCCATCTGCTTCTTTACCGTGGAGAATTGCTGAGCAAATTCCTCTACAGTGTCGTCGAAGAGGCCAGCCTGGGAAATGGGGGCGTCGAGGAAGCGAACCTTCTCAGCATCCCTCATCTCCATCAGATTCAGCCAAAGGTGGTGCTCCACCATGGTGGACATCGTCCTGTGCCACGATCTTTGTGGCCCGGAGGGCGTAGTCAGTCGCAGAGCGCAGATCCTGCAACGGCTCTGGGTTGGGAACACACTCGTGCAACTCGCTAAGAACCTTGGCCTGATAGACCTGCAGGACAGCCATAGCGTGAAGGGCAGACGCAGCTTGCCCAGAAGCCGCATAATCCTTCCCCACAAGAGTGGAAGAAAACTTACAGGCCCTGGACAGGAGTTTTGGGCCGTCCCGCCAGGTGGTGGCGGTCTGTGGGCAGAGATGCACTCCGATCGCCCGCTCCACCTGGGGAACCTTCTTATACCACTTTGCTGGACCTCCATCGAGGGTGGTGAGGGAGGAGGAGTTGGTGTATCATGTTCTGGCTGAAAAAGGAGCCTTCCACGATTTCGTCAACTCCTCGTGCACTTCCGGGAAGAAAGGCACTAGGGTAGAACGCGGCCAGGAGCCGCAGTCATCGCCCAGATACCAATTGTCAAGCCCTGAACATCTGGGACGGGGCGGAGAGTTCCACTCGAGCCCGATTGCCTTGGCCGCCCGCAACTGACTGAAAGCCCGACCCCATACCAGCCATCTCAGCCAGAGATTCAGCTTCAGATAGCTGTTGGGAGCTCAAGCGGCGAGCACACAGGGCGAGTGGATCGCGGGGATTCACCCGGCGAAGAGCCATTCAATCCCTCCTGTTCTCCACCAACGCACATCGCAGCGGCCTCATACACAGAAGTAGAAGGACCGAATGGGAAGCAGCTGGTGTGAGCCGCGGCCTCTTGTGGAAGAATGCGGCTCGTGAATGCAAGCAGGACATCCACCCTCAGCGAAAGCTGCTTCAGCGTGTTCACGCCCCAAACACTGAAGACAGCGATCGTGCCAATCGGTCTGGGAGAGTTAGAAACCGCAACCAGAAGAACATGGATGGAAAGGCATTGTAAATATACAAACCAAACGTGTTTGACTCTTTTAGAGAAATTTGCTCTTTTATTTGAGAGGAAATCTGCTCTTCAAGTTCGCTGTCGAAGCACCCAGTGGACACTCACTGCAGCAGGTTGAGTCTGAGAAGGAAGAGACAGCTGTCCGTGCTGTAGATCCAATGACAAAGAGGTGAGTGTTGCTGCTTCTTACAAAGAGACGCTGCATTCGGGTCCGAAGAAATAGAACGAATGAGCAGAGCCTAGCCACTCCCTCTTATACCCGGATGGCCGGGAGGAGCTGGCTATGCAAATTCTGCACACCAATTCCCATTGGCCTTTTCTCAAAACTGTCAGAGGTGTTCAGGCTCCCTAGAGTGACCCCTCGTGTCCTTCACTTTCGACACCAACGTCGAACGTGAACGACAGTAGGGGAACTATACTACTGGGCGGCAAAACTCCGAACAGCTATGTTTTACTTCTCCACAGACCACCCATCCTGGGTTGATATTGAGAAAGAATAATTGGCACTCCCCTTACAATCATATATATACTCTGCAGATGTTATAATACTTAAAAAGTCTACCTTTAATCCATGTCTTAGAAATACAGTTTGGCATGAGGCCCATTCTTTTTTAGAGGAGACAATATCCATCTCTCATTTTTCACCAATATGGGCCAATAACTATTTTATACCTGGAAGAAATGACATGGGGTTTAAAAACTGGAAGATGCAAGGATTATGTATGGTAAAAACTTGTATGAGGGAGGTACACTCATGACCTTCCAGCAGTTAGTTCTAAAATACAATCTTCCACAAAATAATTTTTTAAATACCTTCAAATTAAAGTTATATATATATATATATATATATATATATATATGTATATATTCAATAATATCATATCTTTCAACATGGAAAAGAGATGTTGTTGATGAATGGGAGCATGCCTGTCTTTTGGCTCAAACCCGATCTATCAATACTAGGTGTAGAATACTACATTCTAACATTCCGGATATCTGTATAAAATGTAACAATGAAATTGGTACATTGTTTCATTGTATGTGGGAGGGCAGGGAGCTGCAAAAAATGGTATGTAATGATGACTGTAATTTGAATTCCAATGTACTATATATATATATATATATATATATATATATATATATATGTACTTGTACCTGAATCTGTACCTGTGGAACCATAGACAGCACATGCGGTGTTCATCTAATAAAGATCTTCATAGCTAGCAAACAATAGCCCAATAGCAGATTTGCTTTCAACTGTAGATCCAAAGCCACGTCTTCAACGCTCTTGATGTTCTTAAACTTTCTGTTACAACTCTGAATGAGAACCACTTTAGACAACAGCAGCATGCGGCAGGAAACTGAACGATTCATTTCAACTGATTTGCGAGTCACCGGTTTGCCAATTGGTTTGATCAAGCCTTTGAACAGAATTGACTCAAAAGTATGAATATGTGCAAATGGGTATGGCTCATTGGCCAGAGAAAAGTAGACAGTACGTTTGGAATAAATTAAAGCATTTTAACTTGTATTGCATTAAGACAAAGTAAAGAGAGGAACATTGCCCACAGTAACGAAGTAAAAGTACATTTTTTTCACTAAACATGTACTTAAATAAGAGTAAAAGGACCCATCTTTAAATATACTCTAAAAGTATTGACTCAAGTAAATGTAATGAAGTAAATGTAACTTGTTACTACCCACCTCTGCCTATGTGTGCACTTATACAGCTATTTGTGTGATCTATCAAGACTTGCTTTTAGGGATCAGGTTATAATTGGGTAAAGGTTAGTTCTGATGGATAGGTTTAGGGTAAGGAGCTAAAGACTGCATTGTGTCAATGTGTGTCCTCACAAAGATAGCTATACAGAGTTGTGTGTGTGTGTGTGTGTGTGTGTGTGTGTGTGTACATACATTTGTGTAGTCCTTCTGTAATTCTGGATTTTCCTCCATGATCCACACTATAAAACACACACAGAGTCATGTTACTTTTTAAATTATCATTTTGGCTTCCAATTATTATGAAAACAATATAATCAAGATAAAACAACAGGGTAAACCATGCTTCAAACATACAAGCAATATTCTAGATTTTAGCAATATACTAAACATAATAGAACAGCATAACATCAGAGATGTCAGCTCTCACACACTTTTAGACTCTGCCTCGCACAGGCTAAATCACTCAATCTGCTCATTATTTTCCCACTGGTCTTGTTTGGTTTCATAGAGACTGAACTTTTCTAAAGCACATTAAACCAAATAAAACCAGTTCATAAAATGAACAGCTAAAGCCGGGTCATTAGCAGGACTTGTGGTGCTGGATCGCTCAGTCTTTTTTTACTCTCTCTCCTGAAAAGTCTGTGTGTTGTGGACATACACAGATGGTTCTGTGTCTAAATAAACTCAGTTCTTGTCAAGAAAAAGTGTGGCAGTTGTGAGCAGGGCGGCCAAAGGGATGATGATTAAGCATAGGTGACTGGTGGACTGTTTTTAGCGAGAAATGACAGTATATTCCAGGTTAACAACTGTATTACTTTCACATTAATTTCACAGTGAGACTTCTCTTGTATCTATACAGTGCTGCTTGTAAGTTTGTGAACCCTTTAGAATTTTCTATTTTTCTGCATAAATATGACCCAAAACATCATCAGATTTTCATAAGTCCTGAAAGTAGACAAAGACAACTCAATCAAACAAGTGAGAAAAATATTTTCTTTTGTCATTTATTTATTGTGGCAGAAGTATGTGAATCTCTTGGATTAGCTGTTAATTTAAAGGTGAAATTAGAGTCTGAATAAAACAGTCATTACACTGACTGAAAACACATCTGCACAGACAAAGAACAGACATCTATCAAAGTCTGATCATGTTTGTGGAAGTGAATCATGTTGTGAACAAAGGAGATTACTGAGGACCTCGGAAAAAGACTTGATGTGGCTCATCAGGCTAGAAAAGCTTACAACTCTAAAGAGTTTGGACTTCACAAATCCACAGTCAGACAGATTGTGTACAAATGGAGAAAATACAAGACCATTGTTACCTTCCTGAGAAGTGGTCGACCAACAAAGATTACTTCAATGCAGAACGTGTAATAGTCTGCGAGGTTGCAGAAGTTTCCAGGGTAACTTCTAAATACATTTGGCTAATGTTAATGTTAATGTTAATGTTTCACCATCAGGAGAAAAAATTTAAATGAGAAGCTATTATTTTCAGAGAAAAGAACACACTGCATTCCAGTTTAAGAATCCTAATCCCATCTGTGAAACATGTTGGTGGTAGTATCATGGCTTGGTCCTGTTTTGCTGCATCTTGGCCAGGACAACCTGCCATCATTGACGGTACTATGAATTCTGAATTATACCAGTCAAAGTCTGAGTCAAAGTCCAGACCTTAATCCAAAGCAAGCAGTTTATAAGAGGAAACCCACCAACATCACAAAGTTTAGGAATGGGCTAAAAGTCCTACATGTTATTGTGCAGCATTTTTCAAGAAACTTTACCTTTAGATACTGCAGCAATAGGGGGTCACAATAGATACTGAAAGCTAAGATTTACATACTTTTGCAATGCAAAGATATGTAACACTGGATTGTTTTTCTCAATAAATAAATGACAAAGAAAAGGGTTATATTGGGTTGTCTTTGCTTACTTTCAGGACTTAAGACCTTTCCACATTGAGCGTGATGTGGAAACGCAAGGCAAATCACAGACAAATGGTGCTTTCACACTGAGCACGAACCAAATGTTTGCCTTCTGCTAATTCACGCCTCCATGCTAGCTGGCGGTGAACAACAACACAAGATGTGTATCTTGGATTTAAAATCATCTGCTGCTCAATATACAGAATTAACTTAAGATAAAGTTTGGTTCTAAGAAACACAAACTATCTATAATGCTTACAAGAAGACATCTTAAAGTATAAATAAAAGTCAAATTTCTATCATGCCACATTTGAAAATTCATATAAATATGAATGTATTTGCTTAAAACCCACTTTATAACATCATTGAGTGCTTGTAATAACTTCTGATTGTGTTTATGAAAATAAGCAGTCTGCCTATTGTAGAATCAAAATCAAATACAGATCATGATTCTTTGTCATAAAGAATACCATGAGCTGCATACAAAACACATATAGAAAATATCATATTTGCTTTCATATTTCATGTGTAGAACAGTAGAAAAATGTTACACTCATTTTTTTAAATACAGAAGATCTATAGAGTGAACGCACTCTGACTCATATAACACTTGTGCATGTGGAAAAAAATTGACTGTCCAGCGCCACCACTCTGTCATTTTTGTGTAACAGCAGCTGCTCTGGGCATGTGATGTATTGCTTAAATCTTATTGGACGCCCGTGTTTTCGCTTCGTGAAACTGAAAAGATTTGTCTGACTGTCTGAATGTTCGCAGTCTGTGTGGAAGCATCCATAGGTACCTGTTGGTTTATTTCAGTACGTAATCGCATCCAATATTGATTCGCTTTTTCGCGCTCAGTGTGCAAAGGATTTTATATGAAAATCTGATGATGTTTTGGGTCATGTTTGTGCAGAAAATCTAGAGGGTTCACAAACTTTCAAGCAGTACTGTATGTACTATGAAGGTTCCCAGCATGCAATGCAGCATTATTATAGCATGCTGTAGAGATTTTAACTCTTGTCAGTTCACATTTAGCAGTTTGTGATGTTTGTTTATTTTGTAAGGACAAAGAAAATCACTAATCACAATTACAGTAGTAAACCACTAAATTTAATTTCATAACCATATCTAAAGTGCTAGAAAAGAGAGAGTCCATAGTTTCCGTTACATCATCAAGTTTCTTAGTGCTGCATTTGATACTATTGTAAGGCTCTGTCAGACAAAGGAACTGCAGAACAACGTTCCGGCGTGAAATTCTCCCGTAACTTTGGCATTGCCATAAAACTAAACGACTGCCCTCACGTGGGTAGCCTAAGAGTCATAAAGGTCGGTAACTCTAAACCCTGGCACCGCTCAGTCCGGAATCACCCCATCTCAACCACGCGAAGGGGGGTGAACCAGCATAGGATAATCCAATCAAAAGAACAGAGGACGTTCGTTCATATCATACATATCTAACACCATCAATTCGTAGCAGTGAATGTTGAGGTATCATATCAATCATAAGTGCAGTATGGAGTACCTCAAGGTTCAGTACTAGTGCCATTTCTTTTTACACTTTACATGTTACCCTTGGGAGATATCATCAGGAAACATGGTGTTAGCTTTCACTGTTATGCTGATGATACTCAGCTCTATGTTTCTTTGCGGCCTGGCAAAACATACAAATTTGAAAAACTAACGGAATGCATAGTTGATTTAAAAAACTGGATAACAAGTAATTTCTTACAGCTAAATTCTGAAAAAAACAGGTGTTAATTATTGGGCCTAAAACCACTGCAAGCAATAACTTATAACACGGTCTAATACTTGATGGCTGCTCTGTCAGTTCGTCATCATCAGTTAGTAACCTAGGTGTGCTATTTGTTAGCAATCTTTCCTTCAAAAACTACATTTCTAGCATTTGCAAAACCACATTTTCCATCTCAAAAACGTATTGAAATTAGGACCTATGGTATTAATGTCAAATGAAGAAACTTTAATTCACTCGTTCATGACCTCAAGGATAGATTATTGTAATGCTTTATCGGGTGGTTGTTCTGCACGCTTAATAAACAAACTCCAGCTGGTCCAAAATGCTTACTAGAACCAGGAAGTATGATCATATTAGTCCAGTTCTGTCAACACTGCACTGGCTCCTTAGTAAACATTGTATAGATTTTAATATCTTGGTAATTACTTATAAAGCCCTCAATGGTTTAGCTCCTCATTACTTAAGTGAGCTCTTATCACATTATAGTCCCTCACATCGCAAAACTCTGGCAATTTGATAATACCTAGAATATCAAAATTAACCGAAAACAAATTTATATAATTAAAATCTGTTAAAGGATTGTTAGGCTGCATTAATTAGGTCAACTGGAACCAGGAACACTTCCCATAACACCTGATGTACACATTGCATCGTCTGCAAAAGTCTGTTTAACTCTTATTCTGAGGTCACCGTAACCACCAGATCCAGTCTGTGTCCAGATCAGATGGTTACTGCAGTCCCCCGGACCCAGTCTGTACCCAGCTCAGATGGTGAATCAGCACCTAGAAGACGACCTCTACAGCCCTGAATGTCAGCAGAGACCACGCCAACTAGATGAGTGCCAGAGACGGATCACCAGTGAAGACCTCGTCACCTTGACGGCCATCGGCACAGGACACAGATGGCACAGAAAAACAGATGTACAGTTGCTTTGGCATAACCTGTTTTGTTAAAAGCGCTGTATAAATAAACTTGACTTGACTGTTATATTGTTGTGTCCTCTAGAAACCCTTTGACTTTTTTTATTATTATTGCTTTATTTTACCTGGAAAAAAAAAATCCCATTGAGATCTAAATCTCTTCTACCAAGGAGTCCTGGCCAAAATAGCGGCACATTAAGTTTAACATAAAACACTTTTAAAAAGATACATAAAACCCAAAACACACACATCCACTAAAACTATACAAAACATGTACATGTAGTTCAAATAATAAACCCTAAAAACTGTTGCTGCTCAACATACTTGAGTTTGTCCAGATTCTTGAGTTTTTCAGAGAGCAGCCTCACTCCTAAATCTCCTGGGTGATTGTAGCTCAGATCCAGCTCTCTCAGGTGTGAGGGGTTTGAACTCAAAGCTGAAGACAAATAAGCACAGCCTTCCTTTGTCACCATACAGCCAGACAACCTACAGACATACACAGCAACAGTTCACATTACATTAGTTTGGCTGATAGACATCACTAACAGAGTCATTTGAGCTGTTATTTATGTAGTTTCAGTCACAAAAGTAATCATAAACAGTTATGCTCCATTAAAGTACTTAAGAACAGGCACAAAGTATTTTTACATTTTCACTAGACACCCAGGGTTAACCTCCTGGGGTCGATGATGGCACTGGCGAAATCACTTGCATTTTTCCTGATGACAGCTGAAAGAAGTTAAAATTCTCTGTCATTTTGATTGTATATTTAAGTGCAATAAGATTCATCAAGTTAATCTCGGATGCTTTTCATTTTTGGAAGAAGAGGTGCTAATAGTCCTTTACAATTGTTTCTTGTCAGACTTAGGGATGTAATGATTACCAGTTTGATAATAAATCATGATTAAATTCCCGATTCAGATAGTATTACCATTTCATATTGTTATTATCATTATAAACATATTCGAATAATCGCGATTTGCGCAACTGATGATAAATAAATACTATACAGCAACAGTCATAAGTAACGGTCTCTTTTGCACACAGGGTAGTTTAGTTTTGTGTAAAAAGACGGCAGAAGTGCTGTGATGCTAAGGGCATAGGCATCGGTCCCGTGTAAATTATCCCATTGAAATGACGAGCACCCACAGAAAAACACGACATAGTCTCTGTTCATTTTAACCAAGAAAGAAAGCAGCTTTTAAGACTTTATTCTCATTTTCATAGTTAATTTGAAGCAGTTTATGGTGTTATTTTAATGGCAAATTTCAAAAGTGCATTATTGTAATACAAGAGGGTGCCAACATGAATTTCTTGGCTTGCAGCAGGTTTGCTTTTCCACATTGTGACCATGACTATCTATATATCTAAAGAAGTGTTCTAAATTGCAATGCTGCTTTGTCTACGGAGTTTACAGGAAACAGCTATAATTCAGCTTTTCCATAAGCACCCTCTGCTGGGATAGGTGGATTTACAGAGACTTACATTTACTTTCGGCCTGTGTGCAGATTTTGTTAGGCCAAAAAACTGACAGAATTTGCATGCCCTGCAGTAAATTGACCGGTTGATGAAAAACAAGCTTATGTGGATTCTACATATATTAAACAATTCAGAGAAGTTATCTAGAATTATTTATGGAGCAGATAAAATACATATAATCATTTATTAATCAGTTATCATGCTGACTTGACCCTTTTCTTTATATAAAGGGTAAAATACCTTTACCTTTCTATGAAACTTTTTCAAAGTTCTATTTGAACATTTACATTAGATATTTAAACAGGCTATTAGATAGATGATAGATAGAATTGTTGCCAGTTATGTTGTCATTTAAAATCCAAACATCAATGGTAATGTTATTGTTTTAGTGATTATGCAAACATAATGTAATTTTAATTGTTGTTTCTTGATTTTAAATATAAAACTTGAAGTGATTTATATGTCAGTACTTTTAACTTTTCCAGCACATTTTAATAATACAGTGATAATACTGTGATAATTTTGTCACTATAATCATGCTAAGAATTTTTTATATTGTTACATCCCTATTCAGACTACGAACATGATGATCATGTCACAATATGGGCTCTAAGTGTCATTATTGTCAGACTGTAAAACAGCATTACAAATGGGTGTGCGCAAGTAAAATTTTACATTATCAACCCATACGCGTTCAGTGACTGTGATTTGCATTGAGGCTGAAATGTTGGCTATTATGAGAAGTCTATAAATGCCAGAAATACCGGCATATTTGTGTCATTCCAAACAAGTAAAAGCTTTGTTCATAATCAGAACACAAATTAAGATATTTTTGATGCATTTTGGAGTGCATCCATTGAATGCAATTAGCGTACGCTGGTCACAGCATATCCGTGTGATGCAGCTGACAGAGAAGAGCGTACACTGTTTTCATTCAACGGATATCCTCCAAAATAGTGCTATGATGACAGAGGAGACAAATTGTGGAATCAAGTCATTATTTTTGTTTTCCTGGCATTGTAAGCTTGTATTCTCGTAGCTTTGTAAAATTATGGTTGAACCCATGATGTCACATGGATTATTTTACCGATCTCTTTGCTACGTTTCTGGACATTGATAGTGTTAATTACATTGCTGTATGGGAGGGCCAGAGCTGTCAGAATGCATCAAAAATATCTTAATTTGTGTTCCGAAGACAAACAAAGCTTTATGGGTTTGGAACGAAATGGTAATTGATTACTGACAAATTTTCATTTTGGGGTGGAGCAACCCTTCAATGTTAAAACATATTTAAAAAGTGCTTAAATGATGCCTGTGTTAATTTTTTTTTGATCAGGTTGTCAGGTTTCGGGACTCTTTTGTAGTGTTTTCATGTTGGTTTAGTCCTCTGTATTTGGTTTAGTCCTGTCTGTGTTTGGTTTAGTCCAGTCTGTATTTGGTTTAGTCCTGTCCTTATTTGGTCATGTTCCTGTCTCCACCCCTCATTAAGTCATTATTAGTTAATCACCATCACCTGTCTGTGTCTTGTTAACCACCCTACTTAAGTTGGATTCTGTTCATTGTTTGATGGTCCGTTCTCGTCTTTGTGTGCCTGTCTCCTTGCCTGTCACCCTTGTGGATTATTTCTGTGGATTTTGGTTTATTAAAGACTCCCGATCTCGATCTGGTACTCCTCGTTTGTCCTCCCTACACGACACGTGACAGCAGAACGGACCTAAACAGTATTGCTGCGTGTTTTCCCCCTTCTTTTGTTTTTCGTTTTTTGTTCAGTGTTTATTTTGAGTTTGTTTCGTTATGAACCCCCTGTACCGTCCCGAATATCTCCTTCTCCTGCTGAAGCAGGGGGAGTGCTCGCTCGAGGACCATGCGAGACTGTTCATAGCCATCGCCAACATTGCCAGCTATCCGGACGACGTGCTCTGCTCATTCTACGACGCCAGCCTCAACACCGCATGCAGAGCACTGTCGTCCGAAGATGGTCCTCGAGCGAATTTCGCCGCCTTCGTGGAGTGGACACTGGCGGAGAAACGGATCCCCCCTCACCGTCTGCCCCAAGGAGGACCTTGCCTGTGCCACTCCAGACCCAGAGCCCAGCCAGCCACCACCCAGCTGTGCGGAGCTGCCCGAGCCCACCGCGGACGGAGAGCCAGAGCCTGCCGCAGTTGAGCCATCGCCATCAGGAGCGGACGAATGCCCCGGAGCCAGAGCCCGAGACGTCTGACCAGGTGCGTGAGCCGGTAACCGTGGAGATTGCGGAAAGCCCCGTCCACGCCGCCACTGCTGGGGGTGAGCTATACCTGGACTCAAAGGGATTACATAACTTGGACACTGGATTATCTATCTCTCTTCCGTCATCCTCTGAACATTGGCAGGAACAAAAAATCCCACCCAGCCTCCCTCTCCCACCTCCTCTCATTGACTGTTTTCCTGCCTCAACACCCACTCCACTGGATCTTGTCAGTCCCGCCGCTCACCCTCAGCTCACCGTCTGTGGCGTGGGCTTGCCGCGGGTCTGCCCATCTCCAGCTCCGTTGGCGTTGAGTCCGGAGGATCCCTCATCTCCACCTCCAGCCTCCGATCCTCGGACTCCGCCTCGGCCCTCCGACCCTGCGGCTGCACAATGGCACCTAGCTCCCTCATCTCCACCGTCGCCCGTCGATCCACCAGGTCCACCGGGGCTCCCTCGTCCCTACGGCTCCGCCCCGGTCAGTCGTCACCCTGCCATCGTCTCTGGACTCCACTCCTCCGGCTGCGCCTCGTCGCTCCGTACCTCCGGCTCGGCTGGACTCCTCCCTCCCTCCAGCTCCGCCTCGGTCCTCGATCGCTCCGGCTCCACTGCGGCTCTCCGCCTCTGCCTCGGTCGCAGGTGCCATCTGTTCCGCCTTGGCCCTCCGGATCCTCGGTGTCGCCCCGGATCTTCGGCTCTCCGTCTCCGCCTCGGGCTCCACCACCACCTGCTCCGCCGCCGTTGGTCGGCCCCCTGGAGTCGTCAGCCCTTCCTCCACCATGGCTCCTCCCTCCATCGGCTCCACCGTGGGCCGCCATCTCGGCTGTGGCCAGGGTCCCACCTGGCTCCTCCTGCTTCAGATCCCTCCTGTCCTCTCCCTGGCTCCTCCCTCCGGCTGATCCACCCTGGACCCTCCTGTTGTCTCCCTGGCTCCTCCCTCCTGCTGATCCACCCTGGACACTCCTGTCGTTTTTCTGGCTCCTCCCTCCATCATCTCCTCCCTGGACTCCCTTTGTTCTCCTCCTCCTGGATGTCCGTCCCCCTCCTGAGCCCCCCCCCATGTTTCTGTTTTCGGCGCGAGGTCGCGCCTTCCGGGAGGGGGGGAGTTATGTCAGGTTTCGGGACTCTTTTGTAGTGTTTTCATGTTGGTTTAGTCTTGTGTATTTGGTTTAGTCCTGTCTGTATTTGGTTTAGTCCTGTCCTTATTTGGTCATGTTCCTGTCTCCACCCCTCATTAAGTCATTATTAGTTAATCACCATCACCTGTCTGTGTCTTGTTAACCACCCTACTTAAGTTGGATTCTGTTCATTGTTTGATTGTCCGTTCTCGTCTTTGTGTGCGTGTCTTCTTGCCTGTCACCCTTGTGGATTATTTCTGTGGATTTTGGTTTATTAAAGACTTGTTTTGCTCCCGATCTCGATCTGGTACTCCTCGTTTGTCCTCCCTACACGACACCTGACACAAGTAGGCCTACTGTACATTTTTAAATTCACATTTAAGTACAGTACAGTTTTTTATTTAACTTTAAGCTGATTTAAGTGAACGCGATATAATTGAGTTTTGACACAACCGGGGCACTCCGGAGCAGATGGTGACACTAATGCATCAACAAAGAAGGATGAGAACTAAGAAAGTAAAGTAAATATTGTGGCTCTATTTTCCACAGCTTGCCAGTACGTTGAATCTTTGCTGACAGTGGGAATTTCCCTTTTACACATGACGTGCCAGTCACGAGTATCCTAATTTTTGTTTACCTTTTTTCTCGGTAGCTAATTTTCAAAGAGAAATATTCAAATATTGAAAAACGCAGGCGATTTAGCTGCAGGCGTAGAGATGCAGTGCTCGTGCACCCGGCTTCCACAAGCATGGCGAATAAAATATTTGCAATAGATTAAACACAAATATAAAAATATCATATAAAATACTTAATTTACAATATAGCCTTTTTGTTATCGGCAGCCACGCCGGCTTCAAACAGTTATTGAACTGATTATTAACATCCAGTCAGACTTGACTGCAGAAACGCTTCTCCTACGAGAAAAAGTTGCAGCCTTGCGGTGATCCTCCGTCCGTCCCCCATCTGAACCTCGCCGGACAACTGGACCTTTTTAGATGCACCCAGTGGAAAACGTTATCATGTCAATTGGCTTATTCGCCGTCAATCTCAAAAATAAATAAATAAAAATAATTACAACCAATGAATGAAATAGCGTCCTGATTTTCAGATTTAAGTTTTCTGATTTGCATTTTCACTACCATATAACAAAGCACTTAAAGTCTCTTCATTTACTTTGTGCATTTGTATTTTGTCTTTCAATTATTTTAAGCTATATATACTGAGTTCCACACTGATCACAAAAAAATGCTCTTTTTATAGGTCCATCTCTGCACACACACTCAAAGCATTATTTGGGTATGTCTTTTTAAATTTACTTTTGTATTGCTGCTAAAGCCCAAATTCTTTATTTTTGTTATACATAACTCTATATAAACACTTACATTATACATTTTGCCATTCCAAATAACAAAATCATTAAACACACGTAGTTTTTGTGTGTGTTTTAGATGGTGTCTATTTGACATGAAATTAATTAGGCCTATATAGTTCAAGCTTTTATAGTCTTAAATCTTCTTCTTCTTCTTCTTCTTATTATTATTATTATTATAGCAAATTATTTTGCAGACCTGGCTATTGGTTTTGCAGACCTAGCTATACTAATTCTGATTCTGGTTGAGGACCCTACTGTGAGAACCCCTGGATCTATTTGATTAATATTCTGCTTGACTCTATACATTGTCTAATTTTCGGTCTAGATCTATGCTGTCATTATGGCTGCTCTTTTTCATGTTTGTTCTTATTATTTTTCATTATTATTATTAATCATTTATTTACCTACATTTGTTTGTTTTGCGCAGGGCATGTATGAAGCCTGCATCAATTAGGCCATTGAAGACACCACAGTTGGGATTTGTGTTCTCAAACATCATGCTTCAGATGAACCAAAGGATTTTGTGTTGTCCTTGAAGGGATTAAAGGGAGAGTTCACCCAAAAATGAAAATTCTGTCATTAATTACTTACCCTCATGTCATTCTAAACCAGTAAGACATTCGTTCATCTTCAGAACACAAATTAATATATTTTTTATGAAATCCGAGATCTCTCTGACCCAGATCACACAGACTATGCAAGCACATCGCAGTGACAGGACAAGCATTTGAGGTTAAAAAGTATAGAAATTGTCAATTTGTTTTGAAAATGAATAATTTTGCTAGGTAAGACCCTTTTTCACTGGCTGGGATCATTTAAAGCCCTTTGAAGCTGCATTTAAGCTACATTATGGAAGTTCAAACTTGGGGCACCATACATATCCATTATATGGAGAGATCCTGAAATGTTTTCCTCAAAAAACATAATTCCTTTTACGGCTGAAGAAAGAAAGACATCTTGACAAGGGGTGAGCAAATTATCCACACATTATTGTTCTGAAAGTGAACTAACCCTATAATGACATAATTTTTAGTTTTGAGTGAACTATCCCTGTAACCTTGGGAATGAGCTATAACAAGCTTTTATTCTATTTCATCTTATTCACATGTTTGGATTGCTTCAGTAAAAGTGTTTTGTTTTCTTCAGAATGCACTGTTTGTGCTTGAAATTTTGTTAATATCCACTTATTTAAAACTGTGATATAGTTAAAGGGATAATTCACCCAAAAATGAAAATTTGATGTGTATCTGATTACCCCCAGGGCATCCAAGATGTAGGTGACTTTGTTTCTTCAGTAGAACACAATCAAAGTTTTTTAGCTCAAACCGTTGCAGTCTGTCAGTCATATAATGGCAGTCAATAACTACCAAAATGTTGAGAGAAAAAAAAAAACATACACAAACAAAACCAAATTAAACCCTGCGACTCGTGACGATACACTGATGTCCTAAGACACGAAACGATCGGTTTGTGCAAGAAACTGAACAGTATTTATGTCATTGACCACAACATCCATTTCTGTCAGGACCACTATCCTCAAAGATAACTTACAATTAGCATGTATTTTAGGTTGGGGATATGGTTCTGTTCTGGGCAAACACTCCCTGACCATCCATGCAGCCTAGCATGGATAGGAGCAGGGACAGCATGAATAACCCCCCTAGGGTAAACAGAACAGAACCAACTTTAATGATTAATGTAGCAGATATCATTAATGTCGTATGTGATTATTTTATGTAACAACAATTCAGTGGTCTGACTCAACAAGAATATCCAATGCCAAGTCCTAACTGGACGAGAGGAGGAGTTGGGGATGGAGGTGGGTAATAAGCTCCTGAGCAAAGCGTTAGCTGCTGAATAATGACTGAATAGACCTTATATAAGGAAATTAATGATTGGTGTCGCATTCCTATAGGTAGACGTGGATCAGCTGAGGATCAGCTGATGCAAGTTTGACTAACGTGACCTGCCAGAACTAACGCTGCGCTCCATTTCTGTCAGGACCACTATCATCAAAGATAACTTACAATTAGCATATATTTTAGTTTGGGGATATGGTTCTGTTCTGGGCAAACACTCCCAAGCGCATTTCAAGATCAGACGGCCTTAACACAGCCAAAAGATTAGCTTCTTGCTGTTAATGTTTAACCGGGTACCAGCAGTAACTACCAACAACTTAAAGTAGCGAGCTGTTTCTAGCAACAAACATGATACTGAACACTATAAGCCTTAACGAGACAGCAATCCCAATACCCTGGGATATGCTGGAATCATGGAGTTAAATTTAATACCTTTTTAAGACCTTTTTAAGACTCTTTCCATACATTTTAAGACCTCATCGCCACTTTAAGTTTAACTGGTTACATAGGCAACTGACTTACATTTACTATATATTGACTGTAAGATAGCAGAACTAAACGCCTTCGTTTATGATAACTCTTAAATTTCAGAAGGGTGGGAAGTAGCAAGAGAATTAATTGAGTGTAACCCAGTGTGAGGTAAATTAGAAAGATAACCAGAAACAAGAATGCGACCAATAAACAACAATTGACAAAATAAAGCTCTCTGAGCTGAATGTTAGCGTAAGTAAAGTTACTGCACCTGATGAGATTGCTGTTCAAAATATCTTGAGCTCATTGTCACAAAAATCATACACCGTGTCTTATACACGACGCCACAAGATTCCAGCGACAATTGTCCACACCAGACGTAACGCTACAGTGAGACGTGACAGAAATGTCTGAATAATCACAGCCATTCAAAGCGCAGTATTGCACAGCACTCTCAACAATATAGACACGTTTATAATCCAGTTCAGAAATATTAAACATTTTCAGCATTGTTAAAACTAAATATGAATGACTGATTCCGTCTTTGTCATGGAAAACACTTTGCAGTTTAAACAGTTTGTTTAAATTTATTTCAATTTCTGAGGTAATCTTTGTTGCTTTCAGTATGGTTATAAATGTCACGCAAAATGCTATTCAAATTCGCATCAGATACTTTTAACCTTGAATAAAGCAAATAACCAGTACCTGAGATTATGTCATAGTTTGTGTTGCTGTTCCAGCCGCGACTTCGCAGAAATCTATGGCTAGCTCCCTATATAAAGCATTTTGACAGAAAGTGGTTGAATGAAAAGATACACAATCTTCCAGCATTTGATAAAATCATTATGAACGTTAACAATAATGTACAAATCAAGCTGAAATAAGAGCTTGCAGTTTATCTGTAAATCAGATGTGCGTGAAAGCTGTGTTTGTTACTACAGCAACAGCAGAGTACTCTTTCAGAATCATCCTGGATCCAAATTGATTGCTATTAATATAAAGTGATTCGTGATTTAAGACACGTGTACCCAGCGCTCTACATGTTGTTAGTTCACAAAAGCAAAATTGTGTCATTTTTGTCTGTTAAACATAAAAAAAACACAGACACAAAAAACTGTTAAGAAGTTAAGTTAGAAGTTAGGGGGTGGGGGAATGTTCACTTGGGTTTATGTCCCCACCAATGTCAAAAACAAACCTACGCCCTTGGTTTAATTTGTTCTGTTCGTCTAGTATATCGCATAGTGCAAAGAACCGAGAATCTCTTTGAATTTCTTTTTTTTTCTTTAATAAACCGTGACGTGACTGGTCCTGAATTTTCTGTTCCGATATTTGTATTTGTTTAGCGTTGTACCCTCTAGCATAGAATGATTTTTTAAAATCTATAAGATTCTTATTAAAATCATCTGGTCTACTGCATATTCTTTTAATACGACACATTTGACTGTAAGGTAAACTATTTTTTAAAGATAACTGATGACAAGAGTCAGCTTGCAAAAGTGTATTGCGGGCTGTACGTTTCTTATAAAGATCTGTGTACAAATGATTATCATCCTTAATAATTAGTAAATCCACAAAAACAGATCCAGTCCATGGTAAACGGCAGAAATTCAGAGCCATTGTTTAGATACTGATAGAACGAATTCAATTGTGCAATATCTCCCTTAAAAAGGCAAAAACAGTCATCCAAATATCTCTTCCAAATCAATATATTCGATAAAAAAAAACATTATTTGCGTAGACATATCTTTCTTCAAAAAAGGCCATATAAAGATTTGCGAAGGAAGGTGCAAATGAACTTCCCATGGCCACACCTCTTTTTTGAATAAAGAAATCATTCTGAAAGATAAAATAGTTATGAGAGAGTACAATCTCGGATAATCTCCTAATGCAATCATTAGAAGGGACTGAATTGACATGTTCTGATAGAAAATAAATCATTGATTCAATGATTTGTCTTTAGATATAATCCCTACATCATATTCAACTAATCTACAAAAGGTTTCAATGGATGCATTTTGATTCATATGTGGATTCAATTTGCTCTTAGGTTTAAAGGGAGTAACACTGTTGTCCAACTGTTGAGAAACTGAGCTATCTTTCTGTTGTTGCGATTGTGAACCAAAGAATTCCTTAATTCTGATGTTTCTAAAGAATCTAAATAAATCCACTTTAATATTAAAATCAGATTCTTCAAAATAAGGAACACATGATAGTCCCTTATTCAGAACCGAAATGTGGGAAACCTTTAATTTCTTACTAGAGAGGTTGAACACAGTCACTTCCTGGTCATCACTCTTGAGCGAGTCCACGGTTTTCGACTTGTTGGCCTTCTATCCCCGTCTGATCCAGGATGTTCGCCTACTCTTTGTAGTCCTTTTGATTTTCGTTTGCGTCGAGAGATAAATAAGCTCGAGCTGGAGGTAGTCGATGAAGAGGGAGAAGTCAGGTCAGACACTAGCACCTGCTGATGGCGCCACACTCGTACTTGCCCATGAGTAGTAGTATTTTCCGGGATCCTCCAAAAATAAGTTTTTCCTTCCTGTTTCTCCTTCTTGTCCTTGTTGAACTTTCTGATTTTTCAGTTCTTTCAATTGCTGAGTAAGTTTCTGTTGTTGATCTTGAGCCGCATTCAAAACATCAGCAAATTTGTCACTTGACAGGGAGGTTCTCAAAGTCTCTACTTTCTCTTCAAATTCTTTCTCCATATCTCTCAAATCCTTTTACAATTGGTCCACAAGTCAAGTCATAAGATCCAAACAAAACGGGACACAGCAATTCCAAGGCCAGGTCTGCCTCCTGCGAGGGAAGAGCATGCAGGTTCACAGGGCCAGCTGTGTGCCAGTGCATCCCTAGCTTTACAGCCCACCGAACCGGGCTGGCTAGAGGACGAGAGGACACACAAAAGCTGCCTCAGCATAATTTCGACCCAAGCAAGTGAGGCAGCGACCGTGTCCATCAAGAGAAGTCAGGAAGCTTCTGCATCCAGAGACACAACGGTCGGATAGACATCTTGAAAAAGATGCCGCCGACTGTGTGAGAAATTGCTCTTTTAGAATACCCGGTTTGCCCAGGGAAGGAAGCTGCAAGATGGCAGGGGCAGCACTTCGCTGGAGTGCAACAAGATAAACAGTTTGCAGGATCTTCTCGAAGAGATTTTGAAGCTCACAGCGGCGAGGTGTTCAACTTATGGTTTGTTTTGGGGGGTTATTCATGCTCTCCCTGCTCCTATCCATACTAGGCTGCATGGATAGGATGGTCAGGGAGTGTTTGCCCAGAACAGATCCATACCCCCAACCTAAAATTTATGCTAATTTTAAGTTATCGTTAACGATAGTTGTTCTGACAGAAATTATACATTATAGATGTATCTGGAGAAAGCTTGATATTTATACTTTCAAACAAAGTGTTATCGAAAACAAATATTCTGTGATAAAGTAATCCATATGAAACCAACGCAATGTCCAGTCTATCCCCTTGGAGCTAATTATATTTAATTAGATCACGCCAATGAGCTACTTTCGCTTTCACATTAAAATTGGCCACGTGAGAAGCATGGGAGGTAAATGCCCACATCACCATAAACAAAGCTATTTCAAGTTCATCTGGGTTACTGTTAGCTTCTGAAAGAAGACATGCTGTGAGGAATAAGACTTACATTTACTTCGATCAGAAGAAAATGCAATGTGACGCATGGCTGAACCAACAGAGGATATATTTACATGTAAGTCTTTTATTAGCGTACTTGCATTCGCTGTTGTGTTACTGTGACAGACTAAGTTGTACACATTTTACTAGTTAGACTTTTTCCAAACTATAATTCCTGACTACATCAAGTGAAACGTTAAGTATGTTTCATTTCATCTAAATGTCTCACAACACCAGGAATTTTTTTAATGTTCTAGAAAACAATACAATATAAAAGTAATATAATAATAATGTGTATACACCGTATATTGGGAGGGACAATTTTGATTTTCTTGTGTGTTAATGAACAGTGTTATGCTTCACTCTCAAACAAAATGTGGTAGCATGTCATTAATTATTTTATGTAAAAACAGTTTACCTCAGTATCTCCAGCTTACAGTTTGTACTCTTCAGTCCATCAGAAAGGTGATTCACACCTGTATCCTTTAGGTCATTGTTACTCAGGTCAAGCTCTCTCAGGACAGAGTTTGGTGATTGTAGAGCTGATGATAAGCTCTCACAGGACTGAGCAGTGAAATTACATATGGAAAGTCTGAACAAGAAAAAACAGCAATTGTATACAGCATAAATCTTGGCAATGTGATTTTTACTGATTTATTTAATGGGGGGAAAAAAAATCAATGAATGTGTTTGAAAACAAACCTCAGTATCTCCATCTTACAGTTTGCACTCTTCAGTCCATCAGAAAGGTGATTCACACCTGTATCCATTAGGTCATTGTTACTCAGGTCCAGCTCTCTCAGGGAAGAGTTTGGTGATTGTAGAGCTGATGCCAAATTCTCACAGGATTGATCAGTGAGATTACATATGGAAAGTCTGAGCAAGGAAAAACAGTAATTGTACACAGCATAAATCTTGGAAATGTGATTTTAAATGATTAATTTAATGGTCTAAAAAGTAAATGAAAGTGTTTTAAAACAAACCTCAGTATCTCCAGCTTACAGTTCAGTCCATCAGAAAGGAGATTAATACCTGAATCCTGTAGGTCATTGTTACACAGGTCCAGATCTCTCAGGACAGAGTTTGATGATTGTAGAGCTGATGACAAACTCTCACAGGATTGATCAGTAATACTACAGCCACATAGTCTGAGTAGAGAACAAAACAAACAAACAACCATATGAATGTTTTTATCAGGTTTATAATCTGTTTGGCCTATGTACAGCATAATCAGACTTATTCAGTAAAATGTTATTAGTAACAGAAATAAGCACAAATGTCAGGACATGTCAAAAATCACTAAGGTCAAAAAACAAAAAAAAAACAACTCAAGATCAATGTCAGAGCCAGGATTTGACTTCAGGTCTCTGCTGCAAACGTTTTCTTTTACTAAACAGACCTATATTGTTTCCCATTCATTCTCAATGGTAGTGCTAAACCACTACTGAACCCCAACTGATTAATAGACAACACTTTGTTTGCATTCAATAAACATGTTAACTGTTCACTGACAAGACATTCTAGGATCTTTGATAGAACACAGAGCTTTGAAATTGGAGAAGTGAAGTCTCTGAGTCACAACTTCTTACTACTGGAGTTCCTCAGGGCTCAGTGCTTGGACCACTGCTCTTCTCCATCTACATGTCGTTGTTAGGTTCTGTCATTCGGAAGCATGCTTTTTCCTATCACTGCTATGCTGATGACACGCAACTCTACTTCTCCTTCCATCCAGATGACCCCACGGTTCCTGCTCGCATCGCAGCTTATCTGGATGAAAGAACACCATCTTCAGCTCAACCTTGCTAAGTCTGAACTGATTGTGATCTCAGCCAACCCTGCACTTCATCACAACTTCTCTATACAGCTAAATTCATCAACCGTAACTTCCTCTAGGACAGCTAGGAATCTTGGTGTTGTGATGGACAACCAGTTAACCTTCACAGACCATATTGCTGCTACAGCTCGATCCTGCAGATTTGCCTTGTACAACATTAGGAAGATCAGATCCTTCCTATCAGAGCAGGCTACACAACTTCTTGTCCAAGCTCTTGTCCTATCCAGACTGGACTATTGTAATGCACTCTTGGCAGGCCTTCCTGCATGCACTTCCAAGCCTTTGCAGATGATTCAGAATGCAGCAGCAAGAGTGGTCTTTAATGAGCCGAAGAAAGCCCATGTCACACCTCTCTTCATCAGACTGCACTGGCTGCCAGTAGCTGCTCGCATCAAATTCAAGGTACTGGTGCTTGCCTACAAGACAACCACTGGCACTGCACCAGAATACCTAAACTGTCTAATCCAACCTTATGTCCCCTCCAGAAGCTTGCGTTCTGCAAATGAACGACGCCTTGTGGTGCCATCCCAAAGAGGCTCAAAATCACTTTCACTGACCTTTTTGTGGACTGTTCCCAGCTGGTGGAATGACCTACCAATCTCAATTCGATCAGCTGAGTCATTGGCCATCTTCAAAAAACGTCTGAAAACCCATCTTTTTCGCCAGCACTTGACCAATTGACACTAGCACTTTCCTACTCCTTTCAGTTTTTCTATATACTTTATTTAAAAAAAAAAAAAAAAAAAAAAAAAAAAACCTTGCAAGACTTGTTTATCTAACTGAAATTTGCCTCAGCACTTATACACTGTCGCTCTCTTGTTGCTCTGATTGCTTCTATTGTAAGTCGCTTTGGATAAAAGCGTCTGCCAAATGACTAAATGTAATTGTAAATGTAAATTGGTCTGTAGTTATCCAACAACTCAGGATCGCCCCTTTTAACAGAGGCACAACAAAAGCTGATTTCCGATTTCCGGAGCAAAACCTCTATTTTATGAAAGATTAAAAATATAAGTTAAAGGGGATGTAATAATATCTGCAGCTAATTTTAAATAAATTGGTTCCACACAATCAGGACCTGGTGATTTATTTGTGTCAAGCAGTCTGAGTGCTTTATGAACATCTTAATTCTTGATTTGATGAAATCTAATCTCCTCTTTTTTAAGTGACTTTCTGCGTTAATAAAGTCAGAATCAGAACATGTAAGATTTCGAGAATCAAATAGAAAGCCAGAGGCAACAAAATGCTTATTAAAACAATCAAGCATTTGTTCTTTTCCAGAGACAATAATTTGTCCATATTGATACATGAAGGAAAGCGAGAAGTATTTTTACTGGCTGTTAACAACATACTAGGTGCTAAAAGAATGATTTCTAACACGTTTTTTTTTTTTTTTTTAACTAATTTTCAAAAGTGGAGATGTCTCTCCGGCCGTGTGCTTCTGGATGTGGTAGCTTCCTGACATCCGTTGATGTTCATGATGAAGAAAGAAGAGAGAGATAGCCTTGCCGCCACCGGATCGATCTACCAAGTTAAAAAGAGCGCCAATCTCCCGCAGCTCGCGGCTGCGGTCCTGTGTCCCGGCAGTCCCGGTGTTTGCATACCATAGAGTCGGCCGAGAGCACGCTGTGCCTTGGCCCTCCCTGGGCATACTAGGTGCTAAAAGAGTGATTTCTAACACGTTTTTTTTTTTTTTTAAAAAAACTCATTTTCAAAAGTGGAGATGTCTCTCCGGCCGTGTGCTTCTGGATGTGGTAGCTTCCTGACATCCGTTGACGGTCATGATCGCTGCCTCTCGTGCCTGGGCCAAAACCATGAAGGCAGCATTCATGGATGAGTCACGCCCTCATTAGGGGTGAATGTCCATGGCCACGCTGCGGGTCCGCCGCTTGTTCAGGAGGCGGCAGCCTTTGTCCTCTACCCCAGCCAGCTTGAGGGACTGTAATGGTTCTTCGGCTGGCTCCACTAGAGGCTTGGGTGACCTGCTGGTGTCGAATTGGAATGCGGCACCGGGCAAGCTCGGCGACATTGCAGAGAACTTCGCCCAGCTGCATCCCTGAATTTTGTTCCTTCCCCTTCCCTCAGGCTGCCCCCACCATGGCACGTCGGTCAATGTTCCGCCGATCCCACTTGCACACTGGCGGTTGACTGTTAAAACAGCTCCCACCTATCTTGTGGTTGATTTGGGTGGTTCACTACTTTATAGTCCAAAAATGCAAGACACAAATTAAAAATACTTTGCTGCACTTTGTTGCAATCAGTGTTGGGACGGGAGTAACGCATTACAAAAGTAACGACATAAAAGTAGCATATGACTTTTTTCTGTAACACAGTAATAACATATTACTAATACAATTTTGGTAAAATTATGCTCATTACAATTTACCAACACAAAACGGCACCAGAGAAAAAATTCCATGCGTAAAATTCTACATTTGTGAGATGGACAAACTCCCGTTATTTTCAGTTCATCAAAGAAAAGGACAATAATACATAGTCATGGGTAATCTATGCGTTTAGTGACGTGAAATAAAATATTTGATCAAACTGCAGTCAGTAAAAATTACTCACAGGGCTTTTCTGCAGCATCCCACAGCTGGAATGAGTCTTGTGTAATTTTTTAGTGATGATGTGAATCTCTTTGGGTTGAACTCATCCAGCACCTTCTCTGACACCAGCAGTACGTAGGTCATCACTGTGCACATTGAAGATGAGAGGTCTATTCTTGGCTGTTCATCTGAACTGAGGTAACTCTGGATTTTCTCATATAATGAATAATCTTTGAGCTCAAATAAGCAGTAGAATAGGTTGACTAAAGCTTCATCTGAGATATTCTTGTCTTGCACTTGTTTAATGTGTTCAGCTGTTTGTCTGATGCTCTCTGTGGTGTCTTCAGTTTTTGTGATCAGACCTTTGAGCAGGTCTTGGCTGGATGTCAACGTAATGCCCATCAGAAACCGCAGGAACAGGTCCAGATGTCCTCTTTCACTCTTCATGGCTTTATCAACAGCCTTCTGCAGTAACCCATGCAATGTGATATTTCCTTCTGGCTCATCAAAGAAAAACCAAAGCTCCTGCATGTTCTTGTTCAGGTAACAGATGAACACATGCACAGCAGCGAGGAACTCTTGAACACTCAGATGCACAAAGCAGAAGACCTTCTTCTCATGAAGTCCCTTTTCCTTCTTAAAGATCTCAGCGATCATTCCTGTGAACTCAGTGTCTTTACTCGCATCAATACCACATTCTTTCAGATCTTCCTCATAGAACACAATGTTTTCCTGTTTCAGCTGTTCAAACGCTAGCTTGGCTAACTTTAAAATCATCGTTTTGTTTGAGTCTAAATTCTTTTCACAATCTCTTTCTTCTTGATCATCATATTTCTGGTTCTTCATGTTCATCTGTATCAACAGGAAGTGGATGTACATTTCAGTGAGTGTTGTGCTGATGTTCTCTGTATTGGTTTCACTGAGAATATCCTGAAGTACTGTAGCTGTGATCCAGCAGAACACAGGAATGTGGCACATGATGTAGAGACTACGATTCGTCTTAATGTGTAAGATAATTCTGTCAGACACAGTTTCATCAGTGATTTTCTTTCTGAAGTACTCTTCCCTCTGTTTGTCAGTGAATCCTCGTACCTCAGTGTACAAACCTACATACTGAGGAGAAATCAGATTGGCTGCTGCTGGTCGTGAGGTCACCCAGACCAGAGCTAATTGAAGCAGATTCCCTTTGACCAGACTTGTGAACAGCACATCTACAGATGATCTTTTCTCAACAATGGCTCTCTGTGATGTTCTGGATTTAAAATTCAAAGGCAGACGACTCTCATCAAGTCCATCAAATATAAACACTAGATTGCGATCCTTATATAATTTTGTTTTCTCCATGCCCTCCAGTTCAGGATAAAATTCCAGCAGAAGCTCATGGAGACTGAAAACTTCATCTGTCATTAAGTTAAGATCTCTGAATGGAAGCAGGAACACACAGTGTATATCCTGATTGGCTTCTCCTTCTGCCCAGTCCAGGATGAACTTGTGCACAGAGACAGTTTTTCCAATGCCAGCGACTCCCTTGGTCAGCACAATCTTTTTCTCAGTTTTCCCCCTTAATAATTTAAATATGTCATTGCATTTGATTGGTTTGTCCTGTGTTTGCTTGTTTTTGTTGAAAGCATCATCAATCTTCAGAATCTCACGTTCCTGATTGACAGCTCTCATATCTCCCTCCGTGATATAGAGCTCTGTGTAAACAGCCTTGAGATGCACTTCATTTTCTTTCTTGCACTCAAAAATACGTTGTGCTTCCTTCTTCATGTTGGATTTGTGAGCTTCCAAGAATTCTTTCAGAATCAAATCTGCTGTTTTAAAAGAGGGTTAAACTTAAAGTTAATAAAACATAGGGAAAAATCAAAACCAGAAAGTTTACATCAGCATGATCTCCTCAGAATTCATTCAACATACTGTAATTAAATGACTTTTAAAGGTAACACCAAAAACTTTAAATATACAAAGATGATGCACATAAAAGTGCAATGCACAGTATGGTGGAATAGCCCTGTTTCTACATAAAAGAGCCATCTGCTAATTGTTAAAGTCATTGCATCACTGCAGCTGCACTTAGAAACGTTGGTTGCTATAGAAACAGTCAGCTTCATGAGATGCACTCTTAGGACTGTGCTGCACAACTGAAAAATAAGCTTTTTTAATGCTATCTCTGAGTATACAGTTGTCAGATTTCATTGTTGATTTAAAATTTAGAATTTCTCTTGTCGATTTATGCAATCAAATCAAGTCATTCAGGCATATGTACTTTTTTTCAATGTCTAATTTATAAGCTGGTAGTGAATGCACTGTTTCTTTGTGTATAAGACAGCTGGTCATTGTGTGATCATACAGTGGATGGCTGAAGTTTTTGGCTGTTGAGGAGGTCAGTCTCAGATCTGGTGATACAGTACATCACCTCTCACATTTCATCTGTGTTCATCTCACAATATTAATAATGCTCCCAACCATGATCTGTCCAACATTATGAACAAAGCCACTGCATGGAGGTGTTTTCATACATTGCCATTGATAATCTTACACTAACTGTGATTTATACAGTGAAAATTATGGAAAAAAAAAATTTAGTTTTGAATACAACTGATAAGACCTTGTTTTTCTGTGTTTTCCTCTGCTGTCTCTGGGAGTTTTTTTGTCTCTGGAAAGAGAGATAAAAAGGACAGAAGTAAAGAATGTGTGACAAAATATACAGAGACATGAAAGAAAAAAAATGTAAAGTATGTCTGCATAAGAACAATATGGCCATTAATGAACTGTGAGATTCAGAGGTCTCCCTGTTATTCCTGTGTATTTTTATAAGAAGTAATTTTTCAAGTGATGTATGTTTATTGTCCTTTTATTCCTACCTGCTGCGTTATTATTTTTCTTTGTTTAAGGTTATATTCCAAATGTGTTATTTCCAACTGTGTTAACGAGTAAGAAATGATTCCTTTTATGGTTTTATCATTTTTGTATGCTCTCTGGGGCGACGACAACTTTCTATGCAAAGTATAAATTGTGTAAAATTAAGATTGAATAAAGATTGAAGATTTAAGACATGATTGTGTTCATGTGACAGTTCTTCACACATCTGTGCAGACCATTGATGACTGAGAAACAATCATTACTGAACTGATGAGGAAGACACATCTAATTCTTACATGAACTTTAACAGGGTTCACGATGACACTGACGGCTAATAAGGAGTGTGTCTCAGTAAGCACATTTATATAGTGACAGTACCTGCAGTGCTGTAGTTGAAGGTCACTGGGCCTGTGAAAGTGCTTTTAGTGAATACAGGGACATTTACAGTTCCTCCCGTCTGAGCATTCATATAAACAACTCTGCCCATCTGAACTGCAATATAGACAGAGAGATTCATTACATTTCCTAAATGACAACTTTAACATTACTGATGTTCTGTTCTTCATTACCTTCCTTGTGTTTCATCTTTTTCTCTTCTGGCTCATCTGATGTCTCACAATGCTGTTCAAGAGAAGCCATCGTCCTTCACTGACTGTCAGACACGAAGAAAGAGCTTTTTCAAAAACTCCAATATCACTAAACACTTTCCAGAAATAAATAAGCAACTATTTAAAAAAATGAACAAGTAAATCAAATATAGCAGCAGCAGTTATAAAATATGAGTTATTAAAGGTCTCTGTGTGGATGTATTATTACACTATATTTAAAGAAACAAATACTATTGGCTTTTGTTCACTAAGAATCATGTAAATTGATCAAATGATTAGGAGAGCTTCTCACACAGAAAGTGAGAAAAATGTCATTCTCTCTGTCAGGTGGACTATATTAGTAAACTCCTGTAGGGCTCTGATTCTTGAGACATGGGACAAAGCGTGTCCATGTAAATCTTATGAAGAATTAATAACTGATTGTATTTAACACAGTTATCCCCAACAATTTAATTGTATTATTATTATGTGAACTCTGTGACACTTATTGTCTTCTCACTACATCTAGATCAGTGTCCACAGAGAAGGGTTCAATCATTCATATGCTATGAATAAATGGTTATAAATGTTTTTTTTAATGATGAAAAAGAGCAAAATCAACACATAAGAATATCTTGCATCAAAGCAAGGTTTTTTTCAGTAGCCTGGTTTCCATTCAAGGATTTTTTTGTGAGAAAATATTTATTCTATATCGGTAGTTCAAATGTCGAAAATATTAGTTTGGAAACACTTTTTGTCGAGAAAAGGGGCTTTAAAGCAAATAAATGTGGTGTCACATGACAGAATTAGACTATAGGCAGCGTCTGTGTTCGTGGTGTTGCTCACGTTAAAGTACTGTTTCTCTGTAGTTTAAAAGCGCATTAAATCATATTAATAGTATTAGTTTCAAAAATAATTTTTACACAGTAAATACTCCGGTGTTAAATCAACACCACTCGGTGTTCATATGGGAATCACAAGCAGGGTGTTAAAAGTAACACCAAAGCAGTGTTAGCGTTAATTAGGTATTTCAGTGGTTAATTAAGTGATGATTGATCATTATTGAAGACACCTTTTTATTTCTTATTTCTACATCTAGAAGAGACTCACTACAGATTTGGGTGCGCTGACCTTCGGTGAAAACGAAGATGGTGTTTGAGAAGTTTGTATTTCTCTTCACAATAAGGGCTTTGTGGAAGCCCTTGGGAGATGGATGTAAGGGTGGTTTCCCCTGTTCTTTGTGTTCTATTTTTTTTTTTGACATCGGATTATTTCCCCCAAAAATAATGGCGCCATCTAATATAGCTAAACAAATTAATGGCATTCGTGAAGACCTAGAATTTATAGATGTTTGGAGAGCGCTTCACCCATCTGGTAAAGAATACAATTTTTATTCTGTGGCTCTAATAAAAATGACTGTCCTTGCCAAGCTTTTGTACTTAATTCAAATGATACCTATTCTGTTCTCTAAAAAAGCTTTAAAACATGTAAATGGCTGGCTTTCCTCTTTCATTTGGAGAAAGCACAGTCCAAGATTACAGTTTTCTGCACTGCAATTACCAGGTTCAATCAGAGGACTGGATTTAACCACTATTAAGCTATATCAATGGTCTGCACATATAAGATACATTTCTGACTGGGTTGCTCCTGATAATTCTTCTACTTGGTTGGATCTTGAGCAATCATTGTCAAAAATTCCCTTAAAGGATTTGCTGTTTCTTAAAAAAAAAAAAAAAACTTTTATTGGAGAACTGTGAAAACCCTGTAACTGTGAATACGCTTAAGGCATGAAGGGCCGATAATCATTTTGAGGGAAGAATGAAAGTAACCTCTACCCTCACGTCTATTGTGAATAACCCAAACTTCCCTCCAGGCACATCTGATGGGAGGTTTAAATTTTGGGTGAACCAAGGTAATTGTCGGCTCCAGGATGTGTTTGATGAAGAGGGCCTAATGTCCTTTGAGGATTTGAGACAAAAACGTCAATTATTAAACCAATTTGGAATTATATTTTGAAGGATACCTTGTTATGTACTAATAGAAGTTTTCTCCTACAGAAAAGTTTCTTTTTTAAACACCTGGAAAGAAGTCTGTGAGTTTGTTATATAAGGTACTTAGTGGTACTAGATCTGCTTGGGAAAGAGAACGTTCAGTCACTATAAGTGAGGAAGAATGGGACGATATCTGGAAATATGTCAAATCTATCTCAGTATGTAACCGTGCCAAAGCAATACAATTTAAAATGTGCACAGATTGCATATCTCACCAAACCGTAGACATACATTTAACAATGCCCTTTCACCTCTATGCCGTAAGTGTAAAACACAAGTTGGCACTCTCACTCATTGTCTCTGGTCATGGAATCCGCTACAAATATACTGGGCCAATATTGTATCTGAAATGTGTAATCTTTTTGACAAGGAATTGGCTCTGAATCCTGTATTTCTGGTCCTTGGTTTGGATCAAACTTTGATTTTATCTAATGAAAAGGGACTTTATAATTTTCTCACATTTGCAGCCAGGAAAAATATATGATTGAGTGTGAAGGATGTCCACTGAGGGAAGTTGAAGTGATGAACCCAAGTGCAGTTTATTTACAAAGGTGAAAATCCAAACATAAATCCAAATGATGACTTGACAGAAAACAGACTTGATCAGACTTGACTTAACTATGAAACAGGCATGGCATGAAAACGGACGGAGACAGGGACTCACCAAAGCGGGTTACAACATTAATACACGACAAAGGAACAATGGGAGGCAACTTATACTAAACAAAGGGGGTCACATGATACAAAACAACCAATGAGAAACACTGAACATGACAAGGCAACCAATGAAAACATGACACATAACCAGGCAGGATAACATGAGGAACAGGGAAGCAAGACACAAACAGGAACCATGACTAGACTTCAACATAAAAGACATGAAAACATGAACATGGAACAGAACCCCAAAAACAAAACCTAAAACCAACCCAAACACCTACGTTACATGGAGATGGATAAGTGATAAGACTGACTATTTCTGGATGGCACAAGGTTTTAATGGAACTAATTCCGCTGGAATATTTAACATGTTTATTTAATGGCCGGCTAGGTCAATTCTATAATGTTTGGAACCCTTATATTAGCAATTTAGGGATTGATTTGTCAACTATTCTGTGGAAAAAAAATTATCCTCGGGTACCCTGAGTGAGTGCATAGGATTTTGAACTTGTATTGTGCTACCATTATGCATTAAGTGGTGTTATCCACTTTAATTATGTATTTACTTATTTACTTATTTTAATTCATTTATGTATTCTGAATATCTAAAAAAACAATTCTCTTCTCCTTTTTAGTGGCCTGTTTATGTGTATTTTTTTTGTTTTGTGTGTTTTGTTAAAGTTGGAAAATGTTCAATAAAGATATTTGACAAAAAAATAAATAAATAATGCCATAAATGTGCAAATATCTCCATAAACAGAACATGAGTTTTGACATGTCATCATGCATCTGCTGCACTTTTGTGAATGGAAAAACAGAATAAAATGGTATATAATGAAATAAATAAGCTTACAAGAAATATGTAAGCTATTTTTTTTTATATTTATTTATTTATTATTTTATTTTTATTTAAAGCGAAAGAAAAAACTATGAGACAGTAAGCTATGCTATTGTAACGCCACACCAGCAGAGGGAGCCTTCCCCAGAGTACTGACTGTCAGCTCTTTCTCTGCTTTTTCCACGCCCACTTCCTTCTGGCGGCCATTTTAACCGGGCCCAAACAACAGCCTGGTGCAAAGTATTGCCAGCTCATCACTGCGATCAAGCGTTTCTTTATCTGTCTGTTTCTATCGTGTTTTGACCTGTTGCCTGTTATTTCTTGACTATTGTTTTTTTGGATTACCCCTTGCCTTGACGACTCGGATTGGACTGATTATTGTGTTTGAACCTTTTGTCTGATTATTTGATGCTGAGTTTGGATTACGTTTGGATTTGTTTGCTGTCTCCATTAAACTCGCATATGGATATAAACTCGCAAAAACGCATATGGATTCTACTCCGGCTTCCGCCTCTGGTTCGTTACAGCTATGCTATCTCTACTTTTTTGACAAAGGTTTTAATAACAGTTTTATAAGAAATTCATTTAATGTTGGACCCTCCTTGTAAATCAAAATTGCTTAAACCTCATTAGCACAGCATTTGGATGTTACTGTAACAGGAACTCTGAAACAGGGAAACAAGTGAGCAGATCCATATGTGAGCTTTATTAATAAACACAGGGTCATACAGGCAGAGTTGAGCAAGAGCGTCTAACACAACAGACGTAGTCAATAAACAGGCAGAGAGGTCGGGGCTGGCGGCAAGCAGGCAAAGTCCAATAAACAATCCAAGTCAGGGAACACAGAGTAGAATCAAGGAAAGAGAAACAGTCCAGGTTGGCAACGGGAAAACAACAGACAGGAAATAATGCTTTGTATAAACAGACGGGGCTATAACAATACTCGGCGGGGATAAGGCGGAAGGAGTGTGTTATTTGTACTGTGTCTGATTGGCTGCAGGTTTTGGTGTATGTGATTGGTGCAGGAGATGATGGGAAGTGTGGTCCGGGTGATGTGAACGTCAGGGTGAGAGTGAATGAACGGGAGGGCACAGGACCGATTCGTGAGTTACCATCTAAAAATGTAATTTCTAATAAAACAAAAATACTTTACAAAATTATTCACAGATGTTGATCCTGTAAATGTAGCTGTTAGCAGATATATTCATGGTGTTTGACACAGAGACATAAAGAATCGGCATGAGAATCACAATGGCTGCTGTATTTCAGTTATAACAGTCAGACAAACCCAAAGCAGCAGTCATCAGGTGGTGATGATGATTTGATCTGAATTATTGAATTCATCAAAGAGTTTCTTACAAGCTGTCATGATGTGATTTATATTAAAAATGTTTCTGGAAAAAAGTATGTGTTTAGGCACACACAGACATCAAGAACCAGAGTATGAATCTCAACAACGGTGACAAATAAAATAAATTACAAAGACATTTCAACTCATAATTTTTTCATGCTGCAATGCACAATGGGAGCAATGGAGTTTGATTGGCTAAAACATGCTGATTTGAGGCTCACCGTTGTGATTGTCATGCTGATTCTTTATGTCTCTGTGTTTTAATTAAAGTTTTTTTTTTAAGATTTTGACCAAAATAAATTAAAAAAACTTCTGTCTGATTGTAGATATATTGCCCACAGGGATGATGTAACCAGCAGAGAAACCAAACTCTGTTATAAAAGCCACACTGTAAGTTTATAAAAAGCTTACATAAAATCAAGGACTCATGGATGCCTTTCTTTTGGTTTGTCTGACTGTTATAACTGAAATACAGCAGCCAAACAAACTCTAATGTTAAAAATGTAAGGGTCAAGATAACTAATGCAAACACTGACCGCTATAATGGTTGCTTAAAAATTTTGATTTTCTCTTTTGGTGATTCTGCTTGTTATCATCAGGTGTCTTCAATAATGATCAATCATCACTTAATTAACCACTCAAATACCCAATTAACTCTAACACTGCTTCGGTGTTACTTTTAACACCCTGCTGGTGGTTCCCATATGAACACAGAGTGCTGCTGATTTAACACCGGGGAATTTACTGTGTACCTACATACAAATAATTACAATAGTCCAATATTACAAAAATAAAAGAATGAATGAGTTTTTCAAAATCACTTGGTGACAGAAATGGTTTTACCTTAACTAATAATCTCAAATGAAAAAAACAAGACTTAACCACAGAGTTGATCTGTTTGTCGGTGTTACCAAACCAGATTACCTCCGTCTTGCTCTCATTTAGATTTAAAAAACTTTGCTGACATCCATAATTTAGCTTCATGGAGACAATTTAAAAGAGATGCAATTGCCCTCTTATCCTGCTTCTGTAAAGCTAAGTACACTTGAGTGTCATCCGCAAAACAATGAAAAGAAACTCCATGTTTTTGAAAGATAGAACCTAAGGGCAGCATATATAATAAAAACAAAACTGGACCAAGGATTGAACCTTGTGGAACGCCACAATTTAACGGGGCAGATTTAGAGTGGGATTGACCAATATTAACTGAAAAAGTCCTACCAGAAAGAAATGATCTAAACCACTCAAGAGCCATACCTTAGATAGCCGCAGTCTTTTCTAAGCAAGTAATAAGAAGGTTATGGTCAATAGTGTCAAATGCTGCACTTAAATCTAGTAAATCTAGAATCACGGAACCACCAGAGTCAACTGAAATTAAAATATCGTTTAAAACTTTAAGCAAAGCAGTCTCCGTACTGTGGAGTGCTTTGAATTGAAATTATATTTTTGAAATTTTTCAAAAATATAATTTTGAACCAAAAAAGTCTGTATTTGTTCTAGAACAACCTTTTCTAAAACCTTAGATAAAAAAGGCAATTTAGAAATAGGACGGTAATTTGATAAAACGCTTAACACTTGTGGGAAAAATTCCTGATGTAAGACTTCTATTTACTAATGTCAATAGGCTCAGCCCAATAATCTCAAAAGACCGTTTAATCATTTTCACTGAAATAGTGTCTGAGCAGCAGTTTGCAGGTTTCAATTTACCAGTTATCTTAGATAAAGAATGAAGTGAAAGAGGAGAAAACCGATTAAATGTCACAGAGGTGCAGCTAGTAAAAGGAAAGTCAATAGAACCAGGCACAATCTGCATTCTAATATCATTAACTTTCTGAATGAAAAAATTTAACAAATCATTCCATGCCATAGCAGGAGGTTCAGAACAGCTGACAGGAGGATTTAGTACATTATTGATTGTGTTAAACAACACTTTAGAATTCCCACTATACCTCGAGATTAACTCAGCAAAATAGTTCATTTTAGCAGTTTTTACAGCATCCTGCATAATATTATATGAGATCTGCAACTTATCCTTCTTCCACCTGCGCTCTGCTCTCCTACAGGCTTGTCTCAAATCTTGTGTGTCCACATTTAACCAAGGATCCAATTTAATCTTTCTACTCTTCTCCCTTAATAGGGCTATAGAGTTTAGGATGCCAGAGCAGGTAGAATTAAATGTATCAAAACCTGCATTTACATCACAGGAGCTATCAAGAACAGCAAAAACATTAGATTCAGAATATAAGGTCTTAAATCTCTCAATTACAGCTGGGGTAACATGACGAACCTGACGAGCTGGACTAATAACCTGAGTGACACATGGAGTAATAAAACTACTGAGAATAAACATATGATCTGAAAAAACTGAGTCTTGAATCTGAATATCCCCAATAGAAAGACCCAAAGATAATACTAAGTCCAGGGTATGGTCTTTTTGATGAGTAGGGCCTTGCACATGTTGGACAACATGTTGAAGTCCCCCACTATTAAAAGCTTATCATATTTTAAGCATATATCGCCCAAAAAGTCTGTCAAATCCTGTATAAAAGTCTTGGTGAGTTTTGGCGGACGGTATATCACAGCACAGAGTATTGATGAATTCAAATGAAACAACAGCAACTCGAAGCTCACATAATGTGTGGTATGCAGAGACCGACAGTCCAAACTGTTCTTAAAAATAGTTGCCAAACCACCTCCGCAACCAGATGCCCATGGTAGATTAAGGTAGCCACATTTAAGGGGTAGCAACTCTGAAATTAAACTCAAATCTCCAGTAGTTAACCAGGTCACTGTTAAGAATAAAATGTCCAAGTTTTGTGAATCAAAGAAATCCTTTAAGATAAAGGTTTTTGTTGCTAGTGACTGCACGTTTATCAGAGCAAACTTTAACTCAGACAATATTTCCAGCTCACCCGATTCCCGATGCAGAGAGCGTAAATTTTGCAGAATCACTCCTCGTGAGCAAAGTTGTGGAAAACGCCGCACCAGGGAATCACTGCGAAAACCAGGGAGCACCGGAGTAATCCACCGATATGGTTTCTCCAGAGAGCACTGAGCGATAAAATAATCATTTCCCTTAGTAAAGTCCATCAAGAGAAAGCGCCAGAATGGTGGCCGCACAGATAGATTTGCCTTCATCTTTACCAAGAAGCCACCTTGGGTTCTGTGTCTTCTTCGACGCCTTTTCGAGCGAGGAACGAAGGGCATTCGACAGCAACAGTCTACTTTTATTTTATGTCCTCAACAAGGAACAGGAACAAGACCAAATGTGGTATTACAGGAAATGAAACAAACCAAAATACAAAAGGACTAAATCAATGAAAGACAGGAACAAAATACACAACAAAAGAGAGAGTGACTGTTACGGCTATGCTGAGTTTTGGCTTATTTCTTTGATTCGCTCCATAAATTAAAAAGAACCAAGACCGCTAATAAGGCATCCTCTTTTTCTTAATGCTACAAATTAAATACAATAATCGAGATAAATGATTTGCTCCGATTCCGCCCCTTTTGGTGCACTTTTGCTCCTCCATAAAAGCCCAGTTTCACATGCAAATCAGCGAAATCATGTGTGACCTGCATAAAATGGGATGTGCTTGATTTATTAATGTTCTTGTAAATTAATTAATGTTTTAAAGATTTTACGTCGTGTTTTCAAAAGCACGAAAGAGAATTTGCACTGTTCTGTGATGATAAATCAGGATAAATGCATACATAGAAAGCTTTAAATTATTACTTAACGAAATAAAACAAATCGAAAACAAAAACTACGTAATCCGTAAAGATGCATTTCTCTCTAAAGGCGTGTTAAAGAGGGAGATTGCGAGTCAGGATCTTTGCAACACTGACTCAGAATACACTAGTTTATTCATAAATAATTAAAATTTCTCCTTACTATTTCCCCCCGACACATTCATTGTTGTTTATTTTTGCTGGTGCTTTGTGGCAAGTTTCAGCCTATTGCTTGAATGCGAAGCTGTACTGAAGGCATGGGTGCTGGCTGGCACAAAATGGCTTCCAAGCCAGGTGTCACAAAAGTGAAGTCTCACTAGCGCATCCATTTTTATCATCATAACTGATGGATGTCTAAAATATAAAAATAAGGAGAAGCCTAAAACAGGTCATAATCGAGCATCCCTATGTGTTGTAGTTCCATTTGGGATCCTGTTTCATATCCATTCACAAATGCGCCTTTTTAAATGGTTTAATGGTGCATTGTTGTATTTTAAAACACAATGGCAATGTTTGCAATTGACATTATCTGCATTTAAAATAAAATGATTGCTAATTATGGCGCATACTCAGCTTATTGGTCGCAAATTTCCACGAACTTAATATTTATAGTTTCTTTTCCCAAATCAACCTTTCACTCTTTAATTTTGCAGGTTTATTTTCTTGTCATTCACTTTTAATCCATGTTTTCATATCTCGTGGTAAACACGCAGGTGGGAAATAAAATATTTTGTGGCAATGTATTGAGAATTCGTTCCTACGGCTTATTAATTTGTTCCCTCATTTTACAAATTAATAAATGAATAAATTGTAGGAACAAATGAATAAACTGCAGGAACGAATTAACAAGATGTATGAGTGAAGTATGTCCTGTTTGTGTCCCGCAGCCCTGTCAAAGCACAGTACTTTGCAATGGTGAAGCAAAGACACACTTACTGAGGTGCCAGTTAAGAGATATTATACTATTATAACGGCACGCTCAGGTAAGTGTATACTTTCTTCATCAAAAGCGCAGCAAGAGCTCAAAAGTGCGTGGCAAAAATTATGCGAAACTAAGGCAGACGGAGACTTTGGTTTTCAAGTAATGTAAAAGCTTCTTAAACCAGAAAAGGTAAACATGACGGTGACAAGCAAGCACTGTCACCGTCAGTCAGTTTAGTTTGACTTTTTTTTTCTTTCTTGTTTTTATTTTGAAAAGCTTGTTTTCTCCGATGTTTACTCTATGAAGGCTTTCTTTTAATTTTTTAGTAAGTAAGTGAAACAGACAATTATCTTTTCTTGTTAAACTTGACGACAAGATCGCAAATTCAAACGCAAAGCACCCGAAGCCTGAATTATGACATTGCAGAAGAGGAACTCCCATTCACAAAACTCAAATTACAAATAATACTACTGATGAAAAAGAAGGGGTTGATTGCTAACCACTTGATTATGGTGTATTTAATTCTAACAAATAAGTTCTTGTTAAAAATATGTAGCTTATAATTTCTGCACAGGAGAGACATGGTGTTGTTTTTGTTCGTGAGATAGCTTTGAATATGTCGGTAATGGCCAAAATGAGATGAAAAATATCAGCTTATCGGATATCGGCAAAAATCCAATATCGTGTTTCCCTACTAATTAATTCTCTTTCCGGCTCAGACTGTATTGGTTAAGCTTATGGTGCTTTCACATGATGAACGAACGACTCGAAAACCCAGAAGACTCGAGAAATGAACTAATCAATTATCTTTCCGGTTCAGACTGCATAGGTTAATCTTATGGGGCTGTCATTGAACCTGAAAACTTGTCAGATTAGAGGTGAGGTGAGCTAATCATAGATTAAAAACCCAGTTAAACAATTAATTCATCTTTTCTGTTTCTTATAGCATTACAGTTGTCTTGTTTGTAGTGTGATGTGTGAACGTTTGTGTAAGCAGTAGATGTGTTAGGGAAGTAACACGTAAGATTTTAATTATATTTTGCTAAAATGAACGAAATTATTTTAAAAAAAAAATTATTAATTTTGCTGAAAGAGACTCAAAGGTCTAAGCCGGTAAAATGATCTGAACTTCACATCACTACAGAGCTGGCATCACTGAATTTCTGATTTCAAGCACTGTTTACGGACACCATAAGACTGAATGAGAGTGCCACCTGTTGCAAAACAACAGTGACTTCTCTTATAAAACAGCATTTTTTAATTGTAAACTCTAAAAATAGTTAAAATCAAAAGTATTGTTTAGTGTTGTAGAAGTGTTAAAAGATAGGCTGTCGATTCATTAAATGATAAGCATTTTCTCTAAAAAAAAAAAAAATATATATATATATATACACACACACAAAAACTGTTTATTTTATCTACATTGACACCCATTTAATAAAAAAGCCTCTGGTCTCCTTTCCCACTTTATGTCCACAAGGTAGTCCAACAAAGACAGATAAAGTCATTGGTTTTCAACAAACAATTGAATTGAATTTAATTGCTTTAACTGATTTGATTCATACTTTGGAGATAGAATGTATTTGTATTTGCCAGTACTAAAGCTACTAAAGTACTAAAGCTAAGCACTAGATGTCAGCAGTGCCACAGTCTTACCAGCAGAGTGTTCGATCACAAATCAGAAGATGTGTTGCTGCTGAATTTCCTGTCCTGAAAATAGAATAAAAATCAGTTTGTTACAAAACTGTTTCTTTACTGGCTCAAGAAGCATTACACATGCACTTAATAATAAATAAAGCATCTTTACTTGTTTGTGTGCTCTGCTGAGTGTTTAATTTAAACTTTGTCTAAAGTAAGCATCCTGTTCTCTGAAGTTTGGTGGAATGCTAGAAGTCCGACAGGAGACAGAAGATTGTTTAGATCTCTTCAGCATGTGCCAATTTATTATTATTTGTGATCTAGAATTGTATAGTCATTAAGGTAACAGAGGTGGTAAATGTGTTTTAGTCTAAAATAAACAAATAAGATATATCAGAATTCCTCTGTATACAGTAAACATAAACATGGACCTCGGTATACATCTACAATATTAAATATAACACGATAAATGGCGCTAAACGTATGCACGTAAATAACACGCACATCACTTCTGCATCATCTTTGTGAACTGAACTTCAAAATGAACAGCGGCTGTTAGTGATGCTACGTTCAACACGGAAGCTCCGACAAAACCGTTTTAAAAACCTTCGAGTAATGAGCCTTTTTCCGACACAACTGTGTTGAACACTTCACTAGCAGCAGTAACATCATCACAAAGTATGACATGTAAATAAAGATCTATGAACTTACATTCAATCATGCACATTTTCCAATAGGTGATCAAACTGAAAGTAAACGGAAACGGAACTGATGTCAGCGCTCTGTACATTACACCAACCTACAACGACAATATCTGTTCTTCCTAACCTTATAATAGTAGAATGTCCTGATGTTGGCTGAACATAATAAGTCTGCCTTTATGTCCTTCATTCCATTCTTTCTGACACAATTCTTGGATAATACTTTCACACTCAACTCTGACTCCTAGACATATACAACTCTACTTCACTTCTATTTACAGCCTTTATAGAGTTGGGGTACTCGGACTTGTACTCGGACTCGAGTCCGGTCTCGAGTACAATTTTTAGTGGACTCGGACTTGTCACGGACTCGGACGCATTTTTACTCGGACTTGACTCGGACTCGAGCCTTTCGGACTCGGAAAATATTGCCGAGTCCAACCGAGTCCAGGGACAGTACAGGGAAATGTAATTGACTTATGCAATATTACAAATGTGACTTTCAGTATTCTTTATTGTTTTTAAGTCTTGCCAGTACACTCAAAAAAATAACTTGTTGGTCTAACATAATTTAATTATGACACACATTTCCATACATTTGAATAGTTTTACCTCAGATTAATTTAGACAATTTGAACCAAAGAGATCAAATCGTTTTGAACCAAACCATTTTTGAAAATCACAGTTTTTAAACAACCATTAAAGTGATCAGTGGTTGCATTAGTTGAGATATTGACCCTTACTTTTTTAATGTGAGAGTTTCTTTGGCTGCTGTGAGTCACAGTAGCCAGACAAACCAAAGGAAATGTGACCATAGTTATGTTTTGAATTATTCTTAATGTAAAGTGTCCTATATAACGGAATTAAGTTGCTTTATTGATTCTATAACCCCTGTGACAATATAATATTATAATATAAGCTGTAATCAGACAGAAATTTCTCAAGTTCATTCTGACCAGAGTCTTTAAGTAAGACACAGACATGAAGAATCAGCATGAGAATCACAACAATGGTGAGCATCAAAAAAGCATGATGTAGCCAATCAAACTCATCCATGGCTCCCATCATGCATTGCGGCATGAACGAATGATAGTAGCTTGTTTTGTGATCGGAGTTGATCTGTTTTTCTGAATATGCTGTTTGTTACCATTGCTGAGATTCATACTCTGGTTCTTGATGTCTGTGTGTGCCTAAGCAAACTAATTTTTCCAAAATCGTTTTTTAATATTTATCCCATCACCTTGAAAGAAATTCTTCTAAAATGTATTAAAAAAATGTTCTCTGGTTGTGTATTCACAAGGCTAAACAATCAAAATAAATTAACGAATTGCTACAACACAGTCATTATGACTTGTGTTTTTGGCTCATCTGGCTGACTAAACTGAAGTTCAGCAGCCAAACAAAATCTAATGTCAAAAACATAAAGGTGAAGAGCCCAACTAATGCAAACACTGACCACTATAATGAGTGCTCAAAGATTTTCAAAAATGATTTGGTTCAAAATGAATGTTTCTCTTTGGTTCAAATTGCCTAAATTAATTTGAGGTAAAACTATTCAAATGTGTGGAAATGTGTGTCTTAATTAAATTATGTTAGACCAACAAGTTATTTTTTTGAGTGTACTTAAAAGCCGGCCAGAATCGGAATGCAAAAAACTGTTATCTATACTGTCATCAAAGACGCCGTTTGAAGCTGAACGCAGACGCTTAAACGGACAGATTAATGGATGAACTTGCTGATTGCTTTTAAAACATAAATTTGATTTAAACAATAGGTCTACATAATTTTCACATATGCAGTTCATAGGGAACGTATTTTATTAGCCCTGCAGCATGAAATATTATATCTTATAACATTTTACATTTAGGCCTACCTATTGTATCTCACAATTCAGATTTTTTTCCCTCGCTTTTCGTCGTATTTCGGACTTTATATCTCAATTTAACTGAACAATATAAAGTTTGTCATTTCTGAGTGGAAAAAGCCAGAATTGTGGGATATAAACTCGATTTTTTTTAATGATTTAAGCCGAGGAGGAAAAAAAAAGAAAATTGCACGTTGATTTTTCTTATCAAAATTGTGAGATATAATCTCGGAACTGCGAAAAAAAATTCAAAATATTGAAATACAAACTCAAATGTACTTTTTTTTTTAAAATATATTCTTTTATTCTAGGGCTGTGCAATTAATCGAAATTTAATTCCGATTTCGGATTCTGAAAATACCACAATCGAGATAAACCATAGCCTATTGCTCCCGATTCCGCCCCCTTTGGTGCGCATTTGCTCCTCAATAAAAGCCTAATTTCACATGCAAATCAGTAAAATCATGTAAGGTGAAGGTGCAAGAGAATTTGCGCTGTTCTGTGTATGCATTCAGAGACAGAACAGAACACGGACAGTTATTTAAACAGTTCAGTTTTGTATGTAATGGAAAATGTGATTAGGCATGTGTTTCGTTTTTTTATCAAGTTAATTTGGAAAGTTGTTGTGAGGATTTTTTTGTTTGTTAAATATAAGTTTTTTGTTTTTTTTTAAAAATACAAACAGCCGCCAACGGAAGACTCTTCATATTCTGTTTAAACAGTTTGCCTTCTCAAATCATCACGACGACTAAAATAAAATCTATAGATTTATAGACACTCTCCGTTTATGCGGAGAATGGAAGCTAAAGCCATATTGCAGGTGGAGGCACCAGCGCCAGCGCCATTGCTTGCATTTTTTCCAGTGGAAACAATTAAAAATTTTTCCATGATAGACGTGATAAATACATATATAGAAAGCTTTAAATTATTGCTTAACGAAATAAACCAAATCAAAAACAAAAACGTTTTAATAATGTAGCTAATCCAGAAAGATTTATTTCTCTCTAAAGGCGGTCAAAGAGGAGATTTTGAGTCAGGATCTTTGCGACACTGATTCAGAATACACTAGGTTATTCATAAATAATTTGAAAAATCTCCTTACTATTTCCCTCCGACACATTCATTGTTATTTATTTTTGCCGGTGCTTTGTGGCAAGTTTCAGCCTATTGAATGCGAAGCTGCACTGAAGGCACTGCGGCTGACTGAGGCACAAAACGCCTTCCGAGCCGCTCCCGAATTTTTTTATCACCATAATTGATGGATGTCTAATTCATGGAAAATATAAAAAAATAATCAGAAGCCTAAAACAGCGATGCCCGACCCGCATCTGAGCTATTGCGTGACTAAGCCCGGTCCTTGAGGCGTAAAAAAGGGACTGAAATGCAGGGCTCTAATCAATCAAATAAAGTTCCGGACCCACTCATAATCGTGTTAAATAGTCCTGATTACAATAGTTACCAAAATAATCCTGATTATGATTTTTGGTTGCTTTTCTACGTCTCAAAATCATTGAACCATCTGTAAATATCTGAACACATTCTGACCAGTTTCTCTTTATATACTAGACTTTATGGTCAAAACTCGTTAAATTACAGCATTTTACCATTGATAATATGTTTTTAAACTATGGAAAAACAGATAAATGATGTTAAATTACATAGAAAACAACCAACTTCCAGCTTAATCACCATAAATTTAAGGTTTTATTTAGTTATTTTATAAAACTGCTGTCCATCTACAGTAGTTTACTTTTAAAGTACAGTTTTTTTCCATATACAGTAACTAAGAAATAATTTATAAAAATGCAGTAAGCACATATTTTAAAGGATTAATCCTTCTTTTTACAGACTTCAAACCTGGAATAACTGTGTTAAAATACAAATATAGTTATTTACCGATAACTACAATAACCAATAAATGTTGTATAAAAATGTTGTAAATTTGTAATACAAAGACAATGTCTGTAGATATACAGTTTAATCATTTAATTCCAGAAACTGTACAGTTTAAAATGTTTGGACATAGGGAAAAGAGCAGAGTACTTAGAAATGCGTAAAAACAATAGCAACATTTTCAGCCAATTTCTGTAAAATTAACAACGTATTCTAAGGTCACAGCATTAGTCATTATACAGAGGCATTGTATATCAAGTTAAATGAATAATAAAGTTATAGGAAACATGTTTATGACGTTATTTAGAACATGCAAAAATAATTACATTACAGTTTTTGCCCATTGCTTACACACTAAAACCGAATGCTTAGACCAAAGCCTCAATACCTCAACTTCTTGTAGCATAAGCTTAAACACACTGTCAACTTTGCACTTTGTTTACAATTCTGTGACACACTTATTGCGAAGCACTACACACATTTTCTTACATTAGACAAATCACCTGTTATCTTTGGGAAAACACTCTGTTCAAAAAACTCATCTGGCAATTGTAGGCACTTACATACACACCTAAAAACACTTGCACAGAAAACACAACACCAATCGGTCTGAGCGTTAGCACTACAAATAGGCCTTGGGTAAGCCATTTTAAGAACTTTGGAAGAGGCATGCGGAGACATTGAGGTGGAATTAATTTCAAGGGTGGATGTTTTCCCCAACGCCTAGCCTGTGAGGACATCACCTGTGATGTTGACGAGGTCTTGTGACCAGACCCAAACATAAGGTGGGATCCATAGGCCCCCTCCAGCCACCCACCACACACACACACACACACACACACACACACACACACAAAACAAGTATGTTTTTTACCCCCCTATAGCAATTTATCCAGTAATTGTTTTGTTTTTTTACTTTTGTTTTGTTGCTAAATTTGATGATTTGTGATTCAATGTTTGTTTTTTGTAAAACCTATTGTTTGATTACTGCAGAAATTCTACTTTTGAGTTTTGCAGAAGACTGAGTCTGAGCAAGTGACAATAAAAATAGAAACACAATGACCGCAGTGTTTTATATCAAGTCCATCAGTGTGTTGCTGGTGATATGAAAGAGTAAGTCAAGTCAGCTTTATTTATATAGCGCTTTTTACAATACAAATTGTGTCAAAGCAACTTTACAGTATCAAATGGGAAAGTAATATATCAATAGTTCAAAAGAAACTTTAAACAATTTTAGTTTGAAGAAATTAATCAATAGTTCCAAATTACAGTTTTTGCCCATTGCTTACACACTAAAACCGAATGCTTAGACCAAAGTCTCAATACATAAACTTCTTGTAGCATACCTTAAACACAGTGTAACCATAGCTTAAACACATTGTCAACTTTGCACTTTGTTTACAATTCTGTAACACACTTATTGCGAAACACTACACACGTTTTCTTACATTTGACACTTTGTTCAAAAACAAAATCACCTGTTATCATTGGGAAAATACTGTGTTCAAAAAGCAAAACTTATCTGGCAATTGTAGGCACTTAAATACACACCTGAAAACACTTGCACAGAAAACAGAACACTAATTGGTCTGAGCATTAGCACTACAAATAGGCCTCAGGTAAGCCATTTTGAGAACTTTGCAAGAGGCATGCGGAGACATTGAGGTGGGATCCATCCAAGGGTGATATTTTCACAAGGCGATATTTTCCCTGATGCCTAGCCCGCGAGGACATTGCCTGTGATGTTGACGAGAACTTGTGGCCAGACCCAAACAGAAGGCGGGATCCATAAGCCTCCCCATCACCCCATTTTTTTTTTACTTTTGTATTGTTGCTAAATTTACTTTATTTCTGTAAGAATGTTTGTTTATTGTAAAAACTATTGTTTGATTGCTGCTGAATTTCTACTTTTGAGTTTTACAGAAGACTGAGTTTGAGCAAATGACAATTAAAATAGAAACACAAAGACTGCAGTGTTTTATATAAAGCCCATCAGTGTGTTGCTGGTGATATGAAAGAGTAATTCAAATGGTGCTTGTGTGTATGGTTTTGTTGCAAGAATTTCATTTTTAGAAAGGAGTGTTACGTTTTGATTGCAATGTTTCATTTTGGCATAGATGTGAGTTGGTAATCTCCAAGTGCTATGTCTGATTGGCTTGTGTGTAGAGTTTTGACATAATGAGCCAAATTCTGCAAAAAGTGTGTAAGCAATAGGCAAAAACTGTAATCAATTGTTTGTCCCCAATTTAGTTAGCCATAGGCGACAGTGGCAAGGAACCAAAACTCCATCTGTGACACTGATGGAGAAAAAAAAACCTTGGGAGAAACCAGGCTCAGTCGGGGGGTCAGTTCTCCTCTGACCAATAAACAAGTAGTTTTTACTCCCATACAGACCTGTAGAGGGGGTCTATATGTACTGAACCACCATCTGGATACAAACTGGATCAGGGAACTGCAGTGGCCAACTGTTCAGGATACAGACTGGATCTGACCTCGGAATAAGCAGGAGACAGACAATATTAGCATAGATGCCATTTTTCCTGCATCAGGTGTTATGGGAAGTAATTCAAATAGTGCTTGTGTGTATGGTTTTGTTGCAAGAAATTTATTTTTAGAAAGAAGTGTTAAGTTTTGATTGCAGTGTTTCATTTTGGCATAGATGAGAGTTGTTAATCTCCAAGTGCTCCATGTCTGATTGGCTTGTGTGTAGAGTTTTGACATAATGAGACAAAATCTGCAAAAAGTGTGTAAGCAATAGGCAAAAACTGTAAAAGGTAATTGCCTTTTAATGTATTTTTATCCAAAGCAACATACAAAGTCCCAGTTAGTCTAACACAGTAGACATAGCAGTTTTTATAAACAGAAAGATTTAGTATTAAAGGGATAGCTCACCCAATACTTCCATACTGGAAGACAGTACAATAGTCCAGTCTAGAGAGAACAAGAGCTTGGACAAGGAGTAAGGAAGGGTCTGATCTTCCTAATGTTCTGCAAATCTGCAAGATCAGGTCACAGCAATGTGGTCACTGAAGTTCAAAAGTATCCACTGGAACACCAAGGTTGGGCTGGTTGAAAACATGAGCAGTTCAGTCTTGGCAAGGTTGAGTTGATGGTCAACATCCATCAAGGCTTTAATGTCCAGGAGGCAGATGTGTGAGCAGCAGCCGTCAGAACATCTAGCAGAAATGAAAGGGAGGGATGTGTGTCATCACAATAGCAGTAATATGAAAAGTCATGTTTCTGAATGACAAACCCAATTATTTTGAACTCTAGGCCTAAATGACATGTCTTCATGGTAACCACAAAATTAATGTAAACATTCAAAAATGTTAAATATCAATAACAATAGCTTGACTTTGATACTGGTTCCTGAATTTTTCAAACTCTTAACCCCTTGATGCCTCGCCACAGCCAATAACCACATATCAAGCATTCCACATGCTTATTGTTTCACTGATGTTGAAGTTTTAAATTTGATACCTAGCCCTACCCAAAGGTGAAAATTATATTGTTTTACTCACCCCATTCTTGTAGAATGTTGTCCAAGATCTGTTGAGGCATAACATGCATTCGAGTGGGGATACCAACATTTCATTATGCAAAAAAAAAAAAAAAAAAAAAAAAAGTATGTAGAAAGCATAAAGTTTTTCCAGTTAATGAAACAAAGCACAAGGGTTTAACTATAAACGTTTGCTTCTGCTTAAAATGATAATAATTTGATACATTACATAATGTATATTTCTTTAAAACTGCTTCCCCTCATGCAATAAAATTCACAGACATCTTTTCACGCAGCCGCTTTACACTGATTTTGGTTTTAAATGGTCCTTGGTTAATTTATTCACCCCTTACCACAGAAAAGCTGAAAATTATACACACAGAAGAACCATTTAAAAAAAGAAAGAAATAAAGAAAGAAAGAAGAAAGAGCTGCATAAAAAGAAAATACAGAATTTGTTGTATTATCATATGGCATGAAAAGAATTGTCAATGCTGATTACATATTATTTAATAATAATAATAATAATAATAATAATAACAACAAAATTGAATTGTCATGCTTATCTGCTGTAGAACTCCACAGTCTTTCCACACGACCTAAAAAGAAAGAAGAAAAAAAAAAAACAGCCTATGTTCCACTGAGACAATGATCTGGAAGCTGAGCAGGAATTTACTTTGGCTGCGTTTACATATGGAGTTGCATGAGTTTTCCCCAGCCTGGGGAAAAAAAACTTGTAACACTGGAGCTTGGTTTCACTCAACCCTGGAGCTCATCATCTTGGAACTGTACTCGAACAGACATTTCTTTCTCTGCATCTTCATCTCTGGATTGCGACATGCAGATTCGCTGTGTCCCACAGTGCCAGCAAACCACATTTCACACAAAGCCATGTGCTCACCCAGGAGAGAGGACTCTCCTGAGCACAACAAACTCAAGGACAACCTCAGAGTTTCAAGAAATTGCAACTTCAGCCATCAAATAGAACCATCCAAACCTTCTTCAGCAGCTTTGCGAGACACGCGTTCTACAGCCAAATCAAATGCAAGTATCGTAATACCTTTTTCCAGACAGAGGTCTGAGCTATCGTATACTGTGCTTTTGAACCAGAACTGATGGTTTCTTAGAGATGGTTAACTCTGACTCACCCTCTCCCTCTTTCTGTACCTATCCATCCACTTAGCCTCACCATAAATGCTTGATGTGTGTGTATGTATGTGTTTGTCTAGATTAGTTATGTGTTTAGTCCTTAGTAAATAAAGTTCTTGTGCACAAATTACACAAGTTTCTGATTCTGCCTTGCAAAATTACGAGGTCCCTTTTTGATTTCCGATTAAAGCTACATGCTGTAATAAATTAGTATATAAGGAAGTTATTTTCTGTGACCAAGAAAATAGTTTTTCTGTGAATACATATGAATTTACCCTGAATGTTCGCCGGACGAATGGGTCAACTGATTGTAATGTAAATTCTGTTCTATCATGATAATTCTTTTGAATTATCCAAATATTATAATTCATTATAATGAGTTATGATTAATTATTAATATTTCCCCTTTGAGCTAATTCACGACAAACCTTTGAAAAGTTTACATATGTATCACATCACTATTTTGTTAATGTTTTTGTATTGATGTCATTCTGGTTGATTTTTGTTAGTTATTGTTGTTAAAACCAGCAGATTAAGCTTTTGCACTGAGTCTGAGCATTTCTGTTTTGAAGGTTTTTTTATTTATCTATTTATTTTACAAACGTGCTGTATTTGTTTGAGACCTCAGTGCTGTTATACAGACAAACTGGTTTGGTTTTTCCTGACATAGAATGTAAAAGTGTCTCCTTGTGTCTCACTTATGTTGTGAAGAACACAGCAGGCATCACAATGGTTGGAACGTTCTCCATATGCACATCAAGTCATCTTCTAATGCACCTCCACCTTCCTTTTAGTCCGCCAAACGCACACTCAACAGACACTTGCACCTTGCTGAGCCTCTGGTTGAAGTACTTCTGCTCCCTTGTTAGGTTTCCATTGTCACTGTAAGGTTTCATGAGCCAAGTCATCAATGGGTAAGCAGCGTAACGTAATGCACTGAGACGGGTGGATCCATACGCAAGACTTTATTGTACAAGCTCATAGTGGGACAGGCGAGGTCAAACACAGCAGACATGTGCAACGCAGATAATCCAAACGGTAGTCAGTCCAAGCAGAATAGTCGCAAGGGGCACAAGCAAACAATCATAAAACAAGGAACAGGCGAGGGTCAAAAGGCGGGCGGAAAACAATCACAGGAAACCAGGAAACAAGGGGGTCAGCAACGGGAGATCAAACAAGGGAAAGTGCTCGGAATTGGCAGTGAAAACTAACTCAAAACTTTGCAACCAAACTGAGGTGAACCGGGCTATTTATGCAATGGGAGCAAGATGGCCGACTGGGGGGAGGGGTGAAAGGTAACAGGAAGTTCATGAGAAAGGGGTTATGGGAGATGTAGTGAGTTAATAGAGTGAGTTAAAGTCCATACTGAAATGAAGGCTCCCTCTGATGGTGAAGGGAAGGAGCCATAGCAGCACAGTTCGTGACAAGCAGGATCAGTAAGGGTACTGCTGTTCCTGGTAAGTTTTTGGTCACCTTAAAAATATGGAGGGCAGTGTTACAATTACATAGAACTCTGGAACTTCTGCTGACTGTGGCACATAAACTAATTCCAAATTACTGACTAAAATGCATGACACTTACGGCTGGGAAAAGCTCTCCACGTTCTGCAAGATCAAATATCACAGAGTTCCGCAACACATGCGCGTCATGTATGCTGCCAGGCCATCCAATGTTTATATTTGTGAACCTAAAATTAAGAAGTCAAGTCACCTTAATTTATATATCACTTTATACAATACAGATTAGAGCTGAAGATCTTTGCCCGAACCCGACGGGACCCGACAAAACCAGACGGGTTCGGGCTTAATTTCTATCATTTTAGACGCAAAAATGGATGCTGAGGATGTGAAACGGATGCTTGCCACTGGCGATTACGTTTTGGTTGCACCAGAAACTATGCATCCCTGCCAGTGGCAGCAGCAGTAAAAGGATGTTCAGTGCTGCTGGATGCACCATCAGTGAGCGCAGGACCGTGCTGAAGTTATCTACAGTGGATTCAATCATTTTCCTCCACGAAAACATGCAGCCTTAATGAGAAAGGTTTTTTCAAATTATAACAAAATATTATTTGAGTCTTAAATGCATAATGTAGACAGAGTATATAGGCTAATGTTGGCATTATTCTTTTATTACATTTCCGCTGCTATTCACCGTCGCGTTGAGGCTGGTTTGTGGAGAGAAGTGGCAAAGCAAATCCCGCGGAGCCTTTATCTTAATTTGGTTAATGCCAAATACCCATCTTAATTTAGAATTTATCTTAATTTAATTTGTTAAGAAAGACTCATTTTTATTGGCGCATTGGCCTATTTATAGGCTAAGTGTATGTCTAGGCATAGCCTATTTAGAGTGCTGAGATGTTACGATGTTACAGAGTATTCATTCTTTTTTTTCCAACTTCCAAGTGGCCAATAGCCTACGTTATTCATGAATAAAATATGTTAAACATGTATAAATGACTCATTCTTGACAAAAGCTGTGTGCGTGTACACATTTGAATAATGTCGGGCTGTAAACGGGTTCGGGCTTTGAAAAAGCTGTCAATCAAAATGTACTTGTCGGGCTTAACTTTTAAGGCCCGATTACAGATTGTTTTAAAGCAGATTAGCAGTCATAAACACGAAAGTAATAATCATGCATGCATTAATTGTACTATAACTCAGCTGGAAAAAGATAATAGGCCTATTGCCATTCAGCAAAATTTACTTCAGTGTTGATTCAGGTTAGTACAATTGGTGCATCAATTATGGAATGAGCTCAAATCAGCTGTAAAGCAGCTTTGGAGAAAACAGTGATGTCATCCTCTAGCTCAGTTATGATATATATCATCCATATTGATGAGCACTGTTCATTCATAAAATACAGTACAGCAAAGTACATATCGCTGTTTACTATACTGACAATGTGCAGGTGACAACAGTGTACAGTAACATTTTATGTGTTATTGATGAATCTTTCACCCATCTATCGCCCCAGCGCACTGAGGAAGCCACTTCTCTCTTCAAACCCGCGCGTCACCTCATTCAGTCTCTCTCCAGTGGGTATGGTTATGTGCTGACGAGCGAGCGTTTTCAGGCCAGATGCCACCTCATGCTTTGCCGAACTATGGCTTTGCTGACACTGAATAGATGACCGATTGTGCGGAAGCAGTCACCTGTAGCAAACCAATACAGGGCCAAAGCATCTCTTTTCTCTACAGGAACTGCTGCACGTAGCTGTGTGGTTTTGCGCTACAGTTGAGGGCGGAGTACTTCGCAAATATACACAGCAAAAACGCTCAGTGTTAATTTAACACTCTGAGTGTGGACACATATAGACACTGAAGTAGTGTTAAAATAACACTGAGCAGTGTTGAAGTTAATGAGATAATTGGGTAATTAACAGCTGATGAATAAACATTAGTATAGACACCTGATGATAACGAGCAGAATCACCAAAGGAGAAAATCAACATTTTTAAGCTACCATTACAGTGGTCAGTGTCAGCATTAGTTGGGATCTTGACCCTTATATCTTTAATATTAGATTTTGTTTGGCTGCTGTGTCTACGTTAAAACAGACAGACAAGTCAAGAGCAGCAGTCATCAGGTGCACATGACTCATATTTGTTTCACCTAGCGTCTAATCTCAGAGTTTTCCTTTATTGACTATAACAGCCTTGTAAACTGACAGCAATAGTTCCTGTATTTTCTGTACATTTTGAAAAGATTTCTTTCAAGTAGTTCTGAATAATAATAATAAAAAAAAACATATAGTTTAGGCACACACAGACATCAAGAATCAGCATGAGAATCACAACAATGGTGAGCATCAAACAAGCATGTATTAGCCAATCAAAACTCATCCATGGTTCCCATCATGCATTAGCACATTGTCTTTCTATTTGTTTTGCGATCATCTGTTTTTCCGAATACGCTGTTTATCACCATTGTTGAGATTCATATGCTGATTCTTGATGTTTGTGTGTGCCTAAAATAAATCTTTTTGAATTTTGAACAAGAACTGTCTAAATGAAATTTATCCAAAATGTATAGAAAATATAGGATCTATCGTTGGTTTACAAGGCTGTTAATATCAGTGAAAGAAAAGATTAGACTCTAGGTGAAATAATGATGATGATGTTGTTAAAACATGATCATGATCACCTGATGACTGCTGCTCTTGACTTGTCTGTCTGTTTTAACATAGACACAGCAGCCAAACAAAATCTAACATTAAAGATATAAGGGTCAAGATCCCAACTAATGCAGACACTAACCACTGTAATGGTTGCTTAAAAATGTTGATTTTCTCCTTTGGTGATTCTGCTGGTTAACATCAAGTGTCTATACTAATGTTTATTCATAATTACCCAATTATCTCATTAACTTCAACACTGCTCAGTGTTATTTTAACACTATTTCAGTGTCTATATGTGTCCACACTCAGAGTGTTAAATTAACACTGAGCGTTTTTGCTGTGTAGTGGTAAGTTTGCCTGTGCACCCGAAAGTTACAGAACGACTCATTCTCTGTAAAGGAGGTGTATTTTTCCCACCACAGCTGGCAACAATCTCAGACCCATAGGTTTCTTCCTACCGTTTCCATAACGCAATCTATCCACCTTATTAATAACTGCAGCTTCCTCATCCTCCTCATTTTGTGGGATTTGTAAAATGTCCCGCGACAGAAAATGTTTTTTAAAAGGAATCCCACCACCACTTCTGGTCGACTTTGCACTGGCGCCATCCTCTGCAGATGTTTTTAAATTTTACGCGGGAACGAGAGATCCAATCGGTTATCCAGATACGGAGACAACATGATGTGAACAAATGTAAACGCACCATGTCCTGATTGCTTGATGATCCGATCTGCTTGATCGGATCACGGTGATCACATAATGTAAACACAGCCTTTGACTTAGCTGCATCATATGCATATGTAACTAATGTTACCTAGGAGTGTAACTGTCCAGGATAGGTGCAATTTTCATAATCAACGATCCAGTATGTAATAACAGTTTACTTCTCAGTAAAGGCCTCAGGCCTCAAGATGTAACTTATGTCCATTCCTCATCAAAACACAAAGATTATATCAATTATTATTACTTAGAAGATTAACATATGCACTTATACATCCATAATATAAGTGCAGACCAGCAAATACACCCATAATGTGAGCGTAACTCTAAGTTAAGCGTTTTTCCATAGAAAACCATTACAAAAGGTATTAAACTGCATTAAGACAGTAAAGAGACAAATTCTGTGTACTTAGTAAAAATATACAGAATATGAAAGGGGGAAAAACACCTACCTGGCGATTTATAGTGATGCATTCATATTCATAATCAATAAAGTGTATAGCCTACACAGCAAAATCCCCAGTGTTAATTTAACACTCTGACACATATAGGACACATATAGACACTGAATCAGTGTTAAAATAACACTGAAGTAGTGTTGAAGTTAATGAGATAATTAGGTAATTAACAGCTGATGATTAATCATTAGTATAGACACCTGATAATAACAAGCATAATCACCAAAAGAGAAAATCAACATTTTTAAGCAACCATTATAGTGGTCAGTGTTTGCATTAGTTGGGATCTTGACCCTTATATCTTTAATATTAGATTTAGTTTGGCTGCTGTGTCTATGTTAAAACAGACAGACAAGTCAAGAGCAGCAGTCATCAGGTGATCATGATCATGTTTTAACATCATCATTTCACTTTGAGTCTACACTCAGAGTTATTTTTCCTTTACTGACTATAACAGCCTTGTAAACCAACAGCAATAGATCCTGTATTTTCCATACATTTTGGAGAAATTTGATTTAAGCAGTTCTTATTCAAAATTAGAAAAGACTTTTAGGCACACACAAACATCAAGAATCAGCGTATGAATCTCAACAATGGTGATAAGTAGCATATTCAGAAAAACAGATGATCTCAAAACAAATAGAAAGACAATGTGGCAATGCATGATGGGAACCATGGATGAGTTTTGATTGGCTACCACATGCTTATTTGATGCTCACCATTGTTGTGATTCTCATGCTGATTCTTGATGTCTGTGTGCGCCTATATTATATGTTTTTTTTTTTTTTGTTGTTTTTTTTTTAAATCTTTTATTCATTCAGAACTGCTTGAAAGAAATCTTTTCAAAATGTATAGAAAATACAGGATCTATTGCTGTTGGTTTACAGGGCTGTTATAGTCAATAAAGGAAAACTCTGAGATTAGACTCTACGTGAAATAATGATAATGTTAAACCATAACCATCACCTGATGACTGCTGCTCTTGGCTTGTCTTGTCTGTTTTACATAGATACAGCCGCCAAACAAAATCTAATATTAAAGATATAAGGGTCAAGATCCCAACTAATGCTGACTGGTTGCTTAAAAATGTTGATTTTCTCCTTTGGTGATTCTGCTCGTTATCATCAGGTGTCTATACTAATGTTTATTCATCAGCTGTTAATTACCCAATTATCTCATTAACTTCAACACTGCTCAGTGTTATTTTAACACTACTTCAGTGTCTACACAGCAAAAAGCCCAGAGTTAAATTAACTCTGCTGGGAGTTTATTTGAGTCCACGCTCAAGAGTGTGAATGTTAATTTAACACTGAGGGTTTTTGCTGTGTACTGAATTCACTCTCAGTTTGAAAACCTGTGCACACTCAAGAGAACTTTGATATGTATAACACCTTTATTAAAGCTTGTTTTGAGTTTTTTGAGGTCAACTGACCTTTATTACAAACTGAAATTTGAAAGATGCTTTACTGCAGTTTTCCCCTTCGACTCACAGTGTTGAGTCTGTTTTTTTTTTTTCAAGCGTGATTTGAGGGGCTCAATCCAGTCGGATGTGATTGGCGCAAATCAGCAAATTAGATTTTAAGAACCAATCACATTCTCCGGTCAGGCCTGAGTGGCACACTCCTGTAATTTGCATATTATGTGTGTTGATGAGGTGAGAGACTGACAGACGAAGAGGATGACGGATGAAGATCAAGATGGCGGGCCTTAAAGGGATAGTACACAGTGCACAGGGATTGTGTTCACTGGCACTGTGTCGATCTAAAGAAATTTAGAAGTACAGATCATTAAAATGGAAGACCATTTTTATATATCATCAGACCATAGGCGCCGATCCCATGTGTGCTCAGACATGAGATATTCTCTGTTCATTTTAACCAATTAGAAGTGTATTGTAGCTTGTACAACGTTATTGTCATTTTCATAGTTTATATTTGAGGTTGGTTTTGGCGTTATTTTAATGACAAATGTCAAGAGTGGATTATTGTAATATGAGAGAGGAATGGCATATTACAATTTCTCGGCTTGCAGCGCGCTCCCTTAGATATTCTGTGTGTGCCCTCAAACTTTGCCCTGTGTATGCGCAAATAAGTGCTTATTATAAACAGATATGGGATACGGTGCACCCACCGGCAGAAACATAAATCGGCATCCATGTATCAGACAACCTGGATTTTTTCAACTTGGTTGCTATTCCAGGCTCGTACACACACCACCAGCGGGACGCTGAGCATGCGCTTTGGACAGATGGATGTTGTTTTGAATTAGAGGTTAAAAATTATATAAATACTGTTCAGTTTCTCGCACAAATTGATTGTTTTGTGTCTTAGGACATCAGCGTATTGTCACGAGTCGCAGAGTTTAATTTGGTTTTGTTTGTGTATGTTTTTTTTTTCTTCTCAAAGATTTGGTAGCCATTGACTGCCATTATATGACTGACAGACTGCAACGATTTGAGTTAAAAATCTTAGTTTGCGTTCTACTGAAGAAACAAAGTACCTACATCATTGATGCCCTGGGGGTAAGCAGATAAACATCAAATTTTCATTTTTGGGTGAACTATCCCATTAATAGGCAAGTGAGCATTCCAAAGCCATACTTTGTTTAATTGTGAAAGTGCGGGGCAAGAATTAGCCAAACATTTAATATTTGACAACTGTTTCACGATACAAATGTTAAACAGCAATGTACAGGAATGCAAAGTACTAAACCATCCAGTTAATCCAGTAAATGTTTTTGTGTTTCGACGCATTAGGCATACAAATAATACTGAATGTGTGGTTTTCTTAAAATTGTTGTTTGCAAATAGTTAAATCAATTGCTTCTCAGATATAATTACCCAGTGTAATAATTTGAGATATGAAAGACTTTACATGTTTTGTACTTCTGACCATGTGCTGAAATGTTTTGTTAGGGAGTTCAGGAAGCGGTCCGCCCTCCAGCAAAGTGTCCGATTCAGACAGCAATGCACCAGTATGCTATTAAGGATCCTTATCCCTGTAAGTTCTGAACTGTTCAGTTTCCCACATTCTTCAAAATATGTTCAGCAGAATAACCATTAACTTCGTAAATGGTAATAGAATTTTAATTTTTGGGTTAACTATCCCTTTTTTTCAGGGGAACTTAAACCCTGCTCCCAGAAAGCTACTGTCCTGGGAATTTTGTTTGTATCTGAAACTATAGGGAGTTGACACATTGCCTCACTGCCTTATCAGCCAATTACTTGGCAGGCAGAATTTATTTACAAAGGTACCTCACAAAACTGATTTCGGAAATCATCAAAAGTGGTGTAAGATGTGAAATTATTTCCTCAAGAAATTGAATATGCAACAGAACAATAAAATGTTCTAATTTAGATACATCCACTTGCAAACCCCCTCCTCCCTCTATTTTTCCCTTCCCACTTTTTCACATGTAAAGGGAGCCTTACCCCCCGGGACACCTGTACCCCTTGGGAATCTAAAAACTCAGGAACTCTCGCAGCACACCCATTGTGCTACAAAACAGTAAAACCTTTTAATCTGACGAGAAGATCTGGAAGACAGACCATCTGCTCATCTGTCCCTTCACCTATCCAGGGCAGATGATCCAGGTTATTAAAAGGTGCCTTAGAAGTGTGGGAGATACTGGGATAATGCATTTACTTTATCTTCAATATTCATGGTCCTAATCTTTTCATGTTTGGTATCATTTTAAAAATCTTCATGCGATTGGTGAAATGGTCTCAATTTTACAGCAGTCATTTATATTATGAAAAAGACTGGACATTTTTGCAGGATTGTACTCTGCAGGTGAGGGGCGGGTTTTCCCCCCTAGGGCCAGATGAGAATCTCCAGCTAGGTGTGACACTGAGAATGTAACCAAAAGTTATTTTTATGGTTTTACAACTGTTTTGCTCTGAGTATAAAAACCAAGGAACAGAACAATGCGGGGCGCTCTGCAATACAGACGCCCGTAGCTCTCATGCTATGTACTTTCTATATTGGCAGGTAGACATTTCTTACTCTCAGATTCATATTTGAGCAATTGATGTTATGTATTTATTTGAATTGGAACTGAATTTAATTCGGAATTGGATTTTCTTTGTTTTATTATGTAATTGGCTTCATACATCTTTACCTGTCAAATAAATTGTTATATTTGATTCGTTCTATGATTATTATATTGAGAGGAGGCTTTTGTTACCACAGATACATGGCTGGGGTAGGCAAACAGCAGGCTTAATGAATGAATGGAGCAGTAGGCACTTCTTCTGAGACCCCCTGATTTGTCTATCGCTGATGTTAGCACGGGTTTGTGATCGTATGATCTACGCTGGCCACGTAAGACATAAAAGCAACATTAGGTCCCCAATGAACGGATAATTGAAAGTATGGGATTTCCAGAATAATCAAATATCTAAATTCATAATTGATACTTGTGATCAGTTTGTAATTAGAAACATTACCTAAATGTAGTGATCACTTAAAATTGGAGTCAGATTAAACGCGGAGCTAAGCTGAAACTGAAACTAAATTCTGATAAATTAAGTGAATTTTGCCATAGCAAAGAGAAAAGACCGAACGCGCATTAAACCTTCAACCAGGCCGCTGGCATCCGCTTTTGGGCCAGTGGGTGGATCCTTACAGTGGAAAAAGTGATGTGTATAACACACAAACCGACCAACAACCTCAGACTTTGCTTTTCCATTTGAAATTTATCAGTCACTGTGCGTTCACCAAAGCGAAAACGCAAACGATAATGCAATACTTGCAGGTGCGTTTATACACTTTATGCATCCACATATGGAAAAAGCAATTGCAGATACTATTTGCAATTTTATTTTAAATAGTCTAGAAAATCCCTCCATACAGATAAGTATAACAGCCTTAAAAAAACAAAGTACAAAGGTAGGGGGCAATGTCTATGTTTTGCAATAATCATGTAGTTTCTTGAGTACCTGAGATAAGTTTTTCTTATTATGGGTTAACGTAGATACAGCAGCCAAACAAAATCTAATATTAAAGATATAAGGGTCAAGATCCCAACTAATGCAAACACTGACCACTATAATGTGGACTTAAAAATGTGGATTTTCTCCTTTGGTGATTCTGCTTGTTAACATCAGTTGTCTATAATAATGTTCAATCATCACTTTGTTAATTACCTAATTATCTCATTAACTTCAACACTGCTGTCAGTGTTTATATGTGTCCACACTCAGCGTGTTAAATTAACACTGGGGATTCTGCTGTGTATAGAAACACATGAACTAAAGTAATTAACATTACACGCTGTTTTGCTCTTCTTATATCCAGTAACTCCTGAATCACATTTGGTTCTTATGAGCTATTGATTATATTTCACAGTTCAGGTGATGATACATAAAGCATTCAGACATTTCACATGTCCATCATCAACTCAAATATGAGTTCAAGTTGATCTGACATTGTGTTTTATTCTTTTTGCACAAACAATAGAGACCAATTAAATTATTTATTAAGTATGTGAATATGACATGTTCTGAATTAATAATGTTTGTGAAAGGTTATTTTTCAACTGAAAGGTAATTTTAATAGTAGGGCTGAAACGATTAGTCGACATTATCGACAACGTCGACAATAAAAAATTGTCGACAAATATTTTTGTAGTGGAGTAGTCGTCTGATCTCATATGACCTAATGTAAGAGCCTGCAATAATGCGGTTTGACCAGTGTGGCGCTGTAGCGCAAGACTGTAGAATGCGATTCAAGAGAAAAAGAGAGCGCTTCAGGACAAACGCAGTTGAATCTAAGGCCGTTTCTCAATATGCATACTTGTCTGGACTTGTGTTCTTGTGGACTTGTGAAACGTCATCAGTCGTCGCCCAAGTACTGTTCCAATTCAAAGTTCACATCTAGCCAAGTACAGTTCAAATCCCCGGATGTGTTCTTGCTCCGCCCCTTTTATCAAGGATGCATCAAGAGGTGACTTTTGCGAACTTGAGGCAGTCAGGTATCCCAGAATGCATTTCGTACCAACCAGCGAGCGTTAATGGCGGATGAGAAAACCAACGTCATTTTCAAAATTTTGCTGTTATTTTGTCATGGAATGTAGTTTTAAGCGTATTTCAGGCGAGAATGTAGTTGTTTAACACTCAAATCCGCGGTTTATTGATAAAGACAGCGCCTATTTGAAAATTTGCTTCGCCGATTTCGGAGACGTGAGTTCCAGACGATCAGCGGGTGCTCAGTGCTCCTGTATCCCACAGAGAGCGTCTCAACTCGGCTAGTCCTTCAGACATTTGCCGCTGGTTCTGATATCTCTGTAGTAGATAAACATGAGGTATAATTCGTTTTGGCCAAATCTAGGTAATTTTTTGGTCTTATGAATATATTATTTGTTCTAGGTCTTATCGTTTTGGCTGACGACAAAGTTATGTTTCTTTATTTAGCCTATTTATCAATCGTAAAACAGCGCTCACTTTGTAGCATGCATTTGACTTAATTGTTTGCTTTTATCTTTATTTCCTATTACATACGGATCTTATACTTTATAATCGCTATTATTGTTCATTAAAACTGTCATTTAACAAAAAGGCAGAGTTGTGTTTGTCATATTTTTTAAATGAAAACGAAAAGAGGGTTGTGGTTTATATTTTGAAGAAAACGAAAAGAGGCAGTGGTGTTTGATATAATTTCTTTCTGTTGTATTGCGTGTACGTGTTGCATGAACCATATTTTTGTGACTATTAATATGTTTAAATGTTAACAAAAATAGGCCATGGTGGTTTATATTATTTCGTCTTATTGTAAATCCATAGCGAGGATAGACGGAGTAGAAAAGGCGAGCTGACTGACGTTATCAAGTACACAGCTGTACCGTTTGCAGAATTACCAGACTTGTGTCCTCCCGTCCTTGGGAGTTCGCACTCCTGAGTCGAACTTGTGAAGTCCGAACTACCAAGGACCGAACTTTGTGTACTTGGTATTGAGAAACAGCCTAAGTGTCGTTTCGATGAATATGTAAATGTATTGCACGCGTTCCTCTCAGTAACGAAATAAACAACGAAAACTGACAACAGCGTAAAAGCAGCAGTTAAAAATGCATCTGATTACAACGATGTGGATGTTTGCACGAGCTCTGCAGTTCAGTAACATTAACTTACTCCAGTAATGTCCGCTCATATCATGTTTATTTATATAGTACATTATGCAATAGCCTTAAATCAAACAGTTTTTTTTTTTTTTTCCAGTTAGAATTACAACTTGATTTCCTGTTATAAAGCAGCTCTCTCCAGATGGCTAGTGAGAAAATATTTTTATTAGTGGGGAAAATTAAAAATGATTTCATTACAGTGATAGTTTGGTTTACAGAGATCAAAGCTTGATCTAGCTCAGAACTGTTTTGGTTATTATAACCCTATAAGGTATTTTAAGACTAAAATAGTTTATCCAAAAAAATAGAGCATCTTCACTTACCTTTATTATGTTGCTTATCCTTATGTCTTACAAAAGGAGATGTTAGGCAGAATGGTGTGTATAAGACAGTTTCTCTGTCTGTCATCTCATTTTGTGTGCCAAATATATCCATTTGTATAATGATTTGGTAACACTTTACAATAAGGTATCATTTGTTAACATTAGGTAATGTATTAATTAACGTGAATGAACAATACATTAATTACATTTATGTAATTATTTTTTTTAATGTTGGTTAATAAAAATGCAACTGTTCACTGTTTGCTCATGTTAGTTCACAGTGCGTTTACCAAATGTTAAAAAACAACTTGTGATTTTTATAAATGCATTAGTAAATGTTGAAATTACCATTAACTAAGACTAATAAATGCTGCAAAAGTTCATTCTTAGTTCATATAAACTAATGTTAAGTAATGAACCAAAGTATTACCAATTCATTGTATAATAATTGTAATTACATAATATGCTAAATATGCTAAAGCGATCTTAATTTATCTTAATTTATGTTAGAATATGTATAACATAATTTTTTACTAATTGCAAAAACTGAAAATCAAAGTATACTGATTAGCTAGTAAAATAATTGGCGATTAGTCGAATTAATCGTTCTAATAATCGTTAGATTAATCGATTATCAAAATAATCGTTTGTTGCAGCCCTATTTAATAGTAATACAAAAGCCTGATGTGACATTACAATAAAAATGAAATGACAGTAATTCCATCAGGACAAATGGAGTTTGACAAAAGCACAGGCAAACAGTCATTCAGCAGGACTCTCTCCTTCTCTCTCTCTCTCTCTCTCTCACACACACACACACACACACAAATTCTGACATGTTATTTCAGAGACAGATATTCAGCTGTAGTATTATCATGAAGAGAATAGAAGGGACTCCATAATATCTCACTGTTACTGATTTATCATTTTATTATGGGTAGGATCTCTCATCAGTCTATTCTGATTCATCAACACAGTGTCACTGATGATCCAGGATAATAAAGCCTAAACCCAGGACAGAGTGGCTCAGTGAATGTGGTCTGGACTGTGTGAATGAGGCTCATTGTGTTTCTGTAGACACTGTAGAAGGACAGAGTTCCTGTACTCTCATCTACATACACTCCTATTCTACTGCTTTTGGGCTTTACAGGGATATCAGTCTCAATGTTATTGTGTCTGAATGAGTAAATGGAGGAAGAGCAGATCAAGCTCCAGGACTGATTGTTACGTCCAAACCAACACTCATCACCATCTCCCTTCCTGCTGATGCCCTTATATGACACTGATATTAACACTTCATCTCCACTCCACTCCATCTCCCAGTAACCGCGACCACACACGCTCTCTCTACACAACACCTGACACACATGATCAAATCTCTCTGGATGATCAGGATACAACTGAGACTTCTTCACCCGTGTCACCTTTCTTTCTGACAGACTGAGGTCAGTGTTTGCTGTGTTTGGATCCAATGTGAGAAAACAGGCATCTGAACACAAGAAGAGAAACATTTACACAACAACAATCACTAAAGGAGTTGGTGTATGTGTGTACACAGCAAAAACGCTCAGTGTTAAATGAACACTCTGAGTGTGGACACATATAGACACTGAAGTAGTGTTAAAATAACACTGAGCAGTGTTGAAGTTAATGAGATAATTGGGTAATTAGCAGCTGATGAATAAACATTAGTATAGACACCTGATGATAACAAGCAGAATCACCAAAGGAGAAAAGATTAGATTAGACTCTAGGTGAAATAAATATGATGTTAAAACATAATCATGAGCACCTGATGACTGCTGCTCTTGACTTGTCTGTCTGTTTTAACATAGACACAGCAGCCAAACAAAAACTAATATTAAAGATATAAGAGTCAAGATCCCAACGAATGCAAACACCGATCACTATAATGATGACTTAAATGTTGATTTTCTCCTTTGGTGATTCTGCTTGTTATCATCAGGTGTCTATACTAATGTTTAATCATCAGCTGTTAATTACCTAATTATCTCATTAACTTCAACACTACTTCAGTGTCTATATGTGTCCACACTCAGAGTGTCAAATTAACACTGAGCGCTTTTGCTGTGTATGTGCATGTCTATCAGTGTGATTGTGTGTAGACTTACATTTGTGTAGTCCTGCTTTAATCCTGAATTCTCCTCCTTGATCCACACTATAAAACACACACATTGCCGAATTCAATTATAAAACAAGATAAATATCAGAGTTCCTCAAGATTATTGCTGTTGGAAAATGTTTTTGAGTCTACTTGTGGAAGCACCTTCCAGATGGGAGGAACTGCAACAAGCTGTGGCTATGGTGAATGATGATGTTATTTACCCTTCTCAAACAGTGAGTTTTACAAAGGTGATGGTAGGTCAGTACTAACAATTATCTGTGCAGTTTTTATAACCTGCTGCAGACCTTTTTAGGTAGCTTTGATGCAACTACGATACCAGGCAGTCATACAATAAGTCAATATGTTCTCTATAGCGCATCTATAAAACTTGAACATCAGCTTATGAGCCTGCTCTCTTTAACTTCTTCAGAAAGTAGAGGCATTGTTGAGCTTTGCCTACTATACATGCAGTGTTATCATCCCAGGAAAGATCCTCTGTGATGGTAATTCCCAGGAACTTGTAGCTGTGGACTCTCTCCACAACCTTATCTTTGATCGTTATACCACGCTGTTCAGAACCTCCTCCCTATATGCAACTTCATTGTTGTTTGAGCCCAATAACAGTTGTGTCATCTGCAAATTTAACTAGAATATTATATTCGTGGGTAGCCTGAAAGTCATGGGTGAAAAGTACATAAAGTAGGGAACTTCTACACATCCTTGTGGTGCACCAGTACTCAAAGTTAAGGTAGAGGATGTATGCTTGTCCAACTGCACTGACTGGGGGCGGTTGGTGAGAAAGTCCAGTAACCACCTGTAAGTTAATCCGCATGATTTTTGCTAATCAGCTGTGTGGTTTGATGGTGTTAAATTATGTAACCAACAAAGAGCATCCTGACATAAGTGTTGGGCTTTTTCCAGATGTGAGATCAAAATTGATCAGATTGTATTGTGTGAATGTGAGAATGTAGTTGATTAAAACTTAAATCTGTACTTTATTTATAAAGATATTTGAAGATTTCTCTGTTTTCGGAGCTGCAGGTGTAAGCGGAAGTTCAGTGCTCATGAACTCGTCAAGAACAGCCTTGTGTCAGCTCTTCTGAAATTCACCGCTGCATCTCATGCCTCCATAGTGGATAAAAATTAGGGGTGGGTGATACTGCAAATTTTAGTGTCGATCCGATAACAAGTAAATACAGGACAGGTATCGCCACAACTAATACTTTTTCCTTTTAAAAACATACATTTAAATGACCAGTTACACTTTTATAACTAATGGTATATTAACAATAACACTTAACTAGTTGCTTATCAGCATTCATATTACTAGAATTTCAGCCATTTATTAGTACTAAGCACATACACTCTTAAATATGTGTTAAATATTAACACATTTTGTGTAATTTTAAGTTTTTAAGATTGTGTGTAAAAAGAAAGAGTGAGAGAGAGAAACAACACAACACAATAAGTGTTTAATATCATCCATTCACATTGCTGCCTATGTCACTGCACAAGCTGTTCATGCCTCTTTTTCATTGGTAGATGATGTGGATCACTCATGTCTTAGATGTTTTAGATGTTGGTTTAATCTCTCAAGACATCATCATCACTGTGGTCAGTGTTTACGTTAGTTGAGCTCTCGACCCTTACATGGATACCTTTATTTTTTTCTTCTTGCTGTTATAGTTCTGTTTGAAGAGCACATTTTATAGTAAAGAAAACCCAAGAGAAAATGTGATTGGGAGATATTGGTTACTTGAAGTCACTTGATTGACTCTTACATTTTACACTGCTGAATATGAAAGACTTGTTTCTGCAAAAAAAAAAAAAAAATGCACAGAAAGCTTTTGCTTATGGTATATGAATCTCAACAATGGTGACAATCAACAAAATATTCAGACAATTCAGGTGCATAATTTATTCATGTTGTAATGCATTCTGGGAGCCATGAATGAGTTTTGATTTGTGCACCCAGAATTCACTGCAGCATAAACCTTTTTGTTTATTGTCACCATCGCTGAGATTCATATGCTGATTCTTGATGAATGTTTGCATCTGATTGCACAGATGTTAAAAAAATGTATTTTGTCAATATTAAACCAAAATCATTTTTACATGTTAACATAAGACAACCACTGTTTTAGTCTTCAAATGAGATCACTGAGTTACAACATTACATGTCAGTTAGGTCGTTATCAATGACCAGCCAAAACCACCTCATCAATATCATGATTTTTTTTTTGCCATAACAAATGTGCTTTGCAAACACAGATTTACAGCAGCTGAAAAACTAATTTCAAGAGCCCAACTAAAGGGAACACTGATCGCATTAATAAGTTTCATTAACGGTAATTCAAATGGAAATTAATTTGTTTCATTAACGGTAATTCAAATGAAACAAATTCAACATCTAAACCTCTGTTCTCAATAATAACATTTTAGACAAACTGGTCAGTAATGTGTGAAGCTGGTGATGCTGTTTGTGGAGTTGTTTCATACATACTCCTCTGCTGAGATCTTTTCATGTGTTTTATTTTAGTTGATTTCATCTGAGACTGTGACTGTATTGCATTAATTTTAACTGGTTAGGAATAGCACATCTACACAGCAAAATCCCCAGTGTTAATTTAACACTCTGAGTGTGGACACATACAGACACTGAAGCAGTGCTGAAGATAATTGGTAATTAGAGATAATTCGGTAATTAATGAAGTGATGAATAAACATTAGTATAGACACCTGATGTTAACAAGCAGAATCATCAAAGGAGAAAATCAACATTTTTAAGCAACCATTATAGTGGTCAGTATCTATGTTAAAACAGCCAGTTTTAAAATCATCATTATTTCACCTAGAGTCTAATCTCTGACTTATTTATTTTTTTGTGTGTGTGTTTTTGTTTTTGTTTTTGTTATCAAAACTGCTTGAAAGAAACCTTTCTGAAATGTATAGAAAATACAGGATCTAATGCTGTTGGTTTATAAGACTGTTATAGTCAGTAAAGGAAAAAATAACTCTAGTGAAATAGACTAAGTGAAATAACGATGATGTTAAAACAAGATCATGATCACCTGATGACTGCTGCTCTTGGCTTGTCTGGCTGTTTTAATGTAGATACAGCAGCTAAACTAACTCTAATATTACAGATAAAAGGGTCAAGATCCCAATTAATGCAAACACTGACCACTACATTACATGTTGTGCCATAGATGCAGAGCAAAATCCTCAGTGTTAAATTAACACTGCTCAGTGTTTATATAATCCACACAACATAGAGTGTTCAAATGAACACTGAAGCAGTGTTAAAGTAAATGAGGTAATTAAGAGATTAATTGAGTGATGATTGACCATTATTTAAGACACCTGATCTGACCATATTCTAGGTCATTATAGTGATCAGTGTTTACTTTAGTTGGGCTCTTGATTCTTGAATTTTTAATATTACATTTTATTTGGCTGCTATAACAACTAGACTTTTGCAAAGAGTAAAAGTCATCAGGTGGGGATGGTTATGTTGTAAAGTAATCATTATTTGTCTAGAGTCACTGATTGAGCTCATTTAGAGTTTAGTTATATTTTATCTAATGATTACAATAGCTTTGTGATTCCACAGTGAAAAATATCTGTATTTTATGTTATCTTTGAAAGGATTTCTGATAAGACAAGACAAGACACACACACACACACACACACACACACAAAAAAACATTTATCTTAGGCACACATAGACATTAAGAATCAACACATGAATCTCAACAACGGTGACAAATAGCATAATTTGTTAATGCTGCAATGCATGATGGGAGCCATGGATGAGTTTTGATTGACTCACAACAATGGTAACCATCAAAAAAGCATGTTGTAATGTCACGCTGTTATTGATGTCTGTGTGATGTCTAAATGACAGACCTTTTTAAAATTTTGATTAAAATAAGTTTTAAAAACATCTGTGATTACACTGGAAATTTCAGATCTTATGTGGTCCACAGTGTTTATGTAATCAACTAAAAAAACCTAACCCAGTTATTCAGGTCACTACATGATGACAAAACATAATTATCACCACTGGATGACTTTTGCTCTTTGCAAAAGTCTAGCTGTTACAATCCGGTTACAGCAGACAAATGAAATCTTATATTAAAAATCAGATCAAGAGCCCAACTAAAGTAAACACTGACCGCTATAATGTTGACTTAGAAATTGTGATTCAGGTGTCTTCAATAATGGTCACTCAATGATTCTCACAATACAGTGTTAAATTATCATTAAGTTCATTACTGCTTCAGTGTTACTTTAACTCAATCCCTGAAGATTCTCCAAATAACCCTTTAAAGAACTCATCATCATGAGAAACGTTTCCCTGTTAACATTTCTAACTGAGAAATCCATATTCCTGACATGAGTGCATCCACATCATCCACCAATGAAAAAAGAGCAACAAAATAACAGAATACCATAAAATAAACTGGCAATAAGAGTTGATAAATGTCAGGCAAAAACAACATTAAAATATATTTTCTACACAGCAAAAACGCTCAGTGTTAATTTAACACTCTGAGTGTGGACACATATAGACACTGAAGTAGTGTTAAAATAACACTGAGCAGTGTTGAAGTTAATGAGATAATTAGGTAATTAACAGCTGATGAATAAACATTAGTATAGACACCTGATGATAACAAGCAGAATCACCAAAGGAGAAAATCAACATTTTTATGTCATCATAGTAGTGGTCAGTGTTTATTTTAGTTGAGCTCTTAACCCTTGACATTTTAACATTAGGTTTTACTGTGTTACTGAATTATAACAGCCTGTCAAGCAACTAGCAAAAATCATTTACAGTTGATGATAATGCTTTGACTTAATCACTGTGCAGAGACCTGAATAATTGAGTAAGAGTTACTTTGTTGGTTACATAAACACTGTGAACCGCTAAGATTTGACATTTTCAGTATAATCAGACAGATAACGTATCTTGAGCTTAAAAAAACTGCAAATCAGACACACAGACATCAAGAACCAGCATGATATTCTCAACAATGGTGACCATGCTGTAGCCAATTAAAACTCATCCATGGCTCCCATCATGCATTGCAGCATGAATAAATTATGCTATTTGTCACCGTTGTTGAGATTCATGCACTGATTCTTGATGTGTGTACAAAAAAAAAATTGAGAACGTCAATGAGAACCTCAACAATGCTGACCATCAAAAAGTATGTTACAGTGCATTCTGGGTCCAACCAATCAAAACTCATCTATGGCTCCAATCAGAGTTAATCTGTTTGTCTAAATATGTTGTTTGTAACCGCTGTTGAGATTCATATGCTGGTTCTTGTTGTCACTGTGTGCCTAAATGTTTATGTACTGATGTGTATGTAAAAACATAATCAACACCACCCAATCATATTTTCTCTTAGATTGTCTAGCTATTATAATTCAATGTTAAAAAGTCAAGTGTCCAGAGTCCAACTAAAACAAACACTGACCATCATAATGGTAACTTAAAAATATATTGGCCTGGCATGCAAAACATAGTATTCATTAGCATAGTGTGTTTTTTTTGGTCCAATGAAACCAATATTTTTGTTTAAATTTTACTTAATTTTTTGTGCTATGTTACTAATTATGAATGGTTAATTTGTAGTCATCTCATTTGATTAATTTTAATTCATTTTTATGTCTTTAATTTAATTAATAATACTGCCTGTAACCTGTTGACGCAATATTATTGAGTTAATACAGTGTATCACTTTTTACAGTGTATGGCAGTTCTCATCCTTCTACATTGATGCATTAGCGCCACCATCTGCTTCCGGAGTGCCCCACTCAAAATGAACGATTGAAATCGACTCAAAATATGTTCACAACAGAAACATAAATTAATTGTGTTGTATAAACATGATTCATTTTTTTCATTTCAAAGATCTGTTTTGACCATTTTTTAATAATGTATAAACATTTCCCTATGGATCTGCCCACAGTACAAATTCTCTGTCTGGAGCAGCTTGGTGTTCACTGGAGGATCACACTAGGAACTTTTTAGATCTGGCATTCCTAACACACTATCCTGAACACACAATAGTTTTTCTTGAATGGCCCCAGGGAGGACTTTGCTGTATTCATGGATTGGGTGCTGGACAGGAGAAAATAATGGATTGCAATTCACCATCTGCCCCACTGAGGAGGACATCCCCAGACCCACTCCCAAACCTGAGACCTCCCAGAAGAATAGAAAAGATCAGTGCTGATTTTCTATTATGTGGTACTTCATAAAAATAGACCTGCTAATCTGAGTGCTCAGTCCAATCCAAGTGCGCTCCAACGGTAAAACATTTCCTGATTGGTCTCAACACATCATTCCTACTCGCAACCCATCCACTATACCTGAGAACCAGTTTACATTGGATGAACTTTCAAATGACTTTGGAAAAACAATATGTCATGATCTTGACACAGTCAGAAATAGGAGTTTCTATAGCAGCCAGCCACAACATATAATCTTATTTCATTGGGATTTTTCTCAATATACGTATTGTGCTATGTTGTGTTTGAATCAAGACAGCCAGATGTGCAATAATAAAACTTACATTTAAATGTGTGTTGGCAGTTGATTTTTCATACAAAAACTTTGTATAGTTTGGTTTCTAACCAAAACAAATATCCTATTTGTAGAATTTGTCATATTTCTTATATTCATTGTAAAGCCATGCTTTTAAACATCAAAATTACACCTTTTTGTGTTGGTCAGACAAATGTTTATGAAGTAACATGGTGATAAATTGATGAAAACCACCATGTTCAGGTTTATATATATACTTACTTACAATAGTTCAAATTACAACAGATAGTTCAAATCATAAAATCTAAAATCAACATACTTGAGTTTGTCCAGTCTGTAGTTTGGATGGTTGAGTGTATCAAAGAGCAGATTGACTCCTGAATTTCCTGGATGATTGTAGCTCAGATCCAGCTCTCTCAGGTGTGAGGAATTTGATCTCAGAGCTGAAGACACATAATGACAGCCTTCCTCTGTCACCATACAGCCAGATAATCTACAAATACACAGCAACAACACAGCATCACATTAGTTTGGCACACAGTCGTTCGTGTGTTAGCTGCTATTTTCTGTGGTGTCAGTCACATACAATAATTAAAGTAAACATAAACATTTATACTCCAGTAAAATAAAAATGCACTAAAGAAAAGGATTAAAGTATTTCTACATTGTCACTAGACATGAGGGATGAAACCCTGATGAGGCCTATTTCATTTATCTTACTAAATCACTTTGACAGCCACCAGAGGACACTCTTGACTTTTTTTTCTGGATTTCATTTCCTATCACCCTTTTCTCTACTGATTGTTCCATGACTTTCAGCTGTGTGTCATTTACATTGTTACACATTAAAATATACACAGCACTGCTCAGTGTTAACCCTCTGGTTGTGTTCGGATCCCAGTCATACTCGTGGGGTTCCCGGTCAAAAATGACCGGACTCCAAACAACTGCTTATAAATCTCTCATTATGCTATATTATCACCAAATATTGGATTCTTTTTTGTCAAATTGTTTTCTTTCATGTAGGCCTCAGCCTCAGAGTAGGTACCTCATTTTTTGATTGAAAACATATTTTTATATGCATAATTTTTTACAATATTTAACAAAAAAATATAAAAATGTGCACTTTTTATCACACTAGTGTGTTTTAACGTTTAATCAGGAAGTTTGGTTTTAAATGCTTTTATTTTGTACAAAATTGAAAAAAGTCACACTCGTGGTGTTCCCGGTCAAAAATGACCAGACTCCAAACAACTGCTTATAAATCTCTCATTATGCTATATTATCACCAAATATTGGATTCATTATTTCATTGAGGACTGGTTTTGTGTTTCTATTTGCATCCGATTAATTGTAGGCCTCATTTACCTGAAAGAAGGCACCTCATTTTTTGAGTGAGAAAAGCATTTTTTATGAATTATTTTCATAATTTGAGATAAAAAATTATACAAAATTTGCACTGCTTATCACACTAGTGTGTTTTTATGTTTACTCAGCATGGTTGCTTTTAAATGCTTTTATTTTGTACAACATTGCACAAATTCACATTAGTCAAAAATGGCTGGCCATTGAAAGTGAATGGGGAAGATCACAAAAAGCTTTTTCTTTATTTTGAAATGCTTTTATGTTCTGAAAAGGGGCACAAAGTAAAATGTATGCTGTTCCCTGTTAAATCTGACCATCGTGACATACAAGAAAGAACCCATTAAGATTATTTACATTATAACATTTTATGGAACAAGAAACCAAAACGGTTATATTTCAGTTATATATTTCCTGCACACTGACACTGTCAAACAGAGACAATATCATGGAACAACAAACCTGACCATTGTGACAGAAAACAAAAAAACACATTAGCATTGCCATATAGAGCTTCCAAATGTGGTCTTAGTCAGACATGCAGACATTGAACCTGTTTTGCACATCCACAGACGTACAAATTTGGGTCTTAGTCAAACGTACAGATATTGAACCTGTTTTGCACATCCACAGATGTCCAAAAGGGGTCTTAGATAGACGTGAAGATATTGAACTTGTTTTGCATGTCCATAGATGTACAAATTTGTGTCTTAGACAGACGTGCAGATATTGAACCTGTTTTGCACATGCACAGATGTCCAAAAGGGGTCTTAGATAGACGTGAAGATATTGAACTTGTTTTGCATGTCCACAGACGCACAAATTTGTGTCTTAGTCAGACATGCAGATATTGAACCTGTTTTGCATGTCCAGTAGACTTCTAAAGGTGGTTCTGAACTGACAGACGTTATACAGACATGAGTCCATTTGCCCATAAGTCTTGTCCATTTGTCCTGACACGCTTGCCTGTCGGCATGTGTATCTCAACTACGCAAATTTGGTTCAGGATTACAGCCTTACTCAACTCCTGAAATGACAGTGAATTTTCTAATTCAGCGTTATCATCTTTTCCAATCTGTGAAAGTCTGCCTAGAGGTTGATCAGTTGCTTTGTGATTACAAGGTTGTGCACTATATAAATCTTCATAAAAGCTTAAAACTGAAATTATTTCTTTCTTTTTAGTCATTTCTTTTCCATTTGACAGTTTGAGATACTTTATATTCTTCTTTTCTCTAAAATTCACTTTTTGATCATCACTATGTTGCTGTAACTATGTCTATAGCACAGAGCACTTCCTATTATAACTACTAGAGGTTTAATAATAGATTGTTGCAAGACAAATCCTTTGTTCAATATTTCACTCAGTTCTGGAGAGAAAGTCAGAATACAAAACTCTAAGCCAGTGATGGGACATTGGAAAAGTACAGATCCAAATCTTTTGGGGTCTCACTTGGGAGCCCAATCACCTCTGAGCTTTAGAAGAAAAGGCCAATGAACATTGGTGAGTGGAATTTGCATGCTAAGCCACTGATGGCAGGCATCCACTCATTCAGGTTTATGCTGAAGAGCCGAGCCACAACCCTGCTTCCAGCACAGTCCAGGATTGTGGCAGGAGGATATAATTTCTCTGTTCCCTCCTTCAGGGAATAAGGGTTACCAAAATAACCTATATGTTTCCCCTCAGTCGTTCATTCTGACATCACGTCGAGTGACGTACTTTTGGGGTCTCCTCTGGAAAACGCCATAATACTCAGCCACGTTATGAATTGAGGACAAATGCTGACAGGTAAGTGTGTCAGGACAAATGGCACAATGTGTAACCTGCCCAACACCCTGTAAGCCAATAAGGGCCCACCAGGGGTGCCAGATCTCTCAAGCAACCACTGGGGCATAGACCAGCCTGATGGTTGATGTGCGCTATGGTTGCAGTATTATCTATGTGGACTAGCATGTGTTTGTCCTGGGGTAAAACGAGAATCACTGCTAGCAACTCGAGGCAACTGACGTGCCATTGCAGTCGAGGTCCTGTCCAGGAGCCAGAGGCTGCGTGCTTATTGCATTCGGCACCTCAGCCCATTTTGGAGGCATCTGTGTTGACTACCAGAAGAGTTGACACTTGTCCTAGGAACACTTCTACCCGTAGGGAGACAGGGTCTGACTAGGGTTGAGGGAGCGGCAACATTTTGGGGTAATGCCAAACCGAGGTGTGCTAGAGTGCCATGCTCATCTCAGGATCTGGTTGTGTAGTCAGCATTAAAGCGGTCTCATATGGAGCAGTTGAACAGCGTGATCACAGCAGACACTGTCATATGCCCCAGAAGCCTCTGCAAAAGTTTTAGAAGAACTGCTGTCTTTTGACTGAAAATGTTCAGGCCATTCAGCACTGACTGTGAGCTTGCTCATGAGGTGCACAGTCATGTTGACCGAATCCAGCTCCATACTAAAAAGAGAGAGCTTTGCAGAAGAGGGAGCTAGCTCTTTTCCCAGTTGACCTGAAGCCCTAGATGGCTGAGGTGTTGCAGCACCAAGTCCCTGCGCCTACACAACAAACCTCACGAGTGAGCTAATATAAGCCAGTCGTAGAGTTGAGTATTGGATGCCCTTCAACCATAGCAGGGCAAGGGCACCCTCCACATGCTTAAGGGGAGGACCTTGTACTGATATGCCGACCCTTAACCCCCTGGGGTCGAAGGTGGTGCCGGCGATGCCACTTGCATATTTAGGAACGGTCCTTGTCGAGACATAAATGTACGTATCCTTCAAATTGATGACTGCTAACCAATCCTGGTGACAGCTGCAAGAGGAAATGCACTTCTTGGCTGGAGGGACAGGCTCGATTGTGTTCTTCGCCAGGAGAACTGCAATCTCCGCACACAGGACAATGGCATCTGTGTCAGAGTTAAGAACAAGATTCCCACTGAACCTGGGCAGGCGCCTGATGAATTTAAATCGCATAGATGAGTCCGTCCTGATCAGCCAAAAAAGTAGGCTGGACAGCACTGCAGGCTTCCAGTCTATGCACAAGCGGGATCAATGGAACGGTCACTGATGAACCTGTGGTGGGGCAGCCGAGGAGAAGAAGGTAGCTCAACCCAGGAAGCGGGGCATTCTGAAGTAAGAGAAGCTGCTGAGAGCAGCACTTACCTTCTCCCCCTGTGCCCGTGGTGCTGGTAACATCATACTCCAGCATCCGAATGTGAGAAAGCAAGCGTCACTCATCAACTGACCTGGGTGCAACAGACCCAGGGACAGGAAAATTTGTGTTTTTGAAAGGGTGGGTACCGCTATCCTGGAGGTCAGCAACGGCAGCGAAGTCCCAGCTCCAGCGCAGAAGTCACCTGAAGAGGCAAACTTCTCCATGCCTGGGTAACCTGACTCGGGGCTGCTTCGCAGGGGTTGCACCACTCCTTTACGGCCAACTCAACACCTCTGTTGAGGGGTGGAGCAGGTGTATAGGCTGCAGGGGGGCACCCCCGTCGACAAACAAACAAAGGCTTTGTTAGATCACCTCTGTCTGTTTAGTACTGTTGAGAACATCTGGGCAAAGTTCTCGATAGTGTCACCGGAAAGGCCGACCTGGGGCTACGAATGAGGAGTCGATATTCTGTGGGGGTTTAGCTGGCAGAATAATCAGACTGTGTTCCTCAGGTCTCTCTTGCTTCTAACCAGGGCAGCTGAAGAGGTCTTAGAGGCAGCTGAACTGGCATGGGTATCAGACAAGAGAAGCCTCATCACGAATGAGAGGCATAACCGATGCATAGCCATGGTTATGCATTGCAATGAACACATAAACCATCCACAAACGCAATCTCAGCATGTTCATGGCCGAGGCATGAGAGACAGTGATCGTGTCAGACGCGATCATCCAGAAAGACACTCTCAACGACTGTGTAAGAAATTTGCTCTTTTAGGCTGGTTGCCCAAGGAAAGAACAGTGGCACAACAGTGCACTCGGTCAGGAACTTTGCTGGACTGCAGGTGAGAAAACTCTTCTTTCTTACAACCAAGAACAGATTTCTTCTTCTTCTATTAAGGCTTGCTCAGCAGCGGATCAGCTCTGAGGCAGAAATCTGAATGAGTGGATGCATGTCGCCATCTTGTATACCCATATGTACGGGGTAGTGGCTTAGCATGCAAATTCCACTTGCCACTGTGCATTGGCCTTTTCTTCTAAAGCTCAGAGGTGATTGGGCTCCCAAATGAGACCCCAAAAGATTTGGATCTGTACTTTTCCAATGTCCCATCACTGGCTTAGAGTTTTGTATTCTGACTTTCTCTCCAGAACTGAGTGAAATATTGAACAAAGGATTTGTCTTGCAACAATCTATTATTAAACCTCTAGTAGTTATAATAGGAAGTGCTCTGTGCTATAGACATAGTTACAGCAACATAGTGATGATCAAAAAGTGACGTTGGTGAAATAAAACTTTAAAAATCTTCCTCTATTACACATTTGAACATTTGAGTCATTGACTGAACACTATTGAGTCAATGACTAAAGTTACACAAAGTAACACAAATTACAATTACAAAGGTTCAGGTAGTATCATGATTATTGGAGATTTTTAACAGATGATTGAAAAGAGGCCTTTATCTAAAGTCATTACTTCAGACTTATGCGCCCTCTAGAAGCTTGCATTCTGCAAGTGAATGGTGCATTATTGTGCCATCCCAAAGAGGCACAAAATCACTTTCATGGATTTTTACATTAAATATACCCTCCTGGTGGAATGACCTGCCCAACTCACTCCGAACAGCTGAGTTCTTAGCCATCATCAAGAATTGGCTAAAAACATATATTTTCCATTTTATTTGACCTTCTAACTCTATCACACTCTTTTCTAATTATATATATATATATATATATATATATATATATATAATTTTGACTTGTACTTTATTCATTTACTTACTGCTTGTTTTCTTAAAAAAAAAAAAACACTAGTTTCTCTATACAGTTAACAAAAAAGCAAAAGGAAGGCATCTAACACAAGCTTTCTTTTTCCTTTTTATTCTATTTTCTCTTTATTTATTATATAATATTATTTATTATATGAAAAATCCCTTGCTACATGTACTGCATTACACTAAATGAGGTTTGTCATAGAACTTGCATATTATTGCTCTTTTGCTGATTTTGATTGCTTCCATTGTCCTCTTTTGTAGGACAAAAAGTGCCTGCTAAATGTAAATGCACAAATATCTTTAAAAAAAATCATGCCTGCAAATGTTGTTTTTGTTTTTTGTTCTTGTAAATTCCATTGAGATCAGATGCCATATTTGGTGACAAAATCTAATGTTTATTGTTTATAGTGACAGCATTTTTAACTTATTTCATGAAAAAGCATTTACCTCAGTATCTCCAGCTGACAGTTTGGACTCTTCAGTCCATCAGAAAGAAGCTTCACTCCAGAATCCTGCAGGTCATTGTTACTCAGGTTCAGCTCTCTCAGAACAGAGTTTGAGGATTGGAAAACTGATGACAAACTCTCACAAGACTGAGCAGTGAGATTGCAAATGGATAATCTGAATAAAACAAAACACAAAGTAATTGCATTCTGTTAGTGCATTTTTTAGAAATCAATACAAGTAATCAAGTATGTGAAATTCAAACCTCAATATCTCCAGTTTACAGTTTCTCTTCAGTCCATCAGAAAGAAGCTTTACTCCTGAATCCTGCAGGTCATTGTTACTCAGGTCCAGCTCCCTCAGCACTGAGTTTGAGGATTGTACAACTGATGACAAACTCTCACAGGACTGAGCGGTGAGATTACATACAGACAATCTGAACATGTAAAACAAAATAATTGCATACAGCATATATCTTAGTGGTATGAATTTTATTATTTAATGAAACATATCAGTTGAGTATTTTAAACTCAAACCTCAGTATTTCCAGTTTACAGTTTCCCTTTAGTCCTTTAGAAAGAAGCTTCACTCCTGAATTCTGCAGGTCATTGTTCATCAGGTCCACCTCTCTCAAGACACAGTGTGAGGATTGTAAAATAAATAACAAACTTTCACAAGACTGAGTGGTGATATTACATCCACATAGCCTGTGTAAAAAACAGAACAAACAGCAATATTAATGTATTTATCTGGAACATAAATACCAAAACGGTCCAATTAACACTGTTCATTGTTTACATGAATCCAATCGAGTGTTGCAATTCTGCATGTGATGAGATAATTAAGTGATTATTAATTAACTAATGATTGAACATTAGTGATGAAACCTGCTGTTAAACAAGCAGAATCACTAAAGGAAAGAAAAACAAGAAGAGACAAGCAGAAACACATGAGGAGCACACATGAAGTGATCAACATGGGGTAAATGTAAAACAAGTAAATTGTTAAAATATCTTTGTGGAAAATATGCATGAAATATAAACTTGACTTTAACATATCCTTTATGCTTAGAAATAAAATTAGAAAAAAAAGAAACATTTAGTTTTAGAATTCAACCTAAGGCAATTAAAACCAAAAGTATAACACCAGTAACAGGCTATTATTAATTAATAGTACATGCTTTGTAATGCTAAAAAAAACAGAATCTTTAGTCTGTAATCATCATGCAAACATGACATATCAAGCATACAGTAGTTCTTCATATGTTTTTCATTGCATTGTGCTACAAATCCATTTCCTATGTAATTATGTACTTGACAGATGTGTTTAACATTGCCCTCAAGCCTCACATCTTTTGCAGAACCTTGTGCAAGAAACTATTTTCTAAACATACGGCACTCAAGTTAAGGGAAGTTCAACTCACATCTTATAACTTCACGTTTTTCCCATTCCACTGCCCACGTCTCATGTTTTTCAATGCAAGGACTATCAATATGTTCTACACCATGGTCCTTCATAGAGCTTGTCACATGTGAGCAGTTCATCATGTGCGCCATCATGCACTCTTATAATTTTTTCCTCCTAACAGTCACTGGCATTGTGAATATTTAATTGTAATGTTTGTTAATATTTTTATTAAAGGTTGACTTCTTAATAATAAAATAATAAAAATAAATATAATACAAATATCTGAAATCTGATAAAATCTCCTAGATATACTATATGCCATATATCAGGGGTTTTCCAACTGGGGTCCAGGCAGTGCCAAGGGGGTCCGTGGAAATTTTTGGAGTAAAAACTCTTATGTTCTTCACTTCTCTATCTGCATTGCATCAGTAGGCTCTGTCATTCAGAAACACATCTTTTCATATCAGTGCTATTCTGATGACCCTCAACTCTACCTCACTAGGGGTGGGCGTTATACCAGTATTAACGTGACTACCGGTATTATGTCATGCCATGATTTGGATTTTGCTATACTGTGGATACCGTTACATTTTCATGAATGTAACATGATAGGCTTTTACATGTATTTTGGCTGATCTCTTATCCGAAACTGCACAGAAACTGTATTATAATAATTTCCCAAAATGTAATTTTTGTGAAAATATTACTAAGTCTGTAATTGGTCGCTAACAGGCCAGAGCTGCTGAAGACGGACACAAAGAGAAATACTGTAGCAGGCAGCACTAAATAAATATTCAATAAATATTGAACTGGGGGTAGGTGGTTAATATGAACAAATCTCTGAAGGGAACTGTCTTCAGAAACGTTTAGATGACATTATCTTTTTCTCTTACCTCCGTGTTCGTAAGCACAGCACAGAGAGCAGCTTTGTTTACAGCAGTAATCAAAGAAACACTATTTTGAGAATGTTCTATAAGAGCCCTCTGCTGTCATTAAGTGAATTTGCATGCCTATTTGCTGTTTTTCTTTTGCGCAGGTGTCTTATGTAGCATACACAGTAAAATCCCCAGAGTTAAATTAACTCTGCTCAGAGTACATTTGGTCCCACTCCAAAGAGAGTTAAAATAACACTGAAACATAGTTAAAAATAACACTGAAACAGTGTTGAAGTTAATGAGATAATAAGGTGATGATTGAGCATTATTAAAGACACCTGATGTTAACAAGCAGAATCACCAAAGAAGAAAATCAACATTTTTATGTCACCATCACAGCAGTCAGTGTTTACTTTAGCTGTGCTCTTAACCCTTGACTTTTTAACATTAGGTTTTATTTGGTAGCTGTTCCTGAATTATAACAGCCTGGCAAGTAAATAACAAAAAGTCATTAAGAGCTGATGATGATTTGACTTAATCACTGGGTAGAGACCTAAATAATTAAGTTAGGGATACTTTGTTGGTTACATAAATTCTGTGAGTAACATACAATTTGACATTTTCAGTATAATCCGACAGATGTCTTTGAAACGTATCTTGATCAAAAACTTTAAAAAACCTGTAAATTAGACACACAGGCATCAAGAACCAGTCTGATATTCTCAACAATGGTGACCATGTTGTAGCCAATCAAAACTCATCCATGGCTCCCATCATGCATTGCAACATGAATAAATTATGCTATTTGTCACCGTTGTTGAGATTCATGCGCTGATTCTTGATGACTGCCTGTGCCTAAAATACTTTTTTTTTTTTGTCAGAATGCCTTGAAAAAAATCCTTCCAACATTCATGAAAAATACAGATTTTATCACTGTGGAACCAAAAGGCTATTAGTTAGTGGAAGAAGGCAGGTGCAGAAGTGTAGAGAATTTTGTTTTCGCCAACCTAGGGAGGTGAAATAGTGTAGTGATGGGTACTCGCATCATATATTATGTTATGATTCTTGGGTCATGTGTCAATTCATGTGTGGTTATGAGTACATCACACAAGAAAGATTGGTGGGATCTCTAACTTGTAGAACCTATAACTGTATCATCAACACAAGGAAGACACAAGTTTAACAAAAGATAAGTAATCAACAACTACTAAAAGAATACCATGAATGAAAAAAGAAAAAAGTGCATAAAATGGAAGTGATTATGTTGGGTGTTGCTATGTCAGAGCTATGTTATCCTTAATGATAAACTATTGCTACTCTAAAACAAATCAGCTACCTAATATCTAATGTAAATTAGAAAAATATACTGATAATGTACTACAATGCCAAGGTCTCTGGGAGAGGTTTGGAAGTGATATTTACATTCTCTGTGGTTTAGTGAGCAGTACGGTGGTGACTTCTTCCACTGGTTGTGCTGGTAGCAGTACTGTGAGAATGGAACATGATTCTGTTTCAACATCCCTGAACATGAAGCGCTGTAAGATGCTGATATCCTGCTGATATGCTGTCCACTACAGAAGTGTCAATGTCTTGAACTTGATGCAAGCTGCAACCAGTAGCCAGTGCAGGGAGATAGGTGTAACATAGGCTCTTTTTGGGCTTGTTGAAGACCAGTCGTGCTGCTGCATTCTGAATCATTTGTAGAGGGTTTGGTTATGCATGATGGAAGTCCAGCCAGAAGAGCATTGCTGGAATCCAGACTTTGAAATAACAAGGGCCTGGACAAGAAGTTATGCAGCATGCTCCGTTAGAAAGGGCCTGATCTTTCTTTTGCTGTGCAATGCAAAACTGCAAGATTGAGCAGTTTTTGCAATGTGCTCTTTGAAAGTCAGCTGGGCATCAAAGATTACACCAAGATTTGTAACCGAACTTGATTGGGTAATTGTTGATGAACCTAACTAGATGGTGAAATCGTGCTGTATAATTGGAGTTGCAGGGAAGACAAGAAGTCTTTGCCAGGTTGAGCTGTAGATGATGTTATTTTATACAGGCCGAGATGTCCACCAGGCAGCCTGAGATCCACGCAGCTACCCTTAGATCATCTGGTTGAAATGAAAGTTAGAGCTGTGTGTCATCAGCATAGCAATGGTAGGAGAAGCCATGTGATTATATGGTTTCCAGTGATGTAGTATATAAAGAATAGAAGGGCACGAAGAACTGACCCTTGAGGAACCCCAATGACCAGTTGATGTGCTTTGAATACCAGAAAAAGATGAAAGGAAAGACTGATACATACTCAGGTCTGGAGCCTTTGATTTGTGCCATTTTCTCTCTGCTGCCCTAAGTTTGGAACTATGCGCACAATGAACATCACTTAGCCAGGGGTTAGAAGGGGCAGCCCCTGTTGCAATACAATTGCGTGTGCAAATTATGTCAAGTTTGTTGCCTGATTTGTGAATGCTTGTAGAGGTAATGCATTTGAAATCAAATGAAGTGAAATGAGTGAATGGAAGTCTACAGCATAAGGCTTGTCCACATGAATGCTTAAGTCACCAAAGACTATAAGTGGACTGCCATTCTCAGGAAATAAGGACAATAATACGTAAACCAATCCAGTTTCTCTAAAAAGGTGCCCAGTTAACTCAGAGGGCAGTAAATTACCACAACATGGAGTTTTATAGTTGTTATAGGCCATATTCAAAACCACACACTTCCATACTATTTAGTAGGCAAAAAGCAGTAGGTGAAGGAAAAGTATGCATAAAATATCAATACCCACAAAAGAGTAGGTGGATGGAGCACTATTTCTCATAAGATTCAGGCATATGTATACTTAAATGCATCTTTTTCATATTTTCACTGTTTGCCTAAAGCCACCAGGCAGCTGTGAGCCCAGGTGCGAGGTACCTTCCATCACTGCTTGCAGCTTTAACCCTCTGGCCCTCTTGTATATTTAAAAATTGTAAAAATCGTAGCTTCATCGGAATAAGCCGAGGGGCAGCCATGGCCTAATGGTTAGGGAGTCTGACTTGTAAACGAAAGGTTGCGAGTTCGAGTCCCAGGTCCGGCAGGGATTGTCGGTGGGGGGAGTGATTAATCAACGCTCTCTCCACCCTCAATACCACGACTGAGGTGAGACCCTTGAACTGAACCCCAAACTGCTCCCCGGGCGCCGCAGCGATAGCAATATGGCTGCCCACTGCTCCGGGTGTATGTTAACGGTGTGTGTGTGTGTGTTCACTGCTGTGTGTGTGCACTTGGATGGGTTAAATGCAGAGCACAAATTCCAAAGATGGGTCACCATACTTGGCCACACGTCACGTCACTTTCATAAGATGACATTTGGTGACTTTTGTCACATTAGCAATGTGAACACACACAAAAAACTTGGAAATGATTCTGATATTTTAAAGGGTCCAAAAAAAAATAGTCACACTTGCCTTCTTCGCAGTCAAAAATGACCGACATATGAAATTAATGGGAAATACCAAAAAATATGAAAAATCAAATAATCTTTTGGTGGTACAAACTACAAATCAGCTACTGTGCAGAAAAAGTGCACAGCAGTCAAGGGGTGACACTCTAAAATATCAAGAGTACAAAACTGACAGCCACATGCGCACACACGCAAAAAGCCTCCGTATGTGTGTATATATGGAGCTATACACGTTTTTAATTTTTGGAATATTTTTGGAATAATTCTCAGTTCAAAAAAATGGATTTTAAATGCTTTTACTCTATTTTAATATGAAATGTTGAATTTATTGAAAAATAATATATAAATAATTAAATACAAAAATATATATTAATTTCAATAAAAAAATAGCTTATTAAAATTTTATAAATATTGTATAGTATCATAAAATCTGCTCAAAATTCTAAATAATAATCAAAAAATATTATTGATCAAAAATATATTGCATTGATTTTCCTGAAAAAAAAGAAAAGTTACATTTCAAGGCATCTGTCATTTTTGACCGCGAAGAAGGTACGTGTGACTCCCAAACGAAGAGGGCCAGAGGGTTAATTAATAATATTTTTGTTATTTATTGATGTCATTTTAGATGCTGCAATCTCTTGTTACATTTCTCAAAAGTAAATATACAAATAAGTAAATAAATAAACCAACTGTTAACCTGAACAATACAAAATAATTATTTTGTTATTTATGTAATATTTATGTAATTTAATGCACAGTTATGCTACCTGTGCATTAAATTATTTAACGCATGACAGAAGCAAAGAACCACCCAACGTGATTTTAATTAATTATCGAGAGAGAGAGATGTGTGGCATGTGTGAATTGCATCTGTGTCTCATTTTGCAAAAGTTGAGCTGTGAGTTATGTTACTTCACAACATCACTTTTACCCCCTAGTTGCTGAGAAATAAAAATGTAGCAATTCAGTATCGAAGCTATTATATGAAAAAAAACTTGCGTACATTTGTACATAAATATTTCTGTGTGAGCGCAATTACTGATCTATGTCTTCTGAGTATAATGTGTGCGGTTGTGTGTCAGTGAAAGCAGGGAAACAATATAGTAGTAATATAAAGTTAGTAGCAAAGAAACATTTTATGTGAACCAAACACCAACATCTTATCTAAGGAAAAAGGCAATTTGAATTAATCGCCTGCGTTAACGTGCTAATTTTGACACCAATAGTATAAAGTTAATGTTTTAATTTTAGCACATGAAAAATATTTAACGCAATTAACAATTGGGCAGGGCTAGGTTTGGCCACCCATTCACAACTGCTAAAGAAATAGGTTTATTTAGATACACAGTGTCTTTACAAGCACATCAAATGGGAGACTTTTCAGACGCATGCTCCAACTTCACTTTAGCACCATACACGAGCTCAAACGAGCACGAACAGTACCGGTGACGAAAAGCTTCAATAGAACAACAAAGATTAATTGGGATTCAATTCAGGAAAAATGTGTATTAGTCAGAAAAAAATAGCTTTTTTAATCGATTGACACCACTACTTTATACATTATGTTCCCTTTTAATTTTAAATTTGACTGAAATGTGTTGTTAAAGCTCAGCAAATGTCTTGACCGGTGACATGATCAGGTATTGTTAGCTTTTTTTTCCTCACCCCCTTCCCTCTCCACTTCATCTTCCAAATATTCCAGTAGGTCGGACTCCAGCATTTCACTGCTGCACAGAAAACTGGAGTGTGAGTTCTTCTTATGAAGTTGTGGTGTGAACAAGAAAAGGTCTGAGATCACTTCAGTGCTGAAGATTTCCAAGTAAATAACCAGGTTCTCTTTTAAATCCACTATATTTTGGACTTTCTGCTGGTTCCCTTTCTGGTTCACTGGGTTTGGCTTCTTTAAAACAAACTATATGTGAAAACAGCCTTAATCTTTTAGCATTTTTTTTACCATTGACACAGCCACACTGATGGCTCTGGGGGCGTGGTTGTATGCCCTGTGTCTGTGCTATGCTTGTCTCCTGTCTGAGTGGCTAATATAATAGTACTAATAGGCTAATAGTACTTCAGTTGTGAACTGTGTCTGAAGGTAGTACCTGTTCTTGTTTAGCTGACTTGTTAAGCTAAAAATAAGTATAAAATCTTATATTCTTTTGGATTTTATTTGTATATTGTTGTGGGTTAAACTTTCATTCATTTCATTCATAAGCCAGTGCTACCTATCTCCTTAGGTTAAACTTACTGTTCTTTTGCTTTTGCAAAAAAAACTGTATATTGATATTGGTATCATCTTCACTCTGTGACAGAGGACTGAAGTGTGTTCTTGCTGCTTTTTTATTATTATTTATGCTTTTCTTTGTTTTACTTCCCCTCTTAAACCCCTAGACAGGAGGGGAACATAACAGGCCCCCACTGCAAATGTTTACTAATATACAGGCTTGGGAGGATTACTTTAAAAATGTATTCCGTTACAGTCACAAGTTACTTGATGAAAATGTATTCAGCAACGTAATCCAAGCACCACAATATAATGTATAATGTATAATACTATAATGAGTAATGTAATCTGATTACTTCAAGGTCACATATGTAAATACAGGTGCTGGTCATATAATTAGAGTATCATCAAAAAGTTGATTTATTTCACTAATTCCATTCAAAAAGTGAAACTTGTATATTATATTCATTCATTACACTCAGACTGATATATTTCAAATGTTTATTTCTTTTAATTTTGATGATTATAACTGAGAGCTAATGAAAATCCCAAATTCAGTATCTCAGAAAATTAGAATATTACTTAAGACCAATACAAAGAAAGGATTTTTAGAAATCTTGGCCAACTGAAAAGTATGAACATGAAAAGTATGAGCATGTACAGCACTCAATACTTAGTTGGGGCTCCTTTTGCCTGAATTACTGCAGCAAAGCGGCGTGGCATGGAGTCGATCAGTCTGTGGCACTGCTCAGGTGTTATGAGAGCCCAGGTTGCTCTGATAGTGGCCTTCAGCTCTTCTGCATTGTTGGGTCTGGCATATCGCATCTTCCTCTTCACAATACCCCATAGATTTTCTATGGGGTTATGGTCAGGTGAGTTTTCTGGCCAATTAAGAACAGGGATACCATGGTCCTTAAACCAGGTACTGGTAACTTTGGCACTGTGTGCAGGTGCCAAGTCCTGTTGGAAAATTAAATCTGCATCTCCATAAAGTTGGTCAGCAGCAGGAAGCATGAAGTGCTCTAAAACTTCCTGGTATACGGCTGCGTTGACCTTGGACCTCAGAAAACACATTGGACCAACACCAGCAGATGACATGGCACCCCAAACCATCACTGACTGTGGAAACTTTACACTGGACCTCAAGCAACGTGGATTCTGTGCCTCTCCTCTCTTCCTCCAAACTCTGGGACCCTGATTTCCAAAGGAAATGCAAAATTTACTCTCATCAGAGAACATAACTTTGGACCACTCAGCAGCAGTCCAGTCCTTTTTGTCTTTAGCCCAGGCGAGACGCTTCTGACGCTGTCTGTTGTTCAAGAGTGGCTTGACACAAGGAATGCAACAGCTGAAACCCATGTCTTGCATACGTCTGTGCGTAGTGGTTCTTGAAGCACTGACTCCACTCTTTGTGAATCTCCCCCACATTTTTGAATGGGTTTTGTTTCACAATCCTCTCCAGGGTGCGGTTATCCCTATTGCTTGTACACTTTTTTTCTACCACATTTCCTTCCCTTCGCCTCTCTATTACTGTGCTTGGACACAGAGCTCTGTGAAAAGCCAGCCTCTTTTGCAGGGACCTTTTGTGTCTTGCCCTCCTTGTGCAAGGTGTCAATGGTCGTCTTTTGGAAAACTGTCAAGTCAGCAGTCTTCCCCATGATTGTGTAACCTACAGAACTAAACTGAGAGACCATTTAAAGGCCTTTGCAGGTGTTTTGAGTTAATTAGCTGATTAGAGTGTGGCACCAGGTGTCTTCAGTATTGAACCTTTTCACAATATTCACATTTTCTGAGATACTGAATTTGTTTTTTTTTATTAGTTGTCAGTTATAATCATCAAAAATTAAAAGAAATAAACACTTGAAATATATCAGTCTGAGTGTAATGAATGAATATAATATACAAGTTTCACTTTTTGAATGGAATTAGTGAAATAAATTAACTTTTTGATGATATTCTAATTATATGACCAGCACCTGTATATATAGAATTAAATAATATAATCAAAAATACATTTATTTTAGACATGATGCAAAATATAAAATATTTAAGAAAATGCCATGTAGTTGTAACTAAATGTTCTGCTCATATAAAACCAGAACACAACAGAAAAGTTTCCGCAACAGAAAAAGAAACTGAATACGGATTTGCAGTTTTTCCCCCTCAAACAAATATAATAAAAACATGCACTGTATTATGTTAACATTAATCAATGCAAAATTATTGATTGATCAGCGCCCGCTCTATGTAACATCAGACACAACTAAATGTTTTTCTTAGGAGATCTGGAATGCTTATACACTTGAAAAGATTAAAGCTTTTCTGCAAAGTACAAAAGGAATGAAGGGAGTTCAAGTAGAAGATTTCTTTCCTGATCAGGAATTGTTTATTGAGTCAGCAAGAGTGTCAATGAAAGAAAAGGGGATGGGGGGTCTCACAGATCAAGACATATAGGCTGAAGAAAATGGTTCAAAAGTGAAGATCAGCCATGTTGCATGATGAAAAAGCAATGCCCTAAATTTTTCTTTGTTCTCTGTTAAATTCTTGTTTTTGTTATGCTCAGCCTCTTTTTTCACTCACATATGAGTCATTTAAGGCTGGGCAGTTTGTATTTCAATGGTGCAAGGGTCCACAGAAAAAGAGCAATGCTGCTTGAATTAAGAAAGCAAAAAAATATTGAGGTCATATTTGTTTAACATGAAAATACATGGAAGATGGAATGGGAAGGAGAGGTGATTATGAGACTAATATCAGTGGAAGTGTAGCTATTTTATTAAGGAAAACTTTCTTTTGAAGTGGAAAATATAGTTGAGGGACAGTTGTTGAAAATACAGGCAAAGTTCGAAAATTTTAGTGCTGTATTTATAAATGTGTATGCTTGGGAGTCTTGGGAGGCAAAAGGTTTTTGATTTTAAATAAAATTAGAGATGTAGCAGAAAATTGCAAGTCTGAAGAGTTTTTATTTATTGGGGGTGACTTTAACTGTACAGAAAATAATAGCATTGATAGGAAGAGATAGCCAGTTGCTTTTAATAGGGTCTACCTAAGGTTCCGGAAGGAATAAATGTTAAACTGGAAAAACCTTTTACGAAAGGTGAATAGTATGATGCCCTAAAAAATAGAAATAAACCCTTAATAAACTTATTTTGGCAATGTTCATCAGATGATAGAATGTCGTTTTGGTAATGTTACATACATGAGCTTTAAAATTAAAATCTGAATCAAAGACTCATCACATTTTTTGCAACTTTGCTTCCTAGTATATTTCATTTAGGAGTCAATTTCTCTCTCTGCACTTTTGCTCCAATAATCAAAGCTTCAGTAATATCTTGGTTGAGCTGTAAGAAATTTTGTGACATCCAGTCCTTTATGTCTTGGATGCAATTTGTAAGCGAGTCAAGTTGAACAGGATAATCAGGAGACACGGATATATACAACTGTGTCATCAGCATAACTACACTGAAAAAAAAGATCTGTTAAATGTACATCGGTTGATTTATTGTGTTCTCTCAACATAATTTATATGTTTATGTCACTCCCTCGAATATGGCTTCTATCTCATATGGCTTTCTATCACAAAACATGTCTTAGAAAATTTTAATCAATATATTGTTTTCTCTGAAAGAGTAAACAGGTTAATTTTCACATCATTTTAAAGTAAATATTCTAGCCTAAAATGAATACTCAAAAGCCTTGTTCAGGACTATTCAGTATAGGTTTTATGGTCTTATTTCAGCTACATTTGTTTTCTCTTACTTACTAATTAAGAGTAACTTACTTACTAAACTTAGTATGTGCATTTTTTTTTTTCCAAAAAAATGCAAACATGTACATCCATCTTGCTCACATATTATTCTTACATCTATGGAGCATTATTTTGCTCCAAACTATAAAAGTGAACAAGTGTAAATGGAATCATTTTTTACAAATCAGATTAATATCCGATTAGAGAAAACACATTAAGTAGTGACCAGGTGTAAACAGGCCTATAGTGTCATAATACTCATATGAGAAACACATAATTCTTATATCAATAATGATATATAAATAAAAATTTATTTGACGGATTAGTTTGTGTCTACAGACTAATCTGTATCTTTTGCGATGACATGAATGATATTACTCACAGAGCTTTTCTGCAGTTGATCACAGCTGGTATCAGTCTTCTTCTTCCCTCAGACGAAGTGTTGAATTTCAGGAGGTCAAGCTCATCCAGCACCTCTTCTGACATCTGAAGCATGTAGGCGATTGTTGAGCAGTGAGACGGAGAGAGTTTCTCTTCTGAGTGTTTGTCTGATTTCACAAACTCCTGAATCTCTCTGGACAGAGTCTGATCTTTCACTTCCAGTAGGCAGAGAAAAAGATTGATTGATCTATCAGCTGAGATATTATTATTATCATCATCATCATCATCATCATCATCATCATTTCTCTTGATCTTCTCTTTAATGTACTGTGTGGTTCTCCTGATGCTCTCTGAGCTGTTCTCTGTGTGTTTCAGTAGATCCTGTAAGAGTCTCTGATTGGACTCCAGTGAGACGCCCAGCAGGAACCGTAGGAACAGATCCAGGTGTCCATTCTTACTCTTGAGGGATTTATAAACTGTTGTTTCTAGTATCATATACAATGGGTTTGTCTCATATCTGTACTTCTTACATTTAGAACCCAGAAACCACTGCAATGTCTTCATGTTCTGCATCAGATGGCAGTGAAACAGATATAAAGCAGCAAGAAACTCCTGAAAGCTCAGATGAATGAAGCTGTAGACTTTCAACTGATGAATCACAGATTCCTCCTTAAAGATCTCAGTACAAATCCCAGAATACACTGAGGCATCAGTGAGGTCTATGCCACTCTCAATCAGGTCCTCCTCATAGAACATCACATTGCCCTTCATCAGCTGCTTGAAAGCCACTTCAGCAAGCTTCACAATCACTTCTCTGTTGGACTGCAGGAGCTTCTCTGGATCTCTCTCTTCATACTTCTGGTTCCTCATGTTGATCTGAATCAGCAGGAAGTGGATGTACATTTCAGTCAGAGTTTGAGGGATTTCTGCACTCAGATCTTCTTTCAGGAGCTTCTGAAGCACAGTGGATGAGATCCAGCAGAAGACGGGGATGTGGCACATGATATTGAGGCTTCTTGCTCTTCTGATGTGTGAGATGATTCTGCTGGCTTGATGCTGGTCACTGATTCTCTTCCTGAAATATTCCTCCTTCTGAGGCTCATTGAATCCCTGAATTTCTGTCAGACGGTTGATGTATTTGGAGGGGATCTGATTGGCTGCTGCTGGTCTGGAGGTGATCCAGATGAGAGCAAAGGGAAGCAGCTCTCCTTTCATGAGGTTTGTCATCAACACACTCACTGATGAAGTCTCAGTCACATCAGAAACTTTCTGATCATCTGAAAACATCAGTGTGATTCTGCTTTCATCCAGACCATCAAAGATGAACACAACTTTACACTCCTCATAAATCTTTGAGTCCAGATCTTGAAGTTCAGGATGAAAGTCCAGCAGAAGTCTGTGAAGACTGTACTGATGATCTCGGATCAAGTTCAGCTCTCGAAATGTAAGCACAAACATGAAATCTACATCTTGATTGGCATTTCCCTCGGCCCAGTCCAGAATGAACTTCTGCACAGAGACGGTTTTTCCGATTCCAGCAATGCCTTTAGTAAGAACAGTCTTGATAGGGTCTTTCTCCTCTTGTCCTGGTTCAGTGGAGGCTTTAAAAATGTCATTGCAGTAGATTGGAGTGTCTTGTGTGTGTTTTGTTCTAGCTGTTTTCTCCATCTGTAAAACCTCATGCTCTTCATTCACTCCTTCACTCTCTCCTTCTATGATGTAGAGCTGTGTGTAGATGCTGTTCAGGAGGGTTTGAGCCTTGTGTAAATTGATTCCCTCATAAAATCTTTCATACTTGATCTTCATGCTTGTTTTGTACTTATCTTTGACTCTCTGTAGCTGATCATCTGGTTGGTGGGAATCCAGCTGCAGGTCTCCAGTCTGATCATCTCTATCCATACAGCAGAAACAAGAGGAACAACACAAAGGATGAATGAGTTTGAAATGAAAGATCTTCTGGTAAAGACACAATAAACAGCTCTAATACAGACCCAGAATGTTTTAATGCAGAAAATCTTAGATCAGCTAGATCCAGATGAATTTTTCACATATAATTTGAGTCACTCCATGTTCAAACACTGAGACTGAAATCCTCTGAATTGCAGAAAACTCAAACCAGATTCACAAAAACCCTGGACACACAGCTAATGACAGTAATTGATAAATCTGGCTCATATTCAGGTGAGAGCGCTCTATAGGATGCATTTACACTTGGCATTAACATGCGACATGTATCCGCATATTGTCCGCATACATGTTAAAAATACAAATGTAAATGGGCTTATGAATGGAATGTTATCCGATCACAGTGTCCTGGTCTAGAGGTAGTTGAGGACGCACTGTGATTGGACCTCAATGTAATGTAACCACAAAGATGGAAGAAGGTACCTGAAAGTTGTGTAACCAGCTTAAAATGAACTTGTTTTTAGTTTTATTCAATATTTTGGTTATTTTCAGTTATGTGTTTGAGCAGCATGTCATCATTGTCCAGCAGATGGCAGTAGTGGTGCTGCAGAGAGGTGAAGCTAATATAGTTTTCAGTAACAAGAAAAACGCAACTGAACGATAGTAAGCTAAGCTCTACGCAAGGGATGAAGCACACAGAGTTAAATCTAAAGGTTTTTAGAGCTATTTTATTAGTTTCCACTTAGAAATCATCTCTTATACGGTATCACAAAGAAAGAGGCATTTTATTACTGACAAGGATTGGTGGACTTTGTTCTGCTTCTTTGACGGAAACACTGCAAGAGCTCTGATTCTAATTTTGAAAGCATTTTTTTATTTTAATTTTTGAATTAAAAGGACATTACAACACTGAACATTGGTTCTATACTAAAAACACACTGATTTCTGAGTTACAAGGGATATTGTGTTTCTAACTAAATACATTGTAACGGGGAAAAACAGTCATTCTTGTTTTATGGGTTATTGTTAAATAAATGCCGGCTATATATACGCATATATATATATTTTGAGTGACTGCAGCAGTTCAATCAGCTGCATGTTTGTACTCACACAGGGTCAGAGGTCACAAATTCTTCACTGATGTTTAAATACTGTCTCTTGTCTCCAGCACTGGTTATAATCTCACCTGGGGTTAAAGGTCACTGATCCAGTGCTGAATTGTGGGGGTTTGTTCATGGATGCATCACTCCTCATAGACACACAGCTGGGCTCTGGAGATGCTGATCTCTTGTTTTCAGTCTCACTAGAGAAACACATCAATAATTCACATTATTTCTCTTTCTCACTGATGCTTATATTCTTACAATAGTGTCTCTTGTCTCCAGCACTGGTTATAATCTCACCTGGGGTTAGAGGTCACTGATCCAGTGCTGAATTGTAGGGGTTTGTTCATGGATGCATCACTCCTCATAGACACACAGCTGGGCTCTGGAGATGCTGATCTCTTGTTTTCAGTCTCACTAGAGAAACACATCAATAATTCACATTATTTCTCTTTCTCACTGATGCTTATATTCTTACAATAGTGTCTCTTGTCTCCAGCACTGGTTATAATCTCACCTGGGGTTAGAGGTCACTGATCCAGTGCTGAAGTTAAGGGATTCTTTCATGGATTTGTCACTTCTCATAGACACACAGCTGGGCTCTGGAGATACTGTTCTCTTTCTCTTTCTTCTAGTGATAGAAGAGAGAGAATGTTCAGGACCTCAAGGTTAGACTATTGTTATTCTTTATTGAGCGTGCTGAACAACCACTCAATAAACAAACTCCAGCTGGTCCAAAATGCAGCAGCTAGAGTTCTTACTAGAACCAAAAAGTATGAGCATATTAGCCCGGTTCTGTCAACACTGCACTGGCTCCCTATTAAACATCGTATTGATTTTAAAATCCTGCTAATTACTTATAAAGGTTTAGCTCTTCAGTACTTGAGGGAGCTCTTATCACATTATAGTCCCTCACGCCCACTGTGTTCTCAATACTCTGGCAATCTGATAATACCCAGAATATCAAAATCAACAGCGGTTGGCAGATCTTTTTCTTACTGAGTGCCAAAACTATGGAACAATCTACCCAATTCTGTTCGGGAGGCAGACACACTCAGTCAGTTTAAATCTAGACTAAAGACCCATCATCTGCGGCCCATGATCAGTCCTGTGGCGGCCGGCGAGGGATTTTTAAAAATGATATGAATCTGCAGAGGTTGGAAATTACATCCGTTTTTATCCGGCAGTTGTTTCATATTGCATAATTTGATGCAATATCAGTAAAATCCAATAGATGGTGCTGTAGCATGTAGTGCGGTAAATAACCCCTGATTTTCAACGTCACACACGTTACAGAATCGGATCACTGTGCCACTTGGTTAAAGATAGGCACCTAGCCTATTGACGGATGCCGCATCCAAGTCACACAGCAAATACAAAATAAAAGGTCAAAATATACACTACCAAACTGGCACAATTGTAAGTTACTTGTTTTAGAAATGTGAAAGTGTTCATTTGTTTTGAAAAATGCATTGGATTGGTATGTTTTAAAATGGCTTAAAATGCTCGGTAGTCTTTTCAGTTGGAGAACTATCCTCCTGCTCACAGGCACTGTAATTTTGTGAGGAAAACATGGAAACAATTTGTTGTTGTAATTGCTGCAATTTCCAAGACGACTTATAAATAAATCAAGGTCAAGCCAAATCACATACAATAGGATTGGTGACGAATGAGAAAAGGCAAGTGAGTTTGTATTGTGCATTGTCCTGCAACCACGCCACTAGTTTCAGTTTCGATTTAAAAATTTAGGCTGGGCATTTATAATAAGTGTTTTCAGTGAATGCCACTATAATTTGTGTTTGTTTTTTACTTATATTTTCACTCCTTTTTCTGTTCTGAAAACTGCTAAATTTACAGGATTTTTTGTAGAGTGCTGGGAACATAAATACATGTTTCTAATGTTTGTAAACGTTTAGTTTATTTTACATTATTTCTGAATGAAATGATAAAATAACTTATACATCATTGACTTGTACAATAACGCAACTTATCTCTGTCATAAAGTGCTCATAAAAAAGATGGTACAAGAATAGAACTGCCATGTATGCACAGTATACATACAGTACAGTTGTAAGTGAGTGTTAGAATTTATATATATATATATACAGTTGAACACAAAATTATTAGCTAATTATGAAATATTTCATTATTTTTTAAATTGTTTAACAGAAAGACGATTTTATCAACATAGCATTTTTAAACATCATAATTTATTCAGGAAGCTTTTAGGGTTTGTAATACAAATAGAAATAAATGTTTAACCAAGAATTTGAAAAAGTCTACTGGTCAAAACTATTAGCCATCTGATGTTAATAGTCAATAGTGTATCCCTTTTGCTTGATAACAGCCTTTAGCCGTTTGCTGTAGTTCTTGAGTTTAAAGCATGTCTCCTGAGGAATGACAGCCCATTCTTCCTTAGCAAATCTCTCAAGCTCCTCCAGATTTGTTGGTCTTCTGGCACAAACTCTGGACTTTAGTGTGCCCCACAGATTTTCTATTGGATTTAAGTCTGGGCTTTGTGCAGGCCAGTCAAGTACAATCACTTTGCTCATTTAGAGGTATTTCTTCACCAGAAGTGAGGTATGCTTTGGGTCGTTATCATGCTGGAAGACAAAATGTCGACCCAAACCAAGTTTTCTTGCAGACTGTCTGAGGTTGTCTTTCAAAATCTTCTTATAGTTTTCCTTTTTCATGTTTTCTTCAACCCTGACGAGATTCCCAGTTCAAACACACTGAAACATCCCCACAGCATTATACTCCCACCACCATGTTTCACTGTGGGAACGCTGTTCTTGGGGTTGAATGCCTCTCCCTTCTTTCTCCAAACATAGGCAACATCTCTATGGCCAAAAAGCTCTAATTTGTCTCATCTGACCAAAGGACACGTTCCCAGTATGCATCACATTCCCCAGGTTGTCCTTAGCAAACTTCATTCTAGCTTGGAGGTGTCTCTTCTTCAGAAGTGGAGTCTTTCTTGGTCGGTTCATTCTTGTGCAGGGCTCTAGTGACTGTCTTCGTTGAGACATCAATTCCAGACTTGGCTAGGTCATTCACTAGTGTCTTGGCAGTTGTTCTTGGGTCTTTAGAAACTTCTCTCACTAGTTTTCTTTCCAAAGTTTTTGAAATCTTTTGCTTCCTGCCTCTGCCCGTCTTGTTCTCCACTGTGTTGGTCAACAAACAGCTTGTTCCTCTGGTCAGAGGAGAACTGACCCCCCGACTGAGCCTGTTTTCTCCCGATGGAGTTTTGGTTCCTTGCCGCTGTCGCCTCTGGCTTGCTCAGTTGGGGACACTTAATTTCCAGTGATATTGTATAATATCTGAACTGAACTGAGCTGGATGAAGACATCCCTGAATTAAATGATGAACTGCCTTTGTCTGAAAATTGTTTACTGTTTCCTCTTGCATTATTGACACACTACTTTCCTATACTGTAAAGCTGCTTTGACACAATCTGTATTGTAAAATGCGCTATATAAATAAAGGTGACTTGACTTGAGAGAATCACAACCGCAATTATTTTTATTTCATTATTTTATCATCGTTCTAATTGATGTTTAAATACTGTCTCTTGTCTCCAGCACTGGTTATAATCTCACCTGGTGTTAGAGGTCACTGATCCAGTGCTGAATTGTGGGGGCTTGTTCATGGATGCATCACTCCTCATAGACACACAGCTGGGCTCTGGAGATGCTGATCTCTTGTTTTCAGTCTCACTAGAGAAACACATCAATAATTCACATTATTTCTCTTTCTCACTGATGCTTATATTCTTACAATACTGTCTCTTGTCTCCAGCACTGGTTATAATCTCACCTGGGGTTAGAGGTCACTGATCCAGTGCTGAAGTTAAGGGATTCTGGCATGGATTTGTCACTTCTCATAGACACACAGCTGGGCTCTGGAGATGCTGATCTCTTTCTCTTTCTTCTAGTGATAGAAGAGAATCACAACAGCAATTATTTTTATTTCATTATTTTATCATCGTTCTAATTGATGTTTAAATAGTGTCTCTTGTCTCCAGCACTGGTTATAATCTCACCTGGTGTTAGAGGTCACTGATCCAGTGCTGAAGTTAAGGGATTCTGGCATGGATTTGTCACTTCTCATAGACACACAGCTGGGCTCTGGAGATGCTGATCTCTTTCTCTTTCTTCTAGTGGTAAGAAGAGAATCACAACAGCAATTATTTTTATTTCATTATTTTATCATCGTTCTAATTGATGTTTAAATAGTGTCTCTTGTCTCCAGCACTGGTTATAATCTCACCTGGTGTTAGAGGTCACTGATCCTGTGCTGAATTGTGGGGGCTTGTTCATGGATGCATCACTCCTCATAGACACACAGCTGGGCTCTGGAGATGCTGATCTCTTGTTTTCAGTCTCACTAGAGAAACACATCAATAATTCACATTATTTCTCTTTCTCACTGATGCTTATATTCTTACAATAGTGTCTCTTGTCTCCAGCACTGGTTATAATCTCACCTGGTGTTAGAGGTCACTGATCCTGTGCTGAATTGTGGGGGCTTGTTCATGGATGCATCACTCCTCATAGACACACAGCTGGGCTCTGGAGATGCTGCTCTCTTGTTCTGACAGTCAACATCATCTTCCTGTCTCTCCTCATAGAGACTCATTTTAGAGCAGGTGATCTTCTGTCTCCTCATATATGTTCAGTTCTGCATTTGGACATACAATGACACACAACTCAACTGTCATAAAACTCAGAAAAAAGCATTTCCTTCAGTATCTGGGCCCGTATTCATGAAAATTCTTAGTGCAAAAAGTTGCTCCAGGTGACAAAATAAAAAAAAAATCTTAAAATTAAGAAAAGATCCTAGTAAAGAAAAAAAGTAATTCAGAAAGCATCCTAACCCTTAAAAGAGGTCTTAAGGTCCAAAATTGTTAGGAGTATGGATAAGGATTTTTAAGAGGCTTAAGAGTTTCTTTAGCAGTGGAGAAAATGGACGAAATATAGAGAGCTAGAAGAAATTTGTTGTACGCAATGCATGACAGTGAGTTAATAAGATGCTGCTACACATTAGATCATGTTTGTGACCGAACTTATTAGAGACTAACATAGCTAACATCTCCGACATAGCACAGAAATGTCACTGTGCCAAAAATGGAAGCAATCACCAAATTAACAACATTAACATGTCTGGCAACTGGAAAAATGCAACTATGCAGCAGTGATGATTTGGGTATGTCACAAACAAGCAAAGTGATCACACAAGCAATTACCTTGTTCATTTTGTTTTAAATACATTAAGTAAGAAATTAACAGCATTTTATATTTTAAGGTCAGTCAGCGCAAGTATCTTTCAGTTGAAACAGCTCAGACATTTTAGTCTGGGACTAGGTTTAAGCCCTGTCTGTAAAACCGGAGGAAAGTTTTCAGTTTTTTTTTACAAACTGCTCACATTTGTATGGTGTCCAGGGCCGTACATATTTGCAAAAGAAAATAAAGTTTTGCAAACAAATTAGAGTATTGAGAAAAAATAAATGTGCTTTTTGCAAAAAAAAACATAAAGAATTGCTAAATAAAATGTATTGTGAGAATAAAAGATTTGCAAAATATAAATGAAACAGAACAAAAGCAGTGGTTTTTCAATACATATTTTCCACGGCCATATCTAGTACTAACGTTGCTTTTATTTTGCGTTTCACTCAAGTGTGAGTTTGCAAAACCGTTTTTCCTTTGCATTTCACGTTTCTGCGCATTTTACTTTGTGGCACTGTTTTGACGTGGGGGTGGAGTCAAGGGACAGGGGCGTGTACAAGAGGCCTGGGCATGCCTCCCTGGAAGTGACATCATCAATCAGAGACGCAGATCACAGCTGGCACCGGCTTAATCAAGCAGAGGATCATTATTTTATTCACTAGCATTACAACATCTATGGTTTTGTTGTATATATGTGTATTAACAGCGTTTGCTCAAGCTAAAGAAGTTGCTAACACGAACATCTGCTGTTTATTTCTCTCAATGTGCATATTTTATAGCATTAAAATGTGTAATTGTTTCATTTTGTTAACTAAATATGTGTCTGTTTGAAATCTCTTAATCTGTGGGAGGATGTACACCATCACACAGAAGCATTCTTTGTTTACATTAGTTTAAGGTAACTGCTAGTTTTAATGTTAAAGAATGTAATAGCTTTATCAGCTATACATCATTAAAAATGTCTAAGACTAGCTTCATATCGATATCGACTTTGATATTGCTTTTCATTTACATAACTTCTGACATAAATTAAGAAATGACTGTCACTAAGATTCGAAAAATGAAGCTCGAGTCTTTTTGGTTTAGTTTTATCGTAGCCTCAAGATATTAATTCACGGGAATGTGATAATATGTCATGGCCATGAGTTCTGTTGCGAGAACAACATCTGTTTCTTGTGGCCACAAATTTATTCCTTAAACTGGGCAAACTGGGATTTTCAGAGATGGATTTATTAAGATTTTATTTTGAATTAAGTATTAAATTACAGAAATTTTTGAATTATTTAACACCACGGGATAATTTTACCCACGGCTGTTATTCAGTACGCAATAGATTTTCAATAAAAATCCACCTTAGTGAAAAATAAATATACTTAATTGTATATAAATCTATTTATTTTGTGATAAGTATACTAAAAATAGATTGACATGTCTACAAATTAATTTGTAAAATAGTATACTTTTTACAAATGCAATTGGGGAAGGATGAAATATATATATATTTATCTTTAAGAAAGTGCACTGGCTAGGTTCTTAATTCTATCTACAACATGTTTGAAACTTGTTAAATGTTATTTTCATAATGGTGTTGTCTGCATGAGCACAAAAAATAAACTTTGAAAGAGGATGCCACTTCATAACCCCAATGACGTCTATGCTCACTCAGCCCAACAGCTAGTGTCTGTAAGGGATGATTGAGGCAACACATCTTACGATCCCATAGATATATGACGTATGTATGATGTACAGGAATTGTTTGTAGTATATCATTAAAGTAAACAAGGTTGATGTATGAGTTCTCACCTAAGACTATGGAATAAGAGACAACATTACATTCTGCGCATTGATATTTGTTTGTTCCTTGGCCCTTTAAAAGTGTCTGAAGTATTCTAATATTGTGATTTTAACATAGGCCTAAATATAGTCTACAGCAGGGGTGCCCAATCCTGTTCCTGGAGATCTACCTACCTGCAGACTTTAGTTCCAGCCCTGCTCCGACACAGCTGTCTGTAATTATCAAGTGCTACCTAAGAGCTTAATTAGCTGGTTCAGGTGTGTTTGATCAGGGTTGGAGCTGAACTTTATAGGATGGTAGATCTCCAGGAACAGGATTGGGCACCCCTGGTCGACAGTATGTTCAGCAAAGGGGGCTTGACAAGTCAGTCTCTCCTCATCTTACTTTCACAGGCTGTGAAATTGAATTCCAGGGTTCCCACGGCTCATGGAATTTCTGGAAAATCATGGAATTTTAAAAGGTCTATTCCAGTCATTGAAAGTCAGGGAATTTAATATTTTTTGGTCCAAGTCATGGAATATCAAGGATTTTTGTTTGTTGCTTTTAATTTTAGTTTCCATTTAGCAAAATGTAATTTTTCTATTTGTGTTTTACCATTTTATTCCCTTCCCCCACGTCAACTAGCAATCACTTACGTCAAATACAGGCACCAGGCTGTACCTGATAGCTAAGGCAAACATGCCTGGAAAATGGACATTTCAAGAGCTACATAATGTCCACTTCAAAGACTGGGCGTGAAAAGTAGATGATAGAGAAGCAAAACGAAATGTGAAGAAATAAAAAAAAAACTGAATGATGAACTTGATTACAAAGAGAAAATCCTTCAGAGTGTTTAACCCCTGAGATCATAAAAAACATGAATTTCTGTAGAAATAGTACAGAAAAAGCCAGTTTCTGCCACTAAATAAAAAAAGGTTATTGCGACTGATCTCACAATTCTGACTTATTTTCTCACAATTGCGTGATGCAAGCTCGCAATTCTGACTTTTAAAGCGAGAATTGTGAGAGAAAAATTTGCAATTGCGAGTTATAAAGGCAGAATTGCATGATAGAAACTCGCAATTGCGAGAAAAAATGTCAGAATTGCATGATGTAAATTCACAATTGAGAGTTAAGTCAGAATTGTATGATATAAACTCGCAATTCTGTGAATATATCAGTATTTTTTCTCCTCAGAAATGAGCTTATATCTCACAATTCTGAGAAAAAAAAGTCAGAATTGCAAGACACAAACTCGCAACTGCAAAAAAAGTCAGAATTGAATAGAATTGCAGTCAAATTGAACTTTAGCTTTTTTTTTTCATTTAGTGACAGAAACGGGCTTACATAGTTTTGTACTAACAACGTTTGTAAACAAGTAAATAAAGCTTGCAAATGGATGGATCCGTTCATTATAGATCATGGAAATTCAGCTTTTTAGTCAGTGAAAGTCAGGGAAAAGTCAGGGAATTTGACATTTGGCTTACAGTGTGAACCCTGGAATTCACACACGATCGCTATACTTTTGCTAAACATTTGAACTCTGTAAAGTGCACACTATTGGGAATCTGTTTTGCAGATTTGCCACATTTTTCTAAAGAAACCTTCAGATTGTAGAGATTGCAGCTAAAGACACAAGTCTCACCATTTAAGCTGATGCTGTGTAATTTGTTTTAATATATAATAAGAAGAATAATAATAGGTTATTATTATATTATTAGGTTATTTTTTATTATATTATTAGGTTATATAATATATATAGGTTATATATATATATATTATTAGGTTATTAATAATAGGTTAAGTGAGTTTATTACGATTATAAACGTGGTACAGCAGGCCAGGTCGAGACACAGCAAACAGGAACAAGGTAGATAATCCAAAGAATGGTCAGAATTCAAACAGTAGGTCAAGGCAGGCAGCAAGCAAACAAGAGTAATCCAGTAGATAAGCGAGGAGGTCGGTGGGCAGGCAGAGATCAAATAACGACGAGCAAGGTCAATGACAGGAAAACAAACACGGGTAAAACGCTCGGAAATGTAACCAGGTGAAAAAAAAGACTTCGCAAAGAACTGACAGAGAGCATGGCTTTTTATAGTGAGTGTGCGATTAGTGGAAATGGCCGAAACCTGTGCATAATCAAGAGTTTCAGTGTTGGCTCCCTCTGGTGGGGAAAGGAGGGAGCCGCAGCGAGATGATTCGTAATATTGTCATTACAGGCTGGCTTATATTCATCAGTAAGAAAAGTGATTGGCGTGAAGTGTGAAGACAGTGGCATAATACATTGATATAATACGTCTTAAAGCCATATCAAAACAGTAGCCATGTGTTGTGGGTAGGGGGGTAGGGGTAGGGGTGTGCCATATCATACCGGAATATGTGAAATATACACGATAATATGTGGAAGCTATATCGCCCACCTCTAGTTGAGGGTAAATTTGACCTGCTGGCGCTTTCAGGTATACAGCGACCTCTAGTGGTTTAAGTGTGAATCATAGCCCTATACTACAGCATCGCACAAGATATACAGCCTTCATAATTGCAAGTCCATGTATATTATTATTAATAGTAATATTTTTTAATTCGTTGTTATATTTTTGATAATTTTCCCCTTCACTTCGATCTCTTTACTTAACGTTCTGAAGAGTTTTGTAAATAATAGACTACTGTAAATGCCCAACATGCCAATAAAGCTTTGATTATGCTATATGACTGGAATTTTTACTAGAAGTGCTGTTGAAAGGATCAATTTAACAAATACTAGAATTATAAATGAATAATTTGTGTAGTTTCATTTGTAAATGAAATCATAAAGTCAAAACTTTATTGGCATAATTGTCAGGCATTTAAAATATATGGTACCTTATTAATAATACTTAGCTAAAGCAATACACAAACTGAAAGGGGAAATAAGCATAAACAATAAATATAAAAATATAGCCCCAACCTGTTAATATATTATTAAAATATTAATTATATTACAGTTAGCCTATATAATAACAAATAATAATAATAATAGCCTAACACATTACATATTACATAAAGTATTTCTCAATACTTTAATATTCATTTGCAAAGTCAAGAAATCTGTAAATATGAATACAAGTTGAATATGATGCAAAACTACAGCATGTCACATTTTATTATTGGGTGTTTCAACACATACATGTTTTACCAGCTAAGAAGATCAGCACTTTAAGAGTTCATCCCACTATCTGATGTGAGCATAAGTATTGCCTCACAGGTCTTTCTGAGTGATTAGCTGTGTCCTATTGCATTATTTGTTTAGATTTTAAAACAGGGGTGTCCAAACTACAGCCAGTGGCCATCTGAGGCCTGCTATTAGTCCTGTGGTGGCCCGCGAGGTATTTTTTAAAATGATACAAATCTGCAAAGGTGGGAAAACTACCATGAGGCAGTTTTTGATACAATATATCAGTAAAGTCTGTATTGCGGTATATATAATACCTGATTTACGCTGTTGCAGGTCTCCATGCCGCTTCGCTAAAGTTAGGCACCTAGGCCTGTATTCACAAAACATTTTTGGTAACACTTTACTTGAAGGGGTGTGCATAAGACTGACATGACACCTTCACAATCATGACATGATTGTGATGCATGTTTATGACAGCTGTCATTAAGTGTCATTCATGTCATTTTTAATGCAAAGATGACAGTGTTTTTAGATACATTAGCCTATAATTTACTTTATACCTCTCTGAGTGTAAATGCATTTTCTATGTTAGTCTTTTAAAGAAGTTTTGTGCTCTAAGCATGTATTTGTGTATTTTGTGTAAATAATAAAGAAATAATTTGATGTTTAATAAATTATTACATATACAGGCTATTTATTGTATAACGTCGTTTTACCCAAACTAAAATCAACGCTTACTCAAGGTTAGGTAAGTAAACCAATAAGCACAATTTTACGTTACTTTTGAATGGCGTTGATTCAACATCTCGTTTCGACGCCACGAGAAACATCGATTCTACGCTGATTCTATGTCAGTTATATTCTATGTGCTATCTGGGCAATGAAAATGACACACTCACCTCAGATTATTTTTGTAGATCTTTCCACTTCTTGCTCTGAACTGTTGTACTGATGTTGCGTCCCAATTCGCATACTATCCGTATTCGAAAATAGAATTAGTGTGTCCCAAATCGTAGCATGTTTAAAAAAGTATCCCAAAGATTCCCGGATGGTCTGCTTCTTCCGGTTGGAATTCGAAGTGCAACTCTATCCACACCCTAACGGCTAATATTGCTCACGACTAGGATTCGATTAGAACTACAAACACGCATAAAAAGTGTTAAACAACTACAAACATGGCGGATATGAGCGACCTATGGACAGGTTGAGAAATGGGTTTGAGTGTGAGTGTGCGATGTTGGGATGAGTTGTTTGAAGTTTGGTGGGGTTTTTTTTTTCTTCTACTTCTTCTTCTTCCTCTTCTTCTTCTTCTTGCGCTATGTTCTGCCGTTCCCTGTCTTCTATTTCGTTTTCTTAAATTACCTGAAGTTTCACTTTCGTTTTCTCAGCTTATGTTGATTGGTACATTCAGCTGTCAATCATTGTAAAGGGCGGGGTCCAGCGTACCTTGGTGCACAGAAAACTTAAAAAAATTCAAAAAACAATGGATGACAGTGTGTGTGTGTGTGTGTGTGTGTGTGTGTGTATATATATATATATATATATATATTTATATTATGTTTACAATGAGAAAAATAACAGAATATATAGCACATAGTTTATCAATGTCTAATGTCAATGTCTTTTGCAGAAAGAAATTCTTTAACCAGGGGGCATTTGAAAAAAATTATGATCAATTGACCCAGTACTGAAATTACAAAAAATACAGTTCAAGTTAGCATTACCAAATTTTGATGTAAACTCATTAGTAGGGTATATATTATGTAAAATTTTAAAATGTATTTCTTTGCCATACAAACTTATCTTATCCTCCAATAACTACTAACTGCTCTGAGCGTGTGCGTCTCGACTCTTTGAATTTCGCACATTTTAATGCTCACGCTCTGAATAATAAGTCTGCACTACTTCACGATGTCATCTTGGACAAAAAACTTGATTTCTTCTGTATTTGTGAAACCTGGCATCAGCAAAATGACTGTTTAAATCTTAATTTGATTACCCCTTCTGACTATACGTACCTGGACAGGCCACGATTAGCTGGGAAAGGAGGCAGCCTTGCTGTTATCTTTAGATCTGATGTATCTGTGACTGAAATTGCCATTCCTGATGTAACATAATTTGAGTGTATTGCTTTTAAAATTAATTGTGCCTCCCCTGTTCTTATTTTGTCTATTTATCGTCCACCTAAATCAAACCCACTGTTTACTGAAGAGCTCACTGAACTCCTTGCATTGGTTAGTTCCGACTGTTCAGCTTTGATTCTTGTTTGTGACATATTAATGTGGATAACTTAACTTGTTATCAAACTGTAAATTTCCTGGAGACACTTGATTTTTTTTTTTACTTAATTCAGCATGTTAATTTTCCTACCCATAACAAAGGTCACATACTTGATCTGGTATGTTGGTGTCGACATCAACCAGCTTGATAGCCATGAGATTTGTGTTAGTGACCATAAGCTTCTTACTTTTAATATATTTGCCCCTTCTACAAGATCATCTTCTCAGAAGAGAGTAATTAGGTTTAGGAATGTTAAGAATATTGATCTTGATATTTTTTCAAGTTTGGTTTCTGAGCATCCAACAAGTTACACCTTGCTCCCATGAAGGAACGTGTTGTCTCATTCAAGAAATCATCTCCTTGGTATACAAATGAGCTTAGGGCACTTAAGGTTGTAAACAGGCAACTTGAGCGGCAATACAAAAAATCAGGTTTAACAGTCCACAAGCTTATGTATGAAGAAAATCTAACTCAGTACAGTGAGGCCCTTAAGGTGGCAAGATTTGAATACTAGTCACGTATTATAAGTGATGATGCTGCAAATCCAAACAAGATTTTTAAGACACTTAACAAAATGTTAAAACCAAACAAGTTACCCACATGTTCTTCTGTTCAGCAGTGCAACAAGTTTCTTAATTTTTTTGTGGATAAAATTGAATCTATCTATAAGTATATCGGTCCTTCCCCAAGTTCTGTGCTCTCCGAGGTTTTTCCATTAAGTATTCCTACAACTTTGTTCTCTAGTTTTGCAATCGTCACCACTGATGACATTTAAAAATTAGTGTGGACAATGAACTCAACCACTTGTATCCTTGACCCTGTTCCAACTAGTGTTCTTAAGGGGTGTTTGTGGACAATCAGTCCTTTTATACTGAATATTGTTAACACATCTCTTATTACTGGGATTGTTCCGTGTGAGCTCAAGGTTGCGGCTATCACACCAGTCCTCAAAAAGCCTGCATGTGATACGTCTGATCTAACAAATTACAGGCCCATTTCAAATCTTCCTTTTTTGGCTAAAGTCCTGGAATGTGTTGTTATGGCACAATTACACTCTCACTTATAATTTAACAACCTTTTAGAGCCTTTTCAATCTGGGTTCAGGTCGGGGCACAGTACTAAGACCACTCTGGTATGGACTCTGGAGCCTCCATTCTGGTCTTGTTAGACCTGAGTTCAGCATTTGACACGGTCTGTCACTCTATAATACTTGACAGATTAAAGAGTTGGCTTGGTGTTTCTGGTTCTGTGTTTGAATGGTTCAGATCCATTCTTACGAATAGATCTCAGTTTGTTGTTTTGGGAAGCAACAAATCAAACACTTGTCAGGTCCAATATGGTGTCCCTCAAGGTTCTGTTTTGGGGCCCATACTATTCAGCATTTATATGCTTCCTTTGGGGCAAATCATACGGAAACATGGTCTTGGGTATCATTTTTACGCTGACGCAGAGGTGGGACCTTCAAGTCAAAACAAGTCTTTTTAAGTCATTAATCCAAAGTCATCAAAGAGTTAAATTTCATGAGATAATTGACTAACTATATGATGATTGAGCATTAATGATGAACACCTGTTGTTAACAATCAACATCACTGAAGAAAAGAGAAACACAAGAACTACAACTAACTAAATCTCACAGCTGTAGAAGGAATTAACAGAAAAAAAACACAATGCCACCATAATTGTGGTCAAGGTTTGCTTTAGTTGGTCTCTTGACCCTTTTACTGATTCAAAGTAATTTGCTTTTAAGCAACTGCAGTATTGTTTAACAGTAAACATTGGTGCATGGCTGAATCAAACTGCTAAGTTGTAGGTATTATTATGCTTTCTAATTGTAATTTCTAAATAAAGAAACATCATGGTGTTCTCTCTTTGGCTTATTGGCTGATGTTTAGTTTTTACTAGACTGCTATAAAAATCCTATTAAACAAATAGCACTATAATGCTTCAAAAAAAAAAAAAGTGCCTCTGACCAGGCTTTTTAGACATGAACACTTGTCATACGATCCTCAACAGTGGTGACAATAATTAGTCATACTGCAGTGCATGATGGGAGTTTTTACTATGGTGTTACCCAGCATGTATTGCAGCTTGAAACATTTTGTTGATTGTCACCATTGTTGAGATTCATATGCTGGTTCTTGATGTCTGTGTGTGTTTAAGAAAATCTGGAGTTTTTATGTATATGATTTTAAAATGCTTTTTTTTTTTTTTATAATTGTTAGAGCAATACTATTTCGCTTGCTATAGTGTCACTGGAATAATTACAAAAAAACATTTAAACAAGGATAATAAATTGTAACTTTCATTGTAATCCAACCAGCTCACACTGACCTCTATGATGATATTTAGAACAGCAAATATCATCTCATTGCTTTACAGCACCACATACACTGCTACAGTAAGAATTATAACAGAAAACATTAAAGTTCAAGAGCCCAACTAAAGCAAACGCTGATCTTCATGATGGTGGCATCCTTTTAACCAATAAAACATCAACATCTGATCCTCTGTAATTCTCAATAACAACAGGTGTTCATCACTAATGCACGATCATCATATAATTAGTCAATTATCTCATGAAATGTAACTCTTTGATGACTTGGGATTAATGACTTGAAAAGACTTGTTTTGACTTGAAGGTCCCACCTCTGCGCTGACGACACCCAAATATACATCAGTTCAAAGTCTGATGTTACAGTTAGTTCTGCAATCCTTTCTGAATGTTTGCAGGACATAAAAGTATGGATGTATCACAACTTTTTAAAATTAAATAGGTCTAAGACTGAGGTACTTTTTATTGGCACACCAGCAGCCATTCACAAATGTAGCAGCTTTAACTTGACACTGGATAACAGCACTGCACTGCCATCTAAACAAGCTCGTAACCTCGGTGTGATATTTGATGTTCATTTGACATTGGAGGCTCATATTAGGAGTGTTAGTAAATCAGCGTTCTATCATCTCAGAAACATTGCTAGGATTAGGCCTTTTCTTTCTACACCGGATGCTGAAAGACTCATCCATGCTTTTATTACCTCAAGAATTGATTATCGTAATTCCCTTTACATTGATTTACCAGCAAAATCTATCAAACGGCTACAATATATTGTGCTTACACATGAAATCAAAATAAGAATAAACATTCCCTTGTGAATCTAGCATATATCACAGATACATAGATCTCTTTCATGCCAATTTTTAAGAAAAGATTACTTGTTCTTTAATCAAATGCTTTTGTTGTTCCATAGCTTCACTTTATGTGGGGAGAAATTGTGAACAAAACAAAGTTTTTATACACATTGTGTGGGATAAAGTACCAAATAGAAACTGGTGAAACTAAATTTAATGTAATGTAAATTGTAAGTCATTAAGTCAGTCCTGCTTTTTTTTCAGCTAACACTAACGTCTTGGCTAGTCAAAGGTTATACTAGTTCCCTCTCGAGGGAACATCGAACTGTGTCCTCTAGGGGGTGCTAGGGGAAGGCCGTCAACATGACCCGTGTCTGTGTCTCGCCTTACTTAGCATGCACTCCTGTCAGCATGTCAGCGTGGGTATACATACAAAACCCAAACTTGCAAGCACAACCATACACATGCGAACAAACAGTGTTGGGGAAAGTTACTTTTAAAAGTAATGCATTGCAATATTACATATTACATTACTTTTGCGCTACTTTTGCATTACTTTTTAAATCTGGGGAGGGCTTGTTTGTTTTTAATATAAAAAGTTCAATTTTTAGCAAAGATAAAAGCCCTTTGACACCAAGAAGTGAAATGAATTAGCCTAAGGCTGAAGTAAATTCATGTCTGTACAGTAGAACTGTAGGAAAAGGAACTTCAGCACTTGTCAGCAATGAGAAAAATGAAGCACAAATGTTAGTTAATCTAAAGTAAGTTAGTATGGTTGAATTGTATCAACACAGGTCAGCAGCAAAGACATTGGTTAATAATATGGGATTAAATACATAAAGGAAACAAAAAGTTACTTTTTTGAAAAAGTCATTGATATATTTTCTTGTAAATGAAAAAGTAATGCGTTACTTTACTTGAAAAAAGTAATATTATTGAGTAATCCACATTACCCCCAACACTGCCAACAAACAATACACTTTTTTTTACTCATACAAGCGCGCGCACACATTCACTCACAAATATTAATGAACTACACTCAATCAAATCACCTCTCTCTCTCTCTCTCTCTCTCCCTCTCTCACACACACACACACACACACACACACACACACACACACACAGTCACTCACTCTCGCTCTCTCATACACACACACAGAAGTGAATAATGTACAATTGTCAATCCACCTGATAATCAGGTGCAATTGTGTGATTCAATTATTAATGTTTTTTTTTTTTTCTTGCTGTTCTTTTGTTAAAAAGGAAGGATCTAACTTGGTGATGTCTGTTTAAAGAATGCCATTTGTTGGCATAGAAACCATTATACTTAAATTGTTTAATACTTATTGAAACAGCTGTACCTAAATACGTTATATGCTTTTATGTTGGCCTAATTTCAGTTACATACATTTAGGTTTATTTTTTTTTTTTATTATTTTTTTATTGTATTAACAACTTAGCTGTATGTGGCCATCTTTTGAGTAGAAATGCATATTGCAATTTTTTTTTTTTTTGGAAATAAAACTCCCACAGTCCATAACTACTGAAGTTTTAATCTATTTTAATATATCAGTTCAGTTAAATTGGGAGTGTCCAAACTACGGGCCCATCTGTGGCCCGCTATCAGTTCTGTGGCGGTCCGCGAGGGATTTAAAAAAAATTGATACAAATCAGCAGAGCTAGGAGAAGTACAGGCATTTTCATCCATGAGGCAGATGTTTCATATTGGATAATTTGATGCAATATCAGTCCAATAGATGGCACTGTAGCCTGTAGTCAGAGGCGTACCTACATGGGGGACCCAGGCAAAATCAGCCAGTGAGGCCCTTTTATTTTATTAAATTTTTTTTTGTTAATGTATCTTTGTTACCTAGTGAAATGTAAAAGTCAAATGTGGACAAAACACAAAATAAAATGTAGAGACCTGCACTCCCTCAGGAAAATATCATGGGACAAAACTCAGGGCTTAAAGTTTTCCGGCACCGTGCCGGATCTCCGGCGTGCGGCAATTGGCTGCGAAAAATTTTTTTTAAAAGTACGTTTTAAAAAAACGTTTTGATATCACGTTCGAGTTCATGTGTTCGCCTACCAATGTTATTAGGGCAACACAGCCTTTACTCTGCCAAACTAACATTACTAGCCAATCAGAAGTAGAATGGGGCGGGGTTTGGATACGCGTGAGTTAGATACAAGCATAGATGTCAGAGCGGAGACGTTACGTTGGAGAGTAGAACGGAAACATAGTCGGCTGGATGGAGAGCAAGTTTATGAAGCCCGGTGAACAAATCCTGGTTGATAAAGAGCTTAAAAATAAATGGCGCTGGGCATGGATAGAAGAAATAGGAAGAGACGGCAAGCCTTTTGATAGCTGGTCAGGGCTCGAAATTGCGACCATTTTGGTCGCGTTTGCTCTCGAAATTTTACCTATGCGACCTCAAAATATATTTGGGAGCATTTGTGCGAGTGGATATAATTGTTGTCGTGCGACCTGTTTTCATCTCTCTAAAAACTTTCACAGTATGTGCCTTCTGTGTGCTGAATGCTGCCCGACCGGACAGTAACCCGATCAAAAAAAATCAATAAACGATAGCTAGCACAGCAACAAAACTTGAAATGACTCTCACCGCATTACAGTGTAAACGGTGACTCCCAGCCATTCATAAAAAACAATCAGTTGCTTTATTTAGTGAATGAATGAATACATGTTTGAACGAACTGATTGAATATATGACTTATTCATTAAGACAGTCACTTACTGCCACCTATTGGTGGTTCGGTTTCATTTTTTAAAAATGATTGTATTTCACCAACAGTATTTTAATGTTTTTGTTGTTGTTAATCAAAGTAAACGTTGCCTTAAGTCTTAGTATGTTTTCTTTTTTATATTAATTTTTATATTAATTCCCTTGTATTTATTTTGCAGAAATGTCATGCTTTAGATTGTAGGTCATCCTGTACCCTGTCAAGGACAAATCTATCTAGCAAAACTTGATATCAAAAGATCCCCCCCCCCCACCCCAAAAAAAATGGTTCAGGCTCAGGTTTTTTTTTTGCTTTAACCCCTGAAAACTTGATGGGTGAGTGCGGACGGGTAGAAACTTGTGTGTGCGGGATGTGGAAAAATAAAATGATTCGCAGGACTCCCGCAAAATAGAAATATCTAAACATAAAATATCTAAAAATAAATAAATTGTTATTTATATATTGCACAAAAGCAGCAAGAACAACTAATATATCTTTGTTAGCATTTTCAAGCTGATATTAGTCAGTGAATTCTGGTTATTTATTTTATTATTTAGCCTAATAGTTATTTGAATTAAGTGCCAATTCTAAATAGGTAATTATTGGATTGCAAGAGTTGCGGTGAAGCTCAAGAAAAGAATGTTTTGTTTAGCAGTGTATTTGCAGTCTGTGCGTTTCTCTTTGTGAGACACAAATAATATCTTTTGTGTAGCCTAATGAATTTAAGCACAATATCGAACAGAGAAAAATATATTTCTCATTTCTCAGAAAGCACACACTACTTGGGTTGGTAATAGCTTGTAAGCCCCTCTGTGGCACTGGCCACTGAGGTGAGTACTATTCTACTACAATGTTCAAGATTTATTTCTGTCCTTCCTGTATTTCAAGTTTTTGGACCTTCTTGTCAATGGGAATCCTGGCTGGTTTGGGCTGGACATCTTGTCATCCTGCAACCATCGCTAGGCACTACAGGGTTAGTCTCCTGATTGCTGTGTCCCTGTTACACCCATCAACCCTAGGACCTTGGCCCTTCTGTTCAGGTAACCTCCAGTTGTCTTCACTTATTTCTGCATTGGAACTTCTGTTGCTGAGGCACAGAACAACTTCGCCTGCTACCTCCACTCTGTGAATCCGTCTCTCCGAGGAGTGAACCGTTTTTTCACTGTCCTTCCAAAGCCTTAGTGAGAAGTGTTTCTGCGGAAACCCTCTTTGACTGGCCTGAGGGCCAGTAGCTCTTCAGGTTAGACTTGTGAATCTAGCGCAACCGTTGGTTACCCGAAGGCCCCCCTTCCCGGAGGGCTGGTCCAGGGGCTCGCCTCAGTTCCAAAACCGTAGGTGCTAGTGAGCTCCATGCTCATCTCAGGACTTGGCAGTGCTCCCCTCACCAAAGGCAGGGTTCTGTAGCACACAGTCCTAGGGCTATTTGGGTAGGTCCTCCCCTCCATGGAGGGCTAGGCACCTACCCTATGGCTACTGAAAGCTCCCTCAGGACCCCATCGAACTGTCACCCGCTTGCTGCCGCCCAATGGGCTCCCTGCCACTACATGGTCATGTACAGAGGCTGCCTCCGGGGTATTTAGGCCCTAACCTCAGGAGCTTTGCTATCAGTAGCCCAGGTCACAGTCCTTCTTATAGCCCTTGTAATGTCTCAGGACATTAGATGAGCTTGATAGTGCTCCGCCCGCTGGCAGTGCTTCCCTCGCCGAGTTGGGACTGGGAGCCGGCGCCCGATGAGGCAGGATGTGCTTGATGGCCCCGTCTGCTTCTTAACTGTAGAGGATTGCTGAGCGAACTCTTCAACAGTATCGCCAAAGAGGCCAGCCTGGGAAATTGGGGCGTCAATAAAGTGAACCTTCTCAGTGTCCTTCATCTCTGCCAGATTCAGCCAAAGGTGATGCTCCTGGATCACCATAGTGGACATCTCCCTCCCCAGAGCCTGCAAGGAGAACCTCGCAAGGAGAACATCCCCCTTCAGCGAAAGCTGCTTCAGGGTGTTCACAACCCAAACACTGAAGACAGCGATTGTGCCGATCAGACTGGGAGAGGTAGTTCGCCGTCAAAGCACCCAGGGGACTCTCACTGCAGCAGACTGAGTCTGAGAAGGAAGAGACCGCTGTCCGTGCCGTAGATCCAACGACGATGAGTGGTGCTGCTTCTTACAAAGAGACGCTGCATTCGGCTCCAAAGAAATAGAATGAATGAGCAGAGCTTAGCCGCCTCCTCTTATACCCGGATACCCTGGCTATGCAAATTTCCATTGGCCTTTTCTCAAAGCTGTCAGAGGTGTTCAGGCTCCCTAGAGCAACCCCTAGTGTACTTCACATCAACACAACCTTGAACGTGAACGACAGAAGGGGAATAGCTGTTACTTCTTGCCCAACTTGTTAATGAAAACAAGGATATAATCAAAGGAACATTTTTAGTTAAGATAACCTCCAAAACCAAAGGTGATTTTCATCAAATGTTTCTAGATCGTTCCTAGATATGTTTACATTTGATGCAGATTGCTGGCAACAGCCATTTTAGGATAGTTTGTGACTTGGTCTTAGTGACTTAGGAATCCTCTTCTCTACTCCGAGTGTTCCACAGATTTAGGAGCTAGATTTAGTGTTAAAACACTTTGTGAAATACTCTTAGAGCAAAATTTTGAGTCCTAAATTTGGGACTGACACCCATTATTTTTAGGATTTTCTCCTAAATCAGCAAGTTATGAGCTATTTTTTGGCCTTAAGATGTTTTGTGAATATGGGCCCTAATTTTTTGCTTTACTTGAAAATCATCCTTTTACCTCTTTGTTGGAACGTTAAATTGGCTCTGTTCTGACTCTATTTCAATGCCATCCCAACATCGAACTGCGTCCCCTAGGGGCTGCTATGGGGAACGGGATACCCACACTGCAATGCTGTGGGGAGTGAAGGCTAAACATCAAGGCAAGCACTATGTACCAGCTCCACTCGATGTGAGAGAGCTGCCCCAATGACGTCCTATGGCTGTCACTTAATCTCTTCAGCCAAAGGCCTGAGCCACATACCTACACAGTAAATTCCCCGGTGTTAAATCAACACCACTCGGTGTTCATATGGGAACCACCAGCAGGGTGTTAAAAGTAACACCGAAGCAGTGTTAGAGGTAATTAGGTATTTGAGTGATTAATTAAGTAATGATTGATCATTATTGAAGACACCTGATGATAACAAGCAGAATCACCAAAGCAGAAAATCACAATTTTTAAGCATTCATTATAGTGGTCAGTGTTTGCATTAGTTGGGCTCTTGACCCTTACATTTTTAACATTAGAGTTTGTTTGACTGCTGTATTTCAGTTAAAACAGCCAGACAAACCCAAAGCAGCAGTCATCAGGTGGTGATGATGATTTAATCTGAATTATTGAATTCCTCAAATAGTTATCTTGAATACTTAACATCAGTCTTATGAAACTTCAATGAAAACTGGTTTTAGAAGAGTTTCTTACAAGCTGTCATGATGTGATTTATATTAAAAATGTTTCGGGGAAAAAAGTATGCCAAAAGTGTGCACACACAGACATCAAGAACCAGAGTATGAATCTCAACAATAGTGACAAATAAAATAAATTACAAAAACGATTCAGCTCATAATTTATTCATGCTGCAATGCACAATGGGAACAATGGAGTTTGATTGGCTACAACATGCTTATTTGAGGCTCACCATTGTTGTGATTCTCATGCTGATTCTTCATGTCTTAATTAAAGTTTTTTTTTTTTTTTTTTTTTTTTAAAGATTTTGACCAAAATAAATTTTAAAAACTTCTGTCTGATTATAAATGTATTGCCACAGGGATGATGTAACCAGCAGACAAACCTAACTCTGTTATAAAGGCCACACTGTAAGTTTATAAAAAGCTTACATAAAATTAAGGACACATGGATGCCTTTCCTTTGGTTTGTCTGACTGTTATAACTGAAATACAGCAGCCAAACAAACTCTAATGTTAAAAATGTAAGGGTCAATACATCACTTTGCGCATGCGTGGTAAACACATACGTGACGTCACCGCGCTACAGTCTGCAGCGAGGAGTACTTCCCCCTATACACTGCAAACCCCATTTGTGTGCCTCTGATGGTGGTGAAGCTAAAATCTTTTAAATGTCTCTGATTTGTTTTTTGTCACATGGTCAAGGAAAAGAAAAAGAAGATTGAAACTGTTGCTCTGCCACTGGGTAATAATATACAAGAAACATACTATTATCACACTGATAATGTGCATTTAGTCATTCTGCAATCCTACCGCTTAAACCAGGGAAACCACCCTTACACTCTTGATCAATATCAATATGAATGTTTCTCAAATCTCAAAAGAAAAGTTCATAGGACTTTTCTAACTACAACCACCAAATCTAAACTACAACCAAATAATTACAATTTTACAACCTTTATGTTTCCAAAGTTCTGTTTAACAAAGAATCTCAAATAAACACCAACCTGTTTGTTCTTCAGTCTCTTCGTGTTCCATTCTGCAGGGTTCTGGATCACTCATGTTCTCAAGTGTTCTTTCGCAAACTCTGACCTCTTCACTTGTAGGATGATGGGAATATTCCAGCATTTACTGGTGATCTGACATTACAGGGACAGAGAGAGGCCTGATGGCCTAGGCTGCTGTCATATGGAGCTCCAAAATACCAATAGGTCAGTCCAGCTTCTGCACAGGTCAGCATAGCGGAAGGTGAAACACATCGGTGGCAGCAAGCAACCAACTAATCCGATGAGGCTTGGCAAATGTCAGCAGCCACAGGGTAGATACCTAGCTCTCACATAGAAAGGAGGATCTATCCATTCTGCCCAAGGGTGGTGTGCCTAACAACCCCTTCTCGTTGAGGGAAGCACTAGTAATGGGGCAGAGCCAATACAAGGGCTGAGGAGGGTCTGCGACCTGGGCTGCTGATAGCAGCTCCCGAGGTTAGAGCCTTTGGTACCCAGAAGGGTAAGGCGACCTCTGTACATGCCAATGTGACGGCAGGAAGCCCATTGGGCAGCAGCAAGCCATTGGCCAACAAATCCGATGAGGTCCTGAATGAGCGTTCAGCAGCCAAAGGCTAGGTGCCTAGCCCTCCAGGGAGGGGAGGACCTACCCAATTAGCTCTAGGACGGTGTGCTACAAAACCCTGCCTCGGCGAGGGGAGCACTGCCAGGTCCTAAGATGAGCATCGAGCGCACCAGCCCCTGGACCAGCCCTCCGGGGAGGGGGGCCTTCGGGTAACCAACTGTTGTGCTAGATCCACAAGTCCAACCTGAAGAGCTACTGGCCCTCAGGCCAGTCAAGGAGGGTTTCCACAGAAACACTTCTTGCTGAGGCTCTGAAAGGACAGTGAAATCCAGTCCACTCCTCAGAGGGACAACAGAAGTTACAATGCAGAAATAGGCAGCTCCCAGAACAATGCTATAATGTGAAAGACAACTAGAGGTTACCTGAACAGAAGAATCAGAGGGTGTGACAGGGACACAGCAATCAGGAAACTACATCTGTAGCGCCTAGCGATGGTCACAGAATAGCAGAGACGTCCAGACCAAACCAGCCAGGGTTCCCACCAACAAAGAGGTCCAAAAAACCTGCAACACAGGAAGTACAGACAACCCCAACTATTGAATGATAAATCTGAACATGAAGAGAATCCTACTTACCTCAGTGGCTAGTGCTTAGGGACAGGTTTTAACTCCTGAGAAACAGGAGGGAACACCTGATCATATAAACCATGAACCATGAACATCATGGGCTCTGTTTTCGGCTTATTAACTGCCATTCATCTATTATTGATATAATATTTATTGTAGATATAAAAAGAAATTCAATTTCATATGAATGTTTCCTTGTTATGAAAAAAAAAAATCTATCAGCTCAGACTTTTAGACATGAACACTTATCATATGATCCTCAACAGTGGTGACAATAATTATTCATACTGATGGGATAATGACAATAATTGTGTTGCCGTTTGAACAGAGATCACAATCTTTTTAGGATTAATTTTACAGCTCTAACGTAAACACTGCACATTCTATCACATTCTCATGAGACACATCGGATCTTGCAAGATTTTTTCACATCCCTAGTAGTTTCACAAGGTTTATTATACAAAATCTGAAGACGCATACGTAAAAAATAAGAGTTACTTTGATTGTAATCCAGCCACCTCTTTTCATATTAAAAGAGCTAATATTTTCTCATCGTTGAGCACTGATCTCACTACTTCACAACACCACATGTGTTGCTTCAGAAAGATCTAACACAAGAAGTTAAGGGTGAAGAGCCCAACTAAAGCAAACACTCTGATCTTCATGACTGTGGCATCATTTTAACCAATAAAATATCAACATCTGATCCTCTGTAATTCTCAATAACAGCAGGTGTTCATCACTAATGCACAATCATCATTTAATTCTTGTGACTTGAAAGGAAAGACAATTTCTGGCCTCCTGGCTGAAAAACTGTGGTAATTAGCAAATCCAGGTGATTGGAACAAAATACTGGAGAAGACTTTTACTCAGGGACCTGGTGCTACAGCATCTCTGCCTTCTGGGGGCTTCGAGTCAACTGAGAAGGTGCATGCTCTCCTCTGTGTAGAGCATCTCCTTCTTGGGTTCAAAGCGTGCCTCATAAGATGAACACACAGCCAGATAGACAGATAGATAGATAGATAGATAGATAGATAGCAAATCAGAAATAAGTAAAAAAAATAAAAAATACAGCGTCTGTGCACAGTAAATTCCCCGGTGTTAAATCAACACCGCTCGGTGTTCATATGGGAACCACCAGCAGGGTGTTAAAAGTAACACTGAAGAAGTGTTAGAGTTAATTAGGTATTTGAGTGGTTAATTAAGTGATGATTGATCATTATTGAAGACACCTGATGATAACAAGCAGAATCACCAAAAGAGAAATTTGTACATTTTAAGCAACCATTATAGTGATCAGTGTTTGCATTAGTTGGGACTTTGACCCTTACGTTTTTAACATCAGTGTTTGTTTGGTTGTTGTATTTCAGTTATAACAGTCAGACAAACCAAAGGAAAGGCATCCATGTGTCCTTGATGCTATGTAAGCTTTTTATAAACTAACAGTGTGTTCTTTATAATAGAGTTAGGTTTTTCTGATGGTTACATCATCCCTGTGGGCAATATATCTATAATCAGACAGAAGTTGTGTTTTTTTTTTTTTTTAATTTTGGTCAAAATCTTAAAAAAAAAACGTTAAGACACAGAGACATGAAGAATCAGCATGAGAATCACAACCATGGTGAGCCTCAAATAATCATGTTGTAGTAAATCAAACTCCATTGCTCCCATGCAGCATTAATAAATTATGAGTTGAACCGTCTTTGTAATTTATTTTATTTGTCACCATTGTTGAGATTCATACTTTGGTTCTTGATGTCTGTGTGCCTAAACACATACTTTTTCCAGAAGCATTTTTTATTATAAATCACATCATGACAGCTTGTAAGAAACTCTTCCAAAGCCCCCCCAAAAAATCTTTCATTGAAGTTTCACAAGAAGTTTCATCAACTATTTGATGAATTCAATGATTCAGATCAAATCATCTGCTGATCTTTGTTTGTCTGACTATTATAACTGAAATACAGCAGCCAAACAAACTCTAATGTTAAAAATGTAAGGGTCAAGAGCCCAACTTATGCAAACATTATGATTTTGTGATTTTCTTCCTTGGTGATTCTGCTTGTTATCATCAGATGTCTTCAATAATGATCAATCATCACTTAATTAACCACTTAAATACCTCATTAACTCTAACACTGCTTCGGTGTTACTATTAACACCCTGCTGGTGGTTCCCATATGAACACCGAGTGCTGTTGATTTAACACCGGGGAATTTACTGTGTGGTGCCCAATGGAAAAAAGAAAAACGTGGTGGAGGGCACAAAAGATATTTACTATTAGATGGAAAGTAATGCTGAGTGACAAAAAAAAGAGGGAAATTTGTGTCCATGAAGATGAATCAATATATAAAATTTTGTGACTATATCACAAACTTACCGCCAAGCAACACTTTATTGGAGAGAATCCTTTCTCAGGACAGCATGTGACCCGTGGGAGTGAGCTGAGAAACCATTGACCTGAGGGTTTATGTGTTTGTGCATTTCATGTCCTCTGTTGTGGCCAGCATGTAGCCAGTGTATGTTCCTCTTTCTAACCCCTGATTATTTCATGTTTCACAGAAACACTGGACCAAACTCAAGGCAGCAAATCAAAAGGTTCAGCTCACCTCAGTGTTTGCTTTCATCTTTTTCAAGGTTCACACTGCCAAAACGTCAGATTTTCAAGATCAACAGTACTTCTGACACACAAACTGTTTAAAACACCTTCACTTCCTTCTTAACAGCTAAGTATTTTGCTTACTACTTGACATACAAAACTACAACCATCAGCATTCACTTCTCAGCACCACACATGCAGAAACTCAAACCAACCACAACCACAGCTACAAATCCATGTTTCTCACAGAACAATCTCTAAGCTTCTTCTCTCCAGTCATCTTAAGAAAAATGGTTCGAAACAGTATCATAAAAGGGTTCTTCGGCTTAGCAGAACCCTTCTTAGTGCTAAATAGAACCCTTTTTATAGGGTTCCATAAAGGACTATGCTTTGAAATAGGACATATTATAAATATAACCTTTTTTTTTAAATAAATAACCTATTCAATGCCAGATTATTTTCATTAATATTAGTATATGAACATAATTATTAGTATTATTTGAGTATACTATTTATATAATAACATAGTTTTTCACTCTTATATCTGTCTGGTACTTATTATTAATATCTTGTAGTGTATATTAGGGTTCAACATAAAAACAACAACAACACGTGTCAATTAGCTTTTATTTTTTTAATGACATGAATTTGTAGCAAAAATTTTATTTGTAGAAAACATTAATACATGATAATTAACATTCAACATAAATACTTAAGCAAAAGAAAATAGAAAGAAAATAGTGAATGGAAGACCAAGTTCCAGTGAAATACTGTATTTTCATGATATTCTATAATGCCTGAAAGTCCATCACTATGTGTATTTTGGTGTGACTGAGTGTCAGTTTCTCTCTGCAGATGACAAGGTTGAAGGATGTGACAGCATCTGAAATACACAACTGAGTTTAGATTTACAATGTGTCTCCTTCCTTTTGTTTTTGTAAAAACAATAAAAGGACCATAAATTAAATATTTTTGTTTCTTACCCAGACAGCAGCTGACTCTGGGCCGGATTCGTTTTCAACCGGCAAATCCACGTTACAGTCACATCCGTTTCAGTGCTGTATCACAGTCTTAGATCCGGCCCGGGCCTGGTTTCAGTGGGCGCGGACTACTGTCGCAGAGAGGATTTGGGCCGAGTCTGGTACGGAGCTGGCCCAGTGCTGGCCCAGAGGAGCGGAAAACCAGATGCGTGCCGGTATTTGCCCGTTGTCCCAAAAGACACCGGCTCAAGTCCGTTTTACAGATTTGCAGAAGTGTGGGCCAGAATCAGACTGGCTGAAATTTGCTGTCTGGGTACTTAGAGGAGAGAAGTCTCCTTAACTGAACAGGGCTGGTCACACTTACATGTTCTCTTAACCTGAAAAGAGAAAATACATGAATGGAAATCAGTTACAATTGAACAATTTAAAAAGTATAGGCATTATAAAAAAAAAACGTATTTACCTGATAAGAGTGTGTTGACAGTTTGTGTAGTTCAGTGGTCGGGAACCTGTGGCTCTTTTAAAAAATTGACATGGCTCACCAGCTCTCTCCCTTCACTAACATTACAGTAAAGAAAATTTCCATCACTAGAAATCAGTTCTCCTGCAGAAAATAAAAGTGCATTTTCTGTGTTGCATAGCAAATCAAAGTTAACAAAGAGTTCGTTTACAATAATATTGATATTACGGTGTTCCGACCAAGGCACGTATGTTGTGCTGTGTTCAAGCGTCACCACACCTTGAATGTGCAGATTCTATCAAGAACCGCAACAACCAGCAAAAAAGAAACATTCAGAGGAGCATTGACCCGCAAGTTTCAAAATGAGTGGACGGAAACATTTGCTTTTATTGAAAGGTATGTACTCTGCTCTGTCTGGTTTGCTCAGATCAATTGTCAAAACGCCTCAGTTACAAAGGTAACCCTCGTTCCCCAAAGGAGGGAACGGAGACGTTACATCAATGATGTAATAATGGGGATTGGCTTCAAGACCTGTTGGAACAAGGGGCTCAATGCATAACCATCCCAACGCCTTGTAGACCAAGTTGTGGTCCACCAGGGGTGCCGGATTCTTAAGCAACCATTGGAGGGTGTCCAACGTGTCATGTGGAACCTTACTATTACTAACTAGAGAGGGGGAAACATGGAAGGTTCCATGGAGATACTGAGATATGTTGCCACAACTGGAAGGGGATGAAGGAGATTGTAGAATCTCGCGAAGGTATTGGGTGTCGCCCAGCCTGCAGCTCTACGTATGTCTGCTAGAGAGGCACTGTGCGCCAGTGCACAGGAGGTGGAAACACCCCGGGCTTGGCTCACCTTGGGACTCATCCGTCAAGGTGATGGCATCTGCTACCCAAAGAGCCAACCACTGTTCCCCTTCCCCTTCTGCTGTCCCCCGAAGCAGACAAAGAGCTGCTCAGAGTGCCTGAAGCTCCGGGTGTGGTCCATGTAAATGTGCAATGCACGGATGGGACACAGCAGTTCCAAGGCCGGGTCTGCCTCCTTCTGGGGCAGAGCTTGCAGCTTCACCAACTGCACAGCAAAAAGCCCAGAGTTAAATTAACTCTCCTGGGAGTTTATTTGTGTCCACACTCAAGAGTGTGAGTGTTAAAATGAGAGTGTTAAATTAACACTGAAGCAGAGTTAAAGTTAATGAGATAATTAGTGATTCAATAATGATCAATCATCACTTAATTAAGACCCCTGATGTTAACAAGCAGAATCACCAAAGTGTTTGCATTAGTTGATCTCTTGACCCTTACTTTTTTGTTTGTTTGACTGCTGTGACAGTGTTGTAACAGCCAGACAAACCAAAGGAAAGATAGTCATATGCCCTTAGTCTGTGTTTTGACATGTTCTTAATGTAGTGACCTGTATAACAGAGTTAAGTTTCTTTACTGATTATATCAGCCCTGTGACAATACATCTGTAATCAGACCAGAGGTGGGACCTTCAAGTCAAAACAAGTCTTTTCAAGTCATTAATCCCAAGTCATCAAAGAGTTACATTTCATGAGATAATTGACTAATTAAATGAAGACTGAGCATTAATGATGAACACCTGCTGTTATTGAGAATTACAGAGGATCAGATGTTGATGTTTTATTGGTTAAAAGGATGCCACCATGTTGAAGATCAGCGTTTGCTTTAGTTGGGCTCTTGAACTTTAATGTTTTCTGTTATAATTCTTACTGTAGCAGTGTATGTGGTGCTGTAAAGCAATGAGATGATATTTGCTGTTCTAAATATCATCATAGAGGTCAGTGTGAGCTGGTTGGATTACAATGAAAGTTACAATTTATTATCCTTGTTTAAATGTTCTGTTTTTTGTAATTATTCCAGTGACACTATAGCAAGCCAAATAGTATTGCTCTAACAATTATAATAAATGCATTTTGAAATCATATACATAAAAACTCCAGATTTTCTTAAACACACACAGACATCAAGAACCAGCATATGAATCTCAACAATGGTGACAATCAACAAAATGTTTCAAGCTGCAATACATGCTGGGTAACACCATAGTAAAAACTCCCATCATGCACTGCAGTATGAATAATTATTGTCACCACTGTTGAGGATCGTATGACAAGTGTTCATGTCTAAAAAGCCTGGTCAGAGGCATTTTTTTTTTTATTTATTGAAGCATTATAGTGCTTTTTGTTTAATAGGATTTTTATAGCAGTCTAGTAAAAACTAAACATCAGCCAATAAGCCAAAGAGAGAACACCATGATGTTTCTTTATTTAGAACTTACAATCAGAAAACATAAACATACCTACAACTTAACAGTTTGATTCAGCCATGCACCAATGTTTACTGTGAAACAATACTGCAGTTGTTTAAAAGCAAATTACTTTGAATCAGTAAAAGGGTCAAGAGACCAACTAAAGCAAACCTTGACCACAATTATGGTGGCATTGTGTTTTTTTCCTGTTAATTCCTTCTACAGCTGTGGCTGAAGTCAGTTGTAGTTCTTGTGTTTCTCTTTTCTTTAGTGATGTTGTTTGTTAACAACAGGTGTTCATCATTAATGCTCAATCATCATATAGTTAGTCAATTATCTCATGAAATTTAACTCTTTGATGACTTTGGATTAATGACTTAAAAAGACTTGTTTTGACTTGAAGGTCCCACCTCTGCTACAGGCGCTGTATCGTCCGTGCGGACCAGCACGTGTTTGTGACATAGCGCCAGAAACACAGCTAGCATCTTGAGGCAATTGATATGCCACTGCAGTCGAGGTCCTGTCCAGGAGCCTGAGGCTGTCTGCTCGTTGCACACAGCACCCCAGCCCATCTGTGTTGACTACAACATGCCTCGACACCTGACCTAAGGGAACTCCGGCCCGGTCTCTTAATTATCTCATTAAGTTTAACTCTTTAAGGACTCAAGACTTGCTTGTGACTCGAAAGGAATGACTTGGTCCCATCTCTGACCTCCTGCTGAAAAACTGTACTAATTAGCAAATCCAGGTGATTGGAACAAAATACTGGGGAGGACTTTTACTCATGGAACCTGGATTACCCACCTCTGCTTTTTCAAGGTTCACACTGCTATAACTTCATATTTTAACAAGATTAACAGTACTTCTGACACACAAACTTTTTAAAACACTTTCATCTCCTCCTTAACAGCTAATGATTTTGCTTACTACTTGGCATAAAAAACTACAACCATCAGCAGTCACTTCTCAGCATCACACATGCAGGAACTCAAACCAACCACACCCATAGCTACAAATCCATGTGTTTCTCACAGAAGTCATCTCAAAAGTTCTTCTATCAAGTTGTCCTACCTCTTGACCCCATCCCTTTACTACTTCTATAAGCTTTTTCTCCAACACTTCAGTCATCTTGCATATTCAAGGCTTAGGGCCCTATCATACACCCAGCACAATGTGGCGCAAATGTGTTTGCTAGTTTAAGTCCGACGCAGTTCGCATTTTCCCTTCCAGTGCCACGTCGTTTAATTAGCAAATGCATTTGCACTCGTTTGTGCGCCCATGGGCGTGCTGGTCTAAAAAAGAGGTGTGTTTGGGGACATTGTTGGCACGTTGCTATTTTGAGGAACTGAAAATAGACTGCGCCATAGACCAACTCAAACCTGGTCTAAAGTCAATGGTGCAATATATTTTTTTGTTATTTAAAGAGCACATTGGTAGATAATGCGCCTCTGGGCAGGTCCACAGCGCGCGTTCACTTTGCTTATTACACACAGGGATGCGCATCACACAAACATGCCAAATATTAAAAACAAAAGGATTACAATGTAAAACAATATTATTGTGTAGGTTACATAAATATATAAATGTAATGATGGATAGCCACTGCGTGTAGTAGAATTAGGTGACCTATTTGCAGTCCAGCCTGTAGGAAGGCAGGGTCTGACCAAGGGCTGAAGTAGCGCTGACAAGAGGTGGAATGTGCCATGATGCCATGTCCATCTCTGGACTCTGTCGTGTAGCCAGCGCTGAAGTGGTCTCATATGAAGCAGGCCAAGCGGCGTGACAGCAGCTGCGGCTGTCATACATCCCAGGAGCCTCTGAAAAGTATGCGTCTTTCAGGCTGATGGTTGCAAACTAATCCTGGTCTTATACACATGACAGTACGCTTGCGAAGGGACTGGTTCAGTACTCAAAGATCCAGGATCAGTTGTAACCCACCTTCTTTCTAGGCCATGATGAAATAAGGACTGTAAAATCCTGATTTCATGTTGGCTAATTTTGTTAATATTAAAACCACCTCATCAACATCATGCTTTTTTTGCCATAACAAATGTGCTTTGTACACACTGACTTACAACAGCTGAAAAACAAAATTTCAAAGATGAAAAGTCAAGAGCCCAACTAAAGCAAACGCTGATCGCATGAACGGTAATTCAAATGAAACATTCAACATCTAAATCTCTGTTCTCAATAATAACTTTTTAGACCAGAGGTCTTCAACCCTGCTCCTGGGGACCCAATTGCCTGGAAAATTTATTTGCAACTGGCTTCAGCACACCTGCCTGCAATTTTCAAGCTGTCTTGAGGAGCTTGATTGCCCGCTTCAGGTGTGTTTGATTAGGGTTGTAGCTAAACTCTTCAGGATAGTGGATCCCCAGGAACAGGGTTGAAGACCTCTGTTTTAGACAAACTGGTCAGTAATGTATGAAGCTGGTGATGCTGTTTGTGGAGTTGTTTAATACTCCTCTGCTGAGATCTTCAGAGTTTTCATGTGTTTTATTTCAGTTGATTTCATCTGAGACTGTGACTATATTGCATTAATTTTGCATTGTATTACATTAATTTTAACTGGTTAAGAATAGCACATCTATGACAAATTGTGTGATTAAATATTTTAACACACTGCCTGTGTTAAGAAGAATAACACACTTTTTGTGTTAAAATGTAATTAACACAAAATGTGTTGTCCTTAACTAGACACACAGATGTGTTAAATATAACTTGTGCTGTTTTTAACACATTTGTTTTTTTAAAACACTAACGTGTCATCAATTGTGATTTATGAAACATTAGTGTGTTAAATATTTTTACAAATATATCAACGAATATCACACTGGTTGAGTTGAAATGAACATAAAATGTGTTGCCCTTATCTTAACACACAGGTGTATTAAGATATAACACAGGTTGTGTTGTTTTTAACACATCTGTTTTAAGAGTGCATAAACCACTGACTCTGTTAAATAAATTAAAGGCACAGTCTGCCAAAATCCTGGTGTCAGTGGTTCATTTGAGATCCGCTACATGTTCATGTCAAGTCAGCTTAATTTATATAGCGCTTTTTACAATACAAATTGTGTCAAAGCAACTTTACAGTATCAAATGGGAAAGTAATATATCAATAATTCAAAAAGAAACTTTAAACAATTTTAGTTAGAGGAAATTAATCAATAGTTCCAAATTAATAAATTGTTTGTCCCCAATTTAGTTGTTGTCCCCAACTGAGCAAGCCATACACAGTAAAATTGCCAGAGTAAAATCAACTCTGCTCAGAGTACATTTGGTCCCACTCCAAATAGAGTTAAAATAACACTGAAGCAGAGTTAAAGTTAATGAGATAATTAAGTGATTAATTAAGTGCTGATTGATCATTAGTGATGAACACCTGCTGTTAACAATCAGAATCACTAAAAGAGAAAATCAACACTTTTATGTGACCATCATAGCGGTCAGCGTTTACTTTAGTTGGACTCTCAAGCCTTGACTTTTTAAACTTCAGATTTTGTTTGACAGCTGTTGTTAAATTATAACAGCCTAGCAAACAAATAAAACATATCATTTACTGTTGATGATTATGTTTTGATTTGTTTACTGTGTGGATATTTGAATTATTAATTTAAAGTTACTTCGTTGGTTATACAAGCGCTGTGAGCAATATACAGTTCAATGTTTTCAGTAAAATCAGGCGAATGTCTTTGAAACACATTTTGGTCACAAGCTTTAAAAAAAAAAAAACATGTAAGTTAGACACACAGACATCAAGAACCAGCATGATATTCTCAACAATGGTGACCATGTTGTAGCCAATCAAAACTCATCCATGGCTCCCATCATGAATAAATTATGATATTTGTCACCGTTGTTGAGCTTCATGCGCGGATTCTTGATGTCTGGGTGTGCACAAAATAAACACTTTTTTTTTTTGGCAGAATGCCTTGAAAAAATGCACAAAAAAATACAGAATATTTGACTGTGGAACCACAGGGCTACTGTAGTTAATAAAGAATATGTGTGTGTATAAAATGGTTAGATTACACAGTGAATCAGGATAAACAATGATTTTGTGAAAACACAATCATTAACACCTGATGCCTTTTGCTTTTTGCAAAAGTCTGGCTGTTAAAACTTAGTTACAACAACCCAAATCAATCTAAGATTACAAAGTCAAGAATCAAGAGCCCTACTAAAGTAAACATGGACCACTTTAATGGTGACTTTAAAAATGTTGATTTTCTCTTTTAGTGATGCTGATTGTTAACAGCAGGTGTTCATCACTAATGATCAATCAGCACTTAATTAATCACTTAATTATCTCATTAACTTTAACTCTGCTTCAGTGTTATTTTAACTCTTTTTGGAGTGGGACCAAATGTACTCTGAGCAGAGTTGATTTTACTCTGGGGACTTTACAGTGTAGGCGACAGTGGCAAGGAACCAAAACTCCATCTGTGACACTGATGGAGAAAAAAAAACCTTGGGAGAAACCAGGCTCAGTCGGGGGTCAGTTCTCCTCTGACCAATAAACAAGTAGTTTATACTCCCATACAGACCTGTAGAGGGGGTCTATATGTACTGACCCACCATCTGGATACAAACTGGATCAAGGGAAACTGCAGTGGCCAACTCTTCAGGACTCAAACTGGATCTGACCTTGGAATAAGCAGGAGACAGACAATATTAGCATAGATACCATTTTTCTTGCATCAGGTGTTAAGTGTATGCCAGGTTAAAGAGTTGGGTCTTTAGTCTAGATTTAAACTGACTGAGTGTGTCTGCCTCCCGAACAGAATTAGGTAGATTGTTCCATAGTTTCGGTGCCAAGTAAGAAAATGATCTGCCACCAGCAGTTGATTTTGATACCAAAATCAACTGCGGGTTCATGTAAATAAAGTGCTTTTACAGCAGTTAAACTTTTTTGAAATACATTTATGTTTTGATCTCTTCTGATTGCCTGTACATAATGTGCTTTTTAAATAAAGTGTTCTTTATAATTCTATTAATTAAATGCCCAAACCCTGGTCTAAAATAATGTGGCCAGCGTGTAGCCAGTGTTCTCTTCTCAGCTTCTCGCTCTCTAACCCCCTATTATTCCATGTTTCCCAGGAACACTGGACAAAACTCAAGGCAGCAAATCAAAAGACTCACTCAAGCTGACCTCAGTATGCATCAGTCTTTTGCTTTTATCTTTTTCAAGGTTCACACTGCTTCATCTTTTCACAAGATCAACATTTTTTTTTAAAACACTTTCACCTCCTCCTTAACAGCTAATGATTTTGCTGACTACTTGGCATAAAAAACTACAACCATCAGCAGTCACACCTATAGCTACAAATCCACTCGTTTCTCACAGAAGTCGTCTCAAAGCTTCTTCTCTCAAGTTGTCCTACCTCAACTTGACCCCATCCCTTTACTACTTCTACAAGCTTTTTCTCCAACAATTTAGTCATCATGCGTATTCAAGGCTTAAAGTGGAAAAAGGTGCCAGTACTCTCCTGCGCAAGCTGGCATATGACAATTCCACACCCTCAAGACACCCTAGGTGTATAAGACTTTCTGGTAACACTTTATAATAATGTTCAGTTTATAAATGATTAGTTAATGATGAAATAATCTTTTACAAAACATTCACAAATGATTAAGTAGTGATATGCTAACAATTTGTGCATGTTTTGTTAATTCATTTACAAGTCAATTACAAGTTCATTTACAAGTAATTCATTAATGATGAACTAATCATTTACAAAATGTGACCCAGGACCACGAAACCAGTCATAAGTGTCAATTTTTCAAAATTGAGATTTGTATCCCAGATAGCAAAACTGATGTGGCCCAGATCTGGCTTACATCTGACACATCATCTGGGCCACATTTGGCATGGAATGATGGCACTTGAGCGGTCCACTCCTGTTTGCCAGACCTCAACCACAAGAAAGCCATAACAATGCCACACATCAGCCAAACACAAAACAAATAAAACACATCTGGGCCAAAATTAATATTACTGGTGCCCAGATTTGAGCCAGATCTGCTTTATTTGTTAATCAAAAAAAGAATTCAGTCTAAACATAAACTTTATGCATTTAAATTACATGCAAAATTTACATCCATTTAGATTACATAGCATTAATATAAACAAATCAATAAACTTAATGTGATTCATATGCATCAGTCGTATGTGAATGAAATAGGTAAGATTTCTGTAAAAGTTCCCAGTGTTTTCACACTACAGAGTGTTCAAGTAGCATTGACACAGTGTTGGAGTTAATTATGTGATGATTGACCATTAATGATGAACACCTGCTGTTTACAAGCACAATCGCTGATGGAGAGAAAAACACAAGAACTATGACTTCAGCCACAGACAAGATGAAATCAACTGAAATAAAACACATCTCTTTAAAAAAAAAATTCTGTCAGACATCTAGAGAAGCTCTACTGAGAATTAAGAAACGTTTAGATGATTTATTGAAAACATTTCATTTGACCTAACCATCATAGTGATCAGGGCTTACTTTAGTTGGGCTCTTGAATCTCAACTTCCTTATATTAGATTTTTCTTTTGGTTGCTGTAATTGTGAAACATGTTTATTACAGCAAAAACAAAGGATGAAAAAAAAACAACAACACTTGAATGTGTTTGGTTAATTATTAGTGTTTATATAATTGTCATCTCGTGGCTTGATTTACTGATCTCATTCAGTGGCAGTCTATTAGTATAATGATCTTTTTACAGCTGCATGAACTATTATGAAAGTTTATCTTATGCACAAAACCTTCAAATCTATGGCAGCTCTCAGACACACACAGACATAAAGAATCAGCCTATGAATCTCAGCAATGGTGACAAAAGCTTCCTGCTGCAATGCATGCTGGGTACCAGCAGAGTACAAAACTCACCCATGACTCCCAGCATGCAATTTTTGAATGTCACCATTGCTGAGATTCATAGACTGATTCTTGATGTCTGTGTGTGTCTGAGTGCTGGCATAGATTTAAAAGTTTTGTGCATAGGATAAACTTTATAATAGTTTAGACAGCGGTCTAAAGATAATTAAACTAATAGATTAACCACTGAATAAAATCAGCAAATTAAGCCATTAGACCACCATTAAATGTAATCAACCAAACACATTCAAGTTTTGTTTTTGTTTTGTTTTTTTTCCCTTTTTTGCTGTAATAAACATGTTTCATAACTACAGCAACCAAAAGAAAAATCTAATATAAGGAAGTTGAGATTCAAGAGCCCAACTAAAGTAAGCCCTGATCGCTATGATGGTTAGGTCAAATGAAATGTTTTCAATAAATCATCTAAACGTTTCTTAATTCTCAGTAGAGCTTCTCTAGATGTCTGACAGAAAAAAAATGTTTACTGAGATGTGTTTTATTTCAGTTGATTTCATCTTGTCTGTGGCTGAAGTCATAGTTCTTGTGTTTTTCTCTCCATCAGTGATTGTGCTTGTAAACAGCAGGTGTTCATCATTAATGGTCAATCATCACATAATTAACTCCAACACTGTGTCAATGCTACTTGAACACTCTGTAGTGTGAAAACACTGGGAACTTTTACATAAATCTTACCTATTTCATTCACATACGACTGATGCATATGAATCACATTAAGTTTATTGATTTGTTTATATTAATGCTATGTAATCTAAATGGATGTAAATTTTGCATGTAATTTAAATGCATAAAGTTTATGTTTAGACTGAATTCTTTTTTTGATTAACAAATAAAGCAGATCTGGCTCAAATCTGGGCACCAGTAATGTTAATTTTGGCCCAGATCTGTTTTATTTGTTTTGTGTTTGGCTGATGTGTGGCATTGTTATGGCTTTCTTGTGGTTGAGGTCTGGCAAACAGGAGTGGACCGCTCAAGTGCCATCATTCCATGCCAAATGTGGCCCAGATGATGTGTCAGATGTAAGCCAGATCTGGGCCACATCAGTTTTGCTATCTGGGATATCTTCTGAAATTTGAATAAATAAGCTTTCCATTGATGTAAGGTTTGTTAGGATCGGACAATATTTGGCTGAGATACCACTATTTGAAATCTGGAATCTGAGGGTGCAAAAAAATAAAAATATTGAGAAAATTGTCTTTAAAGTTGTCCAAATTTAGTTTTTAGCAATGCATATTACTAAACAAAAATTAAGTTTTGGTACATTTACGGTATGAAATTTACAAAATATCTTAATGGATCATGATTTTATGATTTTTTAAATGATTTTTATGATTTTTTTATGATTTAATGATTTTTGGCATTTTTTTTGTTTTGTTTTTTTTTTTTGATAATTTTGACCCACACAATGTATTTTTGGCTATTGCTACAAACATACCCCAGCAACTTAAGACTGGTTTTGTGCTCCAGGGTCACAAATATGACTGTGTTTATAAATGATCAGTAAGTGATATGTTAATTTTATTGTAGACTGAATTATAGATAATTTACAAGTGATTAGATAATCATGAACTAATACAAAACATGATTAAGTGATATGCTAACGATTTACAAATCTGACGTAAATTATTTTTAAAAATAGCATATCATGAAATAATCAAACAGATCCTTAGTAAATGGTTACGTTACTAGTTAATATATTATTAATCACTTATTAATCATTGAAATATCAGCACAGTAGTTATCTCAGTAGTGGTCAGTGTTTGCATTAGTTGGGATCTTGACCCTTATATATTTAATATTAGATTTTGTTTGGCTGCTGTGTCTATGTTAAAACAGACAGACAAACCAAGAGCAGCAGTCATCAGCTGATCATGATTATGTTTTAACATCATATTTATTTCACCTAGAGTCTAATCTCTTAGTTATTTTCCTTCATTGACTGCAACAGCCTTGTAAACCAACAGCAATAGATCATGGTTTTGTTATACATTTTGGAGAAAATTCTTTTCAGCAGTTCTTATTTTAAATGGGATCAATGGATGAGTTTTGATTGGCTAACACATGCTTATTTGATGATCACTGTTGTTGTGATTCTCATGCTGACTCTTGATGTCTGTGTGTGCCTAAACTATGTTTTTTTTTTCACTCAGAACTGCTTGAAAGAAATCTTTCCAAAAAATAAATAGACTCTAAGTGGAATAATGATGATGATGATGTTAAAACATAACCATGATCACCTGATGACTGCTGCTCTTGGTTTGTCTGGCTATTTTAATGTAGAAACAGCAGCCAAACAAAACCTAATATTAAGGATATAAGGGTCAAGTTCCCAACTAATGCAAACACTGACCACTGTAATGGTTGCTTAAAAATGTTGATTTTCTCCTTTGGTGATTCTGCTTGTTATCATCAGGTGTCTATACTAATGTTTAATCATAAGCTGTTAATTACCTAATTATCTCATTAACTTCAACACTGCTCAGTGTCGATACCAGTCCACACTCAGAGTGTTAATTTAACACTGAGGATTTTGCTGTGTGATGGATCTAGTGATAATGTAAACCAGTTTTACCCTCCACTGAAGACCACATCAGGTCATCATTTGTAGATTTTCCTTACATGTTACAAATGACCTGGGGTATACAGGGCATTTACAACACTTTCTGCACCCCCTAAAGTATAAACTATTCTTCAGTTACCGGTTACAGGTTGTGTGAGTATACACACTGGGGGGGAAAGAACAATGAATGATGAGTAAAACATTTACAACTGATCAATTGTTTACACTTTAGAATAGGGGATGCAGAAAGATTTGTAAATTATTTATCAATTTTGTGATCTTCATAATAATATACTAACTAGTAACTTAATTAACCTTTTTCTAAGGATCTGTTTGATTATTTCATGATATACTATTTTTTTAAAGATACTTACGACAGATTTGTAAATCGTTAGCATATTACTTAATAATCATTTGTGAACATATAGTGATGTTTTGTAAATTATTAGTTTATAATCTAATCACTTGTAAAAAACTTCCGGCTTTGCTACTGTTCGGACGCTCTTGCTTACTGCTCAGTGCTTTGCTTCCTGTTTATGTACTTTTCTCAGATTTTATTTAAGATTTTAACTTTAGCAGATCAGCTCAGTGCTCAAACAACACATTTCTTTGGGCACAAACACTGAAACTTTTCGGGACTGGAATAATATTATGAAAAATAAAACTCTGACACACACTGCCAGCAGTTCTCGACAGTCCAGAAGCAGTCGGAGGCCGCAGCCCCAGGAAGGCGGCACAGCCCATGTTTCAGCAGCCCGCTAAATCCACCCGCAAGTCTGTGAAGCTGCCCTGACATGGGCAACAAAGGGATGGAGATGTTTGTTCTTTGGGGGACCACAACATCCAATCACCTGGATTTGCTAATTAGCACAGTTTTTCAGCAGGAGGTCAGAGATGGGACCAAGTCATTCCTTTCGAGTCACAAGAAATTCTCAAAGCAAATAATTATTGAGAATTACAGAGGATCAGATGTGTATGTTTTATTAGTTAAAATGATGCCACCATCATGAAGATCAGCGTGTTTGCTTTAGTTGGGCTCTTCACCCTTAACTTCTGTGTTAGATCTGTCTGTAGCAACACATGTGGAGTTATGAAGTAGTGAGATCAGTGATGAGAAGATGGTCATCATGAGCTGGCTAGAAAACAAAGTAACTTTATATATATATACGTGTGTGTGTGTGTGTGTGTGTGTGTTGTCTAATCAGCCCTATAAAACTACAGTATGCAAACAATATATTGTTTTAATATTTGAAGTTATTAAAAAAAAAAACTGAACTCCAGTGTTATTTAGACACACACAGACATCAAGAACCAGCACATGAATCTCAACAATAGTGACAATCAACACAATGTTTCATGCTGGATAACTCCATAGTAAAAACTCCGATCATGCACTGCAGTATAAATAATTGTCACCACTGTTGAGATTCATATGCTGGTTCTTGGTGTCTGTATTTATTTATTTTTTTTTATAATCACAGCTATTAGAACAATATATTGTCTGTATACTGTAGTTCTACAGGGTTGATTATACAAAACTTAAACACACACATATATGTATGTGTAAAGTTACTTTGATTTCCAACCAGCTCATGATGACCATATCATCATATTAAAGCAGCTAATATCTTCTCATCACTGAGCACTGATCTCACTATTTCACAACACCACATGTGCTGCCACAGAAAGATCTAACACAAGAAGTTAAGGGTGAAGAGCCCAACTAAAGCAAACACTGATCTTCATGATGGTGGCATCATTTTAACCAATAAAACACACATCTCATCCTCTGTACAAAACATTTCACAAAATAAATAATGGTGATTTATAGTAATACACAATGCAATAATATCAAATATTAAAATTCTGTATTAGGTTTGGGCTACATAAGGCTCAGGTGTGGCTCAGATTTGGGAATTCTGGTTTACTTAAGGCTGAGAATTGGTACCAATAATAAAATCTGTTTTGGCCCAGCTCAGGGCCAGTTAAGGGTGATTAACTGGCTGAGATTCAGGCCGGTTATGACCCAAGTGTGGCCCTTGTCTTTAATCCAGTTTTGGGCCACTTCAGGGCCATCATTCTTTGCGGTACTTGGGCCGAGGGAAACATGATTGTGTGACCCGGAGCTGGGCCAGAAAACATTTGCTATGTGGGTACATGCTGCTTTCCTCAAGCAACTGTCTCTGATGTGAACAAGGAGAATCAGAACATTCTAATGAAGCACAAGACCAGCAAATAAAATCATCATCCATGTGGGAAAGAATGATATTGGGAAAGAGCAGTCAGAACTCCTAAAGAAGGAATTCAGTGAACTTCTTGAAACATTTTGAAAACTTGAAGTTAAGTCGTTCATCAGTGGACCACTCCCAGCAAGGGGAACTAAACATGTTTTCATGGTTGCTTGGGCTGAATACATGGCACCTGGAGTTTAAAAGGAGTCAACTTCATTGAGAATTTCAATCTTTTCTTAGGCCATAGACAACTGTTTAAGCTGGATGGCCTCCACCCAAACAAGCTTGGTGAAAGTTAGCATTTTTAAACATTTACTCACTAAAAAATAAATAATTTCTGACCAATGACTTAACCACAAATAACCTTTTTTTTATTATTTACGTTCTATTCATACACATGTGAGCACAAATACAAACACACACAATCACACACACCTTCCCACCACACACTCGAACACAATTATGCACACATATATCTGCACTCATACAGCATATATGTATACATGCTTACATTTTTATATGACCTAATTAGTAAATATAGAATGTAAGCATTGACATAATCAAATCTGAAGATTATTTAACATTTCTGTTCAATACAACTATCCAAGTGTAAATTATATCAATATTTTAATAAAATATACAAAATAAGAAATAATCTATATATAGGTCCATAGGCAGAATTATACACTGTAAAAAACAACCTATAGAATCTACCCAATAAATTAGAGTAAAAGATGTAAGAATTTGCACTCACTTTGTTTGGGTAGATTCTATCCTATATATTTGAGCAAAGATTACCTCATTTTAACAGCTAGGACGAACTAGAAGAAATCAACATTTTTAAGCAACCATTATAGTGGTCAGTGTCTGCATTAGTTGGGATCTTGACCCTTAGATTTTGTTTGGCTGCTGTATTTGTGTTAAAACAGCCAGACAAACCAAGAGCAGCAGTCGTCAGGTGTCCATGTCCATGTTTATGTTTATGTTTATGTTTTATCATGATCGTTATTTCACCTGGAGTCTAATCTCTAAAGTTATTTTTCCTTTACTGACTATATCAGCCTTGTAAACCAACAGCAGTTCCTGAAATTTCTTTACATTTTGAAAAGCTTTCTTTGAAGCAGTTCTGATTTAAAAAAAAAAAAAAAAAAGCATTTGGTATAGACACACACAGACATCAAAATCTTTCCAAAATGTATAGAAAATACAGGATCTATTGCTGTTGTTTTACAAGTCAGTAAAGGAAAAATAACTCTGAGATAAGAAACTCCAGGTGAAATAACGATTATGATAAAACATAATCATGATCATTGTCTGGCTGTTTCAACATAGATACAGCAGCCAAACAAAATCTAATATTAAAGATATAAGGGTCAAGATCCCAACTAATGCAGACACTGACCACTGTAATGGTAGCTTAAAAATGTTGATTTCTTCTAGTTCGTCCTAGCTGTTAAATTTAGGTAATCTTTACTCAAATATATAAGATAGAATCTACCCAAACAAAGTGAGTGCAAATTCTTACATCTTTTACTCTAATTTATTGGGTAGATTCTATAGGTTGTTTTTTTACAGTGTATGATTCAGTAGGCTATAAAACACTTTTAACTTTCAGGAAATTACTTGGTTCAATATGGTGATCAAAAGGCCTTAAACCTACACTTTTTTTTGTTGTTTGTTTTGTTTTTTAAGTTTTATTTAGTAACTTTCAGGAGGGTGTACTCAATTTTGCAACACAACATTTTATCACTTTGATAAGAAAATCTTATTTTACGGAATAATTTTGACATTCGTCTTTGGTAATTGATCAAGCAGGCTTGTTGGAACATTATATATCCAAAGAACCCTAACATGTCTTCTAAGTAAAGAGTAATTGCTGAATTTGTTAAATTTCAGAGGGGGTGTACTCATTTATGCTGTGCACTGTATATAAATGTTTTACTTTACATGTAATGAATCTAGAACAGGGTTTCTGCAGGATTTTCAAATCTTATTTAATGCCTTTTAATGCCCTTTTTAATGCCATTTCTAACATTTTTAATGCCATACGCAACCAATAACTAAAACGCCTGTGTATGAATGCGTGTATATTATAATGCATTTTTTTCATGCGATCTTACAATGAGGCAACAATGAACATATATTACTCTGCTGAACATAATTAGAAATGGATAAGGAGACAGCTTAAAATGTCAGCATTTATTGGCAGATTCCAAAATTTCAAATATCATCAAGTCTGAACAGAAAAAAATTCTGAAATTTCGAACTCTTAGAGGCTAAAACTGTATGGAAAATTAAGGTGCTAAAGCAACTACAGTTAAACTTAATTACAGTGCCTTAATTCATTTGCTTTAATTTTTAACTCACACTCCACATTTTTCAGTTCATCACACTTTTTTCTGATGCACACCCAGAGTCTCTTTTCTGGCTATGCTACTGGTGTGGGGGTGTAAATTAGTCTTTCAGTCTACAGTACGTTAAGTTACCTGAAAGATCCTTTATCAACAGTCATGTCATCTTCCCTAAGAGTTGTGCGCCTCTTTCCTCTGAACAGCACAAAACTTTCCATGGCTGTCAACGTGGTGTTCAAACGTGCAACGAAGTTACATCCATAAACTTTCGGGTGATGCCAATTTGGCTAAATTAAAAATCAAAATTAAAATTAGTCAAATCCCGTTATTCGTTTTTTTTTTTTTCTATTTTGATCTGAGCGCACAATCAGAAAATCGGAAAAGGAGTCGTTATTCGTTTTTTTTCCATTTTGGTTCAGGGAATAAATAACACTTTACTGTCAAAATAGCACCATCCTTTCGGATGACACATTAAACCGAGGTCCTGACTCTCTGTGGTCATTAAAAGTCCCAGGATGTGATCTCGGTATCCTGGCCAAATTTGCCCATTGGCCGCTGAAAGAAAGAGAAAAAGAAAATGTTTTGAGTAGTCCTTAATTATACGTTCAAGTTCAAGTCATCTGCAAGAACACATCCACTGACATACACAACTTTCGTGTTTGCCACTTGCCGACTTGCAGGAACTGAGATGCAGTTAGCCATTACATACATCGCTGTTTCAAAATAGAAGTACAGAACTTGAATTCAGTTCAGTTAAATTCAGTAACAGAAATGAAATCACAAATAATAAATGCTAATTATTTTTTTCATAACCAAAGTGATCTTAGAGAAAAGTAAACAACTTATATACATTGTAACACCTATCTGTTTGATTTAAGGTTTACATAAAAATGAGGGACCAAACAGACTAAGTTCACTCATGAGTCAGTTGTATTAAACATGGTTGTGTTACAAAAAACATACCCAGTATGACACCCACAATCGATGGTCAGCTCATACGTAGGATTATCTGAACAGTCTCCATACACAGTCTTTTGTTCTCAAACACCATAACACCTTGTGAAGATAGACAGTACTTATTTGCCAAAATGAGTTCCAAGAGAAGGTTAACTGGTAGAGCTATGTGGCATCCAAAATAGTTGTATCACAAAGTGTGTCAGCAAGCAACTGTTAAGTTGTAGAAGAATAGTGACCCTTCTTTGTTGCAGTCTTCTTAGTCGATCAAACCCTCAAGCAAGCCCCAAACATAAGTCCTCGGTGAATAAAACATAAAAAAAAACAAAAACATAACCATTAGAGTTATAAAATACTAATATCAACACTTACGGATGAGCTTAGAACCATAATGTTCCTCAAACAGGGCAAAAAGGAGGCTCACATAGAGCCTAGAGCTCACATATGATGTCTTAGTAGAGCTCTGGTGATCGGAGGCCTCAATAAATAATTCTGTAGCGAGAGAAGGCCTGACGAAACAACCAAACAGTGTGGATGTAAAGCTGATATATAAAATTAACGGGGTGTGTGTGTGTGAGTGCGCGCACTTGGATTGGGTTAAATGCAGAGTACAAATTTCAAATATGGGTCACCATACTTGACCACACTTCATGTCCTTTACTTTTGTCAAATAATTAATGACATGATATGATATGCTGTGTGTTGTTGTTGATCTGAGGATTTATTTGTGATTGATGATTTTTTTATTATGGCCATATATGGAAAACCATGGAATTCAATAGGGTGCATTCAAGAGTTTATAATATTTTAACTAATAAACAGTATGTATGTATATATAATATAGTATTGAAAAACTATATAATAGTAATGTAATCTTTATTAACTATGATTTTGTACAGGCCAGTTTCACATTCAGAAACAGACCCAGTTTCACCCATCTACATGAACCAGGTTCATCTACTAGCACAAACAACACCAGTTAGGACACAGGCAGCAGGAGTTTCATCTTCTTGTGACCTTCAGTCATTTATGAAAGGCCAGCCAAAAACATTTGGGGTGAGAAATTTACAAAACGTACACAAATATATTCTAAAAAAAAGGAGTGGTACACGAACAAGGTTCTTTGGTTGACAATGAAGGAAATATTGCAATATAAGATAAGGGCTATCAGTATTTCGAATCTATCAGCCACAGAGAAGAATGTTTTCAGAGTTGCAAACTATCAAAAAATGTGAAGTAATGGACAAATTTTTCAATGACAGTATCAAGATCATTTTGTAGTTCACTCATAAATCCAACATGTCCTCCAATTTATACGACCGACTAAAGTCGTTTTCACAAATCCTCAAATACGTCTCTGTAAAGCGTATTCAACATTTGCTCCCTTATCAGTAACAGGTATCTAACTCAACCTTAGCATTATGTGTAGGTCAATTAGTAGCGCGTTGCACTGCGAAGTGGTATAATCATATGAGCACAGGTTCGATTCCAGAAAACACATATGTTTTCATTGTATGTTTTTTTTTTTTTTTTTAAATATGCACTAGAAATCATGATTTTGCACTATTTCTGTAAGGGGTAGGTTTAGGGTAGGGTTAGGTGTGGTCATATATACGAATTACACCTAGTAAAACACGTTTAAATTACCCTGAAATCGTATAAAAACTCATACGTCATTCGATGACGTCAGATCCAACGCGACACTGTCATTATTTTTACGACCGCTAGAGGGCGCTTAACTTTAAAACGTAAGAATGGATCGTATTTGGTCGATTCAAAAACGTACAACTGGGTCGTATTTTCTTTGAGGACAGTCTCCATAAATCCATAATTGCAATTAACTAAATTTCACTTGGTTTATAAATGACTCTTGTTTTTTTTCCAGGCTATCCAGATAATGATTGGTCTGTTGACTTTAATGTTGGGCATTGTGTCAACAATTTATTCACCATCCATTTTTGTCTCTGTTGGTATTCCTTACTGGGGATCTCTCATCGTAAGAAACAATTATACAGTTGTGTTCCATGTCTTATAATACAAGTTAAATATTCCAACAGAAGCCTCATTATTTGTCTTTCTCTCTCTCAGTACATTCTCACAGGCTCACTCTGCATTGCTGCAAAACACAAGCTTAATTCACCCGAGGGTGAATGTTTGGTATGTACACCACATTTGCTGGTGCAGGTGCTGTATCCTGTACTCATTATCTGTACTGTACTTTAATTTCTCCTTCCTTAATTTTTTTTTTGCCATAAAAGTATATGGACACCAGTGACTTGTCCAAAATATGATAATTTACTCAAGCTGGGTTCTACTCACTTTCATGAATCCCTTCTCAAAAAACAAACAATGACACAATGTAAAAAAAAAAAGAACAAAAAAAAGTGTAATTTGTGTTATTTTACTTTTGGGTAATGTAACAATATTATTTTAAATAGCAATTAATCACTCAATATTGAACTAATAATAATTAGTATATAACTAATTATATACAGGCGCTCCTCAGCAAAATCCAAAACGAGACTGGATAATGTAGCACAGCAACATGGAGCAAAACAAAACAAAACAAGAATGGACTGGCAAAGACATAAGAAAACTTAATGAATAGCGAGGAAGGTACACTAGGACTAGTTGAGCACACCAGGGGCCTCATTTATAAAGCGTGCGTACGCACAAATTTGATCTCAGACTGTTCGTACGCTTAAAGCCACGGCAACGTTCACATTTATAAACAGTCTTTGCGTGAAAAAAGTCGTATATCCACGTCAGGGTCTGAGCAGACGTACGCACTTTTCCTCGTGTCAAAGTGGAGTACTGCAGGTATTTGGAAATATAAGCTGCAGCCATGATGATGACGATACTAATAGTAATAATAATAATAATAATAATAATAATAGGCCTACCTTCTGAACTTTCCATTCATAATTTCACCTATTGCGCAAATTATAGTAGCCGGTATTGTATTTAGGCTATAGATTTAGATACACGATTAAGTGATATTCATGAACAGGTGCAGTTGTATTTTAAAATTATTATTGTTCTGATTAAGAATTTATTAGACTGTATTGGAAATAGGAATGTTCATTTTCGTTTTATTTTTAATTATTTAGGCCTATTTGTCCCTAATCGACAACCGACGGTCGTTACGCCATAACCGTTAACCGACAAGATTACAAATAAATTACACGGTTGTGAGCCATTAAAATACCTACATTGGATTTCCAGGGATTCAACAGCATAAACAACAGAAAGTGAGAATGGTCATCAGGCACCTGCAGTGTTTTTGCTAACGGAGAATAAATAAATAAAGCTATAAAATAAATAAATTGGCTTATATGTGAAATCTACTTTTTTTCTAAATAAATAGAAAATTATCAAAACGAAAGAAAAAAATCTGCAACAAATACCAGCCTATATGCAGAATTTCGTTAATTTTTTTGACGTACTCTTGAGAAAACGGCATCCTGTTCGTGTCCTTCCTTATAAAAGCATGTTTTGTTTTTATTGTGGATGTAGGCCTACACAAATAAAATAAATATTTAAAATAGTTTCGAATAATGTCTTACTCGTATATATGACCACAAAAGAAGGACTAGGCTATGGAAGTTTTCTGCTGTTATGAGGGGAAAAGTCAAGTGATGTTGCCGGCGCCTCTGGCATATATATTTAAAAGGAAATTTTTCTAATCTTATAAAATAAATATGAATACAGAGAAACTGTGCTTCCAAAGTGTTTCCAAAAATTTCTTTGCGATATTTGAACTATTGATATAGAATTTATGCGCTAAAGTTAAACGGAAAAATACTGTGTCGACAAATGAGAAATGTTATCAATAAATGGCATTTAGCCTACATTTTTTTGCCGCTCGCCATTCTCAAACGACGGTTCTCGACATTAGCAGATGCTCTTTTATATGTTAATGATATTAATTAGTGGGTGTTTACAAGGCGGAGATCTGACACCAGTCAGCTGCCCACAATTTCAAGATCATTTGCGATTTATAAATGTCACATCTGGAAGAGAGGCGTACGCGCGTGTTTTTGTGCGCACGTTCGTTTTCTCTGAATCGCACTTACGCACTTTTGAGAAATGATCTTAGAACTAATTTAGGACGGTTTATACGCAACTTTTTATAAATGAGGCCCCAGATGAAACAAGCAAGGAATAAATGAGGGCATGGTGAATGGAAACAAGGAAGCAAGGAAAGGGGAGCACATGGCCAACACGAACAAAGCCATTCTCACTTGTAGTGAGAATTGATTTGTTTAGTTATTTATATCAAATAGTGTATACCGTATATCTTTCTGTCTGTTAACAAGCTGAAGTTTTTGTTAATTTATTAATAGTTTTTTTTTTAATTCCTCCAGGTGAAAGGTTCACTTGGAATGAACATTTTCAGTGCTGTAACTGCAGGCATTTCCATTATTGTAATTTTATCGGATTTGCTTAATGGGCCACTTATCCCTTTATGCAAACCTTTTGAAGACCCTTTCAAAATCCCTCAAGAAATTCCTTACACAAAACCTTATGAAAGCAGTTACAAAAGCCATTATGACAGCCGTTATGACCGTCATGAAAACCCTTATGAATGTCCTGATCTTCTCGATAAATTTGGGAATAAGGTACGTCACCAACATTTATATGCACACTTATTTTGTAATTACATTAAGGTCAATGTCTGGTCAGTACACTAGCCAAAAGTCATCAGTCCAGCCTTTTTTTCCAACATTTCAGAATTAGTTTATAGATCTCTTATGATTATGGATCATTTACAATCCAAAAAGGCATTGAAATGTTTGAACTAAATATGTCATATTACAATATGAACAAGGATGGTAAATTGTGCTACTGAGCAGACAGTATACCAGTGTGAGTAGTCACTTTTTTTTCATTCATTTTTCACTAATTATTTTGTCATTGCTATTTTTTTTTTTAATTAGATTTATAATGAAAAACTCTTCTGGGGAATCAGTTATGTATTGTTGATATGCGCCGGCCTTGAGATTTTCATCTCCATCTTTCTGTCAGCATTTGGTTGTAAAGCCACCTGCTGCATTTCAATGGTGAGTAATGCATCAAGTCAGGGCTTCCCAAACCTTTTTGTCAGCCAAACCCCTTTAGATACTTATATCTAATGGAAATAGTTACAACGCACACTACAAGTTACAATACAAATATTTATTTCTTAAATTCTTCACTTTCAAATGTTCAAACCCTTGAGGTTTTAATGTGTTCAATTCTTGAGTTGTAAACTTCTGTCCACAAAATTATTGGAAACTATGTGAATGTAAATAAAGTAGGGATTCAATTAATTTACCTACTTTACGACATAGTTACAAATTTAGGCTGTCGGTCAGAAAACGAACTGCATATAAAATTAAGCACAACAGTTTGACTTGGAGGGTTCAGTACTCTGGCTGAGGGGAGCACTGAAGTTGTAAAGCTCACAAATGTGTAGTCTCAGTTGTTTAAATAGTATATTAGATTGTGCTTTAAAGGGATAGTTCACTTTGAAATTAAATTTTGATATGTTTTAGCTTACCCCAAGGGCATCCACTAGTTTCAATTTTGATATTTTTAGGTCCAACCGTTCTTGTCTGTCAGTCATATAATGCATGCCTATGGTCACCTCACAAAAGAAAACGCACAGATTCAAATTAAACAGTCCAAATTAAACAATTCCCCACCGTAAGTACACATTGATGACCTAAGACACGAAACGAGTGGTTTGTGTGAGAAAACGAACAGTATTTATATATCGTTTTTACCTCTTGAAAACAATCACGTCCAAGTTGAAGGGGGCGCGCTTCCTGGTGTGTGAGCACCATTTCTTGTTTAAACATCCCGGATAAGTGCAAACGAGTACCATTTCTGTTAGCCGTCTTACCAACAATCTCTGTTCTGTGTAAACAATGAGTGACGTTCACGCACGAGAGATCACTTCCGGGAGTAGCGCCGGCGCGCTCAAACACCAGGAAGCGCGCGCACTTCAACTTAGACGTGGTTATTTACAAAAGGTAAAAAACGACATAAATACTGTTCGTTTTCTCACACAAACCGCTCGTTTCGTGTCTTAGGTCATCAATGCGTACTTACGATGGGGAATTGTTTAATTTGGACTGTTTAATTTGAATCTGTGCGTTTTCTTTTGTGAGGTGACCATAGGCATGCATTATATGACTGACAGACAAGAACGGTTGGACCTAAAAATATCAAAATTGAAACCACTGCGGAAACAAAGACACCTACATCTCGGATGCCCTTGGGGTAAGCTAAAACATATCAAAATTTAATTTCAAAGTGAACTATCCCTTTAAGATAACACCATAATTCAATGGACTCAATTTTCCCCTACTTTATTTCAAGACATTTTTCAGGCTTCATCCTTTAAGCACCCTTTGTTGTAGAACTACTTTCTTACATAGCCCTAATTCCAGAATGTAATTTTAGAGATAGTAATGGTTTGAGCCACTGATATGTAGAGATTAAGCATCTGTGAACTATCTTAGCCTCTCTCAATAGTGTTCAGCAGCAATGTCTCTAATAGCAAAGTTTAGCAAGCTAAACTGCTGCTTTGTCCTACTCCATTTGAAGTAATACTGAATTTGTTTGCCAGTATAATTGCATTTATGGCACTTCAGAGTAACAAGGCATAAAACAGTACATGTGCATTTTTCCAAAGGGTGCAGCTGAACATGGACCTTAGTATGTATGATATTAACAACTGAGGTAAGAGAACTTGTAACCCCAGTTTAATTGGATTTTGGGTAAAATGTTACTCAATAATAAATAAACATTTCCACAAAACAATCTATTATTTGAATTCACTGTCAATATATGAAGTGGAAGTGTGTAAAGTATTAAGTAATGGGTGCAAAACTTTTGGAATATTATCAGCAAATAAGTAATCCTGCAAGGAAGCTAATCATATAGCTTTTTATCTTGCAGATAACCTGCGGTTAGCAACCCGTCCATGTATCACCATCCTGCAGAAGTTCTTCCACAATACAGTGAATGTAAATAAATATGAATATTAAAACAACATGCCTTGATAGCCTTGATAGACAGCAACTTTGTCACCTTGTAGCTCAAAACTGGTTGGCCAATGAAGCTAAGCAGACTTTTCCCCAACGTTTTTTAATGCCATTTTTATTCATTTGTGTATATTTTAGTATAGCACACGCCAGAGGTGGGGGTCTTGACTCAAGTCAAAATTAAAGTCACTTAAATCTTGGTTGACAGATATTCATAAATGACTTGACTTGACTTTGACTTGATATTCATGACTTGAGACTTGAATTAAATGACTCAAAATAACTTGTCGTTTGTTTAGTAAATATCTGTTTTCTCAAATACCAAGGAATTAACTGTATGATTTTTGAAAGATGTAGTAGTCTACTTGTCACTTTTATTTTTTAGTTTATTTGTTCAAATCAGAGTGTTAAATGAACACTGACGCAGAGTTAAAGTTAATGAGATAATTAGTGATTGATTAGGTGATGATTGATCATTATTGAAGACACCTGATGATAACAAGCAGAATCACCAAAGGAGAAAATCAACATTTTTAAGCAACTATTATAGCGGTCAGTGTTTGCATTAGTTGGGATCTTGACCCTTATATCTTTAATATTAGATTATGTTTGGCTGCTGGATTTCAGTTTAGTCAGCCAGATGAGCTAACACCACAAGTCATGCTCATACTTTTCATGTTCATACTTTTCAGTTGGCCAAGATTTCTAAAAATCCTTTCTTTGTATTGGTCTTAAATAATATTCTAATTTTCTGAGATACTGAATTTGGGGTTTTCATTAGTTGTCAGTTATAATCATCAAAATTAAAAGAAATAAACATTTGAAATATATCAGTCTGTGTGTAATGAATGAATATAATATACAAGTTTCACTTTTTGAATGGAATTAGTGAAATAAATTAACTTTTTGATGATACTCTAATTATATGACAGGCACCTGTAGTCATTCAGCCATAGGCATGATATTTGTTTATAGTTATTATAGTTATTATCACTGTCAGTCACAATTTTGCTGGTGACTTTTATCTACTTTATAATCTGTTGAAAAAAAAAGAAGAAAAAAAATCATGTTTCATGATGTGTTGTCTGTACATCTGTACTTTGATAGCTGATTATTTGCAAAATTTGCAATAATTGAAAAGTTTATATTTCTCACTACGTGAACGTGACTAAAATTACAAACGTGTCACAATAATGTGTTGAGCAATAAAAGGACTGTCCCATAAATGAGGATGAAAACAACAGCCACGTGTCAGTGGTGCACTCGTCAACAGGTGGCGCTAATGCACTTATATGTGTACGATCAGACCTACAACAAGACGACGTCATCACTAGCGTCATCAGTCAGCGCTGGCTCTCTTGAGGTAAGACAATCGGTTCACGGTGATTCATATAACTGTACAATTATAAAAACAGTTTTCATCTGCTTCAGCGCTATTTGTGCGTCTTTTCTGGCGTCTGATGGCTGAAGTAAATATTCAGCCTAGCGGACAACAATGTGAGGATGCTAAGTACATATAAGACCTGTATTTCTCTGTTTATGTTCGTATTTAATCATTTGGAGCAATAATGGTATTGTTTTTGAATGTCTCTTAATCAAAAGTCCTATCTGTGAGGGGGATTCGGTCTGTGTAACGGTTTGCAGATCTTTGTTCAGTTTGCACCATCAACATTAACCAGATAAACATTTGGCTTCAAACTTTCATTTTCCGTTTTTTTTTTTCACAAACCTCATAAACAAACAGATTAGTTACAAAGATGACTTTGGCATATTAAAATATAAATGTTCACATCTTGCACAAACAATGAATCTGTTATTTCCATCTTGTTCAATTAGACACTAGGAACATACTACAACTAGAAGAAAATGACTGCAAATTCACCAAAAAGGCATTTTCATGTTTTAAAGATTGTAGTATGTTTCTAGATATAAGACTGACTTACTACAGCTGTGATTGTGCCAATATCTATATACTGTATGTACAGTACACAAAACATAAAAAAACACTAACATGTTTCAGATGTTGTAGTATGTTTCTAGTGACCAGACTGACTAGGAGCGGTTTTGCCAATATCTGTCTTAATATATGTACAGTAGCTACACAAATATCTTATGAAAAGTCACAGTAATTTACCAATATATTATTATGTTCTAAAGGTTGTGGTAAGACTGACTGACTACAGGTGAGGTTTTGCCAATACCTTCCGTCAAATATACACACAGTACACAATTATTTTCATTAAAAAAAAAAAATACTGTATGCTTCCAGTTTTTTTTTCGTTGCATGTTGCAAATGTTGTAGTATATTTTCAAATAGAAGACTGACTTATGACATATGACGCATTTTGCTGAAACCTCTTTTTCTGTACGTACAATGCATAAATATGACCAAAGACCACAAAACTAGTTATTAGGGGTTTTTTTTAAGTTGAAATTTGTGCATCATCTGAAAGCTGAATAAAATAAGCTTTCCATTGGTGTATGGTTTGTTAGGATAGTATTTGGCTGAGATACAACCATTTGAAAATCTGTAATCTGACAGTGCAAAAAAGTAGGGCTGTCAAACGATTAATCGCATCCAAAACAAAAGTTTATGTACTACATGTGTGTTTACTTTGTATATTTATTATATACATATAAATACACACATACAGTATATATTAAAACAATATATTTATATGTATACAATTTAGATTATAAATAAATCTAAATATTTTAGATATAAATCTAAAATATTTTTCCTTAATATATACATGCATGTGTGTGTATTTATATATACATAATAAATATACACAGTACACAAATATATAGTATGTAAACATAAACTTTTATTTTGGATCCGAATAATCACAATTAATCATTTGACAGCACTAAAAAAAAAGTCTAAATATTGAGAAGTTGTAAAATCAAAAAATCAAAGTTGTAATATATTTACGGTAGGAAATTTACAAAATATCTTCATGCAACATGATCTTAATATCCTAATGATGTGTGACATAAAATAAAATAAAATAAAATAAACCATACCCCAGCAGTCCCCTTTAGCAACTCCTTTTTTTTTTTTAAGTGCCTAATGAAAAATCTTTATGGTTTGCCCAAACCTTGCATTTCTTTGTCATTTTAAAATAATTGAAGAAAAACTACCTATATATGGTTATTTGTTTTGTTGAATATTATGAACAATTAAAATCAGAGCTTGCTTGAAATGAAGACGTCCTATGAAAAAAGTCACATTTCAGTTTTATTGTAAAAAGCGTAAGTTTCCTAAAAAAAAAAAAACCCTGAAAACGGCTTTCATTTTTTGCAAACAAAATAAATGAATATTGGCATGTCAAATACAGGAAATAACCAGCATCTCTTGCAAACAAAATACATTTAATGTATTATGTATTTTAAATAATGCTCAGGAATGTTTTAAAATAATAAAACGCATAATGCCTACTCCGCCACGTTGCCATCAATTTATTGTGATTATTATTATTTAATTTGATTTATTTATTTGTTATATACATTCATGTGTGCATTAACAGCTCAAACTATTTATAGCACTTGCTATTTAATTCTGGATTTTATTATTATTAAGGAAATATTGTTATCTGTTTAGTCTGTATAGTTATAGTTTAATTATATTAACTTAATTATTGTCCTAACCAACTCCTATCCCTAAAATAACCCCCTTGAAATATTAACCCATTTTATTTCAATATATTCTATTTCAGTTTTTGTTTTTAAATTGGAAGGAAAGACTTGTGTCTGTGTGAGACTTCAGTTTATTAATCGCAGTGCATCGCTTCACATCTGATGTGTGACCCACTTCACAATTGCTTTACGAATGAATGTTTATTAGTACTTAAATACTTACTTTAATAGTACTTTAATAATTTGAATGCAAATACTAATTTACAACATCCAGCAGCACAGTGAACAGTTTTGCACAGCTAATAGGCTAAATGGAAATAATTGACACCCCACTCGAACAAGCTTTTACATTCAAAACAAGATGGAAATATAAAAATGAGTAGTATCCATGGGTCTAGTCTGTGCATCTGTTTGTTTGACATGTTTAATATTTAAACCAGGTCTCTTCTGTTGGAATATAATTGCTGGATGGCTCTGTCCCAAAAATTAGGGTCCTAGGAATTAGTGCTGGGTATCGATTCAGATGTCTGGTAGGGATGTTTAATATATCGTTATTGGCCTGATAAGTGCTATTTTTAGTATTATCGTTATTGGTCCGATAACAAAATTAGGTCGATATCTTTAAGCTGATAAATTAGGTATTATTTCTGCTGGCTAAACCACTTCACGTGCTTGCTACGGGCCACTAGGGGTTTAATCATCGCTTTTTGATGTCATGCAAAGAGAGTAGCACCTTATGCTGCGACTAGAGAGAAGATGTCAGCGGTGTGGGAGTTTTTCGTCATGAAAAAATAGGAAAGTTGCAAGAAATCTGGCCATAGAAATGAATAGTAAATATAGTTCAGAGCAGGGATGCTCATTTCGATTAATTTTCCTGACCGACAACCGCTGCTCGTCAACCAAAGATTAACCGTTAACTGATCAATCTCCTTTTTGGACGCGCCTTCAGAAATAAATGCATCTTTACGGATTACATAATAAAAGTTTTTTTTTCCTGTGTTTTATTTCGTTAAGTAATAATTTAAAGCGTTCTGTTTATATATCTATCATGTTTGTTACATCTAGCATGAATTCGCTGAAAAAATGCAACTGATCGCGCTGGTCGCCTCAATGTCCTGCAAAGCGGTTTCAGCTTCCCCTCTCCAAAAACGATATGCATCTAATAGCGCACATTTATCTAGGTTTAACGTTTAAACTAATATCGTTTCATATCTACTTTAACTGTTTTAGATCTATAGATTTTATTTCATGCAAGTCGTGATGATTTGAGAAGGCAAACTGATCAGACTATGAACAGTCTTCCGCTAGCCGCTGTTCGTTGTTTTAAAAAACAAAAACGTATATTTGAAAGCTCCAACGTTTTTTAACTTAATAAAAAAACTAAACGAAATAGAATCACTTTGCCATTATATACAAAATGTAACTATTTTAATAGCTGAAGGAGACTTCTGTACAGACAGAAGCGCTGCCTGTTAGACCCGCGGCAAAAACACCATCACAAAAATCTGCCGTTAATTTGCGGTTCGGGGCTTCCCATCCACTGCACATATGTTTCTTTTCACTGCGTGTTTTTGCAGCATAGAGCAATATAGCCAATCTGTTGATTTTATGAATGCAGTGGTCAATCGGAGGCGGTTAAGTTACAATCCTCTCAGCACCCAAAATGCCGGGTTCTGTTCAGTTCTGCTACACGTTCGCTATAACTATTATTAAAACAGAAAATGTAGACATGATGTAAATAAGAGATTAATTACGCAGTGTAAATGTTCTTTATTACTCTTTACTAACTTTCTAAGATAGCGCTGAACTACGTTAAGATGTGTGATAGCTTTTTCAAGTGATTGTAAGGGAGCGCCGCGCCCATTGCGCACTTTCTAGGCTATAATCCATTCAGAATCCATTCACTTGCTCTGCGAAATATCTGTATAGTAGGCATGCTGCACATGTCGACACTGGCCTGTGAATAAACAAATTAAGTATATGATTGTTCTTTCACCATGCAAACGTAAAAAACTAGCCGAGAAAAAACCTTTTAAACTGTTTAACTCATATTATAACTTTAAACTTTTCTGAAGTTAAGGTTTTAAAATAAAATCAGTTGTTCACTGAATGTGTTTGCCTTTTGTTTTTGCAATCATGCTAAAAAAAAATGTATCGGCCTGTATATCAGCTATCGGCCTCCAAATATAAAAAGAGTTATCGGTTATCATTATCGGCCAAAATTTCCATATCGGTGCATCCCTAACGTGTACCATTACACCCCTACAGCAAACCGTTACACAGACCGAATTGATGCAAATCAAACTTGATTTGTTTTAAACATATTCACATATTCTATGTGTTTGTTTATTGGCTGTAGCTTAATGCATTTTTAAAATGATCTATTTTGACATGAAGAGGCTTGATTGTAACTCAATTTGAAGATGAAAGCATTTAATTGATAACTGGTTTATTTTTTTGCAGGAATTCACCGACGGTTCAGCGTTTTCAAAGCAGTTTATCAATAAATGCTGGATTGTTCCCATTAGCTTAAAAGTGGAGAAGAGAAAGTTTGTGAGAGAAAATTGAAAACATGAATGATCCAGAGCCCTGCCCAATAAAACAGGAAGATGTTGAACAACAAATAGGTTGGTGTTTGCCCTTAATGCTTTAATAAGCTTATACTACTTAAAGCTGCAAAAAAAATAGTAAAAATGTTCCAAGATCAGTTACTGAGCAAGTCTTCAACTTCAGAATTGTCCTACAACACTGCAGAAATGCCAATCTAGTGTTTACAAAGTGAACATACAAAGATCAAACGGCCTTTAAAAAAAGGTAAAACAGCATTGTAGGACAATGTTTAAGTTGAAGACAAAAACGAAATGTGAGACCGTATGGTAGAGTTTTATACAAAACATAAATGACAGCATTTATTAATGTCTACTAATAAGAATTTTAAGTTGAATACTTTGTTTCACTTTTCTGTGGATGAAAGTAAAAAAAATCACTTTTTATTGCAAACAAAAGAAATTAATATTGCCATTTCAAAAGTCGAAAATAACCAGCACCTCTTGCAAATTAAATGCATTTTAAATATTGTCATGCAAAATGTAGAAAATATACATTAGTGGTGTAAATCGAATTTTTGTAAAAAAAAAAAAATAAATAAATAAATTTACTAATTAATCACACATTTTCCTCACGATTAATCCTACCTGACATTAAAGTTTTTCATTATACATTTATATTGCAATAAGTTCACATTCATGCTTCAAATTAATGTAGAAACAACATGTATGAATGTAAATATTTAATATTTGTTCAGTGCCATCTTTTTATGACTGAAGGCAAGTACCATTCCAACTGATGTCTCTATGATTTTTTTCCCTAATATTTAACCATTGAATATAACCTTTCAACATAACAGTAACATTAACATTTATTAAACTTTAAAACATAACTTCTAATGCAAGTGAACTTGAACACGACAACCTATTATAAATGTTGTATATGCACTTAATGAAATAAAGATAAAGCTTAAAACTACAGAAGTTATTAATTTACTCTCTTTAATTTTGTTCTTTGATTAACAGACACCACAGCAGTTGGTTATTATGATATTTTGGCTGCTGTTACTTTAAAAGCTGCCGCCGCTGAACTTGATGCAAATCTGACACTGCTTTAAATGTGACTCATTAATAATAAATACTTACATGCACAGTTTTAAGGCAGCTTTAATTGCCTTTTTTTTTTGTAAATTTGTGTCTTAACTGAGGACATAACTATGATATTGCATACTTACAGTTTCATTAGGGTTTGAATATGATACAGTGCTTTAACATAGGAGCAATTCTAGCGTTACATTCACAGTCAAAACCTGAAATAAAAATTCTCATAAATTGTATTCAATACCAATATATTGAACCATCTCTTTGTTTTTCAAAACCCTGAGTCCAGACCTCAGAAAAGTTTCAGTCTATAAACCTGTTTTATATTTTAAATGAGGGAAATACACACATTATGGACGTGACAAAAAATACACAAGTTTACATACATGCGCATTAATATTCAGCACAAGCACTTGAATATGGGCCAAAATTGTACATTAACGCTAGAGTTTGGAATTAAAATAAATCGAGATGGATGCAGTTATGACACATACATTGAAGGCTATTTGACATATGAAAAAGGTTTAACAGACCAACAACGCTTCAATTCGTGCAGTTGTTGATCAAAATTAAACGGATGCCACTGGAAAAGACTTGCTCATGCATGCATTAAATAACTAAAATACAATACAGGTTAAGTAAAATGTATATAATAGGCCCGCCTATTGTACAAATATTTACAAAATGGACTGCAAATGAGATAATATTGACAATGAACATTGTGACATTTAAAAAAAATAGTTTTGGCAATATGTCATATAGTGCGCCTGTGCATTTCTTATATTTACCTGATGGGACAAAACGTCCTCTGTATGTAATTTTAAAATGTAAGACAACAGCGTGTCTGGTCCCCCCACGGTGTGACCACCCACTGAATCTTACCAAAACATGTCTAACCGCAAACCTTGCTTTTCCTCATGTTTTACAACACCAAATTCATCATCCAGGCAATCCCCTGATCTCAGGCGATCCTCTGGTCAAAGCTTATCAGATGAATTTGTCGGACAAAGCACTCAGTGGCCCTTTCTACTCTGACCAGCCACAGTTACCTCACCCAAGGTGTGTCAGGGGTGGTTCCTCTGAGACTGCTGGCGGAGAGTCTAAAGGATTGACTTAGCCTACCCAATCCCTCTTGTTGGCTTCTCAGAACCATCCAACTCTGCTATGCTATTCAATTCGCACGGCGCCCACCCAGGTTCAGCGGCATTCTCTCTACCACGGTTCGGGACGAGAATGCTGTCGTTCTTCAGGCAAAGGATGCAACCCTTCTGGTGAAGGGCACGATAGAGCCGGTCCCCTCAGCCGAAATGAAGAAAGGGTTTTACAGCCCCTACTTTATTGTAGCCAAGAAAGGTGGTGGACTCAGATCAATTCTGGATCTCAGGATTTTTAATCGGGCCCTGCACAAGCAAAATGCTAACACATTACACACGTCTCAGGCACCAGGATTGGTTTGTGGCAATAGACCTGAAAGACGCATACTTTCATGTCCCGATCCTTCCAAGGGACGGCTTTTCAGTACAAGGTTATTCCCTTCGGGCTCTACCTTTCCCCCCGCGTCTTTGCGAAGGTTGCGGAAGCTGCCCTTGCCCCGTTTCGGGAAGTGGGCATACGCATTCTCAATTACCTTGACGATTTGCTAAATCTAGCACACTCTCAGGAGTCTCAGGACACACAGGGACGTGGTTCTCAACCACCTAACCCATTTGAGACTTTGGGTCAGCTGAGAAAAGAGCAAACTCTCCCCAATGCAGAGTATTTCTTTTCTCGGTGTACAACTGAACTCGGTCACTATGAATGCACACCTCTCATTAAGCTGTGCCCTGTCAGTGCTGAGCTGTGTAGAAAACTTTTTCTTGTTTAAACCAAAGATCCAGGAGACTCTTGGGTATCTTTCGCAGAGTTTTTTTGAGATGCACTGCGCATTGCTGTGGTCATCAAGAAGCCTGAATTTGGCCATGATACATTGTAGTTTATATAGGCATTCAGTGGGCAGTCCTTAAATCAGTCCTTGATCTTACAGAACTTCAGAAGTAACCACTTCTAAAGACAATACAGGAAATCAACCCCCGACTGTGAGGTTGAACAAACTTACTTAACAGTACCCAAATGGTTTAATCTTCACCTGGCCATGGGAACTACCATGGTGTGAAATTCACATCCAGTTGCCTTTCAGTAAACAGACGCCACTATGTTCACATGAAATGCCTAATACAATGTAGATCAGCTTAGTTTTTTATATGATGTTACATCAGGATGTAGGATGTTCAGATCTTAAACCGAAATTTAAATTTGTAATCTTACAGCTGCATAGTGGGTCTCAAACGCTGTTCAACAGTCCCACTGAAACAATTCTGGACAGGCCCTTGGCTGCATTGGCACATCAACTGTCTTGAGTTGTTGACAGTACTCTTGGCCCTGGAGAGGTTTGGACCTTTGGTACAGGGCAAGCATGTGTTGGTCCACTCTGACAACACAGTGACAGTGGCGTACATCAACCACCAGGGCGGTGTACACTCATTTCGCATGTCACAGATGCGCTGACCCGTGGGTCTACCCAAATATGTTTCCCCCAGTGAGCCTCATTACACAGACCCTGTGCAAAGTCAGGGAGGATGAAGAACAAATCTTGATGGTGGCCCCCTACTGGCCCAAAAAGACTTCTCGGAGCCGGTGCTCCGCTCCTCCATTCCTCTCTGGCGCATCCCTCTGAGGAAGGACCTCCTTTCTCAGGGGAAGGGCACAATCTGTTGAGTTGCTACTTGACTCAGAATAAAATGAGTGAGTAGATGCTAAGCTGCCCTATTTATACCCGGATGTCCGGTGCATGGCCAGCGATGCAAATTCTGCACACCCAATTTCATTGGCCTTTTCTCAAGCTGTCAGAGGTGTTTGGGCTCCCAAGAGCGACCCCTCTCTGTCTTTCATTCGACACAGTGTCTCCGTTCCCTCCATCAGGGAACGAGGGTTACTGTATATAACCAAGGCGTTTTCTTACCACATATTATTATTATTATTATTATTATATATTTTGTTAAATATTTTACGTCCCTGACTTGAAATATTTAGTAATATATACTTAGTATGATGTATGTGAGAAAGGGAGGTGAACTCGACAAGCTCGTACATCTGCGCCGCTGCATTTTCAATCCACTTTGCGTGCTTTTCTTATCAGCTCGCGCACATGACCTGTACAAGCATTTATGCTGAATGTTTAACATTACATTAAGGATGTCTACAAAGTACATATATGTGATTAATCTCTAATGACTCCATTTTGCTGTCTGTTGTTGGTGTTTCATTGTCTGAATATGGCACTTGTTACATACTGTGTGGTATTGGTGTTTGGTATCGGGCATTTTAATGAATACTGGAGTTCAGTATTGGGCCAGGTGCCAGTATCGTTCATCCCTACTCATTACAAAAATGTTCTATTTGTGCGATCTGTAATGTGAAAAAAGTTTGTCATTCAAATTAAAGCATCAGAATATTCATATTTCTATTATGTCAGGATTCACATGTTTTCCTTTCACATTTTTCACTTAGATTTTTATTATAATTTAACTTGGTTTAGTAATGTTTTAGTGATTTGCTAACATTTGAAACTTTTTACTTTTTTACTTTCATTTTAGACCTGAAACAAGAGAACAGGGAGACTGAAGAACAGTTTGAAGCGGAGAAGAAACAGCAGGTCAAAACTGAAGAGATATCCTGGAGTTCCTCATTGAAAAATGACAATATATGTTGCACTTGCTCTCACTGTGGAAAGAGTTTCTCATGCAAGCAAAATCTTGACCTTGACAAAGTATTTCATCGTGAAGGGAAGCCATATGCATGTGATGAATGCAAGAAGATTTTCAAAGGAAACCACCTTGAACACAAGAAAATTCACACTGCAGAGAAGCCACACACATGTGATCGATGTGGGAAAAGCTTCCCATATAAAGGAAACCTTGACAAACACATGATGATCCACACTGGTGAAAAGCCACATACATGTGATCAGTGCGGGAAGAGTTTTGCACATAAAGGAAACCTTAAGGAACACATGAAAGTCCACACTGGAGAAAAGCCACACACATGTAATCAGTGCGGGAAGAGTTTTGCACATAAAGGAACCCTTAAAGAACACATAAAAATCCACACTGGAGAGAAACCATACGCATGTGATCAGTGTGGGAAGAGTTTCATAGATAAAGTACCTTTAATTGATCACATGAAAATCCACATTGGAGAGAAGCTGCACACATGTGATCAGTGTGGGAAGAATTTCCCATATAAAGGAAATCTTAAAGAACACATTAAAATCCACACTGGAGAAAAGCCGCACACATGTGATGAGTGTGGGAAGGGTTTTGCACATAAAGGTAACCTTAAAAAACACATGAAAATCCACACTGGAGAGAAGCCATACACATGTAATCAGTGCGGGAAGAGTTTCGCACATAAAGGAAACCTTAAGAAACACATGAAAGTCCACACTGAAGAGAAACCATACGCATGTGATCAGTGCGGGAAGTGTTTCTTAGAAAAAGTAACTTTTAATGATCACATGAAAGCCCACAATGTAGAGAAGCCGAACACATGTGATCAATGTGGGAAGAGTTTCACACATAAAGGAAACCTTAAAGTACACATGAAAATCCACACTGGTGAAAAACCACACACGTGTGATCAGTGCGGGAAGAGTTTTGCACATAAATGTAACCTTAAAAAACACATGAAAATCCACACCGGGGAGAAGCCGTATGCGTGTGATCAGTGCGAGAAGTGTTTCATAATTAAAACAAGCCTTAAGGAACACATGACGATTCACACCGGAGAGAAACCACACACATGTGACCAATGTGGGAAGAGTTATACACAAAAAGGAGCCCTCAAAGAGCACATGAAAATCCACACTGGAGAAAAGCCACACACATGTGGTCAGTGCGGGAAGAGTTTCAGAAAATCTTCCGTTTTTAAAGTTCATCTGCTTACTCATTCTACAGAAAGGCTATATAGCTGTGATCAATGCAGTAAGAAGTTTTTTAGGGCAGCTTCCCTTAAGATTCACCTGAAAGTTCATACAAAGGAGAAGCCTTACGTATGTTCTTTCTGTGGAAAGAGCTTTAGGCAGATGGGAACTTTAAAATTACACCAGAAAAGACACACTGGTGTGAGGGATCATGTTTGCTCTGAATGTGGAAAGGCTTTTTATACAGATGCTGCGCTGAAAATGCACAGAACAGTTCACACTGGAGAAAAACCTTACAAGTGTTCACACTGTGACAAGAGATTCAAACTCCCGAAACATCTTAGAATACATGAGAGGATCCACACCGGAGAGAAGCTGCACACATGTGATCAATGTGGGAGGAGTTTCGCACATAAAGGAAACTTTAAAAAACACATGAAAATCCACAGTGGTCTTCACACCGTGACAAGAGCTTCAAATGCACTAACAATGCAATAACATGTCAGCACTGCATATCTGTAAATAGCACATATGCACATTCACAGTTCTGTCAGTCGACATTTTGCATATTACTATTGTTTAGGGCTGCACAATAAATCACATTTGATTGTTATGCGCATCTTGTCAGTATAAAGCCGGTTCTGTGACTAGTAGCAAATCTCCATCACATGCATGCAGATGGAGCGGCATTTAATACACAGATGAATGTGATATTGCGTAGCTTCTCAGAGATCTACAGCTCTGTGTATTAAATGCCGCTCCATCTGAACGCATGTGATAGAGATTGACTATCACAGAACCGGCTACTGAAGAGATCACAGCCCTACTATAGTTATTTATAATTTGTCTATTCTCTCGAAATTAAGGTTATAAAACACTAATATTAATGTATGTCTGCACTATGTTTGTACTTTCTGTACTGGAAGCTCCTAACACCAAGACAAATTGCTTGTGTGTGTAAACACTTGGCAATAAAGCTCTTTCTGATTAATTTGTTTTCTGTGTTTTTAAGTTTATATCACTTGCACCAACAAGGATTAAATTAAAGTTTAGAGCAAATCAAGGATATGTTGATAGGGGTTTCATTTTAAATCGAGTTGTTATACTGCTTAATTTTAAACACAAATGAACAAATTGAGGGTTATAATTCTAACACGCAATTAAAATCTAGGCTACAGATTTTAGTACAAAATGGTGTGAAAATCATCCCGTTCACTCGTTCAAACAACAATATTTTGATGTAAATTTTCTAAAACATGTTTTGTGATCCAAAGAGAATATGCAAGAGATTGACAATGGTCATGAATATTTAGTGATTCGCACCTGAGAGACACAAAGCCCTCCCTAATGGAACATCAATGACACTGTGGCTGTCAGATAAGAAACAATGTGAGAAGATTCAAAGAGTGGAGTTTTAGATTACTGTATTGATTACAAAACAGTATAATCAAAACATACATAATGAAGGTCAAAGACACATTATTGAGCACCCTCATCTAACCAGACATGTGAACACACTTTGTGTCATTTCTGAAAACAGAACAAAATGCGTAGGTGCATTTTCACCAACAATACCTTCATGCCACAGATCAGATATTTTACGCTTGAAATTGTAAAAACATTGTGGAGAAAAGGCGCGTCCGTGGCTAAAGGTGCCCCAACTTGTGAGAACAGGGTGGCACCAATTCTGCAGGATGCCTCATGCCCGGACTCTAGGACTTCCCAGGACTCTATGCTTCTCACCGGGCAGCCGGAGGCTGGTCTCCAGTTTGGTAGATGGGAAGGACGGCACGATGCATGTCCGTGTTGCCCATGTGCCTCTGGACTGCCCACTGGAGATGGACAAAAGCTGACCTTTCATGGAGCCAGGACGGTACTGCCTGTTCAGGAGGGGGCTCTAGAGATGAGGACACTACTGCCCCTACTGCTTATTCCATTGTTTAAAATGACTGAATGAATGTGCGGTAACTGCCTTATTTAACAATGTTAAACATTAACACATTGACAGTGGGACTACTTTGAATATTTGAAATATCTTCATATATATGCAGTTGAAGACAAAATTATTAGCCCCTTATAAAATATTTCATTATTTTTCAAATAACTCCCAAGTGTTGTTTAACAGAAAGATGATTTTATCATCAACACAGCATTTGTAAACATCATAATTTATTCAGGAAGCTTTTAGGGTTTGTAATACAAATAGAAATAAATGTATAACCAAGAATTGTAAAAAGTCTACTAGTCAATAGTGTATCCCTTTTGCTTGATAACAGCCTTTAGTCGTTTGCTGTAGTTCTCCACAAGTTTCAAGCATGTCTCCTGAGGAATGACAGCCCATTCTTCCTTAGCAAATCTCTCAAGCTCCTCCAGATTTGTTGGTCTTCTGGCACAAACTCTGGATTTTAGTGTGCCCCACAGATTTTCTATTGGATTGAAGTCTGGGCTTTGTGCAGGCCAGTCAAGTACACTCACTTTGCTCATTTGGATGTTTTTCTTCACCAGAAGTGAGGTATGCTTTGGGTTGTTATCATGCTGGAAGACAAAATGTCGACCCAAACCAAGTTTTCTTGCAGACTGTCTAAGGTTGTCTTTCAAAATCTTCTTATAGTCTTCCTTTTTCATGTTTCCTTCAACCCTGACGAGATTCCCAGTTCCAAACGCACTGAAACATCCCCACAGCATTATACTCCCACCACCATGTTTCACTGTGGGAACGCTGTTCTTGGGGTTGAATGCCTCTCCCTTCTTTCTCCAAACATAGGCAACATCTCTATGGCCAAAAAGCTCTAATTTGTCTCATCTGACCAAAGGACACGTTCCCAGTATGCATCACATTCCCCAGGTCCTTAGCAAACTTCATTTTAGCTTGGAGGTGTCTCTTCTTCAGAAGTGGAGTCTTTCTTGGTCGGTTCATTCCTGTGCAGGGCTCTAGTGACTGTCTTTGTTGAGACATCAATTCCAGACTTGTCTAGGTCATTCCCTAGTGTCTTGGCAGTTGTTCTTGGGTATTTAGAAACCTCTCTCACTAGTTTTCTTTCCAAAGTTTTTTAAATATTTCGCTTCCTGCCTCTGCCCGTCTTGTTCTCCACTGTGTTGGTCTCTTTAAACTTCTTGATTCTATCCACAGCCATATTACCCTGCAGCCCAAGACTGGTTGCCCACTGAAGCTAAGCAGGGCTGAGCCTGGTTAGTACCTGGATGGGAGACCTGGGAAAACTAGGTTGCTGTTAGAAGAGGTGTTAGTGAGGCCAGTAGGGGGTGCTCACCCTGTGGTATATGTGGGTCCTAATGCCCCAGTATAATAATGGGGACACTATACTGTAAAAAGCACCGTCCTTCAGATGAGACGTTAAACCGAAATCCTGACTCTCTGTGGTCATCAAAAATCCCATGACTGTGTGGCTGCCGCACACTGGTGGTGGTTGAGGAGAGATCCCCCATATGATTGTAAAGCGCTTTAGGTGTACAGCTATACACAATAAAGCGCTATATAAATGCCTCATTCATTCATTCATTCATTGATAATGCATCTCACTGAATTCCTTGACACTTGAAAATGCTTTGATAAATGTGTGTATCCTTCTTCATCTTTATGAGCATTAACAATTGTTTCTCTCAAGTCCAAACTAATTTCTTTTGTCTTTGTCATGATGACAGTGCATATTATTTTACTAGTTGTTTCGCAAGATACTAATCCTCAGCTTAAAGAGCAATTTAAAGGCCTAACTTGGTTAATTAGGTTAATCAGGCAAATTAGGTTAATTTGGCAAGTCATTGGACAACAGTGGTTTGTTCTATAGCTAATCAAACTAATCATTTCTTAAGGGGGCTAATAATATTGACCTTAGCAGTTTTTATTTATTTAATTAATTATTTTATTCAAGCAACTATAAGAAATCAGACTTTCTCTAGAAGAAAAAAAAATAACAACAGGAAAATAATGTGAAAACATTCTCTTGCTCTGTTAAACATCACTTGGGAAATATTCTTAAAAAAATGTAAAATTTCACAGGGGGGCTAATAATTTTTTTTAATCTTCAACTGTAATTTTTTTGCAGGAATGAGCACTGTGACCCAGCTATAAAACAGAGAAATATTGTTTATTTTAAATATTAAAATATTCAAACCATTTCAAGTGTTTCAAATATTGTGGTGGTAATTGTTTATTTATATTTGGGCACCATTGCGTGGGTGGGGGGAGTTTCTATATTGAATTGCTATATGGAGGACTTTTATGGTAAAAATGTGGTTGGCAGGAAGGAAAAGAGGTGAGGGGCGGCCATTTTGATGGCATAGGACGTAATGGGGAGCATGCGCTGAGGAGGCTAACAATAAAGGAGCTGAGAAGTGTCTTTTTTTTTTTGGCGCCTGGGCCGGGGATGACAGTTTTACCTGGGATATTGACTTGAGACTTGTCTGCTTGCTGTCAAGGATTGTTCTTTAAGTAACAAGGATGTTTCTTGGTCTGGGATCGTTTGTGGATCGCTTTTCTCTCTTCCAGCGGCATAGTACAGGGAATTCAGGGATCCCTGAGAAGCGAACACGGGTGAGACTGATCTGATTTTTGTTTTTTGCTCGGACCAGTGTTTTTGGACTGTTTTTCTGTGGGGGACTTTGAGTGACGGTATTTGGCTGGGTGGATTTATGGACTATAGCACTATGTGCCATTTGGACACAATTTACTGTCCTTTCACTGATGGTTTAACAATGAGCTATGTTTGTTTGTTATTATATACATTTTTCAGTGAGAGTCTTGTGTTTTGTACCTGCTTCATTGAATTTGTGATTGTTAAGCCCTTCGAATTAGGAGTGGCCCAAATGAACTCTTTGGTGAGACTTAGAATAAGATATGTTTAATTTGTTACAGCACAACTGAGCAGACTACAAATTTCTACAAATTTAGAAGATTAGAAATAGGTCTGTAATTTGCCAGTTCACTCCCCAAAAATCATCTGGTCCAGATCCGGCCCATACCTCCGCAAATCCGCAAAACGGACTTGGGCTTTTGGCACAACGGGCCAATACCGGCACACATCAGGTTTTCCCTCATCTGGACCAGCATTGGGCCAGCTCCGTACCAGATGCTGATTCCTTTATGCTGATTTGCAGAGGTGGAAAATCCATGTGCCATGAGTAAAATTCCTCCCCAGTATTTTGTTCCAATCACCTAGATTTGCGAATTAGTTTTTCAGCAAGAGGTCAGAGATGGGACCAAGTCATTCCTTTCGAGTCACAAGAAATTCTCGAGTCAAATCCAAAGTCCCCAAAGATTTAATGAGATAATTATGAAATGATGATTGTGCATTAGTGATGAACACCTGCTGTTATTGAGAATTACAGAGGATCAGATGTTGATGTTTTATTAATTAAAATGATGCCACCGTCATGAAGATCAATGTGTTTGCTTTAGTTGGGCTCTTCACCCTTAACTTCTTGTGTTAGATCTGTCTGTAGCAGCACATGTGGAGTTGTGAAATAGTGAGATCAGTGCTCAGTGATGAGAAGATATTAGCTGCTTAGCTGCTTTTTTTGATGAGATGGTCATCATGAGCTGGCTGGAAAACAATCAAAGTAACTTTACATTTAAACATATATGTGTGTTGTATAATCAGCCCTATAAAACTACAGTATGTAAACAATATATTGAATATAAAAAAAAAAAAACTATGTAGCGCATATTAAAAATATAATATTATTTAAAATGAACTCCAGTGTTATTTAGACACACACAGACATCAAGAACCAGCACATGAATCTCAACAATGGTGACAATCAACAAAATGTTTAATGCTGGGTAACACCATAGTAAAAATTCCCATCATGCACTGCAGTATAAATAATTGTCACCACTGTTGAGATTCATATGCTGGTTCTTGGTGTCTGTGTGTGTCTAAATGGCACTGGAGATCAGTTTTTTAATATGCACTACATAGTTTTTTTTTATAACCACATCTATTAGAACAATATATTGTCTGTATACTGTAGTTCTACAAGGTTGATTATACAACACTTAAATACACACACACATAAATATGTATGTGTAAAGTTATTTTGTTTTTCAACCAGCTCATAATGACCATCTCATCATATAAAAGCAGCTAATAATCACTGAGCGCTGATCTCACTACTTCACAACATCACGTGTTGCTTCAGAAAGATCTAACGCAAGAAGTTAAGGGTGAAGAGCCCAACTAAAGCAAACACACTCATCATTTTAACCAATAAAACATACACATCTGATAATAACAGCAGGTGTTCATCACTAATGCACAGTCATCATTTAATTAGTCACTTTATTATTTCATTAACTCTTTGGGGACTTTGGATTTGACTCGAGACTTGCTTGTGACTCGAAAGGAATGCAGCTACCCCTGTCTCGATAAGTTTATTTAGATCTTCCTGTTGTGACACTGTCACACAAGGACACATGTTTTAACCTGCTCAGTGTATTATAATTTTATGTATATTTGAGTTTTAATGGTTTTTCATGTTGTCTTAGCCATTTTATACCTCTTAACCTTTTAATGTGTGTATGTCTTTAAGAGACTATGGATCCGCCTGTCATGTGACTCATCACATGACAGGAATCAGGAACTTAACAGTATAAAGGAGGCAGCATGGCAAACAAACAGAGTCACTGACCCAAGCCTGGATAGAGGAGTTTCTTTTAAGGACTTGCCATCCAGCATTTCACTGATTGTTACATATGGTGGTCCGTACAGGGAACGTTTAAAGGTTTTAAAAGCTGTGTTGAGAAGAGTGTTTTAAGATGACGACAAATCACATTAATGCTGCTTCTTTTAATACATCTGCTGTTTTTAATGATGAATGGATTTAACATCACTGTGAGTGTGTACAGCTTCACGCTGAGGTTTTAAAACTGGAGGAGTATTTTAGAGACGCTGTGTATTTTAAATTTGACAAAATTGAGGAATCTATCAAGGATGCTGTGGCAACACTAGAGAGAGAGGTCGTCGACTGTTTTGAGAGGAGAGACAAAAAATGGGCGAAACAGCTGGAGTAGACAAGGGATCCAGGAGTCACCATCTCTCCTACCACTGTGATGACCAGCCCAGTGCCTTCCACACTAACCCTTGGCTTTCCTCCGGCCAACCATCCCAGCACCTCAACCACTTCACAGACTATCAACAGAGCCACCGATGGAGAATTATTTTTCAAAATTTTCTTCGGGGGGGAAAGGGGTATATCAGCCTAGAAGATTCCAGGAGGATCAGGCTCTGGAAGACGCTCTGGACGGAGCGGGCTCTGAAATCGTAGCTGTGAGGTGACTTGGATCTGGAACCGCAGCCGTGACGTGATTTGGCTCTGGAACCAGAGCCGTGAGGTGACTTGGCTCTGGAACCGCAGCCGTGACGTGACGGCTGCGTGACGTGACTTGGATCTGGAACCGCAGCCGTGACGTGACTTGTCTCTGGAACCAGAGCCGTGAGGTGACTTGGCTCTGGAACCGCAGCCGTGACGTGACTTGGATCTGGAACCGCAGCCGTGACGTGACTTGTCTCTGGAACCAGAGCCGTGAGGTGACTTGGATCTGGAACCGCAGCCGTGACGTGACTTGTCTCTGGAACCGCAGCCGTGACGTGACTTGGATCTGGAACCGCAGCCGTGACGTGACTTGTCTCTGGAACCGCAGCCGTGACGTGACTTGGATCTGGAACCAGAGCCGTGAGGTGACTTGGCTCTGGAACCGCAGCCGTGACGTGACTTGTCTCTGGAACCAGAGCCGTGACGTGACTTGGATCTGGAACCGCAGCCGTGACGTGACTTGTCTCTGGAACCAGAGCCGTGACGTGACTTGTCTCTGGAACCAGAGCCGTGACGTGACTTGGATCTGGAACCGCAGCCGTGACGTGACTTGTCTCTGGAACCGCAGCCGTGACGTGACTTGTCTCTGGAACCAGAGCCGTGACGTGACTTGGATCTGGAACCGCAGCCGTGACGTGACTTGTCTCTGGAACCGCAGCCGTGACGTGACTTGGATCTGGAACCGCAGCCGTGACGTGACTTGTCTCTGGAACCGCAGCCGTGACGTGACTTGGATCTGGAACCAGAGCCGTGAGGTGACTTGGCTCTGGAACCGCAGCCGTGACGTGACTTGTCTCTGGAACCGCAGCCGTGACGTGACTTGTCTCTGGAACCGCAGCCGTGACGTGACTTGTCTCTGGAACCGCAGCCGTGACGTGACTTGTCTCTGGAACCGCAGCCGTGACGTGACTTGGCTCTGGAACGGCAGGCGTGACATCATCCAGTTTCATTTTCAGATAAAAACCAGACTAAACCAGCTAAAGCCAGACTAAACCAGTTTAAACAAGTTTAATCCAGATTAAACCAGCTAAAACCAGACTAAACCAGTGAAAATAAGCGCAACTCACTTTAAATCAGCTAAAAACGAGATAAAACCAGTGTAAATGAATTTATTCCAGATTACACCGGCTAAAAAACAGATAAAACCAGTGTAAATGGGTTTAATTTGGTTTTATCTGTTTTTTAGCTGTTTAATCTAATGTAAGCAAGTTTAATCCAGATTAAACCAGCTAAAACCACATTAAACCAGTTAAAACCAGCAAGAACCATTTTAAACCAGTTTAGACTAGCTAAAACCATCTTAAACTAGTTTAAACCAAATTAAACCAGCTAGAACCATCTTAAAACAGATTAAACCAGCTAAAATCAGCGTAAATCACATTCAATCAGCTAAAAAACAGATAAAACCAGCGTAAACGAGTTTAAACCAGATTAAACCAGATAACCCTCTGATGCATCATGGTCACTACAGTGGGCAGCTATTTGGAAGCCATTCTGAACCATTTACAATGTAGCATAATATCCCAACCACCAACTGGTGAACCCCCAAAGTGTTGTCTATGATTCAGTTTAATTGTTGCCTTTTGTATCTTTTTTTTGTTTGTTTTGAGATATTTGTTTTGAGATGTTCATGTTACGCCAAGTCTGTCCATGTCAAGCCAAGCCTGTTTCAAGTCAAGTCATTGTTTGGATTTGTGTTTGGATTACACTTTGTACAATAAACTGTACTTGGGTTCATTAAGAACAGACATTAACAGAAAAGTTAAATAGTCTTCAGATTTGATTATTTATTTAAATGTTACAGTCTATATATGGGTCATTGACATATAAGGATTTTCAACAAGCAAATTTTAAAATACAAAACTAATAATATCTTTTGTAGTTGTTCAAACAATAAGAATGTTAAGAATGTTAAAGTCATATTACAATTTTAAATTAAGTGATTTTATTGTTTTTTTTTTCAGCTTGATGAACTGGCCTTAAAAAATGTCATGTGGTGCGACCATGATTTATATTAAAATTAATTAATTCCCTTAACATGCTTAACATTTCTTTTATATGTTCTCAGTAATTGAAGTGTTTAGAAACAAAGTATTTGCATCTCTTGTTTTTTTTTGTAAATAATGATCTCATATTTTTGCTATAATTTCAGATTTGCCGCCTTGAACGTAGTTAGCAGACTTATTTTTTTTTTGTAAATTGGATAAAACTGATAAAAAGTTTTAAAAATACCATTTACTTAAGCATATTGTGTCAATGATTCATATTTCAGCCACAGAAATTATATAATTTTTTTTGTATTTAATACAGTTATTGCTGTTATTGGTCGCACCACATGATGAGTGGTTGCTCCAAATGACACCAAGACCTTAAATCTATTTAAAGAGATCTTATACAAAAAATAAAAGATTTAAACTACATTTTATTCAAATTTCACAGAAATTTTCATTAACACAAACATTAATAAACATTTTATAAAACATTTTATGTAAACATTCTTTACAAAACATCACAAATACTTTTTGATCAGAACGATTAGTATGATCATAACTAAAACATCAAACAGATTTAAGTAAACACTTGCCTTCAGATGTAATTTAACAGTACAATCATGAACGAGCAAAAACTGAGGGGTATTTGCAGAACATCCCAGACAGCAGCTGACTCTGTGCCGGATTTGTTTTCAAACCGGCAAATCCGCGTTACAGTCACATCCGTTTCAGTCCTGTATCACAGTCTTAGACGGATCCGGCCCGGGCCTGGTTTCAGTGGGCACGGACTACTATCGTAGAGCGGATCCGGGCCGAGTCTGGTACGGAGCTGGCCCAGATGAGCGGAAAACCAGATGTGTGCCGATATTGGCCCGTTGTGCCAAAAGACATCGGCACTAAAATTTGGTATTACTTTAACCCCATGTATTCTGGAATATTTCCCAATCTCAGCTGTTCAGTATAGAGTAGCGGGAGTTTGCTTGTTCAGGTTCCGAGATGACAGCACGAATGTCATTCTTTCCATAGAAAATGGCATCTTGAGTTTGTGGCCACATGAATAGGTTCTTTGTACCCGACTGCCGCATGGAGCTAATCTGCACTTCTTCTCCCACAACCTCAAGGACCTGGCCTACATATGGAAGCTCATCATACGTTACAATCACAAACTTGCCACTCAAGTCTTGAAGACTAGCTTGTTCCTTTGGTGGCTCAGGAGGGCTTGAGGGATCCTCAGTGTGGCACACAGTGTTGCTCAGGTCTACTTTTACTGGCTGATAACATAGGCATGTCTTCATTTGTGTATGTTTACAGAAGCATGACACCTCCCTATGACTAATTTGTGCAACTTGTGAAGACAAAACTTGGTGTATCTTTAAGGTGCCCCTCACAGCTGTCAATTTTCCTGGAATCATCTCATCATATTTCTGAATGCTCTCTTCGCTTATCCAGTAGTAAGTAATAGTTGACTTTGATTTTTTGGCCAGCATCTCATACACGTCCAGTGGAGTCTTCAGCTCACCTCCTCTTTGAACATAGAGATCTGCATCCCTCTTTACAGCACCACCAATGCCATCCGGGGCACCCTTTCCATGAGACTTTTCAGAATAGTTCCAGGTAACATGCTTGAACTCAGAAAGAAAAGGCACAGTACTAAGGAGGTAGAAGTTTGCTTTGTTCTTGTACTGCGTAACAGGTCCACCACTGATTATATGTAGATTTGTAATCTGTGGGCAGGTTGCCCGAAGCTCTTTCAGTATGGGCTCTAGGTGTGCCCACACGGCTCATCATGACGAAGGCTGTCCGACAGTGTTGCATATGATTTGGTGCCATGGACTGTGTAGAAGACAGCAGTGTGTATTGTGGCCTGTTTTCGGCTGCCCTCAAAATGATAAGCTTGTATTTCTGTAATCATCTTGCAGGCATAGTTTTCCGAGAAATCAATATGAAGAACAGCTTCAAATTTAGTGAGATTTTGCTTTAGGTCACGAAACTGTTCTGTTTGGTGGATCTGTTTTGAATTGATGTGCGGCTAAATTCTCTAGCCTTTTGAGGAACAGCTCTTTTAAGTCCTGGATTGTCCCTGTGTATGTTTGTTTTAAAACATTTACGAAGGTTTTCTCTCCATTCTTTGACTTTGCCTGCTCCCATTGTTCCCAATGAACCTCAGTACAAGCTGTCTCTGGAAATTCAACTTCATCAAAGCAGCACTTCGGACATACACGATACATGCTTGCTTTGTTTTTAGGGTCACACACAATCATATTTATTAACTCCGAGATGCTGGTTGTCCTCAGCAGCCCCATCTTGGCAAGTTTGTTAACCAATAGCCGGACATTCTCATGTTCCACACATGCACATGTGTCTCTATCCCTGGTCTGTCATATAAAAAGGCCGTCTTCTTGCAAACTGTCGGTAAGATATGGAGAGAGACTGTTCCACCTCTGTTTGATACTGTGCATGGAGCTCAGTGAGGGGCTTCGTTAGAACTCTTCTTTGCTTCTTCTGTTTATTTTTGGTGATGGTGTCTTTTTTTCCTGCTACAAGATGACTGTTTTCATCTCTGGAAAGAAAATTGATAACAGCTTGCTTTCTCTGTGCTGACAGTTTCTTAGACCCCCTTTGCTTGAATTTTTCACTTAGGCCTGGCCTTTGTCTAGCCATTAACCTCTTCTCACTCTTTCTGAATTTATCATTTAGTTTTCTCACCTCTGCTAGCTGTTTCCTCAGTTTTAAAACCTGCTTTTTCAGTTTACGCTTCTCTTTCTGCAGTCTTTTGTTACATTTCTCTGCTGAAGATACATTCCTTCTCTGATCTCTCTCTGGTGTGGAGGACACTGGTGGATTAAAATCCTCATTCAGAGGTAAGGGGCCTACCACAGGTTGACCTGCATTTTCTGGCTGCTCTTGTGCTACATCTACATTAATCAGATCTGCTGGAATGTTGTCAACAGATGGTGGCGTCATTTCTAATACAGCATTTGCCATCTTCTTCCTTTCCCTGTAAGCCCTGGATGCAGCCTTCCATTTCTCTCTCTGTTTCTGTCTCTCTAGCATCTCACTTGACTTGACACATGGAATCTTTCCCTGCGGTTTTCTTCTCTGGTAGCTGAAAATGGAAACAAGGCTGGGGAGAAAACACGACACCTGACATAACTCCCCCCTTCCAGAAGGTTACAAAATGGCAGAGAATGCAGAATTTATAAAAGTTTTCAGGTTGATGCATAAATACATTAAGATGGCGCATCATCTTGGGAACCTGAGGGAAAGGGAGGAGAATCCTGGGCCAAAATCCTTACAACAAGTGGCAAGATGGTTGGGCTCAGTGATGGTGCTGGTGGCTCGAACTATGACAGTTGGATTGCAACTTCATTGCAATGCCAGAAGGTGGCTGATGGAGGGTATAGACATTTTAAGGACCCATTATTGCAAAATGAAGGACGAGATATTATCCCAATTAACATGAATGGATTTAAGAGATGGGGAAAGAGCACTGGAGGTGGCAATAAGATGGGCCAGATGGATAGAGGGGGTTGGGCTAAGAAGAAGTCACTAAATAGTTAAGAAGAGCAGGGAGCAGAGATGATACAGCAGGGCCTCTTTGAAAGACAGGACCATGGGGGTAATAAAAAAGGGAAGTGGTGTCTGGAACCAAAGAGGCCAATATTAATCTTGGGGGATTCTAATATGAGTAGGCTTCCAATAATCTCTGATAAAAGGGTGCAAGTAGTATGTTATCCAGGAGCACGATGGGCACATGTATACCAAATTTTAAGAAATAGAACACCAACAAGTGCGGAAACATTAAAGGTATTACTGTTGTTTGGGATAAATGACAGAGACCATCATTCAACAGCTTCATTAGAAAAAAATGTTGAAAAGACTTATTGGAATGGTGCAACAAACGTTTCCAAATGTGGAAGTTTATGTACCTGTCATTAACTTTAATTGGGGGCTGCCAGTCAGGGGAAGAGAAAACATTAATCAGGAAGGGCAATAGAGGTGTTGTCATATGGAGAGTTTTGAACGGAGGAGGACTTGTTTCACAGGACTGGAGAAACGGGGACCCTTACGGAAAAAAAATATATTTTATTATATATGAACGGTCAATATATGTACAGATTTTCAGTATATTGGTAATACATATATATAGAATAATACATTGTGGTAATATATTACAATATACTGAATAATACATAAGGAATTGCTGCTTTCCATATATTGGGAAATAGATGTCAACATATATGGTGCACATATAGTCATGTTTAAATGGGAATATGTATTAGCAATATATGAACACAATTCAAGGTAAACATTTATTTATATATATATATGTGTGTGTGTGTGTGTGTGTGTGTGAACATGTATGCAAAATATATGTATCCAAACATGAGCACATTTTTGTTGTCATGTATGTGTGAATATATAAACATTTATATGGGAACATGTATGTTACATATATATATAACCAAATCTGACTAATATATTTTGTAATATATATCCATATATATGTATGTATCCTGTAATATATGACTATGAATATATAGTAAATATAATACTGCTAATATCTACTAAAAGGATGTGAAAACACATTTACTATATTTTAATATTAACACGTTGTGTTACACATATAAACAAATCTGACATAAATATATTCTATAATAGATATGTGTGTGTGTGTGTGTGTGTGTGTGTGTGTGTGTGTATACACATAAATATAAGTAACAGACTGAGAAGTCAATCAAAAAAAGGGGTTTAATTCTCTTTTCTTTGGAAATTACATTTCTTATTCTCCATCCATGGATAACTTTTCAATACAAAATCTCAAAACCATGTTGTCTTATTTGGTCTTCGGCCATCCAACTTTAAAGAAATAGTTAAACAAGGAAATAAGCAAGGTATTAAAAATAAAATAAGAAATAAAAGGCCTAACAGTGTTATTCTTTTTAAGACATGTTTTTATTGTTGTTGGTGCCTTAATTCACGAATTCTTGTGTTGATTGTTTTTCATATATCTGGTCCCTGGATGTTGTTTTACAACAGCATCTATAGAAGAAAAACAACTAGACATTCACAAAAGACAGCAGAAATGGTCATTTTCAGAATATCAGCCTTAAATCATGAGCAGGCTTGGTAAATACTGCAGGAATGCAAACAGTGAAGAATAGGGTTTTGTAAACTTTGGCCTGTGGTACACTTTTAGAAAACTACAGACCAGTATCCCTTCTCCCATTCATCGCTAAGACACTTGAGCGAGTAGTATACAACCAACTCTCTATCTTTCTTGCACAGAACCATCTCCTGGACATAAACCAGTCTGGCTTCAAAAGTGGCCACTCAACTGAGACTGCCCTGCTCTCAGTCACTGAAGCCCTAAGATTGGCAAGAGCAGCATCCAAATCCTCAGTACTCATTTTACTGGATCTGTCTGCTGCATTTGACACCATCAACCACCAGATCCTCCTGTCCACCCTCATGAAGATGGGCATCTCAGGAACCGCACTCCAATGGTTCCAGTCTTACCTCTCAGGTAGGTCCTTCAAGGTGGCTTGGAGGAGTGTAGTTTCTGAGTCACAACATCTTGCTACTGGAGTTCCTCAAGGCTCAGTGCTTGGACCACTGCTCTTCTCCATCTACATGTCATCGTTAGGTTCTGTCATTCGGAAGCATGCTTTTTCCTATCACTGCTATGCTGATGACACGCAACTCTACTTCTCCTTCCATCCAGATGACCCCACGGTTCCTGCCCGCATCGCAGCTTGTCTGACCGACATCTCTGGCTGGATGAAAGAACACCATCTTCAGCTCAACCTTGCTAAGACTGAACTGATTGTGATCTCAGCCAACCCCGTGCTTCGTCACAACTTCTCTATACAGCTAAATTCATCAACCATAACTTCCTCTAGGACAGCCAGGAATCTTGGAGTTGTGATGGACAACCAGTTAACCTTTACAGACCATATTGCTGCTACAGCTCGATCCTGCAGATTTGCCTTGTACAATATTAGGAAGATCAGATCCTTCCTATCAGAGCAGGCTACACAACTTCTTGTCCAAGCTCTTGTCCTCTCCAGACTGGACTATTGTAATGCACTCTTGGCAGGCCTTCCTGCATGCACTTCCAAGCCTTTGCAGATGATTCAGAATGCAGCAGCAAGAGTGGTCTTTAATGAGCCGAAGAAAGCCCATGTTACACCTCTCTTCATCAGACTGCATTGGCTGCCAGTAGCTGCTCGCATCAAATTCAAGGTACTGGTGCTTGCCTACAAGACAACCACTGGCACTGCACCAGAATACCTAAACTGTCTAATCCAACCTTATGTCCCTTCCAGAAGCTTGCGTTCTGCAAATGAACGACGCCTTGTGGTGCCATCCCAAAGAGGCTCAAAATCACTTTCACGTACCTTTTTGTGGACTGTTCCCAGCTGGTGGAATGACCTACCCATCTCAATTCGATCAGCTGAGTCATTGGCCATCTTCAAAAAACGTCTGAAAACCCATCTTTTTCGGCAGAACTTGACCAATTGACACTAGCTCTTTCCTACTCTTTTCAGTTTTCTATATTTATATATTTAAAAAAAAAAAAAAAAAAAAAAAAACCCTTGCAAGACTTATCGTGTTTATCTAACTGAAATTTTCCACAGCACTTATACACTGTCGCTCTCTTGTTGCTCTGATTGCTTCTATTGTAAGTCGCTTTGGATAAAAGCGTCTGCTAAATGACTAAATGTAAATGTAAATGTACTCAAACAATATCCTAATAAGCTGGCATTTCACTTGAATGTATTTGTTTAATCTATATGATGTGTCTCCAAATAGTTATTTTTTGTAATAATTCAGACATTGGGAGTCTGACTCTAAAGGCTATTTGTTGTTTAATATTTAGAATCCCTATCCAAAAACATATTTAATTATTAAAAAAACATTGGAAAACCTTTACCAAGTTAAGCTTGCAGTTTTTCCTGATCAAGAGCTTGGCGTCGTGGTAGAAAACCTGTACGAATTGTGCATGACACCGGACGATCGCAGCATTTGGTTTTATCTAACATTTTCGATTTTTGTGCGGACTCTGCATGTGAAACCATCACCACTGTACAGGGCATTGAAATGGGGTACGTACCGTTCCTCTTCATCGCGTATGGATGGGTGACTTCTGAATTGGCATCTGGGTGTTTTGAGGTTGCAGTTCGTCCCTCTTTATCTGTGAAAGGTATTGATTTCATCATGGGGAATGATACTGCTGGAGAATTACATTACAGTCTTGCCCACTGTACAGGTGACGAACGCTCTGTGTATCGAAATGCAGTTTGATGCACTCGCTGAAACTTTGCCAGAGGTGTTTCAAGTAGTGCCGTTACAACCCGAGCCCAAGCAAAACGTGATTTTCAAGATCATAGATTGTATTTCCTCAGACATTCTAGAAAATTATTCATTTCCAGAGTCTGTGGATGCAGTTAAAAGTACTATATAAATAAAGGTGACTTGACTTGAGCACAAAGTTATGTTTAACATTATATATTTATTTTGAACTTTACCGTAGTACAGCACTGATTTTGTAGCATACATTTGACTGAATTGTTTGCTTTTGTCTTTATTTCCTCTTATATAAACCTCTTATATACCTCTATATAGAGGCAGAGTTGTGTTTATTGTCGCACTTTATCGGCAATCGCTACTTTCACACACCATGCCCATCAAGTAAGGGTAGTGTTGGTGGAGGAAACGCAATTAGGGTAATCAACCCCAAATCATACCGTACTGTACTGACCAGTACCGCTCGGTGGAAATGAGCCATAACTGGCTTGCACCTATAACATATGGCTTATTGAACAAAGACAGAAACAGTGGGTGTGTCGTCAGGTCTCAGAGAGGTGTTTATTACAGGTTAAAATGGAAATTAAAGCGCACTGTAAATCTGTATGCACTGCCTCTGTTTTCATTGCTAGCTTGATCAGATGTTTGATCAACAGTCTCTCTACATAGCAGTTTATAAAGGCTGGATGACATTTCACAAATTTCCTTTGTCACTGACATAAGTTCTTTTGTCTATAGAGCTTAGGATAAGTTATATTAACATTATATGGTGAATTCATCACGGTGGAGAAAAATTAATCATAGCAGATTTTAATCACATGTAAGAATTATAATCCCCAATTTGTTAATTTTGTGTTTCAAATTAAAACACAACTCGAATTAAAACAAAAAATCCTTCATTTGCACTAAACTTTGCTTAATTTAGACCTTGTTGGTGCAACCAACCCTAAGTGATATAGAATGACAAATGTATCACCTTTACTGCCGAATGGGACCTCCCTAACAGACATCTGTAGAGCTGCAGGTTGGGCTAAACCTAACACATTCGCCAGATTTAAACACATAAGCGATTTGGCCTTGGTGTCAGGAGCTTCCAGTACAGAAACATAGTGCAGACATACATAATTGTTGTAATAATCTTTGATGAATCATCTATTAACATAATTGTTTTATGCAGTTTTGCAGATCAGAACTTGAACTATAATTTCAGACATGCATTTTTTTATTATGACTGGTTAAAGCAGAACCATGAGTGAAAGTCTTTCCACATGAGTGGTAGTGATAAGGCTTCTCTCCAGTGTGGATCCTCTTGTGTATTCTCAGATGTTTTGGGTGTTTGAGTCTCTTGTCTCAGTGTGAACACTTGTAAGGTTTTTCTCCAGTGTGAACTGTTCTGTGCATTTTCAGCGCAGCATCTGTATAAAAAGCCTTTCCACATTCAGAGCAAACATGATCCTTCACCCCAGTGTGTCTTTTCTGGTGTAATTTTAAAGTTCCCATCTGCCTAAAACTCTTTCCACAGAAAGAACATACGTAAGGCTTCTCCTTTGTGTGAACTTTCAGGTGATCCTTCAGGAAATCTGCCCTAAAAAACTTCTTACTGCATTGATCACAACTAAATAGTCTTTCTCTAGAATGAGTAAGCAGATGAACTTTAAAAACGGATGATTTTCTGAAACTCTTCCCGCATTCATCACATGTGTGTGGCTTTTCTCCAGTGTGGATTTTCATGTGCTCTTTAAGGGCTCCTTTTTGTGTATAACTCTTTCCACATTGGTCACAAGTGTGTGGTTTCTCTCCGGTGTGAATTGTTGTGTGTTCATTAAGGCTCGTTTTATGTATGAAACTCTTCCCGCACTGATCACACGCATAAGGCTTTTCTCCGGTGTGGATTTTCATGTGTTTTTTAAGGTTAGCTTTAAGTGTGAAACTCTTCCCGCACTGATCACACGCATACGGCTTTTCTCCGGTGTGGATTTTCATGTGTGTTTTAAGGTGTCCTTTATGTGCAAAAGTCTTCCCGCACTGATCACATGTGTGTGGCTTTTCTCCAGTGTGGATTTTCATGTGTATTTTAAGGTTTCCTTTATGTGCGAAACTCTTCCCACATTGATCACATTGGTGCAGCCTTTCTCTAGTGTGCATCCTCATGTGTTTTTCAAGGTTTTCTTTATATGGGAAGCTCTTCCCACACTGATCACATTCATATGGCCTTGCCAGAATGTGGGTTTTCTTATGTTCATCAAGGTTTCGTTTTTCTGTGAAACTCTTCCCGCACTGATCACATGTGTGTGGCTTTTCTCCAGTGTGAACTTTCATGTGTACTTTAAGGTATCTACTATATGTGAAACTCTTCCCGCACTGATCACATGCATATGGTTTCTCTCCAGTGTGGATCCTCATGTGTTTGTCAAGGAATCCTTTATATGGGAACCTCTTCCCACACTGATCACATTCGTACGGTTTTCCCAGAAGGTGGATTTTATTATGTTCATCAAGGTCTTGTTTTTCTGTGAAACTCTTCTTACATCGATCACATGTGTGTGGCTTCTCTGCAGTGTGAATTTTCTTGTGTTCAGTAAGGTTTCCTTTGAAAATCTTCTCGCATTCATCACATGCATATGGCTTCCCTTCACGATGAAATATGTCAAGGTCAAGATTTTGCTTGCATGAGAAACTCTTTCCACAGTGAGAGCAAGTGCAAAATATATTGTCGTTTTTCAATGAGGAACTCCAGGATATCTCTTCAGTTTTGACCTGCTGTTTCTTCCCTGCTTCAATGAGTTCTTCAATCTCCCTGTTCTCTTCTTTCAGGTCTAAAATGAAAGTAAAAAACTACAAGGTTTTAAATGTTAAAAGTTTGATTTTCAGCAAATCACTAAAATATTACTAAAATACATCACTTGTAGGGCTGTGCAATTAATCGAAGGCGATTGTCATGCGCGTGTTGTCAGTGAAGCCGGTTGTGTAATCAGCAGTAAATCTCCAGCACCTGTGTTCAGGTGGAACGGCATGTAGTACACAGAGCCGTACTTCATAGAAAAGATACGCTTAATCGTGTTCATTATCGCAAACGATTTAATCGATCGATTATGAAATCGAAAGAAATCGTTTGCGATAATGACAGCTGTTTGCGTAGCTTCTCAGTGAACTACGGCTCTGTGTAGACATGCTGCTACACCTGAAAGCAAGTGAAACTATCACATTTAATAACGTATGTACTCCAAACTCACTTCATATTATAATATTTATATCAGTCGAGTGTTTGAAATAAATCTTTCTGTGAGATAGTACAGCTTTTTACACAGAATAACGCACAAACTGTATTCTATGCAGTGATAAAGGCATTGCATTATTATATACTGTATTATAAGGAAAATTATGATAAGAAGTCAGATAAACCATGTATTGTTGTAGTCGTGGGTTTATTATTCACGTTGAATTAATGAAAGCAGTCAAATCTTGTTTATTCAGCTGCAGCGATAACAAAGACGCATTTACCAAGTTTCTTCTTCTGGCGTATTTTGAGTTTTCAGCGTGAGAACGACAGCGCCCTCTGGCCTTCGGATGAAGATTTACTGATCACGGATCCGCGCTTTACTAAAAGATACGCATGACAATCGCAGCTTTCGATTAATCGCGATTTCGATTTCACTTCAATTAATCGAACAGCCCTAATCACTTGAATTAAAAAAAAAAAATCAAAGAGAGAAATGTGAAAGAAAAATAACATTTGAATCCTGACATAATACAATTAAAATCATAAATGCAACACTTTTGTATTTGCCAACATTTTCATGTGCTGAACATAAAGATCTAAATTCTTTTTCTATGTACACAAAAGGCCAATTTCTCTCAAATATTGTTCACAAATCTGTGTTAGTGAGTACTTCTCCTTTGCCGAGATAATTCATCCACCTCACAGGTGTGGCATATCAAGATGCTGATTAGACAGCAAGATTATTGCACGTGTGCCTTAGGCTGGCCACAATAAAAGGCCACTCTAAAATGTGCAGTTTTACAGTATTGGGGGGTCCGAAAACCAGTCAGTATCTGGTGTGACCACCATTTGCCTCACGCAGTGCAACTCATCTCCTTCGCATAGAGTTGATCAGGTTGTTGATTGTGGCCTGTGGAATGTTGGTCCACTCCTCTTCAATGGCTGTGTGAAGTTGCTGGATATTTGCAGAAACTGGAACACGCTGCTGATCCAGAGCATCCCAAACATGCTCAATGGATGACATGTCTGTTGAGTATGCTGGCCATGCAAGAATTGTGGAATTGTGTACAGATCCTTGCAACATGGGGTTGTGCGTTATCATGCTGCAACATGAGGTGATGGTCGTGGATAAATGGCACAACAGTGGGCCTCAGGATCTCGTCACGGTATCTCTGTGTATTCAAAATGCCACCATGGGCCACTCAATCCACAAACCGCTCACCCACACGACGCCATACACGCTGTCTGCCAACTGCTCTGTACAGTGAAAACCAGGATTCATCCGTGAAGAGAACACCTCTCCGAAGTGCCAGATACCATTTAATGTGAGCATTTACCCACTCAAGTCGGTTACGACGACGTACTGCAGTCAGGACGAGACCCCGATGAGGACGAGGAGCATGCAGATGAGCTTCCCTGAGACTGTTTCTGACAGCTTGTACAGAATTTCTTTGGTTATGCAAACCGATTGTTGCAGCAGCTGTCCGGGTGGCTGGTGATAAAACTGTGCTGTGTGATAAAACATTTTAGAGTGGCCTTTTATTGTGGGCACACCTGTGCAATAATCATGTTTTCTAATCAGCATCTTGATATGTCACACCTGTGAGGTGGATGGATTATCTTGGCAAAGAGAAAATATATTAACTATATTTTAAGTCAGGGATGTAAAATAATACACACACACACACACACACACACACACACACACACATATATATAAGTTCATTTATTTCAGTAATTCAACTTAAATTGGGAAACTTGTGTATTAAATACATTTAATGTCTTGGTTCTTGTAATTGTGATGATTTTGGCTCACATTTAACAAAAACCCACCAATTCACCATCTCAACAAATTAGAATATGGTGACATTGATTCAAGAATTTGGGTGAAATTCAGAAGGAATGGACTGAGGCTGGGGTCAAGGCATCAAGAGCCACCACACACAAACGTGTCAAGGAATTTGGCTACAGTTGTCATATTTCTCTTCTTAAGCCACTCCTGAACCACAGACAACATAAGAGGTGTCTTACCTGGGCTAAAGAGAAGAAGAACTGGACTGTTGCTCAGTGGTCCAAAGTTCTCTTTTCAGATGAGAGCAAGTTTTGTATTTCATTTGGAAACCAAGGCCCTAGAGTCTGGAGGAAGGGTGGAGAAGCTCATAGCCAAAGTTGCTCGAAGTCCAGTGTTACGTTTCCACAGTCTGTGATGATTTGGGGTGCAATGTCATCTGGTGGTGTTTTGGACCACTGTGTTTTCTGAAAACCAAAGTCACCGCACCCGTTTACCAAAAATTTTAGAGCACTTCATGCTTCCTTCTGCTGATCAGCTTTTTAAAGATGCTGATTTCATTTCAGCAGGATTTGGCACCTGCCCACACTGCCAAAAGCACCAAAGGTTGGTTCAATGACCATGGTGTTGGTGTGCTTGACTGGCCAGCAAACTCACCAGACCTGAACCCCATAGAGAATCTATGAGAGGAAAATGAGAAACAAGAGATCAAAATAGCAGATGAGCTGAAGGCCACTGTCAAAAAATGCTGGGTTTCCATAACACCTCAGCAGTGCCACAGACTGATCACCTCCATGCCACGCTAAATTGAGGCAGTAATTAAAGCAAAAGCAGCCCCTACAAAGTATTGAGTACATATACAGTAAATTAACATACTTTCCAGAAGGCCAACAATTCACAATTTTTTTTTTATTATTGGTCTTATGAACTATTCTACTTTAAGATAGTGAATTGGTGGGTTTTTGTTAAATGTGAGCCAAAATCATCACAATTAAAAGAACCAAAGACTTAAACTACTTTAGTCTGTGTGCACTGAATCCATTTAATACACAAGTTTCACAATTCGAGTTGAATTATTGAAATAAATGAACTTTTCCACGACATTCTAATTTGAGATGCACCTGTATTATGTACTTGATCAGTAATCAGTAGTCTTTGAACATTTTTAACTTTTGTTTTGCAGCTTAAATCTACTATAACCTATAACCTTATTAAAAAATAAAAAACAAACACCAACCTATTTGTTGCTCAATATCTTCCTGTTTTATTCCGCAGGGCTCTGGATCATTCATGCTTTCAGTTTTCTCTCACTAACTTTATCTTCTTCACTTTTAGGCTAATGGGAACAATCCACCATTTATTGGTAAACCACTTTGAAAATGCTGCACTGTAGGTGAATTCCTGTAAAAAAAAAATAAATTAATTAAAAAAAATAATCTTAAAACTGGGTTACAATCAAGCCTCTTCATGTCATAATAGATCATGTTAAAAATGCATTAACCCACAGCCAAAAACAAACACACAGAATATGTGAATATGTTGAAAACAAATCAAGTTTGACTCCCATTCATTTTTGTGTAATGGTTTGCTGTAGGGGTGTAACGGTACACGTTTTCATACCGAATGGTTCTCGGGGGAAATTCCAAATGAAAGTGATCATCCCTATGCCCTACTCCCTTCGAAGGGCAGACAGAGCCCTTGGAGTTTAGATATTGGAGTGAGTAGAGCACGTTTGTGTCATTATGTAGCAGTTTGGAATGTTTCAAAACATTTCTTCATCATTTTCAGCTGTCAGCAGATGTCACTGTTTTAAAGGCATAAATGTTTTTTTTTTATTATTATTAGCATAACTTAAAAACTTTAACATACATATTAGTTTATATAGCATTTTTTTTTTTTTTTTTTAAATCTGATTTCAGAAAAAACAAACAAAACAAAAACAGATTTTTCCTTTTTTTGTGTTTTGCGCTCTACTTACGGTCTGTACCATTACCGCCGGGGAGGAGACGGGTGGCTGGATTAGCCTACAGACAGAGCACTACAGGAATATGGTTCATTGATTTGACCATGCAATAAATTTAAATTTATTGGTCCGTACCAATAAATTGAAATTTATTGCATGACCGAGGGTTAAATTTAATGTTTATATATTTATTTATTAAAAGCAATAAAAAAAACTTTGTATTTTTTTTTTGTTGTTGTTTTATGGTGAAAGTTATGTTTACTCATGACACGTGTAGCATGGCTATACAGACAAATTTCACCGAGAAGCACCTGCTTCACCCATCACAAAGTTAACTGATGTAGAATACGCAACACAATGGCAATACTGGATAAATGTTTATCAGAGAGTGAATCCGATCAGGATTTTTGAGGCTGATCACCAATCACAGGAAGCAGTATCCGCTGATCCGATCACCGATACCGATATCTTTTTATCGTGTAGAATTATTTATAGTGATACTCCAATCAGGATTTTTAGACAATAATTCAGGACCTCAATTGTTATTATTTTTGTTGTTTTGTTTTTCTCTGAAAATAGGGAAATTCACCTCTTATGGTGCGTTCACACCGGACGCGACTTGCGCGTAGTTGAACGCTTGAACATTTGAGTTTACTCACGCGTGAAATTAACTTAACAACAGACGCGAATTCGCGTCATGTGCGTCTGCCAGGCGGCTCCAGTCTCGTTGCTAAATGGCTCACATGGATTTTATTGAGAGGGTAGCTGTTCTTTATATGCTATGGAAGGCTGAAAACGCTGTAGACTCATTCGGTGCCGTGCCTGGGTCCATCAGATCCTTCAGATGCGCACCCAGCTTGGTGAGTTTCACCAATTCCTTATGCCTGGATGACGGCCGCTTTCACCGGACCTGCTGTCCACGTACAGCGACAATGATTTTGGCCGTTTCTACTAAGTAGGCCTATGCAAAGTTCGGACGTCATAAGTTCGACTCGGTAATTCTGCAAATAGTACAGCAACAGCAATGTACTTGATAACTTCAGTCACTACAGAGTCATCAGAACCAGCGGCAAATGTCAGAAGGACTAGCCGTGGCGAGGCGCTCTCGGCGGGTTTCAGGAGCACTGAGCTCTCGGTGGTCGTCTGGAACTCCATCTCTGAAATCGGAGAAGCAAATTTTCAAATAGGTGCCGTCTTTAAAACTCAAATCCGCGGTTTAATTATAAACAACTACATTCTCGCCTGAAATGCTCTTAAAATTACATTTCATGACAAAATAACAGTAATATTGCACAGACAAGAACGCATATAGAGAAACAGCCTTTGGCTTCCATTGCTCCTGATTATTCAGCATTATTCAGTGCTTTTTACCTTTGCAGTTACCTCTAGATTTAAGTTGCTCAAGCAAGTGGCAAAACATTTAAACTACTTTTCTTTGTTTTCCTACCTAGTGCCATCTATGATTGCCTTGCTGATCTAAAAGTGCTCCTTTCCTTTAAACCTAGCCAAAAACCAACATGTGTTAGCTGTGAAACACAGCAGACTTTCTTTATATGCATTTATTGTGTAAATATGACGATGCGCTTTGAGTGCGCATGAGGGGCCAGTCTTCAGGAGAGCGTGCGGTTAATGATTAAACACTGGAAATAATTAAAAAGAAATGCAATTTGTAAACTTTAGCGACAATGCAACACTGCCTCTATTGTGCAAGCAACAATTCCTGTATCAACTGTGCAGCGTTATAGTCAGATGTGCTGATTGGAAGCCATTGGTGCACTTTGAGAAAGAAAGAGAAAGTGTGTGCGGTCATTCACTCATGCTGTTTGTGAAATTACGGCTCATACAAGGTTTTCAAATTAACTTTTTAAGTTATTTAATGAAGAAGTATGAAATGTACCTCATCATCAGCATTATAATTGTTTTACCCGCGTCGGACAGAGACTGAGATGGTCCTAAACCTCTCACGGCAGGCGTGTCATCAGCTTTAGATCGGTTTATGTGATCGGCAGCCGATCAATCTGAGCATCCCTATCTGTAAGTGAATGTATTCAAATTCTGAATGGATTATTATAGCCAATGGGTGCTGCCCTTATAATCACTGGAAAGCTGTCACTCATCTTACTGCAGTTCATTGCAATCTCACAAAGTTTTAAAGAAGTGATAAAACAGGGCTTCAGACAAAAAAAAATCTAGTAAGGAGCCATTGGCTCCTATAAGAATCAAACTTAGGTGCCAAATTTATTTATTTTCTTTAAGGTGCCACAGAATAAATGTTTTATTTACTTTGAAACACTAACATTTCAGTAATACGATCATGTGTTTATGTCTCATCTTTTCTGGACTTTATCAGCATTTTAATCCATCTTGTAGATGATATGGGAACGAAACGTTTTTTCCAACTTGAAAACAATATACGGTTACAAAGAACTGTTTATTACACAGAATCTGTGCCAATATCATGGACCATAAGCCACTGAGTGTAGTTTGGGGTCCTTCTCTATACATACTATAAATGCTGTCAGAAGTTTTTCACACAGATAGTGTTGAATTGTATGTTTAGCTCCTTGCATTCTTTCTTATCATGTAGACAACAGGTTAAGTAAAAACATTAATATGCAATAGCGAATTAACGCAAATGTTTCAACTGTAGCCTTGAAGTATGCACGCTCATAATAGAAGTGACGCGCTAATTTTTCCAGGCGCTTCCGCACCGCATCGAGATAAAACCATTTCACCTTTTCAGAATCCCGCAAGCGCACCACGAGTCACGTGAAAGCTCAGCCAAGATGGAGCAAAGGCTGATCACAGCTGTACATTTTTGAATTCATTTAGTAGCAGAGCTATTGCAAGTGGTTTTTAGTGTTGGAAATCCATCTATTCTTTGCTGAAACTTCTGCGTCTTCATGAAGAGCGCGGGTCATTGTTGCTTAGCAACGGCAAACGCCAAGGGAGCACAAGCTACAGAGCACTTTGGAAAGAAGGAGAAAGCAGTGCGCCTAGCATTTTCCACACGTTTTAGGTGCGACATGCCCCATTAAGGAGTGCCAAAACCATTTTTATTGTTTGAATTTCGTTAGAAATTTGGCAGAATTTCAAAGCTGAAAACTAAAGGTCACAAATAACAAAGTTTTATTGCGATTACTGCGTGGCAAGCGTGCTACAAATAATACGAAGTTCACGCATTAACAGAACAGCATCTTGATAACAAGAAGCCTTAGTATCGATTGTAAATGAGAACTAGCGATATTGCTAAAATCTACGCACCTGACAGCTTTACCTGTTGTAGTTTCTTTAAGTTGAGCATGCGAAGCCACAAAATTGACACTGCAGCATCTCTCTCATGCTGAACAATTGGAGCTGCGTTTATCAGGTGTGCTGTTAACGCTGCTGTTCGGCAGAGAGGAGAACTGTTCGAAAGTCTTTTTTTTTCCCACTAAAACTTATGTGCATCGTTTCAGTTTAATACGTGAACATAAAATATGTAATTGCCAAACAATGAGGGGAAAATGAGCAAAAATTCCACTCAATTAATATTTAGTGGCTGTCTGGAGGCCTGTAAAAGAACCATTACACTGTGCTATTAATCTCTAATTTACATCACATCTACACTTGTTTAAATGAGAGAGTTCACAAAACTGGAATTTTGGTGAAAGGACTGTAACTTAACCACCTCTGATTGGCCACAGTGTTAATGAAACCAACAGATCTGTCTGTGATTGGCAGTGATTTTATCTGCAGATCTAACAGTTAGAAGGCAGCACTTCCAGTCTATCCATACAGCATGTTGACGTGTTAGTTAAAAAAAAAAAAAAAAAAAAAATAGACACCGTTTATGTCTGATGTAAAGAACAAGACCGGTACTGTTCTTCAAGATGCACTGAAGGATTCAGCTTGTGTCTTAGTTTTAGCATTTTAATTAGATAATACATTTAGATTTAGTGTGTACCTATTTATTTCATTCAGATGTTCTCTGTTCTCAGAAGCACTGCTGATGTGTGATAATTTGAGGATGTTTTGTTCAGGTTTTGTTGTTGCTCTGCATGCTGCTGCTTGCACGTTAAAGGTGCTGTATGTGAGATTTTGACTCTATTAAAGCATAAAAATACCATAATATGTTTGCAGATATGTAAGAAACATGCCAAGTTAACATATTTGTTTATCTGAAAGTTAACAGTTACATGCTACAGAAAATGTGCGTTCCATCCCGGAATCCTGTGTTTCTGTTTGTGTGACCCGCCCACTGCAAATTTACCCAATTGTATTTCAGCACCACGGGTTGCCAGTTGGTGGAAAACACAATGTTTTTTGGGGGGGGGGGTTTCAGTCATGGATACATTCCTAGACAACAGACTACAGATGAGATTTTTCCAACACCTCCTTTACCTCGCAGGGCTCAATGCTTAAGTTTTTTTTTTTCTACAGTGGTATAAATTATTACTTGCCCTGCCAATTAAAAAATAAAATAGCTGCTTTCATTGTTTCTGATAAATGTAACCTTTACAAATAAGGTTATGACACCACAAACTACTTGTTTAAATGTAAAATATTATTAGGCAAGTGAACACACTACATAGGGTTAAATCCATATACTGTATATACAATAAACACTAAGTTATTCAGTCACGAGCATTTACAAATGCAAAACGTGATGTTTTCAAACAAACAATTGAATATTCACTTGATGAAAAGACACTTTAAACGTAAAATGTCACTGTTAATGAGTGAGTCATTGATTCAGTCAGATGAGTGATTCATTTAGGAGCGTAGCATTTGACTGACTTGATTCAACCGATTCACTAAACAAATTCATTTAAAAAACTGATGCATTCAGTAGTATTGTAAACTGTTCAATACTATAATTTTGATCAATTTGGTATTATATACGCTGCTGTTTCCCAAACTGCTGGGAAACGCGTAAATGTGAACAGAACAACATGATGGATCATCAAACAGAGAAAACTCCATCAACGAACTCAAAACTTGTTAATAAAGACAACAGTAGAAGTGAAATATGGCATAGTTTTGCATGCAAAACATGATAAAGGTGAATAAGCTGACCTTACTGCACCTGTATGCAAGCAATGCTATAATAAATCATGTGTTGCCACAGGAGGCATACATCAAGTCTTGCCAAGCATTTGTCACTTGCTCATCCTGATCTTTAACATGAATTTAGAGACAGGTGAGTGCATCATTCACAAATTCACAATTAATCAATGCACATAAAACAACAGTTGGGTCAAAATTATATTTTTTCTTTTATTTAAACAAATGATAATAATAATAATGTTCCATGAAGGTATTTTGTAAATTTCCCACCATATATACATCATAACTTTGATTTTTAATTAGTAATATGCATTACGAAGAACTGATTTTCTCAATATCTAGATTTTTTTTTTTACCTTCAGATTCCATATTTTTAAATAGTTGTATCTCGGCCAAATACTATCCAAACAAACCACACATCAACGGAAAGCTTATTTTATTCAGCTTTCAGATGATGCATAAAGAAAACTGACCCTTAAGACTAGTTTTGTGGTCCTTGGTCACGTTTATGCACTGTACATACAGTAAAGCAGGTTTCAGCAAAATGGCACTTACGTCATAAGTTAACTATATATTGATACTACAACCTTTGCAACATGAAAAAGTATACAGTATTTTTTTTATGAATATAATTGTGTACTGTGTGTATATTTGACGGAAGGTATTGGCAAAATCTCACCTGTACTCAGTCAGTCTTACCACAACCTTTAGAACATAATAATATATTGGTAAATTACTGTGACTTTTCATAAGATATTTGTGTAGCTACTGTACATATATTAAGACAGATATTGGCAAAACCGCTCCTAGTCAGTCTGGTCACTAGAAACATACTACAACATCTGAAACATGGTGAATAACTAGTGTTTTTTTATGTTTTGTGTACTGTACATACAGTATATAGATATTGGCACAATCACAGCTGTGGTAAATCAGTCTTATATCTAGAAACATACTACAATCTTTAAAACATGAAAATGCCTTTTTGGTGAATTTGCAGTGATTTTCTTCTAGTTGTAGTATGTTCCTAGTGTCTAATTGAACAAGATGGAAATAACAGATTCATTGTTTGCGCAAGATGTGAACATTTATATTTTCATTCTCATTTGCCAAAGTCATCTTTGTATGTAACTAATTATCCATTTGTTTGTGAGGTTTGTAAAAAAAAAAAAAAAAACACGAACGAACGAACGAACGTTTGAAGCCAAATGTTTATCTGGTTAATGTTGATGGTGCAAACCGAACAAAGATCTGCAAACCGTTACACAGACCGGACTTTTGATTTATTGATATTTTAAAACCGTAACATTATTGCTCCAAATGATTAAAATACACGAACATAAAGACACAGAGAAACACAGTTCTTAAATGTACTTAGCATCCTCACATTGTTGTTGTCCGCTAGGCTGAATGTTTACTTCAATCAGCATACGTCAGAAAAGACGCACAAATAGCGCTGAACCAGATGAAAACTGTGTTTTCATAATTGTACAGTTATATGAATCACCGTGAACCGATTGTCTTACCTCAAGAGAGCCAGCGCTGACTGATGACTGATGACGCTAGTAGTGACGTCGTTTTGTTGTAGGTCGGATCGTACACATATAAGTGCATTAGCGTCACCTATTGACGAGTGGACCATTGACACGTGGCTGTTGCTTTCATTCTCATTTATATGGGACAGTCCTTTTATTACTCAACACAACACATTTCATATGTAATTTTAGTCACGGTCACGTAGTGAGAAATATTACATTTTTCAATTATTTAGCAGTTTTTTTTTGATAGGCCTAGTGGTTTTAGCCAATAAACTACATAAAACAAAGAAAATGATAATATTGCAAATAACCAGCTAATCAAAGTACAGATTTATTAAATATTAATAGAAATAACAATAGTAATAGTAAAAAAAACTATTTATGTTTTCATGATATGCAATGCATCTATGCATTGCTTTTTTTTTTTTTTTTTTACTTTTTTCCCAACAGATCATAAAGTAGATCATACCTGCTAAATCCCATGTCACTAGCAAATTTGTGATTGACAGCAATAACTGTAGCAACAAATATTATGGAATCATGGCTATGGCTGAATGAATAAATAGTCAAGTCAAGTCACCATTATTTATATAGCGCTTTTAACAGGTTGTGGCAAAGCAACTTTGCAGTATTAAACAAAACAGTAGTGTGTCAATAGTACAAAACAACAGTAAACAATCAATTTTCAGTTAAAGGCAGTTCATCATTCAATTCAATGATGTCATCATCCAGCTCAGTTGAGCAAGCCAGAAGCAACAGCAACAAGGAACCAAAACTCCATTGGTGACCAGTTTTCAAATTGTGTCAGAGCCATCTCCCATAATCCCTTTCAGTGACTCTTGACCCATTACCTTTGCCCCTATCGGGCATCTTGCTCATTACTTCTGTACTATAAATAGACTGATTTGCATTTGCATTGTATCCTTGCGAAGTCTTGATCTGCCCCGCAGTCAATTCCAAGCATTATTTCCCGTTTGTTTATCCTGTTACTGACCTTGTCTGTTCCCTGTTCCTGTTCTGCCTGCCTATCGACCCCTCGCCTGCCTTTAGGAATACTCTTGTTAGCCTGCTGCCTATCCTGACCCCCTCACTCAGATATTGACCATTCCCTCTTTGTTCTTCGTTGTTCCCGTCTATTCCTGTATGACCCTGCTTGTACGACCACGAGTTCATTTAATAAAGTCTGCACATGGATCGCCCCTGTCCCATGTCCTTTGTTACAGAAGACTTTGCCAAAACCAGATCCAGCCACTTTATTCCAGCCCCCAGTTCTACCATGGACCTGTGGGAACAACTAATCCTTCTGAAGCAAGACCGTCTGTCGATCGAGGATTATGACCAGAGCTTCTGTGATCTGTCGTACCAGGTACCCTTCAATAATGACTTTTATTTTATGGACCTATTTGTGTTTGAGTTAAACCAACTGTTGAAGTCCAGGGTGCATTGTGAGTGCCCACGTATACCTCTAGAGCACCTCATGGACTATGCTTAATTGCATGAGGGTTCGTCCTTTACTGTGGGTGTTGCGGAGGAGGATCATGACTCCACAGTAATGGCGGCCGTGGGACATTCTTGCGAATCAAGCGGCGTGGCAGCTGCATGGGCCGCCCATGAAATGGCGGTTGTGCCGGAGCGCGCTCACCAAATTGCGGCCGCGCCGATTGCCATTTATGGATTTGTGGTTCCATCAGCACACTCTCTCAGCCCTACAGGCTACCATGGACTTATATCTAGTCTGGGGGACCCACCAATGCAGTCAGTCAAGTCAGCGCTCACTTGCATGCCAAGTCTGACAAGATTGGCCGCCGCTCCAGAGTTTGCACCTGACAAGATGACCGCCCATCTAGAGTCCAGTCCAGTCACAGCTGTCCATTCAGAGTCAAGTCCAGTCACAACTGTCGTTCCTGTTTCAAGTCAAGATACAGCCGCTACTCCCAGGACAAATCACGTTGCCGCCGTCACCCGAGTCAAGTGACGTCGCAGCTACTGCCCACTAGGGTATCGTCTCCGCCCTGGAGGCTGTCTGCTCTGTCGTCTCTGCAAAGCAAATTACTTTAAGTTTCCCAGTGCGTCAAGAGACAAACTAAAGCAAACCTTGACCACAATTATGGTGGCATCATGCTCGTTCTTTCTTTTTGTTATTTTCATTTTTTGACATAAAATAAATTCAAACTTGTAAGTAATGAGTGAAGCTGGTGATGCTTTTTGTGAAGATGTTTAATCTGATCTAGAGGGATTTAAAGTCAGTTTTAGTCTTTATGTTTCTCTTTTCTTCAGCGATGTTGATTGTTAACAGCAAGTGTTCATCACTAATGAATTAGAAACTTAATTATCTCATTAAGTTTAACTCTTGAAGGACTCAAGACTTACTTATGACTCGAAAGGAATGACTTGGTCCCATCTCTGACCTCCTGCTGAAAACCTGTGCTAATTTGCAAATCCAGGTGATTGGAACAAAATACTGGGGAGGACTTTTACTCCTTATTTTCTTATTAACTTTAACACTGCTTCAGTGTCTGTATGTGTCCACACTCAGAGTGTTAAATTAACACTGGGGATTTTGCTGTGCAGTTGGCTGTAAATATGGGTCCTACATGGGTTTGTCCATGGGTTTCATGTGGGCCCCACCTGGGCAACACATAAGACCCAGACTGGTCCCACTTTATAACGCACATGTGGATATACTAGGGCCCAATATATTTGTGCTATATTGGCTGCCCAGGAAATTTATTTTTTCCCATAGACGGAAAACATGTGGCTAGATAGCCACAGAATACAACAGAAAAGCATAAAATAAACAAAAACTGACAATATGACTTCATAAATGTCAAACAAAAACAACATTACATGTCAAAGTCAACAAAAATGTCATCAATTTTAAAATTAAGAAACCTTTTACGTTATCCCATACTGGCCAACATGACTCTTGATGTCTGTGTGAACCTGAAAAATCCTGAAAGCATATTTTCTATTTGATGACTTTATAAAAATCTTTTAAAACATTACATATTCTGAGTCCAAATATTATTACATTGGAAAGGCATATTTCAATACAAAATGAAGGAAATTATGTTGTAATATGAATGTATTTGCTTTGTCTTGAGAACAACAAAGTTGTTATTTTGCTTGTGAAAAAAAAGAAAAATTAAATGTATTTAATCCTAATGATTATTAACTAAGCATCCATCCCAGGTGGATTTGCTAAACTAAACTACTACTAATTTTTTTTTTAAAAAAGACTGTTTTACATCGTACTACTTTGTTTGGTTACTTTATTTATTGTTTGCTTGTTTGTTACAGTAAAGTGATATTTTTCTGTTCAACTTCTGGTGTCCTGTATAAGTTGCACCTTTAGATTACAAAAAAAAAAAAAAGAGAGAAAAAGACATAAACAGGCATCCAGCCATCTGGGCTCCCTGCAGAATTCAGCTCCAACACTGACCAAACACACCTGAACACACTAATCAGCAGAGGTGGAAAATCCAGGTTCCGTGAGTAAAAGTCCTCCCCAGTAGTTTTGACTTTTCCAAATCATTTATTTCTAGTCACAAGCAAGTCTTGAGTCAAATCCCAAGTCCCCAAAGAGTTCAAGTTAATGAGATAATTACATGAGATGAGTCACTAATTAAATGATGATTGTGCATTAGTGATGAACACTTGCTGTTAACAAGCAGCATCACTGAAGAAAAGAGAAACAAATAAACTACAACTGGCTTGAATCCCCTGAAAAAAAGCATTAAATCTCTCTAGATCTGATTAAACATCTCTACTGTCACAAGCTTCACTCATTACTAACCAGATTGACTTTATTTTATGTCTGTAAAATCTCTTATTCAGAATGAACAGAGGCTTAGATGTTAATGTTTTATTGGAGAAAGAAAGAAAAAAAGAGAAAGAAAGAAAAGATGATGCCACCATAATTGTGGTCAAGGTTTGCTTTAGTTTGTCTCTTGACCTGCTGAGTAACTTAGAGTAATTTGTTTCTAAGCAATTGTAGTAATTGTTTCATGGCAATCTTTTGTGCAGTGCTGAGTTGAAAGCTTGCAGCAGATTAGCTTACATTCTCTGTTTATAAGCTAATTTGGATGAGCATCATAAAGTGGTATTCATTTTTAATTAATTATTTTAAAAAGCCTAAGACTAAAAGAAAATTAAATTGACGTCTATACAATAGAACTGTAGGAAAAGAAAGTTCAATACTCTTCAGCAATGAGAAAAAAAGTACAAATGTTAGTTAATATAAAGTAAGTTTTGCTTAATAGTACAATAAACACATTAATAAACCGAAAGGCTGTACCCCTCCACCTGACATCCACAAAAATAACCCTCCCAGGAATAATGACAATTTCAGACTCAATGACAAAATCCCAAGAAAAAAATCAAATCCGCCCTTGCATTTCCCACTACCCAAACTGATGGCCCTAAAGTCCATTCTTTTGAAAATCTCCCCGCATCCCCCTCATTTTCCAGATGACATTCCTGCAAAAACAAAACATCATAACATAGGTCTCTAACAGAAAAGAAAACTGCTGTCCGGCGCTCAACCATTTTCAGACCTCTTACATTCAGGGTGGCCACCTTTAATTGCCCCATTAAAAAAACCCTTTAGGCCCCCCTACTTACTCATCGACTCCACCCCTTACCCTCCTTGAGACCACCTCAGTCCATTCCCTGGACTCCGCTACAGTCTCTTCCTCTCTCTCCTCCTGTTCTTTCTCCTCCTCTCCCTCCTCTCTCTCTTCAACTTCCATAAAATTACCCCAAGCAGCGCTCGTCTCTCCTTCCTCCCCTTCTTCATCACCTTCCTTCATTCCATCTTGACCCACAATCTCCTGACTTGTAAACATTGATGTAAACATTTATACATCACAATATGCTAGTCCCCGCCACCGGTTCTGCAGCCTCCTCACTCACAGATCCACTGTGCGCCCCCTCCCGCTGGAAAGCTGAGATGATTGCTGACCCAGACAGAGCCTGCTCCTCCTTTTCCTCCAGCTCCTCCAGGAACATCCCTGAGAAATCCAGCGCTGCCCATTCCGAAGATAAACTGAGCTGCTGTTCCACGTCCTCATCATTAGCCTCCTTGTCCTCCAGGGCCATAGAAATCAGCTCTCCCACAGCCAGATCCTCTTGCCCCTTCACTCCAGATCAGGAGCGCTTCTGCTTGCCTGATTCACTTAACCTGCTGGCAGAGAATGGCTTCCAAATCCACCCTCCCCCTCCTTCAGTATGTTTGCATAGGACTTACTTCTTAAGGGGCATGTGAAAATGTTCTGCCTTTCCACACAGGTTGCAAAGCTTTGGGGCAGGGCAGGCCGAAGCCATGTGGCCTGTCCCCCCTATACACCCGACAGCGCTGCCCTTCACAATTCGCCTTGACATGGCCTTCTCCCCTGCATCTCCTGCAGTATGTGGGCTGCCCAGGGTAGTGTAGAAAGCCCCTGTTAGGCCCAATAGAGAAAGATCCTTGCAGGTGGACTCGTTTCCCAGGAACTGATGGATTACACCGGAGCTTCACAAAGAAACGCCTCTTCCCATTCCATATGCCAAATCGATCTTTCACACGCTCACCTCCTTTCACAGTGTCACAGTGGTTTTCCAGAAAAGTCAACACCTCCCCGTCCTCCAAATATGGGTTGTAGAGGTGGATTGTGAGCGGGACAAAATTCTGAATATACAGAGAGTGCAGCTGCAGTCCATCCAAAAGTTTGTGCCTCTTCTTCTCCCAGGCTCGATGAAAATCCCCACATTCAGTTAGATTAAAGAAAGTCAAGTCCATGAATCCAGTCGCCGAAAAATCCAGCAGGCAGAACACAGCTGTGGCAGCTACATTGAAAACACCTTTCAGAATGTCCAAAATAGTTCGGGACCGAATTTCTCAACCGCACCATCACCGCTGGCAAAGTTACTTCTCCTCTCAGCACCTCCATTCCACAGACTTGTTTTTTTAATACCAAACTGTACATTACATCAGAGAGAATAAACATTTATACATCACAATATGCTATTAACAGACAGAAAAAAAACTTTATTTGACTTTCATTGCCCCCAAAGTAAATATATCTAAGGGCACACCAGGCACTCCCAAATTTAACCCCAGAAAAATGCTCTACTGTTTCATCTAGGCCACAGCCTACAGGACACCTTGGCGACTTCCCCGAGACGTGTCTGTAAAGTTGCTCTCTTACTGGCAGCTGACCCAGTGCTCCCAACCAATTCAAGTCTTTACAAAACCCTGTCAAATAAGCAGGCTGCAACCCGGCCCAACTCACCCTACATGGTGGCACAACCTTCTCTGCCCCCTCCACCAGCTCATCCCTCATTCTACTGTACAGCTGCTTATGCTGAAAAATCAAAGACTGGTCCAAACACCATGGTTTTCCTACTACGAAATCTGCCACTCTCTGATAGTAAGCCGGCCTATTCGTTGACCATGGCATTGTTCCCCTCCATGAACTAATCGATCTCAGTGGGAAAGCTAACCAAAACTGGGCCAAAAATCTTGCTTTATGCACTGCTTCCTGGGTTGCTAATTGGGCAGAAGAAGAAAGAAAAATCGCCTCCATTTTTATTGGGATACAAGGAACTCCCCTCCCTCCCTCATTCATGTGGCAGTACATCTGTGTCCTCGACACCATTTCCCTACCATTCTTCCAAAGAAAAGAAAAAACCATCCTCTCCATTTTCCTACCGTACCAAAATGGAACTGGAAAAACATAAGCCAGATAATTTAAACTTGGAAGAAGGTCTGCTCTCACCACCTCCTACCTTCCCCACATTGACAGCCCTCTTAAATTCCACCTAGCTATTTTCTTTTGTACTGCCTTGAACCTAGCCTCACAGATTTCCTGAGCACTGTTCCTTCTAAAGAACTTAATTCCCAGAATCCTTATCCCATCTACACAAAAATTATAACCGCCTAACACCACTGTTCTATCTGCCCATCGGCCCGCAAACATTACAGAAGACTTGCCCACATTTAACCATAGACATAAAGCCATGTGGCCAACATAAAGCAGAGGCAACAAAGGGCACCCCTAACAAACTCCTCCCAGCTGCTCCACCCTCCCTTAATAATAGCCGTTTATCCCTATCCTGCTAGAGACTCTATTGTAAATTAACTTGACCCATGACCTAAAGACTGGGCCAAACCCCATGCGAACCAGGATGGCCATTAAAAAAGCATGGCTCACCCTGTCGAGGGCTTTCTCCTGGTCCAGACTTAAAATTGCCAGGGGAAACTGCCGCTGCTCTGACCAGCTCAGAATGTTTCTAACTAAAGCTAGGTTTAAACCACCTGACCTGCCTGGCACTCCACAAGTCTGGTCCGGCTGTACTACTACTCCAATCACCTTCTTAAGCCGCTCTGTCATCACTTTGGCCAACACCTTATAATCCATTGTTAACAAGGTTATTGGCCTCCAGTTAGCCAACTCTTCCTTATGGCCTTTCTTGTACAACGTCACCAACCCGGTCCTCATTGTCAATGGCAGTTCCCCTCTCTCTATACATTCCTGATACATGCAGACTAGCTCAGTACCTACCCAAGGCAAAACTGTCCTATAAAATTCTGCCAGGAGGCCGTCACACCCTGGGGCTGTGCCCCGTTTGAGAGAAGAAATCACACAGCTTACTTCATGCAGTGTCAAGGGACCTTCTAATGCTTCCCTCTCTTCCACCTTCAGGGCCTTCTCTAACACATCCAAGTACTTGGAGACCTCTACAACTAAATAAGTCCCTAAAAAAAGCCCTCAGCAATTCTCAACATTCCCTCTGCTGTTGTTTCCATTCCTCCATCTCCCTTCAAACCCTCTATGAAGCTGCGCTGTTGCCGACCCCGCACGGTGGAAAAGAAAAAACTTGTTGGCCTCTCATCTAGAAAACGTTTTTGCGCACCCAACCACAGCAAAAAGGACTTAGCTTCATTCCAATAGAAATCCTGTATAACACCCTGAAGGTACCTGGCCCTAGCCCAACCATCCATTGTCCCCAATGGACCCTCTGCCCATAGTGATTGCAGCTCCTCTGACCAGCCACATACTTTTGCCCACCTGCACCTTGCTTTCTCTCTAATATGGCAGAAAAAAACTTTCTTTAAAACCCTCCGACCAAGCGCCATGAGACTCAAACAGGTCTTGCAGGTTTTTCCACCCAGCCACCAAATTATAAAGTGCTACACAGAAAGTTCTGTCCTTTAGGAAGTGTTCTCCACACGCCCCTCCCTCTCTTCACCCCCCCGACCTCCGCCCTCACCCCCACTAAACAGTGATCTGAACACCACATTGGCTGCTGCATATAATTAAACACCCTCACCTGTGCTGGAAAAAAATAAGTAATCCAGCCTAGAAGCTTCCTGCTTGCTACTTCGCCATGTATAGGTGGGCTCTTGACCTCCTGCCCCCCAAAAAGAGTCACGCAAAGAAAACCCAGCAATCAAGAGTGCCAATTCCTTAACCGAATTATTATCAAGGGACATATTGAAATCCCCTCCCATAACTAATAATCTGTTAGTGTACAAAATTGGCACCAGACTACCTAAAAACCCCTTTCTATCCCCCAATTTAGATGGTGCATACACATTAACAAAACGAAAAGCCACCCCCCTCCATCTAGCATCCACTACTATGACTCGTCCCAGGATGATCACATTGGTAGTGTCATGAATTAGCTCAAAGGGGAATATTAATAATTAATCATAACTTGTTATAATTAATTATATTATTTGGATAATTCAGAAGAATGAATGAAACAAAATTCACATTACAATCAATTGACCCGTTCGGCCAGCGAACATTCAGGGTAAATTCATGTGTATTCACAGAAAAACTATTTTCTTGTTCGCAGAAAATAACTTTGTTAAATACTAATGCATTAGAGCATGTAGCTTTGATCGGAAATCGTAAAGTGACATTTTGCAATGCAGAATCAGAAACTCATGTAATTTGTGCACAAGAACTTTATTAACTACAGACTAACACATAACTAATCTAAACAACACATATACATACACACAAACACATCAGACATACATGGTAAGGCTAAAAGGGGATGATAGGTATGGAAAGAGGGAAAGGGGAGAGTCAGAGTTAACCATCTCTAAAAACCATCAGTTTCTAGTTCAAAACATAGTATACGATAGCTTACATCAGACTTCTGTCTAGTACAAGGTATTTCTTTAACAAGGTTTTAATAAAACCATGTTCTTTTGAAGGGTAAAAAGACACTGGGCTTTTCAGGTCTACTGGTAAAATCTTCAAGGTTCTTAGGTAGGACCCCATCCAGAATCGAGTCATAGCTGCTGTCTTGTTTTCACTGGATGGGGTCACTGCATACTGTATGTGAAGGGCGGTAAAACGGCTGCCTAAAAACAGGTGGGGGTCTGGGAGGCCTTTCCCCCCATTCTCTGGTCTTCTTATCACAACCTCCCTCTTTAGGTGCTCCCACTTGGACCCCCACAGGAATAAAATACCGCCCTCTCCAACCTCACCAGGAATCTCCGAACTAAAAACAGAAGAGACAAGTAAAATCAATGGTAAAATCACAGATTTAGAAATTAAAACCTTGCCTTCAAACGTCAACTGAGTCCCCAAAACCCTAGTCTTTGTCTAACTTTCCCTAAAATGTCCATCCAGTTTCCCCGTCCTCCACCCTCTTTGTCGAATTTCACTCCTAAAATTTTAAAATCATTATCTTTAAAAACCAAATCAAGTCCAACTGTGTCCACATCCCCCCACAGCCCGAAGAGCTGGGCCTCTGACTTGTTCCTGTTAAGTTTAGCGCCCGAGGCCCGACCGTACCAGTCAGTCATGTCTATTGCTCTTCGTATAGATAAAACGTCTACAACGGAAACAAACTACAGAACCCATAATGCAAGGCAACAAGTAGGAGGAGTCAGTAACCAGAAGGAGATCGGAGAAATCGAATCCAATTAGACACAGGTGTGTGTGGATGTGAGGAAGATTGGTCTTTTATTTGTGTTACAACCGAGAGCCAGGTGGAAGAAGTTTGAACTGTCTGGAGTCTGTAGATGTTTAAAATGTATTAAAATCAAGATGAGACAAAAGATTACCGTGTTATAAATGCTTTTTTTGCTGCACTGAGGAAGAGTGCTTCGACTACTACAGTTCCAGCAAGCTGCTCATTTTCTTAGTGGTGTGTGGGCCATACGAAAGCTGTATCAACAGACCATAAGCACTGTGAAGATATGATGCTGACAATGAAATGATGAAACTGAAGATTACCGTGTCACAGGAGTAATGCCGGATGCACAGTGTGTTCGGATGTTCGCTACCATTCGTTTATAGCTGTGTTTGAACTGCGCAGGGTTGGAACGCTGTGACTGTGAGTTTCGTTTTGTCTTGGACAGGCCGAAAATCTTCTGACTGTACGTTGGACTTCAGGTAGGCCTTGCACAGTTATCCTTGCTCCTCAATGAAGTCTTAATTCACCACTGACTCTCGGAAAGATGGGTTTATCGGACATTTAATCCACTGCCAATCTCCATACTACACACAGCACACAAACATCGACTATCTTTTTTTTTAACTCTCTGATTAAGAATACAAACATTCAAATGCAGTCTGGAACTGTGAAAAGACATGGGTTGACATGTTACGTTTGATTCACTTGCATTATGGATTTTAAGAGACTTGATATCTTAACAAGCACTGCCGATCTTTGTTGATTACCACTGAATTTGCATTGAATTCTTATGTCTCTTTTGAAAGATGATTGTGATCCATTAATGCTTCTGTGACGTATTTCATGATGATTTTGTCTTTGTTGTGTGTTATGCTCTTTGATATGCTTTGAACCCGCAAGTCCCCATTTGAGTAAATGAAAAAAGAACATTTTTGCACTTGTCAAAGTGAGCTTAGTTTGTATTTGTATTGTTCTGTGAAGTGTGATTTTAGGTAACGGGCATATTTAGAATCACTACGTCACACGTCCGTGGCTAAAAGAGTTACGTCGTCCATGTATAAAACAGAGGTCGCCGTCAGTCCACCTGTCGAATGCTTTTTCAAAATCTAAATTTAGGACTACTAGCCGAATACTTCCTTCTCTCGCATAACAGATGGCATCTCTGATCAGTATCAAGCTGTCCGTGATCTTCCTCCCAGGCACAGCACATGCTTGATCCGGGTGGATAACGTCCTTTAAAACGGTCGACATACGCATAGATAAAATTTTGCTAAAAAGTTTACAATCAAAGTTTAAAAGCGTAATTGGTTGCCAGTTCGCAAGTCAGTCATGTCCCCTTTTTTGTGCAAAAATGAAACTATCCCTATCCTAAAACTGTCAGGAAGTCTGTCTAGAGTCTCAAATTCTTTAAAAACAGTTAGTAAGTCATGTGCTAAAATATCCCAGAATGTCAAATAAAACTCGGGAGGAAGTCCGTCTACTCCAGGGGACTTTCCTCTTTTAAAACTTTTAAGAGCTTTATGCATTTGTAGCAAAAGTTATTAATTTAAGCACAATAAACTATGTATAATTAATGGTTATTAATTACACATACTTTATACACTTCTCTGAAACAGCCGAGTCAAAAATAAACCGAACCAATGCCCTTGTCCAGTGAGCATTAGCCGCTTTTATTCTAACTCTAAGAAAAATCAACTTCCTAGCCTTGAAAATTAATCTTTCCCACTGTAATTGGCTAAGTTACAGGACTGGATCAGTTTTGTAATGAAATCAAAGCAGTTTAAGTGACGTGATGTTTGTGAGCAAGGAACACAGCAAGAAATTCATTTGTGAATGCAAAATGCGGGTTTATTGAATACGTAAAAGGTGAAAATAAACACTAGCTAGCAAATAACGAACACTAAACAGACAACACATAAAACATAAAGCAAGAGAGAGGGAGAGAGAGAGTGAGTGAGGAGGAGAGAGAGAGTAGACTGGCAATCTTTTACATCAGCACAACCAAATCATCAGAAAAACCTGAATCTCCTTGACCTACAAGGGGCACAGCTTCCTTATTGCATCTAATAGTTAAATGGTTACTTGCATAATGGTTTCCTTTTGTGTGGTGCTTACGCAAAGGGTCCAGATGCCAGCTCAAAGGTAGTCCTGATGATTTCATGGAGATGGGGCCTTCGTTGTTCCATTGATCGGCTGATCGGATGGTCACAAAGGGGCTGAGGTGTAGATGCCAAGATAGAAAGAGAGAGTCCGGCCTCATGTTGGGGGGAAACCGCATGTGGCTGGGCCACGGGGTTTGCCCCGCGGCCTTTCCGTGGAGGACCTCCACGATAACTATCTGAAGATCTTTCGGAAGAAGAGGAGAAGGGGAGAAGAGAGCCGGAACGGGGTGTGAGCCCTTTAAAGTCTGGACAGAGTCACACCTTCCCAAGTAGTTCTGACCAATGAGAAGGCTGGCTTTCTCAGTGGGAGGTTTGAAACTGGGTCTTCGTTTTATGGCCCTTTGTTTCAGAAAAATGTCAGTTTGCATATTTAAATCAATAGGGGTTCAGGCCAGAAATACTAAAGATTATTAGAACGTTAATATGTTGCACCGGTATGGGTATCTAATACACAGCATCTTTCAGGAAATCTACATACGAGTCAAAAGAGACCAAACATGGCATATACTGTATGTGGTTACATTAGCATTCTATCAAGACACAAGCATAAAACGGTTATAAAGTAAGAAATACAAAGGACATGGACAGTCGTAATATACACACACTGATATATGAGTGTCTTCGTTCACAGAAAAGTTTGTCTGTGAATGAAATAGGGAAGAGTCCATTTCTATGAGCATTGTGTCTTTCCTATGGGGGGAAGTGAGTGAAGAAAGACAGTCTGCCTGCATAGTTGCAGATTCTCCTGCATAGTTTTGCATCGTAAACTGACATTATCAGTGGTTGCTAGAAGCGTCCTGGTTGAGACTTTGTCACCCACTGTTGGGTTGGGTGAGGGGAAGTCTGCTTCTTTGTTAATTGAATAAACTACTGATTTGGTTAAATCTAATGAACCATTGTCTGATTGGTCCCTACCCTACACATTTCTAAAACAGTAAAATCTTGAAATAAACTAGCACTTTTGCTGTCAACTATTTTCTCTTTCTCTTTTTCTAATGTCTTGGTGTGTACCTTTGTTTTACTATATAAATTCCCATAAAAAGATTAAATTTCATTTAAAATCCCTTGTGTTGAGCAAACTTCCCTCCCTTCACTTTTTAAAACGGTAATTGCCCCACCCCGTGAAATGATCTTTTTAAAAAAGTACCTGGTACACTTTTCACCTTCCTCTATTTCCTTCTCCCTACTTCTTAAAATAACAGACCTGCCAACCTTGGAAATATTTTTTGAGTAGCGGGGGGGGGGGGGGGGGGGGGGGGGGGGGGGGGGTGTTTGTAGTTTGAAGAAAGTACTACAGCCACATAATTTCCAGAATAACTCCTTTAATGAACAGATTTATTTACAATAATGACTTTATATGCTGCCATTTTGCATCATTCATCACCTCGACGTGCAGTGGCACTTGCTCTTAACTGCTTTGTCTCATAGCTTGCTGACTTGGCCTTTGTGAGCACAGCATAAGTAAAGCTTTCCATGTAACAGACAGTCCCCTTTGCAGCCATGCTCACTTTTCTTGTTACCAAGGCACTTATCATGTCAGTGCTGAGGCTTGATCTGTACTGTGTCTTGTTTTTTTTAACAAGACTGAACACCCTCTCACAATCAGCATTGCTATGGAAGATAACCAGTATCCCAAGCATTACTACTGAAATGTTGGAGAAGACCTCCTTGCCTCCCCTCTTCAACAGGCCAATGCCTTGCCACGCCTCATCAGTGCGCTTGTTCAGGATGCTGTCATCAAAGCTGGTGGTTTGATACATCCGAAACTCATCTTCCACTTGATCTACAGTCACCTCTTCAGGCAGAACAGAAGGAAAGCGACATAGAAAGTATCGGAGAGAATGGAATTTCACAAGCCGCCTCTTTGCTATGTCAACCACAACAGCATGCTTAAGCAGCTCATCCCCAAATGGATATTTGGAAACCATGTAGTCAGCTGCAGATGAAAAGAACTTTCTGACATCTCTGAAAAATGGCTGGAGATCTAAGTTACCTTGGCTTTGAATGAAGGTGTGAGTGTCATGGCCAATAGAGAGTTCCTCATCTGGTAGCTGATTTTCACTTGTGATGGTAGGCTTGATACCTCTACCAATTTCATTCATCATAGTGATCACATGCTCAGGCTTGCAGAATGAAAGCAATACCTTTTCCAGTTGCATCTCCAAAGTTGGAAGCAAGATATGTATGCATGGCTCTTCTTTTTGAAGTATTTGGTTGCCAATATCAAAAATAGGTATGGCTCTCTTCAGAAAGAGTGAATACACCTTTGATATGGGATTAGTGAGAAACTGAAGTATCTTCTCAGGTTTTGTCAAATCCTCTTTCTCCTCTTTCTTGGTTCTTTCAGATTTTGTTTTTTCTTTTGTGGTTTTCATTCCAGTTTCATTTTGCTTGAAGAGGAAGCTGGTTAAGTCAAACTCTGCAGGGTGTGCAGGAGTTTTAACTTCTGTCAGACTGGTAAGTGGCATGGCTTTAGACTCCAGAGTAGAACCATACAGAGGTGTGGGCAACTTTGTAGCTGGTGAGCTGTTGGAGGGTGAAGCTGTATTCTTCTGTGTAAAACCATACAGAGGTGTGGGCAACTTTTTAGCTGGTATGCTGGTGGAGGGTGAAGCTTTAGGCTTCTGGGGAAGTCCAGATGGAGGTTTTAGGAACTTGGAGGAACCAGGGGCCTCTGTCTTCTTTTTTTTTCCTGCACCAACTTCATTTTTAAAGAAGAGAGTAAGAGGATCCCACTGTTGCAGTAGACGGTTCACACACTGCCCCAGAGACAGCCATCTTGTGGAGGCCATCTTGAGGATCTTCCTCACCTCTGAATCACACATAAGCTGTACATCACGTAGACATGACTTTCTCTTGCTGCTTTTGTCCAGGTAGTAGTAAATGGTGATAAGGATGTCTTCAATGTTCACACTAAGTTGTCTAGATGCCCTTTCTGCTGCTAGATGTATCAGGTGGCAGGCACAACCAACCAGGTAGATTTGTGGATTTTGTTCCTTCAAAAATGCTGCTACGCCTTTCCCCAAACCTTGCATGACCGCAGCATTATCAGATGCAAAGCTGACACAATTTGACCATGGTATGCCTCTCTTCTTCAGTTCACTATCAAGCAATTCAAATATTGCTCTCCCAGTAGACTCTCTTGATTCACAAATCTTAAGCAACATTACAACTACCCTCCCAAGACTGGCATCAAAAATCCTAACAACAATGGGGTACATTTTTATGTCCTCCATATCTGTGCTTCCATCTGTAGCAAGGCTGTATGGAGACCGCTTCATTACTTCTGTAATTCGCTCATCATCAGTACTGGCCAGGATTTTTACTACAGAGGCTGTCTTGGTTCTGGCACAACCATACTGTTTGGCTATCTCACTATCAGGAAACATCTTCCTAAACAGTGGTCCAGCATGATCTGCAGCAGCTAATGGCAAGTTGTGCTCTACAATGAATGATGTAAAAAGGGTTTCTGCCCGAATTGGTCTCAAATCTTGTGATTTAAAAAAAAATGAGTTAATTCTAGCGGTTGATTCTGCAGCAGCTGCAATTTTTAAATGTTTTTTCCCCTCAACATGACGTCGACAGTCTGCAAGACACACACAAATATGCCTTATTAAGTTGTGCTAATAATAATTTTTTGAGAAATTATAAAAATAATGTAACACAAAGTATAACTTTCTGTAAATATAGGACTTTCTAGATAGCTACATTACCTGAAGCTCCTTGATGACCAGTGTCAAAATCATAATTGCACAATGTGCAGAATGCATGGTTTTGCAGGTTTGATGGGCGGAGACACGGCCATTCATCCTGATATTTTTTTAGAAACTGCTGTGGGGTATTGACTCTTTTTATCTTCTTTTTGGGTCTGCTAGTCTCTCTCTCCCTGTCAGTGTCCTCACCTGATGTCATGTTTTTTTTGCTGCAAGGCATGCACGCACGCGCACACACACACACACACACACACACACACACACACACACACACACACACACACACTTTGGAAATCATGTAGCATTATTTCCCAAAGGTCTGCACTCAACCACATCAGCTGCATGATTCTGAATAAACTGATTAATCAATTGATAATTTTTTGTTAGGTGTTTATTTGGAATGAATTATTATATTTCAATTAATATGTATTTACAATATATTTAGTACAACTACTGTTAATATTAAATTATGAAAAGTGGTTTGAATGATTTAATGCCTCACTCATGAATACTTCACTTTTCATTACTGGGTGAATCTGTTTTTTCAACCACAAATACATTTTTTAACAGAATATTTTCGCCATCTAGTGGCGAAACAATGTCATCGACAAGCATTATTTAAGCGTCAGTAAACATTCAAAATATGTATTTTGATCGCTAACATAGACATTGGTGTTTAAATCTTAACTATAAACTTTGATACCAGTATTTCTGTGATAATATGAACGAATACATAAACAATAATGTGTATCTTAGTTAAAAAGACTGTTACGTTATATGTAGACCTAACATTACTGTTTGCTCTGTGTGTGCGACAGCACGAATGCAGATCCGGTAAGACTTTTTCAAAGGTTCATTAGATCGTTGTCATTTAAAATGATCTAAACGTGCAGCAGTGTCCAAGTACGCGAAACATTTGGACTAAAGCCCTAATATTAGGACGCTGTTCAGTGCAGCTATATGAACACAAATTAACCGCAGCAGATGTGGCTGAATTTAAATGCATGTTTTTATTAAATTCATCCGTTCGTTTAGATTAACACGACTCCAGAGGATTAATTTAACCCACTTTTCCACATCCACCCAACCCGTTTACCTTGAGAAGATAGAAGAAGTCTTCTTTTTTAAAAATCGTACGAACCGTTACGGGACAGAGGCGGGCGGGATTGACGCATTTGTCAATCATCCCGCTCGCTACAGTAGATGTGGAATGAACCCAGCGCTCTGATTGGTCGAACTCCTCTTTCATTGCTGTTGCTTGATTTAAATCCTGTGCATTCACAAAGACGTCACCAAGTTTTTGCGTAGTTTAGAGTGACAAATCGTAGCAGCGTATTTTGAAGTCAAAATGCGTACCCGCTACGCAAAATGCGTATAGGTTGGCAGGTCTGAAATAACACCTTCACTTTGCCTTTTGACTAAAACCGACATTTCTTCTTTGACTGTTTTAATATCTTCCTTAAAATCCAAACCGTTGTTTAAAAGGTTCAAATATCTCTGTTTTTGCAGCCCCATCATGCGACGTGTTTCCCTATTCTTTTTATCCCTACCTATCTTCCTAAAAAACTCGTCCGTTCCTTCACCATGTCCCACCACTGTGCACGTGAATCATAAAAGTCCTGGAGGGTCAGCCATTGGCTGAACTGCTGCCTATACTCTCTGACTACATCCTCATCTTCTAAGAGGGAGCAGTTCAGCTTCCACAGCCCTCCACCTACTGTCACACCAGAGGGCAGTGAAAGGGTGCACGACAGCATTATGTGGTCAGAAAAGAAAAGGGGGGTCAATGTAGCATCAGTTGGCAGGCAGTCCCTTGTAAATCATAGTCTATTCGAGAGGCTCTGGTACCATCACCACTGAACCAGGTGAAGCCCTCCACTCTTTGATGCAGAGTTCTAAAACAGTCCATTAATTTAAAATCTCTAACTAAGCCCTGCAATAAAACCGATGTCTTGTCAACTTTAAAATCCTCCCCTACTGTTTTCCTCTCCTTTTTAGATAAAACACAATTAAAATCCCGTGCTACCACTAAGGGGGCCCTGCCTATCATGTGGGGCTGCAGGTCTTCTAAAAGCTCATACCTGTCATTTTTTCCAATAAAACCATACACATTTCAAATATTAAAATCTTCAAAAGTCAGATTAACTAAAATTGCCCATCCATCCCTCACCACTGTGCTGCCCTTTACCAAAATATTGGGGTTGTTAATTAAAATGGCAACACCGTTGTTTTTGTTAAAATTGGACCCGCTCCAAATGGAGGGACCTGTGGTCCAAAGCTCCTCCCACTTCCTGTAACAGGATAAAAAAGGCAAGCCGCATTCTTGTAATAAAAATACATCTGACTTAATTTTTTTTTAAAATGATTAAATGCTCTGTGCTCGTATATTGCTCTTCACATTTCTCACATTTTTTGTAGAGATTGTGAGAGCCATAAGCAGTATGGTTAAAACAGTATGAGACATTTAAAAGAACAACAAGAAAAGAAATAAGATATAATTAAAATCATGTTACAGCTTGTTGCACTTGCCTTTCTTTGTCCTCAGAGATACTGGGATCAGGGGGCAAATGCCTGCCACCTCAGGGTCCACAGAGAGAGACTCTTGTGGCTCCTTTGGCGATGATGTTCTTAGCTTGATGTGCAAAAAAGAGACTTCATTTGGAGATTCTGAAGGCCACATACAGTCTAGATCAGGGGTAGGGAACGTTGTAGTGTTGGGTTCGAGTCCACATAAGTCGAGTCCAAGTCGAGTCCGAGTCTTTGACCAGTCGAGTCCGAGTCCAAAATGGGCCGAGTCGGACTCAAGTCCGAGTCCCAAAGGGCCGAGTCCGAGTCGAGTCCGAGTCCAATGAAACTACTTTTTTTTTTGGTATCTTATTGTTTTAACCTTTTATAACTAGAAAAAAAGTCATGTAATAGAAGTTATAGGTGACTTGATTTATGTATTGTGACATATTTCAGAGAGGAACTGCTTACAGAATGTGAAAAATTATAGGGCAGGACTTTTTTTGTTATATATTTGTAGTTGTTATAGTGAAAGTACAATTTTAAGGTTGGACTGGGTAGTAGATAGCTTGGTGAATGGGACCAGAAAATGTACCTCATATTTCTGATTATGATTGTGTGTTTTGGGTTTTATATGATGAATGGTTACATATACAGAGTAGATGGCATTTTATTTTATTTTTTCTTGGATGAAATTGAGGCCTACATTCTGTCAATAACTCAGCAAGCCAGCTCACAACCGTTTTCTTTATATTTATAAAGCTATTATATTTTTTAATGCATTTATAGATAATAAAGTTTGTTATGTAGGGAATAATAGATCAATTTGGTGTTTGTAAACAATGATGATTTTGTAGGCGGAGCTTATCTGACAGTTTTCAAGTAGGCTAGAAGTGAAAACCATGGAATAAAATTGGAAAAAAATCATAATCAGCATTACTCTGGTCAATATTGTAATCATGACAATTTAACACGATTATGAGTGGGTCCGGAACTTTATTTGGTTGATTAGGGCTTCCGCCAGTTTTCACGTAATAGTTCAGACGTGGGCCGGGAATCGCTGTATAGGCTTTTCCTTACTTTTATATTTTCCAGCAATTAGATATTCATCAATTATGGTGATTAAAAAAATTGCTGCTCTGAAATAGTGAGACTTCATTTTCGCTTTCACTTTCGGAAGCGGCTCGGACGGCGTTTAGTGCCTCAGTCAGCCGCAGTGCCTTCAGCGCAGGTTCGTCTTCAAGCAATAGGCTGCAGCTTGCCACAAAACACCGGCAAAAATAAATAACAATGAATGTGTCGGAGGGAAATAGTAAAGAGATTTTTCATATTATTTATGAATAAACTAGTGTATTCTGAATCAGTGTCGCAAAGATCCTGACTCTAAATATCCTATTTGAACGCCTTTAGAGCGAAATAGACATCTTTCCGGATTAGCTGCATAATTCATTGTTTTTGTTTTGATTTGTTTTATTTCGTTAAGCAATAATTTAAAACTTTCTATATATGTATTTATTTAGTCTATCATGGATAATTTTAAATTGTTTCCACTGGGAAAATAAAAAAATGCAAGCGACAGCGCTGGCGCCTCGATCGTGTCCTGCAATATGGCTAAAACAAAAAACAAAACACATTTAACGAACAAAAAAATCCTCACAACAACTTTACAAATTAACTTCATAAACAACCGAAACAAAATGCACATTTCCCATTGCATACAAAACTGAACTGTTAATAGCTGCTCGTTACTTAAAAAAACAAAAGCTTAACAAAAAAAATCCTTTCCAAAACAACTTTCCAAATTAACTTAATAAAAAAACCCGAAACGAAATATAGCCTATACATAATCACTTTGCCATTACATACAAAACTTTTCTGGAAGTTTATCTTGATTATTGTATTTTCAGAATCGTTTGAAGCCAAAATCGGAATTAAATTTCGATTAATTGCACAGGCTTAGAATAAAAGAATAAATCTCACAATTTTGATGAGAAAAATCTTAAATGCAATCATTAAATCATTAAAAAATGTATATCCCAAAATTCAGTTTTTTTCCCCACTCAGAAATTACAAAATTTATATTGTTCAGTTAAATTGAGTTATAAAGTCTGAAATACGACGACGACGAAACCTGCATTTTCGAGGGGTGAAAAAAATCTGAATTGTGAGATAAAATAGATAAATGTTAATATTTCATTCTGCAGTGCTAATATAATATGTTCCCTATGAACTGCATATGTGAAAATGATGTAGACCCTATTGTTTAAAATGTTTTAAAAGTAATCATAGAAGGTTCATCCATTAATCTGTCCGTTTAAACATCTGTGTTCAGCTAAATGGTGTCTTTGATGACAGTATTCTATTTTTTATTATTATTATTTATTTATTTATTTTTATTTTTTTTGCATTTTGATTCTGGCCAGCTTTTACGTACTGACAAGACTTTAAATCACATGAGAATACTGAATGTCACATTTTTAATAATGCACGAGTCAGTTACATTTCCGTCAACTGTCCCTGGACTCGGTTGGACTCGGCAATATTTTCCGAGTCCGAAAGTCTCGAGTCCGAGTAAAAATGCATCCATGACAAGTCCGAGTCCACTAAAAATTGTACTTGAGACCGGACTCCGAGTCCGAGTCCCCCAACTCTAGAACCTCGAGATCCTTGTTGATCCTCGAGAACCTCGTTGATCCTCGAGAGCCATGTCCCTGCAGATTTTAGTTTCAACCCTGAAGAAAAATATGCCAACCTGTATCCTGAAGACTTTGATTAGCTTGTTCAGGTGTGTTTGATTAGGATTGGAGCTAAAATCTGCAGGAACATGGCTTCAAGCATCAACGTTCCCTACCCCTGGTCTACATCTTATGATGAGGAACTATCTAGCCGATGCACTGCCCTCAGCCTTTTTTCCTCTATCTCGCAGACCTTTTCTGCACTTGAGCATTGGGGAGTGAACAATCAGTTTCACTCCCACTGTCCACCACACTGTTCTCTGAAACGGTTTGTAGGGAGGAAGCCATCTCCTCCTCCATTTTGTCTCCACTCTCTTCTATGGGTGAGGCTTCCTCCCCTGTACAAAACCAATCACTGACTCCGCCCTTGGGGCCGCCCCACTTCCTTTTCCTGTCCTGAGGTTGGCTGGGAATTTATAATTCCCACCAAAACCTCAGGCTCCTCCTCCCTTTGTTCCTCCATTTTCTGTGTTTGTGGGGCAGCCATCTTGTTTCCCTTCAATTTGTTAGCAATACTTTTAGGGCAGTCTCTGTAGAGATGATTTGTTTCTCCACAAAGATTGCACCGTCTGCCATTGGTACAGTCATCAAAACTGTGACCAATTTCTCTACAGTTCCCACATACTAACTCTTGGCATGCTTCGGCGAGATGCCCAACCCTCCCACACTTCCGGCACAGTTTGGGCATTCCCTGATAGTGTATGTAGCCCCTGTTCTCTCCCAGCATAATCATAGAAGGCAGATGTTTCAGGCCCTGGTAGCCCCCAGCGTCTTCCCACTGTTTAATGGGAACACGCCAGGAGCATGTCCAAATGCCGTCTTCATCAAGCACTTTGACAGGCTGGCCTCGAACGGTGCAGAATCTACCCAACCAAACACAAATATCATCCCCAGTCACTGTTTCATTGAACATTCCGACAATCACAGTTTTAAGTGTGTTATCAGAAAGCTTTTCCACAGGGTGTCGGCAGACGTAGGTTGCCGGCCTAGCGGCCGTACTGCTCCGAGGTAGGTCCGGGGGGGGGGGCTTGGGGTTCTGGGGGCGCTCTGCCTCCGGGCTGGGATTCCGGCTGGCCCTGGGGGGCTTAGGTCCTGGTTGGTGTGCCGCCGGGAGCGTGGGTAGATGCATGCGCTTGAGCCCGGCCCTGGTGCGGGGACCTCCGATGCATCGGTGGGGCCGGGGGCAGAGGTGGGACCTTCAAGTCAAAACAAGTCTTTTCAAGTCATTAATCTCAAGTCATCGAAGAGTTAAATTTCATGAGATAATTGACTAATTATATGATGATTGAGCATTAATGATGAACACCTGTTGTTAACAATCAACATCACTAAAGAAAAGAGAAACACAAGAACTACAACTGACTTCAGCCACAGCTGTAGAAGGAATTAACAGAAAAAAAACACAAGGCCACCATAATTGTGGTCAAGGTTTGCTTTAGTTGGTCTCTTGACCCTTTTACTGATTCAAAGTAATTTGCTTTTAAGCAACTGCAGTATTGTTTCACAGTAAACATTGGTGCATGGCTGAATCAAACTGCTAAGTTGTAGGTGTGTTTATGCTTTCTGATTGTAAGTTCTAAATAAAAAAACATCATGGTGTTCTCTCTTTGGCTTATTGGCTGATGTTTAGTTTTTACTAGACTACTATAAAAATCCTATTAAACAAATAGCACTATAATGCTTCAGTAAAAAAAAAAAAAAAATGGCTCTGACCAGGCTTTTTAGACATGAACACTTGTCATACGATCCTCAACAGTGGTGACAATAATTAGTCATACTGCAGTGCATGATGGGAGTTTTTACTATGGTGTTACCCAGCATGTATTGCAGCTTGAAACATTTTGTTGATTGTCACCATTGTTGAGATTCATATGCTGGTTCTTGATGTCTGTGTGTGTTTAGGAAAATCTGGTGTTTTTATGTATATGATATTAAAATGCATTTATTATAATTGTTAGAGCAATACTATTTCGCTTGCTATAGTGTCACTGGAATAATTACAAAAAAAAACAGAACATTTAAACAAGGACAGTAAATTGTAACTTTCATTGTAATCCAACCAGCTCACACTGACCTCTATGATGATATTCAGAACAGCAAATATCATCTCATTGCTTTACAGCACCACATACACTGCTACAGTAAGAATTATAACAGAAAACGTTAAAGTTCAAGAGCCCAACTAAAGCAAACGCTGATCTTCATGATGGTGGCATCCTTTTAACCAATAAAACATCAACATCTGATCCTCTGTAATTCTCAATAACAGCAGGTGTTCATCATTAATGCTCAATCATCATATAATTAGTCAGTTATCTCATGAAATTTAACTCTTTGATGACTTGGGATTAATGACTTGAAAAGACTTGTTTTGACTTGAAGGTCCCACCTCTGGCCGGGGGCCTCTTTAGCTGGTGGGGACGTTGAAATGGTTCATGTTCTGGGAATGATTTCAGTGGCTAGTTAATGATAACACTGATAAAACATTATCCTTTAATACTATAAAAAAAGACAGCATTACAAGCTTCACCTATTATAAACCAGATTGACTTTATTTCTGTCATACATTTACAAAAGGTCTTATTGAGATGAACAGAGGTTTAGATGTTGATGCCTGTTTAAAAGTGTTTAGTTTGATCTCACCATTATGGTGAGAAGCGTTTGCTTTAGTTGGGCAATTTGCCTCTTGGAAGCTTTTCTTTAACTGTGTTTGTTTTGGCAAATGCATGAAAAGAAAATGTGATCAGATGATTCAGTCTGTGTGCTGATGTTTAATATGCTAATGTATCCGTCTGATTTAATCGTTTCTGTTACAGTAAAGTTTAAGAGACTGAGATTCACTGGAATTTTAATTACATCATTTCAAGCATTTAACAACAAATAAATTTCACTGAAGCACAAGCTTCAGGAATCAGTATAGAAATCTCAACAATGGTGTCATGCTACAATATATTCTTGGGTGCATCATCCAAGGCTCCCAGAATGCATTGCAACATGAAACATGTCACCATTGTTGAGATTCATACACTGATTCTTGATGTCTGTGTGTCAAAAGTTAAATGTAATCAGTGAACAATATACTATAAAAATTAAAGGTAAAAATACAGATGTTATGGTGAAAGAACACTGAAACATATTACTGCAGTCACTATCAAATCAGTTGAACATACCATTATGTGATAATAGCATTAATATCAGCAAGTAGCCAACATCATTCTCTTGCTGTTTTTGCTATAACTAACAAGAAAACAGCATCTTATAAATCAACACCCAAGAGGCAAATTGCCCAACTAAAGCAAATGCTTCTCACCATAATGGTGAGATCAAACTAAACACTTACTTTGAAACAGGCATCAACATCCAAACCTCTGTTTATCTCAAAAATTTTGTAAATGTATGACAGAAATAAAGTCAATCTGGTTTAAATAGATGAAGCTTGTAATGCTATGCTATATTCTAAGAAATAAAATAAAACTTGTCGCTGAAAACATTGGTTTATAATAAGTGAAGCTGATATTTGGAGACAAACAAAGGTTGGCTTTTCATTTTCAACCAAAATTTGACATCTGAGCAAATTAAGTCCACATCTAGTGTGATGGGAAGCTTTATTATAATATTAGAGGATAATGTTTTATCAATGTTATCAACAAACATTTGTAGAATGTTTTTAGAGAATGTTATCCTAACTTTTATCTGGGACTTTTAACATTCTGGGAACTAAAATAAAACTAGCCACTGAAAACATTTCCAGAACATGAACCATTTCTAGCTCTGTCAGTATCCACTCTGCATGGAGGGGGGGGGTCCAATAGAGGCGGAGGATGGGTTTAACCTGGGTGTCTATTGTCTTCGGTAGTCTGGGAGTTGACTGAATGATGAGGTGGGGTAGTTTTTCCTCTGCTGTGGGGTCTGGTGGGCTGCCCTGGTCTGGATGGGCCTGGGCCCCCCCACCCGGGCCAGGTTTGGGGCAACGGGGGTGCCTATGGGGATCAGCGGGGGAGCTGGCTCCAAAGGGGGGGTACTTTGCCCCCTCCGATGCATCCCTCCCCATCCCTAATGTTTCCCTTCTCCTGCCCCATCACACCAACATACAGGTAGGGTTTTTTGGGGTGCGGGTATGTCGCTGGAGAGCAGGGGAGGTGGGACTCCACTGTCTCCTCGTGGCTTCCTGCATCTCAATCATACATCACAACTTAGACACCCTCATTACTTACTGTCACATGACACATACATATAGGGCCTTGGGGGTGGGCACATTGAACGGCGTCCGGAGGGCAGCCTGTTCATTCAGCCTTCCCTCTGGTGCCGATGCCCACTTCTCAATTTTAAGTTGCACATAGACATTGAGGGCTCTTGGGAGGGGCCGAGCGGACACGAGCTGACGGAGGGTGGTTAGTGTCTTGCCCCTCCCCTGTTTTAAAGCACTTTAGAACAACACACACCAACACTACATTTGAGCGGGTGAGGTGAAGCATGGGGTCTTCTTTTTCTTTTTTTTTTCTCACATCCCTGTTCTCTGTTTTCTGTCCGGGGCCGGGGGCCGTGAGGATGAGCTGGCCATCCGGTCGGGGTCTGGGCTGGTGGTCTTCTCTGCTGCTGCGGGGACCGGGGTGGTCTTCCTGTCTCCACGCCGGAGTGAAGGGGATTCAGCTCCGGGGTCTGGCGCTGACCGCCCTTCTGGGGGTAGTGGTGCCTGGACCCAAGAGTATAGAGTACAATTGGGGAGTGTGGGTATCATGTCCATTTTTATGTGTCTACATGTGGGGTGAGTGGGTGAATATTCGCTTGGGGGCCCGGGTCTCCTCCATGTCTGCTTCATGCCTTGCGGGGCAGGGCTGTGGCTCCACACACACTTTTATTTTAGCATCAGACATCGCTGTAAAAAATAAATAGTTGAGAAAACTTAAAAAAGTAGGGCAACTTGATGCATTAAGGCTTTTGAGTTTTCTCAACAGTAGTTTTTTAGTTTTTCTTAGTAAAGATACTTTGTTTAGCCAACATAAATTTGTTTGTTCGTGCAATGCTGATTGTCTTGCTTTGCTAATAAAAAAAGTCTTGTCACAGCAACTGGAACAACAATTACTGTCATTGGGGTAATTTATTGTTTTATGTATCAGTATTTGTGTGTGTGTGTGTGTGTGTGTGTGTGTGTGTGTGTGTGTGTGTGTGTGTGTGTGTGTGTGTGTGTGTGTGTGTGTGTGTGTGTGTGAGAGTGTGAGTGAGTGTGAGTGTGAGAGTGAGAGAGTGTGTGTGTGTGTGTGTGTGTGTGTGTGTGTGTGTGTGTCAATTTATTTACAAATGACAAAAAGTGAATTGTTATAGAATCCTTCATAGAAAACTTAGTCTAATAGGCAGACAACTTTGTTTGTAAAACATCTTACAAGACTAAGATATCCAGCAAACAGAAGTAAGTGTTAGATTGTTCCATAGTTTCGGTGCTAAGTAAGAAAATGATCTGCCACTGCAGTTGATTTTGATATTCTGGGTATTATCAGATTGCCAGAGTTTTGAGAATGCAGTGGGCGTGAGGGACTATACCCACTGAGCAAAGTTACATCCAGTAGACGTTGAAAAGACGTCCACTGAGGAGCCAGAATGAAAGTTTTTAAGACGTCTTTTTCTGACGTGTTCTGGACGTCCGATATAGACGTTCATGAACCTCTGTACAAGGTTAAAATTCAAATGAGGTTAGTAGACATATTTCAACATCAGTTAAGATTCATTTTGACATCATTTATACTGTTTCTGGAACAAATAAACACTCTCAGGATACATTAGATTTAAAAATGATGAAAATAAAGGAATCTTCACTGAAACAGTGTTTATGAGATAATTAAATGATTACAGCATGAGCTTCACTCATTACTGACTTTAATTCTGTCAGACATCTATAGCTTTTATTAATAATTACCAGAGGTTTAGATGTTGGTATTTTTATTTGATGTCACCATTGTTGTGGACAGTGGTTGCTTTAGCTGGGATCTTGATCCTTGTACTTCTTATGTTAGCTTTTTTTTTGACTGTTGTAACAGTGTTTGTGAAACACAAGCGTTATGACAGAGAAAGCTGAAATCAAGCGTTAACATCTTTCAGTTAATGATGGTAAACATGTAATAAAATGAGCGTGTGATATTCAATTTTGCTGGTTGTACTTATTTATGGACGAAAAAGCATATACACTAAATATTTTTTAGAAAATGTGTCATGAAGTCACACACTGACATCAAGATTTTGCACAGGACTCACAACAACGGTGACAATCAGAACAAAAAAAAGCTTGAGAATTAAGAATGAGTTTGTACTATGAAGCTTTTTTGTTTGTCACCATTGTTGTGAGTCCTGTGCAAAACCTTGATGTCTGTGTGTCTACATGCTGCGTTTTCTTAAATACCCATAAAAATATGCATTTTGTCCATCTTCAGATCAAGTGATTATTTCACTACTCTTAGCACCTGTACTGCAGACTCACAATGTTTATGGTTTTAAACACAACACTAAAATCATTACATCAGATACTCGTTTCCTGATGATTTTATTTATCACCAGCATGAAGCTGAGATCAGTTGTGTTTTTTCAAACACAGTTACAATTGCCAAACAACAAGCTAATGCAAGATCCCAGCTAAAGCAAACACTATCCACAACAATGGTAACTTCAAATGAAACAAATACCAACATCTAAACCTCTGGTGATTATTAATAAAAGCTATAGATGTCTGACAGAAATCAAGTCAGTAATGAGTGAAGCTCATGCTGTGATCATTTAATTATCTCATAAACACTGTTTCAGTGAAGATTCCTTTATTTTCATCATTTTTGGACAGTGTCTGTGAGCTGCTTTTCATGTATAAATGGAAATGACATTGCAGTAACATTTTAAATCTAATGTATCCTGAGAGTGTTTATTTGTTCCAGAAACAGTATAAATGATGTCAAAATGAATCTTAAATTAACTACTAACCTCATTTGAACTAGTTTTTAACCTTGTACAGAGGTTCCATGAACGTCTATATTGGACGTCCAGAACACGTCAGAAAAAGACGTCTTAAAAACTTTAATTCTGGCTCCTCAGTGGACGTCTTTTCAACGTCTGTAAATACATAAAAAGACGTAACTTTGCTCAATGGGTAATGTGATAAGAGCTCGCTCAAGTACTGAGGAGCTAAACCATTGAGGGCTTTATAAGAAATTAGCAAGATTTTAAAATCAATATGATGTTTAATAGGAAGCCAGTGCAGTGTTGACAGAACCGGGCTAACATGCTCATACTTTTTGGTTCTAGTAAGAACTCTAGCTGCTGCATTTTGGACCAGCTGGAGTTTGTTTATTAAGCGTGCAGAACAACCACCCAATAAAGCGTTACAATAATCAGGTCATGAAGGCATGAATTAACATTTCTGCATTTGACTTTGAGAGCATAGGTCGTAATTTCTCTATGTTTTTAAGATGGAAAAATGTTGTTTTGCAAATGCTAGAAATGTGGTTTTCGAAGGAAAGATTGCTATCAAATAGCAAACCTAGGTATCTAACTGATGATGATGAATTTACAGAGCAGCCATCAATTATTATGCTGTGTTTTAAGTTATTACTTGTGTTTTTCATGCTTTCTTAATGGATATCTGGCCCTAATTAACGTTACCACTTTCCCTGCAATAATATTTGAGACTGAAGTGTCCAAACACATGCGCACACATAGTTAACAAGAAATTTTTATTAAACCGCTTTCATCCATAAATCATCCATAAAAGTATGGTAAGTGAATTTGCAAATCACCATCATGGCAACTGGCTTATTATAGCCTTCATACCTTCATAATAAAAATAAATTGCTTAAAATAAAAATTTGTAACGTTGTCCAATTTGGATCTCCCTGGAAATTCTCAACAAAACAGACAACATTTGGAGTTGTGACTTTTGGCAGATTATTTGACGATTGGGAGAAAACAAGATGTTCACAATTCATTATTTTAATGAATGGCGATCGCAGCAGTGGCGCGACCGGACGTACCGCTTCCCTACTTCCAGTCTCGATCGCCATCTTTTGAAATAGGCCTATTAAGTTCAACTGTCATAATACAGTGAGATTGAAATTACTGCAGTGTCATATTCACACTGTAAAAAACAACCTGTAGAATCTACCCAATAAATTAGAGTAAAAGAGGTAAGAATTTGCACTCATTTTGTTTGGGTAGATTCTATCCTATATATTTGAGTAAAGATTACCTAAATTTAACAGCTATGATGAACTATGTGCTATGACATTTCTAAGCATCCGTTATAGTGGTCAGTGTCTGCATTAGTTGGGATCTTGACCCTTATATCTTTAATATTAGATTTTGTTTGGCTGCTGTATTTGTGTTAAAACAGACAGACAAGAGAAAAGCGGCAGTCATCAGGTGATCAAGATTATGTTTTAACATGATTGTTATTTCACCTAGAGTCTAATCTTGGAGTTATTTTTCCTTTACTGATTATAACAACCTTGTAAAACAACAGCAGATGATCCTGTATTTTCTGTACATTTCAAAAAGATTTCTTTTAAGCAGTTCTGATTTAAATATATATATATATTTAAATCAGAACTGCTTAAAAGAAATCTTTTTGAAAAAAAGATAAAAAAGATATATTTAAAAAAAACAAACAAAGCATTTGGTATAGACACACACAGACATCAAGAACCAGCGTAAGAATCTCAACAATGGTGACAAACAGCTTATTCAGAAAAACAGATAGAAAGACAATTCAGCTCATAATTTATTCATGTGGCAATGCATGATGGGAACAATGGATGAGTTTGATTGGCTGCCACATGTTTATTTGATGCTCACCGTTGTTGTGATTCTCATGCTGGTTCTTGATGTCTGTGTGTGCCTATATATGCTTTTTTTTTTAAATCAGGAAGAAATCTTTCCAAAATGTACAGAAAATACAGGATCTTTTGCTGTTGTTTTATAAGGCTGTTATAATCAGTAAAGGAAAAATAACTCTGAGATTAGACGTGAAATAACAATCATGAACACCTGATGACTGCTGCTCTTGACTTGTCTGGTTGTTTTAACACAGATACAGCAGCCAAACAAAATCTAATATTAAAGATATAAGGGTCAAGATCCCAACTAATGCAGACACTGACCACTATAACGGTTGCTTAAAAATGTCATAGCACATAGTTCATCATAGCTGTTAAATTTAGGTAATCTTTACTCAAATATATAGGATAGAAACAAACAAAGTGAGTGCAAATTCTTACCTCTTTTACTCTATTGGGTAGATTCTACAGGTTGTTTTTTACAGTGCACACGCTTGTCTGCAGGATCTCAAAGTTCATTTTAAACTCTGTCTAGAAAATCAGAGTACTTTCAAAATGAGTTTCCAGGTCTGTTTTTTAGATAGACTAAACAGGACTAAAAAAAAATGTCTCTGTGGCAAACTCTGAGGAGGAATTCAAGAACACCACTGTTGAAGAGTAAAAAAGAAAACTCTTGTTTGAAGACAGCAGATGTAAGTCAAACACTTTAGTGTTTTGTTTCATTTAAAGTTGATACGTTGGTGTTTGCTGTTCCTCATGTTGTCATTGTTTGCTTTCACAGATAAAGTCTGTGAACTTTACTGCAATGACAAGCTTCTGTTTCATGATCACACAGTTGGCTCTCATGGCATTAAACACAATGATGTTATTGTGATTGCACCACCGATGCGCCCACGTATGTATTACAATGCTATTCTAAATGATTTAAATCATGATCATGATGTTTCCTCTTAACTGACCCTTCATCTTACATCATAACAGCAGAGGCCAGGGTTAGTTGTCACTGTAAGAGTTCTTAGTAACTGAAACAAATATTTGTTTTCTCTAGCAGTGCTTTAGAAACGAGAATATTTTTCAGTTACATACAGTGGTTATAATAATCAGTTCACAAATCAGATCAAATGTATACATAAAAGTTTTGCACACTTTTTCTGAATGTCGGCCAAAACATTGGCTTGTTTACATTTTTGCTGTTTCGATGAGCTTTGTGCTTCATGCCTGTTTTATAGCTTTAATTTTGTGGTTTATGTCATGTCCAGTGTGTGGGAAATGTGCTCTGTATATTTTCTCATGGAAATTCGTATGTGTACTTTCTCCCAAGCAATAATAGTGGAAATGTGTACACATTTTTTATATATATATAATTTGCATAAAAGATCTTTAATTACATGTAAAAGATATTTAATTACCATTGCTTTCAAGCAATTAAAGTGCTAACAGAGAGATTTATGTCAACAATACTCATTCAGCTTCTGACAGATCTTTTCTTGTTCTGTTTCCACAGAAAGTCTCTCATCTGAAGAGGAACGTGAAGGTGAATTCATATCCAGGACTGAATCTATGGCGAAATTAACTCTGAACATGTAAATGCATTAGATGCACACTGAATTCATAGAGGAAGTATAAAACATGTTGCAGTGTTAATTAGTTCATCATTCTGTAGTGCATCATTAATGAAACAACTTCATATGATCCATATAGAATTACAATACATTCATACTGAGAGTTGATCAGATAAAGTGTCCCACTGAGCAAAGTTACGTCTTTTTATGTATTTACAGACGTTGAAAAGACGTCCACTGAGGAGCCAGAATGAAAGTTTTTAAGACGTCTTTTTCTGACGTATTCTGGACGTCTGAAATAGACGTTCATGGAACCTCTGTACAAGGTTAAAAACTAGTTCAAATGAGGTTAGTAGTTAATTTAAGATTCATTTTGACATCATTTATACTGTTTCTGGAACAAATAAACACTCTCAGGATACATTAGATTTAAAATGTTACTGCAATGTCATTTCCATTTATACATGAAAAGCAACTCACAGACACTGTCCAAAAATGATGAAAATAAAGGAATCTTCACTGAAACAGTGTTTATGAGATAATTAAATGATCACAGCATGAGCTTCACTCATTACTGACTTGATTTCTGTCAGACATCTATAGCTTTTATTAATAATCACCAGAGGTTTAGATGTTGGTATTTGTTTCATTTGAAGTTACCATTGTTGTGGATAGTGTTTGCTTTAGCTGGGATCTTGCATTAGCTTGTTGTTTGGCAGTTATAACTGTGTTTGAAAAAACACAACTGATCTCAGCTTCATGCTGGTGATAAATAAAATCATCAGGAAACGAGTATCTGATGTAATGATTTTAGTGTTGTGTTTAAAACCATAAACATTGTGAGTCTGCAGTACAGGTGCTAAGAGTAGTGAAATAATCACTTGATCTGAAGATGGACAAAATGCATATTTTTATGGGTATTTAAGAAAACGCAGCATGTAGACACACAGACATCAAGATTTTGCACAGGACTCACAACAATGGTGACAAACAAAAAAGCTTCATAGTACAAACTCATTCTTAATTCTCAAGCTTTTTTTTGTTCTGATTGTCACCGTTGTTGTGAGTCCTGTGCAAAATCTTGATGTCAGTGTGTGACTTCATGACAGATTTTCTAAAAAATATTTAGTGTATATGCTTTTTCGTCCATAAATAAGTGCAACCAGCAAAATTGAATATCAGACGCTCATTTTATTACATGTTTACCATCATTAACTGAAAGATGTTAACACTTGATTTCAGCTTTCTCTGTCATAACGCTTGTGTTTCACAAACACTGTTACAACAGTCAAAAAAAAAGCTAACATAAGAAGTACAAGGATCAAGATCCCAGCTAAAGCAACCACTGTCCACAACAATGGTGACATCAAATAAAAATACCAACATCTAAACCTCTGGTAATTATTAATAAAAGCTATAGATGTTTGACAGAATTAAAGTCAGTAATGAGTGAAGCTCATGCTGTGATCATTTAATTATCTCATAAACACTGTTTCAGTGAAGATTCCTTTATTTTCATCATTTTTAAATCTAATGTATCCTGAGAGTGTTTATTTGTTCCAGAAACAGTATAAATGATGTCAAAATGAATCTTAACTGATGTTGAAATATGTCTACTAACCTCATTTGAATTTTAACCTTGTACAGAGGTTCCATGAACGTCTATATCGGACGTCCAGAACACGTCAGAAAAAGACGTCTTAAAAACTTTCATTCTGGCTCCTCAGTGGACGTCTTTTCAACGTCTACTGGATGTAACTTTGCTCAGTGGGGTAATATCAACATATTTTACTTCATTCACTGTCAACTCAATGTAAAACACAGAAGTATATGATGGAGTTTGTGTTTTCATGTGTCTCTGTACATTCGTATTCAAATATTGTACATAACCCTTTCTTTTGTTTGTATTCATTGAATCTAACATGCTTTTGAATGTTTTTTATTTTTATTTTTATTCAGAGGCTCAAAAGTAGAGAGAATACAGGAATAAAACATGGAACAATATTTTGTAATGTGAAGCTTGTGTAAATAAGGTTATTTTTTTAAAGTTTGTTTTTTTTCTATATTTAATTTTTTAAGTTATAAATAGTTTTATATTATGCGGTTGCGCCGGCAGTGACATCATAGGCTGACGCCAGCCAATACTGTACTAGTATGTAAGCTTCAGACACAGGTCACGAAGGAGACGTTCCCCAAAACGACCCCTAGGGGGCGCAGTTCAATAATCCCTCGAAAGGGAACTAGACGTTGCAAACGCTTTGAGTACAAAGGGCACTGGATGAGGAATTACTGGAATGCAAATGAAATTGAAACTAAGCAGCAATGCAAGCTTGCTGAATCAGTTCTTGCTGGATTACATTTTTGTAAAGGTTGGAGCATATTCAAAATGGGTTATCAAGTCTATTTTTTCAATTTGACATACACAGTAAAATCGCCAGAGTAAAATCAACTCTGCTCAGAGTACATTTGGTCCCACTCCAAATAGAGTTAAAATAACACTGAAGCAGAGTTAAAGTTAATGAGATAATTAAGTGATTAATTAAGTGCTGATTGGTCATTAGTGATGAACACCTGCTGTTAACAATCAGAATCACTAAAAGAGAAAATTAACACTTTTATGTGACCATCATAGCGGTCAGCGTTTACTTTAGTTGGACTCTCAAGCCTTGACTTTTTAAACTACAGATTTTGTTTGACAGCTGTTGTTAAATTATAACAGCCTAGCAAACAAATAACACATATCATTCACAGTTGATTATGTTTTGATTTGTTTACTGTGTGGGTATTTGAATTATTAATTTAAAGTTACTTCGTTGGTCACACAAGCGCTGTGAGCAATATACAGTTCAATGTTTTCAGTAAAATCAGGCGAATGTCTTTGAAACACATTTTGGTCAAAAGCTTTAAAACAAAAAAACATGTAAGTTAGACACACAGACATCAAGAACCAGTGTGATATTCACAACAATGGTGACCATGTTGTAGCCAATCAAAACTCATCCATGGCTCCCATCATGAATAAATTATGATATTTGTCACCGTTGTTGAGCTTCATGCGTGGATTCTTGATGTCTGGGTGTGCACAAATTAAACACTTTTTTTTTTTTTGGCAGAATGCCTTGAAAAAATGCACAAAAAAATACAGAATATTTGACTGTGAAACCACAGAGCTACTGTAGTTAATAAAGAATATGTGTGTGTATAAAATGGTTAGATTACACAGTGAATCAGGACAAACAATGATTTTGTGAAAACACAATCATTAACACCTGATGCCTTTTGCTTTTTTCAAAAGTCTGGCTGCTAAAACTTAGTTACAACAACCCAAATCAATCTAAGATTACAAAGTCAAGAATCAAGAGCCCTACTAAAGTAACCATGGACCACTTTAATGGTGACTTTAAAAATGTTGATTTTCTCTTTTAGTGATGCTGATTGTTAACAGCAGGTGTTCATCACTAATGATCAATCAGCACTTAATTAATCACTTAATTATCTCATTAACTTTAACTCTGCTTCAGTGCTATTTTAACTCTTTTTGGAGTGGGACCAAATGTACTCTGAGCAGAGTTGATTTTACTCTGGGGATTTTACTGTGTATAAGCCTAAAGACAGGGAAATAAAAGTTTATGTGGCAAAGTCAAAGGAGGAATTCAAGATCACCACAGTTGAAGAGTTAAAAAGAAAAATTACCGAAATGATCAGACACGATTCCAGAAGCTACTATGGCAATGAACCACTTAAAGCCGAGCCACTTTCATGATGCCTAAAATCCACGGTTGGCACAAACTAAACTAAAACATACCTGGCTAGCTAAAATCGGTGTTGAGATAACTTTTGACCCCCTAACCCAATTTTTTACTCCCCACATTGAAGCTGCTACCTAACTGTCCCTTCCCCACATTTAATCCTTAATCAACCAACCCTTTAGGGGTTATAATGCAGCGGGGGTCAAAATTTGGCACAACACTGACTTTGAGAGAAATGACTGCCCTATAATGCCAGTGACAATATCTTACGTGTTCATTAGATTTACATGTTAAATAAGTTGCATTTATTATGTGCTATGCCAAGTGTTGATTTTAACTGAAATAGATCAGGTTAATTGGTTCCAGGGCCACAGTTAATTTTCACTTAAAACATTGCTACGAAGTATAAAGTTCCTCTGTCTCAGATTTGTAGGAATTTTAGAGTGAGCATAATTACAGCTGCAATTTATTTTTAATTTTCCCAAAAGATGACTACATCTTTCAGTCACCCTGATACATGCATACAAGTTCTAAATGAAAGCTTAAATGTAAGGTTTTGCTAAGAAAATTTTGGTTATGTTGCAGTGACACCATTTTGATTCTCACACACACACACACACACACACACACACACACACACACACACACACACACACTATAATATGAAGCAGGAATGTTGTGACACAAATTTAGGAACATTTTAGATCATGCATGGAGAAAAAAAAACATGGAAAATAAAATAAAGTAGTTTAATCTTCATGTTCCTACACTTAAAAAGCAAATGTTATGTACACAGCTCAGTATGTACATTTTTTAAAGATAGAGCTTTGTTGATACTACAAGACTGAGTAATTTATTGGTAATGTTTGGTAGTTGTAATATGAGAAATTGAAAAAAGCTGATTCAATGGGAAATACATCAGCACAAGACAGATAATAGGATTTGTTCAATCACTTCATGAGGTCTTTAAATGCTGTGCTCTTCTCCTCATCTCCACTCACTGAAAAATACAGCAGAAAGTAGATTTTTTTTTAAACAACACAGTGTGGCAATTTTGGCATTTAATCATTTATAATAAATAATATTAACATGCCATTAACAAATCAAAATCCACAAAGAGTCTAAAACTGAGTCACTCATATAATTACTCATTTAAAAGATGTTTTGATACATTTACAGATAAAGCAACAACAAACAACACAGATACTCACTTAACGGTAATGGTACTTCCATGCTATTACAACTTTTCTCAAGACTGGCGTCATCCACAAAGCTGAAGGGTGAATCTGACCTGCTGTCTGCTCCTGATCGTGATCCAAATGAATTGGAGGCAGGCTTCGCAACTCCTTTCACTGAAAAAAATAAAGTGAATAAGAACAGTCTTCCATATCAATTGTATGTTTAAGGATTCCTTGGCTTGGCCCACCATCATAAAAGTCCTTTCTGGTCCCCTAATCTGGTCCTTTCAACAACAATATCACAAATTACAGCATTTTAGTGTCGCATGAATTAAAAAAAATTATAATTTGACAATAAACACTTGTGTTTATTTTTTTTCTAATGTTAAAATATCACATATTAGGTTTTCATATTTTTACGACTGTAGTGTTTTCTATGGCTTAAGTTTTCAGAATTGCATGAAGAACTAGATTGTAAATAAAAGTGCATGAAACGGCTCTGCGTAGTGCAAACCCTATTGTAATTGTTAGAATGGCCAAGGATCAGCGATCTCCACATAAATCTGATGGTGCAGACCAAACCATAATGACTTGAAACTTGGCGGGATGGTAGTACTCACATCGGCGACAATTTCACCAAGGCTGGCCCCAATCAGCCTGACGGGGGCACTACAGTGATGAAAAAGTACAAAATAACTCCTAAACTGTCAGTTGCAGACTTGTGAAATTTTCAGGTATTTTGGATTTTTTTTTTTCAAAACCTACTTTTGTGAACTAGTCATAGGTTTTTCACCAACTCGGAACTAAACCAGTGCATTCTCTGGAGAGCAAATATCAATAATTATCAAAATATTCTAACACTGGGACAGCAAAATGTTGGAATAGGGGCAGGGCCACTTTTAGTAAAATGCTTATAACTCCATAACAGTATAAGATATCTTCACCAAACTCAGAACACTTATGCAATAGCTCAACCTGATGTCAAAAATCCAAAAAGTGCCACAAGTGTCTATAAGGACATTTGTTTATCTCAAAAAAAACATGGGTGCCACACAGCAAAAAGCCCAGAGTTAAATGAACTCTCTCAGGAGTTTATTTGTCCACGCTCAAGAGTGTGAAAGTGTTAACATCAGAGTGTTAAATTAACACTGAAGCAGAGTTAAAGTTAATGAGATAATTAGTGATTCATTGAGTGATGATTGATCATTATTGAAGACACCTGATGATAACAAGCAGAATCACCAAAGGAGAAAATCACAATTTTTAAGCAACCATTATAGCGGTCAGTGTTTGCATTAGTTGGGCTCTTGACCCTTACACTTTTAACATTAGAGTTTGTTTTGCTGCTGTATTTCAGTCATTACAGCCAGACAAGCCAAAGGAAAATGGCCATGTGGCTTTAGTCTATGTTTTGAAATAGGTTTAATGTAGTGACCTATATACCAGAGTTTAGTTTCTTTACTGATTATATCTATCTCTGATTATATCACAACATATCTATAATCAGAACTTTTTTTTTTTTAATTCATGAAAAAAAAAATCCTTTAATTTAGACACAGAGACATGAAGAATCAGCATGAGAATCACAACAACGGTGAACATCAAATAATCATGTTGTAGCCAATCAAAACTCATCCATGGCTCCCATCATGCATCGCGGCATGAATAAATTATGAGCTGAACTTTCTCTGTAAGTTCCTTTATCTGTTTTTCTGAATATGCTGTTTGTCACCGTTGTTGAGATTCATACTCTGGTTCTTGATGTCTGTGTGTGCCTAAGCAAATGACAACTTCAGAAATGTTTAAAGTTCTTAGTTAAAGTTAAAGAAAAGTTCTTCTAAAACATATATAAAAAAGGTGTTGTGAATTCACAAGGCTAAACACCCAAGACAATTACTTGAGCTGAATCATTGAACTCATTCAGAGAGTAACCTCTGAGTTATATGTCCAAATGGAAATATAAAGTAGAGATTAAACTCTAAACGAATATGTTACAACATAATCATCACCTGATGATTTGTGTTCTTGGTTTGTCTAGCTGATTAAACTGAAATCCAGCAGCCAAACAAAATGTAATTTTAAAAACATAAGGGTCAAGTGACCAACTAATGCAAACACTGACCGCTATAATGGTTGCTTAAAAAGTGTGATTTTGTCCTTTGGTGATTCTGCTTGTTATCATCAGGTGTGTTCAATAATGAACAATCATCACTTAATTAACCACTAATTATCTCATTAACTTTAACTCTGACTCAGTGTTAATTTAACACTCTGATTTTAACACTTTCACACTCTTGAGTGTGGACTCAAATAAACTCCCAGGAGAGTTAATTTAACTCTGGGCTTTTTGCTCTGCATTGGTAGACAAATTTTGAGCATCTGTTAGACTAGGACTAGGTTAACAGAGGCTGATCGGAACAAAACTCAGTGGCCCTAATTTGAAAGGAATCAGCAACTGGGGGGCGATATTACGTTTTTTTCCAAGGGTGTTAATGATTGTGCGTAGTGCGTTTTTTTGCACACATACACGTGATATTCATATCGTATGATAGAACTCCTCATTCCAGACAACATTGCCTCTAGAACCACTGGAGTCAATTAAACTTTGTTAAATGATAAAAAAAAATTTTTTTTTTTTTTTTTGCAAACTAGTCTTAGGTTTTTCACTCTGCAGTACAATTCTCAAGACTGTCTAGGTCAATAATATTAAAAAACGATAAATTTACCCTTTGGGAAGATATAATGTGGTCATTTAGAGCAGAGGCCTGTCCGAATTTACCCATATTCCTATAAAGCCTAAATGAAAACTCAAAACTTCACGAAACCTGCAACATGTGATTCTAAACAAGCATGCACAGTTTTAAGGAGATCAGACCACAGATGGCACTATAACAGTCATAAACATTACAAAATATCATTTTTCATGGTAAATTACCTGGATTTGCAAAAAATACTTGCTATATGATGTCTTTTTGCATATGTGCTTAAATGCCTTAAAGCGCTTAAGCCCCAGTAATCGCTGCTTGCAGCTATATTTCTAAATTGTCGCTTTGGACAAAAGCGTCTGCCAAATGCCTAAATGTAAATGTAAATGTAAATCTATTTTATCAACTTGTTTTATTTTTTAATTTAAAAAAGTCCCTCTAACTCTTGCCTTTTCTATTCTATTTCTATTTTACTTCTTGTTTTCTTTCAAAAGGAAAAAGAGGCTCTAGCTGTCATACTTTTTTATACTTTTGACTTGTTTTTTTTTGTTTTTTTTAATGACCCCTCTAACAATAGCAATCCTTAATTTCTTATTCTATCTGCTTGTTTTCTTATTTATTAAAAAAAAAAAAAACATGCTATGTGTACTGCGTTAGGCTAACCAAGACTTTCACAAGCATTGCAAGCGCTTGCATATTATTGCTGTTTTGTTGATTTTGATTGGTTCTATTGTCATCATTTGTAAGTCGCTTTGGATAAAAGCATCTGCTAAATGACTAAATGTAAACTGTAAATGTACTGAAAGCACATAAGTGCATAAATAAAGAGTGACACTAATGGGACCACTGGTTATAATGGTAAGTTTCTTGTTATTGCTTATCATTCATGATTTTCATTTTCATGATTTGCTTGAAATGTGGACTCACTCATCTGTGATCTGATGTCATCTCTCTGTTTTTTCATCCTCTTCATTCGCTCGTTTGCTCTCTCTTCCTCTGCTCTTCTTCTCTCTTTCAGCTCCTGTACAATCTTTCCATCTATTTCAAAATGGCAGCCGTTGTTTTGTGCTACTGTCTCCTCAATCTTCTCCAGCAGCTCCTTGACCTGAGTGTCGTCACTCCTGTCCTTGAAGTTGAGAACATGATACTTGTTCCCACATCTGTCCAGCAGCCAATGGAGATCCCGCCCTTCGCTCTCAATGTGCTGCTCTATAGATGTGTCTAACAGATAGTCTCCATGAATGAACAGGACTATAGTGTGACTCCAGACTCCCTCACCGAAAAGCTCCAGATGACCCCGCACTGTTTTTCTCTGAGCCTCTGTGAATCGAATGTCCACACGTATGAGCAGTAGAATAGCGTGTGGTCCTGGAGGACACAGAGACACACTGAGCAGGATCTCCTGTTTCAGCAACTCAGGACTGGAATCTACTGTGTAATCCCTAAACCATCCTGGAACTTCAATGACAGTGAGGTGTCTGTTTGCTACTTCTCCATGTCTTCTCACACACTGAGCACATCTCTTCAAGTCAAACTCCTCTTTGCCCAGGATGATGTTTCCTGCAAAACTCTTGCCAGTATTTCTAGCAGCCATTAACAGAATCCTCATCTCTGAGAGATAGGAAATGTCACCTGCAACAAATAGACAGCAAAACACACATATTAAGGGGGGTGACATCTGAAAAAGGGATTCCTGAAATAAAGTTTACAATAGTCTTTGCATTTATTTACTAGATGGAAATAAAGTAAAAATACATTAAAAGTACTGTAAGCACGTTCACAACACACGTTCAAAAAATAGCTTCTATTACAAGTGAAAAGCTTACCGAAGTCCATTTTACTTGACATAGCTTAGTTTGAAGCTCTAAATTAAATTGTTGCACCAGTAGTCTACTTGTGTTACTTGTAAAGTGGCTTTTAAGTGTATTTGATGTGACTCACTTCGTAAGACTTCAGAACAGTGACAAACATGGGTGTGTCAATGGGTGTGAAGCTGATGGGAAAAAAAGAATAAGTGTATATATAAATTAATAAGTATAAGATGCAAAGGTCTGAGTACAAAACAGTGTCCTGAAAACACACACGCACACACACTCCTAAAGTAGCAGGTTCTGCAAAATTAAGTATTGAATAACTGATAGACTTTCAGTGCATGTGCTGTGAATAAAATGTAATTGGCCACACTCATCACCAAATGTTAAACTGGATGAATTTTAATTGAATTTTTCAAATACTCCACAGAGTAGACTCTCGTTCCCTGAAGGAGAGAACGGAGACGTTGTGTTGAATGACGTTTTTGGGGTGTCACACTTGTGGTCATAAATTAGGCAAGAATAGGACTAAACTGTATACCGAAAGCAAGACAGTTACATACCCTTTCAGAAAATGTGACAAAAAATGTACAGTTAAGTCTACATTCACATCGCATATCTCAAGAAAGCATAAATAATGAAAGTTTACTTGATTCAATTGCAAATCCAAGCAACACCAGTGATGATGCGAGTTGTGATATGCAACCTGACAGTCCCAGTCAGCCCAGTCCTGAAGAAATGGAGGTGAACCCAGAAAAGGCAGATGAAGGGTAATTTTTTAAAAATGTTTTACAAGCTTACTTGCTCCTTCCATCCTCTACTATTCAAACTATTATCGAACAGTATCAGGAAGTACACTACACAAATCAGTCACACCTAATTTTCAAACTTGTAGATAAATTGACATTGCTTGGACTGTCTGAAGCTGACATAAACACTGTTATTGATACCATGAAAAGTGAGGATCTCTACAGGGCCATGCATTTAAAACTGATCACAAGACAAGAACATTTTTTTTTTTTAAATAACTTCAGTTACACAGCAAAAAGCCCAGAGTTAAATTAACTCTCCTGGGAGTTTATTTGAGTCCACACTCAAGAGTGTGAAAGTGTTAAAATCAGAGTGTTAAATTAACACTGAAGCAGAGTTAAAGTTAATGAGATAATTAGCGATTCATTAAGTAATGATTGATCATTATTGAAGACACCTGATGATAACAAGCAGAATCACCAAAAGGGAAAATCAACATTTTTAAGCAACCATTATAGCGGTCAGTGTTTGCATTAGTTGGTCTCTTGACCCTTACTTTTTAACATTAGAGTTTGATTGGCAGCTGTAAAAGTGTTATGACAGCAAGACAAACCAAAGAAAGAAGGCCATGTGGCCTTAGTCTATGTTTTCACATGTTCTTAATATAGCGACCTGTATAACAGAATTTATATATAGGACAGTTTCTTCACTGATTATATTAACCCTGTGAAAATATATATACATATAAGCAGACAGATGTTTTCAAATTTATTTGATCAAAAATTTAAAAAAAAAAAAGTCTTTAGTTAAGACACACAGACATGAAGAATCAGCATGAGAATCACAACAATGGTGATCATCAAATAAGCCTGTTGTAGCCAATCAAAACTCATCCATGGCTCCCATCATGCATTGCGGCATGCATAAATTATGAGCTGAATCGTCTTTGTAATTTCCTTTATTCTTACTATTTTCTTTTGATTTATGTGACTATTTAGTAGCTTGTTTTGTGATGTTCAGAGTTGATCTGTTTTTCTGAATATGCTGTTTGTCACCGTTGTTGAGATTCATACTCTGGTTCTTGATGTCTGCGTGTGCCTAAACAAATGACTTTTTTCAGAAACGTTTATATGTATAAAGAAATATAACACATCACAACATCTTGCAGGTATTATTAAAAAAAAATCTTTTGCTGTGGATTCACAAGGCTAAAGACTCAAGATAATTGTTTGATCTGAATCATTGAACTCATTTATAATGCAAGCTCTGAGTTATATTTCCAAGAAAGGAAACATAATTTAAAGCTTAGAGAAAATGAATTAAATGATTATGTTACAACATAATCATCATCACCTGATGACTTGTGGTGTTAGCTCTTCTGGCTGACTAAACTGAAATCCAGCAGCCAAACATAATCTAATATTAAAAACATAAGGGTCAAGTGACCAACTAATGCAAACACTGACTGCTATAATGGTTGCTTAAAAATTGTGATTTTGTCCTTTGGTGATTCTGCTTGTTATCATCAGGTGTCTTCAGTAATGATCAATCATCACTTAATGAATCACTAATTATCTCATTAACTTTAACTCTGCTTCAGTGTTAATTTAACACTCTGATTTTAACACTTTCACACTCTTGAGCGTGGACTCAAATAAACTCCCAGGAGAGTTAATTTAACTCATTTTGCTGTAAAGCTACAATCCATGTGTCTTGGTTAGAATGAGTCGGGCAACGAATGCTTTGTGCAATATATTCCTGTGGAAAAACACAATTGTGTCTCTCGTCAACAGAGTTGGTGAGGGAGCAGCTGCAGCAAATAGGAACTTGTGTCCAGCCTGGATTTGTGGGATGACACAAATATTAAAAATAACACAACCTCTTCATTAGGCGTAATCCTTTATCAAGATGCCTTTAAAGTAGTAAACCCCCTAGGGTCAGGGAGGAAGAAGCATAAGATTTTAGCCATGTATCTGACCCTTTCAAACATTTTGCCACACAATAGACCGAGTACTGATCAGATGCAATTTGTTCTGTTATGTCGAGAAAAAGACTAAGCATTTTGGACAGAATCTAGTGTTTGGCTCTCTAGTGAAAGATTTAAAGGATCTTGAGCTGAATGGAGTAACTTTGCCAAATGGCCAGCTCTGCAAGGGAAACTTTTATGCCATTTCAGGTGGTAATTTAGGGTCACGCAGCATTGGGGGCTTCACTAAAAAAAATGTTTTTGCAGGACATATTATGCAGATATTGTGACATTTATCAGAAAGCATTTCTGGCAGATCCTCTGACCAAGGGCCCTGACTGCACACCACAGTCACATCAGAAAGATGCTGTCAGGAATCTGCAAGAAATGGGACCCAGATGCAAATGAGCAAACAAGGGGTGTTTATTAACAAAACAGTAGACTTGAAACAGCAAGGAGAGTGAGACGTGAGGCAGTCCAAACAGTGGGGCCAGGCAGACAACAGGTTGGACAACTGACCAATGAGGAAGTCCAAGATGACAACGACCGAGAGCACAGACAAGGCAGCACTAGAGGAAAGGACAGGCAGGAACACAAGGAAACCACAGCTTGATGTAGATTTTGAGTCCAAGACAAATTTCCTGCAATGGACAATAAAATATAACTCTAACTCTATCTGTAAGGAATGGTGCAGCAAGCCAACACAGAGACTGCATTTATTTTATCACAAATACAGAGAGAGAAAAAAATAAAAAACATTGCAAAATGTATTACAATATAAAATGTTTTTATTTGAATATACTTCAAAATATAATGTATTCCTCTCATGCAAAGCTGATTTTTCATCAGGTGTTACTCCAGTCTCAACTTTTGAACAGTAGTCTATATTGTTAGGAAACCTTTCGATTTTAAGTAAATGCTGTTCTTTTTAACCTTTTATTGATCAAAGAATCCTGAAAAAGTATTTCAGGTTCCAAAAAAAATATTAAGTAACTTTTTTTTTTCTTACAATATTGCGTAACTCCCTAAAAAACGAACTAATTACGTTACTTAGTTACTTTTTATGGAAAGTAATGTGTTACATTACTTTTGTGTTACTTTTTAAATTTGGGCAGGGCTGGCTTGTTTGTTTTTAATATAAAAAAAAATTGATTTTTAGCAAATGTAAAAGCCCTTTCACACAAAAATGAAATGAAGTGAATAAGCCTAAGGCTAAAGGAAAATTAAATTCACATCTGTACAGTAGAACTGTAGGAAAAGAAAGTTCAACACTCTTCAGCAATGAGGAAAAAAGCACAAATGTTAGTTAATCTAAGGTAAGATTTGCTTATTAGTACACTGCAAATAATAATAATAATAATAATACAAAAATAAACAATAGATTTTTTGTCTTATTTCTAGCCAAAATATCAAAAAATTCTTAAATCAAGAAGGATCAAAAATTAAGTGTGATTTTGCTTGAAACAAGCAAAAATAGTTTCCCAATGGGGTAAGCAAAATAATCTTGTTTTCTGCTTGAAAAAAAAAAAATGTTTTTTTTTTTTGCTTACCCCACTGACAGATTATTTAGCTTGTTCTAATCAAATCTTAATTAATTGTGACTTGTTTTCAGAAAAAAAAATTAAGACAGTATTTTTACTTTAAACAAGAAAATTATTATTTACTTGTCTAGAAAATCCTTCTTGATTTAAGAATTTTTTTTTTTTTTTTTTTTGGCTGGAAACGGGACAAAAAATCTAGTAAGTAAGAAAAGTATTTTTGCAGTGTACGGCTGAATCAAATCAACAAAGATCATCAGAAAAGTCATTGGTTAATAAAATGGGATTAAATACATAAAGTAAACTGGCATCACTTTTTTGAAAAAGTAACTCGGATATTTTCTTGGAAATGAAAAAGTAATGCATTACTTAGTTAGTTACTTGAAAAAAAGTAATATTATTACGTAACTTGCGTTACTTGTAATGCGTTACCCAGTGGCGCCTGCAGCTGTACGTCAGTACGCACTGTGCGTACCATGAGAGGGCGCTAATTAAGGATGTTTTTATGATATATTTTTACGTATAAAATATATATATACATTGTGTACTGAAAGTCCTCCTAACAATGCCAGTGTCCACTGGACTTCATGAACATTCATCCTGAAATCAAAACAGCGAGGAAGTGCTTAAACATTTCGTTTATTAATAATGCAGTGTTGTTACTCAAGTATTTGCCCAGCTAACACACGACGTAACAGTTAACGTTAGCCTACGTAATTTTTTGGTCATTTCATGACTTACCAACTGACAACGTCGCATGTCCGTAATTTTATTACCATCAAATTACCAACTCACAACGTCCTCGTACGTCCTCCTAACGTTGTAATATCACCAAGGACGTCCCAGATACGTACTCTATTGGTAATATACTGGTAATTTCATGACTGCCAACGTAACTGCAAGGTCGCATGCACGTAATTTTATGACCATCATTTACACGTTCTGTATGTGCTCTGATTACCAGAATTTGCTATTTAAAAAGTGTAATTAAACGTCAGACACAAGACTAAAAGTTCCCTTAAGATAAAATATTATTTTCACCAAGTCAGAATATGGACGATTGCTATATAGCTAGTGCAAAACAAAGATATTGAATATATGTTCAATAGGCTATGTTGAGTGTTTTATAATGTAGATTTGTTAGTTGCCCCTTGTTTTATGGCATTTATGGTATTTAAATCCATAAAATATTTAAAAACGAAGTGCCTTAAAACTTGTGCTATAATTTGCGTTTTGTATTATTCAGATGTTTATTTTATTTTTTATTTTAATATTATTTTGTTTACTATATATGCTGCTTGGATTTATTGTTAATGTGTTTAGCAATGGAAAGATGCCTGTTTTTTTTTTGTTTTTTTTGAAGGTTTAATATGATTAAAAAAAGGCTTTAGTGACGTGAGTCACGTGACGGAGCGCGCCGTGGGTCTGTGCGTACCTTGACATAAAATCCTGCAGGCGCCCCTGGCCTTACCCCCAACACTGCATGGGATTTAGCAGGTTTATGATCTACTTTAAACAAAAACTGAACAATTTATGTTTCATGATATGTTGTAATTCATCTGTACTTTGATAGCTGGTTATTTGCAATATTAGCATTGATTTTGTTTAATATAGTTTATATTGGCTAGTATAAACCACTATAGGCCTATCAAAAATAATAATAATTGAATAATTGAACAGTTTAATATTTCTCACCACGTGAACCTGAATAAAATTATATATGAAACGTGTCACAATATTGTGTCAATTAAGCAATAAAAGGACGGTCCCACATAAATGAGGATGAAAACAACAGCCACTTGTCAGTGGTGCACTCGTCAACAGGTGGCGCTAATGCACTTATATGTGTACGATCAGACCTACAACAACAAGACGACGTCATCACTAGCGTCATCAGTCAGCGCTGGCTCTCTTGAGGTAAGACAATCGCTTCACGGTGATTCATATAACTGTACAATTATAAAAACACAGTTTTCATCTGCTTCAGCGCTATTTGTGCGTCTTTTCTGGCGTCTGCTGACTGAAGTAAACATTCAGTCTAGCAGACAACAATGTGAGGATGCTAAGTACATTTAAGACCTGCGTTTCTCTCTGTTTATGTTCGTGTATTTAATCATTTGGAGCAATAATGTTATTGTTTTTGAATGTCTCTTAATCAAAAGTCCTATCTGTGAGGGGGATTCGGTCTGTGTAACGGTTTACAGCTATTTGTTCAGTTTGCACCATCAACATTAACCAGATAAACATTTGGCTTCAAACTTTAATTTTCCGTTTTTTTTTCTTCAAAAACCTCACAAACAAACGGATAATTAGTTACATACAAAGATGACTTTGGCAAATGAGAATGAAAATATAAATGTTCACTTTTCTCACAAACAATTAATCTATTGTTTCCATCTTGTTCAATTAGACACTAGGAACATACTACAACTAGAAGAAAATCACTGCAAATTCACCAAAAAGGCATTTTCATGTTCAAAAGAATGTAGTATGTTTCTAGATATAAGACTGATTTACCACAGCTGTGATTGTGCCAATATCTAATATACTGTATGTACAGGACATAAAACATTTTTCATTTCAAATGTTGTAGTATGTTTCTAGTGACCAGACTGACTAGGAGCGGTTTTGCCAATATCTATCTTAATATATGTACAGTACACAAATATCTTATGAAAAATCACAGTAATTTACCAATATATTATTATGTTCTAAAGGTTGTGGCAAGACTGACTGACTACATGTGAGATTTTGCCAATACCTTCTGTAAAATATGTGTATATATATATACAGTACAACATTATTTTCATAAAAAAAACTTTTTTTCATGTTGCAAAGGTTGTAGTATATTTGCAATTAGAAGACTGACTTACGACTTAAGACAAATTTTGCTAAAACCTCCTTTACTGTACGTACAGTTCATAAATATGACCAAGTATCACAAAACTAGTTATAAGGGTCAATTTTCTGAAATTTACATTTATGCATCTTCTGAAAGCTGAATAAAATAAGCTTTCCATTGATGTATGGTTGGTTAGGATAGTATTTGGCCGAGATTCAACTATTTGAAAATATTGAATCTGAAGGTACAAAAAAAATAAAAATAAATCTAAATATTAAGAAAATCGCCTTTAATGTTGTCCAAATGAAGTTCTTCACAATGCATATTACTAATCAAAAATGTATGTATAGATGTATATATGGTGGGAAATTTACTAAATATCTTCATGCAAAATGATCTTTACTTAATATCCTAATAGTTTTTGGCATAGAAGAAAAATAAATAATTTTGACCCATACAGTGTATTAGGGATGGCTTGATACCGTAATTTTGGCTTCGGTACAATACCAGAGTAATACCTCAGTATTGACATTAAATAGATACCATAGGTGACAAGTAACCAGCCTTTAAAGAAACACTCCGCTTTTTTTGAAAATAGTGATTTTGAATATAATAATCCATTCAGAATTCTCACAGATTCACTCTCTGATAACCATTTATCTAATATTGCCATTGTGTTGCGTATTCTACTTCAGTTAACACAATATGTCTGTATAGTCGTTGTGAGTAAACAAATAACTTATGTATAACATTATTTTTTTTCTTTAACCATACAGCAAACGTAAAAAAAATAAAAAAAAAAATAATAATAATAATAATAATTTATTTTAACCAGTTAACTAATAGTATTAATCGGTACAAATTTTTACTGATGGTTAGCAGTTAAATGGTCAATATGAGCATGTGAACTGTAAATACAATTTTTACAGTTGAACAGTGAGTTAAATCTGTTTTTTTTTTGTTTTTGTTTTTTAAATATGCTATATAATATATAAACTAACATGTATGTAAAAGTTTTTAAAATATAAAGTGTATGTATATTTGCAGCAGTTATGCTAACAACAATAAAAACCATTTATGCCATTAAAACAGTGACATCTGCTGACGGACACAGTGCTGCATTTTTCATTTCAAATGACTACATAATGACACAAACGTGTCCTGCTCACTCCAATATCTAAACTCCAAGGGCTCTGTCTGCCCCTCAAAGGGAGTAGGGCATAGGGATGATCACTTTCATTTGGAATTTGCCCCGTGAACCATTCCATATGAAAAAGCATAACATTACACCCCTACAGCAAACCAATACACAGACTGAATTGATTTGTTTTCAACATATTCTGTGTTTGTTTTTTGGCTGTGAGTTAATGCATGATCTATTTTGACATGAAGATGCTTGATTGTAACTCAGTTTGAAGATGAAAGCATTGATTTGATAACTGGTTTATTTTTTGCAGGAATTCACCAACAGTTCAGCGTTTTCAAAGCGGTTTACCAATAAATGCTGGACTGTTCCCATCAGCCTAAAAGTGGAGAAGATAAAGTTAGTGAGAGAAAATTGAAAACATGAATGATCCAGAGCCCTGCGCAATAAAACAGGAAGATATTGAACAACAAATAGGTTGGTGTTTAATTTATTTAATAAGATTATAATACTTAAAGCTGGTTAAAATGTTCCAAAATCAATTATTGAGCAAGAAAATAATATATAACCAATCAGTGTTCAAAACTGTCTCTTTGTATTTGCCTGAGTCACAACAGTAATCTTGTACACTGCAAAAAAATAAAAAAAAGTCTTGTTTTCTAGTATAAATATCTAAAAAATCTTGAATCAGGATGCATTTACTTGACAAGTAAGATTTCCCTGAAAAAAAATCCAAATGTTTTTGCTTAAAACAAGCAAAAATATCAACCAGTGGGCTTAGGCTTTGAGTAAAGATTTTTTTTTTTGCCCTATTGATATATATTTTTGCTTGTTTTAAGCAAAAACTAACAAAAGCTGTGCAGAAGTGATGGGAAGTTCGGATTATTTTACCGACTCTGACCTTTGAGTCTCGTTCAGCATAATGAACAAATCTTTTTTCGAGTCACTTCATTCATTTTAGCAAAATATAATTAAAATTTACGTTACGTTTTACTTCCCTAACACATCTACTGCTTACACAAACGTTGATCACACTACAAACAAGAAAATTATAATGCTGTAAGAAACAGAAAATATTAATTAGTTGTTTACTTTGGTCTTCAGTCTGTGATTAGCTCACCTCACCTCTTATCTGACACGTTTTCGGGTTTGAGTCGTTCGTTCATCATGTGACAGCCCCATAAGATGAATAAACGACTCAAAAGATCCGAACTAACCGGTGAACTAACAGAACCTATAGGATGTTGCACATGTGCGACTGGACGAATCACTTCCAGAGATGACTCGTTCTCCCCGAGTCACATTAAAGATTCATTCAAAATGAATGAATTGTTCAAGAACGACCCATCATTACTGTGCAGCTGTTTGCTGTGTTGTGCCTACTGTATCAGCATCAGAAATTAACTGATTTCCACAGGAACATTTCTTCATTTCTTACTTGAGGGCCATTTTATAACAACCTTAACTCATATAACAAATTAAAGGTTGACGCTGCAATGTCTTGCAATGGCAGTGTTGCAAACACGAATCTATTTATACTGCGTTCATGAGGTCAGCAGAAACCAACCTGTGTGATTGGTTATAAGCTGTGCTCAAAAAAGGATTCAGTGCAGTGTAGCTAATTAATCAAATCTACTGTAAATGAATTGCCACGATCGACACTTGGGGAAACAATGAGAAACCGCTTCAGACGATTCAGTGCATGCAGGGAACTGAACAAATCATTCAGAGTGCAAGTTTGTTTGTTCAAGGACTTGAACAGCAGACCTGCCAACCTGTATGCATTTTGCGTTGTGGATATTAGGGCTGGGCGATATATATCGATCGATAAATTCATGCGCATCTCGTCAGTAAAGCCGTTTTTTGATTAGTGGTAAATCTCCATCACCTGTTTTCAAATGGAGTGCCAGTTAATACACAGAGCCGTAGATCACTGAAAAGCTACCCCAATGAATCACCTGTGAAACTGAACCCAATATTGCGTAGCTTGTCAGTGATCTACGGCTCTGTGTATTAACTGCGCTCCACTTGAAAACAGGTGATTTACCGCTAACCAAAGAACTAGCTTTACTGATGAGATGCACATAATATCGATATAAATATATCGCCCAGCCCTAGCGGATATGCATTTTGACCTCAAAGTACGCTGGTAAAATGTGTCACTCTAAACTACGCAAAAACCTTGTTACGCCTCTGTCCACTCGCAGTACTCAAATCAGACAACAGAAAAAGAAGAGTTCAACCAGTCAGAGCGGTTCTTTCGCTTTTGTATTTAAATAATTTCCGTGCGTTTCTCTCCAAACTGGCTCTGTCTGAGATGAGGAAACGCCTCCCCTTAAATGACTTGTAATGAGAACCTGTTGTCCAAAAAAGAGAACAATATATAACCTGCTAAACAACATCAGACGAATGTTAGAAGTAACTTCCTTTTGTGATCTTATGTGGCTTCTTATCACAGAATGTGGCAGAAGTACATATTCTGTACTGTAATAAAGGCTATGTTGATTAGCAATGGATTATAAATAAAGAGTTTGTTCTCAAAATGTGATAAACGCCATTTTTTACAAAAAAAAAGAGTTCCTGCTAAAATCAGTACTGTATCTGGTTGGTATTGAAAAGTGTGATGTCTGCCATGTTACGTTGTCATGTTTTCGCCCTATTTTTCCAAACCGCGAAATGAGACACATCCGCTCAACCAATCGCAGCGCACCATTCCATTCATTGTACACAATAAAGGCGGCACTTAGAGTATCCTAGTTTTCCTCATCTACTTAACAGTGAAGGCATTATGATTGGGCCCCCTCAAGTAAAGTCATGTCAAAATCAACTTTAACAAGCCATTAGTTGATTTATAGGTAGTTAATGAGTTAGTAATGATGAAGTGACACAATCACACATTAACAAATCATCAAATTGCATACCATTAAACATGCTGTAAGAGTGTCCTGCTTATTCATTTACACCACTAACCACCATACGACGATTTTTAGTTATTTTGTTATTTATTTACATAATTTCACTTATATGGACTCTAAAGATAGTCCAAACATAATGCTACCCCTAAAGACACACAGGAGGTCAAATATTTCGCATGCAGAAGCTCAAAATGATGCTGTTAATTAATGCAGATGCAAACATGCCTTGAATTCGGTTTACAAAAGCAGACAACATTTATTAGATTAAAATATCGACAACAAACCTTTTGCGCCGAGTGACCGCCTAGAGTGCGCCACTAATGAGTGTCCTACCAGAAACAAACCTTACATACTGTAGTCCCATTTATTTGAAATGATTAAATTATTGTTCGTGTGGGGCACTCTAGGCGCTCGTTCGGCGCGTAAGGTTTGTTAGTTTGTTATTGGTCTGTTTTCTATGTTTGAGTTAACAGATCTGTGTAAGGTTTGCGCTTAAGGGTTTGTTGTTACGGTAATGCTGATATTTGAATCTAATGTTGCCTGCTTTTGTCAGCCAAGTTAAAGTCATGTTTGCATCTGCATTTTTTTATGTACAGTAATTAACAGCATTGTTTTGATCTGCTGGACACGAACTATTTGACCTTCTGTGTCTTTAGATGTAACATTATGTTTGGACTATCTTTTGAGTCCATATATGTGAAGTTATGTAAAAAAAAAAAAGAAAAGAAAAGATAAAATAACTAAAAATCAATGTTTGGCGGTTGGTGGTGTAAATGAATAAGGAGGACATGTTTAATGGTATGAAATTTGCTGATTTTAGTGTTCATTGTGCCAACTCATTATTAACTACACACAAACTAACATCAACTAATGACTTGCTAAAGTTGATTTTGACATGACTTTAACTCAGGGGGCCCAATCATAATGAATTCACTGTTAACTACTGACTAAACTTAACTACATTAAGTTAAAACGTCATTTACGTTGAATGGAATTGTGCGTATGCTTTTAGAGACTTACATAGTTTGGCTCCATTTGCGCATCCAAGCGCGCATCTTTCAACTGCTCAGGTAATGCCAATGGTATGACTGAGAGTTTAAAAGTAAAACTTGCTTTTAGCAGTACTGGCCAGAATACTAAGGAGATCACACTCTGGCTGCTGGTGAGGGCGCAGTCCAGTGGCAGACAGCAAATGAAGCACGTGAAGGAGAGATGTGAGGAAACGAACAACGCTGTTCATGGTCTCTGTTAATTCGTGCTTGTAGTAATTTATATATTCTGAAATCACTGAATCACTATAGAAATCGCGATTCATTCAATTCTTAGTGTTTTAAATCGATTAATAGCCGAAATCAACGATTCACGATTCAAAAATCCATTTTCAAGATCGATGCATATGCTTCGTTAGGTTTTGTAATCGATGCATCGCGAAAATGAGTGAATCGTTACACCCCTAATGATTAATATTATTCACACAATAGCAATAAATTATTCATAATTCATTGATTCCCCCTAATTTCTCTTTATCATTTTTAAATTTTCCTTTCTAAAATAGGCAGAGCCTATTAGGAAGACCTTTTGGCAGGTCTTCCAGCCAGTTCTCTCAAACCTTTACAATTAATCCAGAATGCGGCTGCAAGATTAATTTTTAATGAGACAAAAAGAACGCACGTCATACCTCTCTTCGTTAATTTGCATTGGCTACCAATAGCTACTCACATAAAATTCAAGGCATTAATGTTTGAAAACAAAACCACCACAGGCTCTGCACCCCTTTATCTGAATTCATTACTTCAGACTTATGTGCCACTAGAACGGCCCATTATTATGCCATCTCAAAGACGCACAAAATCACTTTCACAGACTTTCACATTAAAAGTACCCTCCTGGTGGAATGACCTGCCCAACTCAGAACAGCTTTCAGAGTCCTTAGCCATCTTCAAGAATCTGCTAAAAAAACAAACAAACATCTTTTCCATCTTTATTTGACCCTTGAACCCTGGCACCCTCTTTTCTAATTCTGTTCTTAAAAAAAAAAACCTTTTAGGGTTATACTCTATTCATTTACTAACACTAGCTTCTCTCTATACAATTAACAAAAAAAAAAAAGAAAGCCTCTAACACTAGCTTGCTTTTTCTTTTCTATTCTATTTTATTATTTATTATATAATTTAAAAATCCCTTGCTATGTGTACTGCGTTAGGATAAATGAGACTTGCCATAGCACTTGCATGTTATTGCTCTTTTGTTGATTTTGATTGCTTCCATTGTTCTCCTTTTGTAAGTCGCTTTGGATAAAAGCATCTGCTAAATGTCTAAATGTAATGTGTGTGTGTGTGTGTGTGTTATTTATTTAATGTGTATGACAAAGTTAGGACACCCTTACTCTTAACATAGCATTTAAAAGGGGAAATAACAATTAGGCTAATTAAATACCTTTGATTAATTGATCATCAGACAGAGTTAGCACATCTATAAAAGCAGACATTTTGGCAGTTTGATGGTCTGGAGCTTTCAGGTGTGTGTTAACACAGTGCCAAAGAGAAAAGACATCAGCAATGATCTTGGAGAAGCAAGATGCTGCCATCTATCTGGAAACATAGATGGAACATCAGAATGTTCATATTTCTATTATTGTCACGATTCTCATGTTATTTTTCTTTCATATTTCTCTCTTTGGTTTTTTTTTTTTTTTATTTAATTCAATTTATTTATTTTAGTAATGTTTTAGTGATTTGCTGAAAGTCTAACTTTTGAAACATTTTACCTTTTTACTTTCATTTTAGACCTGAAAGAAGAGAACGGGGAGATTGAAGAACTCTTTGAAGCGGGAAAGAAACATCAGGTCAAAACTGAAGAGATATCCTGGAGTTCCTCATTGAAAAATGACAATATATGTTGCACTTGCTCTCACTGTGGAAAGAGTTTCTCATGCAAGCAAAATCTTGACCTTGGCATAATATTTCTTCGTGAAGGGAAGCCATATGCATGTGATGAATGCGAGAAGATTTTCAAAGGAAACCTTACTGAACACAAGAAAATTCACACTGCAGAGAAGCCACACACATGTGATCGATGTAAGAAGAGTTTCACAGAAAAACAAGACCTTGATGAACATAATAAAATCCACCTTCTGGGAAAACCGTACGAATGTGATCAGTGTGGGAAGAGGTTCCCATATAAAGGATTCCTGGACAAACACATGAGGATCCACACTGGAGAGAAACCATATGCATGTGATCAGTGCGGGAAGAGTTTCACATATAGTAGATACCTTAAAGTACACATGAAAGTTCACACTGGAGAAAAGCCATACACATGTGATCAGTGCGGGAAGAGTTTCACAGAAAAACGAAACCTTGATGAACATAAGAAAACCCACATTCTGGCAAGGCCATATGAATGTGATCAGTGTGGGAAGAGCTTCCCGAATAAGGAAAACCTCGACAAACACATGAGGATCCACAATGGAGAAAAGCCGCACCAATGTGATCAGTGTGGTAAGAGTTTCCCAAATAAAGGAAACCTTGACAAACACATGATGATCCACACTGGAGAAAAGCCGCACGCATGTGATCAGTGCGGGAAGAGTTTTGCACATAAAGGAAACCTTAAAGTTCACATGAAAATCCACACTGGAGAAAAGCCATTCATATGTGATCAGTGCGGGAAGAGTTTTGCGCATAAAGGAAACCTTAAAGTGCACAAGAAAATCCACACTGGAGAGAAACCATATGCATGTGATCAATGTGGAAAGAGTTTTGTAGAAAAAGTGCCTTTTCATGATCACATGAAAATCCACACTGGAGAGAAGCCGTACACATGTGATCAGTGCGGGAAGAAATTCACCCAAAAAGGAAACCTTAACATACACATGAAAGTTCACACTGGGGAGAGGCTATTCAAATGTGATCAGTGTGGGAAGAGTTTCACACTTAAAGCTAACCTTAAAACACACATGAAAACCCACACCGGAGAGAAGCCGTATGTGTGTGATCAGTGCGGGAAGAGTTTCATACATAAAACAGGCCTTAACAAACACATGACAATTCACACCGGAGAGAAACCACACACATGTGAGCAATGTGGGAAGAGTTATACACAAAAAGGAGGCCTTAAAGAGCACATGAAAATCCACACTGGAGAAAAGCCACACACGTGTGATAAATGTGGGAAGAGTTTCAGAAAATCATCCGTTTTTAAAGTTCATCTGCTTACTCATTCTAGAGAAAGACTATTTAGCTGTGATCAATGCAGTAAGAAGTTTTTTAGGGCTGATTTCCTGAAGGATCACCTGAAAGTTCACACAAAGGAGAAGCCTTACGTATGTTCTTTCTGTGGAAAGAGTTTTAGGCAGATGGGAACTTTAAAATTACACCAGAAAAGACACAGTGGTGTGAAGGATCATGTTTGCTCTGAATGTGGAAAGGCTTTTTATACAGATGGTGCACTGAAAGTGCACATGGCAGTTCACACTGGAGAAAAACCTTACAAGTGTTCACACTGCGACAAGAGCTTCAAACACCCAAAACATCTGCGAATACACGAGAGGATCCACACCGGAGAGAAGCCGTATCACTGCCACTCATGTGGAAAGAGTTTCACTCATTGCTCTGCTTTAACTGGTCATAAAAAAATGTGTCTGAAATTATAGAGTTCGAGTTCTGGGGCCGTATTTATCAAGCTCCTCAAAGTGCCATTTTAGTCTTAAGTGCTGAGAATTTATAAATTTTACTCCTACTTTCAAGCTTAAGTGTAAAAGCAAGTTATCAAATTTCTTAAAGCTAAGAATCACTCTTACTCCCACTACTGTATTCTCTTGAAAAATCCATATTGTCAAATGTTTCTTGAATGTAAACTCCTATGAGGAATTTAACCTTTCAATGTGAATTTATCTGAGAATAAGAAGGAAATAAGAAGGAAATCTATTCAGTGATTGGTCCATGTGTATTTAATCATCCAAAATCCATTTTGTGGCACAGCAAAGTGTCGTGAATCGTCTCTAAGACTGATACTTAAGATTTAGTCCTACACTCCGCTTAAATTATGACTGAGATGCTTAATAACTAATTTTTGGCGCAGCTTTGAGCCAAGATTTATTTATTTTATTTTTTTTACACGCAAGGCAATTCTTAGCAGTGTTCATGTAAGACTGCATAAGACTATTAAATTGATATTTGATTACTTATTAGAATTAATTAACTGCTTGTTGATTTTTCAGATTAATATTTTATATTAACCTTTTTATTGCTCTAATTATTTTATTATCATTATTCAGGTATTTTTCATCAGTTGCAACTGAACAACACATAACACGTCAGTACTGCACATCTGTAAATAGCACATGTCCACATTCACAGTTCTGTCAATAGACATTTTGGCCTTTTCTTTACGTTTTTATTACTGTTGTTATTCATAATTTGTTGTTGATTCTCTATAAGTGTTTGTTTTTTTACCTTAATTGTATGTATGTCTGCACTATGTTTCTGTACTGGAAGCTCCTAACACCAAGACAAATTGCTTGTGTGTGTAAACACACTTGGCAATAAAGCTCTTTCTGATTCATTTGTCATTCTATGTGTTTAAATTTATATCAGTTAGGGTGGATTGCACCAACAAGGTCTAAATTAAGCAAAGTTTAGAGCAAATCAAGGATTTGTTGGTCTGGGTTTTAATTCGAGTTGTGTTGCACCATTTAATTTTAACCACAACATTAACAAATTGGGGATTATTATTCTTACATGTGATTAAAATCTCTAGATAAGATTTTCTCTGCCATGATGAATTCACCATGTAATGTTAATATTCCTTATCCTAAACTCTATCGACAAAAAACTAATGTCAGAGACAAAGGAAATAAACATGAGAAATGTCAGCCAGCCTTTATAAACTGCTATGTAGAGAGACAGTTGATCAAACATCTGATCAAGCAAGCAATAAAAACAAAGACAGTGCATATGTTTTTACTACGGGCTGCCAAGACCCTGACAATGCACTTTAATTTTCATTTTCACTTGTAATAAACACCTCTCCAAGACCTGACGACACACCCACTGTTTGTCTTTGTTCAATCAGCCATATGTTGTAGGTGCAAGACAATTATAGCTCATTTCCGCCGAGCGGTGCGGGTCAGTACAGTACAGTACGGTACAAATCCAGCTTGCGTTTCCACCACTTGATCGCTGATAAAGTGTGACAATAAGCACAACTTTGCCTCTTTTTGTTAAATTTTTAGTTTAAAGTTTTAATGAACAATATTTGCCATTATAAAAGCATAAGCACAGAGTACAAAGTCCAATAACCAATTTGTACTACGGTAAAGTTCAAAATAAATATATAAAGTTAAACATAACTTTGTGCTCAAGTCAACTCCCCTTTATTTATATAGTGCTTTGAACAATACAGGTCATGTCAAAACAACTTCACAGTATTAAATATGACAGTAGTATGTCAATAGTGCACAACAGTAAACAATCAATTTTCAGTTAAAGGCAGTTCATCATTGAATTCAGTGATGTCATCATCCAGCTCAGTTCAGTTCACATAGTATATGATATTGCTGGAAATTAAGTGTCCCCAGTTAAACAAGCCAGAGGTGACAGCGTCAAGGAACCAAAACTCCCAACAGTGACGGAAATGGAGAAAAAACCTTGGGAGAAACCAGGCTCAGTTCTCTGGCCCAGTGGTTCCCAATTCCAGTCCTGGGGACCCCCTGCTCTGCACATTTTGCATGTCTCCCTTATTTAACACACCTGAATCAGATCATCAGCTCATTAGTTCAGTTAATGGCTCTCTCCCCTAACAAGCTGTTGATATTAATCAGGTGCGTTAAATAAGGGAGACATGCAAAACGTGCAGAGCAGGGGGTCCCCAGGACTGGAATTGGGAACCACTGCTCTGGCCAGATGAACCAGCAGTTGCTCCAAGCTGTAGCACAGGGGTAGGGAACGTTGATCCTCGAGAGCCATGTCCCTGCAGATTTTAGCTCCAACCCTAACCAAACACACCTGAACAAGCTAATCAAGGTCTTCAGGATACAGGTTGGCATGTTTTTCTTCAGGGTTGAAACTAAAATCTGCAGGGACATGGCTCTCGAGGATCAACGTTCCCTACCCCTGCTGTAGCAAGTCAGATGCAGAGAATTCATCAGGTTCCTGGGGTCTTGCGCCAATGGCCATCTAGGTGACAATGTCTTCACTGGGGTTCTGTCTCTGGGGCTCATCTAGTTGATGTGGTCTCTGCTGACATTCAGGGCTATAGAGGTCGTCTCTAGGTGCTGATCCACCACCTGATCTGGATACGGACTGGATCTGATGGCTACGGTGACCTTGGAATAAGAGTGAAACAGACTAATATTAGCATAGATGCCATCCTTATGATGAAACGAGTACATCAGGGGCCGGTTGCATAAAAGGTTTAGACTAGTCTTAAAAAGTTAGTCAGCTATTTTTTTCTTTAAGACTGGTCATAATTTTTTTAATTCGGTTACAGAAAAATGTAGATTAGTCTAATTTGAATCCAAAAAATAGGACTGATTACCCTTTGGTTAACTGATAGTTGGTCAAACTAGTACTTAAGACACTGTCTTAACATAGAGGCTAAGTTTATGCAACTGGCCCCAGGTGTTATAGGAAGTGTTGCCGGTTCCAGTTGACCTAATTAATGCAGCCTAACAATCCTTTAATGTATTTGAATTATAGAAATGTGTTATGTGTAAGCCAGATTAAAGAGATGGGTCTTTAGTCTAGATTTAAAGTGTGTGTCTGCTTTCCGAACAGTGTTAGGTAGATTGTTCCAGAGTTTGGGTGCTAAATAAGAAAATGATCTGCCACCTGCAGTTGATTTTGAGGAGCTAAACCATTGAGGGCTTTATAAGTAATTAGCAAGTTTTTAAAATCTATACAATGTTTAATAGGGAGCCATTGCAGTGTTGACAGAATCGGGCTAATATGGTCATACTTCCTGGTTCTAGTAAGAACTCTATCTGCTGCATTTTGGACCAGCTGGAGTTTGTTTATTAAGCAGAAAAACCACCCAATAAAGCATTACAATAATCTATCCTTGTGGTCATGAATGCATTAATTAACATTTCTGCATTTGACATTGAGAGCATAAGTCATAATTTTGCTATATTTTTTCTAGATGAAAAAAATTGATTTTGCAAATACTAGAAATGTGGCTTTTGAAGGAAAGATTGCTATCAAATAGCACTCCTAGGCTCCTAACTGATGATGAAGAATTGACAGAGCAGCCATCAAGTATTAAGGCCTGTGCACACCAGGACAGATATTGCACGCATTTATCGGCAGCATTTTTTGCGAAGTCTTTGTGTTCATACCCAAACGATTTTCACTGGCGATGAGCTGAGTGAACATGCAAATTCACTCCCTGACACTTCACTGGTGCTTAATGAGAAACAGCAATACCCTCGTACGCAAGGTGGAATTTGTCTCCATAACAACTCAATCTTATCAAGATTTTTGTAGTCGCTGATGCATTTGTCATAAAGCTCTCTTTGTTCAGACACCAACAAAACCCACATCTCTACATTCATCTAGCCGTAAGCGATGCATCTTCTTCGCCTACTTACTTCCTCTTCATCTTTAGATATCAATGTGTGCTCGGCAAGACTTTTTAGCAGTAAGAAATTACTTGTCATCCATTTTTTTTATATCAACTATGTATTCCGTAGGTATGTTTCACTGGACCGCAAATAAATATAGAGTATCATCAGCATAACAGTGAAAGCTAACATCATGTTTCCTGCTGATATCTCCCAAGGGTAACATATAAAGTGTAAAAAGTAATGGCCCTAGTAATGAGCCTTGAGGTACTCCATACTGCACGATACAATACCTCTTCATTCACTGCCGCAAATTGATGGCAGTCAGATAAGTATATTTTGAACCATGCCCATGCATTTCCACTAATGCCAACATAATTTTCAAGTCTATTCAAAAGAATGTTGTAGTCAATAATATCAAACACAGCACTAAGATCCAGTAGAGAGATACAACCATGATCGGATGATAAGAGCTCATTTGTAACTCTAATAAGAGCAGTCTCAGTACTATGATATGGTCTAAATCCTGACTGGAAATCCTCACATGTATTATTTCTCTGTAGGAAGGAACATAATTACCTTTTGTAACATAATAGAACTACCTTTTCTAGTATCTTTGACAGAAAAGGGAGATTTGAGATTGGTCTGTAATTGATTAAGTCATTGGGGTCTAGTTGTATTTTTTAATGAGAGGCTTAACAGTCAGTTTAAAGGTTTTGGAGACATATCCTAATGATAATGATGAATTAATATTCAGAAGAGGATCTATGACTTCTGGAAGCACATCTTTTAGTAGCTTAGATGGAATAGGGTCTAACATAGATGTTGCTGGTTTAGATGATTTAACAAGTTTATACAATTCTTCATCTCCTATAGTAAGAATGAATGAGTGGAATTGTTCCTCAAGAGATCTATAGCACACTATCTGATACTGTGTCTGACGGCTGCATGGTTACAATTTTAGCTCTAATAGTATCAATCTTGTAAGTAAAGTATCTGTAAGTATCTTGTAAGTAAATTCATAAAACCATTACTGCTGTGCTGTTGGGAAAAAGTCAAAGCCTGTTGGTGCTTTATTTTTCGTTAATTTAGCCACTGTATTGAATAAATACCTAGGGTTATATTTGTTTTCTTGTAATTTAGATGAAAAGTAATCAGATCTAGCAGTTTTTAATGCTTCTCTATAGGATAGGGTACATTCACACCAGGCAGAATGAAATACCTCTAGTTTTATTTTCCTCCAGCACCACTCCATTTTCTGGGCTGTCTATTCTTTAGGTCAAGTCAGCTTTATTTATATAGCGCTTTTTACAATACAAATTGTGTCAAAGCAACTTTACAGTATCAAATGGGAAAATAATATATCAATGATTCAAAAAGAAACTAAACAATTTTAGTTAGAGGAAATTAATCAATAGTTCCAAATTAATAAATTGTTTGTCCCCAATTTAGTTGTCCCCAACTGAGCAAGCCATAGGCGACAGTGGCAAGGAACCAAAACTCCATCTGTGACACTTGTAGCAAATTAGCTCAAAGGTAAAATATTTATGATTAGCTATAACTGGTTATAGTCAATCATCAATATTTAGACCTCTTAGGATTAACTGTAGTAGAATTAATATTGCAATTACCCGATCTGTTCGTCCACCGAATAGACCGTACAATCGCCTACCAATTCTAGGAAAGATGATTTTCTGGCCAAGAAAGATTAACTTTCCTACTTTAGTCAGTACTATCAGTAATTTAGCTTACAGTAAAATCACAATAAAGCATATAGCAAATAGGATCGCACATTCAGGGACTTCAAAGTGTGAGCTGGACACTGAGACAATCAATTGTGAACAAAGGGGTTTTAATAAGTGAACTACAACTAACAAACACTAAACTAAACAACACATATAAACAGAGAGAATAATGAAGAAAGAGAGAGGGAGAGAGAGAGAGTACAGAAAGGCAGTATTTAGCATCAATTAACCACAACCTAATGAGAAATCATCAGAGAACCAAATCACCTTAAAAAGGGGCTCAACTTGAACACGCATCTAAATAGTTATAATCGGTTACTTGCATTGGCTTTGGTTGCTGAAACAAGAGTCCTGATGCGGTAGACAACGGAAGTCCTTGATGAATTCTTTTAGGAGAGAAAGCTGGAGGTTTCCTTTGGTCCTTCTGGAGATAGGAAAATCTCTACAAAAGTCTACAAAGTTACTTGAAGCTAAAACTACCGGAAGGTCCGACTCAGGGCTGAGTCTGAAGAGGAGTCTCAATGAAGGGTACTGAGCGCTGTTTGACTTGCGTAATGGCCTTTTGATACCTTGCGGGACACACCCACGCATTGGTGGACTGGCCAATACAAAGCTTGGGTTTCTTTTGAGCGGGAACATGTTTTTTGTTTCCACTTTACGGCCCATTCGCATGTTTATTGCTGGTCTGGGAAGTTGATGCAACTTATCCAGAATATAGTACAAGCAGTATGATGCATTTTGGAATAACATAGCATACACCTTTGTTTAGGGAATAAAGAGCAGAACATTTTGATACCAAGAATGAAATGTCTAGGAGATATAAAAGCAGAGTTACATTTATACACTGGAAAATACACATTTAGAGGTTGACTGAGGCACACAATGAGTTACGACTGGGCTAATACACTAGTAACAACATATAAAATGCATGCATATATCATATTGAGATTAAAACAGTCTAATAAGACCTAAATACAAAGAATGAGTGTATTTGTGTGCGTTTGTGTGCGTGTGTGTTATGTGTATTCAAGGATGGCAGGCTAGTCTGCTAGGATTGTGTTGATATTGGGTGATGGTCTCCTCCTTGGAATGCCTTTGAAGTCCAAGAGGAACACCAGAGATCTGATCTGCATAGCATCTTCTTGATAACGGGGGCATTTAACACCCCTATAAATGCTGTCTGGGGAGACCCTGTCTGTAATTTATATGTAAATGTTAAAGATCAACAGGGGTCCTTTGGAACATTATGGCACAACTGTTTGTTCTGATCCTTTGCAGACGCCACACACTGATGGAGAAAAAAAAACTTGGGAGGAACCAGGCTCAGTCGGGGGGTCAGTTCTCCTCTGACCAATAAACAAGTAGGTTGTACTCCCATACAGACCTGTAGAGGGGGTCTATATGTACTGACCCACCATCTGGATACAAACGGGATCAGGGAATTGTGGTGGCCAACTGTTCAGGATTCATACTGGATCTGACCTCAGAATAAGCAGGAGACAGACAATATTAGCATAGATTCCATTTTTCTTATGATGCAACGAGTGCATCAGGTGTTATGGGAAGTGTTCCCGGTTTCGACTGACCTAATTAACGCAGCCTAACAATCCTTTAACGGATTTGAATATTAGTGATGTTTAAATGTGTTATGTGTAGGCCAGGTTAAAGAGATGGGTCTTTAGTCTAGATTTAAACTGACTGAGTGTGTCTGCCTCCCGAACAGCATTAGGTAGATTGTTCCATAGTTTCGGTGCTAAGTAAGAAAATAATCTGCCGCCCGCAGTTGATTTTGATATTCTAGGTATTATCAGATTGCCAGAGTTTTGAGAACGCAGAGGGCGTGAGGGACTATAATGTGATAAGTGTTTGCTCAAGTACTGAGGAGCTAAACCATTGAGGGCTTTATAAGTAATTAGCAAGATTTTAAAATCAATACGATGTTTAATAGGAAGCCAGTGCAGTGTTGACAGAACCGGGCTAACATGCTCATACTTTTTGGTTCTAGTAAGAACTCTAGCTGCTGCATTTTGGACCAGTTGGAGTTTGTTTATTAAGCGTGCAGAACAACCACCCAATAAAGCATTACAATAATCAGGTCATGAAGGCATGAATTAATATTTCTGCATTTGACTTTGAGAGCATAGGTCGTAATTTCGCTATGTTTTTAAGATGGAAAAATGCTGTTTTGCAAATGCTTGAAATGTGGTTTTCAAAGGAAAGACTGCTATCAAATAACACCTAGGTTCCTGACTGATGATAATACAATTTACAGAGCAGCCATCAAGTATCAGACTGTGTTTCAAGTTATTACTTGCTGAGGTTTTAGGCCCAATAATTAACACCTCTGTTTACGAAAATGTCAAAACATAACTCAGGCCACATAATCACCTTTCCTTTGGTTTGTCTGGCTGTTATAACACTCTAGTGTTAAAAAAAGTGAGGGTCAAGAGACCAACTAATGCCAAACGCTGACCACTATAATTATTGCTTAAAAATGTTGATTTTGTCCTTTGGTGATTCTGCTTGTTATCATCAGGTGTCTTCAATAATGATCAATCATCACTTAATTAATCACTAATTATCTCATTAACTTTAACTCTGCTTCAGTGTTCATTTAACACTCTGATTTTAACACTTCACACTCTTGAGTGTAGACTCATATATACACCCGGGAGAGTGCATTTAACACTGGGCTTTTTGCTGTGCAAGCTCACCTATGGAAATTCCATCATCATGATATTTCGTGACATGTCATCATCCTTGTTTAGAAAGCGACAAGAATTCAGCGCACTCAAAAGACACCTACGCAGCAATGGCGTTACTTACGCTATGCTTCACCCTGCAACGTTGAGGATTCAGCTACCGGAGGGACAAGATCTTTCAACTCTAAAACTTCAGCCGAGGCTTACCTTCGACAACATCATCCACGTCTGTCTATTGGATAAGATACTAACAAATATCATATCGAAGAATAATCTGGGATCCACTGTAAATTCCTCTAAAGTAATCACCCCAAGGAAATGCTACAGTGACTGTATCAAAGCAATGGTGGTGAGTCTTCAAAGCTGAGCCTTATATCTCAAATACGGTTTGAAGAAAATTTTGACTTTATTTGTTATTTTTTTGGATTTTGAGTAACTTTTTACTTTTAGTTGTTTGTTAAAATGTGTAAATCCTGGTTTGGATGATAGATGTTCGAAGAAAATATATATATATATATATATATTGGAAAGTGCTTTAATCAAACAATTGATGTGTTTTATAATAATTGGGAGCAAGGTTAGTTTAGGAGAGGAAGTCAAGTTCGACTGAATGATATAGGGGTTTGAAGGTTAGACACTTCGTTTGTGGAAGTGGTGGGGGGGTCGGTCAGAACACTTGTTTTAGCTATTCAATTTCTGGGCTGCTCAATTTAATTTTTTTTATTTTTCTTTACGGTGCCCCTATACAAATGTATAAGCTAATGCATAGTTAATGCCAAATACATTAAAATATAAGTATATTACTTGGAATGTAAATGGTTTAAATCAAAGGCTCAAGAGGAAAAAGGTCATTTTATTCCTTAGAAAACAGAATATTGGGATCGCTTTACTACAAAACTGTCAAACTGTAAGCCCTGGCGATTTAGCAATCATTTATTAAACAGTCCTGAAGCGATGTGCTTCATAAATAATAATAAAATAGACAATTTTATGATTATAAATTGTAATTCGGCTTCCTCCGGTATGATTTGGGAGGCTATGAAAGCATTTCTGCGGGGGCCAAATCATCAGTTATTCTTCAAGTATGAAAAAACAAAATCAAAAGCGGCTACAGTCACTTGAAAAAGAAATTCAGATGATGGAAAGAGAACATTTTAAAACTAAAGATGATCAGCTGTTCCATCGATTGCAATCTAAAAAATTAGAATATAATATTTTGACAACTAAAGAAGCAGAAAATGCGCTTTATCCCCGCTACTTTTCGCAATTGTGGTGGAACCCCTGGCCATTGCAATACGTGCAATCTCTGGGTTAGAGATAGGAGGCTATATACATAAAATATCATTATACGCGGATGACGTTCTTTTATATCTTATTAACCCGGAAGTGTGTTTATCTACCCTATCTCAATTACTAGAAAATTTTAGGGAAATATCTGGATAGAAAATCAACACAAATAAAAGTGTCATGATGCCACTGAACTTAGCCGTGGAAAAATTATCTCTAAATAATATTCCTTTTTCACGGAATCTAGAAAAGATAGTTTACTTAGGACTAAATATTCCTTCAAAGTTAGAAGAATCATATTCTTTTAATTATTTCCCTTTACTGAAAAAGTAACGAGAGATCTGGACAGATGGAACTCATTACCGTTATCATTAATTGGTAGGATAAATTGTATAAAAATGAACATTCTTCCTAAATTTTTTATATTTATTTCAAACACTTCCGATTTCTATCCCAAAACAATTTTTTAATAATCATAATAGCTCAAAAAAATTATTTGGAATAACAAAATGGCAAGGGTTAAACTTAAAACTTTACATATGCCATTTAAACATGGTGGATTACAACTCCCCGATTTTTTGCTTTATTTTTGGGCAGCACAAATGCGAGCAGTTTGGCTTTGGCAGATGAAGAGCACACCTCCACCTGTATGGGTACTTACTGAGAAATACCATGCAGGTGGAAATACCTTTAAACAAGGCTTTATTTATCCCCCTACCGTGTGTTTTGAAGGAGGTACATAATCCATTCATTAGACATACCTGTAGATTGGGGTTTGAGATTAAGAAAAAAGGTAAATGGCTGTCACCGGCGTATGATAATACTCCAATTCATTATAATCTGGCTCTTCCTGAGGTACTAAGAGATGGGACAACACAATACTTTTTTTGTCACATTATTTTTATAAAATTTTCTCAAAACACTTACAAGACTGACATGTATATATTGTGTCAGCAACAACACTTACAATATAACAAATGTACGAATGTAACAAAACTTAACAAAACAAATGAACAAACAAACCCTAGGGACTCATATCACATGAAAAATATAATAGAACAAACCAACATTAGGTCAATAGAGTATGTACTTTGGAAGTCATATTTAATAAGCCATTACGAACAATAACAATTCCAGCTGCAAGGGGTTAATATAATGCGCATTAAAATATATTTTAATACCCAATCAAGAATTTTGATACTCCTCAATTATATTATTCATATATTATTAATGTTCAGCAGAACTGGATGAAATGATATTGAACTCAAATTTTTATGTAATGTTTTTATATTGGCTGAATAAAGATACAAATTAAAAGAAAATTCATTTGTGAAATCTATGATTCCTATTTCAACCCATTTAGGAGTAGCGTTTGTCGAAAAATGAAGCATTATTGCTCTTAACTGGGATGCCTAATAATATGATTGAATATTTGGGAGTTTTAATCCTCCCCTATCATATGTCTGGTAAAGCAAAGATGTTCGCACTCTTGGGTGTTTATTATTCCAAATAAACTGGATAAACATTTTTCGTAGGTTAGTAAAAAATGAGGTAGAGGGGGCCAATGGAATATTTTGAAAATAATAAAGTAATTTGGGAAGTATATTCATCTTTAGTATATTAATTCGACCGATTATTGAGATTGGTAATTCCAACCATCTATCTACGGATTTAGTAACTGAATTTGATAGGGCATTGTAGTTCAATATGGGGTTGTTTTTTCTATATCTGATGTGATCTGAAGTCCCAAGTATGTTAACGTTAAGATTTGAAGTTAAATATGAAAATGGGATAACACAATACTGGTATAAAAATGGCATTCAAGTGCTTGGAGATTTATATGAGGAAGACACGCTTATGACATTTGATGAACAACTTAGAACAAAGTTTTCTCTTCCTGTAAAACATTTTTTTTAAATATCTTCAAGTGAGGCACTACATTATTACATTACAAGGATGTCAGTCTAGGCCATTTCTTGCACTCCCAACAGATAATATTATAAAAGAGAAAAATGGATCTAAAAGGTTTGTGTCTTACATGTATAGCAACTTTATTGATCTGTATGGGGAGGAAGTGCCACCTTCTAGTCTTAAATGGGAAAAGGATCTAGAGTGCACCTTTGACCAAGATACTTGGGAATTCATCTGTAGAAATGATTTAATATTTTCATATAACAGTAGGCATAGATTAATACAGTTTAACGTTATACACAGGGTATATTATACACCTGAACGATTGCATAAGATAAGTGACTCATATTCAGAACGTTGTCCTAGGTGCAAAACAGAGGTTGGTACATTACTGCATATGTTTTAGACTTGTTTGAAACTTGAAACCTACTGGAGAAACATAATTCAAACTATTAGCGGAATTACAAACGTTAACTCACGTTGACTCAGTCCTCCGACTGGATCAAAGAAAAAATTAATATTTCGTTAAGATGGCTCTGATCGCGGTGAAGAAATGTATTGCTATGCAATGAAAGTCAGAAGAGCCACCCAGTCATACTGTATGGCTAAGAGAACTATCGTCTCACGTTCCTGTGGAAAAAGTAATGTTCAGTTTAAAAAAAAAAAAGACATCAATGTTCCAAAAGATTTGGGGCAATCTTATTGAATAAATGAACAATCTGGATGTAACTTTGAGGTAAACTGCTGATGTCATAATGTAATTTTTTTTTGACTGTCATTTTTACTTACTATTATTACTGTTATTATTTTTTGTTTTAATTATCATCTTTTTTTCCCTTTATCTCTTGTTATGTACCAGTCCATGTCTCTGTAATACCAGTTTAAGTGCACTGTCTGCTAAAGGGTGGGTTGGGGAGGGAGGATGGTTTGAAATGAATGCTTACTTATATGCTCACTTGACTTTGTAATGAAAACAATAAACATATTGATAAAAAAAAAGGTTTAAATAAGTTTGTTAAGAAAAATGAAGCACAAATTCTTGCTGAGGGGGCAATGCCCCCTTGTCTGGCTGTTATAACACTGTTACAGCAGCCAAACTCTAGTGTTACAAATGTAAGGGTCAAGAGACAGACTAATGCAAACACTGATCACTATAATGATAACTTAATTGTGATTTTTTTTTTTGGGCCAGAGCATGGAGGAGCAAGCCGGAACGGCTTGCACCGAGGTGCTAAAGCCCTATTGTTTTCGGCATGTTTTTTCACTATTATTATTATTATTATTTTTAAATTTTTTTTAGTTTTAATGTTCGCGGTCATTTTTAAGTGCTTTAAAATGGTTGAAAACTCATGAAATTTGCCACAGAGATCAGACCTGCGAAAAATGTATACTTTTAGTAGTGCTTGAGGTGGGGCGTGGTCGAGGGGCTCTACAGCGCCACCAAGTGCGGGCATGGGCCAGGATGAAGTTTCTCCGATCTGCACGAAACTCAGTATGGTCATAGGTGACGTAATGATGGGCTAAGATCAGTTTTATCTGACTCCGCCCAACAGGAAGTCAGCCATCTTGGATTTAATTTGCAGTTTTTTAATTTTCACACACCATTTTGAGGGACTTTCCATGTTTAAAATTACACAAAAGTCAACTGAAAATTTTGTCTTACGGTATATTTTGATTTAGTAGTGCAAATTTGTAGAGACGTGCTTCATCAGCTCCATAGCGCAACCTAGTATGAAAATGCATGTTTCATACCTTTGGAATACTCGAAAACTCACAATTAGCACACTGGTAGAAGCTTAGCCACAATATTTAATTCTGTGATTTTGGGTGTGACCAGTAGACTCTGTAGCGCCCCCTACAATTTTCAAATTTTATTCATTGCTGTGGTTGCCACAGATTTTGTCTGATCCTCACGAAAGTTCATAGGGACATTGCCATCATCATGACAAACAAATTTCCAATTCAACTTTTTAGCTCCACCTAACAGGAAGTCAGCCATTTTGGACTGTTTGAAAATGGCATGTTGTCGTTTTGGAAATACTCCTCCTAGGGGATTCATGTAAATAGCACCAAAATTCGGTACAATCATGTCGAGACATAGGAGATGTTAAATTGCAGAGCTTTTTTTGATAGCTCAAACAGTGTTGCCATGGCAATGCGTCAAACATAATAGTGAAAAAACATGCCAAAAACAATAGGGCTTTAGCACATCGGTGCAAGCCGTTCCACTTTAAATGCATAAATTGGTCAACGTTTGCTGTGTTTCTAAAGCTACCGGTCAGCGGTGAGCCCATATGCGAGGGCCCGCTTATTGCTGTTTGCAGCTTTAATTCTGCTTGTTATCATCAGGTGGCTTCAATAATGATCAATCATTACTTAATTAACCACTCAAATACCTAATTAACTCTAACACTGCTTCAGTGTTACTTTTAACACCCTGCTGGTGGTTCCCATATGAACACAGAGTGGTGTTGATTTAACCCTTTAAGACCTAAGGGTAAAATAGGTAATTTCCACATATTTTGTTTATTTGACTGTAAAATTTTAACAGAATGTGCTATTTTCAAGTGCAAGGTGTCATTTTTTTTAGAAAACAAATGGCTTTCAAAAAAGTAGTTATTGACCATTAATTTTGTCTGCTGAATTTGTAGACACAATTTAAATAGACAAAAATAAAAAAAAGGAATATATTTTCTGATTTATATAAAAAAAATCATGATCGAAATAATTCAACACTTCTTACTTCAAAATTCAACTATATTACATATATACAAGTATTTTTGTGACACTGGGTTGCACAGTTTTCATTCAGGAGGCTTTTTTGTTTATACACGCACACATTTACACGTGCGAACACATGCATTCTCCCATATATTTACACGCACAGACTCATTATGCCGATGCACACGCTACATGTGAAAAAGAAAAACTCAGCCTGCTCCCAAGTCTCATCAAAAATCATCCCAATCGCCTCTTGTGTTGTTTACTCTTCCTTCACGTTGTTTTCGTTTGTTTCGTTTATTGTTTTATGCGATCCAAATCTCTGCGCTCCCTATCTCTCCATTCAAATTCATCCTTCCCGCTCTGCCGGCAATCTGCCGGCATTTGCTGGCGAAGCGCAACAAATTACCGTAATAAGCCACATATTGCCGAAAAGCACAGGATGTTCGCTGTCAGGAGCAGTTTGAATTATGTTGATAGTGCAAACGGTTAAAGAGTTATGGTCACATGAATACAGCTTGGTTTAATGTGTCGGCGCCGACACGTTCGGTTTTAAAGGGTTAACAGTTTTAAAGGGTTTACAGTTATATAATGTGCCTATTGTGCAATTAGGCAAGTGTACCTTTGAAAGACAGTAACTTTCATTGTATGAAAACCCTGAATTTCTTGTACAATGTCACTCTGCTGCTGATGGTCTGTAATTTATAGAGTCCAGTGTGTAGAGGTGTGATGTTTGTGATGGTCATTGACGCAGTCATCTCATCCAGCTGCAGTCTGTCTCTGAATCTCCCATCAGCACCATCATATTTCTCTCCAGTCCCTTCTTTGATTTGAGCTATGAGATTGTCTTGATCTCCAAACATCCACAGGATCTGATCATCCCTCTGTATTTCAGTATCAGGGTTTAGCGTGACAGAACCTCCATCTTCTACTGATTTCAACTCTACTTTTTCTGTCACAGCAGCACATAGAAACAGAAAGACAATGTTGTCATTAGATCAAGTGTGTTCATGTGAACATCAGAGTTTAAAATTACTAGATCATGAATATTCAGATGCTGTTTTATCTGTCTGAAATAAAGACGCTTTGCTGTTTTCTTAAACAGAAACTTTATATTACTGTCTCTGCTTCAGTTTTGATCGTTCAAAGACAAAACTATAAATCCAAGGGAGCTTTATCCCAGCTAACAGAATTGTGCTATAAGAACGTTCTCCAAATATTCAGTTCTGAGTTTACTTTTGTTTGAGCTCTTGATATCTTTATATCAGGTTTTTTTTTTGTTCCTAGAATGTTGGAAATTAAATCAAAATTTAGTTGAAAGAACGTTTGAGGAACATCACATCATACCTTTTAAAAACGTTCCTCTAACGTTGAGAAAACTAGAACATTTTATGTTCCCAGAACCAACACTGAATATTTGAAGAACGTTCTTATAACAAAATTCTGTTAACTGTAAAGCAATTAGCTATCTGTAACCCAGCTAAGTGTTTTCAGCTGAATTCAATTGTATTTGTTGTCAGACGGGTATAAAAAGAGGTTACAATATTGCGGTAGCAGTCGCGGCAGCCCTGCTGTGAAGCTCTCGTCGTGTGCAGACCGAAGAGTGTAAAGACCATCGACTCTACCTTTGAATTTTGTAATTTTTTTCTACACCTTATTTCATTTTCTGTTTCAGTTTGCAACCCTAACAACCTGCGCACTTCTGTTAACACGCTACTTTCTTTTTCTATTGGTCTCTGGAATTGTCAGTCTACAGTTAACAAAGCAGACTTCATTACATCTACTTCTAGTCATTCAAAGCTAAAGCTCATGGCCCTGACAGAGACCTGGATAAAACCAGAAGACACTGCTACTCCTGTAATGTACAGTGTTTTTTAGGTTGTGGAGTATGAATGACAAAAGTGTTTGTGGATTTAGAAAAATGTGGTCATTGCATGCATTTTGTCTGAAAGCTGAATATGTGTCTCGAAAATGTGGCTTCAGTATTGAACAATGCTTGTTAGCAATTGAAAAAAGCTGTTACACTGTGTTGTGCTCTGGCTATATATATTCTTGCCAGTTGATGGTTCATAAGATGCACCTTCGTTAAAGAAAGTCAAGATTGACCTGGGAGCAATTTACCAATTCAAGACAGATTTAGAATAAAAGTCTAATGGAAATGAATAGAAATATTCTTGACATATTATGACAACTTGTTCAACCATTTTGCATGTAAAGACTTATGCTATGAACTGATGCCTAAATGTTGTGGGGGGTGAGACTGTTCAACAGAGACCCATATAATACATCTTGATCAACATGACATAAGCAATTGATAATGTAGGAAACAGCAGCGAATTGTACGTAATCATTTGCATGGATGCACCAAAGCATTTGCAACTTGTTCAAAGAAATGAGAAACTGCTTTTTTGATGTGCACAAGTGACACAACGATGAGAAGACTGAACAGGTAGTTTTGAGAGCGACTGAGAAAAACTGTAAAGCTGAATTACCAAAGAACAGAAGAGCAGAATTATGGGTAATGACTGCCAATGAAGATCTGTGATCATTATTATACTGACTTGAGCTACTCACCCTTGACAGTGACAGTAAATGCCTGCAGTGAATCCCCACTGCTGGATCTGATCTCTAGTTTATAGAGTCCAGAGTGTTCAGGTCTGCTGTTCTTGATGGCCAGAGATCCAGTCGTCTCGTCCAGATACAGTCTGTCTCTGAATCTCCCATCAGCAGCCTTATCATATGTAGCAGTCTCTCTGGGCTCTCCTCTGATTTCAGCTATGGGAATCTGCTGCTTTTCAACTCCAAACTGCCACTGTATCACATCAGCTTTGTTTATTTTAGAATTAGGCTTCAGAGGGACATCTTCTCCCTCAGTCACTGACACTGGCACTGGCTCTGGCAGCAGCACATAGAAACAGAGAAAAGAGCAGATTATTATTGAGTTTGCATTGAACATGTCAGTATGATTTAAGGACTGAGAGGATAGTGTGTGAGAGGATACACTGTAAAAAGTGATACATTGTATTTACTCAATAAAATTGAGGCAACAGATTACAAGCAATATTATTAATTAAATTCAACACATAAGAATTAACTAGATTTAATCAAATTAGATGCTTACAAATTATCCATTCAAAATGAGTAAAACCATACAAAATAATTAAGTAAAATTTAATCAAAAACATTGGTTTCATTGAGCAAAAAAACCCACTATGCTAATACATGCTGTTATGCATGCCAGGCCAGTAGTTGGCGATCAAGAAACACTCATAAGCATCAAGGAGAAAATAATTTTTATTGGTTATCATTACAGTGGTCAGCGTTTACTTTAGTTGAGTGACTCTCTATTAGTTTACAGCATCCTGTGGTTGTGCACATTTGAGCCTAGGGTTTTCAAGATAATCAGTGTTTTTTTAAAAGCTGTTCTGATCAAAATAAAAAATAGTTTAGGATTAGGCACACAGACATCAAGAATCAGCGTGAGAACCTCAACAATGGTGACCATCAAAAAGCTTGTTGCTGTACATGGCTCCCATGATGAATTGCATTGATTTCTTTATCTCTATATGCAGTTTATCACCATTGTTGAGATTCATATGCTGATTCTTGATGTCACTGTGTGCCTGAAAGAACAGGTTTTTTTTCCCTACATTTTGGATCAGAACATTTTTTTAAGGTACCGCTAGACTTTGTTCGTACAGAACATTCCAAATCTTACATTGTAGAAACACAAGGCTGCTGTATTCAGTTCAAATAAGACTTAGTTAAATGAGGACAATCTTAATGAATGCAGCCCAAATGGTGATTGTGTTAAAACACAACCAACATCCTCCAGTCCTCTTGGATTGTCTAGCTGTTATAACTCAGTTACTGCAGCCAAACAATATCAAATGTTTAAAAAAAACAAGTGTTCAGAGCCCAACTAAAGTAAACGCTGACCACTGTAATGGTAACCAACAAAAATTATTTTCTCCTTCACTAATTCTGTTTGTTAACATCAGGTGTCTTCTACAGCTTATTGGGGGCCTGAAAACACAAGTGTTTGATATGATGCCTGTATCATCTCCAAGCCAAGTAAACAACAAACAAATGTGAATTTGTGAAATGGTGACATCATGTACATGCTTATTATGTTTTTTGCAGGGTGTTTCTTGATCGCCAACTACTGGCCTGGCATGCATAACAGTATGCATTAGCATAGTGGGTTTTTTTGCTCAGTGAAACCAATGTTTTTGATTAAATTTTACTTAACTATTTTGTATGGTTTTACTCATTTTGAATGGATAATTTGTAAGCATCTAATTTGATTAAATCTAGTTAATTCTTATGTGTTGAATTTAATTAATAATATTGCTTGTAATCTGTTGCCTCAATTTTATTGAGTAAATACAATGTATCACTTTTTACAGTGTAGACCTTCACCTGAAGATCTGAAACAAAGTTTGTAAATACATACATTTCAGACATAAACGTTTGTATTGTACAATAATTACTATAAATTATTTATTAATGTTCAGAAATTTGAATATTAATGTAGGGTAGAACAGGTACAGTTGGTACAGGGGTACAGTTGAAACACCTTAAATAACTTGCATGTGCAACAAGTCTGATGTGTGATAGTTGCTTCACACATGCGTATTAGCCCCATCTTTGAGCGTGGGAAATTTGAAGTATGTGCACTTCTCCAGTCTTAAGATATCAGCGAAAGTTTTTCTTCCAAGGTAAGTTTTTCACTTCACCACATCTCTTCCACATTGAATAGCTTCTCATCCTTACATGACTATTAAAGTTAACTTACATTTTCTTAAAACTTAATATGTGCACTACACACTGATATATTGCATGACTTTCTGTCATGCAAGGTCTTCGTAAAATCTAGAGAAATGTTTGGGGTGGTCAGCGGGGTACAGTTGAGACACAATGCAGAAATTGTACCTGCCCTAGAATCTTGTTGCAGCACATGCAGTTTAGTTGCATGATGCAAGATGTAAGGTAATGGTCACGGTATTGTTTATATGGTTTATTAGTCTGTTGTTTTTATTTTTATTTATTATGTCCATTGTTATTATGTTTGTTAGGTTATTGTTTGCATCATTTTATTATTGCTGTTTGCTGTTATAATTAAACATTGTAAAATATTGTATTGTTGTTTGTCATTACAATACAATGTTTTACAAATGAACTACTTGTAACTTAACAAATAATCAAATAAATTACTAAATGGAAATGAAACAAATTTGAATTATCATTTTTTAAAGGTATTTGACATTTGAAATGAATTGGTTAGGCAGCTTTACAGCATTACAGATGGGTGTCTCAACTGTACTCGGGTATCGTTTCAACTGTACCCCACATTGGAACAAAAAAGCTTCTTGTGTTCATGAGCTAATTGTGGCAAATGTGATCTACTCATGGATGTTAATATATATTAATATTTTAGTAGACAAGTAAAGGAAATGTCATATGAAAAATCACTTCTTTTCAGTCCATAGTTTTAGTGTGGTAAAGGAAAAAGCAAAAAGAGTACCAACTGTACTGAGTCTACCCTACTTATTCAGTTTTTATGTTTATGTGTGTGTGTGTGTGTGTATGTGTTTGTTTGTGTGTGTGTGTGTGTGTGTGTGTGTGTGTGTGTATATATATATACACACACACTCATAAAAAGCTTTCCTTTACAGAATTTACTTTCAATGAAAATTTGTTCAGTGATCCCAAATATCAATGCATTCATTTTCAAGTCATTTTACTGTCCAGTTTTATAGAAAACTAGGTAAAACTTCATAATAACTTTCATTAATAAATCACTAACAAACATTACCATTAATTAATATATATTCACATATCTATAAATATGAGATAATGTGCTTGTTATGCAGATTGAGCTTTGAATCTCCCATCAGCAGCATTATAATGTGTAATGGGCTCTCTGGGCTATAATATGATTTCAGCAATGAGAGTCTGCTGCTGTTCATCTCCAAACTGCCACAGTATATAATCACCTTCGTTTATTTTAGAAGTAGGCTCTAGAGTGACATCGTCTTCCTCTTGCACTGGCACTGACACTGACAGCAGCACATAGAAACAGAGAAATGAGCAGATTATTATTGAGTTTGCAGATGAGCATGTCAGTATCATTTAAGGACTGAGAGGATAGTGTGTGATTCTTCATATGTGCTTCTAATAATCACTTCATCTTCTGGATGATATTTACCTGAAGATCTGAAACAATTTCCAATAATGTTCCATGTGTTAACATCAATCAAATGGTTAATAAAACATTTACCTCAAAGAAATAAACTTGTTTTAAAACTGTTTATTTGGGTAAATACTAATATACTAATATATACTAATATACTAAATATCTTTTCCATTATCATAAAACTAAATACACACAGAAAAATAAGGTGCCAGAATTGTACCTTTTGGGGTACAACAGCTTGTCTCTGGAGTAGTACCCTTCAAAGGACATCTTTGTACCTTTTTCACCCTTTTTTTTTTTTTTTACCCCTAATAGGTACAGATTAGTACCTTAAGGGTACGTATTACTAATCTAAAATACTAATATGCAGAGGTGGGTAGTCCAGGGGTCAGTAAGTACTGCCAAATTTTTATTTAATTTTGTCTTTCTTAGTTAATGCACCTGATTCTGATATCGAGCTTGTTAGAATTGAGCTTCGTGCATGAAAATGTTAACAGAGAAACATTTCTCATGATGATGCGGAGTTCTTTAAAGGGTTATTTGGAGAATCTTCAGGGATTGAGTTAAAGTTGTAACTTAATGATAATTTAACACTGTATTGTGGGACCAAATACACACACAAGCAGAATCACCAAAGGAGAAAAATCACACTTTTAAGTCAACATTATAGTGGTCAGTGTTTGCATTAGTTGGACTCTTTGTCTGATTTTTAATATGAGATTTAATTGGGCTGTTGTAACTGGATTGTAATAATTCAGTGGAGATAATTATGTTTTGTCATCATGTTGACCTGAATAACTGAGTTAGGTTTTCTTAGTTGATTCTGCTTTTTCTACTCAACTCCACACTGCCAAATCCTCATATTATCATAACAAGATCAATAGTGCTTCTGACATGCGCAATCTCTTCAAAACATTTAACTCTCTCCTCTGTCCCCCTCCACCACCACCCACCACTACACTAACAGCTAATGCTTTCGCACAATTCTTCACAGACAAAACTCGAACAATCAGCAAACAATTCTTAGCCCCTCATACACATGACTTACAACCCACCACACCCACTTCGAACACTCTCACTTTCTCCTTCTGTCCCCTCACTGAGACAGAAGTATCAAAACTTCTCCTCTCCAGCCACCCTACAACATGCCCACTTGATCCCATCCCCTCACACATTCTTCAAGCAATCTCTCCTACTGTCTTACCAGCACTCACACACATCATAAATACATCGCTCCTCACAGGCACTTTTCCAACTTCTTTTAAGCAGGCTCGGGTAACCCCACTGCTTAAGAAACCAACACTGAACACCTCACTTCTTGACAGCTACAGACCGGTCTCTCTGCTTCCATTCATAGCAAAAACCCTCGAACGAGTTGTTTTCAACCAGGTATCATTGTTCTTTTCACAGAACAACTTACTGGATCCTAACCAGTCAGGTTTCAAGAGGGGCCATTCAACTGAGACTGCACTACTGTCAGTTACTGAAGCCTTGCAGACAGCAAAAGCTGATTCTAAATCATCAGTTCTAATTCTGCTTGATTTATCCGCTGCTTTTGACACCGTCAACCATCAGATCCTCCTGTCCACCCTCTCATCGCTGGGCATCACAGGAACTCCGCTTCGCTGGTTTGAATCCTATCTCACCGGTAGGTCATTCACGGTAACCTGGGGAGGAGAGGTATCCAAAACACATCAACTGATCACTGGGGTTCCTCAGGGATCAGTTCTTGGTCCTCTCCTCTTCTCCATATACACAACATCACTGGGTCCCATCATAGAGTCACATGGCTTCTCCTACCATTGCTATGCTGACGACACACAACTCCATCTTTCATTTCAACCAGATGATCCAACAGTACCTGCACGGATCTCAGGCTGCTTGGCGGACATCTCAACGTGGATGAAAGAACATCACCTCCAGCTTAACTTGGCAAAAACTGAGCTTCTTGTTTTTCCTTGCATTCCAAACTTACAGCATGGGTTCACCATCCAGCTGGGCTCTTCCACAATCACTTCTTCAAACTCAATCAGGAATCTGGGTGTCATCTTTAATGACCAGCTGTCTTTCAAATATCATATTGCAAAGACTACTCGATCTTGCAGGTTTGCTTTGCACAACATCAGAAAGATCAGGCCCTTTCTAACAGTGCAGGCTACACAACTTCTTGTCCAGGCCCTTGTCATCTCCAGACTGGACTACTGCAATGCTCTTTTGACTGGTCTTCCATCATGCACAATCAAACCTCTACAAATGATTCAGAATGCAGCAGCACGGCTGGTCTTCAACGAGCCCAAAAGAGCCCATGTTACACCTCTCTTTATCTCCTTGCACTGGCTCCCAATTGCGGCTCGTATCAAGTTCAAGACTCTGATGCTTGCATATAGGACAACCACAGCTACTGCACCTGCTTATCTGCACTCGCTATTGCAAATCTACACCCCCTCCAGAACTCTGAGATCTGCTAGTGAGCGACGCCTTGTGGTACCATCACAGAGAGGTGCTAAATCACTATCCAGAACATTCTCTTTTACTGTTCCTGGCTGGTGGAACGATCTTCCTACCCCTATCCGGAATGCTGATTCCCTGACAAGCTTCAAGCGACAGCTTAAAACTCATCTCTTTCAACTCTATTTGCTGTTACCATAAAAAAAAAAAAAATTAAAAAATTAATCTCTTTATTCCTTCCCTTTCTAGCTTGTACTTGTCTGAAGCACCACTTGAAAACTGGTATTATAGCACTGCCTGTGTCTGTTTGTCTCCTTAAGAAGAATCGCTCTATGTTCTCCCAACTGTATGTCGCTTTGGACAAAAGCGTCTGCCAAATGCCTAAATGTAATGTAAATGTACATAAACACTATGGACCACATAAGATCTGAAATTTCCAGTATAATCACAGATGTTTTTAAATTTAATTTTACTCGAAATTTTTAAAAGGTCTGTCATTTAGACATCACACAGTCATCAAGAACCAGCGTGATATTCACAACAATGGTAACCATCAAAAAAGCATGTTGTATCCAATCAAAACTCACCCATGGCTCCCATCATGCATTGCAATAAATTATGCTATTTGTCACCGTTGTTGAGATTCATGTCCTTATTCTTGATGTCTATGTGTGCCTGAAATAAATGCTTCTTACAAGTTTTTTTTTTTGGTCCTAGAACAGTTTGTAAGAAATCCTTCAAAGCATTATATAAAATATAGATATTTTTCACTGTGGAATCACAAGGCTAGTGTAATGTGGGACCTCGGTCGAACAGATCATCAAACTGCAGAGATCACCACATTCCAGTCGAATCTAAAAGAGTCATCTCCCCGGCCATGTGCCTATTGTAAAACGGGCCAGACCAGCTCCGCCTTTTCCTGGTCACTATCTCTTAGGGAATTTAAATAGCTAAAACCCTAATTCAATCGACTGAAGACAATAACTCCCCTTTCATCTAGGCTCATTCAGGCAACCAGAGCATGCAGTGTATCTCTTACCAGGTACACGTGAATTGACAATCAAATATACAATGAAAGGTTTATAATGATAGGAACCAGCCGGTAAGGTTCAAAGGGGCTTCACAGCATGACCTCCGGACACTCTGGTCACCCAGACCCCTCCTTTCTGCATTCTACTAAACTGTGGACGGCTATTCAGAATACACAAACTCTTAAAACAGACTATTTCTACCACAATTAGAGTAACAGTACCGATGAATAGTATGTTCCTTACCTTTCGATATGTGTGGTGTGTTTTGTGTAATCGAGTGTATGTGTATGAGTGAATATATTCCCCTTTTATGTGTTTGCATTATATTTCCTTTAGTAGATAAGGCTACAAAATGTATTTGACTGTATGCAAGATAGCTGATGTTTGGTGTTGACCAGAAGCTTGTTTTATTTCCAATATGTTTATATGAATGAGAAGTTACTATTGTTTACAATATTCGCATCACAAAAGTTTATTGAAGTTATTGACAAAACTCACAGATATACCACGTGTGGGACACAGGTTAATTTATGCAAGGAGGAACCACCTGAAGCATGGCTCCGCCCCACAACCCGATCTGATTGGAGCAATCCTGAATGGGGACGGACCAAGATGGCTAAACCCTATGTTCCTAACAATGCCTTGCCTTTCGCTGTGCGCCGCCATTCCACCGCGCTGACCATCACGCGATTGTGCCATCCAGAAATCTACAAGAAACAGACCCCGCTCCGCTGATCTGCCGAATTCTTCAAAGACTTTGCGTCTTGCAACTCTGACTGCAGAAGAAACTTCCCGCGCATCACATTCAGAGCCATCCGGCCAAGCAGCTCACTCATCACTGACGTGTTTCCCAAAGACATCATCTAAGGAACTACCAATCAGAAGGACAGGAAAAGTCACGGAGGAAACCCCCGCTCAAACAGGACGCAAGTAAACAAAATCTCCTTTGCTCGCTGAATTGGTGCACAAAATTCTTATTAGCAGCTAAAAGCCGAATCTCTGCTTTTGTGGTTCTACCAGGTTGCAACCTAAGAACTATAGTAACAATTGCTAGTAATGTTGCTTTGGGATTCCGTTTAAGCTTCGTTAACCCCATAACCCTCTCGAACAGTTTGAATGTGTGTGTGCGTGTGTTTGTTTATGTGTTAGTAGTTTAGTTTGTGTGTCTTAGAGTAATTCGAATAAATTCTTGTTTCATTTATAAAGAAGCATTGTCTTGTGTTGTGTATTTTAAAGTTAAACCTATGCCCAGATCTTGCTACCTTGCCCTAAAGAGTTAACAAAATAAATGTTTATATTATGTCGTGGCCACGAAGTAATATAAACCTCAGAATTGGTAACGTACTAATTTAACCCCTTCACTGGACGAACAGTTAATAGGTGCAAATTATTAATTCTGAATCAAGTTAATCTAATCACGCTGAATCGAATCGTTAGATCTGATTCCCATTTTGATTCCCTATAATAAATTTGAGCTAATATCTTACAGTAATCATTAGAGAAAATATAACTAGACTCTAAATGAGTTCAGCCAGTGATTCTAGACAAATAATGATTACGTTAAAACATAATCATCACCACCTGATGACTTTTGCTCTTTGCTCTTTGCTGTTATAGCAGCCAAATGAAATGTAATATTAAAAATTTAAGAATCAAGAGCCCAACTAAAGTAAACACGTATCGTTATAATGATGACTTAAAATATGTTTTTCTTCTTTGGTGATTCTGCTTGTTAACATCAGATCAGGTGATTGCATGAATTTTTACACATTAACGTGTTAAATATTTTAACACACTGCCTGTGTTAAGAATAACACAAAATGTGTTGTCCTTAACTAGACACACAGATGTGTTAAATATAGTTGTTTTTAACACATCAGTTTATTTACACAGTAAATGTGTCATAAATTGTGAATTGTGACACACTAGTGTGTTAAATATTTTACAAATATCAACCTGTGTTAAGACAAATATCACACTGGTTGAGTTTGAAATTAACACATAAATGTGTTTTTTTAATATTTAACACACTAGTGAGTCATAATTCACAATGTGTTTTTAATGTGTACACTCTTAAAACAGATACAGGAGTATTATATAAAGGTACAGGAGTTTAAGTACTTGGAGTCAACAGTCCAGAGTAATGGAGAGTGTGGGAAAGAGGTAAAGAAGCGAGTGCAGGCAGGTTGAATGGGTGGAGAAAGGTGTCAGAAGTTCTGTGTGATAGGAAAATACCAGCAAGAATCAAGGCAAAGGTGTACAAGACAGTGGTGAGACGGCCATGCTGAGTGGTTTAGAGACAGTGCCACTGAGGAAGAGACAGAAGTCAGAGCTAGAGGTAGCAGAGCTGAAGATGTCGAGGCTCTCTTTGGGAGTGACAAGGTTGGACAGGATTAGGACCCCTGAAAGGAAAAGACGAAAAGAGAAGAAGACTCTTAAAACAAATGTGTGTCTAGTTAAGGACAACACATTTTGTGTTAATTACATTTTAACACACTAATGTGTCAAAAATGACACAATTTGGCATAGATGTGCTATTCTTAACCAGTTAAAATTAACGCAATACAGTCTCAGATTAAATATTTTTGTTTGGGTTGTTTCTCTCTATCACTCTATCTTTTTACACAAAATCAACTTAAAATGACACAAAATGTGTTAAAATGGCCATAACACAAAAATGTGTTAATAAGTAACACATCCTTTTTGAGAGCGTAAAAAGAAATTCAGCAAAATATTCAGACAATTCAGGTGCATAATTTATTCATGTTGTAATGCGTTCTGGGAGCAATGAATGAGTTTTGATTTGTGCACCCAGAATTCACTGCAGCATGAACATTTTTGTTTATCGTCACCATCGCTGAGATTCATATGCTGATTCTTGATGAACGTTTGCATCTGATTTGCACAGATGTAAAAAAATAAATTTACTTTTATCAATATTAAACCAAAATCATTTTTACGTCAATGTAAGACAAAAACTGTTGTAGTCTTCAAATGAGATCACTGAGTTACAATATTACACGGCAATTAAGTTGTTATCATTGACCAGCCAAAACCGGCTCATCATTATCTTTTTTTTTTTTTGCCATAACAAATATACAGCAGCTGAAAAGTCAAGAGCCCAACTCAAGCAAACACTGACCGCTAATTCAAATGAAAAAAAATCTAAACCTCTGTTCTCAATAATAACTTTTTAGACAAACTGGTCATTAATGTGTGAAGCTGGTGATGCTGTTTGTGGAGTTTTTTAATACTCCTCTGCTGAGATCTTTAGAGTTTTCATGCGTTTTATTTCAGTTGATTTCATCTGAGACTGTGACTGTATTGCATTAATTTGAACTGGTTAAGAATAGCACATCTAATTGTGTGATTTATGACACACTAGTGTTTTAAATATTTAAAAAAATATATCAAGGAATGGCACACTGGTCGAGTTGAAATTAACACAAAATGTGTTGTCCTTATTTTGAAACACAGGTATGTTAAGATATAACACAGGTTGTGTTGTTTTTAACACATCCGTTTTAAGAGAGTATATTTAAACTCTACTGAACCACAATAAAGCTCAATGTTGTTTTTGTGTTGCTGTACCAACTGTAATACTTACACTTTTGTTTTTGTAGTTCAGAGATCTTGTGGGGAAGGTAAAACACACCAACAATAGCAACAGCCACCAGCACAAAAACAACAACAATACCAAGCAATACTTTATCACCTGTAGCCCAACCTGGTCCTGTAATAATAAAGAGAGACAGCCATTAGTGTGAATGTGTTAACAAACACTCAGAGGTGGGTAATCCATGTGCCATGAGTAAAAGTCCTCCCCAGTATTTTGTTCCCATCACCTGGATTTGCTAATTAACACAGTTTTTCAGCAGGAGATCAGAGATGGGGCCAAGTCATTCATTTGAGTCACAAGCAAGTCTTGAGTCCTTAAAAAGGTTAAATTAATGAGATAATTAAGTGACTAATTAAATGATGATTGTGTTTTAGTGATGAACACCTGCTGTTAGTGAAAATTACAGAGGATCAGATGTTGATGTTTTATTGGTTAAAATGGTGCCACCATCGTAGAGATCAGTATTTGCTTTAGTTAGGCTCTTGAACTTTAACGTCTTCTGTTACAATTCTTACTGTAGTGATGCATGTGGTGCTGTAAAGCAGTGAGGGGAAGTTTGCGGTTTTGAATTTCATCATAGAATTTAGTGTGAGTTGGCTGGTTTGCAATCGTAGTTACAATTTGTTGTTGTTTAAATGTTATAGTTTTATATAATTATTCTAGTGAGACTACAGCAAGTGGGGAAAAAAAGTATTGTTCTATAACAGAGGTCTTCAACCCTGTTCCTGGGGATCCACTATCCTGAAGAGTTTAGCTACAACCCTAATCAAACACACCTGAAATGGCCAATCAAGCTCCTCAAGACCAGAGGTGGAAAATCCATGTGTCATGAGTAAAAGTCCTCCCCAGTATTTTGTTCCAATCACCTGGATTTGCGAATTAGCACCGTTTTTTCAGCAAGAGGTCAGAGATGGGACCAAGTCATTCCTTTCGAGTCACAAGCAAGTCTCGAGTCAAATCCAAAGTCCCCAAAGAGTTAATGAGATAATTATGAAATGATGATTGTACATTATTGATGAACACCTGCTGTTACTGAGAATTACAGAGGATCAGATGTGGATGTTTTATTAGTTAAAATGATGCCACCGTCATGAAGATCAGTGTGTTTGCTTTAGTTGGGCTCTTCACCCTTAACTTCTTGCGTTAGATCTGTCTGTAGCAACACATGTGGAGTTGTGAAGTAGTGAGATCAGTGCTCAGTGATGAGAAGATATTAGCTGCTTTTTTATGAGATGGTCATCATGAGCTGGCTGGAAATCATTACACATGTAACTTCACATATAAATATGTGTGTGTGTTATATGATCAGCCCTACAAAACTACAGTATTCAAACCATATATCATTCTAATATTTGTAACTTTAAAAGAAAAAAAAAAAATATCCAAATATGATATCCAGTGTTATTTAGACACACACAGACATCAAGAACCAGCACATGAATCTCAACAATGGTGACAGTCAACAAAATGTTTAATGCTGGGTAACACCATAGCAAAAATTCCCATCATGCACTGCAGTATAAATGTCACCACTGTTGAGATTCATATGCTGGTTCTTGATGTCCGTGTGTGTCTAAATGGATCTGGACATCAGTTTCTTAATATGCACTACATAGATTTTTTTTTTTTTTAAATAACTACAGCTATTAGAACAACATATTGTCTGCATACTGTAGTTCTACAGGGTTGATTATACATATTTATATGTGTGTTTAAATATTATTAAGTTACTTTGTTTTCCAACCAACTCATGATGACCATCTCATATTAAAGCAGCTAATATTCTCTCATCAATGAGCACTGATCTCACTACTTCACAACTCCACATGTGCTGCTACAGAAAGATCTAACGCAAGAAGTTAAGGGTGAAGAGCCCAACTAAAGCAAACACACTGATCTTCATGACGGTGGCATCATTTTAACTAATAAAACACACATCTGATCCTCTGTAATTCTCAATAACAGCAGGTGTTCATCAATAATGTACAATTATCATTTCATAATTATCTCATTAACTCTTTGGGGACTTTGGATTTGACTCGAGACTTGCTTGTGACTCGAAAGGAATGACTTGGTCCCATCTCTGACCTCTTGCTGAAAAAACGGTGCTAATTCGCAAATCCAGGTGATTGGAACAAAATACTGGGGAGGACTTTTACTCGTGACACATGGATTTTCCACCTCTGGTCTTGAGGAGCTTGATTGGCCATTTCAGGTGTGTTTGATTAGGGTTGTAGCTAAACTCTTCAGGATAGTGGATCCCCAGGAACAGGGTTGAAGACCTCTGTTCTATAAATTACAGCAAACGCAATTTCAAAACTATGAACTGCATAAACAAAAACTCCAGATGTACTTAAACACACACAGGCATCAAGAACCAGCATATGAATCTCAACAATGGTGACAAACAACAAATTCTATGAAACACCATCGTAAAAACTCCCATCATGCACTGCAGTATGAATAATTATTGTCACCACTGTTGAGGATCGTATGACAAGTGTTCATATCTAAAAGCCTGACAAAAAAAAAAAAATCTTTGATATTGAGGGATTGCAGCAACATTTTATAAGGTTTTTCTTTCTTTTTTTCTTCATTCTGGAATAGTTCAACATCAGTCAATAAATCTAAGTGATAGATCACTTTATCAAGCAAAATTAGTTATAAACAGAGAGTGTAAGCTAATCTGCTGTCATATTTTGACTCAGCAATTGCTTTAGAACAAATGAACTTTAATTATTCCAAGGGTCAAGAGACAAACTAAAGCAAACCTTGACCACAATTATGGTGGCATTGTTGTTGTTTTCTCTCTTTCTTTCTTTCTTTCCCAATAATACATTAACATCTAAACCTCAGTTAATTCTGAATAAGTGATTTTCCAGACATAAAATGAAGTCAATCTGGTTATTAATCTGGTTATCACCAGAGATGGGACCTTCAAGTCTTTTCAAGTCATTAATCTCAAGTCATCAAAGAGTTAAATTTCATGAGATAATTGACTAATTATATGATGATTGAGCATTAATGATGAACACCTGTTGTTAACAATCAACATCACTAAAGAAAAGAGTAACACAAGAACTACAACTGACTTCAGCCACAGAAGTTAGTTGTAAGAGCAATACTATTTCGCTTGCTATAGTGTCACTGGAATAATTACAAAAAACCAGAACATTTAAACAAGGACAATAAATTGTAACTTTCAACACTGACCTCTATGATGATATTTAGAACAGCAAATATCATCTCATTGCTTTACAGCACCACATACACTGCTACAGTAAGAATTATAACAGAAAACATTAAAGTTCAAGAGCCCAACTAAAGCAAACGCTGATCTTCATGATGGTGGCATCCTTTTAACCAATAAAACATCAACATCTGATCCTCTGTAATTCTCAATAACAGCAGGTGTTCATCATTAATGCTCAATCATCATATAATTAGTCAATTATCTCATGAAATTTAACTCTTTGATGACTTGGGATTAATGACTTGAAAATACTTGTTTTGACTTGAAGGTCCCACCTCTGGTTATCACTAATGCGCAATCATCATTTAATTATCTCATTAACTTGAACTCTTTGGGGACTTGGGATTTGACACAAGACTTACTTGAGACTTGAAATAAATGACTTGGAACAAAATACTGGGCAGGACTTTTACTCACAGAACCTGGATTTTCCAACTCTGTTGATTAGTGTGTTCAGGTGTGTTTGAACAGGACTGAGTTTGCCCAGGCCTGTACTACACAATCTCAGTCTCCAGTAACCCAAACAGAGACCAGTCTTTAACCAGAAACCCCAAAATAAAGCCACAAAAAGGAAACTCAGCCATGGATCCATCAATAGGCAGTAAAACAGTTGCACCTTTAGACAATTAAACACCTGTAATTCACACACCTTTAGACTGTGAAAGACACGCAGCAAAAAAGCCCAGTGTTAAAAGTGTATATCTGAGTCCACACTCAAGAGTGTGATGTGTTATATACATAAACATTTCTGAAATCACTTGCTTAAGCACACACAGACATCAAAAACCAGAGTATGAATCTCAACAACGGTGACAAACAGCATATTCAGATAAACAGATCAACGCCAAACATCACAAAACAAGCTACTAAAAAGTCACATAAAAACAAAAGAAAATAGTAAGAATAAAAGAAATTACAAAGCCAATTCAGCTCATAATTTATGCATGCCGCAATGCATGATGGGAGGCATGGATGAGTTTTGATTGGTTACAACATGCTTTTTTGATGGTCACCGTTGTTGTGATTCTTATGCTGATTCTTCATGTCTGTGCGTCTTAATTAAAGACCCTTAATTTTTTTTTTTATTTTCCTTTTTGTTCAAAGTTCAAAATAAATTTGTCTTATCTGTCAATGCTTAAAATGGCTTTTAAATGAATATCAGTCCATTCTCCATCATGTATGTAACTCACACACTTGTCCATTATGTTCCTAATCATTTATTGTGTATGTCTTTTTAAGAACTAGCAGATCTCATAAGGGTTTATGTATATGGGTATATGTTTGGTATGTACAAGTTTGAAAATTCATGCTTTGTTTCTATCAATCAATCCTTTGAAGATACAGTATTCTTGTTATAGAAATCACATCCAAGATATACTCTGGCTGTCTGGCTTCTCGCCATGCTCGTGGCAACTGCAGCAATGAAGAAAACACCACCTCATATTTTACTTACGTTTCTTTTCTTTCTTTCTGTTGAGAGTTTTGTGTTCTAGTTAAGCTTTGCTGCAAGCTGTAACCAAATGTCTGTGCCTGCCTAATTTTCAAACAGCTCACAGCTCTGACTACATTCATCTCCAGCAACCACCAAACTTTCAACCAATCAGGAAACTCCTCTCTGCGACGTCATCAAAGGCAACACAAGTATATCTTCCAGATTAGATGATTGATGGTTGTTCAGGTCTAAGCAATTGCATATTGCTATAAATTTGGGAATTTCATATTTACACTCTTCTAAACGTATCCTTTCCTCAGTTTCTCTCTGTCTTTCTGCAAACTGTGTGAATGTGTGTGTTAGGTTAGTGTATGTGTCTTAGATTTAGTTAATAAAGCCTTATTTTTATTGAAAGCAAAGTATCTTGTGTTTTGTGCTTACAGGTTAATGTCTTCAACTGCCGATCTTGTTACCGTGCTCATAAATTATTGTGTTTTTGCTATAATTTGGATATTACTAATGTTACATTGTTGAACTTTACGGTTCTGGTGGAGTATCCCTACAGTACTGTTGCAGTTCACAAGATGAACGATCAAATTAAATGATTATATAATGATTTTTTTTTTTCTCCATCAGCGTCACAGATGGAGTTTTGGTTCCTTGCCACTGTCGCCTATGGCTTGCTCAGTTGGGGACAACAACTAAATTGGGGACAAACAATTTATTAATTTGGAACTATTGATTAATTTCCTCAAACTAAAATTGTTTAAAGTTTCTTTTGAATTATTGATATATTACTTTCCCATTTGATACTGTAAAGTTGCTTTGACACAATTTGTATTGTAAAAAGCGCTATATAAATAAAGCTGACTTGACTTGATTGAGTATTTGGTAAAATCAGATGCAAGTCAAACACATCAGTTATATAATCATTTAAACTGATAGTTCATCTTGTGAACTTCAACACTACTTCAGTGTTTCTTTTAACATTGTGTGCAGTGTTCACTGAAGATTTAGCTGTACAATTTCTTGTACATTTCAGCATCTATTCAAACTATGTGTTTTTTCCTGGTTTCCTTCACAATCTAAAGATGTGTGAATTACATGCTTAATTGTCTAAAGGTGTAACTGTGTGTTTTACTGCCTATTGATGGATGCATGGTAATTTTATTTATTTTAGCCTTTTATGGCCCAGTTTTGGGGTTTCTGGTTAAAGACTGGTCTGATGTGGTTTACTGAAGGCTGAGATTGGGTAGCACTAGTGAAAGTTGTTTTGGGCCAGTTATGGCTCACGTGAGGCTCATGTCTGTAGCCCAGATCTGGGCCAATCAAGGGCTGCAATTGGGCCGAGTGTAACTGCTTGCTTGGCCCAGAGCTGGGCCAGATGTCAATTGCTATGTGGGATATGGCCCAAATCACAGCCAGAACAACAATAGTGCTATCAAATCTTAGCCTTCAGTAAACCACATAGAGACCAGTCTTTAACCAGAAACCCAAAATATAGCCATAAAAAGGGAAAAAGTTACACTGTTTTGAAAACTCTTTTTGAATAGATGCTGAAATGTACAACATACACAGCAAAATCTTCAGTAAACACTGTGCACAGTAGAAATAAACACTGAAGTAGTGTTGAAGTTCACAAGATGAACGATCAAATTAATTATATAACTGATGATTGAGCATTTGGTAAACTCAACTGTAAGTCAAACACAATTAAACACATCATTAAAATGATTAAACAACTCCACAACATCATCACCAGCTTCACTCACTACTAACCAGATTGTCTTTATTTTTTATAAAATTTTCGAGAATTATCGAGAATTAACAGGAACAGATGTTGGTTTTATTGGTTAAAATGAGGCCACCATCATGTAGATCAGTGTTTGTTTTAGTTGAGCTCTTGACCCTTGACTTCCTGTGTTTGTTCTCCGTCTGAAACAATGCATGTAGTGTGGTAAAGCAGATTATAAGCAAAAAATGTAAAACAGTCTCCTATATCAAGCTTTTGATATAAACAACGCACAAATGTTTACTATGAAACATTATTGCAAGTAAAGTCAAATTTTTTTTTTAAGCAAGTAAAAGCGTCAAGAGCCAAATGAAAGCAAACATTGACCACAATTATGGTGGCATATTTTTCCCCCTTGATCAATAAAACATCAACATCTCTGTTTAATTTTCAGTTAAAGCTTCTGTAGACATAGAATAAAGTCAGACTGGTTAATAATGAGTGAAGCTGGTGATGCTGTTTGTGGAGTTGGTTAATAAATGTTTTTATTATTATTATTTTATTTTATATAGATAAAATTAGAGCCCGACCGATATATCGTTTTACCGATATTAGCATGTCGCCGATATGAACTTTTGTTTTTTTTTTGAACGTATAGACCAGAGGTCTTCAACCCTGTTCCTGGGGATCTACTATCCTGAAGAGTTTAGCTACAACCCTAATCAAACACACCTGAAATGGCCAATCAAGCTCCTCAAGACCAGAGGTGGAAAATCCATGTGTCATGAGTAAAAGTCCTCCCCAGTATTTTGTTCCAATCACCTGGTTTTGCGAATTAGCACCGTTTTTTCAGCAAGAGGTCAGAGATGAAACCAAGTCATTCCTTTCGGGTCACAAGCAAGTCTCGAGTCAAATCCAAAGTCCCCAAAGAGTTAATGAGATAATTATGAAATGATGATTGTACATTAGTGATGAACACCTGCTGTTACTGAGAATTACAGAGGATCAGATGTGTGTTTTATTAGTTAAAATGATGCCACCATCATGAAGATCAGTGTTTGCTTTAGTTGGGCTCTTCACCCTTAACTTCTTGTGTTAGATCTTTCTGTAGTAGCACATGTGGAGTTGTGAAGTAGTGAGATCAGTGCTCAGTGATGAGAGGATATTAGCTGCTTTAATATGAGATGGTCATCATGAGTTGGTTGGAAAGCAAAGTAACTTTATACATATTTATATGTGTGTTTAAATATTGTATTATCAACCCTGTAGAACTACAGTATGCAGACAATATGTTGTTCTAACAGCTATGGTTATTTAAAAAAAAAAATCTATGTAGTGCATATTAAGAAACTGATGTCCAGATCCATTTAGACACACACGGACATCAAGAACCAGCATATGAATCTCAACAGTGGTGACAATTATTTATACTGCAGTGCATGATGGGATTTTTTACTATGGTGGTACCCAGCATTAAACATTTTGTTGACTGTCACCATTGTTGAGATTCATGTGCTGGTTCTTGATGTCTGTGTGTGTCTAAATAACACTGGATATCATTTTTTATATGCACTAAACAGGTTTTTTTCTTTTAAAGTTACAAATATTAGAATGATATATGATTTGAATACTGTAGTTTTGTAGGGCTGATCATATAACACACACACATATTTATATGTGAAGTTACATGTGTAATGATTTCCAGCCAGCTCATGATGACCATCTCATAAAAAAGCAGCTAATATCTTCTCATCACTGAGCACTGATCTCACTACTTCACAACTCCACATGTGCTACTACAGAAAGATCTAACACAAGAAGTTAAGGGTGAAGAGCCCAACTAAAGCAAACACTGATCTTCATGATGGTGGCATCATTTTAACTAATAAAACACACATCTGATCCTCTGTAATTCTCAGTAACAGCAGGTGTTCATCACTAATGCACAATCATCATTTCATAATTATCTCATTAACTCTTTGGGGACTTTGGATTTGACTCGAGACTTGCTTGTGACCCGAAAGGAATGACTTGGTCCCATCTCTGACCTCTTGCTGAAAAAACGGTGCTAATTGGCAAAACCAGGTGATTGGAACAAAATACTGGGGAGGACTTTTACTCATGACACATGGATTTTCCACCTCTGGTCTTGAGGAGCTTGATTGGCCATTTCAGGTGTGTTTGATTAGGGTTGTAGCTAAACTCTTCAGGATAGTAGATCCCCAGGAACAGGGTTGAAGACCTCTGGTATAGACCTTTTTCCTGCGTAAACGATGAGTGCCGCAATTACGCAGATGATCCAAAAAGGTGTAATTACTTAGTTTGTCCAGCAGAGCATGCTCCATTGTTTGTTACTGGCAACCCATGTCACTATCCACCTTTTTCCTGAACGCGGAAGTCTGAAATGCTTTACATTTCCGGTCTCCCGTTCTAGTCAAATTAACGTATTTTCCAAGCCCATAATATAACGTTAAACATATTACAATGAGTTTGAGAAGCAGATGGCGCCATAGTTTCATCACTTTAAAGTGTTGCAATGACTGTCTTTTTGCAGTAACTCACCTGTCATAGTTTAATGAGCGGGAAGGAGACGCGACGCGAGGTAGTTTGAAAACAGATGAGTGCACATACAGCTCCCGAACGTTGCGAAGTTAGCTGGATTTTTGTCCACAAAACGTTAAGAGCACACATAATTTATTATTTCACACAGTATTTTAACTGAAGCTCTGCAAGCCATGCTCGTTTCCTTTTGTAATTATTTATATAAGGCATACAGAGTCTGACTTTACATAAATTCCTCCAGTTTATTGCTGTTGCGGTGGCAGCCAACAACAGCACAGCTTAAGCCGGCGCACATATTTATATTTAGTTATATTGAAAACGTTTCCGTTTAATTAATTCAGTCATCTTTGATACCCCTTTTTTAACATGGAATTCTATGGAGACCAGAACAGGAGAGCATCAAAACGGAAGCTGAGAGTCCTTAATAGCGCTTCATTGATTGCTCAGGAAAAAGGTGGATAGTGTAGAGATGTGCCTGAGTCTGCTGCTTCAGATTATCCGCGCGCCAACCAGCCGCATCTATATTTGATCGTCACATTACACTGATTCCAGTTCTTAGTTTTGCATGATGACATGATGAATGGATGGCTATATTTTTAACAACAGACGTTAGAGCTGATCTGCGGGCGCATCAGGTGCGATCATCAAACACATTTCAAAGGAAGCCGGCGCTATGGTCCTGGCCACATTGGGGAATATTTGCATTCATTCATAAGCGATTGAATTAGTTATTCATGTGGTGGACTGTCATTATTTTGGCAGGACACTACTGAATGATGCGCATCAGCTGATAAAGAAGTGGATATGTCGTATACATTTGTAGCAGTACACCACTGCTATAAAGTACATAAACAGTGTCCCCGTCTTGTGCTCTCACAGAGAGCTTATCATACTCGTTTGCTACATTAGTAGACCCCTATGATTTCCGCGATGCAGAAAACGCAGACAGAAGCACGGAATTCAATCATAAAAACTGAATTTACAGTATGAGGCATACAGAAATACAGAAAAAAGACAGGTCAGTACACTTAAATCAAATAGAGATATAGACTAGTGTCTTCGAATATTAAACTTCAAAAAGACTATTTTAATATGAAACCTCATGTTCTGTGTTCATTTGATTACCAAAAAAAGGGGAAAAGCTGTGACTGATATATATATATATATTCTGTTTATGTACATACTGTATTCTAGCCTATATACCAGTCAAAAGTTTGGACACAGAAATGAAAAGTATTGGTACTGTACTATAAAATAGCCTATACAAAAATATCGGCCAATATATCGTTATCGGTCTTTTTTTCTCCCTAATATCGGTATCAGTCGGGCTCTACATGAAACCATGCATTTTTTAATTTATTGTTATTCTGCAAGTGTCTGTATTTTATATCTGTGGTTAAGCGCAGCATAAGTGGCTCAGTGGGAAGTGTTGTCTCCTCGCAGCAAGAAGATCTGAGTTCCAGCTGAGCCAGGAAGTCTTTTCCTCACAATCTAAAGATGTGTGAATTACAGATTCTTAATTGTCTAAAGCTGTAACTATGTTTTACTTCCTATTGATGGATCCATGGCTGAGTTTTTTTTTTTGGTTTGTTTTTTTTACCTTTGTTGGCTCAGTTTTGGGGTTTCTGGTTAAAGACTGGTCTCTATGTGGTTTACTGAAGGCTGAGATTAAGTAGCACTATTAAAAGTTGTTCTGGTCCGGTTCAGGGCTGGTTATATGTTACTATTTGGCTGAGATTTGTGCCAGTTATGGCTCATGTATGGCTCATGTCTGCACAGCAAAAACGCTCAGTGTTAATTTAACACTCTGAGTGTGGACACATATAGACACTGAAGTAGTGTTAAAATAACACTGAGCAGTGTTGAAGTTAATGAGATAATTGGGTAATTAGCAGCTGATGAATAAACATTAGTATAGACACCTGATGATAACAAGCAGAATCACCAAAGGAGAAAATCAACATTTTTAAGCTACCATTATAGTGGTCAGTGTTTGCATTAGTTGGGATCTTGACCCTTATATCTTTAATATTAGATTTTGTTTGGCTGCTGTGTCTATGTTAAAACAGACAGACAAGTCAAGAGCAGCAGTCATCAGGCGCACATGACTTTGTTTTAACATCATATTTATTTCACCCAGAGTCTAATCTCAGAGTTTTCCTTTATTGACTATAACAGCCTTGTAAACTGACAGCAATAGTTCCTGTATTTTCTATACATTTTGAAAAGATTTCTTTCAAGTAGTTCTGAATAATAATTAAAAAAAAAAAACATATAGTTTAGGCACACACAGACATCAAGAATCAGCATGAGAATCACATCAACGGTGAGCATCAAACAAGCATGTGGTAGCCAATCAAAACTCATCCATGGTTCCCATCATGCACTGACACATTGTCTTTCTATTTGTTTTGAGATCATCTGTTTTTCCTGAATATGCTGTTTATCACCATTGCTGAGATTCATATGCTGATTCTTGATGTTTGTGTGTGCCTCAAATAAATATTTTTGAATTTTGAACAAGAACTGTCTAAATGAAATTTATCCAAACTGTATAGAAAATACAGGATCTATCGTTGGTTTACAAGGCTGTTAATATCAGTGAAGGAAAAGATTAGACTCTAAGTGAAATAATGATGATGTTGTTAAAACATGATCAGCTGATGATTGTTGCTCTTGACTTGTCTGTCTGTTTTAAAGTAGACACAGCAGCCAAACAAAATCTAATATTAAAGATATAAGGGTCAAGATCCCAACTAATGCAGACACTGACCACTGTAATGGTAGCTTAAAAATGTTGATTTTCTCCTTTGGTGATTCTGCTTGTTATCATCAGGTGTCTATACTAATGTTTATTCATAATTACCCAATTATCTCATTAACTTCAACACTGCTCAGTGTTATTTTAACACTATTTCAGTGTCTATGTGTCCACACTCAGAGTGTTAAATTAACACTGAGCGTTTTTGCTGTGTGTAGTCCAGATCTGGGCCGTTCAAGGGCCATCATTCTTTGCTGCAATTGGGCCGAGTGTGACTTGCTTGGCCCAGAGCTGGACCAGATGTCAATTGCTATGTAGGATATAACCTGAGTGAAGATCTGATACTGTAATGATAACGCTGTTAAAAGCCTAACAGTCAGTATTTATCACAGTTTTATATTTATCTCTGTCAAAATACTTTGCTAAATCTATAATTTATATATGTGTAATTCAACAAGATTGTGTGTTGATGTATTTATTTGGTAAAGTTGCAGAAGTTCACAAGTTTTAGCTAATAAATTATCTGCTCAAGGAAGAAGTTATGAGTTTTGTTACAGTATGCATCAGTTTACATTCAAGTATTTATTTTTTTCAAAGGAAGGTTTGATTTCTCATAATGAGTCCATTAATGTGCTATCATCTGTTCACAGCTGATGAACAATCATTATCTCAGAAAACTTGAGTTACTCACCACTGACAATAACAGTGAATTCCTTGCATAAGGTCTGTTTGCTGCTGATCTTCACTGTGTAAAGACCAGAGTCTGTGGTTCTGGTGTTGGTAATGATCAGAGATCCAGTGTTATTCTCTATCTTCAGTCTGTCTCTGAATCTCTCATCATAATATAATGGTGAGCTCTTAGCCTCTATATCAGCTTTAGCTATGAGTTTTCCTTCTTCTCCAAACCTCCACACTATCAGCTCATCTCCATGTGGGTCAGTGACATCAGTCTGAAGAGTGACAGGATCTCCTTCCTTCACCGATTCAAACTTCATTTCACCTTTATCTGGATTAATAACAGCTGGAGACTCTGCAAGAATCAGATTCACAGACAAAGATTAAACATTTACTCTGTTATAGGCAGAGCATAGTTCAGGCCGGGAATCTGGCCTGTTTCAGGCTTCTCCTTATTTTTATATTTTAGACAGTTTTTTTTTTTTTAAATTGCGGAGCTGGTGGAAACACCAGGAGACTTTACTTTCACTTTCGCTTTTGAGATCGGCTTGGATGGCGTTCAGTGTCTCAGCATGCAGCAGCAGTGCCTTGACTGCATTCAAGTGCACTCAATAGGCTGAAACTTGTCACAAAGCACCAGCAAAAGTAATTGCAATGAATGTGTCCAGAGGAAATAGTAAGGAGATATTTAAATTATTTATTAATAAACTAGTGTATTCTGTGTCAGTATCACAAAGTTCCTGACCCGCAATCTCCTCTTTGGACGCGCCTTTAGAGAAAAATGCATCTTTATGGATTACATAATAAAAGAGTTTTTGTTTTCGATTTGTATTATTTCGTTTAGCACTAATTTAAAGCTTACTCTTACTTTTGTGAGCAAAAATGACGGATACTTTTAAATTGTTTTCACTGAAATAATGCAAGTGATTGTGCTGGTGCCTCCATGTCCTGCAAAGCGGCTTTAGCTTCCACTCTCTGCACAAACGAATGGATATGTGCCCAGTAGCGCACATTTATCTACACAGTAAATTCCCCGGTGTTAAATCAACACCACTCGGTGTTCATATGGGAACCACCAGCAGGGTGTTAAAAGTAACACTGAAGCAGTGTTAGAGTTAATTAGATAATTAGGTGATTAACAAAGTAATGATTGAACATTATAGACACCTGATGTTAACAAGCAGAATCACCCAAAAATTCCCAATTTTTAAGTAATCATTATTTTTTTTAAATATATTTTGATCAAAAACTTACATTAAAAAAAAAAAACTTCCAATCAAAGCAACAGAACAGCAGAAGGAACAGCAGTCTTTTTGTAGTTTCGGTTAGCCAACTAGCAAGGCGTGGCCAAAGCCAGTTGGAGTACTTATTTACCGATTTGCAAGTAGTACCAGTCATAGCAACAGAACAGCAGAAGGAACAGCAGTCTGTAAGTGTTTTGTCTTTTTTACTCATTAGATTTTAACGCGATTGTTGTTGCTAGGAGATATTTGTTTTGCTTACTTTGTTTACCGCGTGAACCACTCGCTCAAGTCGCGTTTGTTCTCGTGGGTCTCGTGTAGTTTTGTAGTTTCGGTTAGCCAACTAGCAAGGCGTGGCCTGCTGAATTCAATTGACGTGTCAGAATATATAAGTGGTTATTACACCGCGGCAGCGGTCGCGGCAGTCCTCGTGTGAAGACCGACGAGTGTAAAGACCATCGACTCTACCTTGCACGACTCCACCGAGCAAGAACACCGACAAGGCACTTGAGTATCACTTTCCCCTTTCTTTACTTTTATACCGCCTACTCTTTCTTATAACTGATTAAATCCCTTATACTCACTATGTGTTTACAAATCCCTACCATTACTACTAACACTCGCAACTCACGCACTTTACACTGGAGGCAGCGCAACCCTAATAATCTGCGCAATGTCTCTATATCCTCTACATCTAATTCAATCTCTGTTTCAATTGGGCTCTGGAACTGCCAGTCTGCAGTAAATAAAGCTGATTTTATTTCCTCAATTGCTAATCATTCATGTCTCAGCTTTTTGGCCCTAACTGAGACTTGGATTAAACCTGAGGACACGGCCACCCCGGCTGCCCTATCCAATATGTACACTTTTTCACACACCCCTCGCCAAACTGGGAGGGGTGGAGGTACTGGTCTACTCATTTCAAATGATTGGAAATTCAGTCCTCTATCATCTTTCACCAACAACACATCATTTGAATCCCATGCAATTACTGTTATCCACCCTGTTAAAATCCACCTTGTAGTTGTTTATCGTCCACCAGGTCAACTTGGTAACTTCTTGGAGGAGTTGGACATGCTACTCTCACACTTCCCGGAGGATGGTACTCCTCTGGTACTACTTGGAGACTTCAACATCCATCTAGAAAAACTCCAAGCTACAGACTTCAATACTCTTCTTACTTCATTTGACCTCATGCGAGTATCTACCACAGCTACTCACAAATCAGGTAACCAATTGGACCTTATCTACACTCGCTACTGTTCAACTGCCAACACTCTGGTTACTCCGCTGCACACTTCAGACCACTTCCTTATCACCTCTGACCTCACATTGGCTACAGACACAACACGCACTCCACCGCAAGTCACCTTTAGGCGTAATCTACGCACACTTTCTACCTCCTGTCTATCGTCTATGGTTTCATCCGCACTTCCTCCACCCTCTCAGTTCTCAGCACTGGACACTAACACTGCTACTGACACTCTTTGCTCCACTTTATCAGCCTGTCTAGACAACTTCTGCCCTCTCTTATCCAGACCAGCACGCACCACACCCGCTGCTCCCTGGCTGTCCGATGTTCTCCGTGAACATCGTTCTAGACTCAGGGCTGCAGAGCGGAAGTGGCGCAAATCACACAACCCTAATGACCTTAGTGCGTATCAGTCACTTCTCTCTTCATTCTCTGCAGATGTCTCCACTGCTAAATCAACATACTACCACAACAAAATTAATAATTGTCCCGACTCTCGCACACTTTTTAAAACATTCTCTTCTCTCCTTTGTCCTCCTCCTCCCCCTCCTATGTCAACTCTTACAGCTGATGACTTTGCAACATTTTTCATTAATAAGACAAGAACAATTAGCGACCAATTTTCCACACCACATACTGATACAAATTTCACAACATCAAATACTCACACTCTCTCCTCTTTCTCTCCACTCATGGAGACTGACGTCTCCAAACTTATTATTTCCAATCATCCTACTACCTGTCCGCTTGATCCTATCCCCACTCACATTCTCCAAGCCATTTCTACCTCTGTTATACCAGCACTTACTCACATCATAAACACCTCGCTCCACACTGGCACATTTCCTACAGCATTTAAGCAGGCTCGGGTCATACCACTGCTTAAGAAACCCACTCTAAATCCAGCACTTTTAGAAAACTACAGACCAGTATCCCTTCTCCAATTCATCGCTAAGACACTTGAGCGAGTAGTATTCAACCAACTCTCTATCTTTCTTGCACAGAACCATCTCCTGGACATAAACCAGTCTGGCTTCAAAAGTGGCCACTCAACTGAGACTGCCCTGCTCTCAGTCACTGAAGCCCTAAGATTGGCAAGAGCAGCATCCAAATCCTCAGTACTCATTTTACTGGATCTGTCTGCTGCATTTGACACCATCAACCACCAGATCCTCCTGTCCACCCTCATGAAGATGGGCGTCTCAGGAACCGCACTCCAATGGTTCAAGTCTTACCTCTCAGGTAGGTCCTTCAAGGTGGCTTGGAGGAGTGAAGTTTCTGAGTCACAACTTCTTGCTACTGGAGTTCCTCAAGGCTCAGTGCTTGGACCACTGCTCTTCTCCATCTACATGTCATCGTTAGGTTCTGTCATTCGGAAGCATGCTTTTTCCTATCACTGCTACGCTGATGACACGCAACTCTACTTCTCCTTCCATCCAGATGACCCCACGGTTCCTGCTCGCATCGCAGCTTGTCTGACCGACATCTCTGGCTGGATGAAAGAACACCATCTTCAGCTCAACCTTGCTAAGTGATCTCAGCCAACCCCGCGCTTCATCACAACTTCTCTATACAGCTAAATACATCAACCATAACTTCCTCTAGGACAGCCAGGAATCTTGGAGTTGTGATGGACAACCAGTTAACCTTCACAGACCATATTGCTGCTACAGCTCGATCCTGCAGATTTGCCTTGTACAACATTAGGAAGATCAGATCCTTCCTATCAGAGCAGGCTACACAACTTCTTGTCCAAGCTCTTGTCCTCTCCAGACTGGACTATTGTAATGCACTCTTGCCAGGCCTTCCTGCATGCACTTCCAAGCCTTTGCAGATGATTCAGAATGCAGCAGCAAGAGTGGTCTTTAATGAGCCGAAGAAAGCCCATGTCACACCTCTCTTCATCAGACTGCATTGGCTGCCAGTAGCTGCTCGCATCAAATTCAAGGTACTGGTGCTTGCCTACAAGACAACCACTGGCACTGCACCAGAATACCTAAACTGTCTAATCCAATCTTTTTTGTGGACTGTTCCCAGCTGGTGGAATGACCTACCCATCTCAATTCGATCAGCTGAGTCATTGGCCATCTTCAAAAAACGTCTGAAAACCCATCTTTTTCGGCAGAACTTGACCAATTGACACTAGCTCTTTCCTACTCTTTTCAGTTTTCTATATTTATATAAAAAAAAAAAAAAACCCTTGCAAGACTTAGCGTGTTTATCTAACTGAAATTTGCCACAGCACTTATACACTGTCGCTCTCTTGTTGCTCTGATTGCTTCTATTGTAAGTCGTTTTGGATAAAAGCGTCTGCTAAATGACTAAATGTAAATGTAAATGTAAACTCCATGGCTCCCATCATGCATTGCGGCATTAATAAATTATGAGCTGAATTGTCTTTGTAATTTATTTTATTCTTACTAATTTCTTTTGTTTTTGTGTGACTTTTTAGTAGCTTGTTTTGTGATGTTTGGAGTTGATCTGTTTATCTGAATATGCCGTTTGTCACCGTTGTTGAGATTCATACTCTAAACAAATACATTTTTCTGAAACATTTTTAATAAACGTCAGCTTGTAAGAAATTCTTCTAAAACCTGTTCAAAAAAATAAATAAATGGATCTTTCATTATGGATTCACAAGGCTAATGTTAAGTTTTCAACATAACTCTTTGACCTGAATCATGGAACTCATTTAGAGTGTAATCTTTGAGTTATACTTCCAGTAATGAAAATGTAATTTAGAGATTAGACTCTAAATTAATTCAAAGATTCAGATCAAATAATGATCATGTTAAGACAAAATCATCACCACCACCTGTTGACCTGTGCTCTGGGTTTGTTTGGATATTATAACTGAAGGTTAAAGGGTAAGGGTCAAGAGCCCAACTAATGCAAACACTGACCACTATAATGGTTGCTTAAAACTTGTGATTTTCTCCTTTGGTGATTCTGCTTGTTATCATCAGGTGTCTTCAGTAATGATCAATCATCACTTAATTAACCACTCAAATACCTAATTAACTCTAACACTGCTTCAGTGTTACTTTTAACACCCTGCTGGTGATTCCCATATGAACACCGAGTGCTGTTGATTTAACACCGGGGAATTTACTGTGTAGGTTTAATGTTTGTTGTGCTGTATACCGTATTTTCCGGACTATAAGTCAAACTTTTTTTCATAGGTTGGCTGTTCCTGCGACGTATACTCCGGAGCGACTTATACATGAAAAAATATATATAATTTCACAGACAACCACAAGAGGGCACTCTAGAGTTATTCAGAAGTGACACCGAGGACGAAGAATTTAACGGATTTAGTGATGTGGAGTGAGACTGCGTGTTATTAATTACAGTAAAGGTACACTTGTTTTGTTCTTTAGGCTATAGTTACGTAAAACTGTTTGTTATGTTACATAAACACTGAACACCTTTTCTGTTCATGTTTATTTTTCGTGTAGCTGAATAACCTTCATTGTGTTAGCATATCTTACACCTATTCAGCCTGTTCTCTATTCTTTTATTAATGTTATAACTTGCTTTCCAAGATGACGTAATGTCTGTTTTTGGTCAAGTAGTTTGTAAAATAAATTACCCGCAAAAAATGCGACTTATACTCCAGTGCGACTTATGTATGTTTTTTTTTCTACCTAATTATGCATTTTTGGCCTAGTGCGACTTATACTCCGGAGCGACTTATAGTCCGGAAAATACGGTACTTGAGCTGTTTTATATCAGTAGATTTTATTTTAGGCAAGTCGTGATAATTTTAAAAAGGCAAATTGATCAAACAGACTATGAACAGTCTTCTGCTAGCCGCTGTTCATTAAAAAACAAAAACGGATATTTAACGAACAAAAAAAAATGTTCCAAACGTTTTTCTAAATTAATCAAAAAAAATAAACTAAATATAATCAAAAACTGAACTAAAAGCTGAAACAGTAGTGCAAGCTATTTTGGGAGAATGGGGGGAAAAAGACACACACTCTCTAAAATTAAAATAGACCAAAACTGCAGAGAAATGCGGTCTATTAAAACATTAGACAAACTATTTTACACAGGCTCTCGAACTAGCAATACATCAAAGGGCATTTTGGGTTAAGTGAGTGGCGCTGAGCTCTCCGCTCCATAGGAAATATGACCGCTACGCTCCCGCTCCACTCCACTCACATGCACTGGTTACAGCCACTATAATATAATGTTTCTCTGTTTATTAGTTGTGCTTGTGGGCACAACATATGGTACATGTGGATTATTTTAAAATATCTTGACATGTGCAACATGTTGCAGTCAGTTACTTTGTTCCTGTGCTGCTATAGGAACTATAAGTCAATCTCCTCACCATAGACAGTAACAGGGAAATCCACATGTAAGGGCCCAGTGTTGAGTTCGATCAGTAGTTGAAAAACTCCAGAGTGGTTGGTTCTCATGTTTGTGATGGTCAGAGATCCTGTCTGGTTCAGCTGCAGTCTGTCTCTGAATCTCTCATCTTCAGAATATGTGAACTTACCACCATGAGTATAAGCAATGGGTTGATCTTTAAACTGCCACTCTATCTCAAGAAATCCCTGTATTTGTGCAAGATTAGGGTTTAGAGTGACAGAATCTCCCTCCATCACTGACACTGAATTCACTTCATCTGCACCAATCACACCTGCAGAACAAACAGAAGCAGATTAAACTGCTGGTAATGGCAGTGAACAGATGTGACTGTGATCAGCAACAGTGGGACAATGCCTGTACATTAATGCAGAGCAGGTGTTTTTACTTCATTCCTAGTTTCAAGCTTATGAAGGGCATTGGGAGCAGCAAATGGCACTCAAAAGTTGAGAAAAGCTCTTTTAGGCAGGTGGAATTGAGCAGATATTTGCAGTTCATTCTCTCTGAGGGGTAAGCAACATGAATGCAAGGTGGATGGTGGCATTACCGGTGAAATAGAGCAAGCATCAAAACAGCCCTCGTGAAAAAAAGCTCACTCTGGTATACTTTTATAAAGTGTGGCTATTACACCTCACAGCAAAATCCTCAGTATTTTGTTTGGCCACTGTACTAATGTTAAAGCAGCCAGACAAGCCAAGAGCAACAGTCATCAGATACAGCAGCCAAACAAAACCTAAGATTAAAGATATAATGGTCAAGATCTCAACTAATGTAAACACTGATCACTATAATGGTTACTTAAAAACGTTGATTATCTCCTTTGGTGATTCTGCTTGTTAACATCAGGTGTCTATAATAATGGTTAATTACCTAATATCTTATTAACCTCAACACTGCTTCAGTGTCTATATGTGTCCACACTGGGATTTTGCTGTGCTCTAATATATTTTAAAATAATACACCTCTGAATTAAATGCAATGCTTTCAAAAACCCAAATGCTTATTATTTGTAATTGATTTCATATATTGTAGTTTAAATATATACTAAATTAAATTAGTTGATTGTTTTAACCCAATTAATTTGGGCTTTATTACATCTTTATATGTACTTCCATAATTGCTTATATTGTCTTTGAAATATGGTTAGCAATTAATGTGAACTAACATTTACACTATTATGTAGCTAAATATATTTGTAATTGCATTTTCCTAATAATGATGTTGCAATTTAGTATATTTGAAAAATATCTATTCAAGTAAATTTTGATTAAAGACATTATAATGTATTTTAATAAGTTTTAATAATTAGTTTTCTGTTTGAAATAAAGAGCACATTATTTTGACTTGTTTTGTCTGAAAACAAGACAATAGTTTTTACTTGATTAGTAGATTACATTTTTAGTAAACAAAAAGGTAATTAATTGAAATCATGAAACTTATACAATATAACAACAACTTAAAACAAGTATAAATACTGACTTAACAGAAACCATTAATACTATGTTAACCAGGAATCACACTCACTTTACACCTTAAATCCTGATTTATAATTGCGACATCGTCTGATAAAATCAACATACATCTACACTAAAGAGCGACTATACACAGCAAAAACGCTCAGTGTTAAATTAACACTCTCAGTGTTAATTTAACACTTTGAGTGTGGACACATATAGACACTGAAATAGTGTTAAAATAACACTGAGCAGTGTTAAAGTTAATGAGATAATTGGGTAATTATGAATAAACATTAGTATAGACACCTGATGATAACAAGCAGAATCACCAAAGGAGAAAATCAACATTTTTAAGCTACCATTACAGTGGTTAGTGTCTGCATTAGTTGGGATCTTGACCCTTATATCTTTAATATTAGATTTTGTTTGGCTGCTGTGTCTATGTTAAAACAGACAGACAAGTCAAGAGCAGCAGTCATCAGGTGCTCATGATTATGTTTTAACATCATATTTAATTTCACCTAATCTCAGAGTTTTCCTTTATTGACTATAACAGCCTTGTAAACCGACAGCAATAGTTCCTGTATTTTCTATACATTTTGAAAATATTTCTTTCAAGTAGTTCAGAATAATAATAAAAAAAAAAAAAAACATGTAGTTTAGGCACACACAGACATCAAGAATCAGCATGAGAATCACAACAACGGTGAGCATCAAATAAGCATGTGGTAGCCAATCAAAACTCATCCATGGTTCCCATCATGCATTGCCACATTGTCTTTCTATTTGTTTTGAGATCATCTGTTTTTCTGAATATGCTGTTCATCACCATTGTTGAGATTCATATGCTGATTCTTGATGTTTGTGTGTGCCTAAAATAAATCTTTTTGAATTTTGAACAAGAGCTGTCTAAATGAAATTTATCCAAAATGTATAGAAACTATAGGATCTATCATTGGTTTACAAGGCTGTTAATATCAGTGAAGAAAAAGATTAGACTCTAGGTGAAATAATGATGTTGTTGTTAAAGCATGATCACCTGATGACTGCTGCTCTTGGCTTGTCTGTCTGTTTTAACATAGACGCAGCAGCCAAACAAAATCTAATATTAAAGATTTAAGGGTCAAGATCCCAACTAATGCAGACACTAACCACTGTAATGGTAGCTTAAAAATATTGATTTTCTCCTTTGGTGATTCTGCTTGTTATCATCAGGTGTCTATACTAATGTTTATTCATAATTACCCAATTATCTCATTAACTTCAACACTGCTCAGTGTTATTTTAACACTATTTCAGTGTCTATATGTGTCCACACTCAGAGTGTTAAATTAACACTGAGCGTTTTTGCTGTGTATGTGGTGGTTTTGGCTATATTATTTTTTGCCTCATCTGCATCTGAGTAACAAACCATGTGCGTTACAGACAAACTATGTTTTCTTTATAAGTCCAAACAGTCTCAGTAAGTGACGCATTGAAAACGCTGTTGTGTATTGACGAGTCTGCTGTAGTACAGCCAACTGAATGTGCTGCTTTTCTGCTGCTCATTGCAGACACACTCAGTTTAAATCTAGACTAAAGACCCATCTCTTTAACCTGGCATACGCATAACACATTAATACATTTCTAATATTCAAATCTGTTAAAGGATTGTTAGGCTGCTTTAATTAGGTCAAACCAGAACCAGGAACACTTCCCATAACACCTGAAATATGGTTAGTGTACCATACCATCATAAGAAGAATGGTATCTATGCTAATCTTGTCTGTCTCCTGCTTATTTTGAGGTCAGATCCAGTCTGACTCCTGACCAGTTGGTCACCGCAGTTCCCTGATCCAGTCTGTATCCAGATGGTGGGTCATTACATATAGACCACCTCTACAGGTCTGTATGGGAGTACAAACTACTTGTTTATTGGTCAGAGGAGAACTGAGCCTGGTTTCTCCCAAGGTTTTTTTTTCTCCATCAGTGTCACAGATGGAGTTTTGGTTTCTTGCCACTGTCACCTATGGCTTGCTCAGTTGGGGACAACTAAATTGGGGAAAAATCATTTGGGACAATCAGTTTATTAATTTGGAACTATTGATTAATTTCCTCAAACTAAAATTGTTTATGGTTTCTTTTTGCATTATTGATATATTACTTTCCTATTTGATACTGTTGCTTTGGTACAATTTGTATTGTAAAAAGCGCTATATCAATAAAGCTGACTTGACTTGACTTTATTTGTCTGAACCGGAGTAATGTTACACTGACCAGGAACTCGAGTCTCTCATGAAGGCGCATTCGGCTGTTGCCGGAAGTCAGTGATTTGGGATTATCATTTTAAAAACAGAAATATGTTTGTTACAAAAAAACCATGGATCCACTTCAGAAGACATGTGTTAACCCCCCAGAGGTGTATGGGTTAGTTTTACGATGGATATATGCGCTTCAGAATAATAAATAATAAATTTTTCAAGCAAATCCAACTGTGTTCGTCTCGACACAGGGGCGATTCTAGGATTTTTTTTTTCAACTGTAATTTACACAATAAATACAGAGGGGCCAATATTTTGTTCTGTATTTATACGTGTAGTTGACATGGCATTACATTTATTCTTTGAAAAAGACAATTTCTGAAGAATTACCCTCTAATTCTTAGCAGTCTCTATTTCTATTCTCAAAAAAAAAACTACTGCAAGACAGACTTTGCTATCATTCGTTCAAAACTGCTGAAAGTTATACCATTTTAAAATGAGTAATATTTATATCTCCTCTATTAGGGATGCGCAGTATACCGCTAATGGAAAAATACCAGTATATATTATATTTCAAACGGTTCGATATCATCATTTTGCCCAGTTTGGTATTTTAATACACTGCTGATGTTCACCTGTAGGTGGCAGTGCTTCCCAAATTGCTGCAAAACCGGTAAATGTGACAACAGAAAAATGCAATGGATCATCAAACAGTTAAAACTCCATCAACGCACTCGAAACTAGTAAATAAAGACAACAGTAGAAGTGAAATATGGCATTATTTTGCTTACAAAACATGATAAATGGGAATGAACTGACTTTACTGCAGCTGTATGCAAGCATTTCTATAAATCACCAAGCATTTGTCACTTGCTCATCCTGATCTTTTCCACAAATTTAGTGATCGACAGGCGAGTGCATCATTCATCAATCAAACATTCAGATTTTAATGACTTTTATTCACAAATGATAGTGGACAGTAGTGAAGTATTTTTACTCAAGTAAATTTAAACAGCATATGTAGTTTATCAGTGTTTTTTCTTTGGCAAATTTTTACTCCATTCCCAAGCATTAGGGGTGTGACGAGACACTTATCCCACGAGAGGAGACGAGACAAGATTTTTTTTTACTTTTTAAAAGAAATCCTTAATAATTAAATATATAGGGAAAAGTTCTATTTTATTCAACTGAAAAAAAATATATATATAGGTGCATTTTGATATGAACTTGTACTTTATGAAATTAAACTTCTATTTTAATGAATTATATGCAGTAATAAACATGTTAACTTACGCTACATGATTCTGGATAAATTAAAAAAACATTTTTTTTTTTAAATTGGAGACCACGATTCTCTCATGATTGAAAAAAAAAAAAAGATTAGATTAGAAAGCAAAATAAAATAACAATTTACTAGTTATTCTGACACAACATTCATTGCCTTAGTCTTTTTAAAAAATATTCGATCAAATGAATTAATAAAGACTTAATTTACTATTGGAATCTCCTGAATGAATGATTCATTGATAAATGCGTTTTTAAACGTGTAGTTGTCGCCACCTCCTGGTGGAAGAGGATAAACATTACAATACATACACGTGTTAAGATACTTTCATTTTGATTGCTATTATAGACAATTAGTGTTTATCCCCAAATTATCAACTTTTATTCTAGTACTTCTGTTATTTAAATGTATGTAACACCAGTGTTGGGGAAAGTTACTTTTAAAAGTAATGCATTACAATATTGCGTTACTTTTTATGGAAAGTAATGCATTACATTACTTTTGCGTTAGTTTTGAGTTACTTTTTAAATCTGGGCAGGGCTTTCTTGTTTGTTTTTAATATAAAAAAGTTTGATTCTTAGCAAATGTAAAAGCCCTTTCACACCAAAATGAAATTAAGTGAATAAGGCTAAGGCTAAAGGAAAATTAAACTAATGTCTATACAGTAGAACTGTAGAAAATGGAAGTTCAACACTCTTTAGCAATGAAAAAGCACAAATGTTAGTTAAAGTAAATTTGGCTTATTAGTAAAAATGCTTTTCTCACTTAGATTTTTTGTCTTGTTTCTAGCCAAAATATCAAACAATTTCTTAAACCAAGAAGGATTTTCTAGACAAATAAAATGTATTGTCTTCTTTTTACTGAAAACGAGTCAAAATTAAGTGTGTTTTTGCTTGAAACGAGCAAAAAGTCCGTTTGAAATAAGATTTTTATTATTTATTTTTATTTTTTTGCTTACCCCATTGGCAAATTATTTTGCTTGTTCTAAGCAAAAACAAGAAAATAATTATTTACTTGTCTAGATTTTTTTTTTATATTTTGGCTGGAAACAACAAAAATGTAAGCAAGAAAAGTATTTTTGCAGTGTATGGTTGAATTGGATCATCAAAGATCAGCAGCAAAGTCACTGGTTAATAAAATGGGATTCAATACATAAAGGAAACAAAAAGTAACTGGCGTTACTCAAATATTTTCTTGGAAATTAAAAAGTAATGCGTTACTTTACTAGTTACTTGAAAAAAGTAATATTACATTACTTGCGTTACTTGCATAATAAAGCATAATGTCACACTTTTTTTCTAAACTCATGTTCATGTTGTTTGTTTTACCTTTGATAATTACTCAAGTACATTTCAGAATTAATTTTACTTGAGTAAAAGTAAGAAAGTAATATATTTCTAATGCAATAAAGTAGCAAATATTTAATATGAAACCGCAGTAAAAAGTACAATATTATGCTTTGGAATGTTGTGAAGCAAAGTTTTCTAAAGAAAACACTCTAATAAAGTACAGACTTTTAAAGCAGAGTAAAAAATACTTTGAGTCTGAAATCTAAAAACAATCAGAGAGACAGAGAGATAATAATGTGATTTTAAATATTTTGACTGTTAGAATAACACTTTACAGTAAAACAACTTTAACCTTAATTCATTAGGTAAGCTGACCTAACAGTATTGCAGCACTTAATAATCTAGCTCAATAATTACTTATAAATGATAAATAAACTAATACGTTTAGTATGTTAACATTATTTACTACAGTATCGATTTCGTATCGATACCGAAGTATTACATTTTGTTATCACCCCGTCTAGTTTGTACTAATCTGAACAATGCTATTATGAGAACTGTTTATTTGCCTCTTTAAAATTAATCGCTTGTTTTATTCAATTGTAAGTCACTTTGGATAAAGCTAAATGAATAAATGTAAATGCATTACCTTTGTCTAGATGCTAACATCAAACCTGGTCTGCTCTAACACTGAAAGATGATACCAAAAACTCGTTAACTGAAAAAAATATATATATTTAAAAAATATAAAAATAGATCAACTTCCATGTGCTTTTTTTCCATTGGAATGCAGCTTGCTATTTGTCCCGGGAATTGTTATTCAAATGCAGAAATACTGCGAAAAACTATTCCTTTAAGGTTTTCCCCCACTCTACCCTATTATGTTATGTGCAAGTACACAACTTAAAAGCATAATTTTAGGATCTAAAATATACCCATTCAATACATTTTAATCTTCTTTTTCAAAAAACACATTTTCTTTTTCAGTAATGCTCTTTTAAAATAAGCTATTTAACACAACAGGTGTTTCACATATAGAACACATGACAAAATTATAACTGTATGTTATTTTAAATGTGAATGCAATTTATTATATGTAAAGGCAAATTGCATGCACATACTGGCCTTTAATAACAAATTTACTAGAAAAGCAAATTTGACAACAAATAAGTGCTTAAACAACCTTCTTACAAACATATTTATTAAACAGAAATCTTAATAAAATAAACAATACCAACAACATAAACTCTGCACATTTTCACTCTTATTTCTTATTTGTGACCCTGGAGCACAAAAGCAGACTTGAGTCGCTGGGGTATATTTGTAGCAATAGCCAAAAATACATTGTATGGGACAAAATTATATATATAAAAAAAAAGTTATGCCAGAAATCATTAGGATATTCAGTAAAAATCATGTTCCATTAAGATATTTTGTAAATTGTGTACTGTAATGTATCAAAACTTAATTTTTGATAAGTAATATGCATTGCTAAGAACTTAATTTGGACAACTTTAAAGGTAATTTTCTCAGTATTTATTTTTTATTTATTTTTATTTTTTTGCACCCTCAGATTCTAGATAGCTATCTCAGGCAAATATTGTCCGATCCTAACAAACCATACATTAATGGAAAGCTTATTCAACTTTCAGATGGTATATAAATCTCAATTTTGAAAAATTGACACTTGTGACTGGTTTTGTGGTCCATGGCCACATTTGTGAGCCTAAAGATTTTTCTTAATCTTCAAAATTCTATTGTAATATAGGCCTACATATTTTACAAAGAAATTATTAAATAACACAACATACATTTTAATAAAATAAACTATACCAACATAACCTGTGCATACTTTCACTTATTTCTTAAATTTAAACAGACCATTTTTCTGTATCTTTAACTTTCATTTTTGTAGTACAGGGGTCGGCAAGTAAGTTTGGCATTGGGCCAAAAAAAAAAAATGTTGCCCCTACATGGCGGGCCAGAACATAGTCAAATGAAAATTTAAGAAATTAATTGATGAAAAATACAATTAGAGTTGCCCTTTTTTAGACCTTTTTAAGACTCTTTGCATACATTTTAAGACATTATTACCACTTCAAGTTTTAACTACATTATTCGTGCTATTTAAACATACAAGGGGTGATCAAATGTTCGGAGACTATACCCATGATAAACAACGAAAACAAACGTTTGTCTGTTTGTGTAATAATGCAGTACAGCGCATATGACAGCTCTTGTTAAACCCGCAAAGTGAAAGTAAACACGTCTCACTATCAGCCATGATATCAGCTTGAGCCCAGCTGGTCATATGGTATCAAAACCCCAAAAGGTAAAATTTCACCATGTGTTGGGTTTTCCCAGATCGCATCACATATGTTTGCTTTAATTTAGTTTCAATATCTGGGGTAAACTATATGTAGTTGCTTTCAGTATGGCTGTAAATGTCACACAAAATTATATTCAAACTTGCATTAGACACAACATTGCATAAAGCACATAATCAGTACCTGGGATTATAACTGTCATAGTTCAAGCCATGACGTCGCAGAAACAGAAACCGTTTCTAAAATTTACATTTAAAATTTTGGGACAAAAACGTATTTTATCACGTGTCCCGCAGGACACAGAAAGCTGTGCTACTTTACACAGAGTGCGTTTGATCACGAAATTCGAAAGTGAACGTCAAGCGCTTATTCAAAGGAGATTTAAATAAATTGTTGCCGTCATGACAGATCTGTTTCAGAACCAGCAGCTATCAAAATAATCTGGCTGCGGGCGAGGGCCAGATATTTTTGCTGGCGGGCCACCTGTTGCCGACCACTGTTGTAGTATTTAGCATTGCCCCTTTAGTTTTAACAAACTTATTTATTTAAACCATTAATAGATAATAATTGGAGGAGCATGGGCACACCGTGTGCATAAAGCTGGATTTGCTCAGACAGATTTCCGTGGGTTACGGTCATCGCAGTTTCTCCAGCGCGGCTGGTTGCACAAGTTTTGATGATGACAGCGATGTCACGATTTACCAGACTCACCGCGTGCTTTAATACGGCCGTGCCCCCCTTTACATCCTCTCCGCTCCTTGCTGAACTTGTTCTAAAGTGAAAGTAAAATCGGAGGAAACAGAACGCACACGAAAGCCACTGCATGCATTACCGAGAGTCAGTAACTGAGCGCAATCGCCGATCACAATTTGGAAACCGCACATCTGAATGTCACAGGCACATGATCACCGATTGGTGTGCAAGGTCATATACAAACCGTCATCGACCATCCTGTACACAGTGCTAAAAAACACGTAGTTATGCAGAAATTATTAATATAGTTAAAATATCGATACCAAATCAGATGATATACAGCATCGATGTGCGCATCCCTATTTCTCAGTCCTTCATATGACTTCGGAGGCTAATTATGTCCAATTTCCAACTATAGGAAACTTAGCCTATAACTCCTAGTTTGTGATGGCAGCATAAAGCGTATCATCAGTCGCGCACTGTTATTGTTTACGATGTCAATGTGAAACCGAAAGTGTTAAAGAATAATAAGAAATCACACACTCACCACATATTAGCAATACAACTAGAGCGGGTTTGAAAGTGTTCTTCATTTTGTTGTAGATTCCAGCCAAATCTGATTTCGATGTTTATTATTAATAACAGTTACATTAGGCTACTCTTTACTTTACTTTATTTCCGAACCACACCCTCCCGAGTGAAAGCGAACATTAAGTAAACCAAATGAAGATCGACAGATTACTGCTTGTGGCTGACCAATATATATATAATTTATGATTTTTATGAATAATTCGTAAATTAACATTTTCTTTATCTGACAGAAGGTAACCAAACGCGGAAGACGTTCTTCTTCTTCTTCTTCTGTTTTTGGCGCATTGCAAACTTTGTGCATATCGCCACCTACTTTTGCTGTTGTGCAGTCATGATTTCATTCTCAATTTCCTTGTTTTTTCTTGCCTATTTCACGCATATCCTTTCATATCTTAATTATCATTTGATGCTCCTTCCCATTCCATCTCCCAAAGACCAACAAAGATGCGTTCAATCCTGAATGTCCAAGTCCTAATTATGACCTCTTCTTTCCTATTTCTACCAATTATACGTTTCTTATTATCTACCATTTTTTTATATTATACAAATGTCATCCCTTATTATCTGTATTCCATGTTTCCTGACACTTTATAATATTTTTCTTAATGATAGATTTAATTTCTCCTTTACGTAATGGGACATCAAGATCTATTGCTTCCCTTTTTAAAGCATTTTTTTGCTTTATATATATATATATATATATATATATATATATATATATATATAAATATCATTAGTGCATCATCAAAAAATTCACGAATCGGCTATAAACACACCTCTTCCATCTTTATTTGTCTCACTAATCCTAGCACCAAAGAGTATAGAATCCCAAGAGGCGAAACTCAATAGAGTGCTCCATAGCAACAGTTGCGCCCAGCAGCAGTCCTACGCTTCCGCCATTTTGGACTGAAAGCGACTCGCCAGTCCACTAGCTTCTTGCTGTCGCTATGGCAAATATCAGCTGCTTTGTTTAAAAAAACGTACATTAAAGCTAAAATACACAACCGGAATGGTGACTCGTTTCCATTTGTTTCTTAAGAATAATACTATATTACTTCTGTTAACTCAATAATAAACAAGTTATGGTTAGTTAAAGTACTATTTCTGTATGTTTTGTACTGTAATGTTATTTGTTATTATTGCGATACAAAAAATATAAGAACAGAATAATGTAGTGTCCTAGACTAGTGATTATCAAAAACAGACTTTCTTCCATTTATTTTTCACAAAATCTTTGCTCTCTAGAAATCAGTTTCGGGTGAAATTCCTATATTAAGTTGAAGTATTAGCATTATAAACGCTGATTTAACGGCTGCAAAATTAAGGACATGCATCAGAAAATTGGGAATGTTAGACAATAAATATATAACATAGTATGACAGCTTCACAGTAAATTGTTTTTGCAGCATTATCTTTTAATGTCCGTTAAAGTATGACTGTAAACAAACAAAAAAAACTCTCCAAAATTACTTGATTATTCAGTTATGATGGACACAGCAATGCATTATTTCTGTAAGATCAAAATGTTTGTAGTGTGTTCCAGGGGTTACGTTATTCCACAATTGATAACGTAAACATATATAATAATACAACACCAATATGTAGTAGTCATAAAATGTACTGATGACTTAATTTGAAAATTTTTCCATTGTACTTCTGATTTGGCTGAGATTCGCCAATTTTGGTGAGTAAAATGTGATGGATTTGTAAAAGAAAATGTGTAGAAAAACCATATAGAATGACTTTTTGCAGTTTTTCGTCTCATACACTACTTCCGTGCAGTGACTGCATTATTTTATTTGCTCTTTGACTTCTCTTTCGTTGTCATTCGGTCTGCTTCTGTGCTGTTCGGTTGGAATTTTCACCCCAGAATACCGAAGCGCCATCTAGTGGCGGTTACCAGAAAAGCATCAGAGTTTCGCCTCTTGGGATTCTATACTCTTTGCTAGCACTCTCTATTCTATTTAAATTCTTTAAAAAAATATATCCTCTAGCACTCTCTATTCTGTTTCTATTTTTATAAAGAAACAAAAAACCTAGCTTCTCTATTCTTTTTTATATATTCTGTTTATACTATATTCTATTTATTATACAATTACCTAAAAGCAAAAAACTCACAATAGCTTGCTCTATTCTTTTTATTCTGTTTTTTTTTTTTTTTTTTTTTTTTTATTAATTAATAAGAAAAACTGCTACATGTACTGCATTACGCTAATCATTGTCTTCATTTGTAATTTGAAGTATCTTTGGATCATAAAAAGTCTCTTTATTAATTAAAACAGAAAAAAAAAGTTATCATCTATGTGTGTATGCGTAAGTTTCATTGATTTGAATGATGTTGTATATCATCCTCCCCCTACTGGATGCATCAGGAACAACAGGGGCGTAAAACTGCCTGGGCCATAAAACTGTCTTGGGCCGTAGATCTGTCTTGCTCCAGGTCTGCAGCCTCCCCATATAGGGGCTTGTTTCTGATAAAATCAAAGAAAGCTCTTTTGTTTTTATTAAAGCCTTGATACCTAATTCCTGAACTCTGCTTTTCCTAATTCTTTCATATTTAGCACATTCACTAATTGCATGAGCTCAGAAAATTTGAATCTCATGAAAAAGTTCATTGTTTTATTGTAACTTATTTCAAAAACGGAAATGTTCATATATTCTAGATTCATTACATGTAAAGTCAAATATTATATATTTTTATAGATTTTTTGGTTTAATTTTGATGATTAGAGCTTACAGCTCATGAAAGCCAAAAATCCAGTATCTCAAAATATTCATTAAAAAAAATAAATAAATAAAATAAAAATGTTCAACTTTACATGTTATGAATCTAGAATATATGAATTTTCATTTTTAAAATAAGTTACAATAAAAAAAAATAAATAAATAAAAAATCACTATATTTTAATTTTTTCATTTATAGCAGAGGTGTTATGTCTGCACTGCAGACCAGTCTTTAACAAGAAACCCCAAAAATGAGCCATAAAAAGGTTAAAAAAAAAACTCAGCCTTGCAGTAAAACACAGTTTAGACAATTACACATTTAGACAATTAAGAATCTGTAATTCACATCTTTAGATTGTGAGGGAAAGACTTTCTGGCTCAGCTGGAAATTAAGCCAGAATTTAGAGCCACTTATGCTGTGCTTAACCACAGATACAAAATACAGACACTTGTAGAATAACAATAAATAAAAAATGCATGATTGTATGTATATAATAAAATAATAATAATAATAATAATAATAATAAACAAATACAAAACTCTATTTGAATAGATGCTGACATGTACAACATACACAGCAAAATCTTCAGTGAACACTGCACACAATGTTAAATAAACACTGTTCAGTGGTGTTGAAGTTCACCAGATGAATGCTCAAATTGAATTATCAAATAACTGATGATTGAGCATTTGGTAAAATCAACTGTAAGTCAAACAATAATATCTCAAGATCTCAGCAAAGAATGAATAAACATCTCCACAAACAGCATCACCAGCTTCACTCATTACTAACCAGATTGACTTTATTGTATGTCTACAGAAGCTTTAATTGAAAATTAACAGAGATATTGTAGATGTTGATGTTTTTTTGGTCAAAGGGAAAAATTATGCCACCATAACTGTGGTCAGTGTTTGCTTTTGTTGGGCACTTGACCCTTTTAATTCCTTAAAACAACTTAGATCAAAAATAACTTTGATGTTAAAAAATTGCATTATTGTTCCACAGTAAACATTTGCAAATTGTTTAATCAAAAACGTGAAAAAGTTTGCATATCAGCTTGCATGTTTTTCCTCATAATTAATTTAAGTGCACATCAAAAAGTTGTCTCTATCGTTGGTTTATTGACTAACATTCAGCTGTTAGAAAAATATAAAGAAGCAATTTATTAAGTAAGTAGTGTAATATATGTCAGTGTTGATAAACAGGGAGTTGTATCCCTCAGGCTTTTAGACGTGAACATTTATCACACCATCCTTTTTTTTTTTTTTTACTGTGGTGGTACCCAGCATACATTGCTACATGAAGCCGTTTTGTTGAAATTCATATGCTTGTTCTTGGTGTTGTGTGAATTTCACATGATTGTTTATGTAAACTATAGTGCTTAAACGGAGGTGAAAGTTTATTTAGATGTGACCAACTCACGATACAAAAACAGCTATTGTGAGTCTCATGAAATACTGATCTCTCAAGCTCAAGTTCTCAGGTGATGACAATTATGTTTTAACATGATCATTATTTGATCTGGATCACTGAATTAATTTAGAGTCAAAACTCTTAAGTTACATTTTCATTTGTGGAAATATAACTCAGAGATTACACTCTAAATTACTTTAATGGTTCAGGTCAAATAGCTGATTTTAGAAAGTTTTGAAGAATATTTCATAAGCTGTTGTAATGTGATGTATATTAAAAACATTTTTGAAGAGCTAGTTTGTTTAGGCACACACAGACATCAAGAACCAGAGTATGAATCTCAACAACGGTGACAAACAGCATATTCAGAAAAACAGATCAACTTTGAACATCACAAAACAAGCTACTAAAAAAATCACATAGAAACAAAAGAAAATAGTAAGAATAAAATTAATTACAAAGACAGTTCAGCTCATAATTGATTCATCCCTGACAAGCTTCAAGCGACAGCTTAAAACTCATCTCTTTCAACTCTATTTGCTGTTACCATAAAAAAAAAAAAAAAAAAAATTAATCTCTGTATTCCTTCCCTTTCTAGCTTGTACTTGTCTGAAGCACCACTTGAAATCTGGTATTATAGCACTGCCTGTGTCTGTTTGTCTCCTTAAGAAGAATCGCTCTATGTTCTCCCAACTGTATGTCGCTTTGGACAAAAGCGTCTGCCAAATGCCTAAATGTAAATGTAAATGCATGCCGCAATGCATGATGGGAGCCATGGAGTTTGATTGGCTACAATATGCTTATTTGATGATCACCATTGTTGTGATTCTTATGCTGATTCTTCATGTCTGTGTCTGTGATGAGCCAACAGACTTTGGATCCATTTGCGTACGGTTTATTCACAGACAACAATAATCGGAATACACTGGCAGAGGTCGACAATGGCAAACAGTAGTGATGTAGGCAAAACAGAGTCCAGGCAAGAGGTCAGGGCAACTAGCAATCCAGAGAGCAGTCCGATAAACAAAGCAAGGGGTCACAAAGGAGAGGGCAATCCGAGTAGAAACCAGTGAATAAACTATCCAAAATATAAATGCTCAGAGATGATGGCCGGAGCAAATCAAAACTTTGCGATGAGACTGAGTGAGCGCGGGGCTTATATACTGTGAGTAATGAGGTGTAATGGCTGCCAGGTGTGTGCAAGTGGGATGGCCGACAGGGGTGAGAGGTGAGAGGACACAGGAAGTTGATGAGAAGGGGGTTATGAGAAATGGAGTTCGGGAAGTTAAAAGTCCGGGGAAGGTTCCCGCTGACGGTGGTCGGAGGGAGCCACAGAGACCGCGTCTATGACAGAGTGTCTCACTTAAAGATGTTTTTTTTTTTTTTAGTTTTTGAGCAAATTCATTTTAAAAACATCTGTCTGATTAAAGATATGTTGCCCACAGGGTTGATGTAATCACTAACGAAACCTAACTCTGTTATACAGGTCACTGCATAAAGGTTATGTCAAAACAAAATCAAGGACACATGGATGCTTTTCCTTTGGTTTGTCTGGCTGTCATAACACTGTTACAGCAGGGTCCGTGTACGTTGTGATCATTTGTTTTTCAATTTGAAATCGAATACGTAGAAAGGGGAAAACAGCTCCTTTATTTGTGTTTTCGTTTGTTCGAAAAAATGAAAAACAAGATTTAGGCTCGATTTTTCGGTTTTTGTTTCACGTGTAGAAAATGGAGAAACACTTCAAAATTCGTTTTCCACATGTGGGCGGTCACAAGACGCCCCTTTCCGCCGATTGGTCAACCAAATCTGGGCCGGTGGCGTCATCAGTTGTACCTGTTCCATTCAACAAAATAGCCTAGTCCTTTATTTATTAAGGCTATTTTCATTCTTTTAAATTGCAATCTTTAGAACAACGAACATCCAAGGACAATAACATACATTACATTAAAATAAACTAATAATAATAATAAAACAGGAAAGGCTATAAGAAAATCACATGTCCATAACAAGTACAAATAGTTACAAATTATTCATGTTATAAATGTTTAAGGCTTTAAAATAATTTATTTTAAAGCCTTACAATAAATAATTTAAATTACTTTTTTAGTTTCTTTTAATGTATACGACCTTTTTCTATATTAAAATGAGTAAAATTCTTTTATTTTTTCATCAAAATTAGTCTTCTGACTGCAGTTTCTTCTGTGCAACCTAACGCGTTTCACAGAAATATGCATTTCAGAAGCCTAATCTGCATCCAGCCGGTTTTATTTTTCTGTATGGATTTAAATCTGAGCGGCGAAGCTGCGCTATATAGACAGCGCAAAGCAGCGTGTAAATACAATAAGCAGTCAGAAGTTTTCTTTTAGACATTATGCTCAATTTTGGACAAGCGATGGTCAGTATAAATAGGCCTACTATAATACAAATCAGCTGAAGGTACAGATGATGGAGAATTTAATTTTTACTGTACTGTATCACAGCCATTCATTTTGCCAGGAATAAGTGTTTCTTGCAATTGTGATGCGATCTGGGAAAACCCAACACATGGTGAAATTTTTACCTTTTTTAGATTTAGATACCATATGAAAGCTGGGTTCAAGCCCTTTCCAAAACTGTTATCATTATTGAACTAAACCCTGAATGTATTTCCTCAAGCTTTCTTAACGACCTATAATATCTGGTCCTAATTAACGTTACCACTTTCCCTGCAATAATATTTGAGACTGAAGTGTCCAATCACATGCGCACACGCATAGTTAACAAGAAATTAATTTTTAGTTTTCATCCATAAATCACCCATTAAAGCAGTGGTTCTCAAACTTTTTTGGTCGTGCCCCCCTTTAAACGTATAAAAAAATCTGGCGCCCCCCTTCTTCCCGAATTTCCATCCCACCCGAGACTAACAAATAATTTTATTACCATTACAAAAAAAAATAATGCTTTTTTAATTGTAAAAATCTAAAAGGGAAAAAAACATCTGCAACACTTGAAACTTAAAATAGCACTGAGAGAATAACTGTATTACTTTTATTTTTGCTGTTTTATGCTGTCCCCAAGGCATAGGGCACACACACACACACACACACATACAGACCTTTCCTCCTCACCTACGCAATTAACACCGTTTCTACACCAGACGCGAGCGGCAAAATACAGTAGAACCTATTTTAATCAGTACCCATTATAAACTTAAGTCACCGTGTCTAAACCGGACTCTACAGTTGTCGCGTCGCGTCACAGCGCAAAAGCTCTTCACTGGACGCAACAAAGCGAACGTTGCAAATCATTTTAACTTTGTGTCAGTACGTCATAAACAAAAAAAGGCATCAGCTTAATGTCGGGGATTTATCGCGCTCCACATTGAGTATAGACAGCATGTTTACAATGGTAGTTTTGTTGCGTCCCGTTTAGAGCTGTTGCGACGTGAAAACTGTAGCGTCCGGTGTAGACGCAGAGAAGCTGTGTTTAAGATACGTCTCCTCATATTTTCTGCATTTAGCTTTTGAATGACTAGCACCTGCCTGGGTCTGTGCGACTTCATTTGTTGCTTTCACAGACCAATCCGTCTCCCATTCTAAGTTACGCCCGACTTTTTTTTATTTTTTAATTTTTCTGCAGATGGACCGCGCCCCCCCTGCAATACTCTTGCGCCCCCCCTGGGGGGCGCGCCCCACACTTTGAGAACCACTGCATTAAAGTAAGTGAATTTGCAAAACACTATCATGGCAACACCTCCGTGAAGTTGGCACCCCATAAAAAGAAAAAATCACCAAAACTATGTCATTCATTGTGCCACGTTTGTGCTGATTTGTGGCGCAAAAACGAACATTTGTGCTGGTTTACGTTTTGAGATATTAATTTTTTTTTTAACCAAGTCTTCACTCTCCTCCGCCCGTTTAGTGCGGCTGCAGAGTTTAAAAAAAAAAAAGGTTTGTGTTTGTTCTGCTGTGTGTTGAAAAATGTTCTCAGAACAGGCTATTGCAAATTGATATCACATGTTTGTTTTCTTGTTTGTTGCTATAATCTCATTTGTTACAAAAAATGCAACAGGTCAGACAGTTTTTTTTTATAGTGTCTCTAAATCGTTCTAATTCGATTGTGCTCGATTTGTGCCATTAGAATATTAAACATTCATTCCCTATGAATATTCGTTAATAGGCCTATTAATATTGACATATATTTTTATTTATGTTAATTAGGTTATATATAGCCTGGAGATGCTCTCCACGCCAAATACACCAAATCTGTGCTCGATTTGTGGCATGAAAAGAAGAAATTCTGGTTGTAACTAAAAGCACTTAATATGCCATTATCTAGGTATATAATTCATAATTCCTTCATAATTATAACAGTGATTAAGCATAGCTATACGTTTAATTTGTACTCGTATGCCATTGGAATTTCAATTTTTACATTTCTTGGATTCCAATTTAATGGGTTAATTCAGTTTTAGTCATATTAAAACATGTCTGATAAATTACATTTATAAATCTTTAACATCATTTTTGGCTGTATTATTTGTCTTCCCTTCAAAAATTGCTTTTGAGAAATTTTATGTTTATTGTCCCCCTGTCATGAACTGTGCCGTTGTGGCTCCCTCCCTTCACCATCAGAGGGAGCCTCCATTTCACCATGGACCATTTTTCACTACATTACCCATAACCCCATTCTCATGAACTTCCTGTTTCCTTTCACCTCTCACCCCAGTCGGCCATCTTGCTCACAATGCATAAATAGCCCGGTTCATTCACCATTTCCTCGCGAAGTCTTGAACAGTACTCTGTCATTTGTTTAATTTTGATGATTAGAGCATACAGCTCATGAAAGTCAAAAATCCAATCTCAAAATATTATAATATTTAATAAGATCAATAAAAAAATGGATTTGCAAAACAGAAAAGATCAAGTTCTTTAAAGTATGTTCATTTATGCACTCAATACTTGGTCTGCAGCACATATTACAGCAAATTACTTGCTCCTAGCACAAATTACAGCATCATGGAAGTGATCGGCCTATGCCACTGCTGAGGCACTATTGAGCCTTCAAATCGTCTGTATATTGTTGGATCGACTGTTTGTCTTTCTATTGAAAATTACCCATAGATTCTCAATGGGGTTCAGGTCAGGCATGTTGGCTGGCCAATAAAGCACAGTAATATCATGATCAGCAACCACTTGCAATTGGTTGTTGCACTGTGGGCAGATATTAGAGTTCTGCTGGAAAATGAAATCTGCATCTCCATAAAGCTTGTCAGCAGATGGAAGCATAAAGTGCTCTAAAATCTCCTGGTAGATGGCTGCACTGCACTTGATAAAACACAATGGACCAACACCAGCAGATGTCATGGCACCTCAAATCATTACTGACTTCAGAAACTTCACACTGGACTTCAGGTAGCTTGGATTCTGTGCCTCTCCAGTCTTCCTTCAGACTCTGGGACCATGATTTCAAACATTTAATGAAAAATGTACTTTTATCTGAAAAGACGACCACTGTTCACTGTCCAGTTGTTTTTCTCCTTAGCCCAGGTAAGATGCTTCTGACGTTGTTTCTGATTCAGAAGTGGTTTGGTAGTCCTTTTCCTGAAGACGTCTGAGTGTGGTGATCTTCATTCTACCCCTTGTGAAGCTCTCCCAAGTGTTTGAATCGGCTTTACTTGACAGTATTCTCAAGTTTTCGGCCATCTCTGTTGCTTGTGCACCTTTGCCTACCCAGTTTCTTCCTTCTAGTCAACTTTGCATTTAATACATCACTAGTGAACAGCCACCATTCAGTAATGACCTTCTGTGACTTTGTCTCCTGGACCAGTGGCAAGTCAACAGTCTTCGCCATTAGTGTGGTTTCAAAGAACAAGAGATACCCGCAATTTATACTGTAAGTATGGTCATCTAACCACCTGGGGTTGAAGGTGGTGCCAGCGATGCCAAATGCATATTTTGTAGATGACAGCAAAGAGAACTTAAACTGCTCTGTCAATTATGATTGGAGACATAAAAGTAATACTTCACCCGAATCTATAAAGGGTCTACTTTTATTTGTGTACATTCACTATATCAAACTTTGTATATTTTCTTTATTTAAAAACAGCACAGTGTCCAGTCTCCGTGAATAACCATTTGAAACGTGTCAATGATATCAATTCAAGCTCTGCAATTACATTACAACCAGGCATAAGAGATGTATCTTTAGAAAGCTTGATATGTTGACTTTTAAATGAAGTCTTACAGAAATCAAATATTCTGTGTTAAAGTAATATGTGTGAAAGCAACGCGATGTCCTGTTTCCCACTCTACATCATTATCCCTTAATGTGATCATGCCCACGTGCTGTTCGCACTATTGATATTACAAACAGGAGGCGCAAGATGTAAACACCCACATCACCATCAACAAACAGCAAAACAAAGCAGCAACATGTTCATCTCAGATACTTTTAGTTTTTGGAAGAAAACACTGACAGGATTAAGCATTGTATTTACCCGATTGCCACGGAGGAGATCTTTTATACAGTGCAAATAATGTGTCTTATTGGCAATAGATCATGTGTTGTTGTGACATAAACTTGAACGCATTTAGTAGTTGGACTTTTCCAAAACTATAATTCCTGACTAAAATGTGTGAAATTAATCAAGTGCAATATGTTGAAATATGATATATGGCAGTTTCATTACATCTGTATGGTGCCAGGATGTTTTTAGGCTACAAAATAAAAGTAAAATAAATAAAATAAAACCAAAAATGCAAACAAAATGCCAGGACAAGAAGAATAAATTAATACTAAGATCAAAACTAAAAGAGAGAAACACAAAATCCAAAAAAGGAGCAAGACAAGAACATGCAGGACTTGACAGGGACTAGACAAGGCTAAGGCACAAGACTAACCAAACAAGGGGAAGGAAGACATATTCAGCCACAGAGACAGACCGTGAGGGTGAAAATGACCACAAACAAGGAAAAACAAGAGGAACTATAAATAGGGAGGAACGCACACGAGGAACAGGTGAAAGCAATTAGGCTAACAAGGACTCAGTGACAGCTAACAAGAGGGTGTGGTTAAGAGGAAACAAGGAGGGAGGAGGGGCTAGAAAAGCACATGGCTGACATAAACAACAAAGCCATGTGGTGATAAGACCAGAAACAAGACAACAAACAGAGTGTCAGGGCAGAACCCTGACAGCACATAGGCAATATTAGTGATTGTTAATGAAACAATAGAGCTGCTCCTGGCCTATCAACATGCTCAATGATTTATTCACTTATTTATTTTAGTTACCAGATACCTACACTCTTAAAAAAAAAAAAAAAAAAAATTGTCTAAATGGTTCCATAAAGAACCTTCAACATCTGAAGAACCTTTCCGTTTCACAAAAGATTATTTGTGGCAAACGAAGGTTCTTCAGATTATTAAAATAGTAAGAAAGAGGTGGTTATTTAAAGAACCTTTGACTGAATGGTTCTTTTCTGGAATCAAAAATGGTTCTATGGCATCACTGTGAAGAACCTTTTAAAGCACCTTTATTTTAAAGAATGTATATGAATAAATATATATATTTTTGGAAAGAAATGATATAAATAATTATTTTTATTTAGCAAGAATATTTGATCAAAATTGATGATAAAGACATGTATAATGTTACAATGTGTAGCATATGGACCAATCAGACTATGGTTCATTAGATTTACCCAAATCAGTTGCTCATTGAATTAACAAATAAGCACAGACTACCTCACCCCCATCTACAACACTGGGTGCCACAAAGTCTTATGGGCCTTGTTACTATGGCAACTAGGACACCTCTGCCTGACCAGATAAACTTTACGATCCAAAAGTATGTATAGAGATTCTTCCCCCATTCAAATTGTCTCTAAAGCAGACACATACTACCACTGGAAGTGACTTATTAGACAAACCTTTCTGTGAATGAACACACAAATCATCCGATCACTGTGTGTATTATGACTGTTCCTGCATTTAGTCTTTTGTATTGTATAACTGTTTTACGCATGTGTTATGATAGATCACTAGTCTAGTATAACCACATACATGCCATGTTTGGTCTCTTTGGATTGGTATTTTAATTATCTAAAAGATGGAGTATGTTATTTGTTGATACCTGTGCAACATATTAGTGTTCTAAGAATCCTTAGTGGTATTTGCACCAGCACCCAATCAAATTACATATGCAAAATACCACAGACTAAGACAAAGAGTTGTAAAGTCCAAGACACCATTGGCTCTCTGAACTTCTAGAGGTGTGACAACCCTAAGGAGATAAAAGTCTTGCACCAGCTATATTTTCTCTCTTCACTTCTCAATGTTCTTGCTGCTTTTGCTTTTTGGTGCTTTTACTCTCTTCACACGCATCTCATCAGCCTCCCATCTTCTGGTTGCCAAGTCCCGGAGCCGGCGCTGAGGCACCAGGCAGGACTTGCGCATGATCCGTCTGTGGTTCTTTTAGAACCTAAGAGGATGATGAGCTAAGAACTCTTCATTCCCTCATTCCCCAAGGATCATTCGATTTCGGCTGGGTCTCTCTCTCTCTCTCTCTCAGCCCCTTTGGTCTTCTTTACTTCACTAGAAAGTGAAGTATTCCAATCGCCATCAATTCAGGATATCTTTGAAGAACATCACTCTTTAAACCCCGAAGAATGTGATCGCAAATCCAAAACCTTGAAATCATCAAGACCTTCATACTAGACTGCATCCGGACCATCGTCCACAACCAAGGAAACGCAAGTATCGTACGTTTAACTACATAGAGGTTTAGTATAAGCTGTAGACCCGTTGAAAAACGGCACTGATGGTTTGACTAAAGGTTAACTCCTTACATAGCTTCATTCTCCTTGTTTCACTAATGACTGTATGTTTTTTTGTTTAGATTAGTTATGTGTTAGTCCTTAGTTAATAAAATTCACACAAATGCACAAATTACATAAGTTTCTGATTCTGCCTTCCAAATGAATGTCCCTTTACGCTTTCCGATTCAAGCTACATGCTCTAATGCAGGGGTGTCAAACTCGGTTCCTGGAGGGCCGCAGGCCCTGCAGAGTTTTGTTCCAACCCTGCTCCAACACACATACTATGCAGTTTTCAATTAAGTCTGAAGGACTTGATTAGTTGGATCAGGTGTGTTTAATTAGGGTTGCATCTAAACTCTGCTGGGCTCCGGCCCTCTAGGAATTGAGTTTGACACCCCTCCTCCAATGCATTAGTGTATAAAACGAACAATGTGTTTGCTGGATGAGCGGGTCAATTCATTGTAATGTAAATTCAGCTTTATCAAGCGAATTCTACTGAATTATCCAAATATTATAATTAATTATAATGAGTTATGATTGATTATTAAATATTTCCCCTTGAGCTATATAAATTCCTTACAAATGTTGGATCTTACATTTCTGTAGCAATTCCCTCTCAGTCACACACCTGACTGAAAGGCTCATTATGGAGCTCATTATGCAGCTCTTTGTCCTCTAAGGTGTGAATCACAGCATTATTCATGATCATTCACCCCTCCTTGAATATTCTTTTACAAAGCAAAAAGTGACAAAGAAAATTTACATCAATATATAGTTTTCTGTGAATGATCGAGTAATTTTCACAGAATTTTGAAGCAAAAACTCTAAGCTACAAGATCCAGTCCTTAAAAGTCTTTTGAACAAATGTTCTGTATGCATTTTATTGCCTTGTTTCAGTGACTTCAAAAATTTAGTTTTTCACTAACTACGCATAAACGTTGCTTTCTCAAAAACACAATCATGTACATACATGCTGCTCACATATTATTGCAGCCCAGTTTGTGCTGAATACAGTGTTATCTCAGAATTTAGCCAGTAATATGTTTTTTAAGATACTGAAAAAGGCACAAATATCAGGGCATGTCAAAAGTTCTAAAGGGCCCCAAAACACCCTCAGACACCAGAGGGTTAATGAAACTATGTAAATAATGAAAATATGTAAATATTCTAATATTTTAAGATACTGTATTTTTGACTTTCATGTGGCTGTACGCTCTAATCATCAAAATTAAAAAAAAAAAAAAAAAAAAGTTTTACATTACATGTAGGGAATCTAGAATATATGAACACTTAATTTTAAAAAAAAAAAAGGGACAAAAAAAATGCATTTACTTTTTCACAATATTCAATTTTTTTGAGCTGCACCTTTATACACTCCTTGTATAGGCATGGGCCTCCAATTGCCATGGCAGTCTAATCACAGAGTATGTGTGTCCTTTGTCACAGTTTTATTAGCTCACAGTATCAAAAGTCAAAAATGCAAAATTGCAGTAGCTTCTCGAAAAAGGAAGCAAGCCTACTATGAAGGTATTTTTGGTGCAAAACAACTGAGCGCCTAAGTAGAATGCTAAAGCATAGAATGTATTGTTTTCAGAGGTTTTATAGCTCTGTTGTTAATGGGTTACTGCTAAATTTAGCTTTGAGAAACTCTGTATAACATTCAGTTTAATAATGAGAGTTTAATAAACAAATATTGACGATTGTTTACACTATTATTATATATTACCTTCTGAGGATTTAAAACAATACAGTCATGCTGGTGATCTTTTTAAATGTCATAATCAAGGGTGTAACTTGTGTTTGTGGGAGAGAAAAAAAAAGTACAAGTTTGTCAGTGAATTCAAATTTACTGATACACATGTGTGGCTATTCTCTACAACTACAAATTCCACTGTCACATGCGCTCAGATGTTTTGCACCAAAAATACCTTCATAGGTCTACTGCCTTGTGCATATACCCACATTTGCGGTCTTGGCCACTTGAGAGCGCTGGGGGCTCGACAGGAAGTAAAAGTGCAAGACTGTCCCAGGTCTTAAACAAAGTGCAGTGGCTTTGATGCACACTAAATGCACACTATCTTGAATACCAGAACGGTATTCAAGGCTTAGTGTATCCCATCTTGCATCATGTTCTGGAAATAAATCGTGAGACTTTTTACCAAGAAAATATGGAAACCTTTCCACTGCAGTTGAAATATTATATAACACTTAGATATTCCATCTATTTTTGTAGAAACACAAAGTGTTGCATGTTTTATTGGTGCAAAGATGAGTAGTGGTGATATTTTTGAGATATATTTGGTGATTATTTTGTACCACATTTGCAACTGCTTTTTTGACTTAATTAGACGAATTGAGCCATCTGTTATACGGACTACTCAGCAGACATGCAGAAGTTAATTTTAAAGTATTGAAAATAAAGCTCTGGGGGGGGGGGGATAATTTTTACAACCCCCGGTCTACATCCTCCCTTGAACACTTGGGCCAAAAACAGGAAATATGTCATATAAGTAGTCAAGTGGTCAAGTGCAAAGACCGCAAGTGTGGGTATTTGGAAAAGGCATATGTCTATTTTAATCTAACAGAGATAACACCTCTAGCTGCACATGCGAGGCATACTCATTAGCAGACAGCTTTCTTGTCACACCTTTAAACCACCAAACACCACCTCTATGCAGCCTGATGTAACAAAATCTAATCAGTTTAACCTAGGTGTTCTGTTTGCAACTCTTGTTGCAAATGCATCACCTAAGCAAACCACTCTGCAAAGCGAACAAGACATATATGTTGCAGTCTCATCTATCGTTCACCACGAGCGAGCTATTCTCACCTCCTGCCGTATGAATGTCAAAACTATATCTAAAACTTTCCATACGTTAAAGAAGTTTGAATTCTTAATGTTTCTAAATCATTTGCTAAATAATTTAATTCAAAATAAAAATCATTCAAAGCAATCCATTTCTTAAGCAATCTCATTATTATTTTATTCATATCTCCTTCTTGTTTTCTAATCAGTCGGATCATTCCCCTTAGTTTAAAGAGGATTTTCTGATGCTCTTGGTTCTCAGACTGGCTGGTCCGGTGTCTTTCTGCGACTATTGTTTTTAACAATATATATAGTTTGTTTTTGTTCATAGAAATACTAAAATCCTCAGAAGAAGCATTCAGATTGTTGTACTGAACTCGTCTCTTACTGAAAAGCTTTTCATGTGGTGATTCAGTGATGATGTAGCTGAAGTCAGTAGTTTAGAGTGAGGTTTGTGCTTACTAGGTTTAGGTTAGGTTTGCGCAATCCTGAATCTGATTTTAACAGCTCAAAAGAACACTTGATCAGGCCAAACACAATACATATCAGAAAACTCATGGGGATCAAGTATGCAAAAACAAACTAAAATAGTCTAGATGGGAGATAAAGATCTTACTAATAGTGTGGAATAGAGTGGAATATAAACTGAAGAACACAGAAGTTCACACTTTTTTTTTTGTGACCGTGTGACATTTATTGTGACAGTGCTCAAGATTTTTCTAGAACTCAACTAGAACTAGAACAGGAACAGACACAGATTTTACAACAGAAACACCCACAACCATAATGAGATTAATGTTATTAATGTTTTGAATAGCTGTGATTCAAATTATAAGTAATTTTATTTTTATTTATATTTATTTTTTATTTCCATGTATATTATACTTGTATTTCTAATTTGTATTCCATGTAGTAAATGGCCTAGTGGTGTCTGTAGTGTTTTCTGACTAAAAGAGTGGGCTAAATGAACCATGTTAATTAAAACAGAATCAAAAGACACAGATGTAGGGAAAAAAAAGTGTGTGTGTGTGTGTGTGTGTGTGTGTGTGTGTGTATATATATATATATGTATGTATATATATGTGTGTGTGTGTGTGTGTGTGTGTGTGTGTGTATATATATATTACATAATGAAATGCACGTCAATGGAAAGTATTGCTTTTGATGGTCACTAGGATATTTAATTTAATCAGTCATGCAGCAAACTTGACAAAGCAGCATTCATTTAATCTTGATGGCTTCAATGGATAATTGCTTCTATTCCTCTGTTGTAAGTCACTTTGGATAAAGGTCTTTACTGAATGCATCAGTGAAAAAGTAAACAAAATCTAACCAACCAGTAATACAAGGAGGTAATACAGGAGAGTACTTTCTATCATCAAACAGAAAATACACAACACAATCACCCCATAACCTGATGAACGCAGACAACTACAGAACAGGGAGTATACCGTAAATACACATGATTAATGAGCTAAATTAATGACATGCAAGTGAAGTACATCATTGACTGAGGAAACGAACTAAGCCATAATAAATCATAATAATAACACAATCAAACAGGACACAATCCTGACACACACACACACACACACACACACAAATTAATATCAGATTATTATTAAATATTACAATCATGTATTAAATGATGTCAACAGGATTATGTTAGGGTCAGGTTTAATCATTATCACAATACTAGTAATAATATTAAAAACCTGGCGGCCCTTAAACAGAATCACAGTTTAATCAGAAGTTTGATCAATGTCTCATGGCAAGTCCTGAATACAACACCTCATCCTCCTCTTGAACTCTCTGAAAGAAAATAAACACATATACATCACACGTTTATCAGTTCAGTTCAGTTCAATTTTATTTATGTAGCACATTTAAAAACAACCATGTTTGACCAAACGGACAAACGGTTTGATCGGATGACCTCAGTGCTTTAACAGGAGTATAGGCATGTGAAACTCAGACAAATAAGCAGGTGCCAACCCAATTAAAATCTTATAAGCAAACAATAAAACCTTGAAATCAATCCTGTTGCGGACAGGAAGCCAGTGAAGTGAAGCTAAGACTAGAGTAATGTGCTCATTATTTTTTTTATTAACGGTAAACGTTTAAGAGACGACTGATCCAAACCAAGATATAAGGAGTTACAGTAGTCTAGTCTAGATGTTATAAAAGCATGAATTACACTTTCAAACTCCTTATGCGGCAAGTAGGGCTTGACTTTAACAGTCTCAGTTGAAAAAAAAAGGCTTTTACAACAGAACTAACCTGTTTTTCAAATTTAAAAGCACTGTCAAAGATCACACCAAGATTCTCGGTAAAAGGACGAACACAATCCTAAATGACCAAGAGCATCCACACAAGCACTTAAATCCCCAGGACAACCAAACACAACAATCTCAATCTTATTCTCATTAAGACAGAAAAAGTTCTTATCCAGCCATATTTTTAGATCTCTCAGGCAGTTTACCAATGACAGAATTGATGCTTTGTCATTTGTCTTGACAGGCAAATAAATTTGAACATGATCTGCATAGCAATGGAAAGAGATATTGTGTTTTCTAAAAATATACCCCAAGGGCAACAAATACAAAGTGAACAACATAGGGCCCAATATTGACCCTTGGGGGACACCACAAGAAAGAGAGGCAGCAGATGAGAAAAAAACTTATATCTGTCAAATACAACTGGAACCATTTGCGAATGCTGACACATTGTTCAAGTCTAAATAGAAGAATAGAGTGGTTAACCGTATCAGAGGCCACAGTTAAATCCAAAAAGACTAAAACAGCAGAGTTACCAGAGTCCACAGCTAAAAGAAGATCATTAGAAACTCTTAAAAGAGCAGTTTCTGTACGATGTTGGGATTTAAAGCCAGACTGAAATTTTTAAAAAATACAAAATTTGTCTGAAAATGACTGAAGTTGATTAAAAACAACTCTCTCCAAAACTTTTGACAAAAAGGGGAGTTTAGATATAGGTCTAAAATTAGACAAAATTTAAGAATTCAAATGTTTCTTGTTTTTTTTTTTTTGGCCTGTTTAAAAACAGCTGGTACACACCCTGAGCTGATAGATGTATTGAAAACCAAAGATACAATGCTTGGCCCAACAGTATCAAAAACATATTTTACTCAGCGTGCGGGAATACTATCAAGGGCGCAGTTTGCAGGACATAGCTGTTTAACTATGTCAGAAAGATAAGAAAATGTAACTGGCTCAAATTGCTGAAAGGCAAAAAGAGAAATCAGAGGGGCCACTGATCACCATGATAGGTGGAAAACTAAGAACAGCAATTTTGTCCACAAAGTGTTTCAAAAAGTTTTCACATAATGTTACAGATGGAACAATGCCATCTGAATCACGAGTATTAACAAGAGAGTTAAAAACACTAAAAAGGACCTGAGGCCGCTGGCTATTACTGATCTATATGATCTGATGGCTATATGATCTGAAATACATGCTTCACATATTTCACTAATAGTAATACACATACACTTTCTCATGGGTCGGACTAATGACAGACTGCGTGAGATTAAACAAGTCAATTAAATTGAAAAAGTCTTTAGGCAGAGGTTTGGATTCACAACACACATGTATTTTAAAATCCCCTATAATTAAAAAGCGATCATATTTCAATGCAATCCCCACCACAAAGTCTGCAAAGTCCTGAATAATGCTGAAATAATGCAGAGACAAAAATACTGTAATGATCTCACCGGTTTTTGTGCTTTTCTTTTGTAGAATGTTGGATCAGCGTAAGTGATCTCCTCTGAACCAGTCTGAACTGTCTCGACAATAATGACATGTTCAATGACATCAAAACCAATTAAATGTTTGAGAATTATTGTGGTGTTTTCTCTGGAATAGGTAGCACTTGCCTTCTTTGTCTGTTTTTCTGTGTTTCCTGCAGATGCAGAAGATCCCAAATGCTACAATCAACAAAGATCCAGCAGCAGCAGCAGAGATCAGCTCTATCAGAGAGAATGACTCTGGAAGATGTGAAGGAGACAGTCATTAGTGTGACTGAATGCGCATATAAACAAATTATTATGACAGACATACCTGCACATGGCTGACAGAGTTCAGTGCTGTTGAGAAGATTAGTCTGGTTTCTGATGGGATTGTTGAGCACACAGCTGTAGGTGTTTTTATCCTGATATTCCACCTCCAGAGGTAGAGAAAGACTGATGCTGAGATCAGACGCATTGATGCTGGACAATAAACTGTTTCCTTTGTACCAGGAGAGAGTCACAGCACTCACTTTCACAGCTGAACACAATAATGAACAACTCTGCTCTGATGATGAGTATGATGAAGAACATTGTGAAAAGTCTCTGCTGATGGCAGGAAAGGGCAGACGAGCTAAGAAGAGATATTAGAGAACAAATATCTACTTGAGTCATAAAATTCAAAATTTTAAAGTCTGATTGGTCCTTTACATGCAATCTTCTAGCAATCACATCAATTAGTACACGTCCAAAGCTGACTGGCACTGCAGATAAATAACTATTATACGCATATTGTATACTGTTTAGCAAGTATTTGTCTGAAATTCCAGTATTGTCAGTGCATGCAAAGTTAGAGTTTTCAGAAAGTTAATAATTTCATACGGTTTGTGACTTTTGGACTAGCCTGTCCGTGCAGCACATACAATAAAATAAAATATAATTAAATTAAATCACACATCAAACAAGTCAAGTAATGCTCTTCTCACCATAGACAGTAAGACTGAATGTGCTGATATTGATGTTGTTCCTGTTGTGTATTCGATAAAGTCCAGTGTGTTGAGTTGTGGTGTTCTTGATGGTCAGAGATCCAGTCTGATCCAGCTCAAGTCTGCCTCGGAATATCCCATCAGCACTATCATTATAATATATACTTTCATATTTCTCTCTGTCGATTTGAGCTAAGAGAATCTGTCCAAATCTCCATTTCAGGTCACCTTTCTGTTTTTTAGTAATATTAAGGTTTAGAATGACAGAATTTCCCTCCATCACTGACACCGACTTCAATTCATCAACACCAAACACACCTGGTCAAAAAACAGAAATAGTTACACAGCAGAAGACTTCAAATTGTAGTTGTTTTGAAAAAATCTCAGCTTTTTACTGTGTACTGATTTAAATGTAAGCTTTCATAGTTCAGCAATTTGCAAAAAATAAATCTTGTACAGGAAGTGAAAAATAGAAAGTTCAGAACCGAAATGAAGCATATTAATTTGACAAAATCTGAAAATATTATAAAGAAAATGGATGATGGAAAAAATAAAGAATACAGTGACGTATGAGAACAAATTATAGTATAAACAGAACTGAAGTTTAATAATACATTAATGAAACTTACCACACATGCTCCACAAGCAGAAAAAAATAACCATGTCAAACCTTTTCTTCAGCATTTCACTGATTAGTTCCAAACATAACATTCCTTAATTTCTAAAAAAAAAGAAAGAAAAAAGGCCACATGTAAAACTAACAAAACAGAATTAGAGTGAATGTTTCTTAAAGTGACAGAGGAGCTGAAGAGAAGAGAGAGAGTTGCAGGTCTGCTAGCGGTTTAGTGAAGCTCTACTCTCAGTGTAGATAAACTCCTCTAGTAGGTGTCTCACTTAAGTGACCATATATGCCTTCTTAAATCAAGCCTGCTTGATCATTGACCAAAGAAGAATGTCAAAATTATTCAGGAAAATAAGATTTCTTATCAAAGCAATAAAATGGTGTGTTGCAAAAATGAGTACACCCTCCTGAAAGTTACAATATATATATATATATATATATATATATATATATATATATATATGTATGTATTTTAAGGCAATTTTGGATCAACAGTTAATTATATTGAAGCAAAACTTTTAAAAACAAGTGTAGGAATTATCACTCAAAGGGAAATATTAATAATTAATCATAACTCATTATAATTAATTATATTTGGATAATTAAATAGAATTAGCTTGATAAAGCAGAATTCACATTACAATCAACTGACCTGTTCATCCAGCGAACATTCAGGGTAAATTCATATGTATTCAAAGAAAACTATTTTTCTTGGCCACAGAAAAAATAATTTTCTCATATACTAATGCATTAGAGCATGTAGCTTGAATCGGAAACCGTAAAGTGACATTAATTTTGCAAGGCAGAATCAGAAACTCATGTAATTTGTGCACAAGAATTTATTAACTAAGGACTCAACACATATCTAATCTACACAAACAAACATACAGTCATTCATTCAGGGGGAAGGGCAAATGAGAAGGCATTAGAGGAAACAAAGAAAATGAAGCTATGAAAAGAGTCAGTTAACCTGTGAAAACCATCTGTGCCATTTTTCAGTGGGTCTATAGCTTATACTAAACCTCTGTTTGTTTAGTTAAATGTACGATACTTGCATTGCCTTGGTTGTGGACGCGTGTCCGGCTGCAATCCCGTATGAAGTTATTGATGGTTTCAAGGTTTGGATTTGTGATCACTTCCTTCTAGTTTGAAGAGTGTCCTCCGAGATGTCCTGACTCTGTGGTGATTGGGAGTTTCCTCCCAGTGACGTGAAGAAGAACAAAAGGGCTGAGAGAGAGAGAGACCCAGCCGAAATCTGATGATTCTTGGAGAATGGAAAGAACAAGGCCGCATGGCCTGGCACAGACTTAGAAGTTCCAGAAGAGTTTAGCTCATCATCTTCTTCTTCTCATCATCTTCTAGGTTCTGAAAATAACCTCCGACGGATCATGCTCAAGTCCTGAAGAACACAGAGAAGTGTGGCTAGTGTGAATCTTTATCTTATAGGGTGGTCCCACCTCTAGAAGTTCAGAGAGCCAGTGGTGTCCTGTATCTTTTGGAGGGAAGGTTAATGGTCTTTGTCTGGATCCAAAGTATTTTGCATAGGTGATTCGATTGGGTGTTGATGCAAATACTACTAAGGATTCTTAGAACACTAATATGTTGCACATCTAACAACAAATAACAAAAAACATCTTTTAGGTAAACAAACTAGGAGTTGAAAGAGACCAAACATGGCATATACTGTGTGTGACTACACCATATAGCATCCCTATCATAACACAAGCATAAAATGGTTACAAAATAAGAAATACAAAGTACATGGACAGTTGTAACATACACACACTGATATATGGGAACATGTGTGTCAGTTCACAGGAAGAATTAACAAATAAAAAGTCACTTTCAGTGGAAGAATGTTTTGCTTTAAGGACAGTCACGATAGGGGAGCCTACATTCTTTTGGGTCATAAAAGTGACGTTATCAGTGGTTGCTAGAAGCGTCCTGGTTGCCATGGTAACCAGGCCTATCTTGAGACTTTGTGTCACCCACTGTTGGGTTGGGTGAGGGGAAGTCTGCTTCTTTGTTAATTCAATAAACTACTGATTTGGTTAAATCTAATGAACCATTGTCTGATTGGTCCATACCCTACACAAGTAACTTCCTGACTATTAAAAGTGTTATATAGCTGTCACAGAGAGCATCTCCACAGTTCCCTCCTCAGACCACCAGAGGGCTCCATCACCAGAGTTTTGATATTCTCCCTGCACTACATTTCCCATAAGCCCCTTACCTGGTAATGATCACCTCTGACACTCTGACCCTCATTTACCCAGCTATATATAGTATCTTCTGACACAGACTCCTTGCGAAGTCTTGTTTTGCCCCGGTGAACATTTCTTGTTCTCGTTCATTCTTGATTCTATTGGACTGTCTCTGTTATTACCCCGCCTGCCCCTCGTTTACGAACTCTTCTGCCTGCTTCTTGAACTCTTTCTTTGGTTTTTGGACTTTTGATTTTGTCGCTTCCCGCCCTGACTTCACGCCTGCCTATGACTACGATTCTGTCTGCTTTGCTCTTTTTCCTTGCCTGTGTTTTGACCCCAGCCTGTACAACCACGAGTTTAATAAAGCTGCAAATGGATCCCAGTCATAGTGATGATTCATTACAGAAGACTTTGCCACCAAACGATCCAGCAGTGATTTACCAGCTCTCATCGGAACTGTCTGCTCAGGCTTCGAAGCTCGACTCTCACCTACATCAACTGCAGAGGCTCAGAAACCATGCTGTCAACTTCCAGCAGGCTTGTTCCAACCATTGCCCATATCTTACCATCCCTGGTCGCACATTGCAGTAGTCACCAACCATACTTATAGTTATATAAAAAAGCCTGTCGGTTCATTCCCATTCCTAAGCTTCCCACAGCACTTGAGACAGCTGAAAAGCTATGCAAACTAGTCTTCAGGTTTCACAAGATTTCTCTGCTCATATTGCAGTCAGAACCAATAGGACTTGAGTTGCTACCTCATGTGTGCAGAATATGCTCAAAACTCTCTCCATTAACCCTCCACTGGACTCACCCCTTTCCAATGCATCGTGGGCTACCATCCACCGCTATTTCCCTGGTCAGGGGAACTGTCTGATGTTCCTGCAGTCAATGACTGGATTCAGAGAAGTGAAGAGACCTGGCTCATCATCACCTTCAGCATGCAGGCTGATCACCACCGCCACTTAACCCTGCAGTACGAAGTACCTTTGCATTCGTCTACCGTGTTGCAAACTCAGTCCCAGGGGAAGACCTCGAGGTCTTTTAGACTTAGACTTCTGGGAATCCATAGATTTTTAGATTTAGACTTCTGGGAATCCATACTCTTGAGTTAAGATTCCAAGTCAATAATTTCCGATCCAAAAGCATTCAAAATGTTCTGGTGTTGCTAGAGGAGGAGTACATTGAGAAGTGTCTGGTTCCCACAGTGATGTTCAGTGGTAGTAAAACTCTTCTATAGGGATGTATGAGGGCTGAAGGTGTGAGGGAGTTGTGCTTTATCAATCCTGTCATGAATTCACACACCATTGTGTGATGTGATAAAAAAAACTGAAACTGAAGATCCCAGCCAACACATCAATGTGAAAACCAGTACCAGAAACCAGTAGTTCATGCTTTTAAGCAAAGTTTATTTGGAATAATTTAAACATGACAAAATATAACTTGTACATTTACAACTTTGTCTAAAAAAAAAGTTCATTTTAAGGTCCTGAAAAATTATTTCTTGTAAAAACTTCATAACTTGTATTCTGCGTGCTTTAAGCAAAGTTTATTTGGAATAATTTAAACATGACAATTATAACTTGAACTTTTTAGATACTTGTTTTATAAAGTTTTAAATGTACATTTTAAGCTCCTGAAAAACTTTATTTCTTGTAAAACTTCATAACTTGTGTTCTGCATGCTTTAAAGGGATAGTTCACTTTGAAATTAAATTTTGATATGTTTTAGCTTACCCCAAGGGCATCCAAGATGTAGGTGTCTTTGTTTCCGCAGTAGTTTCAATTTTGATATTTTTAGGTCCAACCGTTCTTGTCTGTCAGTCATATAATGCATGCCTATGGTCACCTCACAAAAGAAAACGCACAGATTCAAATTAAACAGTCCAAATTAAACAATTCCCCATCGTAAGTACACATTGATGACCTAAGACACGAAACGAGCTGTTTGTGTGAGAAAACGAACAGTATTTATGTTGTTTTTTACCTTTTGTAAATAACCACATCCAAGTTGAAGTGCGCGCGCTTCCTAGTGTGTGAGTGTGCCGGCGCTACTCCCGAAAGTGATCTCTCGCACGTGAACGTCACTCATTGTTTACACAGAACAGAGATTGTAGGTAAGACAGCTAACAGAAATGGTACTCGTTTGCACTTATCCGGGATGTTTAAACAAGAAATGGTTAAAAAAGGTATGTTTAGGGATGTTTAAAAAAGAAAAGAATTACTTGTGCTCGCGCAATGGATCACGTCCGGCGCTTTCCGGGAGTAGCACTGGCGCGTCAGTAAGCCAGAACGCGCATCCCCTTCAACTTGGACGTGATTGTTTACAAGAGGTAAAAACTATATAAATACTGTTCATTTTCTCACACAAACCACTCATTTTGTGTCTTAAGTCATTAATGTGTACTTACGGTGGGGAATTATTTAATTTGGACTGTTTAATTTGAATCTGTGTGTTTTCTTTTGTGAGGTGACCATAGGCATGCATTATATGACTGACAGACAAGAACGGTTGGACCTAAAAATATCAAAATTGAAACTAGTGCGGAAACAAAGACACCTACATCTTGGATGCCCTTGGGGTAAGCTAAAACATATCAAAATTTTATTTCAAAGTGAACTATCCCTTTAAGCAATGTTTAGTTGGAATTATTTAAACAGGACCATTACAACTTGTATATTTACAACAAACATTACTAACTTAAAAAAACAAAACTGAAAGTGAAGCTCCTGACAAACATTATTTGGCATAACTTTTATGGTTTGTATATGCATATCTGAAAACTTTAACATATATTAAACAAACCAAAAGTGCAGCTCCTCACTCCTCTGTCCCCGCTTTCCCAATGACCCTTTAGACAACAATTAATCAACCACTGAGTCACTTTTTCTGTTAAAACAGATGATTCTTGTGTTAAGATTGTATTTCCATTTAATAATCAAGAATATCTTAAAGTGCCCCTGTTATGACATTTTTAAGGTTGCTAATATTGTTTTATGAGTCTTGTTTTATTGATTTATGTATTGTGACATCTTTCAGAGAGAAACAGCTTACAGAATGTGAAAAATTATAGGGCAGGACCTTTTTTTATATAGTTATATAGTTGTTGTCGTTATATAGTGAATGTACAAATTTAAGGGTGGGGCTGGGGGCTGGGTAGGTAGCTTGGTGAATGGGACCTCAAGAGCAGAAAATGCACCTCATGTCTCTGATTTGTGTGTTTTGAGTTTTATATGATGAATGGTTAGGCCATAGATAGAGTAGATGGCATTTTACTTTTTTTTTCTTGGATGAAAATGAGGCCTACATTCTTTCCATAACTCACAACCGTTTATTTATATTTATAAAACTGTTATACATTTTAATGCATTTATAGTTAATAAAGTTTGTTATGTAAGGAATATAAATTTGGTGTTTGCAAACAATGATGAAGATTTTGTGGGCGGAGCTTATCTGACAGTTATCAAGTAGAAGTCTATGAAAGCCATGGAATAAAATAGGGCTGCTCGATTACGGCAAAAAACATAATCAGGGTTATTTTGGTCAGTATTGTAATCAGGACTATTTAACACGATTATGAGTGGGTCCAGAACTTTATTTGATTGATTAGAGCCCTGCATTTCAGTACCTTTTTTACGCCTCAAGGACCGGGCTTAGTCACGCAATAGTTCAGATGCGGGCCGGGCATCGCTGTTTTAGTCTTCTCCTTATTTTTATATTTTCCATTAATTAGACATCCATCAATTATGGTGCTAAAAAAAAATTGGCATTTTAATAGTCAGACTTCACTTTCGCTTTCTCTTTCGGGAGCGGCTCGGAAGGCGTTTTGTGCCTCAGCCAGCCGCAATGCCTTCAGTGCAGCTTCGCATTCAATAGGCTGAAACTTGCCACAAAGCACCAGCAAACTTAAATAATGAATGTGTCGGAGGGAAATAGTAAGGAGATTTTTCAAATTATTTATGAATAACCTAGTGTATTCTGAATCAGTGTCGCAAAGATCCTGACTCAAAATCTCCTATTTGACCGCCTTTAGAGAGAAATAAATCTTTCCGGCTACATTATTAAAACGTTTTTGTTTTTGATTTGGTTTATTTCGTTAAGCAATAATTTAAAGCTTTCTATATATGTATTTATCACGTCTATTATGGGAAATTTTTAATTGTTTCCACTGGAAAAAAATGCAAGCAATGGCGCTGGCGCCTCCACTATACCTGCAATATGGCTTTAGCTTCCACTCTCCGCATAAACGGATTTATATCTATAGATTTTATTTTAGTCAAGTCGTGATGATTTCAGAAGGCAAATTGTTTAAACAGAATATGAAGAGTCTTCCGTTGGCGGCTGTTTGTACTTAAAAAAAAACAACAAAAAAAAAAACTTATATTTAACAAACAAAAAAAATCCTCACAACAACTTTTCAAATTAACTTGATTAAAAAAAAAACGAAACAAAATGCCTAATCACATTTTCCATTACATACAAAACTGAATTGTTTAAATAGCTGTCCGTGTTCTGTTCTGTCTCTGAATGCATACACAGAACAGCGCAAATTCTCTTTTCGTCCCATTTTATGCAAGTCACCTTACATGATTTTACTGATTTGAATGTGAAATTAGGCTTTTATTGAGGAGCAAAACCGCATAAAAGGGGGCGGAATCGGTAGCAATAATGGTTCATCTCGATTATGGTATTTTCAGAATCGTTAAAATCCGAAATCGGAATTTAATTTTGATTAGGCTAATTGCACAGCCCTAAAAGAATAAATAAAAAAAAAAAAGTACATTTGAGTTTGTATTTCAATATTTTTAATTTATTTTCGCAGTTCCGAGATTATCTCACAATTTTGATAAGAAAAATCAACGTGCAATTTTCTTTTATTTCTCCTCGGCTTAAATCATTAAAACATCGAGTTTATATCCCACAGTTCTGCCTTTTTTCCCCTCAGAAATGACAAACTTTATAGGCCTATTGTTCAGTTAAATTGAGATATAAAGTCCGAAATACGACGAAAACTTGATTTGCGAGGGAAAAAAAAAATCAGAATTGTGAGATAAAATAGGTAGGCCTAAGTGTAAAATTTTATAGGATATAATAGTTCATGCTGCAGGGCTAATAAAATACGTGAAAAATAAAATATGTGAAAATTATGTAGACCTGTTGTTTACATCAAATTTATGTTTTAAAAGCAATCAGCAAATTCATCCATTAATCTGTCCGTTTAAGCATCTGCGTTCAGCTTCAAACGGCGTCTTTGATGACAGTATTCTATATAATATATAATATATATATGTATGTATATATAGATATAGATAGATAGATAGCATTCCGATTCTGGCCAGCTTTTACTGGCAAGACTTAACAACAATAAAAAATACTGAATGTCACATTTGTAATAATGCATGAGTCATTTACATTTCCGTAGACTGTCCCTGGACTCGGTTGCACTCGACAATATTTTCCCAGTCCGAAAGGCTCGAGTGACAAGTCCGAGTCCATTAAAAATTGTACTCGAGACCGGACTCGAGTCCGAGTACAAGTCCGAGTACCCCAACTCTAGCCATCACAGCTGTGATTTGTCAGATGGCAAGGTCCTTTGTGATTGGTCTACCACGTACCAAGTTGGTATCAATTATACCTTACCAATATGAGCCAGAGTCTGATAATGAAACAGCTGAAGTGGTTCAACTTCTTCCAATTCGTGGGAACGCTTTCAGGTTCCGGCCAAATGCCGAGCTCTGACCTCTCTCCCAGGGAGAGAGGTCAGATACCCAAATACAACTATGTATTTTGAACAATCACTATAAATTACGATCATCAATTATTAATCATACTTACAAGAAGAGGTTCAGAGAAGCAAGCAGGTCCAAATAAATTGGGCACAGATCCATCCTTTAAAAGCGAGCGTTGAATCCAGCATTGAGCTCCTCTAGATTAGAAAAGCAGTCGTCAGTAAAATGATGTGCACACAACACAAGGGGCACTTAAAACTTGCACATCTTGCTGTCCACTGTGACCGCGCAGAATGGTTTTCCTATCCTGTCACGGATTAGCCACTTTGACACTGACTTTTCTGCCTCTTAAATGCTAATTTGGTTTGTAAGAGAATTTTCTTCAAGCTTCCTGTAAAACACAAAGAGCATTAAAGCTGCAAGCAGCAATAAATGGGCCCTCGCACCCAGGCTCATCGCCGATGGGTGGCTTTAGAAAAACAGCAAATGCTGGGGAGTATTCTTTTAATATAGAAAATATAGGAGGAATGTCCAAATCATTTATATGCGCCAAACTTCCACCTAGGTGGTGGTGCTATGCCTATAACTGAATATTGGCACATAGATGTGTTCAGGCCAGCACTTTTTTAAGCATATGAAGTTGAACATGTTATGTTTGAGTTAGTGCAAAGCATGACATATCCAGCTGCCAACAGGTGGCGCTATGATTATATCTGAATACTGGCCTTTAGGTGTCTTCAGGCCAGGAATCTTGCATGTTTAAGTTAGTGTAAAACAAGTAATTTCCTGTTGCCCGCAGGTGGTGCTATGATTGTAACAGAGTATTGGCCTTTAGATGTGTTCAGGACACTTCAGGACTCTTATCGAACAAGTGAAGTTTGGGGCATATTGGATATTGTTTGCATGAATTACAACAACTTCCTGTTTCATGGCTGTAACAACATGCTTAGTAAATGTTGCTATCATGTTTGAGCCTGTTTCTAGCATGTTTAGCATGAAATAATACATTTTGCTGTGCTTTTAATAGTCCATCACACTGCTCAACATGTCACTTCCTGTTGCCAGCAGGTGGCACAATGATTGTAAAAAATGTTTGTTCTTTAGTTGCGTTTAAGTCAGGACTTTTATCGAACAAGTGAAGTTTGGGGCAGATCGGACATTGCATGTTTAAGTTAGTGTAAAAAAGCCATTCCCTGTTGTCAGCAGGTGGCGCTATGATTGTAACAGAGTATTAGCCAGCAGGTGGCACTCTATTACTGAATATGGGCATGTAAATATCTTCAGGTCAGGACTCTTATCAGTGCATGTTTAAGTTAGTGTAAAACAAGCAGGTGGCGCTATGATTGTAATAAAGTATTGGCCTTTAGATGTATTCAAGTCAGGACTCAATGTTTGGGGGACATAGGACATTGTTTGCATGAATTACAACTTCCTGTTTCATGGCTTTAAAAACATGCTTCAGCACTTAGTAAATGCTGCTATCGTGTTTGAGCCTGTTTCTAGCATGTTTAGCACAAAAAGTCATATTTTGCTGTGCTTTTAATAGTTCATCACAGTCTTTAAGATGTCACTTCCTGTTGCCAGCAGTTGGCTGGTTTGTTTTTCACTGCTATTTATTTAGTTGATACTTTTCACAGTTCACAGAGAGAGGCATTTGTACATATCTTCCCTCCCAATCTAACAATGGCACATGAAACAGCAGTCTGGGTCCTCTGTGCCATCATAAAATTCTCTGAGACAGCCATGTTTCCCATTTCCGTAATAACCGAAGCAGTATTTGAATAAAATTGTACACTTTTTACACCCAGTTCACAACACCTGTAGCCAAACACACACACACACACACACACACACACACACATACAAAAAGCAGAACTCTAAGATTGTAAGCCATTATACAGCTTTAAAAATACATTAAGCAAGATTACATTAAAAAAAAAAAAAAAAGCGAGAGGTACTTACTGTAAAGCCATGCATAGTGTGCCTTCTGTCTGGATTGTGCTTTGTTTACAATTGCACTAAAGCAACTGCAAGTAAGAGAAAGATTCATGTAGGCAGCATCTCCATCCTGTAGCACTCAGACCTGTAATAAAAAGTAGTAAAGGAGAGGTGTTTAAATTATAAAAAAACTAAAAACTAGAACAAAGGCTACACCTTTGGTCATTGAAGCTGTAATGTTTTTTTTAGGTTTGTGTAATATTGAAGAAAAATGTAATAACTCATTAAATGCAATATTCAATATGTGATGTGATAATGCTTAAAGTGGGTTATATAATTAGCATACAAGTATACATTTTTACATCATCTATTTTGAGTCATTTACGCTTTGTAGGCTGTATAAGGTGGATTCCCTTTAAATTATTTATGCCATGTTATTTGTGTTGTGCATCTGACTCGGTGTGCAAGGTTTCTGGGTGTGACAAATTGTTTGAAGGTGAATTAAAAAAAATGCATATGACATTTTCAGAATCAGCGTGTAAAGAGCTTGACTCTTCACTCTTTAAAAATTAAAAATGGAAAAAAAGTTACAAAAGGTTATTCTCTTTGTGCTTTTGTTCATTACCCCAAATATTGCAAACTGTAGCAATTATGCACATTGCAATTGCATACATTTGTGATATTTCAATAATTTTGCAAAAATTTTAGTGCTAGTTCATAAAATGTAGAGAAATAAAAGACGGACAATAAACCTCAAGGTGAAATCCTCCAAAAGAAGCAAACACCACCATCTCCTAATACAAGGCATGTATGAGAAAAAAAAAAGAAAAAGAAAAAAAAGTTAGTTCACTTTTTATTAATATGGCAAATCTACATTAGAGTTTACTTACCTCTGTAAAATCAAAGTCCCCTGTTGTCGCAAAGCTCAGGGAATACTGAAATTGTAAACATTACAAATACATTTGTTCTATACTGGATAAAAATCTAGTAAGAAAACATCAGCTCTATAAACTTACCATCAGTACAAAGATGCCACAGCTGTTGCTGAAATGTTGTCGTGGAAGGCCCTGTTGATGTTGCCATGAGTCAAACTACCTTGAAAAACAAATGATTTGCAATGCTTTTACATTTATTTATCCAAATGATTATTGGTACCATAATATCGCTGACACGGTATTCGTGCCAAGGCCCAGGAGAAATGTTTCTGTGATGACAAAGACAAAACAAATACCATTACTTAAAAATATAAAAAATATAAAAAAAAATACTGCACTGAACCAAATAACCTGACCAAACCAAAAACCTGAAATGTAGGACAGAAACAGAACATTTCTTGGTTAGGAACAACCACAATCTTTTTAAAAATGTGGTAAAAAATGTGGCAAAACTCAGAAAAGGTGCCAGGATTTCAAATATAAAAAAAGTGACTAATACATACAGGCAGGTGTAAAAGTTGTTCTTCAAGCGTCCTATTTGGCCATGTAGCAATCTGATATGAATTGGCACACAAAACGTTCACATTCTGTATGGAAAAAAATAACATACTTTAAGCTGAGGCAACATTTACCATTTTTAAAAACAAGAAGCTGTATTCTTAATACTGTAAAGACATCTATAGTAAATATATGTCAGGAGGAGCTTAAAGTTTTAGTTCACCCAAAAATAAATATTACCCCATAAGTTACTCACTTTTAAGGCATCTTAGGTGTATATGACATTCTTCTTTTAGTCAAACATAAACTGAGTTCGGACAGAACCAACACTATATACAGCAATATAATGCAGCTGAATGGTAAACGGACGCTAGATATTACACTTTATAAAGTTAAAGGACATTGGTTTCTGTCAGAGGGCCTTTATTAACCCCCCAGAGCAGCGGTGAGTATCTTTATGATAGATGGACGCACTTTTTTGAGGTTCAAAAGCTCATCTTCTATTCACTCCCACTGAATATGTTGAAAGAGACAGATATAACTCAGACTGTGCTCTACTGAAAGAACATTGTCATATACACCTAGGATGCCTTGAGGGTGAGTAACTTTTTGGGTAATTTTCATTTTTGGGTGAAGTAACTCTTTAAGCTGCTCCTTAAGATGAAATATTTACATTTATTATTGTCACCAATACTATTGAGATCATTTTTTTTTTCTTCTTTTGTGTTCAATAAAAGAAAAAGTAAATAAAAATCTTGGAAAAACCTGCAGGTAAAAAAGTGCAGTTTCTATTTCTGGTGCAATTATCCCTTTAAGCAGCTTAAGTAATCTGAGCACAAACTACAGACTCTCTCACCTGTGATTTTGCTATGGTCTCTAGCACTTTAAGGCAACAGTTCAGAACCTGTGTAAAAAACAAAACAGAAACTCAATATAAACAACACTTATTCATCACTGATCAATTCTATATTCAAATGTAATGTGTCTTAGCTGTGTACCGTTCCCTCTATGTCTTTTTCCAGGCCTAGAGAGCACAAGTCTGATCGTGTTAGTGTTACATTGTATACAGTTGTCAGTTGCTCATCTGGACACTTTCTGACATCCAAAGCATTGTTAATTGCCGTGTATGTTTTGGTCGTCCTCTTAGTTCTTCTTTTCCCCTACTTTTTTTCCCACAGTTTGTAAATAGGTCATACACACTGTTTATTGGCTTGCACTAATAAACTAATAAGCTGGCTTACCATTCCTACCATCTCTGTCCCAGCATTAATAATTTTAATAAGTGTTGCGTACCAACCTCTAGACCTTCTTAAAGGTTCGTAACAGTTAAGCTAGTTAACTTATTAGTTACGTTCAGTTATATCAGCTGTATTTTGCTAAATAAAATTTCTAAATTAACTTACCAACTGCTGTTGCCCCTGATTTGCAGAATGGGTTACTGTTAAAGAGCAGTAGGATTGTGATTCCTGTGTCGCTCCAGCCTGAGATGCTCAAAAAAGTACACGAGGGACATCTTGGCATAACCAAATGTAGGGAAAGAGCTAAACAGTCCATTTGGTGGCCGGGTCTCAGTAAAGAGCTAATGAAAATGATTGACACTTGTGACACATGTGCTCGGGAGAGAGTCAATCTAAAAGAAACTCTGATACCTTCTGAATTTCCATCCAGACCACGGTCTACAGCAGCTGCAGATCTATTTCAAATAGACAGTAAGCACCATCTGGTCATTGTTGATTATTTTTCGAGGTATTTCGAGGTTGCTAAAATGTCATCCACAACATCACAAGCTGTCATTGAACATTTCAAGTCCATTTTTGCATGTCATGGTATACCAGAGGTGGTGCGCTCTGACAACGGACCACAGTTTGGTTCTGAGTGTTTCAGAGTGTTTGCACAGGACTGGGGTTTCAGCCATGTGACATCCAGTCCTCATTTTCCTCAGAGCAATGGAGAGGCAGAGCGTGCTGTGAGAACATTCAAAAATCTTCTTAAAGGGTACATAACATACACAGTTTCACCTAATCTCATGTTAATCTTGAGCACCTATGAAGTACTACTGAATCCTTAATTTTTCAAAAAAGTCTTTAGTTTTATCATATTCATAAAAGAAAAATACAGCTTTCCGATTCTGTCCGGAAAAAGCCGAACTCCTGGAGGCTGGTCGTAGGCGGAGCTATAGAGTCAAACGGGAGCGCGCGCAGGTTTGCTTATGTGATCGTGGTGTGATATTGCTCTATAAAAAAAATAAAAGTAAAACAATTTTAAATTAAGTACGAGTGACAATCAGATCCAGCCATATGTATTAGATCCAGAATCGGACCCAGAGTCTGAAATGGATCAACCGCAGGAAATACCAGTACAGCAGGACATGTCTGCATGGTAAGTACTGTAACGTTACTGATTTAATTAGCAGCTACTGATAAATTTATAAGTTGCCTTTAATAATGTTGTCGTATTTTTTTCTGTATTTGCCAATCAAATGCAAAACAAAGATCTCGATAATATGGGTGTTCCCTGTTGTTTATATATCAACGTATATACACTTATGTGCTGATTTCCAACAAAAGACAGAAATCTGATGCGGTTGTACTTACATGACTGGGATCTTTTATCACTGGGACCGCTCCATGTTTTAACTGTAAACGATGTGCAAATCCAGCGTCGACTTGGGCCTTGTTACTAAAACATTCATCACTGAAATGATGGGAACACATAACCTCATTTCCTATAAGGTTACTCCATGGTTGTCCTGGAAAAAAACCGCACCCACTGTTCGCTTACAGCTGGGTTCTTTGGGAAGCTGAACATTGCAAACTTTCCCTCACATCCAAAAACGCACTTTCGAGACATTCTCGAGTAAATCCTTTGCAGGCTGCGGACGATTTCTCGATGAAGCACGCTGATGTGCGCGGTCTCGCTCTCCTATAGTTGACGTGATCGCGTGGGCGCGCCTTTCCGGGAGGAGTTCCGCAGACGGTTACGTAACAGTTTTTTACCATCGAAGAAAAAAACAGCCGAAACTTGTACCAACCCGGAAGTAAGATTTTCAAAACAGAAATTCTCCGTTATTCATCCAAATTATTTTTTTCAAACCTTGGCCATGTTTAGCATGAGAACCCAACTCTTTAATACTGTTAACAACTCTGAATACATTAAACACCATTGTACCCCCCCTTTAAAAAGTCAGGGGATCCTTACCTCGCTCTTATGGCCTATCGAGCAGCTCCTTTGGCTAATGGATACAGCCCTTTAAAACTTCTCATGGGAAGGAAGATTAGGACACCAGTTCCTGTGGTACCTTCTCAGCTTAAACCAAAGTGGGCGGATTTTGGGAAGCTGAAAAAGAACAAGCTGGTATATAGATACAAACAACAACAACATTACAATCACAGACACAAAACACACAACATGGTACAGTTACAACCTGGAAATCATGTATGGATGAAAGACACACTGGAAAAGGGTACTGTCATCGCTACTGCTGGTACACCTAGGACACACCGCAAGGAACTCTAAGGAGAAACAGGTTTCACCTTTCACCAACTTCAGAACCTCCTGTGACTTCACCGGACTTGTCGGAGTCATCTACGAACGGGAGCGTGTCTCCTGAGTCAATGATCTTAACAGTTCAACCGGAAGGTCATAAGGTCTCTCAGCAGATTCCACAATCTGATAAGCGATGTCTCTGCAGAGTGAGAGCACCTCCTGGGTATCTAAAGGACCTTGTGTGCAGTTAGAGATACCCTGTTGGAATGCTGAGTGGTCACTGGGGCAGAATAATCCCCACACTCAGTTGAAGGTTTTGGGCAGTCTACCCCATCCTTCTAGTTAGAAAAAATAACGAACGTATATAATTTGTTTTCATAATGTTGTGGGAAAAGGAAAAGAAACAATGTTGCTGTTTAAACCGTTACAGAAGTTATTGTGTGAATATTTAACTATGCCCTTATGTTGCCATAACAGTTATTCTAGTATCCTTCAAAGAAGTGAAGGACTAATTTAGAAAGGGGGTGTAGTATTAGGTTATATACAGCTGTGCCTTAGTCTATTTTGTGCGAGAACCTATAGATATGTAGGGAAGAGATAATAAAATGTTGAATATACTGAAGAATGGCTGACTTGTGTCTTCATGCTAGAGGTTCTGTTGTACTCGATAAACAAGAGAACATAAATTATTAGAAAATACGGGATTAGTTTCCATTGTTATGCTGATGATACTCAACAATATATCTCAACAAGACCAGATGAAACTTCTAAATTATCAAATTATAATAATATTATAAACGATTGGAATGATCAATAATTTTCTCTAATTAAATTTGGATGAGACAGAGATATTACTTACTGGACCAAAAACAGTACAAAGAATCTCTTGGATTACAATTTGTGTACCCCTGGACATGGTCTGCAGAAGGAATGTGGTCTTGACAGATGCTTCCAACTAAGGTTGGGGTGCGCTGTGCGACGGCAAACCTGCTTTCGGCCATAGGCTCCCAAAAGGTTGATATCATGACAAAGAAAAACAACTGTAGCAACCCATTATAGTATCTATGGTGACAAATCATCCAGTTAAATATGTGAGAATGGGAGTATGTCAGCGAGTATAATGTTGGTCAGAGGATGTTGACACATCTGGCTGGTAAAAAAAGCCACACTCCACTCCTCACCATAGGGCACCTCAGGCATGGCCATTCAGTGTGGAAGAGAGCGCCATTATAAGTGCGACTCTCTTTGACTTTGATTTTGTAACGGGGAGTCAGTTGAGTAGAGATCCAAATGCAACATTAGTAATAAAAGTTTGTGGTACAACAGGCAGGGTCGAAAATCAACAGACAGGAACAACGTTGGCAGGGCTAAAGAATGGTCAATGTCCAAGCAAGAGGTCATGGCAGGCTGCTAGCAAACGGGTAATCCTATAAACAGGCGAGGGGTCAAAATGCAGGTGGGTAACAATAACAGGAGATAAAACAGAGTCAATAACAAAAAAAAAAAAAAAAAAACACGGGAATAAACGCTCAGAATTGTAGTCATGGCAATACAAGACTTTGCGAAGAACTGTGTGGAATGATGGTCTGTTTATAGTCAGAGTGTAATGAGGGGAAATGGCTGAACCTCTGCAGGTGATCAGCTATGAAAGGGGTTATGGGAAGTGGAGTTTGTGAGTGAGTTTTGAGTATAGGTGATGGCTCCCTCTGGTGGTGATAGGAGGGAACCACAGAGGCACGATTCGTGACAGATTTAATTTGCCATCACCAAGCGCTAATGGAAAGCCAGAGCACAAAAATTAACTTTCAAAAAAAAAAAAAAAAACCCCAGAGCACATTCAAAAATGTTCAGTTCAATTCATGTTTATTTGTAAATCATTTCACAATATATAAAATGTCAAAGCAGGTTTTGCAGAAAATGCATGATTCTGTCTTACAATCAAGGGAAATCTGTTATCCGTTATTGGTGACTGTCAAATAAATAAATATTAAATATTGAAGGGGACATATCATTATTTATGTAAACTTATTCTTCACAGTGTATTGAATATGTAGTGTGACACATTGTAACTACAGGTCCTTTTCAAAAAATTAGCATATTGTGATAAAGTTCATTATTTTCTGTAATGTACTGATAAACATTAGACTTTCATATATTTTAGATTCATTACACACAACTGAAGTAGTTCAAGCCTTTTTTTTTGTTTTAATATTGATGATTTTGGCATACAGCTCATGAAAACCCAAAATTCCTATCTCAAAAAATTAGCATATCATAAAAAGGTTCTCTAAATGAGCTATTAACCTAATCATCTGAATCAACTAATTAACTCTAAACACCTGCAAAAGATTCCTGAGGCTTTTAAAACCTCCCAGTCTGGTTCATTACTCAAAACCGCAATCATGGGTAAGACTGCCGACCTGACTGCTGTCCAGAAGGCCATCATTGACACCCTCAAGCAAGAGGGTAAGACACAGAAAGAAATTTCTGAACGAATAGGCTGTTCCCAGGGTGCTGTATCAAGGCACCTCAGTGGGAAGTCTGTGGGAAGGAAAAAGTGTGGCAGAAAACGCTGCACAACGAGAGGGGGACCTGCGGAAGCAGTGGACTGAGTCTGGAGTAGAAACATCCAGAGCCACCGTGTACAGGCGTGTGCAGGAAATGGGCTACAGGTGCCGCATTCCCCAGGTCAAGCCACTTTTGAACCAGAAACAGCGGCAGAAGCGCCTGACCTGGGCTACAGAGAAGCAGCACTGGACTGTTGCTCAGTGGTCCAAAGTACTTTTTTCGGATGAAAGCAAATTTTGCATGTCATTCGGAAATCAAGGTGCCAGAGTCTGGAGGAAGACTGGGGAGAGGGAAATGCCAAAATGCCTGAAGTCCAGTGTCAAGTACCCACAGTCAGTGATGGTCTGGGGTGCCATGTCAGCTGCTGGTGTTGGTCCACTGTGTTTTATCAAGGGCAGGGTCAATGCAGCTAGCTATCAGGAGATTTTGGAGCACTTCATGCTTCCATCTGCTGAAAAGCTTTATGGAGATGAAGATTTCATTTTTCAGCACGACCTGGCACCTGCTCACAGTGCCAAAACCACTGGTAAATGGTTTACTGACCATGGTATTACTGTGCTCAATTGGCCTGCCAACTCTCCTGACCTGAACCCCATAGAGAATCTGTGGGATATTGTGAAGAGATAGTTGAGAGACGCAAGACCCAACACTCTGGATGAGCTTAAGGCCGCTATCGAAGCATCCTGGGCCTCCATAACACCTCAGCAGTGCCACAGGCTGATTGCCTCCATGCCACGCCGCATTGAAGCAGTCATTTCTGCAAAAGGATTCCCGACCAAGTATTGAGTGCATAACTGAACATAATTATTTGAAGGTTGACTTTTTTTGTATTAAAAACACTTTTCTTTTATTGGTCGGATGAAATATGCTAATTTTTTGAGATAGGAATTTTGGGTTTTCATGAGCTGTATGCCAAAATCATCAATATTAAAACAAAAAAAGGCTTGAACTACTTCGCGTTGTGTGTAATGAATCTAAAATATATGAAAGTCTAATGTTTTTCAGTACATTACAGAAAATAATGAACTTTATCACAATATGCTAATTTTTTGAGAAGGACCTGTATGAATAATTCTATAATATATCTACAACATTACAATTACGATATCAAGGGAAATTTTTGTCATACTCATGCAGATGTTAGAAGTGTTATGACTACAGCTTAAATTAAAGGCTTGTATTGTGGTGAGTTACTACAGTAGTGTTAACACATGTTAGTCCTTTCTCCAGTGTGGTGCAGTTTGTTTATTACAAGTTCCACATGAGGCTTTCCCTTTGTATAATCGTTCCGGTGGTTCTTCAGGGACAATGCCCAAAGAAAATTTTAACTGCACTGATGGCAGCTAAATAGTCTTTCTCTGCAATGAAAAGATGTCTCTGTTGTGGCTTTTTAGTGAAAATCTCACTGATCATATGTGAGATTTTCTCTAGCGTGAATCTTCTCATGTGTTTTCAGATTTCCATATTGACTGAATCTCTTGTCACACAGTGAACACTTGTAAGGTTTTTCTCCAGTGTGAACTCTCTGGTGCACTTTCAGTTCAGCATTACTAACAAAGGTCTTTCCACAATCAAAGCACATATGATCCTTCACACCACTGTCTTTTTTCTGGTGTAATTTAAAAATACTGAAATGGATCAGGATGATGCTGAAAGAAACTTTTTTCCGCACTGATCGCAGTCAAACAGTCTTTCTCCAGAGTGAGAACGCAGATGTGATTTAAGAGTTTAAGAGTGAATTTCTTCCCACACTGATCACAATTGTGCGACTTCTCTCCAGTGTGGATTTTCATGTGTATTTCAAGGTTTCCTTTTATTGAAAAACTCTTCCCGCACTTACCACATGAATACGGCTTCCCTCCAGTGTGGATTGTCATGTGACAACTGAGGAGTCGTTTGTGTGCAAAACTCTTCCTACATTGATCACACGAATATGGCCTCTCTCCAGTGTGGATTTTCATGTGACTCTTAAAGCCTTCTTTGTGTGTAAAACTTTTTCCACATTGATCACATGAATATGGCCTCTCTCCAGTGTGGATTTGCATGTGACAATTAAGGTGTCCTTTTCGTGCAAAACTTTTTCCACACTGATCACATGAATATGGCTTCTCTCCAGTGTGGATTTGCATGTGCCTTTCAAGGTATCTTTTGTGTGCAAAACTCTTCCCACAACAAAACTTCATGCATTTTGCGGAAGAGCATTCTCTCGGTTTATGTAGATGACATGAGTCACGCAGTGGTGATTCAGGATAAGACAAAACACGGTTTAAAAGATGGATTATAGACATTTTGTAAATTTTAAGAATTGAAAACTTTAATCTGATTTAGATGGAGTTTTAAATGGAAAAAACATGGCAGTGAGTAAAAATGTAACAGCAGACAAAATCAATACAATATTATCAGTAATTTGAATTTTGAAATAAAATGTATTTAGACGTTGCACTGCACTGCTTTTCTATACAACTATTAATGCCAGTAAATAAAACTGAGTATAATATTTTGAAGTTTTAACACACATTGGTATTTGTGGTCTATGAGGCCCACAGACACACTAGTGACAAGAAAACAGATGTGAACCTTTTGGAAATTCTTTGTGTTTTGTATATGATGAGTAATGCAAAAAACCATGTAGACAACACAAACAACTCATCTTTCATGTCCTTAGTGAACTTAACCCATTAGGCATTCACAGTGCTGTAGAAAAAGTATTATGTGAAAATTGTGACTATGTTGTCATATTTACTTGTATGATCCACAACTGTTTTAAGCGCTGTGGCAATGGTTCTTGTTTGTCTTGAGCCAGTAAACTTTTCACTTATGTTTCACAGCACTGTGAATGATTAATATGGGATGTGCAAGTCATTCTCTTTAAATGCTGTTGAGGTTAGAAACCTGTATACCAACTTTATTCAAGTCCTGGGCTTGTTTTTTTTACAGGGATAATGAACTGATATTAAATGGTAACGGTGCCCTCTCTGCCAACAACATTAGAAGTTGTTTAACCTTAACGGTCACTGTTCACTATATTACAATTAAATCCTAATATACTTATGACAAACTATATATCATTGGAAAGGTCTAAGACCTTAATTAATCTATTCCTGTTCCTACATAATTAGTAATAAAAAAGGTAAAATATCTATTTAGGGCAAGAGTGCACCAAGAGTCTCACAACAAGAGTTCTAACCTTTGTCACAAAAAGTCTTTATTCCAATACATTTTCTCTAGCACATGTTTTAGTAATCATCAAGTTATATACCATTTGAAAGCTCAAAATTCATCCAGTGAAACCCATTTTCAAATTTTGCATTACCATGGAAATGGTACTTCAAAAATGTAAGCAGTCTCCTCCCCCTTAGCGAGGGTGTCATATTACAGTGTATTACAGTCTTTCAGAATCAAAACTTTTATAATCTTGGCAAAATACATATTGTTGGAAAGGTTTGAGTCTAAAGACTTTGTAATAGACATAATGTAGAGAGAGAAATCTATAGATTTGTTACAGAAATGCATAAGAATTCAGTGGAGTTAACTATGCAGTTTTATTTCGTTTGAGTCAGTCTGATATAAACATTTTAATCAATGTTTTTATATATATATATATATATAATCTTAGTGTTCCTATCAGTGCTAACACTGATATGGTTTCCACCCCCATTACATTTAAACTTTACTATAATAGCATAGCATAGCAGTCACTAGAGTGGGAGCAAACTGAGATGACATTGATGGAGATTTTGAAGCCCCTTGTAGGTATTTTAGGAGTGAATCTGTTAAATTATTGACCAGAGACCAGATATAAGCGGCACTCCCAAACAGAAATACCTACCGTGACAAGTATGTATAACAACAAAAGCGAAAAAGAAATATGAGAAATATGAAATGCCTAAAATATTCTAACTAACAACAAAGGCAACAAGATAAAAGTTACATATTGAAATTTATTTGTAGGTGTTAGCCAGCCAGCTAGCTAGTTAGTCTTATTAGTCCCTTACCTTTCATTTCCATTTTGTACATACTTGGAAAATGACATACTGAAACTTAAGTGCTAAATTATAGTCCTAGTCATGGTCTTTTTCAGAAGACATGTAGACACTTTTTGGTGAGTTAAGATGTTCCCAAAATGCTATTACAAAATACGACATAAACATCAAGGGCAAATTCTTACCTATATATAATGCTCCTCTTCTTTGCGTCACTTCCTGTCTTGTGCCCCTCATTTATTTAGACAGGACAGTTTAAGTGCACATAAATAAAATTACACAACAAAATCCCAAGCATTTATTTAACACTCTGAGTGTGGACTCTTATAAACACTGAAGCAGTGTTGAAGTTAATGAGGTAATTAGGTGATTATCAAAGTGAAGATTGGTCATCAATGAAGACATCTGATGTTAACAAGAAGAATCACCAAAGGAAAAAATAAAAGTCAGTGTTTGCATTAGTTGAGCTCTTGACCAAAAGTCATCAAGTGGTGTTTTAATGTATTCATTGTTTGATTCGAATCATTGAGCTCACCTAGTGTCTAATTCCTGAGTGATATTTTCTTATATAAAAAAACAGCAAGCATAAAAGAAAGTGCAAAAACAATTCAGCTCGATGTCTTCATGCTGCAATGCATGATGGATGAGTTTTGATTGGCTACAACATGCTGTTTCATGGTCACCGTTGTTGTGATTCTTGATGCCTGTGTCTAAATTAAATGTCATGGCTTGTGCATATGGGTACAGTCATTTTAGACACTTCCAAAACTGTAGCTACAGATATGGAAATACACTTTTAAATACATGAATTATGCTTCCATCTTTGTTGCTTTAGTTTTGAAAGTGCCTTTTTGTGTTCTAAAGAAGAGGGTGTCTCAAATGGTGTATGTACAAATAATTTGCTCTGAGTATTTGGCTCAAGGTCTGCAATTTAAAGTCACACCAGAGGTGTTCAGCTGGGATTAGGACTTGGTTTTATGCAGACCAGTCAAGTTCATCCACACTGACTGAATCAAACAATTATCTATGAACCTTGCCTTATACACAGGGGCATTGTCATGTTAGAATAAAAAGGGGTAAAATTAGAAGGACACAGTTCCCTAGAATATCATTCTATGCTTAAACGTTACGATTAGTACTCATGGAAATTACTAAAGTAGTCAAACCTGTTCATTAGAAGGGGGTGTCCCAATACTTTTGGCAATATAGTGTAGCTTAGGTTTGCGTTTGGTGAGCGTACAAAATATTCAAAATCTCAATAGGCATTGATTAGGCCTATATTAAAAATGAAATTGCACCTCAGTAGTTGGACCTAGTACTGTAATTTGGTTGCTGTGTGATTATAAAGTAATAACAAGGAATGTTTAATCTCAAACCAGTACCTCTTGTGCCTTTTGTGGTTAAACACTGTGACTATACCGTATCTAAAAACTGTTTTAAATAAAGATAATGCTGTTTGTATTTGCTTTGATGTATTATTTATGTTTTATTCTTTGCAGTTTGTGAGACTCAGTCTGTTTCTACCATAGACATTTAGAATAAAGTGAGATCTCTGCTAATGGTCCTGTAAGGGTTGTTTCAGGAGTGCCATCAGTAACAGTCTTCATATTACATGTCAGTAGTTCCTGTTTTCACCTCATTCATAACACTGATGTCTTCAGATCACCTGTAAACTGCCACTTAAAGCTCATTTTAATCGTGTCAAAAGGTCTGTGCATTTATTTCTGAATTTATATTTGTTTTATTTTTTCTGATGCACAGCAATCCACCTTTAGTGCAGCTCCACCCACAAGAACTCACCAGTGAAGCTCCTCCAACAGCCACTCATCAATAAAAGCTGGTATATTCCCTTCAGCCTACAAGTGAAGAAGAAACAGTTCATGAACACTGAGAACACGAGTGACCCAGAACCCTGCAGAATGGAACACGAAGAACAAAAAGTTTGGTGTTTAACCACAATTCTTCATTAAGAAAACTTTGCTGGCTAACCAAAAACAAGCCTTAAAAAATAATGCTCTGGGAACCAAACATTGTTAGCTGGGTTGAAAACCAAACATGAACTAATGTAAACTAAGAAGAATCATCATTTAACAAGACACATCACTTGGAGTTTACATATTAAACTGTGCACCATTAAAAATTAATTTATTTAAACTTCTGAGTGTCAAATTTGGTCAAAACAAAACAGTATCCTCCTCTAGGGGGCGGTAAACTGCACAATCTTTGTCATGCTTTGCAAGCTTTTTCTCAGTTGTTTCATTTCAAAAACGTCTGTTGTGCTATAGTTCTGTGAAAAAGCTTACATCTAAATGTTCTTTAATGAACCATTAATAAGACCACACTCCTTAAATATGAGATTTATTTTTTATACATTTCACAAATGAAGCATTTAGGTGAAATAATTGTGTTTTTTGCTCTTTGTTTTGCACTTTGCAGATGGTCCCTATCCTGCAATATTACATTATAAGGTCTATCAGTGACAATACCTTAAGGTAGATTAAAACACATTGTGTGTTCTCTTCTACATTTTAAAACAAATAGAACACAGTATGTTTCTTGTCATTAAAGAACTACTGAACATTTCTGAGGCTGAATCTCTTCCAAATGTCAAACGTCAAACATCGAACCAACTTTATATCTGTATTCATTTCGAGTCTGTTTTCATCATTCACAGCTGTTTGAACAGCCCTTAAGTTAGTTTGGGCATATGAAGACATAAATTAGGTTAAATAACTATGATAACTATGAAAAATTACCAACTGATTACCAGCACACAACTATTGATCCATGACATTGCCGTGACGTCACAGTTACTTACTGGCAACGTATAGGCATCTTTCACTTTTCCGGTTGCCACAACGTAACTAGTTACATCACCATGACGAAACTTTGGTCACCAGATTACGTTGCAGTTATGTAACAGTTACATAAATTTGTTAGCTGTGCCGTTTTGCAAAAGTCTGTATACTTTAACCACCTCCGAGGAAAGTGGGGGTCCCAATGTACTGGCACTGCACTGTACTTAATTTGCTTTCATTTCATATCTCTTTTAGTGATTCACATTTAATGCAAGAGTTGCACAATAGCACTACTCATCAACAGGAACACGGCAGGATTTTCAAAAAGTCAGTGCTTTGCAACACAGACGGGTGAATTGATGAATAAACAAAGTTCTGATGTTGTTAACCTATCCTCGCCCTAAGTGGGTATACGGAAATCCTTGACATTTCCTAGTATACGGCACATACCTGCGTATCACGTATACTTCTATATAGTTGGCCTAGTGCCCGCTCACTTTGTCGCAAATTAGCTTAAGGGGGAAATATTAATAATTAATCATAACTCGTTATAATTAATTATAATATTTGGATAATTCAATACAATTTGCTTGATAAGGCAGAATTTACAATATAATCAGCTTACCCGTTCGTCGAGCGAACATTCAGGGTATTTTCATACGTACTCAAAGAAAGGATACCGTCTTCATTTCAATGGGCATAATGTCTTTTCCTAAAGGTAATAGCGAGGGTTGCCTGTCTGCATTCCTTTTGGGCCGTAACACTGTTGTTATCAGATGGTTGCCTTAGCAACTGAGCTCTTTTGGGAGCTAGTTGCTTTGGGGGGTTAAAACTAGAACTCCAACATATAGCTGGCTTGCTGGTTTTAAAGATGATTTGCTAAATGTAACAAATAACTGTGTGTCTGATTGGTCCAGACGCTACACTTTAGCCCAGGCCTGCCCAGAAATAGCTTTCCGGCTATACCGCTGTTTGCAGCTGTTTTTCAGGTTCATCCTGCTACAAGTGAAGACATTTCAGATCTGTTCAAACACGACAGTTCAGAGGAAGCAGGACGATCTACAAGTATTATTTGAGGTGAGTGTTTCGTCTTTCTTTCATTGTTTTGATGTGTCATTGATCAGTTCCTGCTTCTTTATTGCTGTGCTGAAGTCATTTTGATGGTTTTATGTAAAGCTCTTCATGTGGTCATCAAGTTTGTCTTAGTCAGGATGCAGGAAAGTTGGTTTTATGTTGGACATTCATTAGACATTTGATCTTTTCTTCAGCATCAATTTATGTAATGGCATAACAGTCATGGGTCATGCTGTATCTCGTTCAGATTGGATTTAAAAGTAAAATATCAAAATTAAGAATAATATTATTCTACAATGTAATTTTTTCACACATCAGAAGTAAAAAAAACAAAAAACACAACAATCTCTCTCAAAAGTGCACAATAAACTTATATGTGCATTTTCCATACATTTTTACACACACTGTAAAAAATTGTGCTGTTAAATAACAGGAATTTACTGGCAGCAGGGTTGCCAGTAAGGTACTGTTAATTTACAGCTCTTACTTTTTACATTATTTTATCGTAATTCTACCGTAGAAATTAACTGCTTCAAACTGTTTTTGTTTAAAAAGTAGCATTCCTATGATGTTCATACTGTGAACTTACTACATTTGCGTCCACTGAGAAGAAATATTTTTAGTATAAAACTACAAACAATAAATGCGTAACAATAAAATAACTAAATACATGACTTTGACACATGCGCTGAAGTATTTTTACACAGAGACCACCACTGTATCAGCAAATGCACAACTACTGTCTTTAAATAAAGCAGCAGAACGTCAGTGGTAGTGGCTCATCATTGACCGAAGCACAGGCTTTACTCTCCAGCACAGAGGTGCCCAACCCCATTCCTGGAGAGTTACCATCCTACAAAATTCAGAACTGCTTGAAAGAAATCTTTCTAAAATGTATAAGAAATACAAGATCTATCGCTGTTGGTTTACAAGGCAGTAAAAGAAAAAAAAACTCAGAAATTAGACTCTAAGTGAAATAATGATAAAACATAATCATCACCAACTGATGACTGCTGCTCTTGGCTTTTTTGGTTGTTTTAGATACAGCAGCCGAACAAAATCTAATATTAAAGATATAAGGGTCAAGATCTCAACTAATGCAAACACTGACCACTTGCTTAAACGGTTGCTTAAAAATGTTGATTTTCTCCTTTGGTGACTCTGCTTGTTATTATCAGGTGTCTATACTAATGTTTAATCATCAGCTATTAATTACCTAATTATCTCATTAACTTCAACACTGCATCAGTGTCTATATGTGTCCACACTCAGAGTGTTAAATTAACACATTGAAGATTTTGCTGTGTAATTAAATGATGATTGTGCATTAGAGATGAACACCTGCTGTCAACAATCAACATCACTGATGAAAAGAGAGACACAAGAACTACAACGGACTTCAATTTTCATATTTATGACATGGAATTCCTTTCATTTTTATATTTGGCTTGTTCATGTGCTGCTGCACATCCCTGTGTGTGTAATAAGCAGAGTGTATGCACATTGTGAACCTGCCTATAGCCGCTTATTACTAACAAAAAATAATAATGCGTCATTGTTTTCACTTGGTCAATTGCACAGTCCATTTAGGTTGCCTCAAAATAGCAAATGGCCCAACAATGCGCCTGAGCACACCTCACCAGCACAAATGCATTTGCTATTTAAACACTCAGGAAATCAACAGAAAATAAATGTATAATTGAATAGGCCTAAATCCTCATGCTTTTAAGTCAAATAGGCTAAATTCCCCGGTGTTAAATCAACAGCACTCGGTGTTCATATGGGAACCACCAGCAGGGTGTTAAAAGTAACATCGAAGCAGTGGCATGAATAAATTATGAGCTCAATTGTCTTTGTAATTTATTTTATTTTTACTATTTTCTTTAGTTTTTATGTGACTTTTTAGTAGCTTGTTTTGTGATGTTTGGAGTTGATCTGTTTTTCTGAATATGCTGTTTGTCACTGTTGTTGAGATTCATACTCTGGTTCTTGATGTCTGTGTGTGCCTAAACACCCTAGCTTTTCAGAAACGTTATTTTATATGTCACATCACAACAGCTTGTAAGAAATTCTTCTAAAACCAGTTTTAAAAAAATAATAATCTTTTATTGTGGATTCACAAAGCTGGTGTTAAGTATTTAAGATAACTATTTGACCTGAATCATTGAACTCATTTAGTGTGTAATATCCCAGTTATATCTCCAATAATGAAAATGTAACTTAGACGTTAGACTCTAAATTAATTCTGATCAAATAATGATCATGTTAAAACATATTCATCATCACCTGATAACTTGTGCTCTGGGCTTGTCTGGCTGTTACAACTGAAATACAGGAGCCAAACAAACTCTAACGTTAAAAATGTAAGGGTCAAGAGCCCAACTAATGCAAACACTGACCGCTATAATGTTGCTTACAAAAATTGTGATTTTCTCTTTTGGTGATTCTGCTTGCTATCATCAGGTGTCTTCAATAATGATCAATCATCACTTAATTAATCACTCAAATACCTAATTAACTCTAACACTGCTTCAGTGTTACTTTTAACACCCTGCTGGTGGTTCCCATATGAACACCGAGTGCTGTTGATTTAACACCGGGGAATTTACTGGCATCTGTACATGACCCACCGCAATCTCTGATGAAATCGGTAGAGTTTTCTCTGTTTTAGCGTCATTTTGAACTTACTGTTTGAATACATATTTACTGGATCCTTGGACTGAAAAGCTTACACGGGTTCACACGGGTTCGACATTTTTCTATATTTAAGAAATTTCTGATCTTAAAAATCTGCTCCTTTAAATTTTCAAGATATTGTTTTCGTTATAATGTACTGATTCAAATTAGTAATCAATAATAATTATTATTTTACCATTATGCTCGCCTAACTTGAGACAATGAAAAATAAATAACTTTCACTAAACAATGAAAAAAGTGTTTTCATTCATTCAATTTAAAAAATTTACACTGAAAAAAATAGGGTAAAGGTTCACATTTATATTTTATAACTTTACCCAATGAAAAATAAATAATTTACACTAAACTATAAGTTTTCATTCAATTAAAAAAAGGTTAATGGTTCACATCTATATTTTATTACTTGAGCCAAAGAAAAATAAATAACTTGCACTAAATAATATTTCTATGAAAACTATTTTAGAAAACCTGGCACAAAGTATATTTTTTTGTCGAAGAAAGTCAATTAAATTCCAGGATGTCAATTAAATTCTCAGCAGAGGAGGCTTAAACAACTCCACACACAGCATTACCAGCTTCACGCATTACTAACCAGTTTGACTTTATTTCTGTCATATGTCTAAAAAAGTTATTATTGAGAACAGAGGTTTAGATGTTGAATTATTTGTTTAAAGTTAACATTAATGTGGTCAGTGTTTGCTTTAGTTGGGCTCTACACCCTTTACATTTTAATGTTTTTTTGTTTTTGTTTTTTTGGCTGTTGTAACTGTGTTTACAAAATCCATTTGTTATGGCAAAAAGTCAAAATGAAAACATGATCAGGTGGTGTTGGCTGGTTATTAACAGTGACATAGTTTAGTGATGCATTGTTCTTGAATGATTCGTTTTATGTGATTTGGGAAGAAGTAGTCGTCTCTGGTAGTGATGATTTTCACGCAACTCTCTTTTAGATTATTTTCTTCTTGTCCTGCAGCTGTGAATCGGTGAAAGGCGATGGCATTTGTTAAAGATCTGCTCATGAACTCACTGAAGGAGCTGGTAAATGCTGAACTGAAGAAGTTTCAGTGGTTCTTAGTGAACGATCATGCATGTTTATCAAGGTCTGAAATGGAAAATGCAAATATATTCATCACAGTGGATAGGCTGGTGGCGTGTTTTGGACCAGAAAATGCTGTGAAGATCACAGTTGACATCCTGAAGAAGATGAACCAGAATGAACTGGCTGAACAGCTGGAGAACAAACACAAGCAAGGTAAAGTTTCACTATGTTTGTAACAGTTCAATAAAGATCCAATTATAATGAAGTAGTTTACTCCAAAGCTTCCCTACAACAATCAATTAACTGTGAATCGTTCAGTATGATTTAACAGAACTGATTTAGCAGATTCACTGAGAAGGATCTGGCTACAGACATGCCCTTGCACTCAGACTCAGACTTGTGCTCTCAGACACCTGTGCTTCCACAAGTGACATTACTTAGTCTTTTTTATTTCAGCTTATTTTATTTATTTATTCATTTATTTTTAATTAAATCTCTCAACATTTTACAACAGTAGCCAGGTAGTGAAGACAAGAAAAAAAAAATTATAAAGTCACTTGCACTCTCCGTTACCTGTGACGTCACTTGCAATCACACAAATCATGCGTGTTACCAATAGAGACGAGACGCTGGGTTGGTTAAACGGTTAAAACTAATTTAGTACTATAATGTACAGGGTCCAGCATGTCATCTGTAGGAGGAAAAGACAAGACCTGCAAATCTGTGGCCACAGACCAGCAGAATATAAGCTCTCGTTAAGCATTTTATTCCCGTAGAAAAACATAAACACTTATGGATTAATGTATTACAATAGTGCTATTAAAAGATAAAATTTTATAAATTATTTGTTAATTTAAGGCAAGCAGATGACCACAGAAAAAAAAGCCCAGTGTTAAATGAACTCTCCCGGGAGTTTATTTGAGTCCACACTCAAGAGTGTGAAGTGTTAAAATCAGAGTGTTAAATTAACACTGAAGCAGAGTTAAAGTTAATGAGATAATTAGTGATTCATTAAGTGATGATTGATCATTATTGAAGACACCTGATGATAACAAGCAGAATCACCAAAGGACAAAATCAACGTTTTTAAGCCACCATTATAGTGGTCAGTGTTTGCATTAGTTAGTCTCTTGACCCTTACTTTTATAACATTAAGTTTAGTTTGGCTGCTGTATTTCAAGTAAAACTGCCAGACAAGCCAGGAACACAAGTCTTCAGGTGGTGATGATTTAACAATCATTATTAGTATTAATAATCATTAGTATTATTAATTATCATGAACATTTAATATCAGCTTTGTGATTCAACAACAAAAGTTCAGTTGTTAAGGTTTGTAAATGATGCTGTCTGCAGCTTCAGAGTTCCTGCTGCCGGTGCAAATGCAACTAGGAAAACGGCCCAAGGGAGAAACTGGTTCTCTAGGAACTGAGTTCCTAGAACTACACAGTGCAAAAATCCTTTATGGTGACTCATAATAAACTCAGGAGAAGAATAATAGGGAGGACTGTGAGAGACCTCTAAATATTACAGTTAATTTATGGTCATATTGTTCATAAGCAGACATACTACAGATTTTCTTTCATGTATCTGTATATTTTGTCTCATATTCTTTACTTCTGTCCTTTATCGCTCTTCTCAAAGAGCCACAAGAAAACTCAGGAACAGAGACAGCAGACAAACACAATAGAATAAAAGGTGCAGTCTCATTAGTCAAATTGTATTCTGTTTCTGCTTTTCCTCTATGTTTTATTAACTTAATCATCTTTTAAAACAGCAGATTTGATTCTGAAAAAATTCTTGGAAACTCACAAATCCAACATGAAGGAGAAAGCAGAATGTATTTTTGAGTGCAATACAGAAAATGAAGTGCATCTCCAGGCTGTTTACACAGAGCTCTTCATAACAGAGGGAGATATGAAAGCTGTCAATCAGGAACATGAGATTCTGAAGATTGATGATGCTTTCAACAAGAACATGCAAACACAGGACAAACCAATCAAATGCAATGATCTATTTGCATTATTAAGGGGAAAAAATGAGGAAAAGATTGTGCTGACCAAGGGCATCGCTGGCATTGGAAAAACTGTCTCTGTGCACAAGTTCATCCTGGACTGGGCAGAAGGAGAAGCCAATCAGGATATACACTGTGTGTTCCTGCTTCCATTCAGAGATCTTAACTTAATGACAGATGAAGTTTTCAGTCTCCATGAGCTTCTGCTGGAATTTTATCCTGAACTGGAGGGCATGGAGAAAACAAAATTATACAAGGATCGCAATCTAGTGTTTATATTTGATGGACTTGATGAGAGTCGCCTGCCTCTGAATTTTAAAAGTATGCAACTGAACTCTGTTGAGAAAAGATCATCAGTAGATGTGCTGTTCACAAATCTGGTCAAAGGGAAGCTGCTTCCATCAGCTCTGGTCTGGGTGACCTCACGACCAGCAGCAGCCAATCAGATCCCTCCTCAGTATGTGGGTTTGTTCACTGAGGTGCGAGGATTCACTGACCAACAGAAGGAGCAGTACTTCAGAAAAAGAATCACAGATAAGACTCTGGCTGACAGGATTATCAAACACATTAAGATGAATCGTAGTCTCTATATCATGTGCCACATTCCTGTGTTCTGCTGGATCACAGCTACAGTACTTCAGGATATTCTCATCAATAACAGTGAAGAGAAAATCATCACAACACTCACTGAAATGTACATCCACTTCCTGCTGATACTGATGAACGCGAAGAGCCAGAAATATGATGAACAAGAAGAAAGAGAATGCTCGAAAAATTTAGACTCAAACAAAACAGTGATTTTAAAGTTAGCCAAGCTAGCGTTTGAACAGCTGAAACAGGAAAACATTGTATTCTATGAGAAAGATCTGAAAGCATGTGGTATTGATGCGAGTAAAGACACTGAGTTCACAGGAATGATTGCTGAGATCTTTAAGAAGGAAAAGGGACTTCATGAGAAGAAGGTCTTCTGCTTTGTGCATTTGGGTGTTCAAGAGTTCCTCGCTGCTGTGCATGTGTTCCTCTGTTACTTAAACAAGAACATGCAGGAGCTTCAGTTTTTCTTTGATGAGCCAGAAGAAAACATCACATTGCATGGGCTACTGCAGAAGGCTGTTGATAAAGCCATGAAGAGTAAGAGAAGACATCTGGACCTGTTCCTGCGGTTTCTGATGGGCGTTTCATTGGAATCCAGCCAAAACCTGCTCCAAGGTCTGATCACATACACTGAAGACACCACAGAGAGCATCAGACAAACAGCTGAACACATTAAACAAGTGCAAAACAAGGATATCTCAGATGCAGCTTTAGTCAACCTATTCTACTGCTTATTTGAGCTCAAAGATCATTCATTATATGAGGAAATCCAGAGATACCTCAGTTCAAATGACCATCCAGGAAGAAAACTCTCATCTTCGATGTGTTCAGTGCTGACCTACATACTGCTGAAGTCAGAGAAGGTGCTGGATGAGTTTGACCCAAAGAGATTCACGTCACAAGCAGGCTTTGACAGACTCGTTCCAGCTATGAGATGCTGCAGAAAAGCTTTGTAAGTAATTTCACTGACTGCTGTTTGATCAATTATTTTATTCTGCATAACTTAAAGGGTTAGTTCAACCAAAAATTAAAATGAGTCCATTATTTACTCACCCTTGCAGCATCTTAGGTGTATATGACTTCCTTATTTCAGACAAATGCAATCTGAATAAAAATGGCTCTGGCTCCTACAAGCTTTAGAATGGCAATAGGTGTGTGTTTCTCTCCAAAAAAAGGTCCACAATGAAAAAAAATATTTAGTCAGTTTAACTGTACATGTACATCATGTGGTAACATCTACAATAACTGGGTTTGTTGAAATGATTTAAAATCACAGATTACAACTGAGTTCAACCAACCTGAAAAAACAAGTTTTACTGAAGCATAACTGTGAGTAGACATAACCTGATTTCTCCAGCTAATTAAAATATAATCTTTTACCACACTGTAAAAAATGGTGAAATGCATGGCAACACAGAGTTACTGTTAATGGAAATAACTTGAATTATCATTTTGAACTATTCAAAGTTAACTAGTAGCAACTGCACAAATGCATAAATTAATGCAACTATCACTGCACCAGCAACTACATAATTACTGCCCTTAAATAAAGCAACATACAACATAAGATCAATATTTATTGCGCTTCTCTTCAGCGCAATGGTAACCCACAAAACACAACAGAAACTCTTAAAATCCCAAAAGAACATTAAACACTAACAGATCTCTCTAGATCTCAGCATCTTCACTTATTACAAACCAGTCTGGCTTCATTTCTTTCATACAATACTTTTAATTAAGAATGAACAGAGGTTTAGATGTTGATGTTTTACTGTCAATAATAAAGTTTGAAGTCACTGTTGTGGAGATAGGTTTTTGCATTTGTTGGGGTCTTGATCCTTGACTTTGGTTGTTGTAACTGTGAACTTAGTTGCAGATGAAAGTTTTAGAGAAAGTCTAGTGAGATGATGATTATATGTGAAGAATATCAGATTTGGATTGGTCTCATATAATCAATACCCAATCCTACAAATATGCCAGTATCAGAGCTAATATATGCATACATAACACATTTTTATGTATTTCATTATACAGTCTGTGCTGTTCACCGTGACCAGCGCCTCACTGCTGATCTAGCCTATGTGAAGGATGATGTTTGACATCAAAACTGCGAGAAGAACAAAGCTTATATATCTAGTGTACATAATACATAATATTTTAGCATCCAGATATGTCATAAATATGGAAACATTTGGATTTGTGCAGAATGAGATAGTTTTCAGGTTCACTTTTAAATTAATTCAGTTTGGTTTGACATTTAGATTTAGCCTAAATGCAACCTTAAATGTTGTGGAGAGAAGGGAACTAAAATGTTTTGAATGTGTTTGTAAATATTTTGCCTTTTTGCTATTTACCAGTATTTTAGCCTACATTATTTGTGAATGTAATGGTAATTTAATGTGTTAATTAGATTAATTAATTATGGTGAAAAATAACATTTAACACACTTGCCCCGCCACAGACCAGCTTGGGTCATCTGGTATTTCATACAGTTGATTGATGACAAATATGAGGCAGGGTAACAACTGACTGCATGAAAGAGCCTAGAGAACATAGTTAGAATGTCCCAAAAATCCATGAAATGGGGCAAAAATACCCATGTTTGAGTTTTTGTCTCGTATTTACATCATCAGAGGTGGGAAATCCAGGTTCCATGAGTAAAAGTCCTCCCCAGTATTTTGTTCCAATCACCTGGATTTTCTAATTAGCACAGTTTTTCAGCAGGAGGTCAGAGATGGCTGAGAGAAGTCATTTCTTTCGAGTCACAAGCAAATCTCGAGTCAAATCCCAAGTCCCCAAAAAGTTACAGTTAATGAGATAATTAAGTGATGACTGTGCATTAGTGATGAACACCTGCTGTTATTTAGATTTACAGAGGATCAGATGTTGATGGTTTATTAGTTAAAATGATGCCATCATCATGGAGATCAGTGTTCGATTTAGCTGGAAACTTGACCCTTGATTTTTGTGTTAGATCTCTCTCTGTGTAGTTATCCATGCGGTGTTCCAAAACAGGAAGGTCAGGACTATTCAGTGAACAGTAACTAGTTATAAGCAGAGAATGTAAGCTGATCTGCTGCTGCAAGCTTTCAATTCAGCACTACACAAAATATTGCCATATAACAATACTGCAAATGCTTAGAAGCAAATTTATTAAAAGGATCAAGAGATAAACTAAAGCAAACATGGATTATGGTGGCATCCTGTTTTTTCTTTTTTTTCCCCCCTTTTTTCTTGACCAATAAAACATCGACATCAAAACCTCTGTTATTTCTCAATAAGAGATTCTGCAGACATAAAGTCAATCTCACTAGCAGAGGTGGGTAATCCATGTGCCATGAGTAAAAGTCCTCCCCAGTATGTTGTTCCAATCACCTGGATTTGCTAATTAGTACAGTTTTTCAGCAGGAGGTCAGAGATGGGACCAAGTCATTCCTTTCGAGTCAAAAGCAAGTTTCGAGTCCCAAAAGGGTTAACATTAACAACATAATTAATTGACTAATTAAATGGTGATTGTGCATTAGTGATGAACACCTGCTGTTAACAATCAACATCACTGAAGAAAAGAGAAACACAAGAACTACAACTGACTTGAAAAAAATGAAAAAAAAAAACATTAAATCTCTCTAGATCTGATTAAACATCTCCAAAAACAGCATCACCAGCTTCATTACTAACCAGATTGACTTAATTTTTTGTCCGCAGAATCTCTTATTGAGAATTAACAGAGGTTTAGATGTTGATGTTTTATTGGTCAAGAAAATAAAATAACAGAAAGAAAGAAAGAAAGAAAGAAAATGACGCCACCATAATTGTGGTCAAGGTTTGCCTTAGTCTTTTTATTTACTCTTGACCCACTGAGTAAATTAAAATAATTTGCTTGTAAGCATTTACAATATTCTTTCGTGGTAATCTTTTGTGCAGATTAGTTTACAATATCTGCTTATAACTAATTTGGATGAGGATCATAATAAATATCTTTGATTTATTAACATTCAACTGTTGCAGAACTGCAAAAAAAAAAAAAAAAAACATTATTATACTAATGCTTCAATATTGAAAAGAAACTGCATCAACTCAGGTTTTTAGAAATGAAGACTTATCATATGATCCTCAACAGTGATGACAATAATTATTCATACTGCAGTGCATGATGGGAGTTTTTACAAGGTTGTTACCCAGCATGCACTGCAACATTAGGCATTTTGTTGTTTGTCACCATTGTTGAGATTCATATGCTGGTTCTTGATGTCTGTGTGTGATCAAGTAGTATAGACATTCTCACTTGAATATGCATTATTACAGGTTTTAAATTAATTTGCTGTAATTGTTAGAGGAACCCCTAGCTTTGTTTTTGACATAATCAGGTAAACTCATGATGATTATCTTACCATATAAAAACAACTAGTTTCTGTTCTGAACAAACTTAACCTCTCTGATTTTGCAACGACACGTGCATTGTTACAGAGACAGATCTAACACAGGGGTCAAGTTCCTAGCCAAAGCAAACACTGAACTCCATGATGGTGGTATTATTTTAACCACTAAAATATCAACATCTAATCCTCGAATTCTCAATAACAGCAGGTGTTCATCACTAATGCACAAGCATCATTTAATTAGTCACGTGATTATCTCATTAACTTTTCTAATCTCATTAACTCTTTAAGGAGTCAAGACTTGCTTGTGACTCGAAAAGATTGACTTGGTCCCATCTCTGACCTCCTGGCTGAAAAACTGTGCTAATTAGCAAATCTGGGTGATTGGAACAAAATACTGGGGAGGACTTTTACTCATGGCGCCTGGATTGCCCACCTCTGCACCTGTGGTGTTACCTACGTTATTGCTATTTACTGAACATCAGAAATTAATCAAAATAAACCTTTTCTTTTGGCAGATTTGATAGCTGTGGTCTTGATGAAACAATCTGTGAAACTGTATCTTCAGCTCTCCAATCATCAGACTCCCATCTGACAGAGCTGGACCTGAGTAATAATAACCTGCAGGATTCAGGAGTGAAGCTGCTTTCTGATGGACTGACAAGAAGCTGTAAACTGAAGATACTGAGGTAACATGCTACTATATTTTGTTTGAGAGCATGACAATGTATTCACTGAATATACTGAGGTTTGACTTTCACTGAATCACTGTATTACAATATCTGGATTAATTGCCATTTCATAAATACAGTTTATAGATTTTCCTGTTTATATTGTAAAATGAATGTATCAGTGTTTTTTCTCCAAGGACAAAAGGCAGGAAATGTGTACTAGCTTTATTTTCACTTCCTCTGGATTCAATGTGTTGATGCATAGTTCTCCAGTTGTTTTCAATGTTTTTATTTTTTTTCTGTTTGTTGCTTTTCAAACACAACAATTTTTACTACACTGAAAAATTATTTCATTTAGTATTCATTTTAAATTATGAAACACTGTTAATAAAATAAACGTAAAAAAAAGAAGGTGAGCTGTATAATTATACATATACAATAATATTTATCATTTTATCAACTTTTTTGAAATATCATTTTTTTGGAAATTGTAAAACTTTTACATTTAACCTTCAGTACGCAAACATAAGCTAGTACTATTCTGTTTTCCTCCTGGACTTAAGCACAGACTCTACTCTTCGGCACAGTGGTACCACAAAACAGAAAGCTTTTAAATCCCAAAAGAACATTAAAGATTAACAGATCTCTATAGATCTCAGCATCTTCACTTATTACAAACTAGACTTTTTTCTTGCATGCAAAACTACTTTAAAAGAATTTACAGAGGTTTAGATGTTGATGTTTTATTGAGAATAATGAAGTTTGTGAAAATGTGTGACCATTGTGGAAATGAGTGTTTGCTTTACAGATGAATCCAGTGAAAATTTTGTACATTTGTAACATTTTAGAAATCAGATAGCTTAAGCATTTGCTGTCCCGGTAAGAAATGCGCACTGTATCACATATCACCAAAACTATTAAATATCATATAGTGTTCATTGTCAATATTATCTCATTTAAGCCTTTTATATTTCAAAGAGTGCAAGATTTTGCATGTTCGGCGCTCGTGTGGTTATCTTTCCTTTCTCACTTTTTAAAGCAGATGCAAAATGGGAATCTGCAGTCTTATTCACAGACTATTTAGTAAATAATTGTACAATAGGCTGGCCTATTATATATTTGATTTAACCTGTATTGTATATTAGTTATTTAATGCAAGTCTTTTAAGCATTTTTCTCCCCCAGCAGCATCTGATTAATCTTGATTAACAACAAATAATCAATGAATTGAAGTGTCTTTGGTCTGTTAAATCATTTTAAAATGTCCAAAAACTTTCAGTTGATAGGTTATAACTTCATCTGTCTCGAATGTGGTGAAGATTTATTTTAATGTGGATTCCAAACTCTAGTGTTAAATGTACATTTTTGGTCAAAATTCAAGTATTTGTGCAAAATATTAATGCACATGCATGACAGAAAGGTGCCTGTGTGATCACTTACATTTATTCCTGATAATGAGACAACTTCAGATCAGTTCAAAACTTATTTTATGTACATTCATAATAACAACAAAATGCGCTTTTGAAAAATAATGAAAACAAACAGGATGGGCTTTCTGCCATCTCACAAGAGAAATATGTCTATGGAAAGCTTAAAATGTCTACTTTTTAAACAAAACAATTAAAAACTAAATTAAATACTCCCTGTTTATGTAATCTGAAGGTTTCATTTCTCTCCAAAGAGAAAGAAAGAATCAGCACTGTGAATTTCATCTGCAGCAGACAAGAAAATATTTGTTTGTTAATAAATAATTAAAAAGCCCTATTAACCAACTAGACATCTCTGGTAAAGGTTTTAAAGCATTTTATACGCATTTCCATAGTCAGATAAATTCCGCTTTCATAACAGTCACATCCGTAACATTGATTTTTCCTCTAAACCACAAACAAAAATGTAAATTTGATATTTTAGGTTTTGTAAATAGCCAACCCTTCTCAATAAGGCAGATATTGTTGCTTCTGGTTTGTGCTTTGTCCGTCTCGTCCGTAACACATGTGGATGGAGCTAAAGATTGACAAGCACTCACGTGTCGATTGCCAATAAAACACAGACATTTCTCTTACCATCTGCAGTTCTGAATCACGACCGGGGTCTTTTATAGCTGGGACTGCTCCATCTTTCAGTATCAAATGATGTGTAAATCCAGCATCGAAATGGGCCTTGTTCGTCAACAAAAACACTTGCAAAACTCAGTTTCTGCCCCAGAAAAACAAACTGCATCCACTGTTCCTGTAACGCTGGGTTCTTCAGGAAGCTGAACAAGGTTATCTTTGCCTTACAACCAAAACCAAACTTCTTTAGGGACATTCTTCCCGAGAGAGTCCCGTGCAGCAGTGCAGCTGAACGAAGCGTGTTGATAGGCACCCTTTGGTGCTCGCTCTGGTCAATGTGTGCGTGCTTTTCCAGGAGAAATGCCCATAGAAGGAGTTTCACCCTTCAGGACATCATGAAGAGCCATGGTCAGAAAAAACCTTCCGAAACTTGTAAGAAACCCAAATTGAAAAATTTCCAAATCATTTATTGAAACTTTGGCCATGTTTAGCATGAGAATCCAGCTCTTTAAAGGGTTTCTGTTTCTGCACTGGTTAGTTCTCACCAGTTTAAAAAAATGCTGTGAAAGTGGGCGTGGTGCAGTACGAAGCGAAGGGGAAAGAGGGGAGAGAGTCAACTTCGGCATCAGACAGATCAGACAGTTTCATTTCGCTCCCATTGAGTTCACAACACAAATGAATGCACAGCCATTTGCACTCTGCATTGAAAACATATAAATGCATTGTTGCAACTCTGTTAACTTATTAAGGCTTATTTTGCCCTGTTTGTAATCCTTTTGATGGGTTGCGTCATGAAACTGTAGAAACCGCCATTACACTCACTAACGTTATATGAATGAATCACGTTTGTGCCAAACTCTTACAAAGCAAAACAAAGCAAACACTCTCTTTTGATCCATGAACGTTTCTCTCAGTTATGTATGCAATCACAGTTTGAAGCGTCTGTCATGGCAAATCAACATATGCTGTCATGAATAATTAGGCGAAGCGTCTTCTCATAGGATAATAACACACAGCCTCATGAATTATTATGAGACACCAATGCGTCATCGATGTACTATAATAGTCCATTGCCACGTCACGAACTAAGACGACAACACAATGTAGATTTTAAACCTGGAAGATGAAAATAGCGCCAAAAAAACATTAACCAATTTTCTCCAACAATTAAAATTAACGAATGCTAACATTGTCATCTATGATGTGCAACACAAACACCTCTGCTAAAATCTCATAAAAGTAGTCTGGGGTTTCATAACCCTTTAACAGTGGAAATAACTTAACATGCATGAAACAGCATTGGACCCCTCTTTAAATAACTCCAGAAACAGCATTACCGGCTTCACTTTGTAGCAAATCAGCTCAAAAGGCCAATCAGAGGTGTTTAAGTAAGAATCCACTCATCACTGAAAAGTTCTTGCACAGTGCTGAATGTTGCGTGCTCACAAATCCTCTCATTATAACACACAAAGTGTAGACATTGTGAAAGATTCATTGTGCATATATTCATTGTGTTGCTTTATGAGATTGTGATGACTGAAAAGTCAGCCATAAGGGAGCTTTGCTTGCATTCTCCAATGGATGCTCACAGCAGCCCATGCTTGCTTTTCCATTAAGAATAACAGTGGTTTCTAAATGTTGATGCAGAGCCTAAATAACAAATATTTATCAGGAGCATTTTAAAGAACCACTGGCTGACCGTGTTTGAGTCCTGCCTGGCGCGGATGTGCTGGCTCTGGGACTCAGCAACCAAAAGATGGAAAGTTGATGAGATGTGTATAAAGAGGGTAAAAAGCACTGAGGCGGGTCACTGTGTGAAGCCTTTAAGCGCTGTGGAGGTCACACCTCTGAGAGTTCAGAGAGCCAATGGTGTCTTGAACTTTGGAGGAAAAGTTTACGACTTAGAGCATGGTATTTTGCATATATAAATCAACTGGGTGTTAAAGCAAAACTACTAAGGATCAAACGAGGCATTTTCTAGTCTCTGAAGAAAATGTACCATGTTTTTACTATGGTAAATATAGTTTATTGATAGCATTTGTAATTAAACCACAGCAGCCACAAATTTACCATTGTCTGAGTGTGCATGCAATGTACTTTAACATCATACACCATAACATGTAAGTTAATATATTTTTACTATAATAAATACCATGGTTCATTTGAGTATCATGTAAACACAGGTCACAAATTAACACATGCACATTTGCTTGATTTAGCCAGCGACATAATTTCACCCTGAGAGTAAAATCCTGGCTTGAATCGATGGCTTGGTGTCTCACAGTGCGGCTGTTTTTAGCACGTGTTTGAAACCTGTGACATCCAGACTTTTTAAATTTATTTTCTGTACTTCAGCCGCTACCAGTGATCATATCATTCATTTGTAATCTTTACAAGACTAAATGCTAATCAAGCAGTTTAAGTTCTTTTTGCTGTCATCTAGAAAATATGCAAATAGCGTCACCGGCGCCACCATCAACCCCGGGAGGTTAAGCAATGGGGGTATCCTGGGACTTGAAATTCGCATGGTAGGAGGGGGTAGTGATGCTGAGTGTAACTAAAAAGATCCCATTGCGCATACACAACCAAAAACAGCTGTGGGGCAGGGTTTCACTGTAGATGATTCAGGGGGAAAAATTGTGCATGCGTGTCATGTGCCTGTCTGTCAATGGAGATCTCCAGGCTGTAGTTATACCCTTCTCGTTGTCAAAAAGACCTCAAACAGAGTACAAGGGTTAATATATTTTCTATATATTTCTTGTTCTCTACATAGACTACAGTCCTGTAATCTCACTGCTCAGTGTTGTGAGAGTTTGTCATCAGCTCTACAATCCTCAAACTCCTGTCTGAGAGAGCTGGATCTGAGTTACAACGACCTGCTGGACTCTGGTGTACAAAATCTTTCTGATGGATTGAAGAATCCAAACTGTCAGCTGCAGATACTGAGGTATTTACAGAGATAGTTCACCTAAAACACAAGTTCTGTGTGACTTTTCTCCTGCAGAACACAAATTCAGCTATTATGAAAATGTTGGTGAACTGTTTTGGTTCCACTGATTTTAATCATATTTTTTAAAGTGTTTGGATGCTAAATTCTTCCTCCACTAATCAACCAATATTTAGTGAGAAAGTGTGACTTTATGCAAAACAGGCACTATTTTTGGAATCGGTGCCCTAAAATTTATAGGAGACAAATATGGGGATTCATTCATTCCTTTGTTCCTGAGTAGTGCTATAGATAGCACCATAGTGTCGGTTCATATCCAGTCCACATCTGGCACACGTGAAATGATGATCTGGTTCACAGCGCATAACACAGCGTCTTCTCAAAATTATGTTAAAAGAAACTAGTGTGAAAATATAATGACTCGTTAAGGCATACCTGTCAAGTTTTGGATTTGAAAATAAGGGAAATTTTCCGGCGCCCGCCGCGAGCAGTCCCACCACCCCAACCAAGCTCCAGTATCCCTTACAATTTAAGACAGGTGACAAGAAAGCTAAAATCACCACTTGTCAACCACTTATAAACTACAATTGGCTTTATGCACAGCTGCACTACTTCCTGAACTTCAGGCAGCTCCTTTGTTTCCTGTCTGCCATTATTGGACAAACTGATTAATCCAGGTGATCAGTTTGTCCAATAATGGCAGACAGGAAACAAAGGAGCTGGCTGAAGTTCAGGAAGTAGTGCAGCTGTGCATAAAGCCAATGATAGGTCTACCTTTGTTGACATTGACATGCTGTGAACATTCATAGCCTAAATGAAAACACAAAAGGGTATATATGAAGAGCATTTATTTAAAGGCTTATTTGCATATTTTCTGTTCATTTAACATTGCTTGTCTTTACATTTACATTTAATTTTCATTCCACATTCTTTTCACATTCACACACTCATTCATTTCATATTGCTTTTTTGTACAGTTTTTCTTTTCATTTCACATAACTTTTCACACAGCATTGCCATTTTTACCTCTGCACTTGTGACCTGGTCTGCCTCAGTGGCATTTCTCGTCACGAATGCTGACATTGCCTGGGCATGTTTTTGTGCCTTATGGGACTTTCCCGGCCAAAACGGGATACTTGACAGGTATGGTTAAGGAGGAGCTAACTCTTTCATTTGAAAGACAATATATTTATGTTTATAACACCTTTGCAGACTATTTACATTGAAATATATGTCTACATTACAAACTGCAAAAGACATATTTTTTGTAAACCCATATGCTCTTTAAAAAAAGTTAATAATAATGTTCTAAACAAGTTGTTTATTAGTAAATAATATAGATTTATGCTGTTTAATACTGCATTAAATGTCTAATTATAAGTCCATTGAAGATGAGGCAGAACCCAGCTAGAAATGTTTCATGTTCTGGTAAAGTTTTCAGTGGCAAGCTTTATTTTAGTTCCCAGAATGTTCTGCTAAAAGGTAGAATAAAATTCTCTAAAAAACAATCTACAAATGTCTATTGATAACATTCTAATAAAGCTTATCACAATAGATGTGGACCCTTATTTGAGGTCAAGCTCCAGCGTCATCAAATATCTCCAAAAACAGCATTACCATTTAATCATCATGTAGTGACCTAATTAACTAACTTCATCTAGAAACTGTTTTGCGTACATTGTGTGCAAAAGGTTGAAAGGTCATTTTACAATTATGCCATCATTAATAACACACTGGTTTTCAGTATTTCAAAGGGCCAAGTCACCACTTTAGTTGAGGGGCCACACACATGCTGAAGGCATGAGAAGCTAATGCTTAGTGATGACTACTATATTTAGATGTCAACAGCATTCTTTTGCTATATATGCTGTGATTGGTCAATTTTGGGGTCTATCCATTTGCCTGCCCTGCAGACTACTATGAAAAATACATGAACATGCTTGATAACTCAAAAAAAAAAAAGACATTAGTTGATATACAGTTCTAGCCTGTATAAGGTAATGCAAAAGAAGACATGCAATTATTAACCTGGTATATACTGTCATTTCACTCTAAAAGTAAAAAAGTCCTGTTTGTTACATGTTTGTAGAAGATTAACTCTATGTCTGAAGATGATTTGACTGTGTGTCTGTAGGTTGTCTAGCTGTATGGTGACAGAGGAGGGCTGTGATTATTTGTCTTCAGCTCTGAGTTCAAACCCTTCACACCTGAGAGAGCTGGATCTGAGCTACAATCACCCAGGATATTACGGAGTCGAGCTGCTCTCTGAAAAACGGGAGGATCCAGAGTATAAACTGGAGATACTCAAGTATGTGGGACAGTAAAGGACCCTATTTACACCTGGTATTAAGGTCTGCCTCAGAACCAAAAAGAATGCAGAAACAACATAGGGTAACACCATAGTAAAAACTCCCATCAGCACGAATAATTATTGTCACCACTGTTGAGGATTGTATGATAAGTGTTCATGTCTAAAAGCCTAGGTAGATGCATTCCCCCTTCTAAGACAGAGGCATTACAGCAACATCTATTTAGCAGGATTTTTTTTTCATCCAATGCTCATCCAAGTTAGTTATAATCAGAGAGTGTAAACAAATTTGCTATAACAAGCTTTTGATTCAGCACTGCACAAATGTTTGCCATAAAGCACTATTGCAATTGTTTAGAAACAAATTACTTTAAATTATTAGAAAGGTTCAAGAGACAAACTAAAGCAAACCTTGACCACAATTATGATGGCATTGTGTTTTTATTTTCTTTTTTTTCTTTCTTTCTTTCTTTCTTTCTTTCTTTTCTTGACCAATAAAACATCAACATCTAAACCTCTTTTAATTCTCAATAAGAGATTCTGCTTTAATTTGAAAGTATTACAACTGATCTTAGCTCACAGTGTAATTAACATTAACCTCACAGGAAAGATTCCTAGCCACTCACAAGATGTAGTAAGATACTGTCCAGATCTTAAATAAACAAAGTCTATATATAAAATAATCCATTATAAATTAAGCGGATTTATTATGGTATTCATTCACAGTGGTATTCACAGTGATGGGGTAACGCATTACAAGTAACGCAATAATATGACCTTTTTCAAGTAACTAGTAAAGTAATGCATTACTTTTTAATTTCCAAGAAAATATCTGAGTTACTTTTTCAAAAAAAAATAACGGCAGTTACTTTTTGTTTCCTTTATGTGTTTAATCCCATTTTATTAACCAATGACTTTGCTGCTGACCTTTGTTGATCTAATACAACTGTACACTGCAAAAACACTTTTCTTACTTACATTTTTTGTCTTGTTTCCAGCCAAAATATTAAAAAAATTCTTAAATGAAGGATTTTCTAGACAAGTAAATAATTATTTTCTTGTTTTCAGAAAAACAAGTCAAAATTAAGTGAGTTTTTGCTTAGAGCAAGCAAAATAATCTGCCAATGGGGAAACAGAAAACAAGATCATTTTGTTTAGCCCATTTGGATATTATTTTGCTTGTTTCAAGCAAAAACACACTTCAGTTTTCAGAAAATCCTTCTTGATTTAAGAATTTTTAGATATTTTGGCTGGAAACAAGACAAAAAATCTAAGTAAGAAAAGCATTTTTTGCAGTATACTAATAAGCAAAACTTACTTTATATTAACTAACATTTGTGGGGTTTTTTTTTTGTCATTGCTGATGTCTACCCGGATTTTCCAGTCATGGGGCAGGCAAAGTTGTCCTGATTCTGACTTGGTGGAAGGGTTTTTAGATGTTATGTGCCCTTCTCTGACAAACAGTGCTGTCTTATGGAGATTGCTTGTCCTGGGAGGTTTGTTTATTTACTTTCAAGCCAAAACCTCCTTTTCCCTGCTGGACCTGCCCCACAATGTCTTTGTGCTTCAAGGCTGATGTAGCTTGCTCCATTGCATTGGATGGTGTCCACTTCCGGCCAGTTACCAAGAGAGGTGCTGCATGTACTGATGGTCTTGTCACTGGAGTCTTTCAGTGTCAGCTGTAGACTTACTTTAGAACATTTATATTCCTCAGTTAGACTAGTGAAAGGTAATTCCAGTACCCCTTGGCTGATGTTAGTTAAACATTCTGGGACACCCAGCCACAGTTTTTCATATGAAGTGATGGTCTGCTCCATCTTCCTCATCGTCCTGGGGAGGAGATCAAACTGTAGGCACCGAAGCTTCAGTTTCCCAGGCAGTAGAGTCTTGTCAATGTTATTCAGGCCATTAACAATATCTTGCCCTTATTGTTGCACCTGCTCTTTATCCTTAAGGCTTGAGTTGTACCACCTGCCTAGGCTTTTTACAGGCTGCTCAGGCACTGTTGGTATTGGGTCATTCTCAGTATAAAACCTTGTGTCTCCAAGCACCCTTTTGACTTTGAAGATTATGTGGAACTGAGCCAAATGTGTTGGCAAGGTTAAGAAAAACCACATGCAAGTCTCTCTTGTCCTTCTTGGCTGCTTGGATCTGTTGCCAGATCATGCTTGCATACTCCAAACAGCCAGAGAATCCTGGAATTCCTGCTTTCTGTACAGTTGTATCGATGTACTAGTATCGATGTACTAGGTTCTTTCTAGGTAGGCACAGCATAGCAGCCTCTGCTGCTACTATGCTGAAAAAGATTTTTCCCTTGACATTGGGAAGGCAGATTGGTCGAGACTGGCTGATGTCTGTTGCATCCTTTTCTTTTGGTATTTGCACACCACCGGCCCTTTGCCAAGCCTTGGGTATTCTTTAGTTCCGCTATACTGCTCTCATAAGTCTCCATAGATGGCGTAGAACATTTAGTGCATTCTTATAGAGCTTGTACAATACTCCATTGCTGCTCTTGCTCGACTGTGTTTTCTACTTCTTTCTATCTAGGAGGGCTAGTGTCCTGGTCAGCTTCAGGTGGAGGGATTGGTGGGATTTCAGGTGGAATGATTATCTGCTCGTAGAGCATCTGTTCAAACAGATTTTCTTTTTCTGGTTTCCTTCACAATCTAAAGATGTGTTAATTACATGCTTAATTGTCTAAATGTGTAACTGTCTGTTTCCCGTCTGTCGTTCACGTTCAACGTTGTGTCGAAGTGAAGAATTGGTGTGCAGTATTTGCATAGCCAGGGTCGGGGCGGAGCTGGCTATGCAAATACTGCACACCAATTCTCATTGGCCTTTTCTCAAAGCTGTCAGAGGTGTTCGGGCTCCCTAGAGCGACCCCTAGTGTCTTCACTTCGACACGTCTCCATTCCCTCCATCAGGGAACAAGGGTTACCATACGTAACCAAGACGTTTTACTGCCTATTGATGAATGCACAGCTTTATTTTTTATTTTCATTTTATGGCTTTATTTTGGGGTTTCTGGTTAAAGACTGGTCTCTATGTGGTTTACTGAAGACTGAGATTGGGTAGCACAATTAAAACTTGTTCTGGCTCAGTTCAGGGCTGGTTATATGTTACTATTTGTCTGAGATTAGTTGTAGTTCATGTCTGTAGTCCAGATCTGGGCCAATCAAGGGCCGTCATTCTTTGCTGCATTTGGGCTGAGTGTAACTGCTTGCTTGGCCCAGAGTTGGCCCAGATGTCAATTGCCATGTGGGTTTCCACTTTTTTTTTTTCATCTGTTTCCTTTCTTTAACTAGCCTCTCAATCTCTTGCTGCCTTCTGGACTTTGCTGGTGCTGGTAATTTCTTTCCACTTCTCCCTTCAGTCACTCCAAAACGTTCTTCTCCATAGCTGTAGATTAATCCACCAATCCCTTCAAGCTTTTCCGCAGCTGTACCTACTTGTTGCTCTAATATCTGAATTAAGTCGCTGTTGACTGTTTCCCATTTGTTTTCGTTGACAGCTTTGGGCCACTTCACACCAGAATTGTGGCTCTTGATGTGTTTCTTCCTTGGAAGCCTTTGTTGTTGTGTGGGCTCCTCCACCAATATTTCTGTGCTTGTAACTCTCTCCTCAGAAACTTTGGTTTGTGTCCCGTCGCAATGCTTCACTCGACTGATTTGACTGGTTGCCTCGTAAGCAATACTGGTCAATGCGAGGCCCTTGTCTCTGCTCTCTCTCCTTTTCCTTCCTTGATGGATCTTCAACCCCTTTTCTGATGTTACTTTTTCCCAACCACGAATGCACATCTGGGGTTTATATTTTGCTGCTATAGCTGATGTCTCATATAATGTGCTCTTCTTTTCCATAGTTATTTCAAAACCTAGGTCTGAAACCATGTTATCCATCCATGCGCCATATTTTGCCCCTGCTCTCGCTGACTCTAGGGGTATTTTCTTTTGCTGCCTTTTTGTAGCCGTTAATGGGGGTCTCCAGTTAACTAAAAAAAAGTACAGTATAGGATAAAGTAGTGTTGTAATCATTTATGAAGTATTTAAAAAGCATAAGACTAAAACATTTTGAACTACTTGTCATAAAACAAACATTTGTGTTACTTTTACGTATAACATTACATTTATGTGTTTGTAGTGTGGCTCACGGAGGAGAGTTCAGACTTGAAGAGACACCTCAAAGATGTAGGTTTAAACACACACACGTACATGCACACACAGATTGGTGGTGGTTGTGGGTCTCATTTATTGATGTTCTTGCTTCTTGTGTTCAGATGCCTGTTTTCTTAAACTGGATCCAAACACACCAGACACTCGTCTCATCCTGTCTGAGGAGAACAGAAAGGCTACATTTGTAAAAGATCATCAGCCGTATCCTGATCATCCAGAGAGATTTCATGCATGGTGTCAGGTTGTGTCTCGAGAGAGTCTGACTAGACGCTGTTACTGGGAGGCTGAATGGAATGGCTGTGTTAATTTAGCAGTGGCATATAAAGCAGTTAGCAGGAAAGGAGGACGTGAAGACTGTGTGTTTGGATACAATGACAAATCCTGGAGTCTGTGGTGCTCCAATAACAGATTCTCTGCCTGGCATAATAATAACAGAACTGATATACCTGTCATCCCTGCATCCTCTACTAGAGTAGCAGTGTACGTGGACTGCTGGGCCGGCTCTCTGTCCTTCTACAGTGTCTCTGACACACACACACTCACACACTTACACACATTCAACACCACATTTACTGAACCCCTCTATGCTGGATTCAGAGTTTATGAGTTGAATTCCTCAGTGTCTGTGTGGAACATTAAACAGCTTCGAGTGAGAAACAACAGAGATACACATGCAATCAGGTGAGTACAGTACAGTGTAATGTATGTCCTAGTGAAGGATTTTTCTGATTAATGTGACTAAAAGTTCAGGGCCCCATTCTTTGTGCATCACTAAATGCACCTAAGATTATTTGATATCAGATCTTCTTATCATGATGATTGCTATGAAGATAAAGCAGTAGCAAAAAGAGCTTATTGATCTGAATGTGAGAACTTGTCATATTAACATTTGTTCTTGTAAGTTGAAATTGACACTCACAGCTCTGATGTGATTTTTCGATTTGCACCCATTGACAATGATCAAAACACCCTTGCTTTTTTCAGATTAATAGCTACAAATGTGTAGAATGACATTCACATTAAGAAAATGACACACACAATGTGTATGACATATTTACTTTTGCATTTAACTTCAATTTCGCTGTACAACTTCAAGTCGGCACTTACAGCGTCTCAGATCTGGCAGTACAACTTCAAATTCTTTTCCCCTCTGGTCTATGCATCTCTGCCCGGTTTTTAATAAAACATACCATGAACCCGCTACCAAGTCTTATTCTGAATCAAATGATATTACAATTTAGGGTCAAAATAGAGAAAATGTTTTTAAATTCCAGTGCAAAGAGGCAAATTAGAGGCATTTGGTGGCCAGAAAGATAATATTTATATGTAATCCCATGGTTTAACCACTAGATGCCCTTATGGCTGTTTAATAAATACATGTATTAGCTCTGTTCTAGTTACTCAAAACAGTATTGCCAGTCATAACTGATTTTTCTTTTTTTTTTTAAGATTTAGCTTTTTAATGTACATTTAGACATTATCAAGCACTCGATTTTTATAAGTTACAATTTTTGTTTTAATTGTTACATTAAAAATGGTTCATTTAATGACATTCCATGTTATTTTATGATATTCACATAAGCATACAACACAAGTGAAAATTAATAATGGCAAGCAAATAAGGAATTTAACCCAGTAAAGAAGTTTAAATTACTTAATAAATAAATAAATAAAAACAAAAGAGTTATGTCGCAAAAATAGTTAGCATTGTTTTACAAATAACTGATACGCATAATGAAAATTTCTTTCTGCACTGCAAATCGCCATGGCTGGCGTTGTTCATTGGTCAGGCATCAACCAAAAAAAAATTTTTTTTATGAACACCCACTTCATAGCTACACATTCGGTGGCATTCTCCTCTAAAACAGTGAATATACTGTCAGGCTATTTGACAGTTACATGTGATTACATTGCCTGCAAATGCATTAAACACATAGATTATAATATAGAAATGTTATGACAAATATGAGAAATTCATTAGAGTGTTATATTTGTTCTCCAAATCTTAAGTATCAGTTAAGGGAATAGTGCTCTGACCCTTACCTAAACAGTTTTGTCTTAAATCAGAAGATGTTTTTGCAATTAACACAACTACACAAATATACATGAAATTTAAGAATCATGTTTTTTTGGTTGTTATATAAATCGTTCACAAGGGTTTTATCATCCAAGCACCCGATCAGTAATATTAAATTGTAAAGAAATTACAGATTGGTGCAGATCTGATTGGTTGAAAACTTTTGACAATGTTTAAATCAGGTGAGAAAATAATGAATATCTAGCACAGAGAGATTGTGCATGCAGACATGAGACAGTTTGAGTGAGAGGAGAGACACGTTTTAAGTGTGCACACTCTCTCTGGGTGAGAGCAATGTGTATCTGAGCGCGTACGTCCAATTTTGCATGAGAGTAAAGGAAAGAGAACAGATTCACCCTTGTGCATTCTATTACTGTGCTTTTGCGCTACAATAATGTGTTCTCGGCATTTACATACTCTCTCACCTACGCATTTACAAGTGCACAAGTGAGTTTTGCAATAGAAATAGCACAAAAGGAGTAGCAAAAGGATTGTTGAAGTTGTACTGCCAGATCTGAGACGCTTTAAGTGCCAACTTGACGTTGTACAGCGAAATGGAAGTGCAAAAGTAAATATGTCATACACATTCGTGTGCATTTTCTTTAACTTTCAACTTAAAAACACGGGTGTTTTAAACACTGTTCATGGGTGCAAATCAAAAGATTCAGTGTCAATTTCAACTTACAAATACAAATGTTAATATGACAAGTTCTCACATTCAGATCAACAGCTCTTGAGTTTTGCTACTGTTTTATCTTCATAATTGCTCTCTGGCTAAATCACTTCAAGGTCACATTTGAGGAAAAGTGAAATATTGACTGGAACAGACTTCCAGTTTAAATGGACAGGTCACCCATATACAGAATTTGCTGTTAATTTACTCACCCTCAGGCCATCTAAAATGTAGGTGACATTTTGTTCTTCAGCAGATCAGTAAAGATTTTTAGGATAAACTGTTGTCCTTGGCAATTCCCACAATGCATATCTATGGCTGCCGGTTTTTTGAGTGTAAAAAAAAACAAAAAACAAATCAGACAAGACAAAATCAATACCAAATACTCAATACCCAGACTCCTGACACTGAAGTGTTATGAAGTGAAACAATTGGTCTGTATAGATCCTTTTAGTGACGTAAATTAACAGAAATTTTTTTTCGGTGAACAATCAAAGATATCAAGAGAGCAGGTGAAAACCATTGAATCAATGTTTAAAATAGTTGGTTAGTCAATGTTAATAGAATTGAATTAATATTTCTTTTGCAGCCTCAATGCAGATTTTTTTTCTACATTTCAACAAACCACTATTATTGTGATCAGTGTTTGCTTTAGTTAATCCCTTAACTCTTAACTCTTTTTCAGTGCTAAAGACTGTTTCAGTGTGAAACACTTACTTACCACTGCCTTAAACTATCTTAAAGTATCATACATAAATACCACAACACAATCATGAACGGTTATTTTAAAGAAAACTTCTCAATGATTGTAGACACCATCCCCGGATCCAAAAAGATCTTAGTTTCCTATTGATACTTCACTCGTACTGTGTCTGCTAATACACTATGGAGAAGAAAAAAAAACTTTTTCAATCATGCAGTGTACTTAAGAAATAAACAGATGGCTCAGCTGCTGAGCTGCACAAATCTATGGCATTGAAGCCATAAACTGAAAGAGTAATGAGCCCAACTAATGCAAACACTGATCACAACAATGATGGTTTGTTGAAATTTCACATGAGAATTAGCAATCCCATAAAGCAGGGGTGCCCAACCAACACAGGCGTCTGTAATTATCAAGCGCTACCTAAGAGATATTTAGCCGGTTCAGGTGTGTTTGATCAGGGTTGGAGCTAAACTTTGTAGGATGCTTTCATTCTTCCTCTTTCTGTGCTACAGGTCCTCTAACCTTGACCCTCTGCCAGAGTTCAGAGCCACACGGCAAGGAGAAACTGATCCAGCTGAGAAAGATGAATTTGAACTAACAAATCCACATAGTGAGGCAGAAAAAGCACAATTTTTTAATAATTATTGGTCATATCTTATTCAGATAGTTGGAAATGTTATGATCATTACAGATCAACTGCTTCAGATGAATATAATTAATGAGGAGCAATACTCCAAAATCACGCATTCCAATTTAATCCCTGAGGACAGGATGAGAGAGATCTGTCTCATTATACGCAAGCACAGTGATGCTAACAAAGCCAAATTCATCTCAATTCTTAAGAACGAGGATTGTAACCTGTTAGAAAATCTGAATCAACACCTTAAGAAGAAGACAGGTATTTAAAACTGATTTAAAAGTGCAGCTAAAGATATAATGAAGTCTTAAGTCTGAACCCTGCTAGACATTTTATGTTCCTAGAACGTTCTCAGAAGATTCTGAGAAGGTCATGATGTGGAGTTCTTTAAAGGTTTGGGGGGCATTATTTGGAGGACCTTCAGGCATTAACACTGCTCAGAGTATATTTGGTCCCACTCTACAGAGAGTTAAAATAACACTGGAGCAGAGTTGAAGTTAAAAAGAGAATTACGCAATTAGATAAGAAACAGAAAAAAAAAGAAATACAACTACAACTGACTTCACAGCCTTAGATGAAATCAAATGAAATAAAACAGCAAATCTCTTAAGATCTCGACAGAGAGTGATTAAACCACTCCACAAACAGCATCACAAGCTTCACTCATTACTAACCAGACTAGCTTTATTTCTGACATACAAAAGACTGTAACAACAATTAACAGAGATTCAAACCAGAGATCAAGTAAAAGTTCTGTCAGAAGTTTATTCCACTCATGCACTCAACCAGCTAATTATTTCACTAGAGGTGGAAACAAGTCTTTTTTTTTCAGTTGACTCCATCCAAGGCTGTGGCTGAAGTCAGTTGTAGTTTTTGTGCTTCTCTTTTCTTCAGTGATGTTGAATGTTAACAGCTGGTGTTCATCACTAATGCACTAATTATTTAATTATCTCAGTAACATTACCTCTTAGAGGATTTGGGATGTGACTTGAGACTTGCTTGGAATGACTTGAAAGGAACTTGGTTCCACCTCTGGTGAAATAAGTTGGCTGAGTTCATGAGTGGAATAAAAATATGGTAGGACTTTTACTTTGTGACCCCTGGGCCTCTGGTCACTACTTACACATTTTAATATACTTTTTAAATTAAATTCTTCTATACCTATTTCCCTTAACTGATTCTTCAACTCTTTCTTGTATAAATTTCTCACATGATAAAAATGTGTTTAACTGTTTCTTCCTCCTGGCATTCATCACATAATCCTAAAAATGTCTTATCAAATTATTATTGTTTGTTTTTTCATATCTATGAGGTTTAAAAAGTGCCAGAAAAGAGTTGTCTGCTTTGTGGTCTGCTCTACTTTTGTCTTTGTATACAGTCATTGCTTATTTGTTCAAGTAAAGCAGTATATGTTGACATGCATGTTGTCTGTTGAAGTCATCTTATTCTGTCAACCTGTCATCTTTTACTCTGTTTTTACTGTTATCCTGTACTATACTTCCTAACAGTCATCTTATTCTGTCGTCTTAAGCTTCATGAGCGTGGTAAAGTTAGTTTCATGTTTGATATTCGACTAGGCTGCTTTAGGGAACATTTTCAAATTTATCTCACAGTACAGAACTCAAAATAATGTTTACAGTATTTTTTCTAAACATATTTGTTCATTGTACGTCAAGTAAAGCAGGTATTGGCCAAGTTTTACCTGTATTAAGTCAGTGTTCTACAACCTACAACCTTTGTAATATGAAAACAAAAAGTTATTTTTACAAATATTGGAAGTATTTTTTAAGGCGAGATACTGGCAAAATATATTTAGTCAGTTTGCCCACTAGACTATTTTTTGGCACATTTGGAACCTCACACATATCAGCATTATTAACCAAGTTTTACATCACACATTTCCATAGCTTTAGATTCTGGATAAGATCAGTGCATTACTGTGCACAGCATAAATGTTAAAACAAAACAGTATATTGAAGCAAAACTTTTAAAGACAAGTCATTTCCTGACAATTAAACGTGATATAAAGCCCAGTGAATCATACTTAGACTTAATGCTGGCAACAATGGAACCACTTGAGAGAGAACTGCCAGGAGATTTATTTCTTAGCATAAAAGAGGACAATGGCACAAGAAGAATACCAAATTATTGTTTTAAGTGTGAAAATATAGCAGAAGTACCACTGACATTCAAAAACATTGGGCTTGTAGCAAGGCTCCTGAAATAATTACATCCTCACTTTAAGTTTTCATTTAGTGGCAAGAGTTTTTGGTAGAAAAAGAGTAGGAGAAACACCATGCAAGTGTCTCAGAGCCAGCAAAATCTATGAAAAGAGTAATACTTTATCCCACAGAATACGACACAGCCTGCAGAAGTGACATATGCATGGCTGTTGTCACTACTAGAATTACTTAATGCAACCAAAGCACAACAAACAAAATTATCCTCTTCAAAGGCCTGTATTTACAAAATTCAGGAATGGGACTCCATGCTCTTGTCTCATGAGACCAAGTCCAAAAGCATCCAAAATGTCATGGTGTTGCTAGAGGAGGAGTACAGTGAGAAGTTTCTGGTTCCCACAGTGATGTTCAGTGGTAGTAAAGCTCTTATATAGGGATGTATGAGTGCTGGAGATGTGAGGGAGTTGTGCTTTATCAACACTGTCATGAATTCACACACCACTGTGTGATGTATTACAAAAAACTGAAACTGAAGATACTACCCTCTCCTCATTCCCTGCATTGTTGGACATTTTTTTCAGCATGACAATGAAGATATTCATTCTCCCAAGGTGAAAATGTATGTACTCATTTATGCTGTGCACTGTAAGCAATTACATGACAACTAAATCATTATTAAGAACTAGGGAACACCACCTGACTATAATATCCCTTGGGTTGTTTCCATAACAAATGTGTTTCGTTAACACCCAATACAGCACCAAATACACTCTAAGCAGTGTTAATGCCTGAAGGTCCTCCAAATAACATCTGAATAATTTAAGTTTTTCTGTTATTGACCTTTTAATTCTACCAGTGTCTCATTAAAATGTCTTAAAAAAAAAAAAAAAAAAACCCTGATCAGAGACCACATAAAAAGTATAGACGCTTGTTCACACTTATTCACAAACCCAAGTGAACAAATCTATATAGCTAAATATTCTAATATTTCTAATGTCAGGAAAATATCCAAATTGTCTAAACTCAGAAAGAAGAATTAGAAAAAAAATAACAAATGATTATAAGAAAGCTCAATTTGTACTACCAAACAGTAAAGCACCAGGTTTAGATGGGTTCCTTTTACAATTTTACATGCATTTTCACTGTAAAAAAAAAAAAAAAAAAAAAACTATTTGTTGAGTCATTTACCTTTTTATATCTTTAATTTTAATTTTGTTCAACTTGAAATGTAACGTTTTACTAAGTGACAACTTAGATATTTGAGTTGATTCAATTTAAAATTTTAAGGCAGCAGAGTAGCTAACAGTTTAACCAAACTTTTCTTAGTTTAGTCAGCTTGAATATCTAAGTTGTCAACTTAACATTTTAACTTGAATAAACTTATTTGAGTTGACTGGACTTAAAAATTTAAGGCAGCAGGGTAACAAATTATTTTAAGTTGACTCAAAAAAATTGTGTTGGGTGAACCATTTCACCAGTTTTTAAATATGACAGCAGAAATTAAAAACAGCTCATCCATCCCTAAGCAAATGAACACATCACTAATCTCTGTCTTTAAGAACAAGTTATAGACCTACAGTATATCCCTTATCAACACTGTCATGAAAATGATTACTAATCTTTTAGCTATACGTTTAGAAAATCTTATTCATCCAGATCAAACTGGTTTTATTAAACCTAAAAAGGTCAAGCCCATAAAGATAAATTAGAACATGTATTGCTATTATTATTCATCTTCTTAGAACACAAATAATACAATTTCAGTTTATTTTTTTTAATATGACTTTTATTTTTGAATTTAATATTTGTATGCTTTAATGTCACTGTCCTCTGATTGATAGTTTGTCGTTTTTAGTTATTTTTATATTATATTATTCAGAAGTTTGAGCAATATGAATATGAATATTATTACATTGATCTTCATGGGGTGGTGGCTTGTTTGTGAGGGGCAAACTCAGACCTTAATATCTTGCTTTATGTAACATTAATGCAAAATTGCATGTATGTATTCTAAAAGTTTCAAACGATACTATATATATGTCTATATTTGTGCTCCAAAATGTATAATATTTTATATTTATATAAAAAAAAGCAATGACGCAATCCCTATACTGGTACTGGTGTTACGAGCTTACGTACATCTGTATTCTCAAAATCCAATTTAATTGATCAATACAGTAAAACTATGAGCATTATACCTGAAGAAACATGGGAAAGTTTGTACAAAGGACAAGCCTCACTAGTGTTTTATGGCTGGGTGTTGTGGGAAAACAGATGTAAGCATGTGTTAAGATTCACTGATCTTGTGTCTTGATTTAATGTCACATGAAAAACTATAGGAAACAATATTGTATTGGTTATTCAACATGATGGTGTCAGCTTAGTGATTAGATTCAGTAGTTTCCAGTGAGAGTCAAACTATGTGTGAATGTTTAAATGCCTCTAGTTCTCTTGTTTAAACCATTTGGAGTACTATTATCTTTAGGGGGCTAAAAGTTTGGTAAAGCTCACACTCTGGGCTAATTTCTTGTATGGTGTTTAGATGCTTTGGTTAAGGAGTCACCTCTGAGGCCAAAACAGCACATTTTCAATAAAGCATCCTGCTGAAGATATGCCCGTGTCCTCCTGGTCTTTGCTTCTTAGTTTATATACTGTTACCGGAAAAGACAAAGACATGAAAGGTTATATGTGTTTTGATTGTGGGAAGACTTTAACACCAGATTCTGTAAAAAAAAAAAAAAAAAGCTGCACTAGAAAGGTATCACAGTGGAGAGAAACCTTATAACCTTTCACACAGGAACTCAGCTCTAATGAATGTTTCAAGTTGGCTAACATTTTACTGATAATCAGAAGTGAAAACAGCACATTTCAACATCTATGCTAGGGTTACACAATTATGGTCATATTAGAATTGATTACTTCCCTTTGAATTGTAACTGTTGATATACATTAAAATACGATGAGAGTGGCAACTGCATGTCATATTATGTACACAGCAAAAACCCTCAGTGTTAATTTAACACTGAGTGTGGACACATATAGACGCTGAAGTAGTTAAATGTAAACAACATTCTGATGGGAAACCATTAATCGTTTTATCCTTGCACATGTACAGGTCCTTCTCAAAAAATTAGCATATTGTGATAAAGTTCATTATTTTCTGTAATGTACTGATAAACATTAGACTTTCATATATTTTAGATTCATTACACACAACTGAAGTAGTTCAAGCCTTTTTTTTTTGTTTTAATATTGATGATTTTGGCATACAGCTCATGAAAACCCAAAATTCCTATCTCAAAAAATTAGCATATTTCATCCGACCAATAAAAGAAAAGTGTTTTTAATACAAAAAAAGTCAACCTTCAAATAATTACGTTCAGTTATGCACTCAATACTTGGTCGGGAATCCTTTTGCAGAAATGACTGCTTCAATGCGGCGTGGCATGGAGGCAATCAGCCTGTGGCACTGCTGAGGTGTTATGGAGGCCCAGGATGCTTCGATAGCGGCCTTAAGCTCATCCAGAGTGTTGGGTCTTGCGTCTCTCAACTTTCTCTTCACAATATCCCACAGATTCTCTATGGGGTTCAGGTCAGGAGAGTTGGCAGGCCAATTGAGCACAGTAATACCATGGTCAGTAAACCATTTACCAGTGGTTTTGGCACTGTGAGCAGGTGCCAGGTCGTGCTGAAAAATGAAATCTTCATCTCCATAAAGCTTTTCAGCAGATGGAAGCATGAAGTGCTCCAAAATCTCCTGATAGCTAGCTGCATTGACCCTGCCCTTGATAAAACACAGTGGACCAACACCAGCAGCTGACATGGCACCCCAGACCATCACTGACTGTGGGTACTTGACACTGGACTTCAGGCATTTTGGCATTTCCCTCTCCCCAGTCTTCCTCCAGACTCTGGCACCTCGATTTCCGAATGACATGCAAAATTTGCTTTCATCCGAAAAAAGTACTTTGGACCGCTGAGCAACAGTCCAGTGCTGCTTCTCTGTAGCCCAGGTCAGGCGCTTCTGCCGCTGTTTCTGGTTCAAAAGTGGCTTGACCTGGGGAATGCGGCACCTGTAGCCCATTTCCTGCACACGCCTGTACACGGTGGCTCTGGATATTTCTACTCCAGACTCAGTCCACTGCTTCCGCAGGTCCCCCAAGGTCTGGAATCGGTCCTTCTCCACAATCTTCCTCAGGGTCCGGTCACCTCTTCTCGTTGTGCAGCGTTTTCTGCCACACTTTTTCCTTTCCACAGACTTCCCACTGAGGTGCCTTGATACAGCACTCTGGGAACAGCCTATTCGTTCAGAAATTTCTTTCTGTGTCTTACCCTCTTGCTTGAGGGTGTCAATGATGGCCTTCTGGACAGCAGTCAGGTCGGCAGTCTTACCCATGATTGCGGTTTTGAGTAATGAACCAGGCTGGGAGTTTTTAAAAGCCTCAGGAATCTTTTGCAGGTGTTTAGAGTTAATTAGTTGATTCAGATGATTAGGTTAATAGCTCACTTAGAGAACCTTTTCATGATATGCTAATTTTTTGAGATAGGAATTTTGGGTTTTCATGAGCTGTATGCCAAAATCATCAATATTAAAACAAAAAAAAAGGCTTGAGCTACCTCAGTTGTGTGTAATGAATCTAAAATATATGAAAGTCTAATGTTTATCAGTACATTACAGAAAATAATGAACTTTATCACAATATGCTAATTTTTTGAGAAGGACCTGTACTTTGTAGATGGTCCCTATGTGGCCTAAGCGCTAGCTCGCCGCTGCTAGAGACTTTAAGCATTGCAAAATATTGAGGAGGATTAAAACAAACAAACTGCGATGTGTGTTCACTTCTGCGTTCTAATGCTTTTCAGACAAGCCATTTTTTATAGTTGTACTCATCCACTAAGAATGTATCGAAATTTTTCGCAGCTGAATATCTGTCTAACATCCAACATCAAATGTCAAACCAACTTTATATCGTAATCGTCTTTCATCATCAGATGGACAAAAATCTGCGTCTTAATGGTCAGTGATGACAGAATTCAAATTGTAAAATGTGCCACAATAACTCACTACACTGTGTTTACAACAAAATGAAGGACCCTGCTGGTTCGACTGGATTAAAGACAGAGATGTGACTTTCCAACAAAATCAAAATTTATTTCACAATAATAAACATAAAAAAACAAGACTCTTCAACAGCTTACCAATTAATTACCAATAAGGAGTAAGAGCCTGCATAAATATAGCAACAACAGTAGGAAGCGCAAAGAATCACACAACCAATCAGTGAATCAAAATTCGTAAAGCCAGTGACAGTAAAAAAAAAACAAAATACCCCAAATATGAAACACACACACTCCCGCTGTTAAGCTTCGGTATCACAGATCATCAACTATTCACCTGTAGGTAAATTAGCTGGCAAGCAGCAATATAATACTAAAAAAAAACAAAATAAATGAAATACAAACAATCTGAAACAGTTACACTGTCATTAATACAACTTCTTAAAATCTTTCAAAATGCTTTGATTGACTCGTATACCAGAATATTAATTTAATACCGTAACACTAAAAACAAAAAGGTCAAATCGTTATGCATAAACAAATCATACAAAGTGATAGAGCAAGATAGTCTTACAAACATTCAGAAAATCAGCAGTCCAAAACAGTGGCGTTTTCAGCCGTCCGGAACAGCCACATGACCAGTAATACAGAATGACAGTGTATAAAAACGGTATATGAAACAGCAGCTAGCACTCTCAGGCCGCACCTGCAATACAAATATAACCAGGGAACGAATAAAAAGTATGCACTTAATGGATTTCCCTTCATTAAAACTCACAATAATTCTTACCTCCTAGATGAAATTCTTATCCTACCAGAGACTTTAGGCAAACCGTGCTCACCTCTCCACTCACACACTCTCTAGTAGCAAACACATATTTAGACCATGTCTCACAACTTTCAAGATGGACTAATAAAAACAAACAACTCACCAGGAAAGAACAACAAGGAATAAACCACAGAGAAAATTATTACTACCCGCAGAGCATACGCACACGTTACAGAAGTCAGCACGCAACGCGAAAGCATGCATTGTTTTAACACCATGCAGACCCAATGCACCTACAATTAGAGAGCGGCACAGGTGTGCTCAATCGTGCACCGCAACTCACCGCCAACAGGCATGTCTTTCCATTAGCGGTACACACAAACATTACTAAACAGTTAAACCCGTCACATATAGGTAACATATACAGGGAAAATAATATCGGTGCCAGAATAGATCCCTGAGGAACACCACATATCGAATGGGCTACAGAAGAGGAGTACTTTCCTATGCTAACAGAGAATCTTCTGTTGGACAAAAAAAGATCGAAACCAATTAAGTACATTTCCCCTAATACCTATACAGTGTTTAAGCCTAGCCAACAAGATACCATGATCAACAAAATCAAAAGCAGAACTAAGGTCTAAAAGCACACGAGGTTACAATTAACCACAATTATCAGAATCAGAATGAGTTTTATTGCCAGGTGTTATCAACAACCCTGTAATATTCACAAGGTTGATCCACTGAAATAATTGATCAAATAATATCAGAGTTTGTACTTGAACTCTGTTCATTGTAAGTGCTGTTGTTGGTCTTCTAATCTTATGTTCAATGTAACTCAAAGAGTGCTGTACATTGACCACAGACAAGAGGATAAGAATGGACACTCATTTGTCAAGCTTGATGAGGATATTGTCAAAAGGTATACTGAGATGTCAACAAAATTCTAATAAATATCAATGCAAATTATAATACATATATTCAATAGTGGATGCAAAACTGTTATTGGATAATTTTATATCAATTCTTTTTCCCTTTCACAGATCTTGTGATAAAGCAGTCTTCAAATACTCCAAGCCCCTAGTTGCAGAAAATGCAAGTCGTACTCAAAGAAGTGACCTCGTGCCACCAGCTCCCCCTTGGCCAGTCGTCGCTCAACTTCTGCCTCAGACTTGCAGGACACCCTGCAGCGCTCCAGCTCTCCACCTCTTTGGCTGCGGTGGGTTGGTTTTTCCCATTGGGTATACCTCGGTCACACGCCCCAGTCCTCAGGTACTCTGGCTCCACGAAGGATGCTCGTCGCTGCAGCTGTGCACAGGTGTCTGGAACCTGCGATGGTGCTCAGCTCCATTGGCCCTCTGTCTGCACCCTCAGATCCACCAGCTCAGTCTCTATTGGTCGGTCCCCAGATGTCGGCACCCACACCATCTTCATCTTGGCTCCCTTTACTTCCCTTTGCCACATCCTGCCATCATTCCTGCACTCCAAAACCCCCTCCATCCCTGCCTATTCTGTTGCTTGAACTTCATCATCTTCAGTCTTTGGACACACACAGCTATTCATTTCTGAATGAAAAAAATGATGTAAAATTCTGTACTTTTCAGTTACACCTGTATTACTGAAATGTCTTACAAATGGATAAGATAGCTCTGCCATAGCATTTCACTCTTTTTTTTCATTTATTATGTTTTTTTGTATAATGTATTAAAATGTACTTGAGTATGTTTGTACTAATACAAATGTACTATAAATGTACTTGTATTTCAAGTGCATTTTTAATGCATTTAATAGTATGTTTATTTTTCACCAGGGTATTATGCTGCTGTACTGTTTTAATGTACTCTGAATATTTGTAATGTACACAATGTATAATACATTAAAGATTTCTACATATCAAAGGGTGTACGTGTGTATACTAAAAAAAAAGCAGTTTTATAATATACTAGTAGTGTAATGCTAATGCATTTCTAATGAGCTAAAATACAATTTAAAAGGTACTTGAATCACATTAAAATGCTTCAGATATTCTCTAAATGTAGTTCATGAAGTATTAAAAGTACATTTTAAATGTATTTTATTAAATACAGTTAAATTATACTTAATATACTTAAAGTTGGTCCAATTTAACACAATTTCAATGTATTAAATATATTGCAAATAGATTAAAATTGAACTTAAACATATCTTGAAATACACTTAGTATACTTAAAGTTGTTCCAAAGTAATACATTTAATATGCATTTAGTATAGTATAATTTAAATATATTAAGTGTGTCTGAAAAAGCACAATTTAAATTCACAGTAAATTCCCCAGTGTTAAATCAACAGCACTCGGTGTTCATATGGGAACCACCAGCAGGGTGTTAAAAGTAACACCGAAGCAGTGTTAGAGTTAATTAGGTATTTGAGTGGTTAATTAAGTGATGATTGATCATTATTGAAGACACCTGATGATAACAAGCAGAATCACCAAAGGAGAAAATCAACATATTTAAGCCACCATTATAGTGGTCAGTGTTTACATTAGTTGGGACCTTGACCCTTACATTTTTAACATTAGAGCTTGTTTGGCTGCTGTATGTCAGTTATAAAAGACAATTCAGCTCATAATTTATTCATGCTGCAATGCATGATGGGAGCAATGGAGTTTGATTGGCTACAACAGGCTTATTTGAGGCTCACCATTGTTGTGATTCTCATGCTGATTCTTCATGTCTCTGTGTCTTAATTAAAGTTTGTTTTTTGTTTTTTTTGTTTTTTTGACCAAAATAAATTTTAAAAACTTCTGTCTGATTACAGATATATTGCCCACAGGGATGATGTAACCAGCAGAGAAACCTAACTCTGTTATAAAGGCCACACTGTAAGTTTATAAAAAGCTTACATAACATCAAGGACACATGGATGCCTTTCCTTTGGTTTGTCTGACTGTTATAAATGAAATACAGCAGCCAAACAAACTCTAATGTTAAAAATGTAAGGGTCAAGGTCCCAACTAATGCAAACACTGACCACTATAATGTTTGCTTAAAATGTAAAAATTTCTCTTTTGGTGATTCTGCTTGTTATCATCAGGTGTCTTCAATAATGATCAATCATCACTTAATTAATCACTCAAATACCTAATTAACCTAACACTGCTTCGGTGTTACTTTTAACACCCTGCTGGTGGTTCCCATATGAACACCGAGCGGTGTTGATTTATCCTGAGAGTCACATGGGTGAGGATGTGGCCAAAGAAATGACAGAAGCAGTGGAAATGTGGAAGCTGGAACAAGCTAATGTACCTATTCCTGTGACTACTGACAATGCCAGGAATATAGGTAATGCTGTTGGAGCTGCTGGACTTGGGCCACAAATAGGGTGCTTTGCCCATCTCATTAATCTAGCATCTCAGAAAGCTTTCTCGCCTCCTAGCAAAGATCCGAAAGATTGTGACCTTCTTTCACAGAAGCACAACTGCGGCCCATGTGTTGAAGACAAAACAGGAGTTGCTGCAGCTTCCTAATCACAAACTCATCCAAGACATATCAACTAGATGGAATTCAAGTTACGAGATGATTGAAAGGTATCTTGAGGAGCAGACAGCAGTGTATTCTGCAATAACAGACAAAGCTGTGAAGAAAAATTGTAAAGACATTGTGACTTTGTCTGCAAATGACGTGAGACTGGCTGAGAATGTCATCACAGTTTTGAAACCCCTGAAAACCCTTATGTGCACCGAGTCCTCTCCATCCATGGTCTTGCCTATGAAAATGATGATCCTGAAGTCCATGGCACTGTCTGATGATGACAGCCCAGCAGTGAGGGATATCAAAACAGCTATCAGAAATGACCTGCAGCAGAGATACTGATCTTGAAGATTACCTACACAAGAGCACCGCTTTGGATCCACGATTCAAGTCACTGCTGCACTTGGATTCTACCACTCGCCTGAGAGTCTATGACCTTCTCACCACAGAGATTGTGAGCACTGAACAACAGGTACTATTTATATTTTGCTGCTTACTGTATTTTTGATTATTTGCATTTGCACTTGTAATGGAATTCTGTTTTTTATTATGTTTTCATCTCAATAATTTTGACACTGTGTGAGTACATCTTGAGGTTGTGTTCATTATAATCTGTTCTGCATTGTTGTATTCCATGTCCCTGTGTGTAACATTCCAATGTGCAATTAATACTAACCTATTGCAGTGAGTCCCATGCTATGGGTTATAAGCATCTGCCTCAGTCCCAGTCTTAGTAGAAATGAGTTTACACTTGATTTCCAAAACCTGGTCATTTTATTTTACTAGTGTAATATTATTGTTGATTATATTTCTCCAGGGCCAAGCCACAGGCACCACAGAGCCAGCCACCTCCATAGAGACTCAGACAGTGGACTTGGAGCCTTCAACATCACCTCCACAAGAAAAGAAATCGGCCATGACTGAGCTGTTTGGAGGACTGTTCATGACCAATGATCAGGAGTCTGTGGCCAAAATGACAGAGGAGGAGGTGCAGTTTTTCAGGGCTGTGGACTGTATTGCATGCAGATCCACTGAAATGGTGGAAAACCCACGAGCACTTATACCGTCATTTTGCCATATTGACACGCCGTTACCTGGCTGTGCCTGAACATCTGTCCCTAGCAAGAGGGTGTTTTCCACTGCAGGTGACATTGTCACATCAAGCAGATCTGTGCTGTCCGAAGAAAATGTGGACATTCTAATCTTTCTGAAAGAAAAAACTTTGAAAATTGAGTAAAAACACATTGAATTCCATATAAAAACAAAATAGTTCTTTTAAAATTATTGTACATTTGATTTTTTTTATTTATAAAAAGCTTTTTGGTTTTGGTTATGAAAGGAGATTTTTGTTTTATTTGCTGCAAAGAAGACACCCCAGAAGATGAGTGAAGTATAGCTCCGTTATTGTTTAAGTAAGAATAAAAAAAGATCATGTTTTATGATGTTAGTTTTAATAAATACTTTTAATAAATTAAAAAAGTGTAAAAATCAAGGAAATTTCTCTGGCATTTTTTATTTTTATTTTTGCTGTATCAAAATCATACCGAACCATGACACCACTGTGTCATATCGAACCGAACCGTGATTTTTGTGAACCGTTACACTCCTAATGTTTTGCCATGGCTTTAGAATTGGAGGGAATTTTCTTTTGGATGAAAGGAAAGGATGTGAATTTGTGCCTCAGCAGTGGTATTGAGAGTGGAGAGAGCGCTGATTATTCACCCTCCCCGCTGACAATCTCTGCCAGACCTGGGAATCAAACTCGCAACCTTTCGATTACAAGCCCGACTCTATAACCATTAGGCCACGGCTGTCCTAATGAATGTTTGCATTGAGGTATATGGCCCAGATGACAGCACACAAACGAGAGCCGCATATGGCTTGACTATGGCACACCGTGGGATATGTTAACCTATGGTTAAAATTTGGGTTTGTGGCAGTCCACATCTCAGCCCATTCTTTCATTGTTCCCTTATTCCTATTGGTGGATTACAGAAAATATGAAAATATGTCCACTCTGCTCCCTCTTTAAAACAGCCTTTGCTCAGACACACTCTTATTCAGGTAAGTGAAGTTTTGGTGTTTTAAAATATTCTAGGTGTGTAGTGGTACACTTATTCATACAGACACTTTTTTTTGGTTTGGTAACTTATGTGTACCAAACAAATACAGTATTGTTTTGACCACTGCATGTGCGGAATTTAATCAGGTTCAGTTCATATCCGTGAATAAAACTTAACTACTACCTCATGTCCAATAATCGAAATAAGCTTGCTGTTTTGTTATTTTCATTAAAAAAAACTTTATTAGGTCTATTACCTCAAATGATAAATGCCATTTTGACGCTCTTTCATGTGGCGTGACAGACTGCTGTGAGTAAGTGGCAACGCAGAGAGCAAGTGAATGCGATCATCACTTTGTCATTTCTACTAGTTATAATGCAAATTAAGCATGTCATGGCTTGTCTTAATATTGAAATAATATCTAATGTATGATACGAATTATGATATGCTAATGTTCTGTTTTCTCTCCTTTTCCTTGACAGACTGTGCGAGAGAAAGTCTGGCGAGAGTTAATAAAAGTATCCATTATCCATTACATTACTCATTTGACATTTACACATAGCACACTTCTGTTATTAAAATTTGATTATAAAAATTGATGTATGTGAATCAATTTTGTGTTTAAGATGTGTTTAAGATTTACTGTGTAATGGGTATTTTAAATTAAAAATAGCTGTGGCGTAAACATGGTTAAATAATGGCTTTTGGTCTATCAGCCACATGTCTATCAGACCTTTACAGGGCTCATTTTGGGTTGGGTTAAGGCACAATTTTGGTTCAGTTCTGGCTAAAAAGATGTGAAGCAGTTTTGGGCCGGCGAACACATACTAATCTGAGTCACACTTCAGCTGTTGATTTGGGCCAAAGGAAATTTGTTGACTGGGTTTGCTTATGTTAGTCCACCAAGAATAAACTGGACCCTGAAATGTGCTGTCCACTACACTACCAAGCAATTTTGTAACTTTGTATGTTGCAAGAGGTTTGTGTGTGTGTGTGGGATGCCTCATATCAGCATACAATTCCTTGTATGTTATGCATACATACCTGGCCAATAAAAAAAAATGTTGAAGTCATGAATGCATGAATTAATGTTTCTGCATTTGACATTCAAAGGAAAGACTGCTATCAAATAGCACACCAAGGTTCCTAACTGATGACAAAGAATTGACAGAGCAGCCATCAAGCATTATTTGCATTTATAACCAGTGTTTTTCAGGACGTTTTTCCCCAGGTCTTTGCTTTCATACCCAAGCGATTTTCACTGGCGATGAGCAAATTCACTCCCTGACACTCAGTGTTGGGGGTAACGCATTACAAGTAACACAAGTTACATAATAATATTTTTTTTTTCCAAGTAACTAGTAAAGTAACACATTACTTTTTTTAATTTACAAGAAAATACCTGAGTTGCTTTTTGTTTTCTTTATGTATTTAATCCCATTTTATTAACCAATGACTTTGCTGCTGACCTTTGATCCAATTCAACCGTACACTGCAAAAATACTTTTCTTACTTAGATTTTTTGTCTTGTTTCTAGCCAAAATATAAAAAAAATTAAATAAATAAAAAATCTTAAATCAAGAAGGATTTTCTAATGAAATAACTATTCTTTTGTTTTCAGAAAAAAAGTCAAAATTAAGTTTTTGCTTAGAACAAGCTAAATAATCTGCCAATAAGGTAAGAAAAAAAATCTTATTTTAAACAGAAAACAAGATTATTTTGCGTACACCACTGGGAGATTATTTTGCTTGTTTCTAGCAAAAACATACTTATTTTTTTCAGGAAAAAAAAAACACAAGACAATAATTATTTACTCTTCTAGAAAATCCTTCTTAATTTAAGAATTTCAAGATATTTTGGCTGGAACCAAGACAAAAAAATATAAGTAAGAAAAGCATTTTTTCCAGTGTAGTAATAAGCAAAACTTTACATTTGTGCTTTTTTCCCCTCATTGCTAAAAAGAGTCAAACTTTCTTTTCCTACAGTTCTACTGCACAGACATGAATTTAATTTCCTTTAGCCTTAACTTTATTCACTTCAATTGTGAAAGGATTTTTACATTTGCTAAGAATCGAACTTTTTATATTAAAAACAAACAAGCAAGCCCTGCCCAGTAACGCATTACTTTCAATAAAAAGTAACTAAGTAACGTAATTAGTTGCTTTTTTAGGGAGTAACGCAATATTGTAACGCATTACTTTTAAAAGTAACTGTCCCCAACACTGCTGACCCTTCACCGGTGCTTAATGAGAAACAGCAATACTCTGGTACACAGGGTGGAATTGCTTTCCATAACAACTTCCTCTTATCAAGATTTTTGTAGTCACTTATGCATTTGTCATAAAGCTCTAACACCAACGAGACCAACAGCTCTGCATTCATCTAGATCTGATTGAAGCCTCTTCATCTACTAACTTCCTCAAGCACTGTTAGGTGCTTGGCAAGAGCATTTTGTTTTTTAATGCCAGCAAGTCATTTTTACTGTAACTTCAGCAGCTCCATGCACATGAACAAAAACACAGTAAGTCAAAAAAAAAAAAAAAAACCTAAAGAAAACATGAATTTCTAATGCTTTCAATGTGATCACCTGTGGAAAACCCTAATGCATTGATTATGTGCTTTTTCTAGAGCTTTTCTCATTTTAACATGAATTTTGGAAGGAAAGGACACTGAGCGAGCAATGTTTATGGATATATATTTTTTTTTATTTTTATAGCAATTATCTTATTTCAATATGATTCATTTTTATTGTTTAATATTTACTGGAAATGAAATGATTTGACTTTTTTTTAGACCTGATGGAAGAAAATATGGAGAGTGAAGAACTGAGTGAGTCAGAGGAGAAAATTCAAGTCAGATAAATAAATCGTTTAAATAAAGAAAAAAACAAACAAACTTAACATTCCTTTCTCATTTAAACAATGTGGGAAGAGTTTCCAACACAAAGGAATCTTTCATGTTAATTCAACATTTAAATGCAAAGTGTTTATTCATTCAGCCATAGCCACATATTTGTTGCCACAGTTATTATCGCTGTCAATCACAAATTTGCTAGTGACAAGGGATTTAGCAGATTTACTGATCTCCTGAAAACAAAAGTAAAACAATTTACGTTTCATGATATGTTGCAATGCTTCTGTACTTTGATAGCAGGTTATTTGCCAAATTTGCATTGTCTTTGTTTCAGTTTAACCACTATCCAAAAAAAGACCCTGAGCAAGAATTGAAAAGTTTATATTTCTCACTGAACGTGACTGAAATGACATATAAACCGTGTAACAGTAGTGTGTTGAGCAATGAAATGACTCTCTCCTATATGAATGAGGATGAAAACAGTGGTCAATAGGTGTCGCCAATGCACTTCTATGGGTCCGATATCCGACAAGAAGATGACGTCAGCACCAGCGTCATCAGTCAGCGTCGGCTCTCCTGAGGTAAGACACTTCATATAACTGTACGATTATAAAAACAACATCTTCATCTGCTTCAGCGATATTTGACAACATTCAGACAGCAGCAAAGAGAGGAACTAATGCTGAGTACATTTCAGATCATTTGGAGCAATAATGCTGTTGTTTGTGAATGTCTCTTCATCAAAGTCTGATCTGTGAGGGGCATTATTCGCTCTGTGTGACGCTCTGCACTTCTTTGTTTAGTTTGCACCATCAACATTAAACAGATATTAAACATTTGCCTTCAAACTTTAATTTTCCGGTTTTTTTTTTTATAAAAATAAATAAATAAATCACAAACGACACTTGAATTTATTCTTTCCATCTTGTTCAATTAGACACCAGGAACATCCTACAACTAGAAGAAAATCACTGCAATTCACCAAAAGGCCTTTTTTATGTTTCACAGATTGTAGTATTTTACCTAGTTACAAGACTGACTGACTGACTGACTACAGATGAGAGTTTATTTCCCTTACTGTATATGGTTCACAAATATTTGATGACAAATTACTGTAATTTATTGAATAGAGTTCTTTTGTCATGTTAGAAATGTTTCTAGATATAAGACTACAGCTGTGATTGTGCCAATGTCTAATATACTGTATGTACAGTAGAAAAAGATATTCTCCATGATTCAAATGTTGTATGTTTCTAGAGACCAGACTAGGTTCAGTTTTCTGTCTTCTTTATATCTGTACAGATACAGAATCTATCTCTATATATGTACAGTACACAAATATCTGATGAAAAATCACAATCATTTACCAATTTATGATGATGATCTAAAGGTTGTGGCAAGACTGACTCACTACATGTAAGATTTTGACAGTACCTTCTGTCATATACATACACACACACACACACACACACACACACACACTGCACAATTATTTTAATTAAAGAAATACTGTATGCTTTTTTCATGTTGCAAATGTTGTATATTTGCAATTAGAAGACTGACTGAAGACAAGTGAAATTTAGCTTGATCCTCCTTTACTGTAGGCTCAGAGCATAAATGTGACCAAAGATCACAAAACTAGTCATAAGGGTCAGTTTTCTGAAATGTAGCTTTATGCATGATCTAAAAGCTGAATGAAATAAGCTTTCCATTGATGTATGGTTTGTTAGGATAGTATTTGTCCGAGATACAACTATTTGAAAATATTGAGCATGAAGGTACCAAAAAAAAAAAAACTTAATATTGAAAAAACCACCTTTAAATTTGTCCAAATGAAGTTCTTAGCAATGCATATTACTCATCAGAAATCTGTTTTGATGTATATATGCTGAGACGTTTACAAAATATCTTCATGGAACATGACCTTTGCTTAATATCCTAATAATTTTCGGCATAGAAGAAGAATGCATAATTTTGACCCACACAATGTATCAGGGATGACTCGATATCATCATTTTGTCTATATATGATACCAGAATAATACCTCGGTATTGATATTGAATAGATACCACTGGTGACAAATAACCAGCCTTTAAAGATTAGTGAATTGAGTCGATTTAATCAGTAATGTTAACATACTAAACATGTATTCATTTATCATTTTTAACTAATTATTGTGATTTACGCTTTAAATTTGCACATAGGTGCAAATATGTTTTTTACAATCATGCGGACAATCTGTCTGTTAATGTCAACTGCGAGTAGACAAAATAACACAAAAAATGAAAGATCTGAAATCAGAAGTGTTTTTTAAAATATGCTATATACTATATAAAACGAAGATGTATGTAAAAGTTTTTAAAATATAAAATGTATGTATATTTGCAACAGTTATGCTAACAACAATAAAAAAACATTCCTGAAATTAAAACTTTGTTTTTTGGCTGTGAGTTAATGCATGATCTATTTTGACATGAAGAGGCTTGATTGTAACTCAGTTTGAAGATGAAAGCATTGAATTGATAACTGGTTTGTTTTTTACAGGACTTCGCCTACAGTTCAGCGTTTTCAGAGCTGTTTACCAATAAATGCTGGACTGTTCCCATCAGCCTAAAAGTGGAGAAGAGAAAGTTTGTGAGAGAAAATTGAAAACATGAATGATCCAGAGCCCTGCACAATAAAACAGGAAGATATTGAACAACAAATAGGTTGGTGTTTGTTTTTAATATAATACTTAAAGCTGAAAAAAAAAGTTTAAACTGTTAAAAAATCAATTACTGAGAGAGTACATAATATAGAACCAATCAGAGTTCAAAATTGTCTCCTTATCTTTGCCTGAGTCACAACAGAAAGCTTGTACACTGCGCAAAAAAAAAAAAAAAAAAAAAAAAAATATATATATATATATATATATATACAGGTCCTTTTCAAAAAATTAGCATATTGTGATAAAGTTCATTATTTTCTGTAATGTACTGATAAACATTAGACTTTCATATATTTTAGATTCATTACACACAACTGAAGTAGTTCAAGCCTTTTATTGTTTTAATATTGATGATTTTGGCATACAGCTCATGAAAACCCAAAATTCCTATCTCAAAAAATTAGCATATTTCATCCGACCAATAAAAGAAAAGTGTTTTTAATACAAAAAAAACCTTCAAATAATTATGTTCAGTTATGCACTCAATACTTGGTCGGGAATCCTTTTGCAGAAATGACTGCTTCAATGCGGCGTGGCATGGAGGCAATCAGCCTGTGGCACTGCTGAGGTGTTATGGAGGCCCAGGATGCTTCGATAGCGGCCTTAAGCTCATCCAGAGTGTTGGGTCTTGCGTCTCTCAACTTTCTCTTCACAATATCCCACAGATTCTCTATGGGGTTCAGGTCAGGAGAGTTGGCAGGCCAATTGAGCACAGTAATACCATGGTCAGTAAACCATTTACCAGTGGTTTTGGCACTGTGAGCAGGTGCCAGGTCGTGCTGAAAAATGAAATCTTCATCTCCATAAAGCTTTTCAGCAGATGGAAGCATGAAGTGCTCCAAAATCTCCTGATAGCTAGCTGCATTGACCCTGCCCTTGATAAAACACAGTGGACCAACACCAGCAGCTGACATGGCACCCCAGACCATCACTGACTGTGGGTACTTGACACTGGACTTCAGGCATTTTGGCATTTCCCTCTCCCCAGTCTTCCTCCAGACTCTGGCACCTCGATTTCCGAATGACATGCAAAATTTGCTTTCATCCGAAAAAAGTACTTTGGACCACTGAGCAACAGTCCAGTGCTGCTTCTCTGTAGCCCAGGTCAGGCGCTTCTGCCGCTGTTTCTGGTTCAAAAGTGGCTTGACCTGGGGAATGCGGCACCTGTAGCCCATTTCCTGCACACGCCTGTACACGGTGGCTCTGGATGTTTCTACTCCAGACTCAGTCCACTGCTTCCGCAGGTCCCCCAAGGTCTGGAATCGGTCCTTCTCCACAATCTTCCTCAGGGTCCGGTCACCTCTTCTCGTTGTGCAGCGTTTTCTGCCACACTTTTTCCTTCCCACAGACCTCTTGCTTGAGGGTGTCAATGATGGCCTTCTGGACAGCAGTCAGGTCGGCAGTCTTACCCATGATTGCGGTTTTGAGTAATGAACCAGGCTGGGAGTTTTTAAAAGCCTCAGGAATCTTTTGCAGGTGTTTAGGGTTAATTAGTTGATTCAGATGATTAGGTTAATAGCTCATTTAGAGAACCTTTTCATGATATGCTAATTTTTTGAGATAGGAATTTTGGGTTTTCATGAGCTGTATGCCAAAATCATCAATATTAAAACAATAAAAGGCTTGAACTACTTCAGTTGTGTGTAATGAATCTAAAATAGTCTAATGTTTATCAGTACATTACAGAAAATAATGAACTTTATCACAATATGCTAATTTTTTGAAAATGACCTGTATATATTCCTACTGAATACTTTTGTCTTGTTTTCTACTATAAATATATAGCATAAACGCAGAAGTTTAGGCAGTGCATGAATTTCTAGCACTAAAAATCGCTTGCAGTAGCTCTGCTGCTGGACTTACTCTTATTGTTAAGGGTGTCAATGATTGTCTCCTGCCAAGTCAGCAGTCTTCTGCATTAGTGTGCTTTCAACGAACAAAGGATACCTGGAATTTGTACTGTAGGGATGGTCATTTAATGAAACTCAGATGTAAATATTCTAATATTTTGAGATACTGGATTTTTGACTTTCATGAGCTGTACGCTCTAATCATCAAAATAAAATAAAAAAATCTGAAATGTTTTACTTTGCATGTAATGAATCTAGAATATATGAAAGTTTCAGTTTTTAAAACAATATTCCATTTTTTTTTTGAGCTGCAGCTGTATATAAGACTTCAGTAATTAATACCATAGTCCTCTTGAGAAGCACAGCTTCTAGTATTTTTGTACTTGTTTAGTATTACTGTTGTCGTCAAGTTCTATATGCATTTATGTAGCCTACCATTTTATATTTGAACTATTACATAAAATATGGGATTTTTTTGTTTCTAGTAATTAAAAGCATGTGAACGTCCAAGGTGATGTTATTTCATTTTAACATTTGTGACCTTGGACCACAAAACCAGTCTTAAGTGTCCATTTTTCAAAATTGAGATTTATATATCATCTAAAAGTTGAATAAATGGAGCTTTCCATTGATGTATGGTTTGTTAGGATCGGACAATATTTGGCTGAGATGGAACTATTTGAAATCTGGAATCTGAGGTGCATAAAAATAAAAATATTGAGAAAATCGCCTTTAAAGTTGTCCAAACGAAGTTCTTAGCAATGCATATTACTAATCAAAAAAGTTTTCATACATTTACGGTTCAAAATTTACAAAATATCTTAATGGAACATGATTTTTACTTAATATCCTAATGATTTTTGGCATATTTTTTTTTTTTTCTTTTTATAATTTTGACCCATACAATGTATTTTTGGCTATTGCTACAAATATACCCCAGCGAAGACTGGTTTTGTGCTCCAGGGTCACATTTGTACATTTTTTTTTTTTTTTTTTTTTTTATTAGGTTTGTAAGGCTTTTCTTTACACTCCAAATTAAATGAATAAATACAATTTATTAACTCTTGATGTAAATCTGATGTGTATTAAATTTTTTATTGCAGTTCGTTTTAAGGTTATCAGAAAACATGAAAATGAAGCGTGATTTTATTACACTAATCATTTAACCATAGCATTTGCATTAAATTGCAGTTAACCAAATGACAAGCAATCCATCAAAATCAATCCATGGCAACCACACTTTTACTCTAGTAAAGCCATTGTTCATTTCTGTAATTCCATAAGTGAAAATAAATATCCTGGAAGAAAAGTATCATACTTTTCATTTTATTCTTTTCTTATTCAGTATAATCATATGCTATCATTAGACAAATACCTTAAATTTAAAATGTACTTAAAATATGCCTTGATGAAAGAAACCATTTTCATTTCTAGAGGACAAGGGAAGTTTTGAACATGTGGCTACTAGACTATATATGTGCTTTAAAGTAGCTAACACTACTGTTTACATGTAGCAATATGAAAAGATAATAACAGGGTTTCTGCGGAATCTTAAAAAGTCTTACATTTACTTGTATCAAATGTAAAACTTTAAAAAGTCTTGAATTGCGCAAGAAAGTCTTAACTATGATTTAAATTTGGATACGTAAAGGATACGTTTGGATATGTTAATATCTCATAAAGAGTGCAGTTTTTCATTCTCCCAAAGTCAGCAGGATCACAAATGTGATAGTGATAGTGATAGTGAACAGCTCAATAAATAAGAAGTTAATATTAAGAAGTTTATATTAAATGATTAAGTTCAGTCGCAATGACTCACTTAACACTGACTTACCGACAACTACTAGTGGTTTTAATTTCATATGTAAAGTATCTTTTAAATTATTTCAGACCTCAGTTTTCAATGTTCTATGTTTAAAATATCAAAACACTATTTGTGCATTTGTAACCGCAGGTTAAAGCTTTCCATGTCCCTCAGAGCTGCATTAAACAGTGTGTAAATGGCACTTTAGATGCAGCTTCTGTGTTTCCTCTGCACTGCAAAGATACATTTAGTTTTTACTAGTTTTATTTGCTTTGCCCAGCCCAAATGCAAGAATTCGACTCAAAAGATGCACACTTTTTGGAAAAAAAGGCTTAAAGGTAAAAATGTCCAAACAACTTAATGGAAAAGATTAGGCAGCGGCTATTTGCACTAAGTGTAAATAGTGAGTGGATGCTATTTACACTTAAGGATTTTCTGCTATTTATAATACTTATTGCAAATAGATGCAATTAATACTATTGTATCATATTAAAACAGTATTCAGTAATTATGCATTGAGTGTAAATTATCGTTTTAATTAAATTTATTAAATGGATGCAGCCTTAGTGGGACAATAAGCCCTCCCTACACACCTACCCTAACCCTAACCGATACTTTATTTTACAATTTTCTATTATTTCCTTAATTTTTATTGAAAATTAATGCTTTTCCAATATTATATGAGATTTAAAAAGGATGAAAAAAAGCTCTCCACAAGGATCGGGTTGTCCGTGTTGAAAAGACTTATCCGCACGCTTTAACCTCTTCGCCGTTGGATCTGATGACTAACTGCAATCTTTTGTACTATTGACTAGATCCATTACACACTGGTGGGCGGAGTTAGTGTAAATAGCCACTGCCAACAAGCCGGGCTATTTGCAATTAGTGTAAATAGACACTCTGAAAAGATTAATTTCTGTCACTGCTGAACTGACCACACAGAATAAAAAAATTCAAGAGTCAGCTGTCCACGGTAGTCCTTAAGATATCAGCACAGTAACACACTCAGCAAAATGTAGTCTAATTGTCGTTATCAATAAAATCCGAGAAAATGTTAAGACATTATTTTTGCTAATATCGCACACCCCTTATTTGTTATTTAATTTATATAGTTGTTTATTGACTTAATATCAATGTAAAAATTAATAGTAGTACATTTTTATCATTTTATAAAACTTCTTGTATTAAAATGTATTAAAAAATTGTATTAAACTGTAAATTATGCCTTTTAAAGTCATTTTACAGTTTAATATGGTACTGTAGACATTGCCCTACCCCGCTCATATGGTATTAATTTTATTTGTGCGGGTCTTAAAGTCTTAAAAAGTCTTAAATTTGAGCTTAAAAATTCAGCAGAAACCCTGAATAAGCAAAAGAGGCATTGAGCCGCGCCAATGACGCAAACACTTTAATAGTGTGCACTTTCGTCATCTTTATTTATACAGCGCTTTTAACACTACAAGCTGTGTCAGCAACTTTACAGTATTAAATAGGACAATAATGTGTCAATAACGCAAAAGTTCCATGTTGCAGCAAGTGTCATCCACCCAAACTGCTCTGTTTGAGTCTAAGCGCTGAGATGAGGAAACGCCTCCCCTTGTAATGACTTGTAATGAGAAGCATTTCTAAACCTGTTGTCCAAAAAAAGAGAACAGTATAACATGCTAAACGACATCAGTCGAATGCTGGAAATAACTTATGTTTGTGATCTTATGTGGCTTCTTATCACAGAATATGGCAGAAATGCCTATTGTGTACTGTAATTAGCAATGTCAATGTCAATTAGCAATGGATTATAAATATACTTGATTATTAACAAAATACCCGAGGTGGATTTAAGAACAGACAAACTATACGCTGTGGCTGTTGAGTGTTAGCCGTCTTAATATTTCATCAGTCAAAGGCAAATTGATGGGGGGGAATATAATAATATTAAAATAAAGAATAAAAAAGAATTGTTAAATAATCATAATCGATGTAAAGTGTTGAATTAATCAAGGGTTTGATTTTAAGTCAAATTGTCCAGCAATAATTTATACTAGAAAACAAGACAAAACTGCTCAATCATTGACCCACAACATTAATATACACACACAGTATCTCACAGAAGTGAGTACACCCCTCACATTTATGTAAATATTTTTTTTTTTAGATCTTTTCACGTGACAACACTGAAGAAATGACACTTTGCTACAATGTAAAGCAGTGAGCGTACAGCTTGTGTAACAGTGTACATTTGTTGTCCCCTCAAAATAACTCATAACACAGCCATTAATGTTTATTCCGCTGGCCACAAAAGTGAGTACTATGGCTGCACGATACATCGTTGCAGAATCGATATCGCAATTTGCTCATCCGCAATAGTCACATCGCAGGATGTGTGATGTTTAGTATACTGATCGTTATATTTATTTATACGGATCGTTTCTTTGCTCACACAGACACCTTGTCTACACCGGACGCGACAGCTGGCTTGTCGCGCTGCCTGCGCCGCAACATCTAAAGTGAAAGTCTGTCTAAACACTGAACGCGACAAAAGCGACCATTGGATATCATTTTAACTCTTTGAACATATAAACGGAATGTGACAGGTGCAGGGAGCATTATTATAATGACTTCTACAGTATTTTGTCGCGGCACTCGTGTCCAGTGCAGACACCATCACTGACTATAATGAGGTCTACCGCATTTAGCACATTGTGCCGCTCTCGTCCGCTGTGGACACAGTGAGAGCCACGCAGATGCGTGAGAACACGGAATTACGTTCACTTCTTTTGTGCTTGAAATGACACATACATGCGAAACTATGTCAAAATGCAGGTCTCTGCAAGTATCAGTGTAAACACAGTTGCTTATGGCTTAGGTGAAGTTAAACAATTGAGAAAGAAAATGGATGTGTAACAGGTTCACAGCAGTTTAATGTATTTGAGGCTTTCTGTGTCATGATGAATGTTAATCAAGCAGCAAAACACAGAGAAAAATCACTTTTTAGCTTTAACACAGATTTATTAGATTACATTTAGGCTATACAATGAAGAATATGCAGTGCTACTTTACATTTGATTATTCAATTTCTGTACCTGAATACTGTTAGACTTACCTGAAAAATATAAACAGTGTTTTATTTTATTTGTATCTTTGTTCTGTTATCTTTATCTGTGTTTGTAATTTTTTTCAATGCTGATTTACTCATCTATAAAATTCAATTTTTTTCCCAAAGAGCTATTCAAGTAATATGGTGATTTTTTTTTTTTCATATCGCAATATTTATCGCAGAAAAACAAAATATCACAATGTGAGTTTTTTTCCAATATCGTGCAGCCCTAGTGAGTACACCCCTAAATGAAAATGTCCAAATAGGCCCTTTTCATATGTTACGCAACTTCCGTTCTGATGCAAAGCTTCTTACTTCTACCAGCATAGTAAAGGATATCACTACCAGCATGGAGTTCGCCAAGACACAAATATGGTTAGAGGATGACTGCCGTTATTTACTCTCATCCTCATGCGATCACATAGTATAAGAGTCCTAGAGGACACAGTCTCTCATTCCCTTCTTGGAACCATGGTTACATTCATAACCTAGAGACGTTCCCTTTTGAGAGAATATCAAACTGCGTCCTCTAGGGTTTGCTTTAGGGAACAGTTATACCTATACTGCTATGCTCAGGGGAGTGCAGACTAACATTAACGCGAGCACTAAGTACCAGCTCACAGCTGTTAGTGACTTAATCCTTTCGGCCAATGACCTGAGCCACATACCTAGACTTACCTGAAGGGCAAGGCTAAATGGAAGCCTACCTAAAGGCCCGTTCACACCAAGAACAATAACAATAACAATAACTATAAATACAATGATAACTATATTTGTGTCCACACCAAAGAACGATAACTGTCTGTTTTTGTTGCCTTTACATTGTTTCAACCAATAGATGTCCTCAGCACACACGTTTCAAGCGCATCTGTGTGAATCTAGCCTAAACTCTCTGATCTATAATGTAGTCAATGTAGTAGAATAAAAATAATACTTTTTTCTACTACACCTTCAAATGAGGCAAGACAACGTCCAACCCTGTGCTGAATTCCTGAGGTATTTTTTGTTTTGTTACTCTGTAGAAAAGCAAACAAACATGGCACAGCAAACAAAGTTGCTTACTATTTCAAATGCGCAATCCCTTTAAGTTTGAATGAAGTTTAATTAGCAGTCAGTGTTTTATCATTTATCAGCTGTAAAAAAAATAACTCTGAAAGTGATCCCTACGATATTGTTGCCCTGTATTGTTACCATTATAGTTGTGGTGTGAATTCTGCTATTCTCTTAAATTTTAAATGATTTTTATAACGTTATCTTTATAGTTAGCGTTCTTGGTGTGAACGGAATTCGATGGATATTCCTTTAAGGGATGTAATCGGCTGTCAAGGACAGAGCCTAGGCCCTAGCTCATAGCTAGGAATTGCCTGCAGACCTCGGTCAGGGGCTGGTTGAATAGGCTAGAGGTAAAGAGAGTGGCCCAAGGACCTGGGGCCTAACATTTCAAGAGAGAGTAGCTGAGTGTATAATCCCCACCATACAGGATTTGAGAAAGAACACAAGAAGCTAGTGTGCATTTTAACCATAATGTCGATTTTAGAGTGTGCCCATGAAGTCTTCAGGAAGCAGTCCATGCTTGTAGTTACCCTCCAAAGAGGGGAGCACTATAATGCTGAGTAAAGCACAGCCTGTGTGGAACATCCTGGAGCAAAGATATTCTGTCTTAAAAGGAATAAAAATTATTCAGCCGGAGACATCATGCTCAGGAAACCCTCAAACTATGAGGGGAGCAAAGTAAGCTGATAGCATTCTGCCAGGGCTTCAGCATTCTCTAATGTCAGAGGGGTACTCTGTGCTCCATCCAGGAGTGGCAAGTTCTCAAGGCCCTCTGTGAGGGGAGCTCTGCCATGTACCTTCAATGTCTGTGAGAGACATTATATAGGGGCAGAAAGGGACCTGAAAGCCTAGACTGCTATCATATAATGCTTCAGAAGACCTGGATAGGTCGGTGGAGCCTCTACGCAGGCCAATGTGGCAGAGGCAAAAACACATCAGATGGCAGCAAGCGGCCATGTGGTCCAGTGAGGTTAGCTCAATATACAAGCGTTAGCAGCCTCAGGGTAGTTACCCTACCTCTCACGTAGGGAGGAGGATCTATTCGTTCTGACCAAGGGTGGAGCCCAAGCTCATCTTATGTCCGGAGACATTACAAGGGCTTAGGACAGGGGTGCCCAATCCTGTTCCTGGGGATCTACCATCCTACAAAGTTCAGCTCCAACTCTAATCAAACACACCTGAACCAGCTAATTATTCTCTTAGGTAGCACTTGATAATTACAGACAGCTGTGTTGGAGCAGGGCTAGAACTAAAGTCTGCAGGTAGGTAGATCTCCAGGAACAGGGTTGGGGCACCCCTGGCTTAGGAGGATCTCCTGAGCTGCTGAAAGCAAGAGCTGTCAAAGTTAGGGCCTAAGGTTCCCAAGAAGAGCCAGGACACCTCTGTAGCAGGAAGCCCATCAGGCGGCAAGCAAGCAACCGACAAACCGATAGGGTCCTGAAGGAGCATTCAGCAGCCATAGGGTAAGTGCCTAGCTCTCCTTGGAGGGTAGGAGACTTAACCAATTAGCCCTAGGATGGCATGCTAGGGTCTGCATGGCTGTCATCTCAGAAGGAAGCCTCTTGACATTTAAAAACTTGACATTTCACTTAGGGGTGTATTCACTTTTGTGGCCAGCGGTGTAGACTTTAATGGCTGTGTGTGGAGTTATTTTGAGGGGACAGCATATTTACACTGTTATACAAGCTGTACATTCACTACTTTACATTGTAGCAAAGTGTCATTTCTTCAGTGTTGTCACATGAAAAGATATAAAATATTTACTAAAACGGGAGGGGTGTACATGTTTTAGTTGAATCATAAACATAAACTTTTGAAACATTTGAAACGTTGTATTTTGCTTTCATTTTAGACCTGAAAGAAGAGAACAGGGAGACTGAAGAACTCTTAGAAGAAGGGAAGAAATATCAGGTCAAAACTGAAGAGATATCCTGGAGTTCCTCATTGAAAAATGACAATATATGTTGCACTTGCTCTCACTGTGGAAAGAGTTTCTCATGCAACCAAAATCTTGGCCTTGAGGTAATATTGCCTCATGAAGCGAAGCCATGTGCATGTGATGAGTGTGAGAAGATTTTCAAAGGAAACCTTATTGAACACATTGAAATTCACACTGCAGAGAAGCCACACACATGTCATCGATGTGGGAAGTGTTTCCCACAAAAACAAGACCTTGATGAACATGAGAAAATCCACCTTCTGGAAAAACCGTACGAATGTGATCAGTGTGGGAAGAGGTTCCCATATAAAGGAGACCTTCACAAACACATGAGGATCCACTCTGGAGAAAAGCCGCACACATGTGCTCAATGTGGGAAAAGTTTTGCACATAAAGGAAACCTTAAAGAACACATGAGAATCCACACTGAAGAGAAACCATATGCATGTGATCAGTGCGGGAAGAGTTTCGCACATAAAGGAAACCTTAACAAACACATGAAAGTCCACACTGGAGAAAGGCTATTCAAATGTGATCAGTGCGGGAAGACATTCACACTTAAAGCTAACCTTAAAAAACACATGAAAATCCACACCGGAGACAAACCATATGCATGTGATCAGTGCGGGAAGAGTTTCATTCATAAAACAAGTCTTAATGAACACATGACGATTCACACAGGAGAGAAACCACACACATGTGATCAATGTGGGAAGAGTTATACACAAAAAGGAGCCCTTAAAGTACACATGAAAATCCACACTGGAGAAAAGCCACACACGTGTGATCAGTGCGGGAAGAGTTTCACACTTAAAGCTAACCTTAAAAAACACATGAAAATCCACACCGGAGAGAAACCATATTCATGTGATCATTGCGGGAAGAGTTTTATACATAAAATGAGCCTTAACGAACACATGACAATTCACACCGGAGAGAAACCGCACACATGTGATCAATGTGGAAATAGTTATACACAAAAAGGAGCCCTTAAAGAGCACATGAAAATCCACACTGGAGAAAAGTCATTCATATGTGATCAGTGCGGGAAGAGTTTCATTAAATCATCTGTTTTTAAAGTTCATCTGCTTACTCATTCTACAGAAAGGCTATTTAGCTGTGATCAATGCGGTAAAAAGTTTTTTAGGGCAGCTTTCCTTAAGGATCACCTTAAAGTCCATACAAAGGACAAGCCTTACGTATGTTCTTTCTGTGGAAAGAGTTTTAGGCAGATGGGAACTTTAAAATTACACCAGAAAAGACACACTGGTGTGAAGGATCATGTTTGCTCTGAATGTGGAAAGGCTTTCTATACAGATGGTGCACTAAAAGTGCACTGGACAGTTCACACTGGAGAAAGACCTTACAAGTGTTCACACTGTGACAAGAGCTTCAAACACCCAAAAAATCTGCGAATACATGAGAGGATCCACACTGGAGAGAAGCCGTATCACTGCCACTTATGTGGAAAGAGTTTCACTCATTGTACAGCTTTAACTGTTCATCAAAAAAAATGCATGTCTGAAATTATCAAGTTTGAGTTCTGATCTGTAAGACTGCTTAAAACAATGATACTGATACCTGATTAATCAAAGGTTATTAGAACAATTAATGAACTGATTGTCTCTCTAAGATCTGTATTTTTCCAGAGTGCACAAAAAGGCCTAGTAAAATCACTCTGGACCCCTAAATTCCAGAACATTCCCTCTTTGAACTGTTGCTGTCTGGTCGACACTACAGAGCCCTGAGCACCAGAACAACCAGACACAGAAACAGTTTCTTCCCTCAGGCAATCCAAATGTAGACCACGTTTATTCTGATTCATTTGGTGTTCTATGTGTGTGCAGGTCTAAATAAGGCAGAGTTTAGAGCAAATCAAGGAGTTGATCTGGGTTTTATTTAAATTTGAGTTGTATTTAAAATTGAATTGTGCAACACAAGAATATTGTCACCAATAAAGCATGGCAATAAGCACAAGTCTGACGTATTTTGTTAAATGTCAGTTTTAATGAACAATAATAGCCATTACAAAAGTATAAGTAGGTTTAGAAAATAAAGATGTTTTTGAAAAGCAAACAATTCAGTCAAATGTGTTACAAAGTTAGCGCTGTACTACAGTAAAGTTAAAAAAAAATAAATTTAAACAACTTTGTGCTTAAGTCAAGTCACCTTTATTTATAGAGCATTTGTATCAAAGTGACTTGACAGTATTAAATACGACAGTAGTGTGTCAATAATGCAAAACAACAGTAAACAATCAATTTTCAGTTAAAGGCAGTTCATCATTGAATTTAGTGATGTCATCATTCCGCTCGTTATATCTGGGAATGAAGTGTTCCCAACTAAGCAAGAGGCAACAGCGGCAAGGACAGAAATTGAGAAAAAAAAACCTTGGGAGAAACCAGGCTGAGTGGGACGGTCAGTTCTCTTCTGGGTAGACGAACCAGCAGTTGTTCATGTTGCAGTAAGCCATATTCAGACTCATTAGTTTCCTGTGGTCTTGTGCTGATGGCCATCTAGGTGACGATGTCTTCACTGGGGATCTGTCTCTGGAGCTCATCTAGTTGACATGGTCTCTGCTGACATTCAGGACTGCAGAGGTCATCTCTAGGTGCTGATCCACCACCTGATCTGGATACGGACTGGATCTGGTGGATACAGTGACCTCGGAATAAAAGTGAAAATACCTTGTTCTGCCATGAAACTCTAGATGACTCAGGCTGATGTGTTCTTAACGCAACTAATGATATTCACAGAGTATACAACTTGGCACAAGCTGAGTATACAACTTGGTTCATGTTGTGTAAGCAACCAATGAGCTTGCAGCTTAACATTTAAATGGCTGGTAGAATTCACTTGGGCATTTGGCAGCGCGCTTTCAGAGTTCCTCTGAAACCCTCCACCTTCCCCAGCTCCACCTGTATAGATCTGCTGCGGGTTATTTTATATGCTATTTGTGCCGCAGCAGAATGTCTTAAATATTCACAGCACTGTATCGCCATATGCTTTGGCAGTAGCAAGTTCCTGTACTTGCTTGCAACAGCAGCAGCAATGATCTACAACCACAGCAATAACCAACAGCAGCAGTGTAGCAGATCTATTCCGCCAAGACCAAATACATTAACATTGTCATATCCATTACCATGCTTAACCTTCCCGAGAGTTGTCATGACAGAACTAATATTAGTGTAGATGCTGTTCTTCTTCTTTGAAGTTTTTGGCATAACAGACATTGCATGTTACATTAGTGTAAAAAAAATCCTGTGTCAGCAGGTGGCGCTATAACTGTAACAGTATTGGCCTTTAGATGTGTTCAGGTCAGGACTTTTATCGAACAAGTGAAGTCTGGGGCAGATCAGACACTGTCTGTGTGAGTCACAATAAGTTCCTCTTTCATTGCATTAATAACATGCTTTAGCACTTAGCTAAGTGTTGCTAGCATGCTTTATCGTGTTTGTAGCACGTTGCTTACCTCTTTAACACTTGCTGATGCTTTTTAATATGCTGTTAGGAGACTGTAACAGTGTTAAATGTGATTCTTCCTGTTGCCAGCAGGTGGTGCTATGACTAACTAAATATGGGCATGGACATGTGTTCAAGACATGACTGTTAATAAATGTGTGAAGTTTGAGGGAGATCAGACTGAAGCCTGAGTTACAGCTACTTCCTGTTTCATGGCAAACACATCAAAATTGATCAGGCCACCAGGGACATGCCCTTCGACAAAACTCAAGATCTTTGCAATTTAGCGTCACAAAGGCCTTATGATCACACCAAATTTGAAGATGATCTGATTAAAACTGTAGGAGGAGTTTGTTAAAGTATGGGGCCTGAAAATAGCAAAAAACTGCACAAAATTTGTACAGGAAATTCAAAATAACGGACTTCCTGTTGGATTCCAGATGATACTGCCAAGATACTTTCTTGTAGGTATTGGGGTGCTACACATATGTACCGAATTTTGTACATGTATGTGAAACGTATCTTAAATGTTCTTTAATGTTTAAGCTGTCTTGGTTATTTATTGGTGAGACTACAAAGTTTTATTTAAGAACTCAATTTAAGCACTAATTAGCAGTGATGGCCCTTGTATTCGGTTATATCATTGTCTGTCTGGTGCAGCTGTACATAGCTGCACTCCATGTAAAAACTGTTTTTGGCGGTGTGCTAGAGAAATCGACTGACAGCTCTGATCCTCTGATTTGCGAAACAGGACCACTCGCACCCTGGACGCAATGATATTTCATCTGGTTCACTCAGTTTCTCCTCTCGTTTGCCAAAATTAACCATGGTTTGATTATAGTAAAAGCAGGTTTGATTTTTTTACTTATTTGCATAACCACACAAATCAGATTTTGTAACAAAACCATAGAATAACTGCAGTTTAGGTTTGATTCGTAGTTAATTTTAGTAAGGCCTAAAGTCTGTAATATGCACAGTATTAACAAACCTGTTAGTACTTCGTTATGTTTAGTTGCTCTAATTCAACTGATGTAGCGATACAATGAGGTCTTGGAAATAAATGTCTTAATTATTTTATTCTGTCAGAATTAGTTATAATGCTTGAATGTCGTGCGATTAATGCATGCTCAACAGTTTCAGTGTTTCGTTAGGTTACGATATGAGATACTCTACATATTGTTGTGACTTTTTTAAAGTTTTTAAAATATAGGCAATAGCATGTATTCATGCAACATTATATCCCATATTCAAGCATATTATAACTAATTCTGGCACGTTAAATTTATATATTTGTGTGTAAAGGTGCACACCAACTTGGAAAACAGACAAAACAGAAAAGGTAAGAGGTGAAATTTGAGACAAAAGCATAAAACCTAATGTCCGCAGACGCTAATCGGAAACTATCTTTTCAGATTCTTGTGAAAAAGGCCTATTGGCGGGCCCTTGCCCTAATCGCAATCGCCACCCTGGTGCAATCAATGAAAAAAGTGCACAGCGGCCACATGGATTTACAGTATTGCTCTGGCTGTCTGGATTTAAGGGTTACAGCAAAGAAAGGGTTACACTATGACATCAACAGAGTTAATCACACACAGACACAAAAAATGAACAATATATGAAGAGTTCAGATGCAAAAGCCACTGAATCCATCTGACATCTTTCTTTTTAAAAATGCATTTTTGTCAGGCTCCGATGTATAGGTTTCTATGTAAGTACTTCTGATTGGGCTGAGGCTGGGATTTTAGCGGGTTTGAAATAAAAGTATTTGATGGATGTATAATATGTGTCTAGAGCATTCACTCATTTATCTCATTTTTGACTGAGATGCCTATAGGGGGATTTGTAACAGTAATTACATTCATTAAACTCCTTTCTGATGTTTTTGCAGAAAACCTGTACTGTTATAAAGTGTCATGAAAATAAGTATAAAATGTGTTACTCTATTTCTGAAACAGAAAGAATAGAGGGGAAAAAATAGTAGAGGAGTGGGGTTACATCTTAATGAATAAACCACCTAAAGTATAAATATTCCCCCTCTGTCTCCCTCTCTCTCTTTCCACCCATCCCCTCCCCACACTCACTCAACACACACATATATCACACACAGACATAGAGGCAGAGTGAGAGATCAGATGTGTATTTGTTTTTTAATTTTCCTTTATTCACAAAACTCTCTTAATTGTAAGTTATTTTTACTTTTCTAGAAAATCCTTCTTGATTTAAGAATTTTTAGATATTTGGGCTGGAAACAAGACAAAAAATCTAAGTAAGAAAAACATTTTTTGCAGTGTATGTCCCTTTAATTGTGTGAAGGAGCAATAATAAAGTAGTTGTATCATAATGAAGTGTCAGTTTATATTGGCATGAAGGAGAGACCAGCTCTAGTGATTCATTTGTACATTTCTATATAAGCAAACTGACATTTTAAACTGTGCTTTTAAAAATGTTAACTTACTAGACATTATCATGGAATGCATGTGTGCACGATGTAGATGTGTTTTTTCTTTTTGCAATATACCCAATAGTGTCAAATCACACATTGTTAAAACAACAGACGATATATATTGCACACCTCTAGAAAAGTGAGACTTTAGTTGGGGTTACTTTGTTCCTCCAGACTTATGTACATATCTTTGCATTAATTTCTTTTCAGGCTGTACAAACACTGTAAAAAACAACCTATAGAATCTACTCAATAAAACTCACTTTGTTTGGGTAGATTATAAACTATATATTTAAATAAAGAGTACCTCAATTTAACAATTAGGTATGGTCTACCTAATATTTTACATTAGATTACATAAATAATTACTTATAACAATTGAGTAACATTAACTTTATGTTAGTAAGCAACAGTCCATCTACTAATTTGTTATTAATAATTATTACCCAATAAGAATAATTACAAATTGTTTTTTCATTAAAGGTTGAATTTACTTAAAAATTGTCAGAAGCAGGAGATAGCATCAGTTGCTTTTTTATTGACAAAACATTTTGGGTTTTTTTAAACATTTAAAACAAAGGAAAGTAACGCAAGTACAAAATAATATATATATATATATATATATATATATATATATATATATATATATATATATTATTATTATTATTATTATTATTATTATTCATTTATTTATTTTTACAAAATAAAAGTACAAAAAATGTAAGTTTTTACAAAAAAGTAAGTACAAAAGGTACAAAACACCTTAGAATGAATTTCAAAAGAAATTCATTAGATAAAGCTTGAACATATTCCATCATTTTTCATATACACTTGAGCATATTCCACATTCCAAAAATAAAAATCTTCAAAAGTCATCAAAATCTAGATTAGAAGCAATATTGCAAAATACTGTTTCTTCACGTTATTTCAAACAGTGTGTGTTTAGATCTTATGTGTGCAACACAAATGAAAGGAGTCACTGAAATGAGAAGAAAAACTGATCTCCTTTACCTCAACAGAATGCCATGCTATATGGACACAAACATTTCACTTTCAACTTTTTTAAAAACTATTGCAAACAATGTTCTTAGATTCAATTTTAAGGAAAATACAACTACATATAACTTGCATTACATGCAACTTCTTGAACATTTACTATTTGAAAAAAACACTGAACACTAATGAGGTACAAAAGAACAAACTTGAGTCAGTTTTACCTGACACAACTTTTTGCAAATGTACTATTCGAAAATAGTGTCTTTATGGGATGAAGCATGCTCATTCCAGTTGCTTACACTTGAGGCTTTGGATCTTTTTTAGCAGCTTTGTTCCATCAAGTTCCAAAAAAAAAAAAGTTTCTGGAACACTTCAAAAGTGTACTTAAGGTTTTTGAGATACTGAAGGTTGAGTGCATAGATAAGTCCCATCAATAATGTGCATGCTGTGGTTATGTTCCCACAAGTGTATGATGACACACACATCAACTGTGGGATTTTTAATCACTACCAACTTCATCGTGATTTGTGTGGCCTTCAAGTTCATTCTCCTGTTAAAAAAACAAACAATATTAGTTTCATCAAATTAGCATGCTGTTGTTTTCTTGGTTTATGCTAATCACAGAATCAGGATTTCTATATTAATCTTGTAGTCCCAACAAATAATACAAAGTGATTTGTAGTTTGTACAACACAAACACAAAGTGACTCATTTGTAGTTTGTACAAAAGAATATCTGATTTTTCATGTTTTTTGGTATTTCCCATTCATTTCATATGTTGGTAATTTCTGACCGCAAAGAAGGTAAGTGTGACACTTTTTTTTTTGACCCTTTAAAATATTTAAGTTTTTTTGTGTGTGTTCACATTGTTAATGTGACAAAAGCCACCAAGTGTCATCTCATTCCGATTTTCCAAATTTTTAAATATACAATTTTTCGGTCAAATATGACCGAAGAGGGCCAGATGTTACACAGACACGCAACAGGTTTTTGATTGTTTTTGTTTCTTTTTCATTTCAGGATGAATAATCTGATGAAGAACCAGTGTCAATGTAAGAGCTTCCCACAAGCAGCCTTTGTACATTTGTAGTACATTTGTTAACAAAAATGCTATGCTGTTAGTGCTGTGATCGTTTGTTCGAGTCAGTGCTATCTTTTCGCCAGCACATGAAAATCCACAGTCATGGACCTAATGCTGATTTCATATGTGGTGTTCCTGTTTGATCCAGAAAATGCTTTCAAGGCTCATATGTGACCCTGGAGCACAAAACCAGTCTTAAGTCGCTGGAGTATATTTGTAGCAATAGCCAAAAATACATTGTATGGGTCTAAATTATCAAAAAAAAAAATCATTAGGATATTAAGTAAAAATCATGTTCCATTAAGATATTTTGTAAATTTCGTACTGTAAATGTATCAAAACATAATTTTTGTTTAGTAATATGCATTGCTAAAATTTCATTTAGACAGCTTTAAAGGCGATTTTCTCAATATTTTTATTTTTTTGCACCCTCAGATTACAGATTTCAAATAGTTGTATCTCGGCCAAATATTGTCCGATCCAGCCATACATCAATGGAAAGCTCATTTATTCAACTTTCAGATGATATATAAATCTCAAATTTGAAAAATTGACACTTAAGACTGGTTTTGTTGTCCAGGGTCATATATATTCAGAGACCACAAAAAGAGAGCCAAAAGGACATCTGTTGAGCAAGTAGGAATTGATGTTTCCACGTTGATGTATGTCAAGAAAAGTGTAGTGAATTGAAAAATGTAATTTTACACTTGAAGTCTCATATCAAAGAAGGCACCAGAGTGCTTTGCCCATGTACATGTAATAAAAGCTTTTCTGTAGCATCAGCATTGACCTCACATTTATCTAGGAATCATCGAAACTCTTTAACAGAAAGGCTACGTCCTAATATACTGCAGTTGAACGTTTCAATGCAGAGGCCCCATGTTGAGGAAATCATTGTGGCTGAACACTCAAATGCAGATTCAGAATTAATTGAGTGTGAAGATGGTGAAGTGCAAATGGATACTGCACTAGTGCCAGATAACGCAGATTAATCTTTTTGAAGAACATGGCACTGTTTTACCTCAAGTTGCAGGCAAAGCATATTGTCCCATCATCTGTGATTCAGACGGTAATTGTTGAGGTTGTCCCCTTGGTTCCCACTGAAAGTAACACTCCATCAAGCTCCTCAAGCACATCAGCAAGGAGTTTAGCATCAAGCGTGTCACATTCATGGCCTGAAAATTTCAGAGTTCCCTGGAACTTAATGCCACCAGGTATACAGAGTGCTGTTGAGCATAATCAGAGACCTTCTCCTGCTGACAGACGACAAAGAGTCCTTGCTGATGAAATGAGAAAACATGGCCCAAGCCCCACCAGATCACAGTGTCTAAATAGTCACCAAATAGTAAGGAAGTATCCAGAGACTTTTGCTGATATGATGGATGACAGGCAGGTTCGGGGTGGATATGAATCTCTCCTGTCACAGCTCAAAGTACGCATAGAGCATCTGAATCGAAAAAGCACACTAAGCTATTATAGGATACAAAATAATGACTGTGGAGCCACCAGAAAACGAAGTTCCACTGACTCATACGGTTGTACAAGACAGCCTGCTCTTCCACCTGGTGAAAGTTATGACAGTCTTGAAGTGAAGCGTCAGATGATGAAGGGGGTACATCTTCATGAAGGAATCTCTGGAGCAGAGAGGGGAGACGTTTGCAAGCGTCACATGATCAATGCTATCCCATCCCCTACAACTGCAGAGTTAAGAACAAAATGGCCATATCTCTTCATACAAAGGCATAAATGTGCGCACACTTTTGGAATTGTCTATTAAGGAATGTGGACAAATCATCACTCAGTTACTCGCCAAAGGTGAAAATGATGTGGCTGCTATGGTCATACAGTTGCTCCTTGCACACTTCAAAGAGAAGAGAAGATGGTCTTATCCGTCAAGCAGATGTAATTAGAGCTTATTTGACAAATCACATTCATTTGCAACATGTTTTATGTTTTGATTCTGTTGATGTTGAGGGGGTAGTAGATTAACCAGGTTCACATAATGAATATGGCTGTGTTCTCTGTCTGTCATTGTTTTAAAATGTAGGTGTATGCAGAGTTTCAACGGATTACAAACCAGAACCTGCCCAACACATTCTACTCTGAGCTTGACCGACATCTTCCTAGACTGATGACCCTGTTCAGACAGAAGGCATCCAGAACCGGGAAGACATCAGATACTTTAACTGAAATCTTAAGAATCCATGATGAACAGGTAAAAATATTGTTGTACATTTTATAGGCTAAAACTTAATTAAAAGATTAAAGTTTGAAAACATTTGAAAAGTTTGATGATTCAAATGAGCAAATTGAACACTACAACTTGTCTTTTTTTGGTATTTGTCTGGTTTTATATATCTGATTGTATTGTTTAACATTTACAGTTCAGTTATGTACAGTTCTATTTTTATCGTTATAGGAGTTTCATGGCATACACACCAAGTGTGTCACTGTTCTTCATGCCCTTCCTGTGTATCTACGTGAGGACGTCTCTGGGTTTTTAAGGACCTGCATGGTGAGTATTTCCACACTAAACAGTTCATATAAATGCATACATGCTTACTCTTGTTCAGTCTTTCCAACCAAATAGTTTGTGCGATTTGTTTTCTTTGACCTCACTGTAAAATAATTTTATTACTAGATTGCTTTAAGCAAAAGGAAGCGGTTTTTTTTTTAAGATTTTTTTTTGAGCATAGTATCAATCTCTTGCAACTTTTGTTTACTGTTAGCTTGGCTGGCTTGACAGATCTTCTGTTTTAATATCTATTTTTATTTTACAGGACACATCTGATGAGCCAGAGCTTTTAGATGTTGCAGTGGCCCTCCTCACAGTCGTCAAAGATAATGACACAAGTCCAGTTCACTTCCAGACTGTAAAAATCTCTGTTGTCATCGAAAATGAGATTGTGGGCAGCCTCTCCAGATTTGCTGATGCCTTCCTGGTAATGTTTGGACTGATCTATGCACTACACCTCAACTATTCCAGGGGACTGACCAACACTTTTGAATTCATTCACAAGATTTTACTTGGTCTTGACGAGGGTAAACCATCACCCAAGTTACAGAGTCTCAAAAATGACTTGCGCTGCATCATAACGGTCGTGAGCTCTGCTTTGATTCTCCAGAAGAGGCCAAGAAGTTTTTGGATAACTTAGCGAATGACTCAGCGTAGCTTCTATGTATGGTTCTGCTCAGGTTGACCTGAGTACGGTCTTCGACTAACAGAAGTGGACTATTTTTGGACATTCTGTTAATTCGTATTGCGGTACGTATTGCGGGACACCCAATAAAGAGGGGAAAAGTGTTTACACATTTAAAGTCACTGTCAGCTGACATTATTTTTCTGCAGGAAACCCATATTAGACCCAGTGAACAGATGCGGCTTAGGGCAAATTGGATTTCACAAGTTTATCAAGCCACTTTTTCCTCTAAAGCTAGAGGTGTTGCTATACTTTTTAAGAAATCAATTCCTTTTCGAATGCATACTGTGGTGTCAGATCCTGCAGTAAGATATATCATATACCTTAGATATCTTCTCAAGGGCTGAAATTTGCTTAAGCACTTATTTATGGATAACTTTACTCTTTTATTCATTCACTCCAATGTTATTATTTTGCTTATGTTTAAGTATGTTTTTGTATATTTTTCATTGTATCTGGTGGGTTTTCTTTTTTTATGTTTTTTTTTTTTTTTGAAAGATATATATGTACATAAAACATTCCTTATTTTTGTCTTTGTTTTATGCTTGTATAAAAACTGAATATATAATATAAATATAAATAAAATATATATAAAAAAAGAAACATATCTTGGTCAAAAGCTTAGAAAACCTGTAAGTTAGACACAAAGACATCAAGAACCAGCATTATATTCACAACAATGGTGACCATGTTGTAGCCAATCAAAACTCATCCATGGATCCCATCATGCACTGCAGCATGAATAAATTATGCTATTTGTCACCGTTGTTGAGCTTCATGCATTGATTCTTGATGTCTGGGTGTGCACAAAATAAATGCCCTTTTTTTTTTTTTTGTCAGAATTCTTTGGAAAAAAAACCTTCCAAATTTAATGAAAAATATAGAATTTTTGACTGTGGATCTACAAGCCTTTTGTAGTCTATTAAAAAAAAAAAAAAAAATATATATATATATATATATATATATATAAAATGGTAAGATTAGTCAGTGATTCAGGACAAATAATGATTATGTCAAAAAATAATCATTAACACCTGATGACTTTTGCTTTTTGCAAAAGTCTGGCTGTTAAAATTTAATTGTAACAGTCCAAAACAATCTAAGATTACAAAGTCAAGAATCAAGAGCCCTACTAAAGTAAACATTGACCACTATAATGGTGACTTTAAAAATGTGATTTTCTCTTTTAGTGATTCAGATTGTTAACAGCAGGTGTTCATCACTAATGATCAATCAGCACTTAATTAATCACTTAATTATCTCATTAACTTTAACTCTGCTTCAGTGTTATTTTCACTCTTTTTGGAGTGGGACCAAATGTACTCTGAGCAGAGTTGATTTTACTCTGGGGATTTTACTGTGTATGACACTCCCGTATATCAGAGTCGTACATTATAGGCGCGCATAAGTCCGCTATTGATTCACAAACTATCACTTATTTAAGAAAAAGTAGCTACTCTGAATAATGTCTGAAGTAACTTTAACTTGTATTATTTTTAAAAGTTAGAATTGAGCAGAGTCTTTCTTTTTAAGTTTATAAAGTTTAGCTGTAATTTAAAGTTTGTTTGAATTTTGAGGTTTTTTAATAACATGCAGTAGAAGAATAATAAGGCAAAACAAATGGTTTTGTTAATAAAAAGGGTTTAAAAATAAACACTTTTCTCTTTACTGTGGAAGTACAGTATAAGAGGAAATGTCAGGCATGGGGGGCCTTGCAAAATTGACCAGAGAAAGAGGAGGGCCGTGGAGTAAAAAAGGTTGGGAACCACTGCTGTAGATGACAGTGATGAAGAAGCGAGGAAATTGAACGATAAACCTGAAGTAGGTTCACTCACTTTTTTTTTTTTTACTTTTTTTTTCTAGAATGATTAAGTGCCATTTTAAACTATTAATGCATATTTTCTCTTCTGTTTTACCAGCAATCCACTGATGACCACACACATGGAGACCGTGATGGCACAGGTGCAACTTTGGACTCTGATTCTGAGGTGCGTTCAGATTTGAATGGTTTTACAGCTGAGCAAATTTGGTCTTAACAATATGTTTTGGGTGTGTACAAGTACAGGGCAGTTTTTTTCCCCCCAGCGACCCAGAGAGCATGCTGTAGATGACAGTGATGAAGAAGAGAGATTGAACAATTAACCTGAAGATGTTGGTTCACTCACTGTTTATGCCATGTCTTAAAGGAAAACTCCACCAGTTTTTGACATTTCCTCAACTTAGACATGTTGATACATATCTGTCCTGTCTCAGTGCGGGTACTTAATTGCTCTAGAGCGCAGTGCCAATATGTTAGCATTTAGCTTAGTACAATTTATTCCATTCATTCCATCGGCACAAAACAGGCATGAATTTAGAAGCCACCAAACACATCCATGTTTTCCCTATTTAAAGACCGTTACATGAGTAGTGAAAACTCTGGACCTGTGCCAACTATCAGAAAAATGTGTAGTATATACAAAAGAAAGTAGCTGTTTTATTTGCTTGCTGCCAAAAACTTTGGAGCGAGATTAATTTCTAAGCTGTCTATGATTGCATGACTGGTTACTAGTGTCAGCTTACAGGGCACAAGCCGAACCCACTTACATTACATTTACATTTACATTTAGTCATTTAGCAGACGCTTTTATCCAAAGCGACTTACAATAGAAGCAATCAGAGCAACAAGAGAGTGACAGTGTATAAGTGCTGTGGCAAATTTCAGTTAGATAAACACGATAAGTCTTGCAAGGTTTTTTTTTTTTTTTTTTTTTTTTTTTTTTTTTAATATAAATATAGAAAACTGAAAAGAGTAGGAAAGAGCTAGTGTCAATTGGTCAAGTTCTGCCGAAAAAGATGGGTTTTCAGACGTTTTTTGAAGATGGCCAATGACTCAGCTGATCGAATTGAGATGGGTAGGTCATTCCACCAGCTGGGAACAGTCCACAAAAAGGTACGTGAAAGTGATTTTGAGCCTCTTTGGGATGGCACCACAAGGCGTCGTTCATTTGCAGAACGCAAGCTTCTGGAAGGGACATAAGGTTGGACATAAGGTTGGATTAGACATTAGGTGTCCTTAAAGGCACAGTTCATCCAAAAATGAAAATTCTATAATTAATTACTTCTCATGTTGTTCCAGGAGAACACAAATTAAGATATTTTTGATGAAATCCAAAAACTTTCTGACCCTCCATAAACAGCGTAACTACCACACAGCAAAAAGCCCAGAGTTAAATTAACTCTCCTGGGAGTTTATTTGAGTCCACGCTCAAGAGTGTGAAAGTGTTTAACTCTGACTCAGTGTTAATTTAACACTCTGATTTTAAGTTAATGAGATAATTAGTGATTCATTAAGTGATGATTGATCATTACTGAAGACACCTGATGATAACAAGCAGAATCACCAAAGTAGAAAATCAACATTTTTAAGCAACCATTATAGCGGTCAGTGTTTGCATTAGTTGGGATCTTGACCCTTACTTTTTTAACATTAGAGTTTGTTTGGCAGCTGTGAAAGCGTTAATGACAGCGAGACAAACCAAAGAAAGAAGGCCATGTGGCCTTAGTCTAGTTTTGACATATTCTTAATATAGCGACCTGTATAACAGAATTTATATATAGGACAGTTTCTTCACTGATTATATCAACCCTGTGAAAATATATATATATAAGCAGACAGATGTTTTTCAAATTTATTTGATCAAAAACTAAAAAAAAAAGCCTTTAATTAAGACATACATGAAGAATCAGCATGAGAATCACAACAATGATGATCATCAAATAATCATGTTGTAGCCAATCAAAACTCATCCATAGCTCCCATCATGCATTGCGGCATGCATAAATTATGAGCTGAATCGTCTTTGTAATTTCCTTTATTCTTACTATTTTCTTTTGTTTTATGTGACTATTTAGCAGCTTGTTTTGTGATGTTCAGAGTTGATCTGTTTTTCTGAATATGCTGTTTGTCACCGTTGTTGAGATTCATACTCTGGTTCTTGTTGTCTGCGTGTGCCTAAACAAATGTCTTTTTTCAGAAATGTTTATATGTATAAATAAATATAACACATCACAACATCTTGCAGGTATTATTAAAAAAATCTTTTGCTGTGGATTCACAAGGCTAAAGACTCAAGATAATTGTTTGATCTGAATCATTGAACTCATTTATAATGCAAGCTCTGAGTTATATTTCCAAGAAAGGAAACATAATTTAGAGCTTAGACTCCAAAAAGAGTTAAATGATTATGTTACAACATCATCATCATCATCATCATCACCTGATGACTTGTGGTGTTAGCTCATCTGGCTGACTAAACTGAAATCCAGCAGCCAAACATAATCTAATATTAAAAACATAAGGGTCAAGATCCCAACTAATGCAAACACTGACCGCTATAATAGTTGCTTAAAAATGTTGATTTTGTCCTTTGGTGATTCTGCTTGTTATCATCAGGTGTCTTCAATAATGATCAATCATCACTTAATGAATCACTAATTATCTCATTAACTTTAGAGTTAATTTAACTCTGGGCTTTTTGCTGTGCATGTCCAAGACCCAGAAAGGTAGTCAGGACATTTGTTAAAATTGTCCATGTAGTATCAGTGATTTGACTGTATTGTTATGAAGCTACTACTTTTTGTGTGCAAAAAAACCCCCCAAATAATTACTTTATTTAACAACTGTACTTTTTCTTGTGAATCTTCAGTGCGAGTTCACGAGACCTGATGCAGGAGCCAGAATTAAATAACTAAGGCTGGACAAAAAATTGCAAGTCATTCTCTCTCTGTCAAAATCTTCAAACATGTTTAAAAAAAACTTATGCACAGTATGCACTGTCTTCTGCTTGTAAACAAGCCTCAGCCCATCCTGCTTCTGCGTCAGCTCCGTGATACTCTTCTGAAAGCAAGCCAAAGACTGACACAGACGAAAAGAAACTTGAATAAAATTATTTTTGTTTTCTTAGCACTTAAAAGGTATTCTCATGGCTTCATAACATTACAGTTGAACCCCTGATGTCACTTGGACAATATTAACAATGTCCTTAATACACAGCAAAAAGCCCAGAGTTAAATGAACTCTCCCGGGAGTTTATTTGAGTCCATGCTCAAGAGTGTGAAAGTGTTAAAATCAGAGTGTTAAATTAACACTGAAGCAGAGTTAAAGTTAATGAGATAATTAGTGATTCATTAATTGATGATTGATCATTATTGAAGACACCTGATGATAACAAGCAGAATCGCCAAAGAAGAAAATCACAATTTTTAAGCAACCATTATAGCGGTCAGTGTTTGCATTAGTTGGTCTCTTGACCCTTATGTTTTTAAAGTTAAATTTTGCTTGGCTGCTAGATTTCATTTTTTTCAGCCAGACAAACCAAGAACACAAGTCATCAGGTGATGAAGATTATGTTACATATGTAATCATTTAACTCTTTTAATCCACAAAAAAAAAAAATATATATATATATATATTTATTTATTTTAGAACTACATAAGCATGCTGCTCTGAGGTGTTTTATATGTATCTAAATGTTTCTGAAGAAGTCATTTGTTTAGGCACACACAGACATCAAGAACCAGAGTATGAATCTCAACAACGGTGACAAACAGCATATTCAGAAAAACAGATAAAGGAAATTACAGAGAAAATTCAGCTCATAATTTATGCATGCTGCAATGCATGATGGGAGGCATGGATGAGTTTTTATTGGCTTCAACATGCTTTTTTGATGCTCACCGTTGTTGTGATTGTAATGCAAATTCTTCATGTCTGTATGTCTTAATTAAAGGATTTTGTTTTCTTTTTTATCAACATAAATTTTAAAAACATCTGTCTGATTATAGATATTTTGATATTTTAAAGAAAGTAAACTCTGTTATATAGGTCATTAAGAACATAAATACAGCAGCCAATCAAACTAATGTTAAAAATTTGTAAGGGTCAAGATCCCAACTAATGCAAACACTGACTGCTATAATGGTTGTTTAAAAATTGTGATTTTGTCCTTTGGTGATTCTGCTTGTTATCATCAGGTGTCTTCAATAATGATCAATCATCACTTAATGAATCACTAATTATCTCATTAACTTTAACTCTGCTTCAGTGTTAATTTAACACTCTGATTTTAACACACTCACACTCTTGAGTGAGGACTCAAATAAACTCCCAGGAGAGTTAATTTAACTCTGGGCTTTTTGCTGCGTAAATTTCAGAGCTTTGAACATGTCAGTTGCATTGATGTCTATGGAGGGGCAGAAAGCTCTCAGATTTCATCTAAAATATCTGTTTTGAAGAAGAACAAGGATCTTATGGGTTTGGAACAACATGAATGTGAGTAATTAATTAGAGAATTTTCATTTTTGGGTTATTTAATTATTGTAAGACACATATGCCTAAATGCATGTTTTGTGTATTGTTATCACATATGCATTGTAAAAGTATTGAATTGTGTGTTTGTTGAATTGTGTATATGCCTATGTAATGTATACTTAAAATATAAACACATTAATGCCATACTGTGTATGATTTGGTTGCAATCCTATAACTGTGTATAGTTTTCAGTAAATACGGTATGGCTTTGAAAACTTTGCATCTGGTACTACTTTGGTCAATAGCTCATTCAATTAAAATAAAGACTGTAATAAAGCCACATTTGTGGTGTATGTACTGCCTTTATACACATTCAGTATGCATGTTATATAACTTAGCAATTTACCACACTTGCTGAACATACTATGGTGAAGCTGCACAGTATTTGTGACATGAAAATGCTGTCCACATGCTAAAACCTATTACAACATTTTATACATGTGGACATCATGTGACAGCAAGGGATACGCGTGGAGCATGTGATAACGTGAAATTCACGTGTGTATGTGTATTAGTTATAATGCTATCTAACTGATGATTAACAATTATAAGTATACAACATTATAAGTAAACAAGTATAACTAATAACAAGGTGTATCATAACAATAACTTTGCAGCTGGCTAATAATGAAAGGACTACAACCACAGGACTGGAAGCAAGAAATGGGAACAAACTAAAAGTCAACGTAATATCAGGGTGTGAAACTGAAAATGCACAGTATTCGTTACATGTAGCTAACATGTGATCCACATGTTAAAACTGATTATGACGTGGAAATTTTCAACATGTGATCCACATGTCCTCTATTATGTTGCAACATGTGGAAAATATGTGGACACATGTGATCACATCTGATTCTTCTGTAAGGGATTTTTTTTTTTATGTTTTGGAATTGTGGGATTTATACAACTATAAAACCACTTCTGAAGAAGTCATTTGTTTAGGCACACGCAGACATCAAGAACCAGAGTATGAATCTCAACAACGGTGACAAACAGCATATTCAGAAAAACAGATCAACTCTGAACATCACAAAACAAGCTACTAAAAAATCACATAGAAACAAAAGAAAATAATAAGAATAAAAAAATTATAAAGACAGTTCAGCTCATAATTTATTCATCCCGCAATGCATGATGGGAGCCATGGAGTTTTGATTGGTTACAACATGCTGATTTGATGGTCATCGTTGTTGTGATTCTCATGCTGATTCTTTATGGCTGTGTGTCTAAATTAAGGATTATTTATTATTATTTTGATCAAAAAATGTTTAGAAACATTTGGCTGATATAGGATGTTATGTTGTTCACAGGATTGATGTAATCAACAAAGAAACCTAACTTTTCATACAGATCATTATGTAACAGCTATGTCAAAATACAAACAAAAACACATATTCATTTTTGTCTGGCTGTTATAATAGCAGCCAAACTAAATCTAAGATTATCAAAGTAATGGTCAAGAGACCAACTAATGCAAACACTGACCGCTATAATGTTTGCTTAAAATTTGTGATTTTCTCTTTTGGTGATTCTGCTTGTTATCATCAGGTGTCTTCAATAATGATCAATCATCACTTAATCACTAATTATCTGTAAGGTTCATGCAATTTGCCCAATGGTGGTATCCAATGGAGGCTGAAGGTTTCTTGCATGTTCAGTCTTTTCAGTTCCTAAATTTAGGTTATGTTCAAATCTGACTCCATTTTATTATGACCTCACATTTGGGTTAGAATGGCAATTATTATTGATCATTCATAGGATAATTTATTTAGGCATCTGATTATCCTATTTATTCTATCTAAGGGGGACTAGATTAAAGTAATTTTAGAATGAGCAAGCACAGAAGCGGCCGTCTGAAGTATTAGTCAATTACTTCTGTCTAACATCCAAGACTGACAAGAATGTGACCGTGAGGTACGCTTACGGCTGAAGCAATATCTTTGAGTGACATGAGCACCTGAATGAACAAGTACAATAATAGTAAGATGGCGGATCGAACACTTCCGGTGGCTTCGCTGCCTAACAGCAGTTTAGAACCCGATGAGCAATCCAGTCATTATATAGAGATCGTTGGTTCACACCCAATGTCCAATGGACCACTTTCTGCTTAAATCTTTATTAAAAACTTAGAGAATAATGTTGTAACAATGATATCAAAAAACAATTCTTAGAATGTTTTTAGAGAATGTCTTCTAACCCTACACTTTAGCAAAATATTATGGGAACTAAAATAATACTTGTCAGTGTCATTACCAGAACATATAATAATATTCTTGGAACATTCTTATAACAAAAAATGATACGTGGTAATGGTTCAGTGTTTTCCTTATAATGGATTTAGTCCATTTAACGTTAAATTTTGCACATTGTGTTTATATTTGGGTTCATCGTTTTGCCTTTCAGGTGGGCATTCCCATAAGGGTGTGACGTCATGTGAAATCTATCAATAGCCACTAGGCCCACTTCAACAGCAATCATATAAATGCACAGACTGTCTAGAAATAATTAAGACAGCAAGTCAGATCAGTGTATTTATTTGTAATGCACTTTTCACAATACATTTCAAAGCAGCTTTGCAGTTTCTACAATTTAGAGTAATTTGCTATCTGACATGACTGTGTAATGTCCATATGTCAAACATGTACAATTCTGAGACAATACAGATCATGCAGTTAGCCAATATCATGTATTCAAAATCGAGCACATTAAATAAATTGCAAATTGTGATGATTACATAGTATATAGAAAATTTGGCAGTTATATCTTGATTCAGAGCTGAAGTCATCTGAAGTAAGAACAAGAACATATATCTATATGCTTCAAACTACAAAATTAAACCAAAATGAAAGCACATCCATAAAAATGGACAAACTAGAGCCAGTACAACAAAAGTCATCACCTGATTAAGCAGGATGTGTTCAGGATTGTTAGTTCATTTTTTGTTATGCAATGTGATGCCAAAAAACTAAAAAAGATTATTTTTGATATAATGAACTGAACACACAGTAAATTCCCCGGTGTTAAATCAACAGTTGTGGTGTTCATATGGGAACCACCAGCAGGGTGTTAAAAGTAACACTGAAGCAGTGTTAGAGTTAATTAGGTATTTGAGTGGTTAATTAAGTGATGATTGATCATTATTGAAGACACCTGATGATAACAAGCAGAATCACCAAAGAAGAAAAGTCAGTGTTTGATGTAAGGGTCAAGGGCTTGACCCTTACATTTTTAACATTAGAGTTTGTTTGGCTGCTGTATTTCAGTTATAACAGTCAGACAAACCAAAGGAAAGGTTCTCATGCATTCAAAATAACTATTTGATGAATTCAATGACATAGTCATAAAGTCATTATCATTAAAAATTGTGATTTTCTCTTTTGGTGATTCTGCTTGTTATTAATAATGTCTTCAATAATGATCAATCATCACTTAATTAACCACTCAAATACTGCTTCAGTGTTACTTTTAACACCCTGCTGGTGATTCCCATATGAACACAGAGTGCTGTTGATTTAACACCGGGGAATTTACTGTGTACTTGAACACATGAAGTGATACTATATAAATGCTTCCTTTGTCTGTTATGAATAGTTTTAGTTGAAATAAAGAAAAAGACACCCATAACAAAAGACAGAAATCTTATTAAAAGGTCCCTGGAGTTCCCACTCTAAGTGGCTCACAAATTATTATTATTGTAGTAAATTAATTAAAAATATTAAATAAGGAGCAACATAATACTCTGAATGGGAGCAAGGCAGGGTCAGAGTGGGACTTATTTTCAGTCCTGCACTGTAATAAATTGCACTGTAAAATAACAGTTATCTACTGACAGCTGTGGTTGCCAGCATTGTACCATTAATTTATAGCTCTTCATTTTTACAGTATGTTACCATTATTATACCGTGTGGTAACTCATTTCATTTTGGAAACCGACTGCTTCAAACCATTCGAGTTTTAAAGAACTAGTGTTTATAAGTGAATTTCTTTCTTTAGTCTCTACTAAATTGAAAAAAAAATTCTTAACATAAAACCACAAACACTTAAGTACAATAAAAAAAACTAAACAAAACGTGACTTTTACTAAAATCTTTGTAGACTGTCATTAGTACATATTTATGCACTAAAGAGTTTAATAAAGAGACTGTCACTGCATAAACAACTCCACAGTTACTGTCTTTAAATAAAGCAGCAGAACATCAGTGTTTGTGGCTCATCATTGACTGAAGCACAGGCTCTACTCTTGCCAGCATGTTACTGTTTTTCTATAGTGTTTCTGTAAATTAATTATGGTTTATTACTGTCAAATTACATTTGATGCAATTTTTTATTTTTATTTATTTTTATCTTTTTTTATCTTACATCTTTAACCCTTTTAACCCACAGCAACATCCTCAGTTTTAAATGAACACATAATGTGTCCACAGCCTTAGAATCAACTCTGATTGATCAACTCTCAAGATCTGATTAAACAACTAAAACAGCATTACCAGCTTCACCTATTACCAGACTGACTTTATTTCTGTCAGAAGTCTACAGAAGATCTTATTGAGGGTTTCAGAGGTTTAGATTGTTTTGCACTCTACTTTAGTCGGGCTCTTGAACCTTGACGTTTTAATAGTAATTTTACATTTGTTGTTGTAACAATGTGAATTTACAGTTATGTTACAGCATAAAGAGATGGGAAAATTCAGCCCGATCTCATGGCAAATCATACATATTTTACGAGGTCCCAATTCGTATTAATTTGTATGAATACCCTTCACCTGATCCTGCCCTTAAACTTACCCGTCACTGGGGTCTAGGCAAATCATACAAAATCGTACAAATTGGCCACCTCGTAAAATATGTACGAATTCCCATGAGATTGTGTTGGAAAATTAAGCTTTTCAAAGCACCGAGGCTTTCTCCTCAACTGTTTTGTAAAAAGGTTCACTACTCGAAGCTTTTCAACACGTTGCACACTAATGACATCTTGTGGTCAAAGGTGGGAAAAGGTGCTTTTGCTACCCAGATATCCAGGTGGTTTTTGGACCGTGTCATATAATAAACCAGTTTGTGCTGCGAAAACCATATAACGAAAAAAAAAAGTCATTTTACTTACACAAGGTATGAATTAATTAATCTGTTAATAAACGTATGAAAGTATAAGCATGTTTCATGTAGACATATATGATCAAAATAAATGAAGATTATTGTTAAATTGATTCATATTATTATCAATCAGAAGTGTTTGTGAAGCGGGAATTACTACACAATGAACATGCACAAAACTACACATGTACACATTTATTCATATTATGATTTTTTTCTTAACAATGAAGTGAATGCAGCTTGAAACTTGCGCAAGGGGTTCGCGTTATTTAAATCAGAATACGAAGCAGTCACATGGTTGTGTGTGAAAACGAAGCTTCGGACGTCACAGAAGCAAAACGAATCAAGCTCCGGTACAGTGCTTCTGTGTGAAATGTTTAGTTTTTTCAAAACAAGCTTCAAAGCCTCGGTGTCAAACTACACATCACTATAAAGAGGCAAAGAAAAAAAAATCTGATATTATTGTTAATAGTTTGAGTATAATAATCAGCCTCTTGGTTCTGGTTCACTGATTTTATTCTGTGTCTGTCATTTTGTTGAATATTGATACAAAATGGGGAAAAAAAAAAACAAGCACTGCTGAGCAATCAGTTATGAAAGACTGTTAAAACATCACTCAACCTACAAAAATGTGATTTATACACACATCAAGAATAAGCATGTAAATCTCATCAATGGTGACAATCCTCAAAATAAACAGAACGTGCTACTAAAACAATACAAAAATAAAAGCACATAGTAAGAATTCAATGAAATAACAGAAAATAATTTTGTACTCTGCTGGTACCCAGCATGCATTGCAGCATGAAGCTTTTTCTTGTCACCATTGTTGAGATCACTTTTTTTTTTTGAACCCAAACGGTTATTAAATCCTTATTTTCTGGTTGAAACAACACTAATATATCTCATGCCTCAACACTCTCATTAAGCCTTCAAAGTCTAGCAAATTATAAAGTCAGTGAAGTAAATGTTTGTGGCAACCAGTAAAGTTTGATAACAGCTTAAAAACATAATACTAACAATAAAAAAAAGTAATGTTTAAAAGTCAAGGGAGAGAAGCCCAACTAAAGCAAACACTGATCTCCACAATTGTAACATCAAGCGAAACAATAAAACCATCATCTAAACCTTATTCTCAAGCTATTCTCAATAGCTATGTTTCCATCATAATTTGCACGTTGAAGTATCACATTAGAAACGAGTGAGGGAAGCGACATACTGTGCAAAATACGCTTAACGCGAGTAGTGGGAGATGGAAACGCATTTGCCGAGTAATTTTGTTTGAATGCATCAAATGCATTTCCTGAATAAATCCATTCGAGTGCATCAAAGAATCATGTGACTTTGCGTTTCAATGGCTTCTCCTACTTTATTAGTGATATATAGTGGCAGTTTATCAAGTGCCGAATTTGTTCTCTTTGCTTTGTTGAATGGAAACGGAGCTTATTCACAAATGTTTTATGCGATATTCCAATTTCACATGTAAGTTAAATTCGCAAGTTTGGATGGAAACTCAGCTAATAAGATCCTCTGTAGATGTCTGACAGAAATAAAGTCAGTCTGGTTAGAAATTTGTGAAGTTGGTAAAGCTGTGTGTTGTTTAAATCTACAGTTGATTTCATTTATAGCTGTGACTGAAGTCAGTTGTAATTCTTTTGGTTGTCTTGTTTTTCTTTCAATCAGTGAATCTGCTCATTAACAGCAGCTGTTCATCAGTGTCTGAATTCACTCATTAGTTTTCATTCTCTTTGTCAGGTGGACTATATTAGTAAACTCATGTAAAAAAAATAGAGAATGAGGGTGTATGGTGTGATTTGAAACAACCTTTGTCGACTTTGAATGCTGTTAATTCACAATATATAGAAGCAAACTACTTTCTCAAAAATGACAAATATTACACAATGCACTGTTTTAGTGGACAACAGCATGTTAGTGTCAAAATGTGGCTGTTTTTTACAGCCATTTTTAAACAGTGTGGAGTTCCATTAGATTGACCTACTTTAGTTCACGACTGACTATATTAAAATAAGGTAATTAAAACCTCAGTATACAAGTCTGCAATAGTGCACTGTTCTCTACAGCAGTGGTTTTCAAACTTTTATATATAAAAGTACTAGAGACCTGCACTCCCACGAGACAAAACTTGAAGGCGAGTGAGGGTGTGGGATGCGGGGAAATAAAATGATTTGCGGGACTCCCACAAAATATAAATATATAAACATAAAAACATATAAATTGTTATTCATCTTTTTACACAAAAGCAACAAGAACAATTAATATAACATAAAACATGATTAACGTGATTAACATGATTAACAAAACTTCTTTCACAGTGCTGAATATTGCGTGCTCATGAATCCTCTCATTACAACACACAAAGTGTAGACATTGTGAAAGATTCATTGTGCATAATAATCATTGTGTTATCAGAGATTTATGAGATTGTGATTAACTGAGCTTTTAGCTTTAAGGGTGCGCTGTTTGCTCACATTCTGCCATACATAAACACAGCAGCTGATGCTTGCTTTTCTGTTAAGAATAACAGTGGTTTGTGAATGTTGATGCTTAGCCTAAATAACAAATATTTTATCTGGAGCATTTATGCTGAGATCTTGTGGAACTTATGAGATGTGACAGAACGTATTTCATGTAAAATTCATTGATTGCGTATAAAAAAAAAAATATATAGGTTACTTCTATGTGGGCTTTAGAGGGCAGGAGCGGGATAAAACATGAATGTCGCGGACTGGAGTGGGACAAAATAAAATTTCTGCAGGAGTGGGACTGAAAAAAACATTCGGTGCAGGTCACTACAATGCACATTTACATTTATTATTATTGTCATCATTTTGTATGTTTTGTATTAATTTGTTTTTTAGAGGGATTTTCAAGCACACAATTTGAATCCACCTTGTTTCTCTGTTCTTCTCCAGTTTTTCTCATATCCTCCAGGTTCTTCATCCATTCAACTTTTCCCTCCACCATCAGTTTGGGAATCAAGAAATCCAGATGTTTAAGAGTGAAATCGCTGTCGGGTTTTAAAGCGATCTTAGACAGAATCATGAAGCTGATATAAGCTTCATGCAGCAGGTTGGACTTTTCATTTAGAATTTTCTCCAGATCACTCTTTAGTGTTTCCTCTGTTTTTGTTTTCATCTGAGACTCTTTAATGATTCTTTCAAGTTCCTTTTTATTATTTTCATACACTTTGTTGTCAAAGCTGGTTTCAGGATGATCACCAATGCGTTCATACTCCTGTTTGAGCTCATTAAATGTCATAATGTATTTTTTTCCTCTCATCTCATATTTTTTGTTCTCCTGGACATGTTTGCTGAAATGACACTTCCTTGTACACACAGTGCAGTGGTTGTTTTCCATGACTTCACACCATGAGAGATCATTCACCCACCAGCAGCCCTTCACATGACAGTTCTCCTGACAGACGGAGCAGCAGGTTGCGTTTTTGTTCCTCCATGATTCATTTTCAATGAGGACTTTTTCTTTGACTTGTTTTGTTACTGTAAGCTTAACGTTTTTAAGTTTCTGAATCTCATCTCTATTCTGTCTGATGGATTTCTGAATCTCAGTCAGCTTTTTGTTTTTTAACTCCTCCTCATTGATTAGCCGCTTCAGATTGTTGACACAGGCCTCAAGTCGTCTTCGCTCTTTCAGAACATCTAATGTCATCTCAGCACTTTTTCTGTTGTTTTCCTCCAGGAGTGTGAATAACAGATTCATGCTTTTCTCTCCCATTTCCCAGGTTGACTTGTACTTTGTCTCATACTGTTCATCTCTTTCATCTTTCTGTCGGTTGTTGAACAATAAGTAAATGGGTTGTTCCTTCGTATTCTTTCTGCAGGGTATTTCTGCTGTTTTAATGGCATTAAGAGCATCTGTTGGAGGTAATCCATCTGACTGTGACATGAGAAACACTATGCTGTTTTCCACATCTTTACCAAGTATAGACAGAACTGAGTGAAAGACATAAAGCTCTTTGTCAGAGAGTCGATTCTGAGACGCCTTCATCACAAAACACACTGCATCAATATAATGAATCCCATCCTCAGCTGAAAATAATTTGATCAGATACTCAGAAATCTCTCTATCTTTCTCGTATCCTTTAGTGTGTGCATACCCGGGAGTGTCAATGATAGTCAGAGATGTTGGGTTTTCTTCAACAAACACCTCATAAACAGTGATCTCTCGTGTCTGGGATTGTGCCTGATCTGCATCTTCAGTTTCTTCTGTGATTTGATAAAACTCTTGATCATCAAACTTCACTCCCAGTAAGTAGTTGATCATGGTGTTGATCATGGTTGTCTTCCCAGCTCCGGATTCTCCCACCATCAGAATGACTTTGTTCTGCTTGTTTCTGTCCTTTTGACCATATGTCCACTGTCTGACTTTTATCTCATTTCCATCAATCGTATTTTTTTGTGTGTTCAGCTGGTAAAGTGCTGGAGGACCTTGCTTTATTAGAGTGGCATCATAACGTGATCTGCAAAAGAGAAAATAGTTTTGGGGGTGAGTGAGTGGAAGGGGTGCTCAGCATTTTACATTATTTTGTATGAAGCTGCAACTTATTCAGATTTATCAAGATAATATTAGTTAGCTTACTAACACAAATTAAAGAAAAAAAGCTTACCGCATCTGAACTGATTGATTCCTGTCATCTGTTTTTAACAGTAAACAAAAATATATGGCAGTATAAATAACTTGTGATTTATAGTTATGTTGTAACATCAGATACTATTTTCTGTGAAAACAAAAACAAAGTGGCTTAAAAATTTTAGAATGTAATTTTCAAACTTACGATTAAAAGCAGGAGGGCGATCAATACTCTTATTAGAAACACCACTATCATCACTGCTGTCAGAGTCACAGTGATGGTGATCCATCTAAAAGAAAAAAGATTCACTCTTAATAAAAATATCTATCACATTTATGTATTAGTAAACTATTTAAAATAATAATAATAATAATAATAATAATAATAAATGTGATCATCTAAATCATAACCATATAATGTTCATTTGTTGGTCAGTGGGGAATCAAGCCTGGTTTCTCCCAAGGTTTCTTTTCTCTATTCTGTCACCTGATGGACTTTGGGTTCTTGCCACGGTTGCATCTGGCTTGCTTAGTTGGGGACACTCGACATTCAACCGTATTGTTGATCTGACTGCATTGGCGCTATTATATGAGAACTCAGCAGAGCTGGAAGATGACATCCCTGTTTTCTATAGAGCTGCTGTATAGATGAAATTAAATAAACTGAGGATTTTTTACAACTGAACTGAATCAACTGACATACTGCTGAACCATGCCAAGCTCTAGTTTTCTTCTAGAGCTATTGTAAAGCTGAAAGAATCTTTGCTGCATAATTTTCCTTTGCTGCTTTGAAACCATCTGTATTGTTAAAAGTGCTATATAAAAAGGTGACTTGACTGATGATTGTGCTCAACAAATAATAAGATTTAGATCTTGCAATTATGCAGTTGAGTATTTATATTGTATATTATTTTGAAATAATAATTCTGAAAAAATGCTTTTGAATGGGTGCTTGCTTTTCACTTTCGCTTTTGTATTTACAACCGCACATGTGTATAGTAGGAGTGTAATGGTTCTCAATAAAAAAAAAAAATAATAAATAAATAAATAAAAAAGTGTTCTGTAAAATCTACATTTTTGAAAATGAAAACAATTTGTGCTCTAAATTTTACTCATCCAATTACACAAAAACAACAGTAATGCTGCCTTCATATGCTATCAGAAATTTCCTAATATCCACTTCAGAAGTCACGATTACAAGCTGTTTGTTTTCAAGAGCTTTGTTGTCAGTAACAGGAATCATAGAGGACACCAGGTTTATTCCTGCATATTTATTGGGAAAAAAGATTCTAGTGTCCCATGCACTGATAACCGTATAAACATTCCCAATGCTATAGATAGTCCGCTTGCTGACATTTCTGAAATTTTTTATATTTGTAGCAATAGCCAAAAATACATTGTATGGGTCAATATTATTGATTTTTTATTTTTTACCAAAAATCATTAAGATATTAAGTAAAGATCATGCTTCATAAAGATATTTTCTAAATACCGTAAAATGTGTCAAAACTTAATTTTTGAAAATAATACTCATTGCTAAGAACTTTATTTGGACAACTTTAAAGGTGATTTTCTCAATATTTAGAATTATTATTATTATTATTTTTTTTTTTTTTTTATATCAAATATTGTCTGATCCTAACAAATCATACATCAATTGAAAGCTTATTTATTATGACTGGTTTTGTGGTCACAAAAGAAACAAATAAGTCATCACAGCAGATGTTCTCCCCTCCACCATGTTTAAAGTTTGTCATGTTTAAAGTCTATGTTTGGGTATCAAAATTATTCCTGAACTTTCCAGAGGCAAACATGACATCAGAATAATGTTCATGCACAGTTTTTCCCTAGGGAACTTGTACTACAATTTCTGATAGCACGTGAAGGGAGAATAAGCACACATGTAAATCCCCAGCGTTAATTTAACACTCTGAGTGTGGACACATATAGACACTGAAGCAGTGTTGAAGTTAATGAGATAATTAGGTAATTAATAAAGTGATGATTGAACATTATTATAGACACCAAATGTTAACAAGCAGAATCACCAAAGAAGAAAAATCACAAAAAATAGTCTTTCTATTTGTTTTGCAATGCTCAGAGTTGATCTGTTTTTCTGAATATGCTGTTTGTCACCGTTGTTGTGATTCTCATGCTGGTTCTTGATGTCTGTGTGTGCCTAAACAAAATGCTTTTTTTTTTTTAACAAATCAGAACTGCTTAAAAAAAAAAAAAAACTTTAAAAACCTATCACAGCAGATGTTCTCCCCAGTCAGTAAAGGAAAAATAATTCAAATATTAGACTCCAGGTGAAATAACAATGATGTTAAATCATGAGCGCCTGATGACTGCTGCTCTTGACTTGTCTGTCTGTTTTAACATAGACACAGCAGCCAAACAAAATCTAATATTAAAAATATAAGGGTCAAGATCCCAACCAGAGCATGTGAGCGGAGCGTGAGCGGAGTGGGGAGCGGAGCAATATTTCCTTAAGAGCGCCTTTCTGAAGATTCCGCTCCGCTCAACCCAGAATACCCTTTGGTGATTTACTTGTTCGCGATCGAGAAGCTGTAGAGATCGAGAATAGTAGAGCAGTTATGGAGTTCAGATATTGTTTCAACGAAGTTGCAAGCCTTATACATAAATGTAAAGTACTACGCAAACATGGTGTAGGCTAAGGTTATATTCGGTCGTACGGAGCCCCGATCATCACGGCATGCAGACAAAATCACGGCCACGAATTTAGAACAGTTCTTATTTTTTTATGCGAATTAAATTCATTTTTTCGTTTAGTCTAAATTATGGCCACGAATTAAGCATCCGTTCTCTTGTTTAGGCTTAGCTGCCAGCCTGCCACGAATTCATTCGTTCGTTAATTCGTTCCTTCCCTAGATTTGGCTTAAATTTTGGAACGAATTATTGGGCTATATTTCGTAATTAGGCCTACTTATTAAAATAATTATTGCTTAAAATTAATAAATAATAGGTAGACCTACAGAATGGAGGCTAGATATGCATCAATAATTTATAATCTAATATAACGCACGCAGATTTGTTCTTTACAAAAAAAACTGCAAAGGCCAAAGGGAGATAAATAATTTTTTCCCTCTCCATTGTCCCCAGTTCCCCGTGTCCGTGTGTTTCCTTTAACAGCCTTTATAATACAGGTCATCTCATGTGTGTTCGTTTGTGTTTTAAATGTTCTATCGCAAAACAACGGCAGCTATTCACGGAAATAAAGTTAACGAAAATACAAGTTTTTGCATTTTAGGTAGGTTTGCTAAGGTTATTCGTGTATTTAATAGCCTACATTTTAATTAATACAATTAAGAATAATGTAAGAATTTTGCTCTGAAACATGTATGCTTGATTTTAGACAATTATCCAAGAATTTCGGTACAAACAGTAAACAATTAGGCCTACTAGAGAAATTTTATGTCAGAGCGGGATCTGAGTGGGATCTGGTTTACCGGTGAGCGTGAGCGGAACATTAGCGGAGCGTTTTGCTTTGGCCATGAGCGACTGAGCGCCTCTCCGCTTCGCTCACATGCTCTGACTTGTATATAGTTTTTTAGGTAGCTTTGCAGGTAGGTTTCTCTCCGCATCTCGGAGACGTTGCCAGACTTGATCTGGATTTAGTCTGAGTTTGTTCTGTTTCTTCATGTCATCCAGACAGACTGGATGATGATGATGAGATCAGATCTCTGTGTGAAGCACTGTCTGTTGTCAGAATCAAAAATCTCACTGGATTATTACAATTAATGAATGTTTGGAAATGTAAACTGATATTTCCTACTGACACACTACAGCAAAAGATAGAAATAGCTGACTTAAAACCATTTTTGTTGTTGAAAATACTAGTGGCCTAAAAGTTTTGCACAGTACTGTACCTTGAAGTGCAGGTTTGCTCACCAAAGCTTAACCTTGTTGCAAATGTCCGTTTGTCTTCTGCCTCTCTGGGCTAGAGATTCAGAGCTTGGTCAATCCGCTTTGTCTCTCTAGAATGAAAATTCAGGACGTGCTGCATCTGCTCCATCCCACTGGATGAATACTCTGAACGTGGAATATCTCTTTCCTCACAGGCTGGAGGTTCAGAGTATGACCATATCTGCTGCCTTAAAGCTAGCGTGAAAATCTGTTTTTGTAAACTTGATGATTTGAAGAATATTGATGATCTGTTGCAGTCGTTTCCTTTCCTGGACTCAGAACTAGTTGATCTGTTAGTGTCTCTTGCCTTTTGGGACTCAGACTCAGAACGGGTATCTGTTAGATCATTCTTTATTTCGTCGCCTTGGAATTATAAGGTTCTATCTGCGTTCTAAATGATTTTGAGATTATTGAGCTTTAAAGTTTTTGCATTCCATATAGCAAACAATATGTGTGTAACAGTTCTCTGTCATACATTAACAAGACAGAGACCCTAAAAGTACTCTAAATGTAAATGATCAAAATTCTCTTAAATTTGCAAATTGGGGTAAAAAAAAAGCCAGGACAAATGCAGATAGAACCTTCTAATTCTAAAAAGTCATTTTCCGCTTGGAATTATAAGGTTCTATCTGACAGATCAGTCAGTCTGCTTATTAATTTAATAAAAAAAGGGTGTTGTAACAATATGTTGATGTTTGAGAAAGTTACGTTTTTGCTTTCTAAAACATTTATTTAATGTTTTAGGATGAATATTTTTTTCTTGTTCAAATTAAGCATACAAGGCTGTGCTAAATATTTTGTCCAGTGCAGATGTTAATTTTATGTAATTAATATGGTAATATTTATTTTTGCAATTAAGACCCCATGAATTAAATTAATTATCTGCCCTTCAAGGCTTAATATCAAATGCAAAGACTTTTAAATTGAAAGAAATTTAAAGAAAACAGACAATGAGCAAATGAGTTGTTTTACAAAGTTTAATAAACACTGAAACATGTTTCACTGACTATATATACACAAATGGAAATATTTCACATTTAATATATCATTTTTTTGTCAACAATGTAACATTTCATCTCAATGTCAAAAAATGCTTCTAAATCATCACATTGACACATCTTTTCAGTTTTTTAGATTATAAATTATGCATTTAAAAGTGTTGATAATTTTTAAAGATTAAGATAAAGGTGAAGATATCTTTAAAGGTAAAGATTTGTACATAGGTGTTTCAACTGGTTCACCTTCTTTTGTGAAAATGCATGACAAATAAAGCTGATCCTGATTGGTCCTCGTGCGTGCATTCGAAATGCCAATTGGCTGACAGAAAGAACCTTATAGAGCCAAGCTAGAGTTTGACTTTGTAGATAAAACCTTTTTGTTTTTTAAATAAAAAGTCTTAAAACGTAAACAACTTATAAAAAAACATCACATAATGAAAATAAGTTATCATTTCATAAGAAAATGTGAATAAATCAATTTTGACAAAAATGTCAGACAGAACCTTATAATTCTCAAGTGACGATTTGTCGTGGCAAGTGGTGTCCCTCTACAGCAGTTGAAATGAACTTTAAATACCAATAAATCATAAAATGTTTGTATTTTGTAGGGTAAACACATTATGTGCACTGCTAATAGTTACATTTTTGTTTTAAAAGTATATTTAATAGAGTTTGAGAGATTGCATTTATAACAAAAATATGCTTGCTCCCACCATACCTCAGAGAGGTATGCAACAACATAACATTTTTAATAAACCTTGGGTTTCCATAAGCATCACCTCTTTTCTATTTCTCATTAATACAGGCAAAATTGTTAATGAACCTTAACTAGACTGAACAACAATGAAAATTCATAAGCAAGAACAATAATAAAAAATACAAAAACAGAATGCTAAATTCATAAAATACTTATAAAATGATATAATAATAATAATAATAAATCAAATAATGAAATATGTGAATAACTAATGATTATGTGAATAAACTAAAAAAATAAACATGAAATGTTTGCATGTGAGGATTGTTCTCCATTTTAGAAATGTCTGAATTTAGACTAATTGTGAGCCTGGACCAGGAAACCAGTCTTAAGTGTCATTTTTTTTTTCCAAAATTGAGATGTATATATAATAAGCTTAAATAAGCTTTCCGTTGATGTTTGGTTTGTTAGGATCGGACAATATTTGGCTGAGATACAACTATTCGAAAAAATCACTTTTGAGAAAATCACCTTTAAAGTTGTTCAAATGAAGTTCTTAGCAATGCATATTACTTTTCTCAAAAATTTACAATGTACAAAATATCTTAATGGAACATGATTTATACTTAATATCCTAATGATTTTTGGCTTTTTTTGGATAATTTTGACCCATACAATGTATTTTTGGCTATTGCTGCAAATATACCCCAGCGACTTAAGACTGGTTTTGTGCTCCAGGCTCACAATTTGTCTGTGGTGTTACTGTCTTTCTTGGTAACACCATATATTTAAGTGGTTGTGCCACCAGTGTTTGATTAATAATATACATATAAAAAAAAAACTAAAACTTATATTTTAACGGATATGGCATATTAAACTAATTTTAAATGCAAAGCAATACACTTTAATAAAAAAAAAGGATTTTTACAAATTCTGCCTCTCATGTGCCGCCTCAGTTGAAGAATGACCCTGTTGCAGTCTGTGTATAAAAAAACACACACAAAAGATTTGTATTGTGAGCATCCCCAGGATGTGCCATTTGGAAGGGTATCTTTTCCTACATCAGAGGGGGGATTTGGCCAAATATGATGGCAAAAGGTTGAACTGTCATGCATGCATTCATTGTCCATTACCAACTGAGTTTGTGAAAGATGTTGCGGTGAGAATCCTTATTTCTCTGAATAAGTATAAGACAGTGAGAGAGAGCCGCTCTTCTGGACAAATGGAGGTCTGTTGTGTGATTTGGGTTTTCCAGTGTGGTTTCACAGCTCTAAGTTGGACCAAAGTGCAGTTGTCATTCCCAAAAACTGACAGTACAGATATAGCCTGTACATATCTATTGTGGACCGAATGATTATAATGGGTTTCAGTTTGCTTTTGACATGATGCAGTGTTCCAGAGCATTAACTGCAATGTAATGTGAATTAAGCAGCAACTTGTGCCTCAGCTGCTGATTTTTTTTACGCTATATCCTGAAAAACTGCCATTTTATCTTTTGTTTTCTCAAGCTCATCGAGGACGTATTGTAACTTAGGAACTAATTTCCTCATTCCAACAATGAATTTTCCAGCTTTTGACTTCATCTCTTCTTCATCTATTTCTTCACCAATGGGTGTTCGTTCTAGTATTTCTATGTCATCGAGCACCCTGTTATTTTCCATTACTGAGATCATGTCAAGAAAAAGGCTGAACCCACCAAAATAGACTGCTAATTCTGAAATCAAACGCGTAATTGTAGACATCTGTGAAATCAATTCATCAAAGTCTTCTCTCCGTATCCTGTGTGTTTTTCCAGTGGAGTCTAAATATACACCTAAATCACTGGCCTCTTGATTTAGTTTTTTAAGGTCACTCAATATTTTCTCAAGACACTCATGAATGTTTTTCATCTTTTCAGACATAGGTGTGAGTCTCTTCTGAAAATCCTTCAGTTCAGCCTCAATTTCTTTTCTTAACTGTGTCATCTGGTGCTTTTTATCGAAGCTGCTGATTGCACTTGTAACTCCAGCACCTACGAGCGCCGATGCTCCTACTCCTGTAACTGCAAGAGACACCCCGAATGTAAATGGAGCTAAAAGTAATCCGGCAACCACAGTACTCGCTCCGGCTATTCCCGCCACTCCTGCATTTCTAGAGACTTTAGTAGCATCTCTTAAATCTTCTTCATATGTTCTGATGATTTCACGCAGCTTTGTTATGCACTGCCGGAGCCGAGGGTAATCTCTCTCATAGAGTTGAAGAAATTCATCTCTGAGACAAATAACGTCAGCTCTAGAAAAAAAAGAGAAAATTTCAGAGATTATAAGCATGCATTACGCAATTTCTAATATGAATATTTATGTCAATGAATATTATTAGCTAATATGATAAACATGCATTTTTCATTTAAAACAGTTTTTTACAGCAAGATACACACTGACGTAAACTTGAAATTTAGAAGTAGATATTGTATTTGCTTCTCTCACATTGTCAGAGGTTCATCCATGCTTTTGCGCCGGAGGTGGAGACTGGATGACGCCATTGTTGCTGCGATTAAGAAAAACAAGTGAATACTGAGGGGAGTAGTATGAAAATGCGTCTCACAGACAAAACATAGAATTCGTAGAAAAATCTCAAATGATCTATATTTGTGACCCTGGAGCACAAAACCAGTTATAAGTCGCTGGGGTATATTTGTAGCAATTGGCAAAAATACATTGTATGGGTCTAAATTATCATGGTATGCCAAAAATCATTAGGATATTAAGTAAAAATCATGTTCCGATAAGATATAATGTAAATTTTGTACCGTAAATGTATGAAAACTTAATTTTTGTTTAGTAATAGGCCAAATATTGTCCAATCCTAACAAAGCTTATTTAACTCAGTTTTGAAAAATTGACACTTTTTTCAAAATTCAGGGTCACGTTTATCAATACGTTTTATTTTTGCTAATCTCTTAACATTTATTTGTGGATCATGATGTTTTTTATTTGGATTTATGAAACAAATTTACCCCCATACGATTTGATCATTAAACGTGTATGTTAATGATTTCCAATCATTGGTAAATAGGGCGCACACTCATTTACAATTAGCATATACGCAGTAAAATATCTGGTCTACTTTCTCAGGTTTGGCTCCAGTACAACACAGAAATGCTAAAAAGACCAAAGTAGAGACCTGCAATCCCGTGGGACCGACACTACAGAGCGCGGCGCGGGACAAAACTTGATGGGCGAGTGCGGGTGCGGGCGGGTAGAGACTCGTGTGCGTGCGGGATGCGGGAAAATAAAATGATTTGCGGGACTCCTGCAAAATGGAAATATCTAAACATTAAATGTCTAAAAACAAAATTTTTTATTCATCTATTGCACAAAAGCAGCAAGAACAACCAAGTTAAGATTAAGTCACCGTTTCAGCTTTTAAAATAGTTACATTTTGCAATGCCAAAATCCGCCAAATTAAAACAAAACAAAAAACAACAACAATGGCAAAACCCCTCTGTCAAGCACACAACTTACAAGGTAAGACCCAAGTTTTCACACTTGCTTATTAACTGACAGCAGTCTGCCAATACGACTGATGGTCATAAAATGCGCATCTATTTTTAGATGTTTTTAGCATTTTTTTCACCTTCTAATATTGTTGAGTTAAGGGTTGATACCAATAATGTTACAACGTACAGCTCAAAATAAAACGTCTGATGGGTACATAGACCTGTATGTTATTTCTATAGCTTGCCTGGTTACAAACAAAAAAACTAAACTGGGCTACAGACTGCAACTAAATAGTCTTATGGTTTCCCAAGAACTAATTTATTGATGGCATTCCTGTTAGCGCTAGTTTGGAACACGATGCATGAATCCTTAATCAGTCCAGCTCACCTTTGACAATTACATCATCAAATAATATTATGAATCATTTTGATATAATGCTTTAAAATTAATTTTAAATCTAAATTAATGCTGATGTTACGATCGAATGTCCAACACAAAACCTGCTTTACTGCGCTTTTTATTGGCACCCAGCAGGGTTCTTACACCTTTTCCAAAGTAAAATTCAAGCACTTTCAAGGTGCATTTTCAAGATTTTCCAGCAGTTCACAACTGTGGTAAATTACATGTTTACATTCATGAGTTCTTCACTTTAAATCAGAGGTTTATGTGCTATTAAAAACCAACAGTCTGTATTGCAAAATAACATTGCCTAATATAAACAGCCAACATACAGTATATACAGTGGGTACGGAAAGTATTCAGACCCCCTTAAATGTTTCACTCTTTGTTACATTGCAGCCATTTGCTAAAATCATTTAAGTTCATTTTTTCCCTCATTAATGTACACACAGCACCACATATTGACAGAAAAACAGAATTGTTGACATTTTTGCAGGTTTATTAAAACAGAAAAACTGAAATATCACATGGTCCTAAGTATTCAGACCCTTTGCCCAGTATTTAGTAGGAGCACCCTTTTGATCTACTACAGCCATGAGTCTTTTTGGGAAAGATGCAACAAGTTTTTCACACCTAGATTTGGGGATCCTCTGCCATTCCTCCTTGCAGATCCTCTCCAGTTCTGTCAGGTTGGATGGTAAACATTGGTGGACAGCCATTTTCAGGTCTCTCCAGAGATGCTCAATTGGGTTTAAGTCAGGGCTCTGGCTGGGCCATTCAAGAACAGTCATGGAGTTGTTGTGAAGCCACTCTTTCGTTATTTTAGCTGTGCGTTTAGGGTCTTGTTGGAAGGTGAACCTTCGGCCCAGTCTGAGCTCCTGAGCACTATGGAAAAGGTTTTCATCCCTGTACTTGGCATTCATCTTTCCTTTCATTGCAACCAGTCGTCCTGTCCCTGCAGCTGAAAAACACCCCCACAGCATGATGCTGCCACCACCATGCTTCACTGTTGGGACTGTTTTGGACAGGTGATGAGCAGTGCCTGGTTTTCTCCACACATACCGCTTAGATTTAAGGCCAAAAAGTTCTACCTTAGTCTCATCAGACCAGAGAATCTTATTTCTCCCCGACTGCTGGAGGGCTGCAGTGATGGTTGACTTTCTACAACTTTCTCTCATGTCCCGACTTCATCTCTAGAGCTCAGCCACAGTGATCTTTGGGTTCTTCTTTACCTCTCTCACCAAGGCTCTTCTCCCCCGATAGCTCAGTTTGGCCGGACGGCCAGCTCTAGGAAGGGTTCTGGTCGTCCCAAACGTCTTCCATTTAAGGATTATGGAGGCCACTGTGCTCTTAGGAACCTTAAATGCAGCAGAATTTTTTTGTAACCTTGGCCAGATCTGTGCCTTGATACAATTCTGTCTCTGAGCTCTTCAGGCAGTTCCTTTGACCTCATGATTCTCATTTGCTCTGACATGCACTGTGAGCTGTAAGGTCTTATATAGACAGGTGTGTGGCTTTCCTAATCAAGTCCAATCGGTACAATCAAACACAGCTGGACTCAACTGAAGGTGTAGAACCATCTCAAGGATGATCAGAAGAAATGGACAGCACCTGAGTTAAATATATGAGCGTCACGGCAAAGAGTCTGAATACTTAGGACCATGTGATATTTCAGTTTTTCTTTTTTAATAAATCTGCAAAACTGTCAACAATTCAGTGTTTTTCTGTCAATATGGGGTGCTGTGTGTACATTAATGATGAAACTTAAATGATTTTAGCAAATGGCTGCAATATAACAAAGAGTGAAAAATTGAAGGGGGTATGAATACTTTCCGTACCCACTGTAAATTATAAAATTTAAAGCATTAAAGAATTTACAGACTATCTGCAGTATTTTTAAAATAAAAAATACTTTTCATGACCTGCACAAATAAAATAAATACTGTATGAGTGGGGTAGGTCAATGTCTACAGTAACATTAATCACTGATTCAAAAAAAAAAGTTTAGTCTCATGAAAAAAAAACAAGTTTTCAAGTTTTAATTGAGAGAGTGCAAGAACTGAACACAGCTGTAGCGGTTTGTGGATGTTTCCTTACTGGTAACCAGGTTGTAGCGTCAGTGGATATCCAGGGCTTAGATGTCCTTCAAATAAAAATGTTAATTAAAAGTTATATCGTTTTTTTTTTTTTTAAAGAACATTTATAATTAAACACACAGGTTGAGCTCCTGCATGCATTTAATGCATACATAATATTATGGAATTAATGTTTTAAATAAAAAAAAAAAAAAACATGTCGCTGTCATTCATTCAATCGATTCAAAACGGCTGGTTCATTAAACAACGATGAAAGAAACTGTTTTTAATGAAAGGGCCAGTGAACACGTTCTCAAAAACACAGGAGTGATCGAAGGGCACGACATGGTTTTTGCTTAGAACTACAGCACAAAAACAATATTTTCTTAACGATTTAAATCACTTTATAATGTATTATTTAATTGATTTGCTGCCCTAACACTTTAGTAAATTCTACCACTGACCATGCGAAATGCTAACAATATAGTCCGCCATTTGTTGCTACAGTTACAATAACCTAATTTAGATACAGAGATCTGCATTATGAAGTTATACAGTAAGACACCTGAAGCAGCTGCATTTTGCGGTTTAAGTGCTGGTTTAAAATAAATCATTTTAAAATCATTTTTTTTATATATGTGACCCCGGACGACGAAACCAGTCTTAAGTGTAAATTTTTCAAAAATGAGGTTTATATATATTCTGAAAGTTGAATAAATAAGCTTTCAACAGATGTATGGTTTGTTGAGATCGGACAATATTTGGCTGAGATACAACTATTTGAAATCTGCAATCTGAGGATGCAAAAAAATTAAAATACTGAGAAAATTGCCTTAAAGTTGTCCAAATGAAGTTCTTAGCAATGCATATTACGTATCAAAAATTAAGTTTTTATACATTTACAGTACGAAATTTACAAAATATCTTAATGGAACATGATCTTTACTTAATATCCTAATGATTTTTGGCAAAAAAATTTTTTTTATAATTTTGACCCATACCATGTATTTTTGGCTATTGCTAGAAATATTTCCCAGCGACTTAAGACTGGTTTTGTGGTCCAGGGTCACATATAGCCTAACTCTCAACGCTGGGGAAATACATGCATAATCTTATGAATTGTGAGCAGATCTAAACGTATGCCGCAATAAACACTTTTCATTCGCATTTCACTTTAATCGTGACAGTCTTAAAAGATGAATTAGTGTAACTGAGCAGGGGCTTTTTGTTTACCTTTTATTAGGGATGCACCGACTCCAGGATTCGGATTCGGCCGAATCCTGGGCTTTTTGACGGGGTTCGGTTTCGGCCGAACCTTAGATTTATTTTCCACCGAAACCGAACCCTAGACTTGCATTACGACGTCACACGGCCGTTGATTACGTGAAGGTGTTTACATGGGACCCGTTCGAATCTAGTAGGCTGTAAGAATCTGAAAATGGAACTCGTAAGCAAAAAAAGTACTTTCAACCAAAAGAAGGCGATTCAAGTCGAGCTTTATGTTCAATTTGCAATGCCAATTTGTCTCATGGTGTGTTGTGCATGAAGGAATCTACAGACAGCAGCCAAAATGCAGCAACTTCAGGTACGGCAGCTGGACAGTCACAGCTAAAAACGTGTGATAACTAAGGATGCGAGTAGGATTCGGTATTCGGTTTCGGATTCGGCCGAATCTTAAATAGTGGATTTGGATTCGGTGCATCCCTACCTTTTATATGCAGTCAGGTATTTAGCACTCGTTTTACAGTTTTTTTTCAATCGCTAACAAGCGTTTACCAATACTTAAAGTACTTTTTCTAAACTCTTAACACAGCAACTCACCTACATTGTTCATTTTCTGTCCAAAACCACATTTTGTTAAATAAATTCAAACTTTACATTTCAAAATGCTTAATACCTTTTTCTACTTTTACTAACGCTATAAAAACACAGCAAACCGAGTCATTCGGTCAATGCTTTAGCACTGGTTTCTACCCAGCAGAAACATATAGTCAGTCATAGTACAGTGATCGTCAAAACACTAACAGCTGATGGCTTTACAAAAACTGCATTCAGTTCTACCTGCATATAATAGATAATAGAAAACTGAATTAAAATTCCATTGATTCCATTGAATGCATTGTTTTTTAAATTTGGCCTTCAGTTTGCTTTCAACTGAAACCCATTTTACAAATTTAAAATCATGGGTAATATTAGTCTTATTTTCAAATGCTTAAACACAGCAGCTCAAAATGATTGAAAATATCTATATATCTATATAAAATATTGTAATTGTTGGAGGAATAGTCAGGTGTTAGCTATTTCCATTACATCAACAGAGTAAAAAAGACTTCTTTGAATTGATTTTGTGGATGCAGAACAACACAAAGAATCAGAGAGAGAGAGAAATGATGGCTAAGAGAAGGAGATAAATAGTTGTAGGAGGTAGAGGAGTAGTTGGATTATAAAAAGGGAGAAGAAGAGGTAGGGGAGAGGAGTAAGAATATGTGTTGGACTGTGCATTTGTTTGCTTTTTCCCCCTACGCATGTGGAACCTATGGAAGCTTATTTCTTCCACAGAATATAAAGGGTAAAGGGTAATTGTGACTTTTTTTTTTTATCTCATAATTCTGATAAAGTCTGAATTGCAAGATGTAAACTCACAAGATAAAAGGTCACAGTTAGCCTTTACCATTTTTCCATGGCAAAATTGTAACCAAAGACCATATATGTTGGATTTTTTTGTTGATCACCAGCATGGGGGCACTATTCATATTCAACCCATACCCACTGGAAAGCAATGGTACCAAATTCATTTCTGCATAGAAATTTTTGTTTTGTGCATTCTGTAAAGTAATGGCTCAATTCAGTTAGACAGTGTGTTGCCAAGAAAGACATTCAACACTTTAAAATATAATAAAATGGGTTTCGCTGAAGGCAAACTGAAGACTAAATAATAATAAAAAAAAACAATATATCTAATTTATATCTATTATATGCAGGTAGAACTCAATGCAGTTTTTGTAAAGCCATCAGCTGTTAGTATTTTGACAATCACTGTACTATGATTGACTATACCTTTCTGTTGAACAGAAACTAGTGCTAAAGTTTTGACCGAATGACTCGGTTTTGAATAAGGTTTGCTGTGTTTTTATAGAGTTAGTATAAGTAGAAAAAGGTATTGAGCATTTTGAAATGTAGAGTTTGAATTTATTTAACAAAATGCGGTTTTGGAAAGAAAATGAACACTTTGGCTAATTGTGTGATTTAGGTGTGTTGCTGTGTTAAGAGTTTAGAAAAAGTACTTTAAGTATTGGTGAACGCTTTTAGCAATTGAAAAAAACTGTTAAGTGTTGAATGTGTTCTTTCTTGTCAACATATATCTAAAACTTTGAGTTGACTCATTACTTTACAGAATGTACAATAGAAAAAGATGGGTAACCTATGCAGAAATTCATTTGGAACCTTGACTGAAATTGCTTTCCAGTGGGTGATGGTTGGATGTGGATGTTGTCCCCATGGTAGCTGATGCAGTGATCAACGAAAATTCCAACATAGTCTTTGGTTACAATTTTGCCACGGAATATAAAGGGCAGTGTTGGGCATGTTCCTTTAAAAAAGTAATTAGTTATAGTTTCTAGTTACTTCTCACAAATAGTAACTGAGTTAGTAATTGAGTTACATCATTATAAAAGTAACTAGTTACCAGGAAAAGTAACTATTGCGTTACTTAAAAAAAATAAAATAAAATTCAAATTTGTCAAATAACTTGGCTGCTCTCAATATTAAATATGTTAAATGAATGAAATGGGCACTAAATATAATAAATTATTATTATAAAGCATTGTACATTAATCTACACTATTTTAATGTTGCTGTGGGACAATGTGAGAGACACCTATCAAATTCAATATATTATTGTAAAAATTCTCATTAGTATAGTGAACAACAAAACACAATAGATGGTTTAGAACTTTTAATATTTATTGCACAGACCACGACTGGCCAACAAATAATTCTTAATATAAATTATGCTTCTTAAGGAATGTACCAAAAATAAATGAATAAAACAAATTTTAGGGCTGTGCAATTAATCAAAATTGTTTTTCGATTTCAAAATTTATTGTATTGAAAATAAAATAATCGAGATAAAACGATTATTATTTTTTATTTATTTTTTTTAAAGCACCAAAGAGAATTCGCACTGTTCTGTGTATGCATTCAGAGACAGAAAAGAACACAGACTATTTTTTCAGCTATTAAAATAGTTCAGTTTTTGTATGTAATAGTTTTTTAATTTGGGAAGTTGTTGGGAGGATTTTTTTTTTGTTCGTTAAATATAAGTTTTTGTTCAAATCATCATGACTTGACTGAAATAAAATCTATAGCTATAAAAGGGTTAAAGTTTTACAGTTTTTGCCCATTGTTTACACACTAAAACCAAATGCTTAGACCAAAGCCTCAATACCTAAACTTCTTGTAGCATACCTTAAACACAGTGTAACCATAGCTTAAACACATTGTCAGCTTTGCACTTTGTTTACAATTCTGTAACATACTTATTGCGAAACACTACACACGTTTTCTTACATTAGACACTTTGTTCAGAAACGAAATCCCCTGTTATCTTTGGGGAAATACTGTGTTCAAAAAGCAAAACTTATCTGGCAATTGTAGACACTTACATACACACGTGAAAACACTTGCCCAGAAAACAGAACACCAATCGGTCTGAGTCTTAGCACTACAAAAAGCCTCAGGTGAGCCACTTTGAGAACTTTGGAAGAGGCATGCGGAGACATTGAGGTGGGATCCATTCAAGGGTGGATTCACAAGGTGATATTTTCTCTGATGCCTAGCTCGCAAGGACATCGCCTGTGATGTTGACGAGGTCTTGTGGGCAGACCCAAACATAAGGCAGGATCCATAAGCCCCCACCCCCCAGCCCCCCACCGCACACACACACACAAAACAAGTATATGTTTTTTCCCCCAATAGCAATTTTTCCAGTAATTTTTTTTTTCTTTTGTTTTGTTGCTAAATTTGATGATTTGTGATTCAATTTTTCTTTATTTCTGTAAGAATGTTTTTTTTTTTTTGTAAAAACTCATGTTTGATTACTGCAGAAATTCAACTTTTGAGTTTGACAGAAGACTGAGTCTGAGCAAATGACAATAAAAATAGAAACACAAAGACTGCAGTGTTTTATATAAAGCCCATCAGTGTGTTGCTGGTGATATGAAAGAGTAATTCAAACAATGCTTGTGTGTATGGTTTTGTTGCAAGAATTTCATTTTTAGAAAGGAGTGTTAAGTTTTGATTGCAGTGTTTCATTTTGGCATAGATGTGAGTTGTTCATCTCCAAGTGCTATGTCTGATTGACTTGTGTGTAGAGTTTTGACATAATGAGCCAAATTCTGCAAAAAGTGTGTAAGCAATAGGCAAAAACTGTAAAAACATATTCAGTAAGAAAGCAAATAATTATGAAACCCGTGCAAAATCCAAGCATTTTTCAAACCTTTAAAACACTGCATTGAAATCCAAGCATTTTCAAGGAATGCAAGCACCCTTATGAACCCTGCACCCACCCAAAAGCCAATTCATTGCTACGCCATTGGTTGAAGCCGCGGTGTCTTTTTGGTTTCGGTTTCCACCAAGCGCTTACATTGCTGTGCGTCACTTTTAAAATACATTTAAAAATCCAGTTACAGCTTAATATGGCAAAATGTACATTAATGGTCCAACCCACACTCTGTCAAACCGCGACAATAGCCTACCTCAAATTTGTTTACGTCCTGCAGTCTGTGTTGCGTCCTAAGGTTGCTCCATGCTCGCTGTAGACCGGATATGTCGCTGTATAAAGCGCATTACTGCTCAAAACGCTCTTATTTGCACTTTCTTACCGTAGGCAGAATCAATACAGTGACAACGGTAGTGTTTTGACGTTAGACGTCAAGGTTACAAAGCTTTATGCAAGGGCGGGGCACGTGAGGGGGGCGGGGCGTGAGGGGGGCGGGGGCGGAGACCTTTGACAGAAGGGCACTTTGGGCATCTGAGCAAAAGGGGCGGGTGCTCGAGCACCCTCCCCCCCCCCGCACGTGCCTGATATATATATATATAAACGAAACATCTCACAGTGAAGCACTGTACCGCAGCTTGATTCGTTTTGCCATAACCACGTGATCTGTGACGCCGAAGTTTCGTTTTCACACAAATAATAATATTAATGAACTTGCAGTTTTTGCCTATTGCTTACACACTTTTTGCAGAATTTGGCTCATTGTGTCAAAACTCTACACACAAGCCAATCAGACATAGCACTTGGAGATGAACAACTCACATCTATGCCAAAATGAAACACAACACTGCAGTCAAAACTTAACACTCCTTTCTAAAAATGAAATTCTTGCAACAAAACCATACACACAAGCACCATTTGAATTACTATTTCATATCACCAGCTGTTTCTATTTTTATTGTCATTTGCTCAGACTCAGTCAAAACTCAAAAGTAGAATTTCTGCAGTAATCAAACAACACTTTGCAAGTGTTTTCAGGTGTGTATGTAAGTGCCTACAATTGCCAGATGGGTTTTGCTTTTTGAACAGAGTGTTTTCCCAATGATAGCAGGTGATTTCATTTTTGAACAAAGTGTCTAATGTAAGAAAACGTGTGTAGTGTTTTGCAATAAGTGTGTTACAGAATTGTAAATAAAGTGCAAAGTTGACAGTGTGTTTAAGCTTATGCTACAAGAAGTTGAGGTATTGGGGCTTTGGTCTAAGCATTTAGTTTTAGTGTGTAAGTAATGGGCAAAAACTGTAATAACTCTTCATTTATTCTGATCATATCATATGCCTACATGAACATGAAAGTTTATTTACAGATTAATTTTGTCATATCTTGTGCTTAGTTATTGTTGTTGTTTTATTATTATTATTATTTCTTTACATGGGTTATTATCAGTGTTGGGGGTAACGCATTACAAGTAACGCAAGTTACGTAATAATACTTTTTTCAAGTAACTAGTAATGTACCACATTACTTTTTTCATTTCCAAGAAAATATCTGAGTTACTTTTTCAAAAAAGTAATGCCAGTTACTTTTTGTTTCCTTTATGTATTTAATCCAATTTATTAACCAATGATTTTCTGCTGACCTTTGCTGATCCAATTCAACCGTACACTGCAAAAAATGTTTTGCTTAGATTTTTTTGTCTTGTCAAAATATAAATATATATATATATATATATATATATATATATATATATATATATATCTTAAATCAAGAACAATATCAAAATAATCATTTTCTTGTTTTCAGAAAAAAAAGTCTAAATTAAGTGAGTTTTTGCTTAAAACACGCAAAATAATCTTACAAACAAGTTAATAATAATTTTTTATTTCAAATAAAAATTTACTGGCCTAGAAAATCCTTTTTGATTTAGGAATTTTTAGATATTTTGGCTGGAAACAAGACAAAACAAAATCTAAGTGAGAAAAGCACTTTTTGCAGTATATTAATAAGCAAAACTTTACATTTGTGTTTTTTCCCTCATTTCTAAAGAGAGTTGAACTTTCTTTTTCTACACAGACGTGAATTTAACTTTCCTTTAGCCTTAGCTTTATTCACCTCATTTCATTTTGGTGTGAATCACCGAAATCATTTTGGCTTTTACATTTGCGAAGAATCAAACTTTTTTATATTAAAAACAAACAAGAAAGCCCTTCCCAGACTTAAAAAGTAACGCAAAAGTAGTGTAATGCATTACTTTCCATAAAAAGTAACTAAGTAACGTAATTAGTTACATTTTTAGGGAGTAACGCAATATTGTAATGCATTACTTTTAAAAGTAACTTTCCCCAAAAGTCACTTAAAGTCACTTTTTTCCACCTTTGAGCACAAGATGTCATTAGTGTGCAACATGTTGAAAAGCTGAGTAATTAAGCTTTTTACCACACAGTTGTTCAGTTCTTCGAAAAGCTTAATTTTCCCATCAATAAATTACGGTGACATAAAGAAATCACATAAAAATCTGTGACCAGACATCGCTGTTCATTGAATATTCAAGCGAGAACACACCTGAAGATGACAGAAGATTCACTGACCTGTTCAAACTGAGGTCTATGTGACTGTGGTCTGATAACGGTAGCTGTGGCATCACTGTGAAATAGTTGATTTTACTTTGGTCTAGATCTGTAATGGCATAATCTACTGTGCTGCTGCCCAGATAAGAGCAGTAAGTGAGTCGACCCAGAGAATCACCCTTTGTTCTGCCGTTAACTATGTATAAACCCAGGCTTTTGCAGAGTTGCAGGACTTGTTTTCTATGTCTGTTAACTGTGTTGTCATAATTATGTCGTGTTTTAGTAAAACAAATTTGCTGGTACATATGTGAACTTTTAATGTACTTGTCTCCATCTGAACTAATGCAGTCCACTTCCTTTCCTGTTTTGGCATTTAGATCTCCCATTCATAGAACTGAACCTATAGACTGAAAGTAAATGATCTCTGATTGTAGAGTTGAGAAGATGTGTTCATTATAATAAGGTGACTCATATGGAGGGATATATGTGGCACACAGGAAAAGGTCCTCATCTAAACATAAGATCTCTCTTTTAAGTTTTATTTTCATAGGCTGAATGTAATGCCACAGATGGTCTTCGAACCAAACTATAATTCCTCCTGAATCTCTACCTTTTTAAACATTAGGCTGTTTGTTTGAGGGTACACAGCAAAAACGCTCAGTGTTAAATTAACACTCTCAGTGTTAATTTAACACTCTGAGTGTGGACACATATAGACACTGAAGTAGTGTTAAAATAACACTGAGCAGTGTTGAAGTTAATGAGATAATTGGGTAATTAACAGCTGATGAATAAACATTAGTAGACACCTGATGATAACAAGCAGAATCGCCAAAGGAGAAAATCAACATTTTTAAGCTACCATTACAGTGGTTAGTGTCTGCATTAGTTGGGGTCTTGACCCTTAACTCTTTAATATTAGATTTTGTTTGGCTGCTATGTTAAAACAGACAGACAAGTCAAAAGCAGCAGTCATCAGGTGATCATGATTATGTTTTAATATCATATTTAATTTCACCTAGCGTCTAATCTCAGAGTTTTCCTTTATTGACTATAACAGCCTTGTAAACCGACAGCAATAGATCCTGTATTTTCTATACGTTGTGAAAAGATTTCTTTCAAGTAGTTCTGAAAAATAATAAAAACCCATATAGTTTAGGCACACACAGACATCAAGAATCAGCATGAGAATCACAACAATGGTGAGCATCAAACAAGCATGTGTTAGCCAATCAAAACTCATCCATGGTTCCCATCATGCATTGCCACATTGTCTTTCTATTTGTTTTGAGATCATCTGTTTTTCACCATTGTTGAGATTCATACACTGATTCTTGATGTTTGTGTGTGCCTAAGTTAAATATTTTTGAATTTTAAACAAGAGCTGTCTAAATGAAATTTATCCAAAATGTATAGAAAATATAGGATCTATCGTTGGTTTACAAGGCTGTTAATATCAGTGAAGGAAAAGATTAGACTCTAGGTGAAATGATGATGTTGTTAAATGATGACTGCTGCTGTTGACTTGTCTGTCTGTTTTAACATAGACACAGCAGCCAAACAAAATCTAATATTAAAGACATAAGGGTCAAGATCCCAACTAATGCAGACACTAACCACTGTAATGGTAGCTTAAAAATGTTGATTTTGCTCCTTTGGTGATTCTGCTTGTTATCATCAGGTGTCTATACTAATGTTTATTCATAATTACCCAATTATCTCATTAACTTCAACACTGCTCAGTGTTATTTTAACACTATTTCAGTGTCTATATGTGTCCACACTCAGAGTGTTAAATTAACACTGAGCGTTTTTGCTGTGTATATGTAGCTTTCTGTAGTTTGAAGGAGTATAGGTTTTGGAGTCTAAACAACTCCATGTCTCAAGTAAAATAATTATATTTGAAATATTTACAGTATTCACAAAATCAGGATTAGTACTTTTCTCTCCAAAAGCTGAAGAGAATATCCCTTGAATATTGTAACATGTTATTTTGAAAGATGACATTGGGAAGTATTGTAATTACAAAAATAATGTATAAATTCATGACCAAATCATGTTTTAAAATATAAATTAATCGATTAAAGTATAGAGGATATACATAAATATCATGAGTGGATCAGTGTTAAAAATGTCAAATATGAAAGTAAATACGTAAAAATTATTAGGAAATAATGAACGTATTTGTGATGCGATCTGGGAAAACCCGTCGGATGTGGCACTGGGATGTTTTCAGGAAATTCAAAAAACAGGTCGAATGTAAATTTTTGGTCAAAATTAGGTTTTCATTAAATTATTGTTCTATAATCATCTCTGAAAATATCTTGTCAATGTTTGCTAACAAGTGCAATAAAATTGCGATTGACTGCAGCAAGCAGAAATGACAGTGTTATATAAAAAGTGTGTGAACAGCTGTGCTGCGCTTGTGTTTCTACATGTAAACTACAACTACAAGTACATTATTTGTGCTGTTTAAACATACAAGAGGTGATCAAAAGTTCAGAGACTATACCCATGATAAACAACGGAAAACAGAAGTTAGTCTGTTTGTGTAATAATGCAGTATAGCGCTCTTTACATCTCGCATTAAATTGAATTGAAAGTGAAAGCAGTCTTCAGAAAATTCAAAAATTCCATTAATGACAAAGTTAAATAGTTTAATAGTAACTTTATTATACTTTAAAGTGTTTATGCATATATTTCTACATAATGTAAAATAACATGATACTCATGATAACGGTAAAAAGTGCAGTATTTTTCACTTTTTCTAAGGAAACATCAGTGATCAAGAGCAGGTTAAAACTGACAAATGATGATAATATTGAGGAGACAGCTTGTGGAGAGCACATCTCCTCTATGCTAATTTGTCTGTCAGAGGTTATCGTTATGGTGACTGTGCCATATCGTTTATGATGTGAAAAATCCAAATAAATGTTATATGATGCACTACCATTATTCAGAATTGTATTGTTCAATTTACAATAATATTGTGCATTATGTAACATAAAACCCACAACTTCTACAACTACTTTATTCTTTAAATAACTTTGTCTTTTTAGGTCACATGTGTTTATATCAGAGGTGGGACCTTCAAGTCAAAACAAGTCTTTTCAAGTCATTAATCCCAAGTCATCAAAGAGTTAAATTTCATGAGATAATTGACTAATTATATGATGATTGAGCATTAATGATGAACACCTGCTGTTATTGAGAATTACAGAGGATCAGATGTTGATGTTTTATTGGTTAAAAGGATGCCACCATCATGAAGATCAGCGTTTGCTTTAGTTGGGCTCTTGAACTTTAATGTTTTCTGTTATAATTCTTACTGTAGCAGTGTATGTGGAGCTGTAAAGCAATGAGATGATGTTTGCTGTTCTAAATATCATCATAGAGGTCAGTGTGAGCTGGTTGGATTACAATGAAAGTTACAATTTATTGTCCTTGTTTAAATGTTCTGTTTTTTTGTAATTATTCCAGTGACACTATAGCAAGCAAAATAGTGTTGCTCTAACAATTATAATAAATGCATTTTAAAATCATATACATAAAAACTCCAGATTTTCTTAAACACACACAGACATCAAGAACCAAGCATATGAATCTCAACAATGGTGTCAATCAACAAAATGTTTCAAGCTGCAATACATGCTGGGTAACACCATAGTAAAAACTCCCATCATGCACTGCAGTATGAATAATTATTGTCACCCCTGTTGAGGATCGTATGACAAGTGTTCATGTCTAAAAAGCCTGGTAAAAGGCATATTTTTTTTTATATATATATTGAAGCATTATAGTGCTATTTGTTTAATAGGATTTTTATAGCAGTCTAGTATAAAGTAAACATAAGCCAAAGAGAGAACACCATGATGTTTCTTTATTCAGAACTTACAATTAGAAAGCATAAACATACCTACAACTTAACAGTTTGATTCAGCCATGCACAATTGTTTATTGTGAAACAATACTGCAGTTGCTTAAAAGCAAATTACTCTGAATCAGTAAAAGGGTCAAGAGACCAACTAAAGCAAACCTTGACCACAATTATGGTGGCATTGTGTTTTTTTTCTGTTAATTCCTTCTACAGCTGTGGCTGAAGTCAGTTGTAGTTCTTGTGTTTCTCTTTTCTTTAGTGATGGTGATTGTTAACAACAGGTGTTGATCATTAATGCTCTATCGTCATATAATTAGTCAATTATCTCATGAAATTTAACTCTTTGATGACTTGGGATTAATGACTTGAAAAGACTTGTTTTGACTTGAAGGTCCCACCTCTGGTTTATATCAATTTGTTAATAATAATATCTGTTGAAAAGTATGATCATTGTTTTTTAAAGTTTGTTATTTAAATCAAGCCATTGGAATTGTTGGTGTTTTACAGAGTGATGACAAGGAACCCAGCTTGGCTGAATCAGCGTACATTTCTACAGACAGCAGTGAGGCAGAAGATACATTCTTCAGATGTAGTTTGCCAGAAGAACCATGTTTCTTTTTTATTGACAAAAAAGCATGGCAAGAGCTGAGGAAGCATCAGAAAGGAAGATGTTTTCAAGGCTTACCGTGGACAAATGTGATTGCAAAGGGAATAAGGGCAATTTACCCATACTGCAGTTTTGGTTTCAAAAGGCACAGTGTGAAAACCCCACTGCCACTGAGAAACACACCCTTATTCAAATGTACAGGCTACTGCTGGTTTGAAGATTGCCCCATTACTGTTAGTGTGGAAGTCACCGATGAGGTCACACTGAAGGCAACTGTGCTATTCACAGGAGGAGATGTACTGAACTAAAAAGAAGGCCAGTGTGTGCAGATGCACGTACATCTGTTGAAGAAATTCTGGAAACCAAATCACCCAAAAGTGTCTTTTTGGATTCAATGCAAAAACTGATGGTGATCCAGTCTGGGTGCAGGGACGAGGCACCAACAAAAGAGGTTCTGAAAAACATTGCATGGACCCAAAGACAACTGAAAAGACCTCATTCAAATGAACTCCAAATACTCATTGATCAAATGAAGGGTTCAGACAATAAGGTCCTGCAGAGGGTCATGATGCACACAAAAGGCATAATGCTCTGGTCAAAGAAAACACTGTCAGTGTTTTACAAAAGGTGCAAGGAAGACATTGCCTATCTGGACGCAACAGGAAGTATAATGCAAAAAAGAAGCTCCACAAGTCCACCTTATTATGTATATGAATTAGTCGTGCATAACCCTTCCAAGGGGGCATCTCCTCTTTCGGTTGCAACCTACCTAACGACCACACAACAGCATCTGTACTTCTTGCAGGCTTTTCAAACTGACATGAGGAAACTGTATGGGGGAAAAGCAGTCAAAAGGCCAGTTATGATTATTTCTGATGATTCCCTTGTGCTTCTAAATTCCATTTCTTTTACATTCTGCAAACTAATTCTTGGGGATCTTCTGGAGAAGTACTTTGAAGTCATCACTGGCCAATATCAGACAGAAAAGTTTGATCTTCCCATCGTTCATAGATGCTTAAGCCACATAATGAAAAATGCAAAGGATCTATGCAAAAATTAGTAGGTTTTACTATTATTATATAATGCATTCAGATGAACTAAATTTTCTTTTTATTGCTGTCATTTCAGTGTGCAAAAACATTACAAACTTGCCATGCACACATTTGGGCTATGTGCATGTTCAGTACAGAGCCATGCAGCAAGGTCCTATGTTGAATCTCTGACTTGACCTTTTTAGAGGACATCTAAATTATGTGTTTTTCATCATGTACATGAAGACAAAACATGACAGTCAAAGATTTAGAAGGTGGTTTTATTCATGATATCCCCTACATTTACCTTTGTTCTTGATGTTTTAAGAATTTGTTGACCAATGATTTGATAACTGCCTGTTGAATTTATTTGCGTTAGTATAATTAATTCCTATGTATAACTGCTCCGACTACACAAAATAGTGTGCTTCATAAACATTAATAGTTATATTGTATAAAAATGGAACACATTTATTTTCAGAATGATGTGAGAACCACGTGTCTTGAGAGCCACTTCCATCAGGTGATAGAGAAAACACTGCTTGACTTTGATGTTGAAGAAAACAGCTACTATGCCCCAACATTCATTGCAAATTGGCCAAATACTTGCTCCCACATGCAACTCTGTGCTCTGGTCTGACGATTGGTTTTATACAAGGAGTGTTTTCTAAAATCATTACTAATGCTAACATTATTGAACAAATGAATAAAAACATAACTCTTTAGGTGATATTGGCCGTCATGATACAGGCTCAGCCTACCAGCATTTCAGTGCGATTCCAAAAAAATGTCAGTCAGTCAAACAAACAGGTAAAAACGTGACACATTTTAATAGCTTGTCAATTAAAAAGGTTAATGTGAATTTGTTGCCTTAAATAACTACAATTTATTTTCAATAATTCAAAACGTAACTGAGGACAATTGTACACAAGGAATAATGGAAAAAAGTCAGTGGGACCTCAAAAATTAGGTTCTATAGAAGGAGACACGATTGGATGATTTTGTTTTGATTTTTCAAAGGATGCACGATGCACTGCTCCGTGAATATGAGGACACAGAGCGATCAAGAAAGAGAGTATATATATATTAATGTATCTTTTGCAACACATTGCCAATTTAATGTGCCTTAATTATAAACCCAAGATGCTGGAATCTAAATTTTATTAAAAAACAAAACAAAAAAAATCACAATTAAATAAAAGTTGTCTGATGTATGTGCATGTACATCTCTTCTAGTAACAGTGGAAAAAGAAAAGTCAGACACGTAAAGGAGTATGTGTTTCTCCACTGGTAAAGCAACTGAAAGACTTGAAAAGCAAGGTACTTTTCATTAGAGGGTATAATAATAATAATAATGACAATTATAATATTAAAAAAGTTACAAGTGTAAAATTGTATTTAAAAAGGTTTTTACAACAATAATGTATTTGCTAAAACTCATATAAATCAAATGTGTGTGTCAGCAGAAGTCTTCAAAGACACCCCCAAAAGTACCAGAGGAAAAGCCAGATGTGATTCAAAGTCAGGTGTATATATATATATTAGGGGTGGCACGGTTCACAAAACCCACAGTTCGGTTCGTATCTCGGTTTTAGGGTCACGGTTTTCGGTTCTGTACGGTTCTTGTTGTTATTTTTTTCTTTTAATCTTTAACACTCTAGACATTTCCTTCAGCATACGATATATAGCTTATTAACTTAATTATCCACAATTTAGGATACAGTATTAACATTTTTGTAATATAATCATGCACTAACTGAATCTGACTTGACTTTACCACATTATTTGGACCATCTCTGAGTAAAATCAAGGTGAGATTTTGATACTGCAAGAGAGAAGACATTGATGATGACATGTTTTTCGTTTATGCAATAAATCCAGCAGGGCTCTGCTTACTTTTTTTTTTTTATTAAAAACTTAAAGAGAGAGAGAGAGAGAGAAAAAAAAGAATGTTGAGATTAATATTTTAAATATAAAATTTTGAATATAGCAATATTAAATGATTTAAATCACTGAAAATATACTTTAAAAATGAAACTACTAGCCAGTAGGTGGCGTCAAGTCGCTTATTTAATTACTGAATCATATTCATTTGATTCGTTTGAACGGTTGATTCATTGAGGAATAAAGCAACTGACTGTGTTTATGAATGGGAAATTGACTCACTAGATTAGTGTAAAAACGCACGTTCATTCATAAAAGTAGACACCGCTGTGTTTGAATGGAGATGCGCTACGGTTCAAGTTGGAGCAGAAATGGAGCAAAATTGGGCAATAGTGTTAGAGTCAGACAACGTAAGTAACCTAATATTACTTTCTTGTTTATTTAACTGTTTTATTAAATCAATATCTCATTTACAAACTCCTATTATTGTTTACAGTGCGTGTAATGGTGCGCTGTGATTGGTTGAGCGGATCTATCGCATTTTGCAGAGAAAGGAGACTGGCGTTTGTCGCGGTTTGGGAAAAAGGGAGAAAACATGACAGAATAACACTGCATATATTGCATTTTGTGTAAATTTAAAAATGGACTTCTCAATACCGACCAGATAGCTACAATAGTGATGTTGGCAATAACTCTCTCTTTACTGTCTATATATATGTTCGCGCGAAATTGTCTGAGGCCAAACTAGGCACGGGGCTACATTGCGCATGCGTCGAACCGTGCGGCTCACACACGAACCGAACCGAGACAAGCGGGTGTTTTACCATGTACCGTGCCACCCCTAATATATATATATATATTTGAATTTAAAGATTTTACACTAAAAGTGTGGAAGAATTCTATGTAACAATGTTTTCAAACCAATTATGTATTTGCTAAAATTCATATAAATATCATATACATGTATGTATGTGTCAGGATAAGTCTTCCAAGGCTCCCCCAAAAGTGCCTGAGGAAAAGCCAGAATATGTGATCTAAAATCAGGGAGTATTAGATGCAAGGACGATCAATAGCAATTGTGATGTGAGCAGAACTGTTACTGGATAACTGGACTGTTTATCTGTAGATTTTTCATCATTTCAAAAGACTTTGTTCCAAGTGAGTATCCCAGCTTATTTTTGTCTACAAGGCTATCAACATCACATTCTCACACTGAAGAAATTGTCAAAGGCCCATATGACCCTCTCAAACTAAATTCCTACTGTTTGGGCTGGTCAATTGAAGCATTAGTAGTCACAAATGGCTATGAGTCAAATTATTAGTTGGATATTAGTCTCTATGTAAACACAGCTAATGTATAGTCCCTGACCACTTATTTGCCACGTGTGACAACACTGTTTTCATATATTGCCAAGCCCTGTTATGAACTGTTTCTTTAGTATGTGTTGGATTTTTAAAAGTAGGTTTATAATCAATTATTTACTATTCTTGTTTATCAAAATATTGTAAAGGTGTCCAAGCTTGAGGATTTGGATGTGGAAACAGCCATTTTGTCATTTGACAGTCAAAAGTCCAGCTTAGAGGTGTTTGAACTGAGCAGCAAAGGAGCCACTGATTTCCTTGACTCAACGGACACAGTGAACAACTTTGCACTGCATTTCAAAGGCATTGGTTATATAAAAATCAACAGAAATGGCCGTAAGAGTGCAGTTTTATGACATGAATTGTAGCCAGCTCCTCAGCTGCAACAGCCAGTACCAAAGATCGAGTCAGTGTGCTGGTGGGAAAAGTGCAAGATCTGTTCAACCAAAAATATAGTAAGCATATGTTCAAATACGTTTAAGGCTGATGTAAAGAAATTGCTTATCTTGATAACCTAATATACCTTTATGAATCCATGGCGTTATAATCAAAGGAATAAATTATCTAATGTGCCCATCAACCATTAGATTATGACACTTAACCAAAATGAAGCCTGTACACTGGCTATCAGCTAGAGGGGAGAGTCACAGTTGTCCAACTGTGTAACATTTTGTAACGTGTGCATGCATGTGTGTGTGTGTGTGTGTGTGTGTGTGTGTGTGTGTGTGTGTGTGCATGTGTGTGTGTGTGTGTGTGTGTGCGTGTGTGTGTGTACCTGTGTCTTTCAGAGGAGGCTGGAGGTACTGGAAGGCTCCCCTACCAGTCCCTGGTGAATCAGGGCATGACCATAAAAGTTGCTGGACTGCCCAACAGCCTTACCCTAAAGAAGCCTTCCTTTTATGGAAGGAACCAACTGGAAGCCATCTTGAAAGCTGCTGAGGAGATTTCACTTGAAATAAGTAAGTGACATTACCAGAGGTAATGTTGTAGAGAACGACTGAGGGGGAGCATCTCGGTTACGAAGGTAACCCTCGTTCCCCGAAGGAGGGAACGGAGACATTACGTCCTCTTGCCACAATCCTGGACTGCGCTGAAGCAGGGTTGCGGCTCGGCTCCCAGGGATGTGATTTTTCCATATATACGGATTTCCATATTTTCCGACCTCTGAGGGACGACTCATGTGATTCGCGTAGATCCGAGGTTTTTTTTTTTTTTTGTTGCTGTTGTTTTTTTTTTTTTTGAGGGGGGAGTCACTGTAAAAAAATAAATAGTTGAGAAAACTTAAAAAAGTAGGGCAAACGGATGCATTAAGGCTTTTGAGTTTTCTCAACAGTAGTTTTTTAGTTTTTCTTAGTAAAGATACTTTGTTTAGCCAACATACATTTTTTGTTCGTGCAATGCTGATTGTCTTGTTTTGCTAATAGAAAAAGTCTTGTCACAACAACTGGAACAACAATTACTGTCATTGGGGTAATTTTTTTATGTATCAGTATTTTTGTGTGTGTGTCAAATTATTTATTTACAAATGACAAACAGTGAATTGTTATTGAATCCTTCATAGATAACTTCGTCTAATATGCAGACAATATTGTCTTTGTTTGTAAAACACCTTACAAGGCTAAGATATCCAGCAAACAGAAGTAGGTTGAACATACAGTACTCTAGACCTCAAAACCAGACACACAGACCTGAAGAACGGCTGCAATTAACAAATGTTAAAAAGATGAGTGACTTTAGATCACAGTACAACAAATAACTAACAATAATGACAAAATGACAACAAAAAGTTTAAATTAAGTCAGTAAACAGCAAAACAATAATCCTATAACAGTAACTGCTTAATTTATTCATGCTGCAATGAATGCTGGGAAACCACAAAGCCTTAACACTTCAACAATACGAAATTCTTTGTTCAGATTTGACTAGTTAGAACAACATTTGGGGCAATTTTGTTGGTCTGACAGGGGGTTTTATGTTGTTTCAAGAAAAGAGCAATTTTTAGTATTTGACACACAAAATGTTTTGTAAAGTGGAGAACATGCATTTGCATTTTTTACAGTTTGGGTGGAGGAATTGAAATTGCGCAAATGGCCATAAGCAATTGATTAAATTAACTGCGAAAAGCTTATTTCTAAAAAAAAAAAAAACATTCCATGGTTCTGTGCGTGCTGTACGAGCTCGCGGCGCCATCTGCAGGACAGTTAACGATAAACGTGTTCAAATGATTCAAAGTGCCAAATGTGAGAAACGCGTTACTCCACCTGCTAACTTTTTATGAATGGCGTTGAGAATTTGAGATTTCTCAGTGCTGTCATGAATAATTGCAACGGTTGTGATGCAATTATATAATAGACTGTAGTCTGACACGCTGTTACACTACTGTTTTTAGTTTCAATTCACTCTGCGCTACGCTTTTTTAATTTGCATTTGGGAATGCAACATTCGTCATTAGAAACGTAAATAAATCTGTTGTTTACAAAGAGAAGTTTCAGCTTCACATAATCCGTCAGAAATCATTCTAATATGCTGATTAGCTGCTCAAGAAACGTTTCTCATCATCGTCAATGTTTAAAACAGTTTTGCTGCTTAATATTTCTGTGGAAGCGATGGCTACCACTGAAATATTTGTATAAGATTTTAAAAAAGAGAGAAATTAATATTTTTTCATCATGCATGAAAGTGATTTAAAGTCATTTTTAAGTGATCAAAATCATACATGTATTAACACATTTAATTAATATATTTCATAGATGCAAATAAATGTTTCATTAACTTTATATTAATAAAAAAATCCTGAAAAATAGTGCATCATCATTTCCACACAAAATATGATGCAGCAAAATTGTTTTCAACATTGATAATAATCAGTTTCTTAATGTTTCTTGAGAGTCAAATAAATTGTAATGATTTCTAAAAGATCATGTGACACTGAAAACTGCCTTGATGATCAGATATTTATAGATATATTAATTTCGGGCATTAATTTCAAAATCATTGATAATTAATTTCCCATATGTAGTACTTTATAATTCTCATGATAACAATGTAATAGAATACATTATAATAGATTATTATAGTATATATTATTACAATATAATATATGGGGGCCTGGCTTGGGGCGTGGTCAGATTTTCCTTCTTTTTTGTCTCTAGCTGATCACATGCCTGGCTCCTCAGCAAATCTGAATGAGTGGATGCATGCCGCCATCTTGTTTGAGAATTTTCCTGCTTAATTTAAACGCATAACCACATAATATTAAATTCAAAATAAAACATTTAGAAAAGAATGGCAACGTCACAGCTGTCTGAACCAATGAGCATTAAGCTGTGTCGTCATCCAGTCGTTCCCCATCGTGCTTTTGGTATGCGCAGTCGGCAGAGAGCTACTGCGTTCGACTGCGCAATCCGACACAGCCGCCTCAACAAACGAGCCTAATGTGAACCCCTTGTGCAGGTTTCAGCTGTACAAAAAACCTACTCTTATAAAAAAAATAAATAAATAAAAATCTCACTCATTCTTGCAAGTCTTTCAACTGCTCGAATCCAAAGTGGCCCAAATTGATCATAAAAAATAATTTCTAGTATTAGATTCATTATTTAATGAAAAGTCAGTTTTATTCCACATGTTCCACAAAATTAAGCTTTAAACTTACACAGTATGAAAAATACATAGAAAAAAAATTAATCAACAGCAAATACTTAACCATTACCTTGAATATAGCTTATTAAAACTACACTGACAAACTAAACCTGAACAGACAGGAACTTAAATACACAGGCAAATCAGAGGCTAATGACAAGACACAGGTGAACAATCAAGGGAATAGGTAAACTAGGTCAACAAAACCAAACAGAATGAGAATTAAAACAGAAAACTCTACAACTGTAAGTCTATAACTGTAACAGTTGTACCCTACATTTGCATTATATTTTCTGAACATTAACTTACATAACACCTACACTACAAATGTCCAGATCAGTTGTTCCAAATTATCTTAACACTCAAAATATAACTTGATCACTCTAACCATTAACAACGTCAGCTGTACTTTACTCAGTGTAATTTCTAAAATATAAAATGGTGGTAAAGAAATGTAATATGTTGACCCAAATTGGCATGTTTTCTTTTTTTATTTGCAGCAATATATAAATTCCATTCTGAACCATTAACTTATAACATTAACATATCCCAGGATCTTAATCAGTCTACCTGTGACTGAAGGAGCTGAGGAGCTTTTTCTACACTCTGACCCACTCACAATCACTTACAGAAATCATCAATATAGAAAAAAACTTCATCCCAGTGATGACGAGTTGATAGAAGTTTCTCTGACTGAATCAAGCTCTGCCATTGGTTTAAAAGACACACAGGACAATATCAGTCCTACCCCTTAATCTCCAATTAAAAGACCTTCTAAAGAATCAAAAATGTGTAGTGCACCTCCTAAGAGAGCAGCTAGAACTACAGCAAGACTGCTACAAAAGTAATTTTTTTTGTTTGTTTGTTTCATGAACCGCAATGTTTTCTGTTAAACTAACAATTGTTTTTGAAATGCAATGTTTTGTTAAATAAACAATTGTTTAAAGTCTCTTGATTTCATTGTCACTTTATTCTATCTAGTGTGTTTTTTACATTATATATAATTATATATATATATATATATATATATATAAGTTGTCCTTTAAAGTTGTCCAAATTAAGTTCTTAGTGTAGCAGTCGTTCCTCTGTGTTGTGTATTTTTATTTATTTCTTAGGAATAAAAGGCTTTACACACAGAACTGGAGTGCTTTATGGGTGATTTAATTGTAGTGCCTGAGTAGTAAAACACACATATTCAGGCACTATTATCAGCATACTTGCTCTGCGTTGCCTGTTAACCACAAAATATATGTTAAGTGCACCAGGTAGTTATCATAAAACACATAACATTTCACTTCAATATAATATAACATCCATTATATTTATAAAATAGAATATATATCTCTTTAAATACATATATATATATAGTGGGGCAAAAGTATTTAGTCAGCCACCAATTGTGCAAGTTCTCACACAAAAAGATGAGAGAGGCCTGTAATTTTCATCATAGGTATACCTCAACTATGAGAGACAAAATGAGAAAAATAAAAACCAGAAAATCACATTGTAGGATTTTTATAGAATTTATTTGCAAATTATGGTGGAAAATAAGTATTTGGTCAATAACAAAATCTCAATACTTTGTTATATACTCTTTAATGGCAATGACAGAGGTCAAGTGTTTTCTGTAAGTCTTCACAAGGTTTTCACACACTGTTGCTGGTATTTTGGCCCATTCTTCCATGCAGATCTCCTCTAGAGCAGGACAACACAGACTTTCAACTCCCTCCAAAGATTTTCGATGGGGTTGAGATCTGGAGATTAGCTAGGTCACTCCAGGACCTTGAAATGCTTCTTACGAAGCCACTCCTTCGTTGCCCGGGCAGTGTGTTTGGGATCATTGTTATGCTGAAAGACCCAGCCACATTTCATCTTCAATGCCCTTGCTGATGGAAGGAGGTTTTCACTCAAAATCTCACAATACATGGCCCTATTCATTCTTTCATTTACATGGATCAGTCGTCAGCTCTCTACAGGTCATTCACTAGGTCCCCCGTGTGGTTCTGGGATTTTTGCTCACAGTTCTTGTGATCATTTTGAGCCCACGGGGTGAGATTTTGTGTGGAGCCCCAGATCGAGGGAGAATATCAGTGGTCTTGTATGTCTTCCATTTTCTAATAATTGCTCCCACAACTGATTTCTTCACACCAAGCTGCTTACCTATTGCAGATTCAGTCTTCCCAGCCTAGTGCAGGTCTACAATTTTGTTTCTGGTGTCCTTTGACAGCTCTTTGGTCTTGGCCATGGTGGAGTTTGGAGTGTGACTGTTTGAGGTTGTGGACAGGTGTCTTTTATACTGATAACGAGTTCAAACAGATGCCATTAATACAGGTAACGAGTGGAGGACAGAGGAGACTCTTAAAGAAGAAGTTACAGGTCTGTGAGAGGCAGAAATCTGGCTTGTAGGTGACCAAATACTTATTTTACAGAGGAATTTACCAATAAATTCTTTAAAAATCCTACAATGTGATTTTCTGGATTTTTTTTTCTCATTTTGTCTCTCATAGTTGAGGTATACCTATGATGAAAATGACAGGCCTCTCTCATCTTTTTAAGTGGGAGAACTTGCACAATTGGTGGCCGACTAAATACGTTTTTGCCCCACTATATATATATATATATATATATATAGTGAAGCACGGCGCCGCCATTTCGCACATTCCTATTCACCCGATAACTCTCAAATAAACTTCATTTAACATATTGATAACTCAAAATAACGCTTTAACATAACATCAGATAGAAGACTTTCTTACATTTGATGATTTAAACAAGTAGTAAACACTTATAAAACATAGTAGAACATGAAATCGTAGCTCTTTAATAAGAGCACACAACCTTCTTTCAAAATAAAATACCCCATAAACAAAATAATTGCAAAATAAAATAAAAGTTCCATAAATAAATGAATAATCTGGTGTAACAACATAACCCTGCTACATCAGCAATGCATATTACTTATCAAACATTAAGTTTTGATACATGTACAGTATAAAATTTACAAAATATCTTAATGGAACATGATTTTTTTCTTTATATCCTAATGATTTTTAGCATATTTTTTTTTTATATAATTTTGACCCATACAATGTATTTTTTGGCTATTGACAAAAATATACCCCAGCGACTTAAGACTGGTTTTGTGCTCCATGGTCACATATTAGGGGCTTTACAAGATCATCCCTTAATGAACTCTGCACTGGAGAACCGTTTCAAGGCCTCAACAGCTTCTTCATCGTCCATGCACAGTATACTAGGAAGCTAAACTGAGCCAAGAAGAACCCCAGAGTTCTCTATGCACCACAGTCTTAAGATCTGACATGACACACACCTAAGAAACAATGCAAAAGAGGATAAATACAAATGTTATGAACAATAATGGCTGCAACCCCTCTTAACAAAACCTACTTTTCGTGGAGACTGAACCACCTGCTTCTCCGGTGCAAACTCAAGGGTGAAGAAACTAGGTTCATTTTGAGTTTGAGCCCTTGAGTACTACATTTTAGGGTAACTGGCACTTTTCCTGAGGAGATGCTACAAAGTAACATGTACAAGTTACCTGTACATAGAAAAGGCTCTTTCCTGTTAATGGGAACAACACAGCACAAGTTTACCTATTTTGCGACGAAAACATGCCATTTTAAATCATATGATTCCCAGGTATATGCTGACAGATATCTTCAAACCTCCTCTAAATACAGGCTGCTGATCACCTCTTCGAAGGCTTTGGACTCCTCAGCATAGGTGTGTTTGACTTAGTACCACAATGGCAATTCAGGACCAGCCAGATAACTAAGCCGCTGCAGTTGCTCCAGAGCAGCTGCACAAGCATTGATGATGGCTCTGTGTATTTAACAAATGCATTTTATTCACTTCATCTGTGATAGAGTATGCAAATACAGCATGAGTGTCACTACTGAAAGCAGAAAGTGTCCAACTTGACGTGTGGGGTTTTTTCAACTCCGCCCCTGACTGCACCCAGCTGATCTCGTTGACTGCTGTCTGTAGCCGCGCTTCAAGTCCAACACACCTATAGTCTCTTTGCAAAGCAATTAAGTACATACTTACAGGGTGACTTTAGGGACACAGTAAATGAAGAAAATAAAAACAAATAAATAACTATAGTTTCCTTTAAAAGAAGGTGCTAAATTTACATGTTTTTTCACCATTTCTGGACAGGTGGAGATGCAGTTCTGATCTCCCTATACCTTAATATTTACAACAGGACTAGAGAGAGTTCCAGCAATGGGCTTTCCTACACAACCAGAGCTGTCGTTCCTTCACAAACATGAGGAACTGGTCACATTTTAAAAGTGACATGGAAATGGGCATTGGCTGTTTAGACCAGACTGATTTGCAGTAAATGTTTTGTGTGTATGTTGCACTGTTCAGTTAGTTTAACTACACTAAATTGTAAATGTTTTATATTCAAATATTTTCTGAGTTTCACACAATAAACAGGCCCAAATGTTTTATATTGGTATGGTTTGAAGTTTCACACATAAAATCACTATCTTATAAATGTTTTTCCCACTGTACATTGTGTAGAGGATGCAGGAGACATGGAAAATAAACTTAACTGTCTTTATTAAAGCAACACATAAACAGCAGGCATAAACACATACGTAACTTGTATACATACATAATTGGAGGGACTGGAGTTGGGAAATGCTTCCTCAGAGCACTGGCAGATCCTTGGAAAAAAAAGTGTATTAATACACTTGTTGGCCAGGTAAGTTTCAGTTTAGTATGATTGTTAATCATAAGTAAGATAAAAAGAAGTAGTATGTAGTATAAATAAGCTGTAAAATCACTAGATACTTTAAAATTGACTACATGTGACCTTACTTGTTCAAGTCTTTATAGGTGTATATTTTCAACTTTATAACTAACATAAGTTTCACTTGTGACTGCACTGATAGAGCAATATTATTTCTTTTATTTGTCCTCTTTCATGAACAAATACTTTTTTTATTGTAAATTATTTTAAATGCATCATATTCTCCAATCACTTAGCATTTAGCAAAACCTTTTACCTTTAACCAAGGGTCGTAATTGGCTGTTTGCTAGTCTTGTAACACATTCATTGTGCATGCACTCAGGATCAAAGTTTGAGCTAACAAAGTAAGTTAATGATCAGCATCATATTAAAAACAAAGCCAGACTGGAGTGGTTTGGATTTCTCGAAACTAATCCTGTAACTCTGAATTTGTTCAACTACCATCATGGTACAGGCCCCAGATGACATACATGATATTCTTAAAGTAATAGGTGCATATGAAATTAAACTAGCATTAGGCTCTCTCATTTTTACAGGTTATTTACCGAATCACAATTCATGATTATGGCTCTTGGACTGTGCCAACAAGCCATCCACTGTCCGAATATGGCATATATATTTTTCCCCAGCATTAAAATAAGATGCAGTATTATTTCTCAGACATCGGATTGATAAGCAGCACAGCCTTTTCCTAGAACAATTCCCTGATAGACATCTAAACCCAAAACATAAATTCATGCTGCATTATCCAGGTGAAATAAGGAGTCTGGGACCTCTGGTGCATTACTGGTCCATGCGCTTTGAGGCCAAGCATACAGTGGGTACGGAAAGTATTCAGACCCCCTTAAATTTTTCACTCTTTGTTATATTGCAGCAATTTGCTAAAATCATTTTTTTTCCTCATTAATGTACACACAGCACCCCATATTGACAGAAAAAACACAGAATTGTTGACATTTTTGCAGATTTATTAAAAAAGAAAAACTAAAATATCACATGGTCCTAAGTATTCAGACCCTTTGCTCAGTATTTAGTAGAAGCACCCTTTTGATCTGATCTTTTTGGGAAAGATGCAACAAGTTTTTCACACCTGGATTTGGGGATCCTCTGCCATTCCTCCTTGCAGATCCTCTCCAGTTCTGTCAGGTTGGATGGTAAACGTTGGTGGACAGCCATTTTCAGGTCTCTCCAGAGATGCTCAATTGGGTTTAAGTCAGGGCTCTGGCTGGACCTGGTTTTCTCCACACATACCGCTTAGAATTAAGGCCAAAAAGTTCTATCTTTGTCTCATCAGACCAGAGAATCTTATTTCTCACCATCTTGGAGTCCTTCATGAGGGCTTTCATGTGTCTTGCACTGAGGAGAGGCTTCCGTCGGGCCACTCTGCCAAAAAGCCCCGACTGGTGGAGGGCTGCAGTGATGGTTGACTTTCTGGTGGACAACTTTCTCCCATCTCCCGACTGCATCTCTGGAGCTCAGCCACAGTGATCTTTGGGTTCTTCTTTACCTCTCTCACCAAGGCTCTTCTCCCCCAAAAGCTCAGTTTGGCCGGACGGCCAGCTCTAGGAAGGGTTCTGGTCATCCCAAACGTCTTCCATTTAAGGATTATGGAGGCCACTGTGCTCTTAGGAACCTTAAGTGCAGTAGAAATTTTTTTGTAACCTTGGCCAGATCTGTGCCTTGCCACAATTATGTCTCTGAGCTCTTCAGGCAGTTCCTTTGACCTCATGATTCTCATTTGCTCTGACATGCACTGTGAGCTGTAAGGTCTTATATAGACAGGTGTGTGGCTTTCCTAATCAAGTCCAATCAGTATAATCAAACACAGCTGGACTCAAATGAAGGTGTAGAACCATCTCAAGGATGATCAGAAAAAAATGGACAGCACCTGAGTTAAATATATGAGTGTCACAGCAAAGGGTCTGAATACTTAGGACCATGTGATATTTCAGTTTTTCTTTTTTAATAAATCTGCAAAAATGTCAACAATTCTGTGTTTTTCTGTCAATATGGGGTGCTGTGTGTACATTAATGAGGAAAAAAAATGAACTTAAATGATTTTAGCAAATGGCTGCAATATAACAAAGAGTGAAAAATTTAAGAAGGTCTGAATACTTTCCGTACCCACTGTATATATATTTTATAAATACTTGCCCAAAGGATGATCAAAAAGGGCGTAAAAATGGAGATAAAGAAAACTGTGTAGCTGCTCAGATATTTTATAGTCAGCATAACTGTTCACTGCTGTGAGCCAGACTTGCAACTTGCCCTCCCCTGTACAAAATCAATACCAGCTCACATTTCACCAGATGAACTGCCTTCTTCAGCACTGTTTTTCCATCAGCCAGCATCACTCTCCATCATCATTAGAGGCCACCCAGCCTGTATTTTGACCAAGAGCTGGTTTAATTGGTTAAAATCAGAGAAAGCCATTTCATGTAATTCCTCTACCAAAGAAACTTTTTTGTTTGATCAGTCTGACACGAAGTCTCAACCTGAAACTTAAGTTGAATCTACTAATTGAGAGGACAGTCTAGAGTTAGATAACAAGGAGTTCATACTATGCCCAAACTCACCAGCTGCTGATGACAGGCCACTGAATTTTAGAAAATAATGTACACTTGAGCTGAGAGCTAATAATTCAACAGACGGGAGTCCATTATTCCACTTATACAATGGTTACCACACCTCAAGACTTTGTGCAAATTATTCATTTCACAACATTTGTGACCCTGGACCACAAAACCAGTCTTAAGTCGCTGGGGTATATTTGTAGCAATAGCCAAAAATACATTGTATGGGTCAAAATTTTCAAAAAAAGAAATGCTGCCAAAAATCATTAGGATATTAAGTAAAGATCATGTTCCATTAAGATATTTTGTAAATTTTGTACCGTAAATGTATCAAAACTTAATTTTTGATAAGTAATATGCATTGCTAAGAACTTCATTTGGACAATGTTTGGATTTTCTCAATGTTTTTATTTTTTGCACCCTCAGATTGCAGATTTTCAAATAGTTGTATCTCAGCCAAATATTGTCTGATCTCAACAAGCTTATTTATTCAATTTTCAGAATATATATAAATCTCAGTTTTTAAAAATTAACACTTAAGACTGGTTTCGTGGTCCAGGGTCACATTTGGTTAGGTTTTTGTCTTTTAAAAGATCCAGTATTTTACTGATAAAATCAAAACAGTGCTAACAACTGTGCAAGTGTTTGTAATGTGAACAGGAGCATGATTCTATAGAAACCTGGCTACAATACAAGTGAGTCTTTAGGTATATTTTAAGTGCACAACTCTTTCCACAAGGCTTCTTCTATGTGAATTTTGACATCATTTTTAAGGTGTTTCTCTCGTTAGTGATTCCTCATGTGCTGATTAAAGGTTACTTTATATCTGAAACTCTTCCCACACTGACCGCATACAAACGGCTTCTCTCCAGTGTGAATCCTTATGTGGGCATTAAGACTTGATTTTTGATTAAAACTTATTCCACACTGAGAGCAGACGAAAGGTTTCTCTCCGGTGTGAATTCTCATGTGCCTGTTAAAACTTGCTTTTTGATTGAAATGTATTCCACACTGTGGGCAGGTGAAAGGGTTTTCTCCAGAGTGAATTCTCATGTGAACTTTTAAGCTTCCTTTTCGACTGAAACTCTTTCCACACTGTTGACAGGTGAATGGGTTTTCTCCAGTGTGGGTCCTCATGTGGTTAATAAGGTGTCCTTTTTGACTGAAACTCTTTCCACACTGCTGGCAAGTAAACTGTTTCTCTCCAGTGTGAATTCTCATGTGCTCTTTGAGGCTTGTGGGTCGATTGAATCTCTTTCCACACTGTTTGCAGGTGTAAGGTTTCTCTCCTGTGTGAACTCTCATGTGGACTCTGAGACTTCCTCTTTCAGTATAAGTCTTTCCACACTGTTGGCAGGTCAAATGACTAGTCTTTTGAGCTCTTTTTTGTGACAAAGTATCTTCATGTTCTTCTTTCAGTTCTTGATTCTCCTCCTTCAGCACCATTGGGTCTAAGGTGAGAAAAAGACAAATAACCAAATTTAAATTGCACAAAGAGACATATATAATAATTTCGAGGATAGGATAAAAAAAAAAACAACCACTTGTATGTGATATCCTACATTCACTATGCTGCTCTCAGAAACTCTTCTCAGTATTGGTTAGCGCTGAGAGATTTGCTTTTCAGCTCCATACAATTTTAAGCTTTTCTTGGTTCATTCCATGTTTATAGGTAACCTCTGTCTTGCTAATTCAGATGAGCACAGTGGGTTTAAATGAATCCAGTTATTTTAGTTTGTTTTTTGCAAAATTCTCAATCATGTCAAATCGCATTTTGTTAAAACAACTATTAACATTGCGATATTATCACAGACACATCTAAGCTCCACACGCAAAACCTCTTGCTAAATTGGTGGGTAAATATTAATCACCAATTTTAAAACCTATGCTTGCAAGATTTTATAAGCTGCTATTTTGGTCTCCTTATGCAAACACAGCTTACACTGCATAACAGAGCTTTAATATGAGGTTCACTTCATTTCAGCTGGGTCTGCACCGCACTAATGCCTGTTTTGTCCATCTCCATCTTTCTTGTTATTTTAGTGCCAGTTTGTTTTCCTGCCCATTATTTACTGCAATAATTTTGAGGGTGTGACTTTTTATTTTTACTTAGTAATTAATGTGTTTTAAAATATAGCAAAGTACAATTCCTTAAAACAAAATATACTTAAGTAAAATTAAATTACAGTTTTTAGAATTTACTTTAAAAATTAGAAGTGCACACACAAAAGTGCTACAGTAATGCGTGTAAATGTAATTAGATATTTTCCACCTCTGGGCATCTCACAATAATAAACTTAGTAGAGTAAAAAACACCTTAATTATGACATTCTTCAAAAATATCATTCATTTCTGTAGAGCTGGACATTAAAGATCAAATAAGTGAGTTCAGCTTTAAGAATGATCACCAACCTGTTTGTTCCTCAGTAGAAATGCTGAATACTTCTTCAATCTTAATGTCCTCACTCTCCACTTTAATAAAGGTCATTTTTGTTCGTTCCTCAGTATCTTCATGTTTGAATCGTAATGTTTCTTCAGTCTTAATGTCTTCACTCTCTTCTTTAATAAATGCTGTCTTTGTTTGCTCCTCAGTATCTTCATGTTTGACTCTGAATGTTTCTTCAATCTTCATGTCTTCGTTCTCGTCTTTAATAAACACCATCTTTATAATAGTGTGTCACGTGTTCAGCAGTTGTTCAGTGTGTTTGGACACTGTCCTGTTTAAGCTGAGAATAATTAACAAAAAGAAAAATAAATGCAAACTAAATGACCACGTGCTACCACACTAAGGGAGTGAATCAGAGTTAAAGTTAATGGCCTTAAAAGACAAATTATTATTATGATTACTACAACTACAATTATTATTAATAATAATTTTAATAATAGTTAAAACAAAAAACTAGAGCTACAAACAGAAGTTACAAAAACATTTAATGTTGGGCTAGGAATTACATTTGCCATTTATTAATTTGATTTTTATATTTAATCGATTTCACTTTCATGAAAACATTTGTCGTTTATTTGTAAAAGTCACTACACATTTGTTTGTTCTCGTTCTGAGCAGCAATTCGAGTGATTCAAATCAGTGAATCATTTAAAAAGCAATTGATTCAATTGGCTCGAAAGGGTTTAGAAAAGCTCCGTCTCTCCATCTCTGCTTGCCAGTGACTGAATGTGTGTTTATAATAAAACACATTCGCGATTTGGGGAGCGAAATGAGACGCATCTTTTCTGTTACTCTCACAAGACAATGTTAAATAGAAACATTAATATGAAGCATTAAATATACCTTTCTTCAGCCGAACCATCTATGAGACACACCAGCAGGGTGCAGCGCAGCTATATGACGTCACATCGCCATATCAAAATAAAAGTCCTGCGACTTTGCTCAAAATAATAGAAATTCACAGGAAACACATTCAAACGATATAAGATTTTATCTCATGGAATAAATCACATATTCCCAAAGCTATTAATACCAAGTTTGTTTTTCAAAATAAACAAATGTTTCTAAAGAAGTGCAAAGAATTTCTACTATTCTCAAAGATACAGTCAGTACCTTGGTTCTTCATATTAAAAATAACCCTTTTATGTATTTAAAAAATAATTTCTAGTGGCTTATCACAATTTATCTCTCCAGTTTATAAGGGCAATAAGTCAATCAAATTTAATTATGGTTAAAGTGTAATATATTTATGTGTCATGATTCTAAAAAATAATACACTGGTGGGTTTTAAAACAGTTGACTGGAAAATATAAAATGGTTAAAATAATTTACTCTATATGGTAATGAAATCTAGTTTACAAAATACAATAAATTGTTTAGAAACTCTAGAGTTCAATATATATATATATACAGGTCCTTCTCAAAAAATTAGCATATTGTGATAAAGTTCATTATTTTCTGTAATGTACTGATAAACATTAGACTTTCATATATTTTAGATTCATTACACACAACTCGAAGTAGTTCAAGCCTTTTATTGTTTTAATATTGATGATTTTGGCATACAGCTCATGAAAACCCAAAATTCCTATCTCAAAAAATTAGCATATCATGAAAAGGTTCTCTAAACGAGCTATTAACCTAATCATCTGAATCAACTAATTAACTCTAATAACCTGCAAAAGATTCCTGAGGCTTTTAAAAACTCCCAGCCTGGTTCATTACTCAAAACCGCAATCATGGGTAAGACTGCCGACCTGACTGCTGTCCAGAAGGCCATCATTGACACCCTCAAGCAAGAGGTCTGTGGGAAGGAAAAAGTGTGGCAGAAAACGCTGCACAACGAGAAGAGGTGACCGGACCCTGAGGAAGATTGTGGAGAAGGACCGATTCCAGACCTTGGGGGACCTGCGGAAGCAGTGGACTGAGTCTGGAGTAGAAACATCCAGAGCCACCGTGTACAGGCGTGTGCAGGAAATGGGCTACAGGTGCCGCATTCCCCAGGTCAAGCCACTTTTGAACCAGAAACAGCGGCAGAAGCGCCTGACCTGGGCTACAGAGAAGCAGCACTGGACTGTTGCTCAGTGGTCCAAAGTACTTTTTTCGGATGAAAGCAAATTTTGCACGTCATTCGGAAATCAAGGTGCCAGAGTCTGGAGGAAGACTGGGGAGAGGGAAATGCCAAAATGCCTGAAGTCCAGTGTCAAGTACCCACAGTCAGTGATGGTCTGGGGTGCCATGTCAGCTGCTGGTGTTGGTCCACTGTGTTTTATCAAGGGCAGGGTCAATGCAGCTAGCTATCAGGAGATTTTGGAGCACTTCATGCTTCCATCTGCTGAAAAGCTTTATGGAGATGAAGATTTCATTTTTCAGCACGACCTGGCACCTGCTCACAGTGCCAAAACCACTGGTAAATGGTTTACTGACCATGGTATTACTGTGCTCAATTGGCCTGCCAACTCTCCTGACCTGAACCCCATAGAGAATCTGTGGAATATTGTGAAGAGAAAGTTGAGAGACGCAAGACCCAACACTCTGGATGAGCTTAAGGCCGCTATCGAAGCATCCTGGGCCTCCATAACACCTCAGCAGTGCCACAGGCTGATCGCCTCCATGCCACGCCGCATTGAAGCAGTCATTTCTGCAAAAGGATTCCCGACCAAGTATTGAGTGCATAACTGAACATAATTATTTGAAGGCTGGCTTTTTTTGTATTAAAAACACTTTTCTTTTATTGGTCGGATGAAATATGCTAATTTTTTGAGATAGGAATTTTGGGTTTTCATGAGCTGTATGCCAAAATCATCAATATTAAAACAATAAAAGGCTTGAACTACTTCAGTTGTGTGTAATGAATCTAAAATATATGAAAGTCTAATGTTTATCAGTACATTACAGAAAATAATGAACTTTATCACAATATGCTAATTTTTTGAGAAGGACCTGTATATATATATATAAACACCCCTAAGCTCAAAATGGATCACATGACTAGACAGAGATGAAAATTCCCTTTACAACGACACCTGGAGGATTGTGAAAGTTATGATATTTATAATAATGGGGAATGTATTAAAATACTATACATTAATTACAATAGAAGTCCCGTGACCAAAAATGCTTATTATTCACACATTTTTGCTTGTAACTTCCTCATTTTATCAGATATTTGCATGGAATTTGAATAGAATGTAGAATTTCATTAGTTCTATCAAATGAAATCATGAAAATTTACTGTTTTAACTAGATTGGGCATCAGACCCATGGTACCAAATAATTAGAATTAATAAGCGTTCATTTATATTCATAAACATTTATTTTCAGAATACAAGAGAAAACAACAATACATATACAAGACATCACTATTAATTGTTAATTCATATTCATACAAGTACACAAAAAATACTCATTGTCATTCACAAAAGTACAACAGACTTTTTTTTTTTTTTTTTAGAACGTCTGCAGTACATCTGACACTGCGTTGGCTAATCTACCCGCCACAAATGTGACTACCCAATTTCCGCGATTTAGTAAAATACTTTCTCCTCTATGGATTTCGATGGGATTTCGTCAGTACCAAGATAAAAGCTATGTATTTATGTCCAACTATCTTCCGAAAGTCACGGTGACCTGAAAATACCTCAGAGCTGAAATCCTGAAGTGTCCAACGCTGCAGGGGTTTGCACTCGATGTAGTTACCGTCATATTCAGAAAAAACACACTCCCGCCAGGCTTAGATATTGAATGACACTAACATTAGCACACAGTTTGTAACACATTGTTGAGACAGAATGTTCGCCGCGAGCGGTTGCTATGTCATCATACCTAATATACAAAAATGTTGTGAGGAACAAAGAAAGTGTATTTAACAATGTCTATTACCAGTGTTCACAAGGGCAAAACAGTGTTTAACTCGTTGTTGAAATGGTTTGGTAAGCATCCATGCAAAAGGACAACAGTAAAAACACAATTTTCAGTTAAAGGCAGTTCATCATTAAATTCAGTGATGTCATCATCCAGCTCAGTTCAGTTCAAATAGTATACAATATCACTATAAACACTTTAAGTGTTGACAGAGAACGTTTATATAGAGCTTTGCAAGCCCGCTTAACCTGACCCAAACAGATTGGATTTGTTTGGTTTTGTGAGCTCTAAACCTCTACTGAAAGCTTCGTACAACAGGCCACAGGAAAAAAACAAAATCAAAATCAAGACAAATCACAGCTAATGAAATGTCACAGTTTCAATGAATGATTTTAGCCCTCTAAAAGAATTTTTTCAATTTTGGTCACCAAAATGTTGGTGTAACACTAGTGTCTTGTGTCATTTCTTATTGCGTTGCCATCTAAAACTCTTTCCACACAAATAGTGTCTGAGACATGCATGACTTCTCAGGTGCTAGTAAAATGCATTTTTATTACACTGATAATTAAGTCACCTTTTTCCAGAGTGAATGTGCACAGATTTTGTGAATAGCAAACCCTTTTGTTAAAGGGTTAGTTCATCCAAAAAATGAAAATTAGCCCATGATTTACTCATCCTCCAGGTATCCAAGGTGTAGATAACCTTCTTTTTTAGTCTAATCCAGAGGTCTTCAACCCTGCTCCTGGGGACCCACTTTTTTTTTTTTTTTTTTTTTTCCCCGGCCTGTCAGTAACACAGATAACACATAACAGTGTGTATGTGTAGCTATGCTATCATCATTCACAGCCTTTTTTTTTATTTTTTATTTTTTTTATTAATTTTTATATTTTTATTTATTTAACCATACTATGACCGACAAGACCGGGGGACAGAGAAAACCAAGAGAGGAGAAAGAAGGAAGAAAAGAGAGAGAGAAAAAAAAGAGAGACAGAAAGAGAGAGAGAGCAAAAACAGATAATCTGCTTCCATACCTGCTGACAAAGAGAGAAAACAACAACAGACACAACAGCAGAAAAACTACAACAAATACTTTCTCCTCTATGGATTTCAATGGGATTTCGTCAGTACCAAGATAAAAGCTCTCTCTCAGAAAAACTACAACAACATCCAATGTCCGTATGTATCACAGTAAATACTAAATGTTAAATGGTATTGCGCAGCACACATAACTAATATTACAAAATATGTTTGAAGCAACAGCATTTTAGGACAGTGAGTGTCTGTGAGCACCTGTTTTTACACCAATGTGAATGCTTGTGTGTACACCTGTGTGCACACCTGTGTGTGTGAACGCGCTTGTATTCATAAGGTTCCTCCATGAAAATGCTTGATAGTGTGAGTGGGGAACCACAGCCCCGCCCCGCAAGGCATGAAGTAGGCATGAAGGAGACCCGGGCTCCCAAACATCCGGAGGCCCCCCAGGGCGCGGGAACCCCAGGAAAACCACCGCAGGGATAACCGCGGCCCCCACCCAGAAAAGGGCAGAGGAGAGCCCGGAGGAGGTCATCCGGCAGCCACAATGCAGACGCCCCAGGGGGCCACGGCGGCAAGCCCGCAGGTCCCGCCGGCAGTCGGCCACACCAGGGCAGACCGGCCCGGGCCCAGAGAACCAAGGGCCCCCCCACCCCCCAGCAGGGGCCCAGCGAAGCCCAGCAAAGCCAGGCCCTACCGAGCGACCGTCGAGAGCGGGCCAGAGCCCACCTGAGCATCCCGCCCCGGAGCCAGAAACCACCAACGCACCGGCGGCCGGGGGCATCCCCCACCGGCAGGGCATGGTGGTGGGGTGGGCCCTCAATGATGGTTGAGGCGGAGTCAAAGGCCTGACCTGACACATGGACATAGACAAACATAAACACACATACACAAGCATCCCACCCTCATGCACGCAACCAAAAACTCACACACTCAAACCACACGTAGACGCACAAAAAAACAAAAAACAAAAAAACAAAAAGGACACTGTACCCACACTCACACTCCCCATTTGTACTCTATACTCCTGGGACCAGGCACCACTACCCCCAGAAGGGCAGTCAGCGCCAGACCCCGGAGCTGAATCCCCTTCGCTCCGGTGTGGAGACTGGAAGACCACCCCCGTCCCTGCAGCAGCAGAGAAGACCACCAGCCCAGACCCCGACCGGACGGCCACCTCCTCCTCACAGCCCCCAGCCCCGGACAGAGAACAGAGAACAGGGGTGTAAGGGGGAAAAAAAACAAAAAAAAACAAAAAGGAAGACCTCCTGGGGACCCACTTGCCTGGAAAGTTTATTTGGCTTCAGCACACCTGCCTGCAATTTTCAAGCAGTCTTGAGGAGCTTGATTGCCCGCTTCAGATGTGTTTGATTAGGGTTGTAGCTAAACTCTTCAGGATAGTGGGTCCCCAGGAACAGGGTTGAAGACCTCTGGTCTAATCCATTTGGAGTTATATAAAAAAAAAATCTCCTGACTCTTTCAGCTTTAAAGTGGCAGTGAGTGTTTCCGTTCAACACTAGTCGAACGAAGTCCAATAAAGCACATCCACTCATAAAAAAACAGTGCCTCACATTGGTCTGGGGGTGAATAAGGGCCTCCTGTAGTGAATTGATGTGTTTTTGAAAGAAAAATACCCATATTCAAAATAGTAATCACTTTTCTCTAGCTTGCTCGAACTGTGGTTCCAGGTGAATAATGTAGGGCATCTGCTGATCTCCCGAAAACCAATGTTTGTTTACAAGAATGAAGGAAGCTTCTTTACTTTAGCAAAGGTAAACCAGTCTCCTCTTGGCTTATACTGAAATTCTTGAAGATTTTGTTTTACAAATCCTCAAGGCTTTTTGCAAGGATTCTGCTTTGTCGTATGAGCATTTAATATCTCCTTCCTCCTTTCAACCTACCAAAGCTGAGCTGTTGGGGGATATGTGTAAACATCTGGAGAAGGGCTCCACATCATCTACACTTTGGAAGGAGATTGTGCCTGTTAACCACCTGGTCCTTCACACAATGCTTGTCAGGCCGTCCAAGCCGACGGATACTCTTCTGGGGGACCCCACTCTTTGGCCGAATCTCTCTTTGATGACAAAGAGGAGGAGGAGAATTTTAAACTTATGCTTCCCTAGGAAAGCCACCCCACTTCAGACCTGATAGTCACTGTGGTTAAGCTCCGGAAGAAACATGAAAACCCTAAAGAAAAAACCTGTAATCAGTGAAACACATATGAATTCCTAAAGAATTCCCAGACTGTGAAAAACACCAACATAGTTTCAGGTCTGATGAACCTTCAAGCATCAAGTCTGGAGGAAACCAGGCTCTGCTTATCGCCTGCACAATACCATCTCAACAATAAAAAATGGTGGTGGTAGCATCTTTATTTTGGGGCGTTCTTTAGTGGTGGGGACTGAGGTACTGGTCTGTAGAAGGACAGATGTATGTTTAATAAAAATCTGTTCAAGAGCACTTAGGGCCTAAGACTAGGCCACATGTTTACCTTCTAGTACACAACCAAGACAACATCAGAGATGACTCTGAGAATGTCCTTTAGTGGCCCAGACAAACCCTACACCTGAACCTAATCAAACTGATGTGGAGAAAACGTAAAATATTCCACATGTCCTTGTCAATGTCAATAGCTTTGTGGGCAGTGTGCTGACACAACAGGTGTCCTGAGTTTGAATCCCGGCTCAAGGACCTTTCGTCATCCCACCCCCCTCTCTCTCCCACTCCGCTTCCTGTCTCCAATACACTGCCCTACCAGAATAAAAAGGCAAAAATGCCAAAAATAAATATAAAAAAAGACTTGTGATTGTAATCACTGCAGAAAGGTGGGAAAGAAAAGTACTGAAGTTTTGTTTTATTATGGGTTATGTAATGGAGATTTGTGTAAAATAATAAAATAAAAGCATGTTAGCATAAGGCAAACAAAATGTGTAAAAAAAAACCCAGTAGATTTATGGAATTTATTAATTTCAAAGCATGTACCACTCGGCCTAAATAAGGCAGGCTACACAAATAAAATTTGTTTGTTTTTTTTATCTCGCTAAACAGTGACAGAAAGAGAAAAAAGCACAATATATACAATGCATATTTGTGCATGCGTTAGTACGGTCCTAGAAAGTCCAATGTGTGTATGCAGGTACGTGTCTTAAATCAGCCTCAACGGTGAACATTTGCGCCCAGGAGCATAAAGAGGAACAGTGCTGTCCTGTGACGGAAACCCCAGGAAGAAACAGTTCTCAAGTTCAATAATCCTTAAACGAAATAATGCACAGGGGCAGTAATTCTCCAAGGGCAGGTATAGGCAGCATAAGTGATTAAGTGATCGATCGCAAAAACTGAGCCCAGAAAGCGCTGGCGCAAATGCCGTATACAGGCTTCTTTTATCGGATGTTTAAAATCAGCTGATACGATGACATCAGGGAATTTCCTGGCTTTTGCAGCGGAACTCTCGTGGTGAAGAGACTGTGATTAGCATTTTATCAACAGCTTTATAAACCCCTTATGTGGCTGTGCTACAAGCAAAGCAACAACTCTAAACATTTTAAAACATGGGGCAGCCACCATAACTACTCAATGTTTTGAAACTATAGCAAGAAAGATGAACAGATGTGGCCACATAAGTACAAAGCCAAAGAAAATAAAAAAGCTTCAAGTTAAAGTTTAAGAGTAGAAGAATGCAAATGAATCAGCTGAACAGGACCTGGAACATCTGAATTTGGGGCACATTCAGCTTTGGTGTGAAATATAGCTTTGATTTCACACAGATACTTATTTTCTGATGCCAATTTATAAATCGCTGAGCCATTTAAAATGCATTTCATATAAAAGAACAAGAATATGGTCTCCCATATGCATGTATTTCAGTTTCTCAAAATGATTATATATGGTGTGGTGTGCTTTTTTGGAAACTATTTTCAGATAGTGTATGGAATGCAATGTGAGATTTTCATCTTCAGAACAAAATTTGTACATTTAAATGTTCAACATTACTATTCAAATGAAAATATGTATTCAAGAAGAAACAGGCATTTTCTTAAACTACACCTTTAAACTATGAAGGCGGTAATTGTCTCATGTGGCAATACATTTATTTGCATTACACCCTTTTTTCTCAACAATTTGACATACTTGTGCTAAAGTTAAATGGAAAAACATTGTGTCAACACTTGAGACATTTGATTGATAGTGGCATTTCCATCAACTATCGGTAAGCAACAAAGCAAGAATTTTTTTTTTTTTTTTTTTTTTCGGGAGAAAAATACTTGAATGGAAACCTGGCTAAATGCTCCCACATGAGTCTTTAAAATTTCCTTCAAGTCCAAAACTCTTTCAGCAGTGATTTCACATAAAAGGCTACTTCTATGTGAATTTTCACATGATTCTTAAGGTTTTTCTCTCTTTAGTGAGAAGCACTTTTTAACTAATTTTTTTTCCACACTGCTGGCAAGTAAACAGGTTTCTCTTCCCTCTTCCATGTGAATGCTCATGTGCCTTTTGAGGCTTGATGGTTGACTGAAACTCTTTCCACACTGTTGGCAGGTGTAAGGTTTCTCTCCTGTGTGAACTCTCATGTGAACTTCCAGGTTTCTTTTTAGATTGAAACTTTTTCCACACTGTTGGCAGGTGAATGGGTTTTCTCCAGTATGAATCCTCATATGCCTTTTGAGGCATGTTGATCGATTGAAACTCTTTCCACACTGTTGGCAGGTGAATGGATTTTCTCCAGTATGAGTCCTCATGTGGTTAATAAGGCATCCTTTTTGACTGAAATTCTTTCCACACTGCTGGCAAGTAAACCGGTTCTCTCCCGTGTGAATGCTCATGTGCCTGTTGAGGCTTGATGTTTGACTGAAACACTTTCCACACTGTTGGCAGGTGTAAGGTTTCTCTCCTGTGTGAACTCTCATGTGGATTTTCAGGTTTCTTTTTAGATTGAATCTTTTTCCACACTGTTGGCAGGAAAATGGGTTTACTCCAGTATGAATTCTCATGTGCCTTTTGAGGCATGTTGATCGATTGTAACTCTTTCCACACTGTTGGCACATGTAAGGTTTCTCTCCTGTGTGAACTCTCATGTGGACTCTGAGACTTCCTTTTTCAGTATAATTCTTTCCACACTGCCGGCAAGTAAACGGTTTCTCTCCAGTGTGAACTCTCACGTGCCTTTGGAGGCTTGCTGGTTGATTGAAACTCTTTCCACACTGTTGGCAGGTAAATGGGGTTTCTCCAGTATGAATCCTCATGTGGTTAATAAGGCATGATTTTCGACTGAAATTCTTTCTACACTGCTGGCAAGTAAATTGTTTCTCTCCAGTGTGAATTCTCATGTGCCTTTCGAGGTTTGCTGGTTGACGGAATCTCTTTCCACACTGTTGGCAGGTAAATGGGGTTTCTCCAGTATGAATTCTCATGTGCCTTTTAAAGCTTGTTGGATGATTGAAACTCTTTCCACACTGTTGGCAGGCATAAGGTTTCTCTCCTGTGTGAACTCTCATGTGCCTGTGGAGGCTTCTTTTTAAACTGAAACATTTTCCACATTGTTGGCAAGTGAAATGACTTTTTCTTGCAGTCTTTTGTGATTTTTTGTTAGTATTTTCAGCCTGTGAGCAACTAAATGATTTTCTGCGGTTATGAAAGCATGTTTTTTCATACCAATCTTCATGTTCTTCTTTCAGTTCTTGTTTCTCTTCCTTCAGAGCCATTGGGCCTATGATGATAAAAAGACAAATAACATCTCAGGTTACATATGTAATCATGGTTCCCTGAGGTAGGGAACGAGACACCGCATCCTCTAGGGGTCGCTATGGGGAACGGTGTCAGCGTGACTCGTGTCTGAAATATACATACAAAACTACAACAGTACTGGTCGACGACAGCCTATGACATCACTACCGGCGTGACCATAGTATAAAAGGGTGCCGGTAGAGCCCAACATTCGCTTCGTCATCTGAAGCTTACGCCTGAAGCATGGTGACGAGCCTAGAGGACGTGATGTCTCGTTCTCAATCTCAGGGAACCATGGTTACATACATAACCTGAGAATTTCCCTCTCAAGGGAACATCGAACCGCGTCTTCTAGGGGTCGTAATGGGGAACGTTATACCCACGCTGCTATGTTGAAGGGAGTACATGCTGTATAAGCACTAAGTACCAATTCCTTTAACTTAGGAGAACTGCCCCTGAGACGTTAGTAACAGCTGTCAGAGATGTTTTCCCCTTTGGCCGGAGGCCTGAGCTGTTACCCAAGATTTGCCTGGTCAGATGCTGGACCCGGAGTAGAGCTCAAGGCTTGGAATCAAGGAGATTCCTTCAAGGGGATATGGCTAAGTGCCTAGGGTAAATTAGGTTTGCCTGTCATGCAGGGCCTACTGCAAGTTGTGGAAAAGTACACAAAGAATTGCGTGCACACTTATCACTCATGTGGATTTTAGAAAGTGCCCAGAGACTTGCGTGTACACTTAATAAATAAACATGGATTTGAAAACCATTACCTAAGGGAGTTAACCAAGGAATGCCTCGCAAATCCTAGGTTAAAGGGATACTTCACCCCAAAATGAAAATTATGTCATTAATCACTTACCCCCATGTCGTTCCAAACCCATAAAAGCTTTGATCGTCTTCAGAACACAAATTAGGATATTTTGGATGAAAACCGGTAGCTTTTTGACTGTCCCATTGACTGCCAAGGAAGTTACACTGTCAAAGTCCAGAAACGTATGAAAGACGTTGTCAAAATAGTCCATCCGCTATCAGTGGTTCAAATATAATTTTTACGAAGCTACGAGAATACTTTTTGTAGAAAACAAGAATAATGACTTTAATCAACAATTCGTTGACTAAAGTCGTTATTTTTGTTATATCCTATATCCTAAATTGTGTTCCGAAGACTATCAAAGCTTTTACGGGATTGAAACGACATGGGGGTTAAAGTGATTAATGACAAAATTTTCATTTTGGGATGGAGTATCCCTTTAACCTATCAAATCCTAGGTAGTAGATACTCAAGAGGTATCAGCTAGGATACATAAATGGAGAGGGGACCAAGGTGACCGGGGTGTAACCTACTCAGAGAAAGGGAACGAAATCTAGCGCATAACCCATACCATATAAGATTTTAGAAAAGAGTGCAGAGACTTGTGTGCACACATACCACTTACATGGATTTCAGAAATGTGTGCAAAGACTTACCACACAAGTTTAGATAGAGTGATACAGGCTAGTCGACTGATAATACTACCATGGAGCTAAAATCTTGAGATTCAAAGGTGGAAGTGATTAGGAGCAGGTTCCTAACTCCTGAAAGACAGGGAGGAACACCTGATGCACCAGGGGTGGCGAGCTCTTGAGAATCCCTTCCGCAGAGAGGGGAGCATTGCCATGCCCTACCAAAGAGGCCTGAGAATAGGACCAAGACACTCCACTCGATATGCCTGCACAGAACCAATGTCCCCTGCCCACAAGCTGTAGGGGGTATAGTACCGAGGGACATTAGCTATAACCAACCCAAAGTGGATTATGCTTTTTATCTCAACAGAAGCATGGGCCCTGACTCAACCAGACCCACAGTGTCTGCAAGAGCTAGAAGCCTGGAGAAAAGTTGCCCCTCAGAGTCAACACTTCAGGAGGAATTTTCACAAAAAACACCTCATAGTCAGACCCACTCCGCAGATGGCTGATTATAAATCCACTAGAGTAAGGCTTGGGGAGAGCCGCTCTGTTTGTACTCAAGAGGGGGACCCCCCTCACCGGAATTCATGAAAGTAGGGTGATAGCTAGAACAGGAAGTCCCTCAGGGTGAGTTCTCAGTAAACAAGCCTCTAAGGCAGGGTGTCCTACCAGTGATGTCCAGGCACACCATGTGAAGAAAGACTTCCAGAGAGCTTACCTGGAGGAAGGACTAAGATACCATGTTGTAATAAGGGACCTGGAAGTCAAGAGGTTCCACAGGGATCTGAGGCAGATAAAGGCAGATCCAAAGTTGACGAGTAAGGCTATAACCATTGTCAGTAGACCAGAGTTGGATACTCATTGAGGACATACCGAGAGGAAATAAAGCACAACAGAAAAGGTCCTCGAAACACAGCAAAGGAGGCAGGACACAAAAACCAGAATCATCCTCATCCATCCGTGACGCACGGAAGTGACCTCATAAGTTGTCGCTAACCAGTACTGTTGTAGTTTTTTTATGTATACTTCAGACATGAGTCACGCTGACGCTGTTTCCCATAGCGACTCCTAGAGGACACGGTTCGATGTTACCTTGAGAGGGAACCCCAGTTTAAATGGCACAATGCAACATAAAACATTTCAACATGTAAATATCAAAACCAACCACTTGTATGCTAGATCCTACATGCACAAAGCTGCCCTCAGAAACTGTTCTCAATACTGTTTAGTACTTTTAGCTTTTCAGTCAGAAATGAAGCCCCATCATAGCACAGAGACCATCCCAGTAGATCAGGGATGTGTAACTTTGGTCTTTTTTGGCCGCTCTCCAGCAAAGATGTGTTCCACCCCTAATTAAACAAATCAGCCTATAATTTCCAAACAATGCAAAAGACTTCTTAGATTATTTAGATGTGTTAAATTTAATTTTGCTGGCTCTCCAGGGGCCCATTTCAGAAAGGAAGTTAAGTGAAAACTGAGCATGTCAACCATGAAATGAGGGAAACTCTGGATTTTGTGTTTCAGAATGGGAGATTTGTCAAACCTGAGAAAGCAGGGTCAAGCCCATTTCGAGAGGTAACTTACTCTGTGAACCTAACCTGGGGAGCATTTCCCAAAAGCATCTTCAAAAGTTTCTTTCGGTCGCCTTCGCCTATTTAAAGTGTAAGTGATGTGTAAATACCTCACTCATTCATGCTGCAAAAATGTTTTTCTTAGTATTTTGGAATGTAAATTTAGTGCATTTTAATTAAAACAAGAAAAATAATCTTAATGCAAATACAAACAAGATTATGTCTTACCCCATTGGCAGATAAAATAATATTCTTAAATGACTAAATACATTTTGTAATTTTTTTCTTATGTGGAGAATGCATCTTAATTTAAAGATCTTTAGATCTTGAGTTCACAGGTGGGAAACTCACTCTACACCGGTACCCTCTACATACCGCACTGACCTGGGGGCTAAAGTAGTGGACTCAGGATTAACATCTGTCCAGTCAGCGCTGAAACACACATTCCTTTCTCTATTGCCAGTTCGGAGAACTATTACAGTCCTAAATGGTAAAGCCCGCTGGGTTTTCTGTCCCTATTCTCCCTCCTGAGTCTCCACTGGTCCTGTCCAGCCCTCCAGTGCTTGCTCCAGAGGCCGCTCCTCCTGAGCGCCGTCCAGAACCAGCTCCTCCTGAGCATCTTCCAGAGCCCGCTTCTGGTGAGCACTGTCTAGAGTGCCCTCCAGAGCCCATTCCTCCTGAGCTCCCTCCTAAACCCCTAAAATTCCACAAGAAAATTTTGCAGGGGGGCCATATGCCCATAGCCACAGTGGGCGGGCAGAGTACTAAGGCTATGGCTACGAAGGCTGCTCCGCCATGGGTTTCTGGACTGTCTGCTCCGCCATGGCCACCTGAACTCCCTGACCCACCATGGACTTCTGAAGTGTCTGTCCCACCATGGCTTCCTGAGCTACCTGCTCCACCATGGCCCGCCATGGCTTCCTGAACTGCCAGATCCGCCCTGGAGGCCTTCCATTTCTTCCTCTATTTCCAGCCTCTAGGGTGGCTCCCAAGGTGGCCCTATGTGTGTATCCCCACCTATAGTCCCTAGAGATGCTGTGTTTTCCTCAAGGCAGGCCCTGTCTCTAGGTTCTGGGCATGGTAGTCTCTCCTACCAAAACACTAAAGGAGCTAAACACTAAACTTAAGTGGATTGTGTTCATCTTCCAACCTCATCTGCCTGTGTAAACTATGAATTATGAACATAGTGATTAAAATTCCAAAAATTACATTTTACAGTACTCATAATCAGACTACAGTTGCTTTTTCATGGATTACATGATTACATATTATTCACACAACAGCAGTAATCATCAATTCATAATTCATTGATTCCCCCTAATTTCTCTTTTTTATCTTTTCAGCTTTCATTTCTAAAACAGCCTACTTATATACATTCAGAAAGTCCAGTTTTGTGGACATTCACACATTCACAGATGGTGACAGCATTTGACCACTGAGGATTTACAAAAAAATCTTTTCAGGTTTAAGAAGGGTTTCAACATTGCAGCAATACTGGTGAACACATTCATTTTAACAGGTTTTGTTAACCATGTATTATGTCTTTGGAAGGCTTTTGTCTTCCCAACTCATTAAAAAACACATTCATGTTATTTCTTATCATCTATGTCATGCAGGCATTACAAAACTGTTTGTCATCTAAACCTTATATGCCAAATATACAGCTGCATCTCAATACATTAGAATGTGGTGGAAAAGTTCATTTATTTCAGTAATTCAACTCAATTTGTGATGATTTTGGCTTACATTTAACAAATTACTGAAATAAATGAACTTTTCCATGACATTCTAATTTATTGAGATGCACCTGTGTTTACTATAACTACCCTTGAATTTTTTTACTCCTGCGATCCCTGAAAAGTAAGCTTTTTAATAGCTATTTGAGCATAAGAAACTACATTCATGGGGCAATTCATTTCTGTTTTTTGTTCCTGATTTGACATATGTAATTTAATTGTGAGTTCAGCAAGCAGTTTTTGAGATTTCAGGATTCATCCATTCATTAAGACTTGGTTGTGTATGAGCTGCCCAGAGGCATTGCAAATATGGCCGCCAAGTGTACAGACTATCTTTGAAAGTGACTTTGTTTTAAAATAATTTATTTTAATTATTTTTTTTTTTTTATGATGTAACTAATTGTAAGCTTTCATTAAACTCATAAACCCCCTGCAGTTCCTTTACGAACCCTAGTTTGGGAAACCTTGATGTAATATAGTGTTAAATGTACTTCATGTTGTAAATGACAACGAATGGAACATATTTTCTTACTCTTTGCGTTTTTTACATCATTATGCTACAAGATAATCCTATTTAAATCAATGCGATAAACAAGTTAAATTAAAAGTAATCTAAAAGTAATCTGATTGTATTACCTAAAACATGTAATGTAACTGATTACAATTTGTAAGTATTCTACCCAGCTCTGAATAGTACAGTTTATGTGGTTTAACAATGTTTTGTCTCACTGTTTGATTATTTAAATATTACAGTGGGTGCTTAATATTGATGGTAAAACTTGCATTCTGCTCACACATCTTTGTTTTATTCTTCTGAGAGGTGATTTAAATATCTGTGGCTGTGAAACAGATCCTGCTGCACTTCTATGGATGTTTTGCCCTCCAAGTTGCTGGTCACATGACTTAAAGTTATCAATAAGGCACTTTAAACTTAAAAATAATAATAAAATAAATACACAAACAACAATAAAAATGACCATAACTATGAAATAAATTAATGACTGTATGTCTAAACCTTAGTACAACATGGTTCAGGACTCAACTTTACTTAAATATACACTAAATGATGATTTTTATTATTTAGGATACTACTTTTATTTTCCCTAATTCTGTCATTTTTGCTCATTTAATATGTGGCTTATGACATTCTTCGAAAATAGCATTCATTTCTGTTTCTGACATCTTATGAAATGAGTTCAGCTTTGAGAATGAAAACCAACCTGCTTGTTCCACAGTATCTTCCAATTTGACTCTGAATGCTTCTTCAACCTTCACATCTTCACTCTCCTCTTTAATAAACGCCATCTTTACAGAAAAGACAAATATAAATCAATCAGCTTCAGCTACAGGTTCTGCAGTCAGCACACTGGTAAGCGAGTCAGAGAGTTAATTTCCATAAATAACTATATAAAACACCCTCACAACAAAAAAATACAAACTTTTCATACATTTAATATTTAGTTATTACATTTGGAATTTATTGATGTGTTGATTCAATTTCATAGATTTCAATTTCATGGAAATATTTTGCAGCCGTTTTGTAAAAGTTGTGTTTGTTGCGTTTTGAGCATCAAGTGTCGACAGCGTGCAGCGATTCAAAACAGTGAATCATTTAAAGATGTAATTGATTCAATTGACTCGAAAAGGTTTAGAAAAGCTCCGTTTCTCTAACGCTGCTTGCCAGTGACTGAATTCGTGTTTATGATCAACAGATTCGCGATTTAGGGAGTAAAATGAGACGCACCTTTTCTGTTACTCACAAAAAAAAAAAAATAACGTTATAAAAATAATGTTATACAAAGCACTAAAACATTATTATTCAATATTCAGTAATAATATTAGCAAAGTCATGTTGTGTTGTTTAGAAAACCATAAAATTGCCTGGTTGCTTTGATTTAAACGCTTTATAAACACATACCTCTCTTCATTTGAACCAGAGACGCAGGAGCGGGGTGCGGCGCAGAGTTATGACGTCACACCGCCACACAAAAATAAAAGTCATGCAAACTTGTTAAAAATCATAGAACTTCGCATACAAAAAACACAATCAAAAGACATATAACATATCATCTCAAAGGATAAATAGGTTAAGTTTTAGATTTTTTTTTTCAAGTGTTTCCATTTATGATAACAAAGTGCAAAGAATTTCTACTATGCTCAAAGATAAAATCAAGTACCTCAGTTCTTCATATAATAATAACCCTTTTAAATATTTTTTAAAAAATAATTAATTTCTAGTGGCCGTGGCTGCAGAGAGATTTACCTGTTTTAAAGAAATCTGACAAATTAAAAATGTTATCAAAATATATCCACAGAAGTTTCTCTCCAGAATATAAGGGCAATAAATCAATCAAATTGAATTAAGGTTAAAGTGTATTATAAAAAAAATGACACCAGTGGGCTTTAACACTTTGACTGTTTGAATAGAAACCATAAAATGGTTAAAATAACTTATTCTAAATGGTAATGAAATCTAGTTTACAAGATACAATACATAGTTTAGTAATTCTAGAATAATATCCATCAGACTGAGTGAATCTTCAGTTGTGAATTAGTTACTGATTAAATAAATTAAAGAGCAATTATCAAGAACAATGAAACCAATTTGAGGAATGAGGCAAAAACATGAGACAATAAAAACACACTTATTTTATATTTGTATTCACACACCTAAAGGAAAAGACTTTGACACAGCTAAATTACTATGCAAATCTTGTTATTCTCTGTTCCACTATTATCCGCGTCTGATATCGTATTATAATAATTCATCTTGTTTTAAATTCATTGTTATGGCAGGACATCTTAATGTAGCACTATTTTATTTCAAAACTAACAGATTTTCTATTAATTCCAGTGTACACTATGGCCCGGTTTCACAGACAGGGTCTAGGCTAAACCAGGATTAGGTCATAGTTCAAGTAGGACATTTAAGTATTTTTTTTTAAACCAGCTTAGAAAAAAAATGACTGGTGTGCATCTTGAGACAAAACAAAGGCACTGATGTATTTTTAGATCAGTCAGTGCACGTTTCTTTCAGTTTAAACACCTTGGACTTACTTTTTAATCTAGGACTTGGTTTAAGCCTTGTCTGTGAAACCGGGGGTTAAGTGTTTTAATATACTTTTTAATATGCATTGAAACTCTTAAATGACTGCAAACAAACCTGCAGTGGGATTACAAATCAATGGATTTATTAAATACAAAACAAAAAAAAAGCAATGTAAGATTGCAGGTCAAAAGGCGCACAACCCTGTTCCTGGAGATCAACCTACCTGCAGATTTTAGATCCTGCCCTGCCCCAACACAGCTGTCTGTAATTATCAAGTGCTACCTAAGAGGTTAATTAGCCGGTTCAGGTGTGTTTGATCAGGGTTGGAGCTGAACTTTGTAGGATTGTAGATCTCCAGGAACAGGGTTTGCACCCCTGACCAAGATCATTCAATGTTCCAATTATTATAAAGATCAATGGTTTTGCATAAAAGTACGTTGTCTTGCTGGAGTTTAATGTTGTTTCTAAATCATGTTACTTTCTACTGGCTGTCTGTTAGAATACAAAACACTGGCATAGAGAACACTATGAATTGTTCTATGAATTGAATATGGAAATATTTGGATTTGTGCCGAATGAGAGGTAGGACATGAGCCCAACTTTACCTTCAATTTCGCTTTGTTTTGGCTTGTCTAAAGCTGAGCCTAGCCTATATTTTATACTGCAATTGTATTTATATTATATTTTTTCATTCGTGTTCTGTTCTGATTACGGTTAAATTTAAACAATTCGTCTAAATTAGCCTAAAGTGTTCATAATATTGATACATTATAACATTATTAGGCCTGACGTTATTATTTCTGAATGCAATAAAATGCGACTTATAAGTGATGCGTCTTTTTATTTTCCTCTCAAAAGTTAAAATGTATTTTAGCGTGTTTTTAAAAAACGTAAATAGGCGATTAATCGGTTAAAATTTGTTACTGTGGGTTAACGAAGTATTGGTTTCCAGATAGCAATAGAGTCTGGGCCAAATCTGGCTTAAATTCGGATCGAATTTCTGGCTTCACTCTGGCGTTGTTTTTTCAGTCTTGATTGCAAAATTGTTTTTATTATTATTATTATTATTTCTTTTAATGTACGATGGATTCTGCCAGTTAACGAAAATTCAGTCTCGTGTATTTACGGCATCAATTACTACGTTTTTTTTCTTCCAGAAATTAAAGTAACTTTTAATTTTATTGTGTTTGTACATTTTATATTTTTAGCTAGGCTAGGCTATTTTACGGAGCTGTCTCTGATCCGACCGCAAGTTGACAAACATCCTATTCATATCAAACTATTCATGACATAGATATTACACATCATTAGTAGTTTACATAATTTAGATTAATTTAGAAATTTATAACTGTTGAAAGTAAAGGCTAAATAAATTATTGCACAGATATAACCCGCTATGCATCAAATATCTCACCCCCTTAGCTACAAAAGCTTTTGAAATTGGAATAAATCATGGCAGTTCTTTCATACATTGGAGGAGCAGAGGTTATTCAGTCTTTCATTCATATAGTTCTGGTGCTGCTTTTTATTTGAAAAACTTTCCACAGTGATTACATTTAAATGGCTTCTCTCCAGTATGATGGTTCATGTATAGCAAGCCGTTTTGACTTTTATTAATTTGCAGGATATGAATTCTTGATATCAACAATTCAATTTTCAGTAGTTAAAAATATAATTCTTGTAATCAGAAATTAGATTTTTACTATTAACAATGGCAATCGTTGATATCAGGAATTTCATTTCTACTAGTAAAAAGGTTCATTATTGATATCAACAATTGAATTTCAACTAGTAAAAACTATAATTGTTGATATCAAGAATTGTAGGCTATTTTTAATGTTAAATGTCACCATAGACTCCCATTCAAATTTAATTCTTGATATCAAGAAATGATTTCTTACTAGTAAAAATGCCAATTCTTGATATCAACAATTCAATTGTTACTAGTAAAAATGCCATTTTAGATATCTGAAATTACTCTCCTAATTATTGATAACAGAAATACATTTTCAGATATCACAAATGAACATTGTCACTAGTAGCAATTGAATTGTTGATATCAAGAATTGGCATTTTATCTAGTAAGAAATCAATTCTTGATATCAACAGTTAAATTTGAATGGGAGTCTATGGTGACATTTAACTAGTGAAAATACAATTCTTAATCAACAATTATAGTTTTTACTAGTTGAAATTCAATTCTTGATATCAATAATTCAGTTGCTACTAGTGGAAATGTAATTCCTGATATCAACAATTGCCATTGTTACTAGTAAAAATCTAATTTCTGATATCAAGAATTACAATTTTAACTAGTGAACATTGAAATGATATCAAGAATTCATATTCAAAACGGCTTGCCATAGTTCATGTACCTGTTAAACTTTACTTTTTGGTTGAAATGTTTTACACATTGTTGGCAGGTAAAAGGCTTCTCTCCAGTGTGAATACTTATGTGGGCTTCAAACCGTAGTTTATTATTAAACCACTTTCCACACTGAGGACATGTGTATGGACTCTCTCTAGTGTGAATTATACTGTGAATTATAACTGAAATGTTTTCCACATTGCTGGCAGGCATAAGGCTTGTCTCCTGTGGGAATACTTGTGTGCCTTTTAATGCTCTTTGTTTGATTCAAAACAAAACTTCTTCCTGTCTTTTGAGTCCTTTTTCTTAAGGAAGTCTTGTCAATCTGTAAACAACTAAATAGAGTTTTCTCTATTTATGAAATCATGATCTTTCTCTTTTATTTCATTCAGTACATCCATCTCCTCTTTCAGTGCCATCAGGTCTAAGATGAAAAAAGACCAATTAAAGTTAAGCCCAGTTTAATGACATAAAACAACAGACATCAAAACATTCAAACACGTTAAGTGTAAAACTAACATATAACTGCAAAAGCAGGGATGTGTTTTTTCTGTATAAAAACAGATTTTCGTATTTTCCGACCTCTGAGGGACGACCATTGTGATTCGTGTAGATTTTTATTTGTTTATTAATTTTTTTTTGGAGGGGGTGGGGATGGAATTGAATTCGCAAAAATGGCCTTTAGCAATTGATTATATAAACTGTGAAAAGATTGTTTTGTAAAACATGATGGACCGAGTCCGGAGTGCGATGTATGAGCTTGCGGCGCCATTTGCAGGACAATTAACGTTAAAAACGTTCAAATGATTCAAAGCACCAAATGCGGTACAATCGACCCGGTAACTTTTTATAAATGCCGGTGAGAATTTGAGATTGCTTAGTGATGTCATAAAATCACAACGGTTGTGATGTAATTATATAATAGACTGTAGTCTGATTCAGCTGATCTCCAGTTCTCCCGGTAGCCCTTTTAGCATGGCTTAGCATAAATCATTGAATCGGATTAGACCATAAGCATCACGCTCAAAAATAAAACCAAAGACTTTTGATATTTTTCCTATTTAAAACTTGACTCTTCTGTAGTTACATCGTGTACTAAGACCGGCAGAAAATGAAAAGTTGTGATTTTCTAGGCTGAAATGACTAGGAACTGTACTCTCTTTCTGGTGTAATAATCAATCAAATTTGCTGCTGTACTATGGGTGCACAGGCGCAATGATATTACCTGAATATAGTCAAGCTCATCTGTTTAACTCTGGGTGAGTCGGAAAAAAAAGTGGAGTGTTCCTTTAATTATGACATGTTTATGATTGATTGATGTCGATCATGAAAATTAAATATCAAATACAAATTATTTTTAAATTGATTTTTGATACAGTTAATGCTTCCCCGAATTAGGAAATTAAACCGCATTTGATTTATCATTTGGGTAGTTGTTTTGAGGGTTTGATTTATTATTTGATCTTTTTAGGCATTTGAGTTTTCGTTTTAATTTTGTTCGGAAAAAACTTCCATAAATCTCACCAACCACTTGTACAACCTCTTGCAGTCAATCCAAAGGAGCATGTGGAAAAGAGTCCTACTGGCTTGAGAGTGCACTTAAAAAAACTAACTCCTGGGAACAGGCAATTTCCAAAAAATGGTCAAAGACGCATATCATGACCATCACATGAGGAAAATCATTAGAATAGACTTTGCTGAGTGGGCTCCCTCACCCAGGATGAAGACCAGGCACAGATGTGTGTGAAATGAGTGCATAAAAATAGTTTCATGCAAAATGTGTGATCTACAACAAAAACAAAGTCATATGTTTTATTAATCGTATGTGTTTCCTATATGTAAATATCTGCTCTTTCTGGATTGTAGGCACAGCACCGTGTGAACAGGACTTTTATTTTGGTGGTATGAAGTCAATAGACTGCGCCGCGCTCCTGCATCTGCGTTTCAGCTGAAGAAAGGTTTGTAGTCTTAATCATTTAAAGTGTTTAAATTCAAACAACGCTTTCAGATTTGATATGGTTTACAAGCGAAGTAAACTGAATAATTATTGAATGTAACTCTGTAATATTTAATCAAATAATGAACGTTATTTTGTGTGAGCAAAGCGCATCCAAACCGCGTCTGATTTCTCTCTCTGTGTAGTGATTCAGATAATCATAAACACGAATTCGAAACTCCGAGTCAATTGAATCAGTTGATTCACAAAATGATTCACTGTTTCGAATCGCCGCTCGCTGATGAGACCTGCTGCTCAAAACACTGGAAATACAACGAGAACAAACGTGTAATGACAGCTTTTACAAACAATTAATGTATTTGTGTTGTTGTTGTAATAGCAATTTTAAATGTGTAATAGATCAAATGTAATATAATAATCATTAAATACCTATGTTAATCAAAACTGAATAGTAAGTTCTAATAAGATAGTTGTTTAAGTCCATTACCTGTCACTCTGAGTCCTTACCAGTGCACTGAGATGCACACAGTGATTTAATTTTTGTTTTTTTCTTTTTTATTTCTGTCATTTATTCTCTTCTTAAACAGGACAAAGTTTCCAAACACAGGGAAAAAACCACGTGACTCACTATAAAGATGGCATTTATTAAAGAGGAGAGTAAAGACATGAAGATTGAAGAAGCATTCAGAGTCAAACACGAAGATACTGAGGAACAAACAGGTTAGTTTTCATTTTTCACCATACAGTCTTCCAGTTGCCATTTGATGATGTCACAAACTGCTTTCTTTATATCATTTCAAAATAGCTTCTTATTCCTGTTACACTTAATGCCATCTGACAAATTAAATTTTTGGGACAAAAGTCCCCTGACTATTTAAATATTTTAAAAACACAATACCCCATAGCTCTTTTAATATAACACTTAGTTGAAAATGCCAAGACAACAAATATATTTTTGTAACTTGGTATTTTATATATTTATTTAAAGATTTAATCAAAGTCGGACCATGACTCTGAATGATGATTTACACCTTTGGAACATTGTTTCCAAGTATTTGTTTCCCATATTGTTATAGTTATTACATTTTTATAGAGTTATTAGAAATATTTAAATAGACAGTTTGCTTGTTTTTTTAATGTATTACTTTTATAAATGTAATTTGATGCAGACACCAAAAGGTGGCGTCTCGTCTTTGACACAAATATAAATGCTCATTCTTTCTAAAGAAATTTGCTATGAGGGTTTATTAGTATTTTTCTCTTGTCTTTCCTGTCATCACAAATAAATGGAGCAGCTGCAACTAAACATGAAAACTAAACAGTATGTGTGTTATCTTTTCATGTGAAATTTTGATCATCTCATGCTAATGCAAATGAATTCATTACTATTTTAATAATAAAATATTGATGCTGAAGTCGTAGGTTTTTATGTAGGGAACAAACATCCTTTTCTGTTAAGTTTGTTTTATGATATAGTTTCATTAATCTTCCCATCGCTGGTGAAATGCTGGGGTTGCATGATGTTTGCTTCAGAGAGTCACGTTAAGGGTGGGTTTTACAGTAGCGCTGGTCTGACAGTGGAAATGTGGCTTGCTTTTCAGGCTCGTGGCTTGAGGTGCAAAGCCATTGGCCCCGTCCAGCTCATTGTTATCCCTGGTATGCACTGGTCCAACAGTGGAAAAGTGGCTATTATCAACATGAATCTTAAAGGATAAGAGTTCTCTCAAACTTGAGGCACAACAGACAGCAGATCAGCAAATTCAGGCGTGCAATCTTCCTTTGTCTTAGGAGGTCTATAGACTGTAATAGTGACAGAAGTGAATATAATAGTGTAATAGTGCAGAGACACTCAGAACTAGACATTCAAATGAATTAAAATGGGGAATGACCACAGGACTTATGAACTGTTGGTTATACAGCACAATAATACCTGCACTCCATTCCACTGAGACAAGAATCAAATAATCCATAGGCAGCAGGAGTAAGCCTTTCTGACTGTCTGAAAATCGCTGCCTTTTTGGTGTCCATTTGACACCGTAGCCAGAGGGAGTAACTTGAGGAAAAAAAATTCTTGCTTAACTTGAGTGCAAATTTGAACTGTTGGTGGCGCTAGAGCTGTGGTCTAAAACTCAATTCCGCAGCTCTTCACAGTTTAGCTCCAACCAGCTCCATCTCACGCCTGCTTGGAAGTTTCTACTTGCCCTGAAGAGCTTAAAGGGTACATAACATGCACAGTTTCACCTAATCTCATGTTAATCCTGAGTACCTATAGAGTAGTAATGGATCCTTAATATCTCCAAAAAGTCTTTAGTTTTATTATATTTATAAAAGAAAAATACAGCTTTCTGATTTTCTCTGGAAAAAGCCAAACATCTGGAGGCGCGCCATGGGCGGAGCTAAGTTTGACGATCACTTGTGCTGGGATTGCCAATAAAACAGACATTTGATGTTGTTTCACTTACCAGCTGCAGTTCTGAATCATGAGTGGGATCTTTTATAGCTGGGACCGCTCCATCTTTCAGTATCAAACAATGTGCAAATCCAGCGTCGAACTGGTCCTCGTTTATGAAACGTTCACTTGCTAAACTCCATTGCTGCCCCGGAAAGAGGAACTGCATCCACTGTTGACTAACGCTGCGTTCTTCAGGAAGCTGAGCAAAGTTATCTTTGCCTTACAACCAAAACCACACTTCTTTAGAGAGATTCTTCCCGAGTAAATCCACCACCGATTACATCATTAATGCCACGATAAAAAAAAAATCAGCCGAAACTTGTACCAACCCGGAAGTAAGATTTTCGGCAAAGAAATTGTGTCATTTGTCCAAATAATTTTTTTAAACTTTGGCCATGTTTAGCATAAAAATCCAACTCTTTAACACTGTAAACAACTCTGAATATACGAAACACCATTGTACCCCCCCTTTAATTAGCCTTGATTAGCTGGATCATGTGTGTTTGATTAGGGTTGGAGCTGAACTGTGCAGAACTATGGCCCTCCAGGAATTGAGTTTGAGACCAATGCGCTTTGAGTTAGTGCAGAGGTGCCCAATCCTGTTCCTGGAGATCTGTCTCCCAGCAGAGTTTAGTTCCAACCCTGATCAAACACACCTGTCTGCAATCAGAGCTGGGTAGTAACTGATTAGATGTAATCTGGTAATCAGATGCCAAAAATGAAGTACTTGTAATCAGAGTAAGTTACATTTTAAAATACTCGTAATCAGAGTACAGTTACTTTTTCATGGATTACATGATTACATATTATTCACACAATAGCAATAAACTATTCATAATTCATTGATTTCTCTTTTTTATCTTTTCAATTTTAATTTCTAAAACAGCCTACCAATTATAGGCCTATACATTCAGAAAGTCCAGTTTTGTGGACATCCACACATTCACAGGTGGTGACAGCATTTGATCACTGGATTTACAAAAATCTTTTCAGGTTTAAGAAGGGTTTCAACATTGCAGCAATACTGCTGAACGCATTCATTTTAACAGGTTTTTAACCATGTATTATTATGTCTTCGGAAGGCTTTTGTTTTCCCAACTCATTAAAAATTAGTTTTTATTTATGTTACATATACATTATTTCTTATTTACATGCATGCAGGCACTCCAAAACTGTTTGTCATCTAAACCTTATATGCCAAATATACAGGTGCATCTCAATACATTAGAATGTGGTGGAAAAGTTAATTTATTTTAGTAATTCATCTCAAATTGTGCTGATTTTGGCTTACACTTAACAAATTACTGAAATAAATGAACTTTTCCATGACATTCTAATTTATTGAGATGCACCTGTATTTATTATAACTACCCCTGGTTTTTTTTTTTACCCCTGAGACCCCTGGGGCTATTAATTTCAGTTTTACTGCTGATTTGACATACATAATTTAATTGTGAGTTCAGCAAGCAGGTTTTGAGATTTCAGGATTCACCCATTGATTAAGACTTGAGCTGAAATGCATGCGCACAACGACAGTAACGTAAGACGTAGAAGAAGAACAACGCCAATGATTACAGTCGGTGCTTGGCCACTAATTAATTAGATCTTCTGGCAAAAACATTCAATTTTAATTCTTCTTGCTAAAACTTTTATATTATTTACTTATTTGTTTTTAAATAGAGGGTTTCAATTCAATCTTAATAGTGTTTGAGACATCCTAAATAAGAGAAGAGTTAGCAATATTGAGAAGGGTTTCTCAGATTACATGCAACATCTTTTGCAGTTGCTTTGTGGATATAGGACATAATTGAAAGTTAGTTTTGACACATCTTTGAGTGTTTTAATATCTGTTGTTTTGTGCGATTAAACTGGGATTAAAAATGATTTGTCTTTTTTGCACTTTAGACCTGATGGCACTGAAAGAGGAGAGTGAAGAACTGAATGGAATGGAAGAGAAACATGATTTCATAAATGGAGATAAATCTTTTAGTTGTTCACAGACTGAAAAGATTTCCTCAATAAAAAGGGCTCAAAAGACAGGAGAGAAGCCATACATATGCCAGCAGTGTGGAAGAAGTTTTGCTCAACCTGGAAACCTTGACATCCACATGAGAGTTCATACAGGAGAGAAGCCTTATGCATGCCATCTATGTGGAAAGCATTTCAGTAATAAAGGAAGTTTTAAAAAACATATTTTAATGCACACTGGAGAGAAGCCTTACACCTGCCAACAGTGTGGAAGAAGTTTCAGCCAGAAAGGAAACTTTAATTTATACATGACCATTCACAGTGGAGAGAGCCTTTTCACCTGCCAACGGTGTGGAGTAAGTTTCACTCAAAAAGAAAGCTTTAACACACACATGAGGATTCACAATGGAGAACAGTCTTACACATGTGATCAGTGTGGAAAAAGTTTTAATCAACATGAAAACCTTGAAGTCCACATGAGAGCTCAAAGACAGAAACCCTACCCATGCTCTGAGCGTGGAAAGTGTTTCCGTCAAAAACGGCACTTTGAAGATCATATGAGATCTCACTCTGGAGAGCAACCCTACACATGCCCTCAGTGCGGAAAGAGTTTCAATTATAAAAAACGCTTTGAAGGCCACATGAGAGTTCACACTGGAGAGAAGCCTTTCACATGCCCACAGTGTGGAAGAAGTTTCAACCAAAAAGGAAACCTTGACAGGCACCTGAACCTTCACACTGGAGAGAAGTCATTTATATGTGGTCACTGCGGAAAGAGTTTCAGAAATAAATCAACACTTAAATACCACATGAGGTTTCACAAATGAGAGAACTGTATTTTTATGTTATCCGTGTGACATGAGTCATGTAATAACACCAGAGACATGCCTTTGCTGTGCCATCACTGTGGAAAGAAACAAGACAATCTTGAGCTTCACAGTAACTCATCTGATTTAATTCAAAATACCTGAGCAGGGGTCCCATTAAGTGTAAAAATAATACACTTGGACAGTAATACACAATACAGGAGAACATGTAATACAGCTAAACACTTATAGTTGACTCAAGAGTGATTTCTGTTCTCACCTGAGCTTTCTTCCTTTCAGTTTTTCTTGTTTGTTTTGCGCCCAAGCTATGCCATCTCTGTTGCTGTAGGTACATTTGATTTCATAATAAAAATCTTCAGTGGTTCATGGGTAATTTTTCATCAGTAAGGTTTAGTAAAATACCAGCGCACCAGAGCAACTCATTCTCAGTGTAAGGAGCATTGTGATGCTGCAGCAGAACTAGAGGACCTACGGACTGAATTACCTCTGCTCTTGCAGTTCATATCAGGACTGCAGTGATGTATTCATATTTCAAAAACGTGTGTAGCCATACAAGGAGAATAAACGGGTTTTAAAAGTGAAGCTGGTAATGCTGTTTCTGAATTTGTTTATTATCTGCTGAGATCTTAATAGATTTAGTAGTATTTTATTTTGCAGGTGATTTAAGTGTTACTTTTAACACTAAGTGGTGTTAATATATAAATGGTAATATTCATTTTATTAAGCCATTCAAATGGCGAACCACGGCTTGGTTTCATCTGGACACGGAGACAATGGAGGCACCATTTTATCATTGAAAGTTTTGAGCAGCACGTCAAAACAATAAAGCAGTTCACACAACAAGCACTCATGGCTGTTAATTGTAATGATCTATTGACTATTTTTATATAGAGCTAAACGTCCTTCATGGAAGCCCTTTTGTGTGCCTTACTTCTCTATAAAGCACTACCCAGCAAACACAGTACGTTGTGACGACGTCGCCAGTTCGTCCTCCTTTGGTCAGCGCGACATTACTTTGTGGCGACGTTGAGAGGACCTTGTGTTAAAGTTCCATTTTTAAGAATGTTGGCTAACGTTCCACAAACGTCGTGGCAACATCCTCAAAAGACGTAGCTATTTAGTCCCATGTGGAACGTTGTGGCGACGTGGTCCCTTGGTCACTATAGTATATGCATACTAAAGTATTTTATTTACAATTGCTATGTTTGATATGTATTCCATTTTTACAAGCTGGAGAGATATTCAAAGCTTTTCTTCATCCAGCTAAAACATATAATTAAACTGTATACACACATACATTCTTTGAAATATTTACCAGTGACAGTTGCGCAGGGTTTTTATATAAGGTAGGCTACGTTTACCCTTATGTAAGAAATATTTTTAGAATTTTGTCTAACGTCTCAGAAAAGTTGTGAGCAAGTCCTTTGTAAGAGCCATAATTTAAATGAACAAATTTTAAGATTAAGGCTAGAAGTGCTCAAGTAGACATGTTTAGATTTGCGTATATTGGTTAAACACATCCTTAAAAGACATCGCTGGTTGGTTGCATGGGAACGCTGTAGCGACGTGGTCAGCTAGTCTCCAGATAACTTTTCATATTATTGCACTATGTGAATTAGTCTATTATCTTTTTATGGTGTATACCATTTGTATAGCTTATAATATGGGAAATATACTGAATCCATCAAGCATTTTGCATGATGGCATGAATTATTTTATAAATAATAATTCATGCTGTCATTACAAAAAAAACAATATTACATATATATATACAGGTCCTTCTCAAAAAATTAGCATATTGTGATAAAGTTCATTATTTTCTGTAATGTACTGATAAACATTAGACTTTCATATATTTTAGATTCATTACACACAACTGAAGTAGTTCAAGCCTTTTTTTTTGTTTTAATATTGATGATTTTGGCATACAGCTCATGAAAACCCAAAATTCCTATCTCAAAAAATTAGCATATCATGAAAAGGTTCTCTAAACGAGCTATTAACCTAATCATCTGAATCAACTAATTAACTCTAAACACCTGCAAAAGATTCCTGAGGCTTTTAAAAACTCCCAGCCTGGTTCATTACTCAAAACCGCAATCATGGGTAAGACTGCCGACCTGACTGCTGTCCAGAAGGCCATCATTGACACCCTCAAGCAAGAGGTCTGTGGGAAGGAAAAAGTGTGGCAGAAAACGCTGCACAACGAGAAGAGGTGACCGGACCCTGAGGAAGATTGTGGAGAAGGACCGATTCCAGACCTTGGGGGACCTGCGGAAGCAGTGGACTGAGTCTGGAGTAGAAACATCCAGAGCCACCGTGTACAGGCGTGTGCAGGAAATGGGCTACAGGTGCCGCATTCCCCAGGTCAAGCCACTTTTGAACCAGAAACAGCGGCAGAAGCGCCTGACCTGGGCTACAGAGAAGCAGCACTGGACTGTTGCTCAGTGGTCCAAAGTACTTTTTTTCGGATGAAAGCAAATTTTGCATGTCATTTGGAAATCAAGGTGCCAGAGTCTGTAGGAAGACTGGGGAGAGGGAAATGCCAAAATGCCTGAAGTCCAGTGTCAAGTACCCACAGTCAGTGATGGTCTGGGGTGCCATGTCAGCTGCTGGTGTTGGTCCACTGTGTTTTATCAAGGGCAGGGTCAATGCAGCTAGCTATCAGGAGATTTTGGAGCACTTCATGCTTCCATCTGCTGAAAAGCTTTATGGAGATGAAGATTTCATTTTTCAGCACGACCTGGCACCTGCTCACAGTGCCAAAACCACTGGTAAATGGTTTACTGACCATGGTATTACTGTGCTCAATTGGCCTGCCAACTCTCCTGACCTGAACCCCATAGAGAATCTGTGGGATATTGTGAAGAGAAAGCTGAGAGACGCAAGACCCAACGCTCTGGATGAGCTTAAGGCCGCTATCGAAGCATCCTGGGCCTCCATAACACCTCAGCAGTGCCACAGGCTGATTGCCTCCATGCCACGCCGCATTGAAGCAGTCATTTCTGCAAAAGGATTCCCGACCAAGTATTGAGTGCATAACTGAACATAATTATTTGAAGGCTGGCTTTTTTTGTATTAAAAACACTTTTCTTTTATTGGTCGGATGAAATATGCAAATTTTTTGAGATTTTTTTTGAGAATTTTGGGTTTTCATGAGCTGTATGCCAAAATCATCAATATTAAAACAATAAAAGGCTTGAACTACTTCGAGTTGTGTGTAATGAATCTAAAATATATGAAAGTCTAATGTTTATCAGTACATTACAGAAAATAATGAACTTTATCACAATATGCTAATTTTTTGAGAAGGACCTGTATATATATATATATATATATATATATATATATATGTATATATACAGGGTGCGATTTGTGGAAAAACCAGAGGGGGGGATGTTTTGAAACATTTTTATTCATGAACAGATTACAAAGCACATGGACCTTTATATCTTTATATCTTATGTGTAGATATATATTGTAGCTATTTAGCAGTCATTTCAACTTTTATAAGAATCTTTTAAACTTAAATATTTTTGCACACTGCATTCTCAAAATAATTACTCAAAATAACTTAACTTAACTTAAAGTAACTACTGATGAATAAGTAATTATTTGCACAAATGTAATGCTAACAACTAACTGTGTGATTCACATCACATGATTTAAAGGTTTTAAACCTAAATTTGATGGATTTATAGCATAATGCAAACACAGTACGTTGTGAATTTAAATTGCGTTACTCTCAAACCCTAGATGCATACAAGTTAATGTTACCTGTATGCATCTAGGGTTTGAGAGTAACGCAATTTCAATTCTCTGTATGTACGTGCTGTATATATGGCAGAATTGACAAAGCAGACTTTGACTAATGTAATTGCCAAGTATTTTCTTTTAATGCATGTATATAGAACATTTTAAAATAAAGCCATTTATTCTATTCAGGTCATATTTACTATTGGGTGGAGGCAAAAAAAAAAAAAAGTCAAGTAATTGTCTCTATGTACTTTTAATCCTAAAAGTCCAATACAATAAGGTCTGTGAACAACTTAAAATGCCAGTAAACATTCAAGAGAAAATGCAAAAATAATAACAGCACCAAGACAAGAAATCTTGTCGTATGTCAAAATAAAAAAGGTGTGCTTGATGATATTTTGTCTGGTAAGAGTTCCTTCTTTAATGGCTATACTTATTTTTCTATAGTGATCTGTACATAGCGTTCCTCTTCAGTTTGTTGATCAGTTTCAGCAAGACATGTTCATGCATCGAAAAAGAACACAACAACATTACACATGAATTTAAGCTCAATATACAAACTGATTACAGCAGTCAGATCAAGCAGTTGTCACTCAAGTGACCATTTATATTCAGATATCAGCACAACAAATTAGATGTCCTTGGGGCTATAGCGATTGCCGTCACACATGAAGCAGTCTGCTGAGCAGTAACCTTCAAACTCTTTGACTGAGTAAAATCCACGAAGGATTCCTTTCCTTCCATCTCCAATAGCGGGACGCGGGAAGTCTTTAAAAAGGTCCCCACACCAAAGGCAATTGGTCAGTGTATAGGGCCTTCGATACATCTCCTTGTAGTCACTGGAGTATGCACTCCAGTTGACAACACCTATTTTATGAAAGAGTTTTAAAGTATTAAGTATTAAACATTTCTGGGCAAAGCTTAATGTATTTGCAGTTTAAATGTAGTGTGTAGTACAGAACTAAATGTCTATTTGTTAAAATATCAAAATAATAAAATTAAATAACTTACTGTCAAGCCAGGCAAAATGAGCCTCTTTTCTGAATGATGCCTTACAAACAACATCATGGAAAAGCCAGCACGTCAGAGACAGTCTGGAGAAAGCAGCATCCCCATCTTCTTTGACCACATCCATGAGGATAAGCCTCAGGATCTCAGGTGGCATCTGTTGGACAAAAAAAAAAAAGTAATATTAGTCAATATAAAATACTATTAAAAAAGTATTATTTAACATGTTAAAAAAACACAAAATGTAAATATAGGGAATAGAGAAAACTCCCACCTTACATATGTAACCCAGTTCCATTTCCAATACTCCAAAGAAAGAAAGAAAGAAAGAATATTCACACCAATACATCAATCATGGAATAATTATGGAAAAAGGAACTTGAACATTTTATCATCAGTTGTCAGATTAGTTGTTACAAACCTATTTTAGTTCAAGTTATACCTGTGTTCTTTGTTTTGCACCTTTTTCTGAGCAGCTGTCTTTCAGCACCTGATCTAAAATTATAAACAACAAAAAGTAAACTACACAGTTTGCCTAGAAAGTATTTAATCCATACAGGGGAAAAATAATCACCATAAAATATCAAATACTGTGAAAACAAATATTTTTGAAGAGAGGATAAAACACTGCTCCTTCTAACTCCTCCTTCACCTACAACTATTAATAAATGTCATAAATATTAATAGGAAGTACTTACTTCACAGGATAATTTGTTAGCACCACCATCTCCTTACTGCAGCCATGTCAGACTGGAAAATATGTTTAATGTAAATCATAATCACCCTTTGAGAATAACATTTCCCCAAATTATTAGCAAAATCAAAGTGACCTCCCATTACGACATAGAGTGCGTACTGTAACATTAATAGTAAGTTACACCAAAAAAGACATGAACAAGAGTAATAAACTTTAATCAAATATTTTTTGTTGTTTGCATAAATACCTAAAGTTTGTTGGATATTGGTTTTGACAACAATCTGACAAAGCTATCAAGAAAGTAAACATTTCTTATTGTTTTAAATAATTCTTCCTACCATCAACACAAACACTCCACAATTATTTGAACAACTCTGCCTTGGAGCACCCTGTTGAGTTAAATTGAGATAAACATGTTATAATTGTTGAAAAATAAAAATTGTGGTTGAACATCTAAAATGGAATTTAGTAATGACAACAATAAAAATGGGTAATGCTTTAAATTACGGCCCGCAATGTACCGCGTAAGTAAACGGAATTTACAGCGTGCCTATTTGTAACTGTAGAGTACCTCCACAGTACCTACTCATAAATATAATGGAACAATATGCAACGTTTATGGAGTAAGGGGGTAATAACCTTTACAATTCAAAAGCATTTATACAGTAAGTATTTTATAAGTAAAGGGTACCTATTCTGAAATTACGTGGTATGTATGACACACAGACTTTAGGTTTCTGCATAAGTTGAACGTACATATAGGTAAACAGAAACAGTTAGCAACGTTTGGGGAATAAGGGGGTAATAATTTGGAAAATTCAATGTATTTATACTGTTTTTTCATATGTAAGGTGTTACGTGGTGTGCATGACCTACTGTGTTAGACAACAAATAGGCTATGATTTACAACAAGTTGCCTTATTATAACACACATGAAACGCAAAATATATGATGCAGTATATTTTTACACTATGTACTGGGTACTTACTGTGTTATTACAACATATCTTACATGATATTGATACAAACGGTAAACTGTAGTATATTATAATTTAGTAATTATAGTAAAACGAAAAACCACCCTAGTCTTTATAAAATGTTAAAACAGTTTACTTAAGAATATGTACTATTACTAGTACTTACTAGTGTTTCCTTATGTGTGATCATGGAGATTACTGAACAACACAGCTGAAAGTATGGGAAAATTATGAGTTTCTGCAAGTATTTGATTTAGAAATTTCCATATAAAAATTTACCTGATGAAAGAGTATTGCATATGGTCATCTCAGCAGCGAGTCACCTGTGCAGCATTATACCGTTGAGGTGCAATACTGGAAAAGTAGATTACCTATTTCCAGCTGCTCCCATGATATAACATAAATATATCATAATACACAACTACTGTGCAAATATACACCCTTTGTATATCTAGTTATTGTGTAAATTGAAGTGAAGCCTTGTTACCCTCTTGTTACCTGTAGTTACCGTTTAAGTGTGACATCCACGGGCCGTCATTTAAAGTGAAGCCTTGTTACCCTCTCGTTACCTGTAGTTACCGTGCAAGCGTGACATCCGCGGGCCGTAATTTAAAGTGAGGCCTTGTTACCCTCTTGTTACCTGTAGTTGTGTGTAAAGTGTGACAGGTGCAGGCTGTAGTTACTATAGTTAAGTGTAACATTAAGCAATTTTAGTTATGCTACAATAGATATGTCTCAAAGTTATTAACAGTGAACTCTTACTACATAGCTAAATGCAAGGTTCAAAGACCTTAAGTTAATAAAGAAATATTTGTATTATGTAACAACATTTTGACAGAACTTTTCCAAAAACAGAGTGCAGAATTTTTCTTTTTTTACAACCACTTATATACAAAGTACAAGGAACAGTAAAAAACAACAAAAACAAATCATGTCCTAAATGTATTTTAATAGTCATACTGTCAATTTTTACTTTCAGCTTTGAGTCCACAAATTTCTGGAGATCTTTTGCATATGCTTGCAAAGTTGTCTCTGCAGTATATGAGGAAGCAGAAAAGTGATCCCCCTTTGATGCAATTTTCACCTGTGATCAAAATTAGAGAAAAATAATTTGCAAAAAAAATGTTAATACATGTCAAGTTTGCATAATGTAAAGAAGTGTCGCACAAAACTTATATTCAACCAAATATTAAAAAAGTCTTCTGTGAGGACTGTCACAGTACTGTTTCAAGGCAAATCTGTAAACAATAAAATAATAAAGGACTACAAAACTTACACAGGTTAGTGGAAAATAGCAAACAAGAACTTAATAGTAAAACACAACTGAGAATGTGCGACAGTCAACTCTACTCTGATGGGCTCACACTCACCTTAACCCCCTCGACACCTTACGCGAATTAAAATTTTGGGGTGAGTAACTTATTAGGGTTTTTTTTTTCATTTGTGTTCTAAACAAATTATGAACAAATACAATAAAACAACACCATGTGTTAAAATTTAGAGGGGTTTTGTACATAGAGACTATTTATTAACTGTAGTAACAATGTTTTTGCTTGTTTGTTTGTTTTAACTACTGTATAATTTTCGTAATATATAAGGTGAATTTGAGCCCATCAGAGTGGAGCTGAATGTTGCATGTTCTCAATTGTGTTTAACTATTATGGTCTTGTTTTTTTTATTTATTTTCTAGTTACCTGTGTAAGTTTTGTAGTCCTTTGTTGTTTTATTATTTATTGCTTTACCATACCACAGAATTGGCAACTCTTACAGATTTGCCTTGAAACATTGCTGTGACAGAGTCCTCACAGACGTCATTATGTTTTATATTTGGTTAAATATAAGCTTTTTGCAACACTTCTTTACATTATGCAAACTTGACATGTATTGACAGCTTTTTTTTGTAATGTATTTTTCTCAAATTGAGAACACAGGTGAAAATTGCATCAGAGGGGGATGGCTTTTCTGCTCCCTCATATATTGCAGGGACAACTTTGCAAGCATATGCAGAAGATCTCCAGAAAATCATTGACTCCTGCCCACAGCTGAAAGGAAAAATTGGCAGCATGCATATGAAAAATAAATTTAGAAACTGATTTGTTTGTTTTTACTGTTCTTAGTATAAGTGGTTGTAAATTAGTTAATTTCTGCAGTCTGTGGTTGGAAAGGTTCTGTTAAATGAATAAAATATTTCTTTGTTAACTTAAATGGCTGTTACACTTACACGGTAACTACAGGTAACGAGAGGGTAACAAGGCTTCACTTTAAATTATGGCCCGCGGATGTCACGGTTACACGGTAACTACAGGTAACGAGAGGGTAACAAGGCTTCACTTTAAATTACGGCCCGCGGATGTCACGCTTACACGGTAACTACAGGTAACGAGAGGGTAACAAGGCTTCACTTTAAATTACGGCCCGCGGATGTCACGCTTGCACGGTAACTACAGGTAACGAGAGGGTAACAAGGCTTCACTTTAAATTACGGCCCGCGGATGTCACGCTTGCACGGTAACTACAGGTAACGAGAGGGTAACAAGGCTTCACTTTAAATTACGGCCCGCGGATGTCACGCTTGCACGGTAACTACAGGTAACGAGAGGCTAACAAGGCTTCACTTTAAATTACGGCCCGCGGATGTCACGCTTGCACGGTAACTACAGGTAACGAGAGGGTAACAAGCCTTCACTTTAAATTAGGGCCGCGGATGTCATGCTTGCACGGTAACTACAGGTAACGAGAGGGTAACAAGGCTTCACTTTAAATTACAGGCTGTGGATGTCACGCTTGCACGGTAACTACAGGTAACGAGAGGGTAACAAGGCCTCACTTTAAATTACTGTGTTAGCCCGCTCCGCCCCGGGAGTGTAGCACCCGGCTACACTCAGAGGTGGTCCGAGGTTGTGGCAAGGGGGACACAACGTCTCCGTTCCCTCCATCAGGGAACGAGGGTTACCATACGTAACCAAGACGTTCCCCGTCTGTCGTTCACGTTCGACGTTGTGTCGAAGTGACGACTAGGGGTCCCAGTTGAAAACGCCACAACCAGCGGACCGCGTGCATGGAGTGCAAATATTAACAGGTCTTGCGTGTTAGATAAATGTCACTCACCTCTACGTGACCTTCCAATGCCCAAGAGCTTCAGCCAGCCTTTCCTCACCTTTGGTTGAACATCTTGGAAACATTGGGCCAGTGTCCGTCCCCCCCGGGGGGGGGATTGGCACTACGGAGACCACACCCTGCCCGGAGGGAGGTATTTGTGTGGAGAATACACTTGAGGGCTCGCTCTAGGGGAGCACAACAAGGGGACAATCCTGAGGCAGGCTCCGCATGAGGAGAGACTGCTGAGCTCAGGGTCGGAGACAAGTTTTGTCTTAAGGGAAACACCGCATCTCTGGGAGTATAGGTGGAGATACACACATGGGGCCGCATTAGGAGCCACTACATGTGGGGCACCAACCTAATATGAGAGTTCACAAGAGGCAACCTAACCTCATATTAGATTCTGATAGCTAGTTCCTCCGCTGAACATAGCTACGTTGCGGGTGCAACATGATGGAAATTGTCGTTCAGGGTTCACGCCAGGAAACTTACTGAACTGGGGAAGCGTCGTCACCCGTGGGGAATGACGCTTCAGCAAGCTTCTACACCGTGTCAGCTTCAGGAGTTACTGGGCTTGCGTTCAGGACTCCCGAAGAGACTGGTTCTACACGCAGATTGTAGAACCTGGCAAACGTGTTAGGTGTAGCCCAACCTGCAGCTCTGCAAATGTCTGTTAAAGAGATCCCGTTCGCCAGCGCAACCGACGCTGCGACGCCCCTGGTGGAGTGGGCGTGCACCCCCAGCGGGCAGGGCACCCCTGTGGGCTGGTAGGCCAAACGAATCGCATCCACAATCCAGTGGGAAATTCTTTGTTTGGAGACAGCTTTCCCCTTCTGCTGTCCTCCAAAACAGACAAAGAGCTGACTCGACCGTCTGAAGCTTTCAGTACGTTCCAAGTAAATGCTCAGGGCACGGACTGGGCATAACAAGGAGAGGTTGGGGTCGCCTTCCTGAGAAGGGATAGCTTGCAGAGTGACCACCTGGTCCCTGAAGGGAGTGGTGGGCACTTTGGGCACATAACCGGGCCGGGGTCTCAGGATAACCGGCCCGAGTTAGCCGGCCCGAATTCGAGGCACGAGTCACTGACGGAGAGAGCTTGGAGGTCTCCCACTCTTTTGATCGATGTGAGCGCAGTCAGGAGAGCCGTCTTTTGGGAGAGAGCACTGAGTTCGACTGACTGGAGCGGCTCAAAGGGATCTGACTGTAGGCCCCGGAGGACCACAGACAGATCCCAAGAGGGGACAAGGCGCGGTCTGACGGGGTTCAGCCTGCATGCACCTTTAAGGAATCGTATAACCAAATTGTGCTTCCCAACCGATCTACCTTCCACCAGGTCGTGGTTAGCGGCAATAGCGGCTACCTGGACCTTAAGTGTTGAAGCAGAAAGGTGTCTATCCAGTCCTCCTTGGAGGAAGGAAAGCACCGTTCGGATGCCACATCTCCGTGGGTTCTCCCCCCGGGAGGAACACCAGTTTGTGAATTTGCGCCATCTGAGGTCGTACAGCCGCCTCGTGGAGGGAGCTCTCGACTGCAACAGAATGTTTACCACTGCCAGTGGGAGATCTCTGAAATCCTCCTGGTCGCGTCCAGGGACCATACGTGGAGGTTCCAGAGATCTGGGCGCGGGTGCCATATCGTGCCCTTCCCCTGTGAAAGGAGGTCCTTCCTCAGGGGAATGCGCCAGGGAGGAACGGGGGAGAGGAGCACCAGCTCTGAGAACCAAACCCTGTTGGGCCAGTAGGGGGCCACCAGCAGGATCTGTTCTGTCCTCCCTGACTTTGCACAGGGTCTGTGCAATTAGGCTCACTGGTGGAAACGCATACTTAAGGAGGCCCTGAGGCCAGCTGTGTGCCAGTGCATCTGTGCCGAGGGGCGCCTCGGACAGACCGTACCACAACTGGCAGTGAGTGTTCTCTATCGAGGCAAACAGGTCGACCTGGGCCTGACCGAAAAGACTCCAGATCAGCTGAACCGTCTGAGGGTGAAGTCTCCACTCGCCCCGAAGCGAAGTCTGTCGGGAGAGCGCGTCCGCTACCCAATTGAGTTCGCCCGGTATGTGGGTGGCTCGTAGAGACTTGACATTGTTTCGACACCAAAGGAGGAGATGGCGGGCTAGCTGTGACATGCGAAAGGAGCGTACACCGCCCTGGTGATTGATGTAGGCTACAGTCGCAGTGCTGTCTGTGCGGACCAGCACGTGTTTGCCCTGAATCAAAGGTCGGGACCTCTTCAGGGCCAAAAACACTGTCAGCAGCTCGAGGCAATTGATATGCCAATGCAGCCGAGGGCCCGACCAGAGCCCTGCAGCTGCTTGCCCATTGCATACGGCGCCCCAGCCTGTGTTGGATGCATGTGTCGTAACCAAAATGCGCCTGGACACTTGTCCTAAGGGCACCCCGGCCCGTAGGAACGAAATGTCTTTCCAAGGACCGAGGGTTTTTAGACATACGGGTGTGATGTGCACCCGGTATGAACCCTGGCGCCATGGCCATCTCGGGACTCGGGAACGCAGCCAGTGTTGTAACGGTCTCATGTGCATCAGGCCCAGCGGCGTGACGGCGGCTGCGGATGCCAGGTGACCCAGAAGCCTCTGAAATTGTTTGAGGGGGACCGTCGGGCTGCGTGAGAGCTTCTGGACGCAGCTCAGCACTGACTGTGCACGCTCCGGGGAGAGCCGTGCATTCATGGCAACCGAGTCTAGTTGTATACCGAGAAAAGAGATGCTCCGTACCGGGGCGAGCTTGCTCTTTTCCCAGTTGACCCGAAACCCCAGATGGGCCAGATGGTTGAGAACCACATCCCTGTGTTTGCATACCAACTCCTGAGAGTGTGCTATGACCAGCCAGTTGTCGAGGTAATTGAGAATGCGGATGCCCCTCTCCCGGAGAGGGGCAAGGGCTGCCTCTGCGACTTTCGTAAAGACGCGGGGAGACAGGGAGAGCCCAAATGGAAGGACTTTGTACTGAAATGCTCGACCTTCGAAGGCAAACCGCAGGAAGGGCCTGTGTCTTGGAAGAATCGAGACATGAAAGTACGCGTCTTTCAGGTCTATCGCCACAAACCAATCCTGGAATCTGATGCACGTGAGAATGCGTTTGAGCGTTAGCATTCTGAAGGGGAGCTTGTGAAGGGCCCGATTCAGAATCCTCAGATCCAGGATTGGTCTTAAACCGCCACCTTTCTTGGGTACAATGAAGTAGGGGCTGTAGAACCCTTTCTTCATGTCGGCCGAGGGGACCGGCTCTATCGCGTCCTTCGCCAGAAGGGTCGCGATCTCCGCTCGAAGAACCGCAGCATTCTCGTCCCGAACCGCGGTAGAGAAGATGCCGCTGAACTTGGGCGGGTTGCGTGCGAATTGGATAGCATAGCCGAGTCGGATGGTTCTGAGAAGCCAGCGAGAGAGGTTGGGTATCTCGAGCCAAGCTGTAAAACTCTCTGCCAACGGTCTCAGGGGAACCACGGACGTACCTCGGGTGGGTACGGTGTGACTGAGTTGTGGTGAAAGCCCTTTGTTCGGGGGCGTGCTGTCCCGGAGGACACAAGGTGCTTTGATCGCCATAACCGACATACAAGGATCCGTGAGAAGATCGCCCGAGCTCAGGGGATCGACTGACGGATGCACTTGTTTCTCTGTCAAAGTATGCAGAAGCGCAAGTTTTGCGGTTGAGCATGCTTTGATGTGTTTTGGTGGCTGGGTACCCCGGAGGGACCCAGCCATGGAAGGATCGACCATCGGAACCGACAGACAAGGATCCATCCGAAGATCGCCTGAGCTCAGGGGATCGACTGATGGATGCACTTGATTCGTCAAAGCATGCCGAAGCGCAGGCCCTGCGGTTGAGCATGCTTTGATGTGTTCTGGTGGCTGGGTACCCCGGAGGGACGCAGTCACATAGATTTTTTCGCCCAGAGAAGAAAATTGCTCTTTTATTGACCATGTGGTGGCCGTCTGCCGAGAGGCAGACTGCCGGGGTGGAGCCGAAACCCACACTCGTCCCCTCGCCGAGTGTGGATCCAGACAGGTCAGCAGATCTCTCTCCTCCGGGCTGCTCGTTTCAGGAACACTTCGAAGCCTGACGAGGGTTCTTAGCGGCCTGAGACTGAGCTAACGGCGCCACCTTCTTGCGAGAGCTCGACCGCAAGGCTGGTTTAGGTGCGGGACCAGCCTGTGGCGGGCCCTGAGACGGTCTGGAAGGCTGTCGTCCTCGGCGTGAAACAGGCGGAGACTGCTGCTTCGGGGGTGCGGGCCCGGGGGCTGGCGCCCGACGAGGCAAGATGTGTTTGATAGCCTCCGTCTGTTTCTTTACTGCGGAGAACTGCTGTGCAAATACCTCGACAGTGTCGCCAAAGAGACCAGCCTGAGAAATGGGGGCGTCAAGAAAGCGAACCTTCTCAGCGTCCTTCATTTCCGCCAGATTCAGCCAAAGGTGGCGCTCCTGGACCACCATAGTGGACATCGCCCTCCCCAGAGCCTGCGCCGTGACCTTCGTAGCTCGTAGAGCATAGTCAGTCGCCGAGCGCAGATCCTGCAAAAGCTCTGGTTTGGGAACACCCTCGTGCAACTCGCTAAGAACCTTGGCCTGATAGACCTGCAGGACGGCCATAGCGTGAAGGGCGGACGCAGCTTGTCCAGAAGCAGCATAAGCCTTCCCCACGAGAGCGGAAGAAGCCTTACATGCCCTGGACGGGAGTTTTGGGCGGTCCCGCCAGGTGGCGGTGGTCTGCGGGCAAAGATGCACCGCGATCGCACGCTCCACGGCGGGAACCTCCGTATACCCCTTCGCTGGACCTCCATCGAGGGTGGTGAGAGAGGAAGAACCGCTAAGACGCGTTCTGGCTGAAAAAGGAGCCTTTCACGACTTAGTCAGTTCCTCATGCACTTCCGGGAAGAAAGGAACTGGGGTAGAACGTGGCCGAGAACCACGGTCGTTACTCAGATACCAATCATCCAGCCGTGAGCGCTCAGGACGGGGTGGAGACTTCCACTCAATCCCGATTGCTTTGGCCGCCCGTTCGAGCATGGCCGCCATTTCCGCGTCTGCTACTGACTGAGAACCCGCCCCCGCAGCGGGTGCCTCAGACAGCGCGTCTGCTTCAGATGGCTGCCCACTCTCCGATGCTGCAGACACTTCTTCCTCCCCCGCAGGAGCCCCGAATAACCAATCCAACCCGTACTGAGACGAGTTTTCAAAGTCATCCGAAAGCTCGACCGACAGACACACAGAGCGCGAGGGACGCGGGGAATTACCTGGCGAAACGCTCGCGCTCTCTCGCTCTTCATCAACACGCGCCGCGGCAGCCTCGTACCCGGAAGTAGAAGGACGAGCCGCGGGAGCGGTTGATGCGAGCCGCGGTCTTTTAGTAAAGAACGCGACTCGCGAACGAAGTGTGCTGAGGGGCATGTCCTCGCAAGCAGGACATCCGCCCTCGCCGAACGCCGCTTCAGCATGGTCATGACCCAAACACTGAAGACAGAGCTCGTGCCGATCGTTTTGGGAGAGAAAGAAGCCGCAACCAGAAGGACACGGAAGGAAAGGCATAGTAAACACACAAACCCACCGTGTCTGCACTCTTTTAGAGAAATTTGCTCTTTTAGATTTTATTAAGAGGAAATCTGCTCTTTAAGATTCGCCGTCGAAGCACCCAGGGGACTCTCACTGCTACTGCGTTCGAGAAGGAAGAGACCGCTGCCCGTGCCGTAGATCCAACGACGAGAGAGGTGAGTAACGCTGCTTCTCAATGAAGAGACGCTGCATTCGGCTCCGAAGAAACAGAACAATGAGTGTTGCCTAGCCCCCCCCTCTTATGCCCGGATCTCCGGGGCGGAGCGGGCTATGCAAATACTGCATACCAATTCTCATTGGACTTTTCTCAAAGCTGTCAGAGGTATTCGGGCTCTCAAGAGCGACCCCTAGTCGTCACTTCGACACAACGTCGAACGTGAACGACAGACGGGGAACTAAAGTCTGTGTGTCATACATACCACGTAATTTCAGAATAGGTACCCTTTAGTTATAAAATACTTACTGTATAAATGTTTTTGAATTGTAAAGGTTATTACCCCCTTATTCCGTAAATGTTGCATATTGTTCCCTTATATTTACGAGTAGGTACTGTGGAGGTACTCTGTTACAAATAGGTAAATTAAATTCCGTAAATTCCGTTTACTTATGCGGTACATAGCGGGCTGTAATTTAAAGCGTTACCAAAAAATGCTACCTGTAATTAATTCTTATTGTTAACATCAATAAATTCCTAGTTCTATCACGGTGGGTGTATTTTTCCAGTATTTATGAGTGATATTTTTTAATGTGAATTAAATTTGTACATTTTGCGTTCTTGATGTTATTCTGTGAGTCATATGAAATATTTAATGCACATAACATTTTCAGGAAAGGACACTAAAGGGTTCTTTTGATTGAACCCTTAAAAAGGGTTCTATATGGAACCTTTGGGAGTTCCAAATATGTAGCGCCTGATAGAACCCTTTAAGGTTCTATATAGAACCTTTTTTTCTAGTGTAGTTCTCTTTGTTAAACCATTTGGGGTACTATTATCTTTAGGGGTCTAGGTTTGCTAGAGCTCACAGTCTGGGGGGATTTCTTGTATGGTGTTTAGATGCTTTGGTGAAGGAGTCATCTCTGATGTCAAAACAGAACATTTTCAATAAAGAATCCTGCTGAAGATATGCCCATGTCTCCTGGTCTTTGCTTCTGTGTTTCTATACCGAAAACAGAAAAGACAAAGGTGTGAAAGGTTGTATGTGTTTTGATCGTGGGAAGACTTTAACACCAGATCCTGAAATAAAGCTGCACTAGAGAGATATCACAGTGGAGAGAAACCTTATCAGCTGTCACACAGGAACACAGTAACTAAGTTCTAATGAATGTTTCAAGTTGATTTTGAGAAGTAGGCTAACATTTTATTTGATAATGAGAAGTGAAAACATAGCACATTTCTAACATCTAGGGTTAAACGATTATGGACATATTAGAATTGTTAATTTTTAGGGCCCGAACACTGATGGTTTGAGGACCCTGTTGGAATTGCTGTTTCTTCTTCTTCTTCTTTAAAATGAATCGCGTTTTTGAGGGTCTAAACATGCTCGAAAATCATGAAACTTTGCACACACGTCAGAACTGGCAAAAAATTACATCTGATATTAACAATCATGTCCTGAACACATGTCCATGCCCATATTTAGTCATAGTCATAGCACCTGCTGCTTCATATTTCTGATGACAGTGCCGGCCTGAACACACCTACATGTCAATGTTCAGTTAAAAGCATAGCGCCACCAGCTGGCAGTAGGAACTTTGGCACATATAAATGACATATTCCTCCTATATTTACAATATTAAAAGAATACTGCCCAGCGTTCACTTTATTACTAAAGCCACTGGTCGGCGGTGAGCCCTTTCATCGCTGCTTGCAGCTTAATTCCCTTTGTACTGTAATTGATATACAGTACATTGTAGATTTGTTGGTGATGCCTTCAAGTGCATTTGGGAAAATTGTGATGTTTTGTTTTTTAGAAAAGGACACACATTTCAGTTTGTCCCACCCAAACGTCCTGTAAAGACATGCTTTTGTTTCTCTGAAGAGGTCAAACCAGCATGACACTTTTTAAAGAAGTTTAAACTGATTACACTAATGTTTTGTTTAGGTCTTGTAATGTCATTAGCTGGTGTCCTGCAGTTGCTAGTTTAATTTACAACAGAAAATGTAAACAAGAAAAAAAAAAGCAAGTGATGACATACAAAAAAAACATGATTTAAATAACAAATTTAAATACCATTTTAACTTTAAAATCGTCCTTATTCATTGAGTGATTTTTAATAAAACGGTTAAAACTCAGGTTTAAGAGATGCATTATGTTGCAGGAGCCATTTTCAGTTGTGTAGTTTTCTCCGAAGCCACTAGAGGGCGCAAAAATCATTTATGTTGTTGAATCGGCAGAGTGACTGGACATGAAGAAGGTCAAACAGCTTTTGAGCATCGTGAATGGACTTGAGTAAGTAGACGCTTCTTTTATTTCTGTATTGTTTGTTGCTGTTTGAATTTCTGAATAAAAAAGGAGACAATAAATGTATTGGAATATCCAAATGTATAACTGTGAGTCTTAAATACTCTGCCCCACTTTTAATTTTGGATTGTGAAATCATAAATTATATGTAAATATTTATATGCCTGCATATATGTAACAGAATAACTGTACCTTTCTGGCTGCCATTGGTTGTTAAATTATTCATCTAAATTGTCAAAACACTATTTTAAATAGAATAGTTGATTTAATACATTACATTAATGACATGTAAATTAACACTTATATATTAACAATAATAATAAAGTAATTTTGATATAATATTTGACATAACAAATAAATGTGAAAATGTTGGTTTTTATTTTCTGTAATAACTCATTGGCTGATATATCCTTATATCTGATGATGCTACAACAGAAGGGTAAATGCACACTGTTTCACTTTGTTCACTTTGTCATTTCCTTTAATTTTTTAATGATATACAGAAAATAAAATCCCCCATGAGTGATTTGGAGAATAGAAGGATGAAAAATAAAACTTTATTTATTTTAGACTTCATGGAACAGATGGATGAGAGTGAAGAACTGAGTGAAGGAGAGGAGAAAAATCACGTCAGAACTGGAGAAAAGTCATTTAGGAAAGCCAAAACATCTTACCCTCAGACTAGAAAAACATTCCCAAACAAAAAAACATCTTAAACTTCTCACGAGGGTTCATGGTGAAGAGAAGATGCACACCTGTGATCAATGCGAGAAGAGTTTCACACGAAAACACAGTCTTATTGAACACACAAAAATCCACACAGGAGAGAAACCATACTCATGTGATCAGTGTGAAAAGAGTTTCACACGAAAAGACCACCTTAAGGAACACATGAACGTCCACACTGGAGAGAAGCCACACTCATGCGATCAATGTGGAAACAGTTTTGCATCTAAAGTAAACCTTAAGAAACACATGAGGCTCCACACTGGAGAGAAACCGCACACGTGTGATCAATGTGGCATGAGTTTTGCACAAAAAGGATACCTGAAGGTACACATGACAATCCACACCAGAGAGAAACCACACTCATGTGATCAGTGCGGGAAGAGTTTTGCACGAAAAGCACACCTTAAGGAGCACATGAAAATCCACATTGGAGAGAAGCCGCACACGTGTGAGCAATGTGGCATGAGTTTTGCACAAAAAGGAGCCCTTACTTGTCACATGAAGGTCCACACTGGAGAAAAGCCCTACTCTTGTGATCAGTGTGGGAAGAGTTATACAGATGTGAACACTCTTAAATCACATCTGCGTTCGCATTCTGGAGAAAGACTGTACATCAGCTTCAGGCCTAAGGGCCCACCTGAAAATTCATACAGAAGAAAAGCATCATATGTGTTCTTTGTGCGGAAAGAGTTTTTGCATGCTGAGTGCCTTAAAAGAACACCAGAAAAGACACAACGGTGTGAAGGATCATATGTGCTTTGACTGTGGGAAGACCTTTGTTAGTGCAGCTGAGCTGAGAGTGCACCAGACTGTTCACACCGGAGGAAAGCCTTACAAGTGTTCACACTGTGACCAGAGATTTGATTGGCCAAACTATGTGAAAATACATGAGAAGATCCACACTGGAGAGAAGCCGCACACATGCGATCAGTGCGGGAAGAGTTTTACACAAAAAGGAAACCTTAAGATTCACATGAAAGTCCACACTGGAGAGAAACCGTACTCGTGTGATCAATGTGGGAAGTTTTTCATGCAACCTAAACCTCAAGGTGCACATGAGGATCCACACTGGAGAAAAGCCATACACATGTGATCAATGTGGGAAGAGTTTTGCACAAAAATCAAACCTGAAGAGACATGTGTTAATCCACATCGGAGAGAAACCGCACACATGTGATCAGTGCGGGAAGAGTTTTGCAAAAAAAGACCACCTTTAGTGTCACGTGAGAATCCACAATAAAGACAAGCCACATTCAACATGATGGTGTCAGTTTAGTCATTAGATTCTGTAGTTTCCAGTGAGAGTCAACGTGTGAATGTTTAAATGTCTCTAGTTCTCTTTTTTAAACCATTTGGGGTACTTTTTAGGGTATTTTTGTATTGTCTTTGGTTCCTTTGCATAAAGAGTCACTTCTGAGGCTGTGTGTAAGTTTAACTGCCAATAAAATACACTGCGTCACAGCCTTAGTTGGACTTCTGCAGCACCAAAATGGCACATTTTCAATAAAGAATCCTGTTGAAGATACATCCAGATCTTATAGTCTTTGCTTCTGAGTGTTGTAGGATTACAAATTTAAGGACCAGTTTAAGATCTGAATGTCCTACATCCTGATGTAACATCATATGAAAAATCAAGGTGAAGTACATTGTAATTGGCTTCTAAGAAGATCAAGTCAGGCAGCTCAGGGGTCTGAGACATTAACCTTTGTCTTTATGACCATTTGCGCAGGGTCTCACGTTAAGTTCAAAGCACAACTGTGCCTTTGTCTCTGAAGGTATGGGCAATACTGTTTGGCTGACTGTATCAGCACCTATGCATTTGAATGACACTGATATGCTGATGAGATCAAGGCTGGGAACATTCTGGTTACGGGGGTTGATTTCCTGTATTGTCTTTAGAAGTGGTCACCTCTGTAAGGTCAACACTTTTAAGGACTGCCCAATGAATGCCTATATAAACTACAATGTATCACAGCCTGAGTTTAGACTTGGACGACTACAGCGAAACACTCAAGTGAGTTCTTCAATAAAGAGTAACTTCTGCTTGAACGATATCCCAACGTCTCCTGGTTTCTGCTACGACAAGAAAACGTTTTTTACAGTGTCCTACTCTACTGTCTTTTACAATTACACGTGTTTTGATTGTGGGAAGACTTTAACACCAGATTCTGAGATAAAACTGCTCTAGAGATATCACAATGGAGAGAAACCTTATAAGCTTTCACACTTTGAAAAGCAGTGGCCGTCTAGACTACAGTAACTCAGCTTTAATGAATGTTTGAAGTTGATTTTGAGACATGGGCTAACAGGGTTCCCACTCTAAGCCAAATGTCAAATTCCCTGACTTTTCCCTGACTTTTAATGACTAAAAAGCTGAATTTCCATGACCTATAATGAACGGATCCATCCACTTGCAAGCTTTATTTACTTGCTTTACTTGTATCTTGCAATTTTGACTTCTTTTCTCAGAATTGTGAGATATAAACTCATTTCTGAGGAGAAAAAAATACTGATATGTTCACATAAATGTGAGTTTCAAAATTCTGACTTAACTCTCAATTGCAAGTTTAAGACTTTATAACTTTATAACTCAAATCTTTGAAGTGGTCATTTTATAGCCAAAGCACTTGAAATTTACATTTTTCTGACATGTTTGCCTTAGTTATCTTAGCAATCAGTGTGCGGGAAGGGAAAAAATAGCCTAACCATAAAAATAGGCAAAACGTGTAAAACAATGCAATTAAAAAAAAAATGGTATAGAAAAATTTAATTTTGATAAATAGAAACTAAAATTTAAAGCAACAAACAAAAATCTCTGATATTCCATGAAATATTAAATTCCCTGACTTTCAATGACTGGAATAGACCTTTTAAAATTCCATGATATTCCAGAAATTCCATGACCCGTGGGAACCCTGGGCTAATATTTTTTTGTGTTGTGACAATGAGCAATGAAAACTTACATATATTGCTCTTTAAAGCTCTTAAAGCCTTCCACACACTGCACAATTGATCGGTAAGCCCCGCCTCTAGAACGCAGATGAGCCAATGGCAGTTGAGTGTCAGCTGCACGGACATCTGTAGCTTGCAGCGCCATAGAGAAATATTGGAAGAACCAAAGCTTTTGTCGTTTTAATAGTGAAAATAATTAAACGATGTGCCTGAGGTATCTATAACACTGATTCCAGGTATTCTGAGAGGATTGGCATGGAATTTGGAATTTATTTGATTATTTAACTTTTTTTTTTCTCATACTCTCATTAAGTGGCTTTTTTTATCTGTTCAAGCAGTTAATGTCTGTAAATATCATTAATATCTCTGGCTAAAACTAGCTAACGTTAAAGTTAGTGAGTCCATGCTAGCGTACAAACCTCAGCTAACTATTCTCACGTCATGTACTGTGTAGGTCAAAAACATATAAATGAAGGTCTACATTTCAATGCCTCTCCAAATTAAACTGGTTAAATGTAAAATAATTAATCTTACACTGCGGTACATGAACAGTGGTGATCTGGATGTTGTCATCTGCGATTGTGATGACCGTAAGATGAGATTTCTTCTGTTTGCATTGCGATCTGTAAACCCTTCATTTCAAATGAATCATGTTACACACCATATTCATTTTTAAAGCATTTATATATTTATCCATGGTATATTAAAGCTCTACTTGCGGTGGTTCAGGCCCTGCAAGCCACGAAGAACACAGCTCAGGTGATCGGCATGTTGATGGCCAATTTAGTGGTGTTGGAGCAACACTTGTGGCTAAACCTGACTGAGATCAAGGAGGCTGACATGGTTCCCTTCCTCAACTCAACGGTCTCTCCCTCGTGGCTGTTTGGACCCACCGTTGAGGGTTGTGCAGACCGTGCTGAAGTCTTCACAGGCAATGCGACACTTCTTGCCAAAGCGTTCCAGTTCTGCAACGGCTACTGGTCGCTCCAGGCCTGCAGCGACCCAGCAGCCAGCAAACCTGCTTCGTCGCCCACTCAGCCTGCTCAAAGCCTAAGCCCCGACAGCGCTCACCCTCAGCCAGATGCTATCTGTTGGACCCCAGCCCAAGCTGGATCCTCCTCCTCAGACATAATCCAATTAAATTTGAGGCCTTATAGGATAGTAGTAATATTTTGTAACTGATACGGAACCTAATAGGAAGCCAGTGCAGAGACTTTAAAATTGGGGTAATATGATCATATTTTCTTGACCTGGTAAGGACTCTAGCAGCTGCATTTTGGACTAACTGTAGCTTGTTTATTGAAGATGCAGGACAACCACCTAGCAATGCATTACAATAGTCCAGCGTAGAGGTGATAAATGCATGAACTAACTTCTCTGCATCAGAAACAGGTAACATGTTTTGTAGCTTGGCAATGTTACTAAGATGGAAGAATGCTGTTTTTGTAACATGGCAAATATGACAAAAGTTGCTGTCTAATATAACACCCAGATTTTTGACTGTAGAGGAAGTAACAGTCCATCCATTTAGTTGCAGATTGTAATCAAGAGATTCAGTGTACTGCTTTTTGACATCAAAAGTAATATGTTTTATCCTAATTTAATAGAAGAAAATTATTGGTCTTTCAATTTGGTCTTGTTGAGATATATAGTTGCATCAGCACAACAATGGAAACTAATCCACAATTTTTTTTTTCTAAAATTTTAGACATAAATGGAAGATTAGAAATGGGTCTGTAATTTCCTAGTTCACTAGGGTCTAGTTGTGGTTTCTTAATAAGAGGCTTAATAACCGTTAACTTGAATGGTTTTGGGATGTGATCTAAAGATAACGATGAGTTAATAATATTGAGGAGCGGTTCTTCTGCGACAGGTAACAACTCTTTCAGTAATTTAGTGAGTACAGGATCTAATAGGAATGTTGTTGGTTTAGATGCAGTAATAAGTTTATTTAGCTCTTCCTGTCCTATAGTTGTAAAGTACTGCAGTTTTTCTTCAGGTGCAATGAATGATACTGAAGTATTAGATGATGTAGAACAGGGGTGCCCAACCCTGTTCCTGGAGATCTACCTACCAGCAGACTTTAGTTCCAGCCCTGCTCCAACACAGCTGTCTGTAATTATGAAGTGCTACCTAAGAGATTAATTAGCTGGTTCAGGTGTGTTGATCAGGGTTGGAGCTGAACTTTGTAGGATGGTAGATCTCCACGAACAGGGTTGTGCACCCCGATGTAGAATCTACATTTGTTATTGTATTTCTGATGTTATCTATTTTATCAGTGTAGAAATTCATAAAATATTTACTATTAAACTGTAAGAGAATATTTAGGTCGGGTTTGGTTATTTGTTCATCTAGCCACTACATTAAATAAAAACCTTGGATTGTTTTGGTTGCTTTCTTGAGAAAATGGGTATTACTGTTGTGCCATGGCACAGTATGTTTTTCTGTAACCTTTTTCAATTTGATGGGGGCAACAGCATCTGATGTATTAGCAAAGATATTGTCCATGTTGCTAGTCATTTTGTCTAGTTTGTGTGATTTATAGGTACACAGAGCAGCTGAGATAGACCAGGCAGGTTATTAGTAAATCTATCTTTGGTGGCTGGAACAATGGTTCTGCCCAGACGATAATGCCGGAGTCATATAGTTAATATCAGTAATACGCAGCATGCACAATACAAGGAAATGGTCAGTAACATCATCGCTTACCTTACCTGCCTGTAGCCCTAGTAATTCTAAAGACCTTGATTAACTTGAACAACATGTGGAGATGTATGGGCTCTTTTTTAGGCTTTCTGACCCCAAGATTCAACTAATCTCTGCAATTCTCCAGCTGGAATTTTTAGTGATTACTTATATTTCAGAGATATTTCACTCATAAGAATTTCTAGGGGTGTCAATAATGGTAGGTAGCCAATTTTAGTCTTTGCTCATATTTACTTTTACGTGGCGTTTGAACATTAATGTGTCTTCGGTGTGCGTATAATCCTAAAAATCCACTCCTTTTTTATAATCCCCATAAATCAGAAGCATTGTCTGAGAACAGGCGGTTTCAGTTTTCTCCCTATGATGACATTATAGTATGGAAAAGCCCTGCCCACTGGTGACAATTTGACTACAGAATCTGAGCTACTGAGGATGCAGTGGATTCTTTTCAACTGTGTGCCAAAAATTAGCTAAATGTATATGTTTGTGTGAACCATTGTACACTGGACCGCTTTGAAATTGTAGTGGGTTCTCTTCTGCGTCGATTATAAAAGAGACCTTACACCGTGATGCGGTTGCCATGTGGTTTACTTTTTCAGTTTCTGTATCAAAGCACAACAAAGCAATAGCATAACAAAGAAAAGTTAACACATTTTGTGCAGAAAATCCATAAACAGTAATTAACAATATTTGAACTGATAAAAACAGACCTCATCACAATGACATCCAGCGAAAGACAGTGAGGAAAAAGCAAACCCAATAACAAATGACAAATGATATATGTTAAAAGAAATATAAAAATAACACAACAGTATTGTGCTTGTGATCACATGACCATTCATCACGGTGCAATTTTTTCTTCTACATATGTCAGAATAAAAGGCTTTTGTTTTAGTGTCATTAGATTAGATAAATTATTATTATTATTAATTAGTGCAGTGGTTTTCAAACCAGTCCTACGAGCACCCCCAACACCGCACATTTTGTAGGTTTCTCATATATGACACACCCATTTTAGGTCTTGCTGTCTCTACTAATGAGCTGATAAGTAGAATCAGGTGTGATAGATGAGGGAGACACAAAAAACATGCAGTGTTGGGGGTGCTCACAGGACCGGTTTGAAAACCAATGAATTAGTGTAACAACATTACACTTGTTGCACAAGTACAATGCAAGATTTGCAGAAAAGTTGCTTCTCAAAGATGGATCAATACCAACTCTCTGTGGTCCAACATCATATCCACATAGCCTTTATGTTATCTTTAGCCCCAAAATGCTGACCGCCTGTAAAATTCAGAAGCACAATTTTATTACTTCTTAAAAACTAATGACATAGCTCTGATATTCATGAATACAGCCAGAGACAGAGGTATCTTATGCCACATTAACCATACAGTGTGCTAACAAGAACATTCACAGAATACAACATACTGTACTTGTATGTTCTGAATATGAAGTTGAGCAAACAGTTGGTATTGATCCATTTTTGACCATTAAACTCTTTGCAGGGGCAGGTATAAGGGTTTTATGCTGTGTGAATTCTCATGTGCCAGTTAAGGCTTAATTTATGAGTGAAAGGTTTTCCACACTGTTGGCAGGTGTAGGGTTTCTCTCCAGTGTGAACAGTCATGTGCCAGTTAAGGCGTCCTTTATTAGTAAAACCTTTTCCACAATGTTTGCAGGTGTAAGGCGTCTCTCCTGTGTGACTTTTCATGTGCCTGACAAAGCTTCCTTTATAAACGAAACTTTTTCCACACTGTTGGCAAGTGAACTCTCTCTCTCCATTGTGTAATCGTATGTGGACTACAAGGATCCAATGTTGAGCAAAACTTTTTCCACACTGTTGGCAGGTGTAAGACTTTTCTCATGTGTGTGAATTCTCATGTGCCAGTTAAGGCTTCCTTTATGAGTGAAAGGTTTTCCACACTTTTGGCAGGTGTAGGGTTTCTCTCCAGTGTGAATTCTAATATGGGTGTTAAAGTTTCCATGGTGTTGGAAACTCTTTCCACACTGAGGGCAGGTGTAAGGCTTCTCTCCAGTGTGAACAGTCATATGCCAGTTAAGGCGTCCTTTATTATTAAAACCTTTTCCACACTGTTTGCAGGTGTAAGGCGTCTCTCCGGTGTGACTTTTCATGTGCCTGACAAAGCTTCCTTTATAAGCAAAACTTTTTCCACACTGTTTGCAAGTGAAGTCACTCTCTCCATTGTGTAATCGTATGTGGATTACAAGGTTCCAATGTTGAGCAAAACTTTTTCCACATTGCTGGCAGGTGTAAGACCTTTGTCCAGTGTGAATTTGTATGTGCCTATCAAAGCTTCCTTTATGAGTGAAACTTTTCCCACAGTGTTGGCATGTGTAAGGTTTCTCTCCAGTGTGATTTCTCATGTGGTGGCTAAGGCTTCCTTGATGACTGAAGCTCTTTCCACACTGTTGGCAGGTGAAGGGACTCTCTCCGCTGTGTATTCTCATGTGGACTTTAAGGTTTCCATGTTGAGTAAAACTTTTTCCACAGTGTTGGCAGGTGTAAGGTTTTTCACCAGTGTGAATTCTTATGTGTCTGTCAAAGCTTCCTTGTTGACTGAAACTTTTTCCACACTGCTGGCAGGTGTAAGGCTTTTCTCCAGTGTGAATTCTCATGTGGTGGCTAAGGCTACCTTGATGACTAAAGCTCTTTCCACACTGTTGACAAGTAAAGGGACTCTCTCCACTGTGTATTCTAATGTGGACTTTCAGGTTTACACGCTGAGCAAAACTTTTCCCACACTGTTGGCAGGTGAAAGGCTTTTCTCCAGTGTGAATTCTCATGTGTCTCTTAAGGCTTCCTTTACAAGTGAAAGTTTTTCCACAGCATTGGCAACTGAAAGGGGTCTCCCCAATGTGGTCTTCAAGGTCTCCTTGTTGATTGAAATGCTTTCCAAACTGAAAACAAGTGAAGTCACTTCTAGTTGTTCCAGTCTTTTGAGCCTTTTCTTGGGTGGAAATCTTTTCAGTCTGTGAACACCTAAAAGATTTTTTCCCAGTTGTGAAATCATAAAGATTCTCATGCTGATCTTTCTCTTCAGTGTCACTGAGTACTTCTTTCTCTTTTTTCAATGCCATGGAAAAAAACAAACAAAAAGCAAATAGTTATCCTCAGCTTAATGGCACAATTCAACAGACATCAAACCATTTACGTACATATAGCCACAGTTCTACCTGTCCCAAAATACCTGCAGGATATTCTCAACTCAGGCCCTTGAAACCCCATTTCCTTCAGAGTTTAGATCCAAACACACCTGCTTGTGCATGCTAATCAACATCTTCTGTGTTACATGTAAACTAAAGCTAGAAAGCTCTGTTTCAAAGCTCAATTTCGCAGAAAGGAGACCCTGAGGGCTAGAGTTGAGAAACTCTGCTTTTCACAATATTGTTAGATCTTTAGGTCTCTCTTTAAGGTAAAGCCTCTAATTAGTAAATTATGACTGCCTTAACTAAAATGAGGGAACAAGTAAATTAGTTATTAGTTAGTAATTTGTTAAATATTGTTTAAATGTGGAAATTTGAGAGATCAAGCAGCAAAACAGAACACGAAGCTGCATATGACTTCATTTAGATTTATTTATTTTTTTACCTCTGCCATTCGGCATGAATCAAAATGTTTCCATTGCGGAGAAGTAACATTTGCCTGCTAAACAATTGTTTATATTGTAAAGCTTTGTGCTTCAACAAAACAGAGGCAAAAATGTGTGTTGTCATACCACAGCCGATGGTAGCCATTAGTCCTAAGTCTGATTAACTGGCATGCTGCCTTGTTTACCGGGCGATGCAATGCAGCAACCAAAGGAAATTAGTAAATAACCACAAAATATTTAAGAGTAATAGTATAATGCATCCTATTTGTGGGTTGAGGGGGATACAGAATAAAGACTCCTACACAAACAGACACTGCTGCTGCAGTGGGAACAAACAGATAAGGCTCCTGCAGGAGTGGATACTGCTGCTGCAAAAGGGAGATATGAAAGGGCCTCCTGCAGGAGTGGGTATTGCAGTGGGGAAAAGTGGATAAGGTTCCTGTGAGTGTAGGTACTGCTGCTGCAGAGGGGAGATATGGAATGGCATCCTGCGGGAGTGGGGAATACTACTGCAGTGGGGAAAAACGGATAAGGTTCCTGCGGGAGTGGGTACTGCTTCTGCAGAGGGGAGATATGGAAGGGCATCCTGCGGGATTGGGTACTGCTGCTGCAGTGGGAAGATATGGAACGGCATCCTGCGGGAGTGGGGAATGCTGCTGCAGTGGGAAGATATGGAACGGCATCCTGCGGGAGTGGGAAATGCTGCTGCAGTGGGGAAAAATGGATAAGGTTCCTGCGGGAGTGGGTACTGCTGCTGCAGTGGGAAGATATGGAACGGCATCCTGCGGGAGTGGGGAATGCTGCTGCAGTGGGAAGATATGGAACGGCATCCTGCGGGAGTGGGGAATGCTGCTGCAGTGGGAAGATATGGAACGGCATCCTGCGGGAGTGGGGAATGCTGCTGCAGTGGGGAAAAATGGATAAGGCACCTGCAGGAGTGGGTACTGCTGCTGCAGTGGGAAGATATGGAACGGCATCCTGCGGGAGTGGGGAATGCTGCTGCAGTGGGGAAAAATGGATACGGCACCTGCAGGAGTGGGTACTGCTGCTGCAGTGGGAAGATATGGAATGGCATCCTGCGGGAGTGGGGAATGCTGCTGCAGTGGGGAAAAATGGATAAGGTTCCTGCGGGAGTGGGTACTGCTGCTGCAGTGGGAAGATATGGAACAGCATCCTGCGGGAGTGGGGAATGCTGCTGCAGTGGGAAGATATGGAACGGCATCCTGCGGGAGTGGGGAATGCTGCTGCAGTGGGGAAAAATGGATAAGGCACCTGCAGGAGTGGGTACTGCTGCTGCAGTGGGAAGATATGGAACGGCATCCTGCGGGAGTGGGGAATGCTGCTGCAGTGGGGAAAAATGGATAAGGCACCTGCAGGAGTGGGTACTGCTGCTGCAGTGGGAAGATATGGAATGGCATCCTGCGGGAGTGGGGAATGCTGCTGCAGTGGGGAAAAATGGATAAGGTTCCTGCGGGAGTTTGTACTGCTGCTGCAGTGGGAAGATATGGAAGGAGTGGGGGATGCTGCTGCAGTAGGGAAAAACGGATAAGACTCCTGTGAAAGTGGGTACTGCTGCAGCAGTGTGGCAGAGAAGCTGTGCTTTATTGTGTAGCCCTTAATCTGCAGTATTAAAGTGTTAGTTCACCCAAAATGGAAAATTCTCTCATTTATTCACCCTCAAGTTTTTCCAAACCAATACAACTTTTGTTCATCTTCGGAACACAAATGAAGAAATTTTAATGAATTTGAAACAATTTATATTCCTCCACTGACTCTATGAAATGGAAAAGTCTGAAGTTAACAGAGAATGAACCACACTGATACTTGCTGAAGCTCAAATGTGCTGTATAACACACAAAAATTAACCTCATTGGTTCTCGCCTGTGAACTTCAAATTGGGAAGACCTTGATAATGGTTATCATTAGGCTACTGTCTGTGTGCACAGCTGAGGTAGTACAGCACTGTGTGAGCTTATTATTCAGACATCACCAAGTGAACAGCTGACTTACAGTTGAAGACAAATTTATTGGCCCCTCCCCCCTGTGAAATAAAAAAAATAGAATGTTTTCACATTATTTCCTATTATTTTTTATTCTAGAGAAAGTCTGATTTCTTATTGTTGCATGAATAAAAGAATTAAAAAATAAATAAATAAATAAAAAACGGCTAAGGTCAATATTATTGAAATGATTAGTCTGATTAGCTATAGAACAAACCACTGTTTGGCAATGACTTGCTAAATTAATCTAATTTGCCTGATTAACATATTTAACCTAGTTAACCTTTAAATTGCTCTTTAAGCTGAGGATTAGTATCTTGTGAAACAACTAGTAAAATAATATGCACTGTCATCATGGCAAAGACAAAAGAAATTAGTTTGGACTTGAGAGAAAGAATTGTTAATGCTCATAAAGATGGTGAAGGATACACACATTTATCAAAGCATTTTCAAGTGTCAAGAACTGCAGTGAGATGCGTTATCAAGAAGTTTAAAGCGACCAACACAGTGGAGAACAAGACGGGCAGAGGCAGGAAGGGAAAGACTTCAAAAACTTTGGAAAGAAAACTAGTGAGAGAGGTTTCTAAAGACCCAAGAACAACTGCCAAGACACTAGCGAATGACCTAGACAAGTCTTGATGAATTGATGTCTCAACGAAGACACTAGAGCCCTGCACAGGAATGAACTCACCAAGAAAGAATCCAAGAGACACCTCCAAGCTAGAATGAAGTTTGCTAAAGACAACCTGGGAAACATGGTGGTGGGAGTATAATGCTGTGGGGATGTTTCAGTGCGTTTGGAACTGGGAATCTCGTCAGGGTTGAAGAAAACATGAAAAAGGAAGACTATAAGAAGATTTTGAAAGACCTCAGACAGTCTGCAAGAAAACTTGGTTTGGGTCGACATTTTGTCTTCCAGCATGATAACGACCCAAAGCATACCTCACTTCTGGTGAAGAAATACCTCCAAATGAGCAAAGTGATTGTACTTGACTGGCCTGCACAAAGCCCAGACTTGAATCCAATAGAAAATCTGTGGGGCACACTAAAGTCCAGAGTTTGTGCCAGAAGACCAACAAATCTGGAGGAGCTTGAGAGATTTGCTAAGGAAGAATGGGCTGTCATTCCTCAGGAGACATGCTTGAAATTTGTTGAGAACTACAGCAAACGACTAAAGGCTGTTATCAAGCAAAAAGGATACACTATTCACTATTAACATCAGAGGGTTAATACTCTTAACCAGTAGACTTTTTAAAATTCTTGGTTATACATTTATTTCTATTTGTATTACAAACCCCAAAAGCTTCCTGAATAAAGTATTATGTTTAAAAATGCTGTGTTGATAAAATCGTCTTTCTGTTAAACAACACTTGAGAGTTATTTGAAAAGTAATTAAATATTTTATAAGGGACTAATAATTTTGTCTTCAACTGTATGTATTTTTACTGTGTTTAAACCAAATCTATGCCCTTGACTCTAAAATATAAAGTTGATCTGCACCTTTTGATACAGTTCATCACTTGCATTTCAAGGTTTGCCATAGTGTTTTTTTTTTTAAGATATTTTAGCATAATTACATTTATAGGAATGAATGCTTTTACATGGATATTAGGTTTAATGTTACACTTAAATGACTTATGCATTACTTTTACTTAATTTAGCATGTGACAAAGTCATAATAACGTATGACCAACATGAATGAACGATCTTCTCAGGTTCACATGAAGGCAGCATTAGTATTATTAATAGTAACGTGATCTCAGCATGTCTGTCCACATGCGTCGACTCGCTCCATGTCAAATAAAAACACTTAAATTACGATGCTCATGTGACATTCTTCACAAATAGCTTTCATTTCTGTAGAGCTGGACATTTGAATAAGAATCAAATGACTGAGTTCAGCTTTGAGAATGAAACTAACCTGTTTGTTCCTCAGTATCTTCAATCTTCAGGTCTTCACTCTCCTCTTTAATAAACACCATCTTTGTTTGATCTTCAGTATCTTCATGTTTGACTCTGAATGCTTCTTCAGTTTTAACATCTTCACTCTCCTCCTTAATAAACGCCATCTTTATATTAGTAAGTGGATCTCTGCTTCAGCAGGAGCTGGACACTCAGTTCTGTTTAAGATGAGAATGACAGAAAGAGAAATAAACCCAAACTAAATCTCTAGTTCAGTAGTCAGTCAGACTGAGAGTTCATGACTTGAACATGAACTCAACTTATAATGATGAATCACATTTAGGTAGTTATGATTTATGTTTGCCTTTCTAATGAGTTGCTGATCACATTTCATAGAAAATGAAGACATATTCTCTTGGTTTCATTTTTCATTAAACACGCTTGTGTTGAATTAAACGGATTCGGCCAGCGTGTGACGTCAGCGACTCGTTTTGTGAATCATTTGACTCAATTGACTCGGAGTTTAAAAAGCTCAGTTCCTCCAGTGACTGAATACGTTTATGATAAACTGGTGCACGATAAAAGGAGTGAAAGACTCACCTTTTGCATTACTCGTGTGTGGATGATTACGTTACAATAAATAATAAGCAGTTCATTCTGTTTCGCCCGTAAAACGTTAAAGCTGAGCAGTTTCTACACGTTAAATGCTTTAAACACAATCCTTTCTTCAGTCAAAACACAGCAAATGCAGGAGCGCGGCGCTTCCTCATGACGTCACATCGCCTCGCCAAAATAAAAGTCCTGTTCACAGACTGCTGTCTGATGCTTAGGAAATTTGTGTTGTTGAAAAACTGTTATATGTGCCGGAAATATTAGGAACTACAAGAGCGTGAGATTTTACCTGACGAAATATAATGTTTAGGTGAAGAAATAAATTAGATTAAAATGTAAATGCAATAAATAAACAAATAGCAATTAAAAAAGCTAGTGTTTTTCTCATTTTAAATTAAGTTTTGAGTCTTAAAAAAATATCTGAAAATAGTTATAAAATACTAAAAAAATACGACTGATGAGTCTAAAAAATACGACTGATGAGATTTATTTTCATTATATTTTTATGATCTAATAATATTTTTTGACATTATTTTGGTCACTTTTTCCAGTTTCCCAGCTGGCATTCGACCGACCTTAAACGTTTAAATGTGGTTGAAATAATGTCAGTTTATGAAAAAACATTCATTCAACGTCAAAACAACGTTGAATACCAAATGGTTGAAATGGTGTTGTTAACTAACTATGGATTCAACATAGAAATATAAATAAAATTTGAGTTGTACGTCAAATCAACATTATTTTTACAACCATGACTTTTAAACATTTTGTTGAAATATATCAGTAGAAAAATAACGTTGTTCCAACATTCAAACAATGCTGATCAATTAACTGTTGAAAAAGTGTTGATGCATGAATAATGATACAACAGTGAAAGATCAACTCTGAATTAAACGTTTGTTAAGTAACATTAATTCAACGTCAAAACAACGTTGAACACTAAATGGTTGAAGTGGTGTTGTTAACTCACTACGGATTCAACATAGAAATAAAAATAAATGTTTTAGTTGTACGTCAAATCAACATTATTTTTACAACCATGACTTTTAAACATTTTGTTGAAATATATCAGTAGAAAAATAACGTTCCAACATCCAAACAATGCTGATCAATTAACTGTTGAAAAAGTGTTGATACATGAATAATGATACAACGTTGAAAGGTCAACTCTGAATTAAACGTTTGTTGAGTCGTGATAAAAGCGCTTTCTCTGCAATAATGATATTTTGAATAGAAATAAGTCTTTATTTTTTTCATTATTGGTTTAGTAATGGGTTGTAAGTGAATCAGTTATTTAATAATGAAGGGAATTTATACATTTGCAGACTCAGTATAGGGTTAGGGTTTAGGTAAGGGTTAAAACTGAACTAAAATAATTCTAAGGTGCTTTAAGGCAATACCTAAAAGCAGTGTATCATCCACACTCTCTGTCTGTCCTCCTAGACTTGAACATACCTCTGTCGCCAATATCTGTTTCTCTGGGTTAAAGCCTAACAATTTTAAAATTAGATTGATGTTTTTAAGAGAGATTATTTTCTACTGGAACAATTTCTTTAATAATGTAAATTGGACTCAAGTTTGGTCATTACCTCAAAAAGTCCTCCTCATAAGGTTATCCTACAAAGGTATTCCTACACAAATTTAAAATTGATATTTAAAATGCTCTTTCTATGAATGCTCCACTGAAACAATTTCTCATTTTTGGTCTTACCAATATACCCAGCATTTTTGGAATAATGTGAAGATTTTCATTGCTGATAATATTTTAAAAACATTTTCTTTATCTTACAAACATGTGATTTGGGTTTTTTTGTATTAAAGGATCGCTCTTTAAAAGAGATTTCTATGTAAATTTCACATTCATAAATGCAAGTTAAAGCTCTCTTTTTATGGTGTTTTAAATTAGAATGTATGTAGATGTGATGTCAAAATCAAAAAATACACTCAAAAAAATATTTAACCTCAAAACATAAAACTTATGTATTTCAATTGCATGTAAATTTTCCATCCATTTCAATTACGTAAATCTAATGTAAATTTAACATTTTTGTTTAAGTTTTACCATCACATTCAGTTTACGTGAACAAATTAAATAAACTATATGTGAATTGATTAAGTTTGATTTAATATTGTGCAATACATAATCTTTACTCTTTTCAATTGATTTATTGTTACTTGTTTTGTTTTATATGACTAAATAAAAAAAAATCAAAAACATAATATAATTAACAAGCATTTATTGTGTTGCAATTGCTCCAGAAGTCAAAGTAACATCCAATCTTAATACAAGCATTAAGGCAACTGTTTACTTCAGTTTCATTCCATAAACTGGACCTTCTAGTTATGTTTGTTATAAACCTGTGGTGCTTTGTCACCTGTCACTTAAACAAAATGTAAGAAAAAATGTATAATAAATATCTATTTTTTTATTTATTTTTTTATGTTCTTCTTGTTGAGGCATGTGAATATTTTTTTTTTATATGAGATATGGCACATAGCCTACTGATGTTGACAATATAAAAGCATAAAAAAGCCCTTTTTTACTGAGAGCAATACAAGGACTTGATTGGAGGACGGCGGTTGTCCATCACACAATGGCGGTGACTAGAACTGGATTCTATTGGCTCTGACGGTCCCAGACAATTGCGCATGCGCGAAGTGGGTCTGATTCTCTGACAGTGGACCGTTTTGGACGCAATCTGGCGGTAACAGCTCAAACGGTAAGCCACATTTCATAACTAGAAAATTCCTAAATACATTTTGAGTGTGCCTGACTCTGGCCCACATATTAATACGTATTAACCGCCAACCGAACGTTCTGTGTGTGTGTGTGTGCACGTGCATGTGGGCAGAAGTTAATTTAACCGCGAAGCGCTGTGTGCGTATGTGTGACTTAACTATATGTTGGGGAGAAATTTGTACCCAAAAGTGAGATAAACCTGAAAAAAACTGACACAAACTCCCTTTGGGGACGTCCTCATTTGTAAAACAGGTTTAAAAATAAACAGTTTTTTTTTTTATTGTAAAAATGCAGAAAGTTTTCTGTAAGGGTTAGGTGTAGAGTTGGGGTAGGGGAATAGAATATATATTTTCTACAGTATGAAAACCATTACGCCTATGGAATGTTCCCATTTAGATAGCTAGGTAAACGTGTGTGTGTGTACAGGCAGAATAGTTTGACCACAAAGTGGCGAACCGCCGTTCTGTGTACGGGCAGACTAACAGTTAACCACTAACCGTCGGTGCGTCTGTTTGTGTGTATAGGCAGACACGACTAGTTTAACCGGCGAACCGCCGTTCTGTGTGTGTGTGTGTGTGCGTGCGCGTGCGTGCTAGGGTGTTAGAGATGTCTCTGTTGGTTGAACGTGGCACATTGACACACTTTTCATACACAAACTTTAAAAATAATGTTGTTGAGATTTCATTCTTCTTCCTTATCTTTTACAGATATTTTATGAAGAACAGGACCTGAAAGTCCCCTTCAAAGGTGAGTTGTCCCCATACCTAACCCAACCATCAATTTGAATCTGAAAGTAACTGTTATAAAACTAAAATCATTTAAATTTTTGTAAAATTTAAATACAGGTTGATGTGGAAGATATTTAAAAAAAAATGATGAGCACAGCTTGATTTAATGTTTTATTGTTATTTTTTTTTAATTGAATGATTTTCTTTATAAAACATTTATGCTTGAAAATATTTAGTTTTTATATCTTCAATCCCAGATGTATCACAAAAAATGGAGACGACAAACTGCACAATTACGGGCATTGGTGGAGTCTAGTGATTCAGATGAGAATCCAGGTCCCTCAAATGAGAATGATAATCCTGGCCTCTCTTTTGCTGATAGTCCAACAGACGTACAGACACAAGAGCAGTCTGATACAGGAGAAGACGAGTATCGAGATGATCATCACCCGCCAGACAGTGATGGTGAAAGTGATTCAGAAATTGGAATTTTGTCTGAGGCGGAATCAAGTGATCTGAGAAGTGATTTGGCAAAATGGGCTGTAAAAAATAAGGCAACGCGCACATCGGTTGATGAGCTGCTCTTGGTGTTACGTAAACATGGCCACCGGCTGCCAAAAGATGCCAGAACCCTTTTAGGAACCCCACATGAAATAGAAGTCAGGGATCTATGTGGTGGCCAATTCCTTTACTTCGGTGTGGAGACGGGACTTTTGAAAATGTGCTCACAGTATCCCGATTTCTTTTCATCAGAAAATGAGATGCTGCTAAATTTCAGTGTAGATGGTGTGCCATTGTTTAAATCATCCAATGTACAAATGTGGCCCATTCTATGTAGTGTGAAAAAGTTTGATCCGTTTATCGTTGCACTATTTTGTGGAACTGCAAAGCCAAACAGCGTTACTGATTACACGTCTAGTTTTTTAACAGAACTGAAGGCACTCCAACAACATGGGGTTGAGTTCCAAAATGGAACATTAAATGTAAAAGTGAATGCTTTTATTTGTGATGCCCCAGCGAGAGCATTCCTAAAATGCATCAAGTCCCACAATGCCTACAGCAGCTGTGAGCGGTGCACCATTGAAGGACATTATGTAAGTCACAGAGTTGTATTCAACTACCAGTCGCAGGAGAAGATTGATGCAAGAACAGAAGATGACTTCATTAAACAGGCATATCCCATCCACCAAACTGGTTGCTCACCCCTGATCGCTGCAGGCTTGCAGTGCATACAACCGTTTGTGCTAGACTATATGCATGTTGTCTGTCTAGGGGTTGTCAGACGATTGCTGAACTTTCTAAAACAGGGACCTAGAGAGTGTAGGCTGTCCTCAAGGCAAATTGGAGAAATTTCAGCAAAACTCTTGTCCCTCAGTGGAAAGCTGCCAAGAGAATTTGCCCGACAGCCACGAAGTCTAACTGATCTGGACAGATGGAAAGCGACGGAATTCAGGCAGTTTTTACTCTATACTGGACCGGTTGTTCTCAGAGGCATTCTGCAAGACAATTTTTACCATCACTTTTTGACACTGTCAGTTGCCATGTCCATACTGTTGGACTCCAATGGCATTACACGAATGTCATCCATTGGCTACGCTGAAGAGCTTTTAGTATATTTTTATAGAACATCTACCAAGCTCTACAGCCCGATCTTTCCATCCTATAATGTCCATGCCCTGATCCACTTGTCTGAAGATGCAAGGCACTTTGAAACATCTTTGAATGACATTTCTGCCTTTCAGTTTGAAAACCACCTGCAAAAACTAAAAAAATGTGTCAGAAATGCGAAAAACCCAATTGCACAACTATCGAAGAGGATAGCAGAAATGGACAATTCAAAAATTCCCATCTCACCAGCAGCACATGGGACATTTGTGTCAACTAAGAAGAAGGACTCCTGTTTTTTTTTGGGACATGCCTTTGCCTTGGTAAAGGAAAGAAGGCCAGAAAAGACATGTGTGTGTGATGTGTACAGTCTCAACACTTTGGACAGTTTTTTCACCAGTCCATGCGACTCAAAACTGATTAACATTGCTGTACTGCGTGATGAAAGAGGGAACCAAAAACGAGAGCTGATTGAGGAGAAAAAACTGAAGCACAAGGCAGTTTGTCTACCATACAAAAGTGGCTACGTATTTATGCCATTGCTTCATGGCATTGAAAGGAACTAACCAGCCTAGGATAAGTGACAGAAGAAAATGAGAGTCCACTAATAGCTGTTCATCTTTTAATGTTAGAAGTTTTTAGTTACAAATGATGGTCATTCACTTGTTCGGAGTTGTCTCATTTGTTTTTTCTATAGACCAGAACAATGTGGACTAGAGCGGTGTGGAGAGAGGAGACTATGGAGATGGAGGAAGTGATACCATCATGTTGGGTTAAGAATGGTGGTGTATTGTGGCCTACACAAGGAGCTGCGAGAGCGTTGAAGGCCTGCAAAGAACCAGAAGAGTCATGGACAAAATTCCCGTTAATAAAAATGAAGATTCAGTCAGGTATGCGTTTTGTAAGGCAAAGACTTATGTCATATGAATGTAAGGCAAATTTCAAATCGTCAACGCATACATATGGACATTTCTTATTTTTTTCTCTTTTACATGAACATTAAAGTGCATCTATCTATCTCTTATGTATGTTTTGTCATTTCTAGCCTGCTATAATGTCAGTTTTACTTGTTTATTTTGGTGAGACTCTTATTGTTTTATTTTAACTCAAACAACAACAAATAGCCATAACTAAACCAGAAGCACAACACAAACGGTCTCATCCAGAAAAAAACAACAAAATGAGAGGAAGCAAAAAGCTTATTTAGTCCTGCCCCTTCCTCACAAAATCGTATCATGCAATAAAAGGTCATTCAATAGCCCGTTTATTGTTGACTGTTGGCATGCAAGATGATATCCGCTTATAGAAATGAAACAAGTATTTTATAATAGCCAAACTTGCATTTTTGCCCAGTTGCTTTTGTATATTAAGATTTACTCATTTGTATGCATTTTACCATTGCTGTATGTACTTTCAGATGACAAGAATGAATGCGAGAAGTATGATTTTACTACAACTGCTGAATTAAGTGGCTCAGAAGAGGAGTTACCGACGAAGAGGAGGCCAAAAAAAAAAATTTATCCCGGCTACCAAATTGGTATGTAGTGCACTTTTACTAATTTGATCATTTGTAAGACTTTTTTTTCCTTTTTTTTTCAATGTTGCAGAATTTGTAATTGTCTATTAAATATTTGACTTTTTTTCCTTTAAGATGAACCATCTGTCAATGAAGACAGTCAAAAAGAATCTTCTCCAGGTCTTATGATAAAGAGTACAGATATGTAATAAAAAAAAAATTAGGTTTTCACATTTATTGTCATACCTCTGTCACAACAATGAGGTTGGAGTAGGGTTTTATAACCTTTTTCAATTCAATTAATGTCAATTCAAACTAAGACAGTCAAGACAGGTATGCCTAATTGTTTGAAAGATGACCACTGTCTTACAGAATGCTTATTACTAATTTTAGGTGAAAAGGCTACCAAGAAGATTCGAACATTTATTCCTTGTGAAGGTAGGTGTTAATTTACAGGAACCAATGCACTGAAGGCAATGTCTACATGGCCCCAAGGGCTACATCATTGTAACATTGTATTTTTAGAGTAAACCAACAAAAGGATCTCCTTGTGCACAGCTAGTGTGATCGTCAGGTGCAGGTTGGTAGCAGGAACATTTAAAGTAAAACAGTGAAATAAACCACTGCATGCTGAAAAATGTACAGAATCTTTGTGAACACGTTTCGCCTGTAGCTCCCTCTGATTGTTGCTCACTCAGAACAAAGATTCAGTGAAGTTTTTTTTAGTGTGCGGTGGTCAAATTTATCTGTTTTGCTTTCATTGTATTTTTACAGTTTGTAATAACAAAAGTGTTTGTTGGAGTGAAAAGGGGGTCAAAAGGGGGCAGTGACACCGTGGTGGTGGGTCATGTCACACAATCATGTCATATGAAGATGGGGCTGGGCTCAGTGTTTGAATCATAGTAGAGATGTAATGGTTCTTACTGCAAACTCACAAAGTCACACTATTCGGTAAATATTGCACAACTACTAACACAACAAAAAAAAGCCACATTTGGCAAATACAAGTAATGAGAATCAAGCCAAGAAAAGAATAACAAAAGTTATGCGCATTAAGTACACATCATTGTAGCATTTTAATCACCGCCGTGGCTATGTATCGGACCAATTAGTCACTACAGTTTTGAAAGTACTTTATGACTGTTGACTTTATTACAGACGACTTTGTTCTTCCAACTCCTCCCAAAATGAACAATGCACAGTCTGGTAAATATGGCACAACTACCAACACAATGAAAAGACGCCGCATCCCGCATCCTGCAAATACAAGTAATGGGAATCAAGCCAAGAAAAGACTAACAAAAGGTATGCACATCCAGAGCACATTGTAGCATTTGAATCACCACCGTGGCTGTGTCAGTATCGGGTCAGTTAGTCACTACAGTTACTAGTTAAGGTTTTTTTTTTTTTTTTTTAATGACTGTCGTTTATTACAGATGACTTTGTTCTTCCAACTCCTCCCAAAATGACAGATGGACAGTTTGGTAGGTGGTTGTGTAAAACCAATTTTGTCTTTGATTGGATGAAATATTTTGAAGTTTAGTATGCCAGAACTGAAAGGTTACAACTTGAATTGAATGCCACAAAATATAATTTTCAATTGTCTTTTATATTAATTTAAACTGTTAATGTTTCTTATGTTGACTAACCAAATACGTGTAAAGTAATTTTGAATTATTGACATTTAACCATTCCCAGTGTCTAAAAACACAGAAAGAACCCAAATGGACATCCCCTCAAGACCTCAATCCTTGGCACACAGTGGTAGCAGCAGTCCCTCTGAGTCTCTTTGTAATGATCGAAGGTATTTAATTTAAATATGATCAAAAGTGCAATATTGTCAGTATAAACAAAGCACTGTTATTATTATTATTCCTAACTTATCGGGCTTATGCTACTCAGATCAATACCTGAACTTCATATTTTGAACACTTCTTGCGTTGTTTTTTGCCTCTTCACGATGACTCGCTTAATGTAGTCCTAAATTTGTAAGTCGCTTTGGATAAAAGCGTCTGCTAAATGACTAAATGTAAATGGTATTAGATTTTATTTGGTACGGACATCACAATTAAACTGGACGAACCAAATGCACTGATTGAGTGCTTTAGCACTTCCAAATGTAAGAAAATGTTTGATGTACTGACCCAGTAAAAATAAAATTGCAACACAAAATAATTCCCACTACTTAGAATTATACTTCGTTTGCAATACCTGCTGTAGCAATTTCCAAAAAAATTTACAGATCATTCAGCCCTAGGCCTGGCCAAGAGAGTCAGTCCAGATCCCTTTCTCAGAGACGGCGTGGGGGTTCCTCAGGGTCTTCCACTCATAGATTTAATTTAAATATGATCAAAAGTACAACATTTTCACTATAAATGAAGCACTGTAAAGCTGCAGTCTGAACTACACATCTTCCACATGTAGTTTGGCACAGACCTCAACAAATGTCATATGTTCATAATATTACTTATATATATAAATTGCGACAAAATTATAATTCCAACTACTTAGAATTATACTTCATTTGCAATAACTGCTGTAGCAATTTCCCTTCTTTATTTTTTATTTTTTAAACCAGATCATTCAGCCCTAGGCCTGGCCAAGAGAGTCGGCCCAGATCCCTTTCTCAGAGACGGCATGGGGGTTCCTCAGGGTCTTCCACTCATGGACGGAGGTATTTAATTTTAAATATATATACGTAAATTGCGACACAAAATTATAATTCCAACTACTTAGAATTATACTTCATTTGCAATAACTGCTGTAGCAATTTCCCTTCTTTATTTTTTATTTTTTAAACCAGATCATTCAGCCCTAGGCCTGGCCAAGAGAGTCGGCCCAGATCCCTTTCTCAGAGACGGCATGGGGGTTCCTCAGGGTCTTCCACTCATGGACGGAGGTATTTAATTTTAAATATATATACGTAAATTGCGACACAAAATTATAATTCCAACTACTTAGAATTATACTTCAGTTGCAATTACTGCTGTAGCAATTTCCCTCCTTTATTTTATTTTTTTAAACCAGATCATTCAGCCCTAGGCCTGGCCAAGAGAGTCGGTCCAGATCCCTTTCTCAGAGACGGCATGAGGCTTCCTCAGGGTCAAGCAAATTGAGGAGGGAAGACTTCCCTATGTCTGAAAAAAGTAAAGTTATTCTCTTAATTTTGCTGACGAATAATTAGGAGTCTTCCAGTGTCCCTAGCTGTCCCCAAAGTTTTAGTTGAATCAGACTAAGCAGTTCAATATGACTCTTTGCTGATTCTTCAAACTAACCTGATTTTTTCCACATGAGCACATTGTAACACAAGTTTTTCTTTTTTTTCCCACTAGCAGATTTTTCTATTTATTTTATGTGAATTTGTTTTCAAGTGAAAATTGTCTAGTAAATACAAGTTACTTTTAAGGTGTCATATTTTAAGTGTTTAGATTTATTTTGAATAGAAATTAGACATTTGACTAGAAATATCACAAATATTCTTGGTAAAATTGAGTTTTTGCAGTGCGTTTTTTTTTTTTTTTTTTTTTTTTTTTTTTTTTTTTATTGTTCAAATGAAAACTGATTTTGTGGTGTAGAGCATACTCACTACATTATAAAAATAATAATCGGTCGCTTCTTTTTTGGCTAGAATTTCAGAAGAGAGTTCTTCAGCTCCTTGTTGATATCAAGGATACAGTTCGCGTTGCCACCTCTGCTGGAACAGCATATGAATTAAATCCTGCAAACACTTTAGAAGAGCTCAAAGCTTTAGAGAATCGCCTGGAGGACATTAATGAGGGAGCAGAACTGGTAAGTTTTAACCCTCAGGTGGTATTGGGGTCTGAGTATCAGGCTAGTGAAACATGGTTTCACAACTCTAATGTACATGGGGCTCAGTGCTAAAGATTTGCAGAGATATTATTATGCCTCTCCCTGATTGGGTGCAAGACAAACACTCAAACTCATCTAATAAGTACAGCTTCATGGGGCATTTCACATTTTGATTAATAGACAACAGCAGAGACAGAAAAGACAGAGCGGCCTGTAGAGTGTGCACAGCATGTTTTGATCTGGGTAATGTCTTTACAGCAGGAAGTGCCTCTGGCTTCATGCACTTCTGAGGTGTGTGTGTGTGTGTGTGTGTTATGCTAGTAGCAGCTAATGTACCACTCTAGTAGTAATGTAGCAGGACAAGTGCTAAAAAAAACGCAACAAAAGGGTTACATAAGTGCTGGCAGTTCCATTATGACAATTGGCTTGTTCAAGGTATAGTTCAAAATTATGTTTTAGCTTACCTCAAGGGCATCCAAGATGTAGGTGTCTTTGGCTACGTTCACACTGCAGGGCTTAATGCTCAATTCCGATTTTCTGAAAAAAAAAAAAATTTTTGCAAGGCCGTTCAAATTTCCAATTAAATGCGACCTTTTGTGATCTCCTGTGTGAACGTGAAATGACCCAGAAGTGACCCGTATGCGCAGAAGAGTACTCAACGGTCAACAACGTCACTTGTTGTTTGCGGAAGTAGCTAAACAATGACATGCGGGTCAGATACATGCGACCTGGCCGTTCAGACTGAAGTCGCATTGCAAAAGATCGGATGCGTATCAGATTTGGACCACATACCCAAGTGGCTTGGGTCGCATTTGAAAAGATCAGATATGTGTCGTTCAGACTGTCATGAAAAGATCAGATACAGGTCGCATAGGGGCAAAAAAATCGGAATTGGGTCGTTTTAGCCTGCAGTGTGAACGTAGCCTTTGTTTCCGCAGTAGTTTCAATTTTTATATTTTTAGGTCAAACCATTCAGTTTTCAGTCATATAATGCAGGTCTATGGGACCTAAAAATATCTAAATTGAAACTACTGTAGAAACAAAGATACCTACTTCTTGGATGCCCTTGAGGTAAGCTAAAACATACCAAAATTTTATTTCAAAGTGAACTATACCTTTCACCTTGGTGACCTTGTCCTCATGTGCCTGCTTTAAGTCTGGACTCTACTGACCACTTTTTCTGGTTTTAATTTCTTGTTGTTCCTTTTCAGAGTAAACATCTGAAGAGGTTAGGAGGGGTTGATGCTGCAGACCATGTAAAGAAGTCAATGGCTGCGTAAGTATCTTTGTTCCGTTTAGTGTGTAGTTGGGGTGTAAGGGTCCGTGTATTCGTATTGAACCGTTCGGGACAAGGCTTTCGGTTCGGTGTTAGGTACGCATTTTCAAACCGAACAGTTATTTCAAATAGCGCATCGTGATCTCGCTCATAATGTAAGAGATGCTGGCACGACCATAACATCAAATGGCAAACGTAATGTAAGCAGAACGAAACTGAGCTACTCGTGACGGATCGTTTATCAGTTTGGACCAAAGCAGCGCGAGCCGATCTTGTACTACACAGCGCTAAGAGATCCAGTAAAGAAACCACTCTCATTTGAATTCGCCACTTAAGTAATAGCATTGTTGCGAGATAGAGTAAGAAACAGACACATTTCTCTGTTTTTAACGGATCAAACAGAGCTGACGTGGAAACCAGAAAGAAACATTGTGCCATGGATTTACTGTAGTAAAACTAACAGTAACTTTGGAAGTTTGGCAGGAATAGTAGGCTACAATGCTTTCAAGTAACGTTACGTCAGTTTTATGAATAACATTGCTGCCCTCAAATGCTGATCTGAACTAAAATAAACATTTGTTTATAAGTACAAAATATTAAATTTCATTTTTTACAAGCAGCTGTTTTGTTTTATATGCTCCTAAGAGTCAATTATTTACATTTACATTCAATTGCGCCATTGCTCAAAGTAAAAAATATCATACTTTATGATGTTAGTTTTAATAATAAAAAAAAAAATCTATTAAAAAAATTATTTTTGCTGTATCAAAAACGTACCGAACTGTGACAAGTGTATCGTTTTGAACCGAACCGTGAATTTTGTGAACCGTTAAACCCCATAGTGATGTTCCCTGTCATATACTGTCATGCGCTACATTTTCATAATGAACTTGATTGCAATATAATACTCTAATATAAATCTGTTTTACCATGGCAGAACTATGACAAATAAAATGATGGCTATAATGAGCCTCAGAGGAAGGAGTGGGAAGGTGTCCTTTATGAAGACCCATCTTTACAAGCTCATCTGTGGTGAGTTTGCTTTAACATAGTAGTTTTGTAACAATGTTTTAAATAATATAGAATATAGTAAGCAGAATAATAATTCATAAGAAATCATTTTAGTTGGAGGACTCTACAGAGCATACTGTAATATTATATATAATACTCCATTCTGGGCTCTAGACTAACTTCTGTACTGGCAGTACTGGTTACTACCAACTGCGTTTTCTTGCTCACCCAAGCATGTTAGTAAATACTAATTTATATAGTTGAAACATTGGCAATGCCACAAGTTGATATGTGCAAAATATTGGATATTAGCGTTTGCTAATACTGATCTTTTTTTTTTTTTTTTTCATCAGACGCGGTGTTCAGCTCATTTGATACAACAACAACAAAAATAAATGAACACATGGCCAAATATTTAAAATATGCACCAGAGAGGATGGGTGGCGGTGGCAGAAAAAAGGAAAGATAACCAGCCATGTTCAATGTGGCCCAGTGTTTGGGCTGTTCTAGTTCAACACGTGTTCGTGTGAAATGTTGGCACACTTTCCGTAATAAAACATGTTTCTTTAATCAGCGAAATGTCTTTATTAATCTTCTTTCTGGTCTTGCTTTTACCAATTGGCTTCGTCCTAGCTGACTATGCATGTCCACAAACTTGTTTATGTATCCATTTCAAGGTGTTTGTTCTTGCTGTTGAAAACATCAATACTTTAGTGAAAACAGTTTAACAAAATAAACTGTTGAAAAGCAGGACTTTAGTGACGTTGAAATTTTAACGTTGATTGGATTTGCAAAATCTAAACTAAAATCAATATTGATTCAATGTTGGCAAATTCACCTATGTTGAGAAACGTGACGTTGGAATGACGTTGCTATTTCAACGTTGATTAGATTTGCAAAATCTAAACAAAATCCAACGGTTATCCAACACTGACACCTGACGTTGATTCAACGCTGACTCCACGTTAAAATGCCAGCTGGGTTAAAGCCATAAACTGATTGATGATAAATGATTATTTATTATTTAAAAATTGTAGCCATAAAAACACTTATGTCTAAGGGTTGAAACTCTAAACAAGGGGTTCCCAAACTTTTCAACCCACAACCCCCAAAATAACAGTGCCAGTATCTCGGGACCCACCCTTTCCTAAAGTATATGAACTTTTTGCAAAACGGCGCACAAGCATAATGACAACACAAAGGAACATTCATAATATTATTTTATAGTTATTACTCATTATTTACATTTGAACATTAATCTTACCTAATGTGTTGGGTGGGCAACATGCTGGATTTTTATTTTTAATTCAACTTATATTTTTTTTATGGGTAAAATATGCTATTTCTAATGCTTTAAAAATCAATCACAACAAAAAAAATGTATAAGGTTTGATTGAGTACAGTATGAAGAAACACACATTTGACACAACTGTGCATTTGTATTATTTATTAAGATTATATCAAATACATAAATCATATAGTATATAATCGTTTAAACAGTTGTTAGGAAGCAAATCCAGTGTCTGTCCACAGAACACAAACAATCAGATATAAGATCAGCGGCATATCAATATCAGCTTGATGAATATTATTTGTAGCGCCCCCTACCTCCTTTTCTAGCGGATTAGTAAGGGGCAGCACCAGCTTCAATAAACTAATGGCTAAGAGATGTTGTATTAAAGGCCCCTTTGGTGTCACTGAATGAAGTATTTCTATTTAGAAAATTACTTAGAATCGAGAACTATATTCAAATGTATTTAAATGTCAAAACAGACCTCTTTGGAATGTATAAAACACTTTTTTGGTACCGAACAATAAATTGAGCAAACACACACTTGAAATAAACCTTACAAAAACTCGCTTTGGATGTAAAAATATTGCTTTGAATACAAACACAGTGCAGTACAGGCACCACATAGTTGAACATTACACTTTGATTTGGAAATAAAGCTAATTTCAAGTGCTTCATTTGAATACAAAAGTACCATACACACAAATGAGAAGATTGTATGACCTCACCATCAATAAACATCAATGAGGAACTGGTGTTGATGATATAAAAACAGCTCATGCAGTGGTTAGAGAAATACTGCTGTGGTAAAACATCTTATAAAAGCTTATATGACAGTTTCAAAAACATCTTATAAAAGCATATATGACAGTCATAAAATCACAAAATCAAATCTGAGAGTCAGACTAATAATACTATGGTAAACAGAGTAACAGATATGAAGGTTTTTTTATATTAAGGTGAACAGCTCGACGCAGATCATGATTTGTTGTAGCTGGAGCTGAAGTGTTGAAGATGTCAGAGTGATTGACAGCGGGGGGCGGGTCTTATGTTGTTAAAGTGAACTCGTCCCCTCCTGCGCATTCACTCCACCAGGAACTTCTTCATTCAGCAGCGGCATCTCTACAGTCGCTGATACATTCACAGGATTTCCTGTGGAATTTGAAGGAAGATACAGAGACAATGATGAATTAAAAACAGAGAAGATGAACTGGTCTGGTTTTTGACGAGATGCAAACTAAAAAACTGATGTCAAAAATTAATACATTGCACTTTCACAAATGAAAATGGCAATTATTATATTTGTGAACTCAGTCATGCTTCTATGAAAATACGCAAACTGAAATGTACAGTTCTCAGCACAGTCACTATTTAATTCACTTACAGTCATTTCAATCGTGATAGCAGCGGCAGTCAGTAATGAAGTACAACTACTTGTACCAAGTACATTTTTCAATTATCTGTGCTTTACTGGAGTAGTTTTATTTTGAGTAACTTTTACTTCACTACTTTGATTGTATTTTTTACTTCACTACATTTCATAAAACATAGCGTTACTGCTTATAATATATCATATGGAAACCATATTTAGGTCAAAGCTGTCAGTTGTCTGCAAACTAAATCTGCAGTAAAGGTGATCTATTTAAGTCCACTGAAATAACTGAATGCAGACACATCACATTTGTTTCTGGTCAAAAACAAAAACATTAAAATAACAGATTAAATAAAACAACTCATGCACGTTCATATTCCCTGCTGCTGTAACGTTAGCAGTTTTTTTTTTAAATGCTACGCCTTTAGCCCTGGGTGACGTCTGTTTTTATATTGTTTATCAACAGCAGAACATACATTTTTACATCGTTTGGCTCAACTAGACGAGGAGACATAAGTTTATTTAACTACCATACTGAAAATGACTAAATATTATTAGCTGAATAATCTAGCTGAATTAGCTGAAAAATATCTAGCTAACAAGGTTGCTGGTGCTAAGTTGAGGTCATTTTTAGATATAAAGTCCAAATATTTGTATTCAACCACCTAGACAGATTGAATCTGAGTGAAAAGAAAAGGATGTGATGTTCAGAAACTGGTGACTACAGTAATCATTAAACAGAGGGAAGTGATGTCCTCTGGGGCTCTTTGTCTGGGTTTTTTATCATTATATTCACAAAAAAAATAAATATATTCTTAAAATGTTTTTCCTAACTTCATGTCTTATTCTCATATCATATATAACTATGACGCTCAAGCTTTAAAACACTTTCATACTGGTGAAAATGAGATGGTCAAATCAGTTTTCTCTCAGATTCATCACAGTGCAAGCTTCACAGTGAACATGACATCACTCTCATCAACGTAGTCCATATCAACACACACACACACACACACACATATATGTTGATATCAAAAATATACCCATATAGTGGTTCTTTTGGGAAAATCCCAGGTATTTTGAGTAGTAGGATTATAAAAAATGTGTTGATATTAGGGGTGGCACGGTACATGAAAAAACACCCGAACCGTTCGGTTCGCTTGTCTCGGTTCGGTTCGCGTGTGCGTCGCACGGTTCGACGCATGCGCAATATAGCCACTTGCTCAGTTTCGCGCGAACATACATATGCTTTGTCTCAAAAGCAAGTAGGACACTCCGAACGCGACCTTCGAATGCGTCCTTCTTTCACAGGAATTCGGAGGATGCATGAGGTGTGTGAGTACACGATCCGTTCCACTTGCACGATCCGTTCTGCGCATGCGCGCAATTACGTAATAGAAAACGTCTGTTCCACCTGCACGATCCGTTCTGCGATGAAACACTTGACGGCCAGGCGGCACAACTGGCGGCATATGTCACTTATCTATAAAATTTCTCATTTGTAGACACAATATTTTTCTGTTTAACTTTAAATAAATTCTCTATATTGCAAATATCGCAAAGAAGTTTTTGGAAACACTTTTTGTCAAGAAAAGGGCTTTAACTCAAATATGGTGTCAAGCACGGTTTATTCAAAATTGCATTAAATCATATTCATTTCATAAGATTAGAAAAATATTTTATATATGGTAAAAAAAAAGACGAATTACCTCTCAAATGTAAAATAAAAGTTAAAATGTATTCATTTTGTACAAATGATCTTCATTTTGGTTTGTTAACTTATTCAAATTAAATTATAAATGTGATTCTTGCTTTGTTCTCAGTTCTGTACTGCTGTTAAATTTAAAGATTTTTTTTTTTTTTTTTTTTTGTGGAGTGAGGCGAAGTAAAATAGAATGGTTTTTCAATATGTTTGGCTGACTTTTTTATTATGACAATAAACAGGCTGCGTTAAGTATGCTTAACTGCGCGCCAGAGGCGCCGGCAAGATCACTTTATTTTTTCCCCCCCTCATAAAAGTAAAAACAACTTACATAGCCTACACTGTTAAAAATTGCTGTAAAAAAACGGCCAAATTTTGACAGTAACATGCTGTTTTCCATTAAAACAGTGCATTCTGGGTAATATTTGTCATTTTCGAGAAAGTAGCCTGCTGCTATATCGTGAATTAACGGCGTTCAAAATCGACACTCAGAGTCTGTGTTTCAAATCACACACTACACCCTCATTCACTCTTCCCTACACGAGTTTACTAATACAGTCCACCTGACAGAGACAGTGAAAACTAATGAGTGAATTCAGACACTGATGAACAGCTGCTGTTAATGAGCAGACCTACTGATTGAAAGAAAAACAAGACAAACACAAGGACTACAACTGACTTCAGCCACAGGTTTAAATGAAATCAACTGAATATTTAAACAACACACAGCTTTACCAGCTTCACGCATTTCTAATCAGACTGACTTTATTTCTGTCAGACATCTACAGATGATCTTATTGAGAATGAAGGTTTAGATGATGATGTTTTAGTTTTGCTTGATATTACTATTGTGGAGATCAGTGTTTGCTTTAGTTGGGCTCCTGACCTTTGGCTTTTGAACATTACTTTGCTGTAACTGTATCTTCCAATGATTTAGTTATGGTAGAACGGTTATGGTTGGGTGTATGATGTTGGCTGCAAGCATTCTTGCTACAAGCATCATATTGTAGTCTGACTTTGACCTTTGCTGGTCATTTGAAATACTGTTAGCGGTGTGGACTCATTAGTTATGGTTTATTTTTCCCCAGGGCTTTATATTATGAGCTTTACCAGTGTGGTGACAATCAGAAATGCAGGATTTAATAACAGTGCAGGTTTAAATCAATTTGAACTACTGTTTCAAAAACACTCAAAAATAGACATCAAGAATCAGCATATGAATCTCAACAATGGTGACAATCAATTGCTTCATGCTGCAACATTACAACGCTCATTCATGACTCCCAGCATGCATTGCGGCATGAATAAATTATGCTGATGAATTGTCTATTTATTTTCTTGAATTCTTACTGTTTTTTCTTTTGCGTTGCATTTTAGTATTGTGTTTTGTAATTTTCAGAAAATATCAGTTTCTTTATTTTGAGGATTATTACCATTGTTGAGATTCATATGTTGATTCTTGATGTGTCTGTTCAAATCGCAAGAGAGATTTTTTTTTTTTAAATACATTTTGTTTTTATGGTCTTTCACAACAGTTCTCCTCAGGTAATTTTGCTTTTATTATCGATATTCAATAAAAGAGAAGATGCTGATAAGAACTAGTGAATCAAGAGTAAGATTGTTAAAACAAATAACAATCAGAATCAGACTTTCCTTTTCTTTGGCTCTTTAAACCATGTGTTATTAAATCACATTGTTACAGCAGCCAACAATAAGTTAATGCTAAAACGTTAAGGTCCAAGAGCCCGACTAAAGAAAACACTGGTCTCCATCATGGTAGTGGCAATAAGATAATAAGACAATAGAGTCAATAAGATCTTCTGTAGACTTCTGACAGAAATAAAGTCAGTCTAGTAATAAGTGAAGTTGGTAGTGCTGTTTTAGTAGTTGTTTATTGAGATATTGAGAGATTCCATTACTTCTTTAAATTCAGTTGATTTCATCTAAGTCTGTGGCTAAAGTCAGTTGTAGTTCTTGTGTTTCTCTTTCATTCAGTGATTCTGCTTGTTAACAGCAGGTGTTCATCATTAATGCTCAACCATCACTTAATTAATCACAGAATTATCTCATTAACTTCAGTGTTACTCAAACGCTCTGTAGTGTGGACATTATTTGTTCACTTAAAACTGAGGATTTTGCTGTGGAATTTAAAGGGTTAAAGATGTAAGATGGAAAAAAACAGCATTAAATGTAATTTAACAGTAATAAACTGTAATTAATTTACAGCAAAGCGCTGTAGAAAAACAGTATCTTGCTGGCAACCGAGCTGCCAGTAGATTACTGTTAATTCAAGGAAAAAACAGTGATATACTGTAAACTTGACAATGTCAGATTTAGCCAACAAAACAAGTTAATTTCACTAAAATATTATTGAATGTTAATAGAAAAACAGTTATGCAAAGTCTTTAACTGGTAAGGAGAGTACATGTTTAACTGTACTGTATTGATATGTTTTTGCACAAGAGAGATCTGTTAGTTTAATTTAGTTTTGTGGGTCACCATTGTGCTGGAGAGTAGAGCCTGTGCTTCAGTCAATGATGAGCCACAAACACTGATGTTTTGCTGCTTTATTTAAAGACAATAACTGTGTGTTTGCTGATGCAGTGATAGTCACTTTAGTACATGTGTGCTAATGATGATCAACAAAGATTTCAGTAAAAGTCATGTCATGGTTGGTTTTCTTATTACACTTTAAGTGTTTGCTTTTTTAAATTAATACTTTTATTTATTTTTGATGGACTCAAATGAAATAAATTCACTGTACTAACACCATTTAAGTGCTACTTCTTTGAAAACTCATGGTTTGAAGCAATTGGTTTCCTAAATGAAATGAGGTACCACATGGTATAATAACAGTAACATACTGTAACAATGAAGAGCTGTAAATTAACGGTAGAAAGCTGTAAATTAACAGTACAATGCTGGCAACCACAGCTGCCAGTAGATTACTGTTATTTTACAGTGCAATTTTTTACAGTGTAGTCCTTCTTTTGTGCTCATGTGTAAGACATTATTCGAAACTATTGTAGGCTAAATACATCTTTTTTTTTGTGTAGTACATTCACAATCAAAACAAAACATGATTTTGTAAGGAAAGAAATTAATATGACGCTTTCTCAAGAGTGCATCACAAAAATTAAACGAAATTCTGCATATAGGCTGGTATTTGTTGCAGATTTTTTCTTTCGTTTTGTTAATTTATTGTTTATTTAGAAAAAAAATAGATTTCGCATATAAGCCTATTCATTTATTTTAAATAGCTTTATTTAGCTAGTTTTTTTCTCCGTTAGCAAAAACGATGCAGGTGCGTGATGATGACCATGTCGATTCTCACGTTCTGTTTTTTATGCTGTTTTTTTGCGTGTATAAATTTAATCCCTGGAAAACAAATGTAGGCATTTTTAATGGCTCACAACCATGTAATTTATTTGTAATCTTGTCGGTTAACGGTTATGGCTTAACGACCGTCGGTTGTCGATTTGGGACAAATAAATAAAAAAAATAAAAAAAAACAAGCATTCCTATTTCCAATAATAAAGAGTTAATCAGAAAGATAATAATTTTAAAATACAACTGCGCCTGTTCACGAAGATTGCTTAATCAAGCATTTAAATAGTCTATAGTCTAGGAATAACTAAATACAAAAAGTTTTGTTTTTGTAAAGTTTTGTTTCAAATGGAACCCCTGTTCCCACATAGGGGGCAATCCCCTGTGTGGGAACATTTTGGATTTCATGTTACTTACGATGACAACGGAAATAAAACAGTACACAGAACTGCGACTGTGTGCAAGCATTGTGCAAAAATGCATTCAATATGCTAATGGAAACACTTCTAATATGACAGTTCATTTGAGAAGACATCACGCCAATGTGTCGATAAGCACAAACAGGAGAGAGCCGCTTAGGAAACAACTTCTACTCTCCGCAGCATTTAAGCAACCTCTCAGTGATAAGTCGGACAGGGCAATAGCCATAACTAAAGCATTGGGGATGTTTATAGCAAAAGATATGCAACCGTGCAGCGTGATTGAGTGTGAAGGATTTCGTCAGCTGATGAATGTACTGGAGCCGCAGTATAATATTCCCTCTCGCCAACACTTCGGCACCACTGTAATTCCAAAACTGTATGACGAGACACGAGGAGAAATTGAAAAAGAATTGTCCGACACAGCCCACGTAGCTCTCACTACAGATGGATGGACCTCCAGGGCCACTGAAAGTTTCCTCACGGTGACCACTCACTATATTACTTCGGAGTGGGAAATGAGAAGCTGCATTTTGCAAACACGCCCCATTTATGAAAGTCATACCAGTAGGGTTGGGTATCGTTTGGGGGTTTTTTCGATACCGGTGCCAAATCAATACTTTTAAAACGGTACCGGTGCTAAAACGGTGCCTGAACCGATACTTTTAAAAAAGCCACAAAATGATGGATGGCACAAAAATATCTTGAATATCATTCATGGGTATGCCCCATATTTCAAATTTAAATGCAAAAATATGGTGCATTTTGAGAGTGCAATCAAGTGACTAAATCAAATGAAGAATTATTTGCTCTTGTAATCTAGTAGTAGTAATTTATTTATTGGTTGCATAGATGTGAATGCACAATTTTCACTACACACATTCTTACAAAATCTACAAATGATATTCTGTCAAACACAGGCAGTGACTTTCTCTTCCTCTTTTGTTGTTTGAATATCATTAACACTGACATTTAATTCAAGAGACAAAATGAGACACCAGTTCACAACGAGACGATGTTGAGATTATTCAGTATACAAAGTGCAAATAGAGACCGTATACAGAGCTATAGACAAGTACACAACCTATTATAGCTTACATACTAATAACAGCCAAGATATGTTATGTAGCCGACTTTGCGCGCATTGAACATTGCTCTCTGAACTCAGGGTATTAAAATTGCGTTTGAATGCGCGCACGCGCGTTTTACTTTTTGGTTTCGTTTTAATGATCGCGCAAAACTATCAGCGGTGCTGAGCGTGTATTCTACAATACAAGACATTCATTTAACAAACGAATTCAGGCACAAACAGGATTTTGAAAAGCGGGTGTATGTCCCTGAATGTTGCTAAGTTAGCTAAGCTAACGGCAGTCCACCTGCTGCAGTCATGAAGGGCAAAACTAGCTGTAAAAACCAAAACCACTTTTTGTACCAGGCTGTAAACATGTTTTTATCTGTTATAAACTCTATGGGGATTTGCTCCCTTTTGGAGCCAGCCGATGAACTGCAGCTTCAGTCACTTCCGTATTGTTTCAAGACCGAGAGCGGGAGGTTGCCGCTTGGTCATAACACCAGAAGACAAACATTTAAATCGACAGTTCGGGCATTAAGTGGCACCGAAATGAGGCACCGAAATTCGCGTTATGATTCGGTCCGGTACATACCGGTTATATGGGTACCGGTACCCAACCCTACATACCAGTGAGCATCTCTCTGAAATGCTGACAGACGCAGTGGCGGAATGGAAACTGGAGAGGGTAAATAGCATAATTCCTGTTACTACAGATAATGCTAAAAATATAGCGAATGCTATTGATTTAGCAGCGGGACTTGGGCCACAGATCGGGTGCTTCGCACACACAGTTAACCTTGCAGCCAAGAGTGCAATCTCACTAAACCAAATATCTCTTGGGGAAGGTTAGGAAGGAGGTTAGCTTCTTTCACCGAAGCACAACAGCTGCCCATGCCCTGAAAACCAAGCAGGATATGCTGGAATTGCCTGTTCACAAACTAATTCACGATGTAACAACTCGTTGGAACTCCACATATGACATGTTAGAACGTTATGTGGAGCAACAGGCTGCCATCTACTCTGCCGTGATGGACAAGGATATGAAGAAGAAAGTCAAGGACATTGCACTGTTAACTGAAAGTGAGTCAAAACTGGCAGAGGGTCTCTTAATATTAATATTCTCAAACCTCTGAAGAATGTAATCACCCTCATGAGCGCAGAAACATCCGCCTCAGTTTCAATGATTATCCCACTGCAGAAGATGATACTGAAATCCATGACATCAAGTGCAGAGGACAGTACCACCATCAAGGAAGCTAAGGCAGCCATCACTAAAGACCTTAAAGGCAGATACAATGACCCTGGTGTTCAGGATTATCTGCACAGAGCCACAGCACTTGATCCAAGATTCAAGTCCCTGCCTTACCTGGAAGAAGCCTGTGTTCAGAAAATCTACAATGATCTAATCGTGGACATTGAAAAGCAGGTATTGTGTTTGTTTTTTGTATCTAACTTAAATTTGATTTATTCAATATATTATAATTTTTTCGTTTTTTATCCTAATGATAATTGCTGTTTTATTTATTTATTTATTTTTTTTGACTCAGCCAAGCATAATCTATTTGTGCCTTTGTAATATTTTTCTATTCCCCACTGCCCAGTAGAGAATAACTTTTTGCTGCCATGAGAGCTATTTGTTGTTATTAACATTTCCAAAATGTCTATTTTGTCATATACTCATCCGGGTCAAAGCAGTGAAGCCCAAGCGGCCAGTTCATCCTCAGGAGCGGAGCCAGGGCCATCAGAGACCTCTCCTCCCCAGAAAAAATCTGCCATGGCAATGGTATTTGCAGATTTTTTTAAAACAGAAGAAAGAAGAACAAAGCCTTTGTCAGACATCATTCATGAAGAGGTCACCTCATACAAGGCCACAGGCTGCATCTCTGTGGATGAAGACCCACTCGCATGGTGGAAGAGCAATGAGCATAAGTATCCTCACATTGCTAAGTTAGCCCAACGTAACCTCGCTGTCCAAGGTACATCTGTGCCAAGTGAACGTGTTTTCTCAGCGGCTGGGGACATAATCACTGCAAGTAGGTCTCGCCTCTTGGCAGAAAATGTGGACAAACTGATATTCTTGCAGAAGAATATGCAAATTAAGTGAACAGAGGAGTGTTTTTATGCAACATTTTATAGCAATTTTGAAAGCCAGCATTTTTGTTTTTAATATTTAAATATATACAGTGGCACTTTAAATCTCTAGTTTCCAAATACTGCACTTTAATTTCAAGTGAAAGAAATGTATCCTCACTCTCACAGAATAGAAGCATTGTTTATACTGTTTTTGTGTTAAGATGGTTAAACTTGTGCTTGACTTTATGATCATGGCCTTTGCTATTGTTATAGCCTCATTATACTATGTTATTACATTATATTATATATTTATGTTTAAAGTATTTTGACTTGTTTAAATGACAGAGCTTGTAAGAGTTCCTCTCTTTTTCTTTTAAAGAGCTACACTCAAGTTGGCAGTTTGATAAATGCAAGTTAATTTCAATCTTTGTGTGCTAAAAAGGCACAAGTTCCTGTAGAGATACTTACAGCAGTGGTTCCCAACCACGTTCCCGGAGGCCCCTCAACACTGCACATTTTGCATCTCTCCTTTATCTGACACACTCATTTCAGGTCTACTAATGAGCTGATGATCTGAATCAGGTGTGTTTAATTAAGGAGACATGGAAAACATGCAGTGTTGGGGAGCCTCCAGGATCGTAGTTGGGAACCACTGACTTACAGAGTCATAAAAAACTAATGTCAAGTGTTTATGTTTATACCTTGTTCAAGCAATTTTCTCACAAATGAAATGTCATGCTTCTATGAAAATATGCAAAGTGAAATGTAAAGTTTAATTGGATATTTAACGCTCTACATCTTGGATCTCAGCACAGTCACTAATTCACTTACAGTCTTTTGTTTGAAATTTGAATGAATAAACTGAATGAAGTTAAATCACACACATCAGATCATGATACTGTTGTAAAGTTAAAGATATTCAGTGCAAACATCTAGAACTTCAGTCATTTTGAATCTTTAATAATAGACTTTTAAAGAATGAAATGATCTACAGAATAAACTCTGAATGGAGTTTGAACATTAAGCAGATGAACTGAATCACCTGAATGCATGAGGAAGAACTGTGATTATTATCACATTGATTGGAGCAACTCACCTCTGATTGTAACACTGTATATCCAGTTTATGTTCCCTTTACTGCTGCAGATCTTCAGTTTATAATATCCAGCATGTTGAAATGTAGAGTCCTTGATGGTCAGATCTCCAGTCTGATTGTTGAGCTCCAGTCTGTCTCTGAATATCCCACCAGGACCATCATATGGCTTTACAATCCCTCCCTTGATTTCAGCTATGAGAGTGTTTTTATCTCCAAACAGCCACTGTGTCTCATCATCTGTCTCCATTTTAAGAAGACCAGTCTTTAGCTGGACGGATTCTCCCACAGTTACCTTATGCTCATCTTCACGTCACAGCAGCACATAGAAAGAGAGAAATTATAACAGTCTGTAAAGTTTTATGATGTGTGTGTGTGTGTGTGTGTGTGTGTGTGTGTGTGTGTGTGTGTGTGTAGATGTACATGCAGTAGTGGTTCTGGCTTATTTGTGCCCTAGGCAAAACATTATTTATTTGATCAACTGTGGTAGTCTGATGGATGATAGCTTTTAAAACCATGAGAGACGAATATTCTGGAGCATGAGCATGTAGAGATTCACAAGTGCAGAGGACAATGTTTAAGCATGAACACGTAATAGAGGGAGAGCAGAGCCAATTCATACCAGAGCACACTGTATTTGAGAGAACTGCGCTCCTGTGTTACCTATGAAATTTTAAATAAATCAATGTAATTCTAAAAATGAAATGAAAACCAGATTAACAATTGCATTATAGAAAGATACATGCAAAATATGTGCCAAAATTGAAAATGACATGAAATTAGCATTTACATACAAGTTGAATTTGAAAATGAAAATGGACAGTGTGAAATAGAAGAGACAATAAAACAAAAAATAAACTTTACATTTTAATTTGAACGGTGTCACTATTATTGGGAGCTTTAATAAAAAGCTTTTTAAAAACTGATTTTACATTTTATTTTTCACATTTGCCTTTTCATTTTAAGATTGGCAGCTTTGCCTCGAGATTGTAGTGAAAATGAAAAGTCAAATCACCAACTGCATTTTAGTTTTCAATTTGTCAGGGAAAGTGCACTGTCACAGTGAAAATGAAAATGAAATCATTTCATTTTCAATTTTGGCACAAATTTTGTGTGCATCTTTTATAATGAAATTGTTCATCTGGTTTCAATTTCTAGAATTAAATTGATTTATTTAAAATTGGCAGAAAATGTATGGTATGGGTGTGCTCTCAAAGTGCTTTCAACATTCAAATAATGTCATGAATGAACTATAAAGAAGAGAAGGAACTAAGTCATGTCTGAAAGCAGCTGCCTATATTGCCTATGCCAGGATCTGCATATGACCGTATGAATTTTGTGACATTAATAACTATAATATTTTACACACATTCAGTATTTATAAATACAGGTAAATTATTTGTACTTAATTTGCAAGCTAATTTTCTGCTCTGCATTTAGTCATAATTTGAACAAATTGGATAAATTAAGGAAATTACTAAATGAATGTTAAGTTACAGTTACACACTACTGTGCCTTTGCCTATTGAAGTTCAGTTCAGTGTAGAAATGTTCATTCAGTGCATCATCACTTGTACACTCATGTCCATGTTAAAAAATAAACTGAAAGACAGTTACTTACTTTGCTTTAAAATCCTGAATTTCTTCCACAAGGTTCCTCTGCTGCTGATGGTCAGTAATTTATAGAGTCCAGTGTGTTGAGGTGTGATGTTTTTGATGGTCAGTGATGCAGTCGTCTCATCCAGCTCCAGTCTGTCTCTGAATCTGCCATCAGGACCATCATATGTCTCTCTATTCCCTTCTTTGATTTGAGCTATGACACTGTCTTGATCTCCAAACATCCACAGGATCTGATCATCCCTCTGTATTTCAGCATCAGGCTTTAGAGTGACAATATCTTCTTTCTTCACGATTTTCACCTTCACGTTTTCTGTCTCAGCAGCACACAGAAACAGAGAAAAACAATGTTGTCTTTAGATCAAGTGTGTTCATGTGAACATCAGAGTTTAAAATGACTAGATCATGATCATTCAGATGCTGTTTCATCAGTCTGAAATGAAGACGCTTCTGTTTTCTTTAAAATAAGCTTTATAATACTGTCTCTGCTTCAGATTTGATCATTCAAAGACTAAACTAGAAATCCAAGGGAGCTTTATACAGATCACTAACATAAAAGCTTAAGGATATAGTTTCTGGGGCAGCAACAGAACAGTGTTTATTTCAAATGGAAGATTTTCAAACTTTAATCATAGATTTGTACAGAACAAGCTCTGAATGGGGGCTGAATTTAATCTGAATGACCTGCAGAAGAACATAATTATGGGAAATGACTGAGAATGAAGATCTGTGATCATTATTATACTGACGTGAGGTACTCACCGTTGACAGTGACAATAAATGTCTGCTGTGAAGCCCCTCCACTGCTGGATCTGATCTCTAGTTTATAGAGTCCAGAGTGTGCAGGTCTGCTGTTCCTGATGGTCAGAGATCCAGTCGTCTCGTCCAGATACAGTATGTCTCTGAATCTGCCATCAGCATGCTTATCATATAGAAAGGGCTCTCTGGACTCTCCTTTGATTTCGACTATGGGAATCCGCTGCTCCTTATCTCCAAAATACCACTGTATCATATCACCATTGTTTATTTTAGTATCAGCTTTTAGAGTGACATCTTCTCCCTCAGTCACTGACACTGGCACTGGCAGCAGCACATAGAAACAGAGAAATGAGGAGATTATTATTGAGTTTGCAAATTAATATTTTAGTATCATTTAAGGGCTGAGAGGATAGTGTGTGATTCTTCATATGTGCTTCTAATAATCACTTCATCTTCTGGATAACTTTACATAAAGACCGGAACAATATGCAATAATGTTTAATGTGTTAACATGGTCCGTGTACGTTTTGATCATTTGTTTTTTCGATTTGAAATTAAATAAGCAGAAACGAGAAAATGGCTCCTTTATTCATGTTTTTGTTTGCTCAGAAAAATAAAAAAAACACGATTTTGGCTCGATTTTTTTGTTTTTTGGCTCATGTGTGGAAAACGGATAAACAACTTCAACATTTGTTTTCCACATGTGGGCGGTCACGAGACGCCCCTTTCTGCTGATTGGTCAATCAAATCTGGACCGGTGACATCGTCAGCTGTTCCTCTGTTCCATTCAACAAAATAATAGTTTCTCACTAATAAAGTTAAAGAAGTATCTTTCAAGTTAATTAATAAATTTTACCCAGTTAAACATTTTATGATTAAGTATAAGGCTAATACTGATACAAAATGATTCATTTTGTCAGTTTCATACTGAAACAGTTTTTCATTTATTTTGGATGCGTCACTATACTAAACAATTCTGGGGAAACATTGGTTCATTTATTAATAACAATATTCAACAAGATGTTTCTTTTACTTTTAAAGACATTATTATTGGACACTTTGATTCTGACTCTAGTAAAAATAACGCTTGTTATAAACGTAATGCACAATGCAAATTTACCAATAACAAACCGCAGTTTCTTGTATTCCTGAAAGAATTAAAATTTAAAAAAAAATCTAAACACCATTTTGGTATCAGAAAATAAGAAAGCAAGAAAAACTATGTCATTCTGCAATGACTTCAACCTGTATACTGTTATTGATGGTTAACCGTCTTACCCTCAAATTCTTATGATTCTATCTTTTAGTTGTTGTTTTTTTCCTACCTTTTCTCTTGTAATCTGTTATACTTTGTTGATTTCAGTTGACATAATGTATCTTCATGTTATTTGCTGTATTATATACAAATATCTCTCAAATTTTTCATTCCTTTTTAATTGCAATCTGTAGAACAATGCAAGGGCAATGACATAGATTACATTAAAATATAATAAACCACTACTAATAATAATAAAATAGGAAAAGTAATAAGAAAATCATGTCCATAACAAGTACAAATAGTTACAAATTATTCAAATAATATGTTTAAGGCTTTAAAATAACTTACAGCATGTGTACTTTTTTTTCTTTTAAAGTATACAGTGACCTATTTCTATTTTAAGGAGTTTCACAGAAATATGTGTTAGGGTTAGAGTAAGTTAACATGTACTTGTAAATTTACTTATAGTCAGTAGATTGTCTGTTAGGAGACTATCACTATAAAGAATTAGCGGATATTAATCAGACAGTCTACTAATACTCTAATGAGAGTTTGTTAGCACTTAAGTGCAAAGTTACTTATTGTCAAAACACTGTTGTTGTATACGCTACCTACAAACAAGCTCCATAATGTTTATCCTAATATCTTATTTTGTGTACAGAAGAAATAGTCATACGCATTTGCAATGACATGAAGGAGGATGAATGATGACAGGATTTATATTTTAGAATGAACTATTCTCTCATAGTTTAAATGAATAAAGTGAATGAATCCACACACAACGACAGAAACGCAAACGTGTGTGAGGTGCTATGAAAGACTCAGGCAGCCCAGATAAAACTCAAAATGAAAGCCAAAACACAGCAGGACTGTGATTTTTAGACCAGTTTCTGCTAAATATCTCAACCTTCAATAGAAGAACAAAACTATATAAATACAAACAGACGTAATCAAAGACAGATCTTAAATTCAGCATTTGAAAGAGACTGAGATTGAGTAGTTAGTGTATTAATGTAATTCAGCTCAATACTAGACAATCACACACTTCATTCATTACTGCATCAATTACAAGCAGAACTTGTGCTTAAAAAAAAAAATCACACTATATTTAAACTCTACTGAAGCACAATGGAACTCGATGTTGTTTGTCTTGCTGTACACAGTACAATCAACACCGCTCGGTGTTCATATGGGAACCACCAGCAGGGTGTTAAAAGTAACACCAAAGCATTGTTAGAGTTAATGAGGTATTTGAGTGGTTAATTAGATCAGTGGTTCCCAATTCCAGTCCTGGGGAACCCCTGCTCTGCACATTTTGCATGTCTCCCTTATTTAACACTCCTGATTAATATCAACAGCTTGTTAGGGGAGAGAGCCATTAACTAAACTAATGGTGGTGATGATCTGATTCAGGTGTGTTAAATAAGGGAGATCCCCAGGACTGGAATTGGGAACCACTGAATTAGATAATGATTGATCATTATTGAAGACACCTGATGATAACAAGCAGAATCACCAAAAGAGAAATTTTCACATTTTAAGCAATCATTATAGTGGTCAGTGTTTGCATTAGTTGGGCTCTTGACCCTTACATTTCTAACGTTAAGTTTGTTTGGCTGCTGTATTTCAGTTATAACAGTCAGACAAACCAAAGGAAAGGCATCCATGTGTCCTTGATTTTATGTAAGCTTTTTATAAACTTACAGTGTGGCCTTTATAACAGAGTTAGGTTTCTCTGCTGCTTACATCATCCTTGTGGGCAATATATCTATAATTTTTTATTTATTTATTTTGGTCAAAATCACGACACATCTGTGTCATCAAGACACAGAGACATGAAGAATCAGCATGAGAATCACAACAATGGTGAGCCTCAAATAATCATGTTGTAGCCAATCAAACTCCATTGCTCCCATCATGCATTGCAGCATGAATAAATTATGAGCTGAATTGTCTTTGTAGTTTATTTGATTTGTCACCGTTGTTGAGATTCTTACTCTGGTTCTTGATGTCTGTGTGTGCCTAAACACATACTTTTTTCCAGAAACATTTTTAATATAAATCGCATCATGACAGCTTGTAAGAAATTCTTCTAAAACCTGTTTAAAAAAAAATCTTTCATTGAAGTTTTACAAGACTGATGTTAAGCATTCAAGATAACTATTTGATGAATTCAATGATTCAGATCAAATCTCTCATCACTTTCAGTTTGTCTGGCTGTTATAACATAAATACAGCAGCCAAACAAACTCTAATGTTAAATATGTGAGGGCCAAGAGCCCAACTAATGCAAACACTGACCACTATAATGGTTGCTTAAAAATTGTGATTTTCTCCTTTGGTGATTCTGCTTGTTATCATCAGGTGTCTTCAATAATGATCAATCATCACTTAATTAACCACTAAAATACCTTATTCAGACCTGCCAACCCTGGAAATATTTTTTGAGTAGCGGGGGGGTGGGGGGGTGGGGGGTTAAATTATTATATTTGAATGAATGATTTAATGCCTCACTCATGAATACTTCACTTTTCATTACTGGGTGAATCTATTTTTTCAACCACAAATACATTTTTCAACAGAATCTTTTCTGTTAAAAAATCGACAAGCATTATTTAAGTGTCAGTAAACATTCAAAATATGTATTTTGATCACTACCATAGACATCGGTGTTTATATCTTAACTATAAACTTTGATACCAGTATTTCTGTGATAATATGAACGAATACATACACAATAATGTGTATCTTAGTTAAAAAGACTGTTGTACGTTACATGTAGACCTAACATTACTGTTTGCTCTGTGTGTGCGGCAGCGCGAATGCAGATCCGGTAAGACTTTTTCAAAGGTTTATTAGATCGTTGTCATTTAAAATGGTCTAAACGTGCAGCAGTGTCCAAGTACGCGAAACATTTGGACTAAAGCCCTAATATTAGGACGCTGTTCAGTGCAGCTATATGAACACAAATTAACCGCAGCAGATGTGGCTGAATTTGAATGCATGTTTTTATTAAATTCATCCGTTCGTTTAGATTAACACGACTCCAGAGGATTAATTTAACCCACTTTTCCACAGCCACCCCAACCTGTTTACCTTGAGAAGATAGAAGTCTTCTTTTTTAAAAATCGTACAGTGGGTGTAAACCGTTACGGGACAGAGGCGGGCGGGATTGACGCATTTGTCAATCATCCCGCTCGCTACAGTAGATGGGGAATGAACCCAGCGCTCTAAATGGTCGAACTCCTCTTTCATTGCTGTTGCTTGATTTAAATCCTGTGCATTCACAAAGACGTCACCAAGTTTTTGCGTAGTTTAGAGTGACAAATCGTAGCAGCGTATTTAGAAGTCAAAATGCGTACACGCTACGCAAAATGCGTATAGGTTGGCAGGTCTGCTTATTAACTCTAACACTGCTTCGGTGTTACTTTTAACACCCTGCTGGTGGTTCCCATATGAACACCGAGTGCTGTTGATTTAACACCGGGGAATTTACTGTGTATCAACTGTAGTACTTACATGTTTGTTTCAGTAGTTCAGAGATCTTGTGGCGATAGTAAAACACAAGAGCAGCAGCCACCAGCAGAACAACAACAACAGCAATCCCTGCTACAGCAGCTGCAGACAGACCTGCTTCTGGATCTGTAATGATAAAGAGAGACAGTCATTGTAGTGATAATGCTGTTAAAAGCCTAACAGTCAGTATTTATCACAGTTTTATACATACTATTATTTGTTTGTTTAACAAAGTGTAAATGTAAAGGATTGTATGTTGATGTATTTATTTAGTAAAGTTGCAGAAGTTCACACGCTGTTTTAGCTAATAAATGAAGAAGTAGTTATGAGCGCTTTAGGTTACAGTATGCATCAGTTTACACTCAAGTATTTATTTTTAAAGGAAGGTTTGATTTCTCATAATGAGCCCATTAATGTATCAGAAATATATCAGAAAGCTTGAGTTCCTCACCACTGACGGGAACAGTAACATTAACAGCAAATCTCTTGTATAAGATCTGTGTGTCACTGATCTTCACTGTGTAAAGACCAGAGTCTGTGGTTCTGGTGTTGGTAATGATCAGAGATCCAGTGTTATTCTCTATCTTCAGTCTGTCTCTGAATCTCTCATCAGTATCATATAATGGTGAGCTCTTAGCCTCTATATCAGCTTTAGCTATGAGTTTTCCTTCTTTTCCAAACCTCCACACGATCAGCTCATCTCCATGTGGGTCAGTGACATCAGTCTGAAGAGTGACAGGATCACCTTCTTTCACTGATATGAACTTCATTTCACCTTTAATTGCATTAATAACAGCTGGACACTCTGCAAGAATCAGATACACAGACAAAGATTAAACATGCTTTACAGGCACTAGAATCGAATGTTTCTCTGTTTATTAGTTGTGCTTGTTGTCACAGCATATGGCATATGCAGATTATTTAAAATATATATTTTGACATGTATAACAATATGTAGTAAGTTACTTTGACTCATAACTCTTAGAGCAGCACAGGAACAATCTCCTCACCATAGACAGTAACAGTGTAATCCACATGTGAGAGCCCAGTGTTGAGGTCGATCCATAGACGATAAACCCCAGAGTGTTTGGTTCTCATGTTTGTGATGTTCAGAGATCCTGTCTGGTTCAGCTGCAGTCTGCCTCTGAATTTCATGTGTTCAGCATATGTGGGCTTACCTCCACGAATGTAAGCAATGGTTTGATTTTTAAACTGCCACTGTATCGCATTAAATCCGTGAGTACGATCAGGGTTTAAAGTGACAAAATCTCCCTCCATCACTGCCTTCATTTTATCTTCATCCGCACCAAACACACCTGCAGGACAAACAGAAGCAGAACTGCTGGTAATGGCAGTGAACAGATGTGACTGTGATCAGCAACAGTGGGACAGTGCCTGTCCATTAATGCAGAGCAGGCATTTTTTCTTCATTCCTAGTTTCAAGATTAAGCAGGGCATTGTGGGATTGTCAGAGAACTGGATAAAGTATTGGGAGCAGCAAACAGCGGAGTTACACAGATCAGATGAATACCATGTCTATACATGCGCAATGGTGTTCACCGGGAGCAACTTCATTTGGGCTTTATTACATATTTATATGTACTTCCATAATTGCTCATATTGTCTTTGAAATATGGTTGAAGTGTACTACTGAATGCAAGCAATTAATGTGAACTTAAATTTACACTACTGTGTAATTAAATATATTTGTAATTGCATTTTCCTAATAATGATGTTGCAATTTAGTACATTAAAAAAAAAATCTATTAAAGTGAATTTTAAATAAAGACATTATAATGCAATAGGCATTAATTTAAATGATTTTAAAACCTTCATAAATGTGTTTTTTATATATATACATTTATATATATAAAATATATTTTATATATTAGATAACATGAATTGCACAATAGTTAGAAAATACATTATATTCCCATATAAATTTTTCACAATAGACATTTCAGACTCTTGAAAACTAACATTTTACTGTCAGGAAATATTTGTTTATCATGTACTGGCCAACACCAAATGAACTGAAGGCAAACTTTTAACCAGGTTGTACTGAAGTTTACTGTACACAGGTGCATTAATGTACACAGCAAAAACGCTCAGTGTTAATTTAACACTCTGTGTGTGGACACATATAGACACCGAAGTAGTGTTAAAATAACACTGAGCAGTGTTGAAGTTAATGAGATAATTGGGTAATTAGCAGCTGATGAATAAACATTAGTATAGACACCTGATGATAACAAGCAGAATCACCAAAGGAGAAAATCAACATTTTTAAGCTACCATTATAGTGGTCAGTGTCTGCATTAGTTGGGATCTTGATCCTTATGTCTTTAACATTAGATTTTGTTTGGCTGCTGTGTCTATGTTAAAACAGACAGACAAGTCAAGAGCAGCAGTCATCAGGCGCTCATGATTATGTTTTAACATCATATTTATTTCACCTAGTTTTCCTTTATTGACTATAACAGCCTTGTAAACCAACAGCAATAGATCCTGTATTTTCTACACATTTTGAAAAAAATTATTTCAAGCAGTTCTGAATTAAAAAAAAAAAAAACATGATATAGGCACACACAGACATCAAGAATCAGCATGAGAATCACAACAATGGTGAGCATCAAATCAGCATGTGGTAGCCAATCAAAACTCATCCGTGGTTCCCATCATGCATTGACACATTGTCTTTCTATTTGTTTTGAGATCATCTGTTTTTCAGAATATGCTGTTTATCACCATTGCTGAGATTCATATGCTGATTCTTGATGTCTGTGTGTGCCTAAAAAAAATATTTTCAAATTTTGAACAAGAGCTGTCTAAATGAAATTTCTCCAAAATGTATAGAAAATATAGGATCTATTGCTGGTTTACAAGGCTGTTAATATCAATGAAGGAAAAGATTAGACTCATGATGTTGTTAAAACATAATCATGATCACGAATATTAAAGATATAAGGGTCAAGATCCCAACTAATGCAGACACTAACCACTGTAATGGTAGCTTAAAAATGTTGATTTTCTCCTTTGGTGATTCTGCTTGTTATCATCAGGTGTCTATACTAATGTTTATTCATCAGCTGCTAATTACCTAATTATCTCATTAACTTCAACACTGCTCAGTGTTAAAACACTACTTCAGTGTCTATATGTGTCCACACTCAGAGTGTTAAATTAACACTGAGCGTTTTTGCTGTGTACACAGTTGAGTATATCATAAACATTTAAAACACATGAACATTTTTCATACTTTGTTTATAATTCATGTCACTGTCACTAAAACTATGATAAATTAACACATTTAACTTTTGCTACATTACATATTTAACACATTATGTTTTTAGTAATGTTTTTAAAATAAGATACAGGTGTTCCACATATAGAACACAAAACAAAATTAAAGCTGCAAGCAGCGATGAACGGACCCTCGCACCCAGGCTTACCGCCGACCGGTGGCTTCAGGAACAGAGCAAATGTTTACCAATTTATGCATTTAAAGTGATAAATATAAATGACTGACATATTCCTTCTATATGTACCCAACTTCCTGCTGCCAGATGGTGGCGCTATCAATATAATTGGATATTGGCATGTAGATGTCTTCAGGCCAGCACTGTCATCAGACAAATGAAGTTTGGTGCAGATTGAACATTGTATGTTTGAGTTATTGAGTCATTTTCATGTTGCCAACAGGTGGCGCTATGATTGTAACTGGACATTGGCACATATGTGTCTTCAGGCCAGGACTCTTATCAAACCTGTGAAGTTTGGGGCAGATCAGAAATTGCATGTTTAAGTTAGTGCAAAAAAGGCATTTGCTGATGCCTGCAAGTGGCACTATGATTATATCTGAATATTGGTCTTTAGGTGTCTTCAGGTCAGGACTCTTACCAAATAAGTGAAGTTTGGGGCAGATCAGACATTGCATGTTTAAGTTAGTGTTAAATTTTTTTTTCCTGTTGCCAGCAGGTGGCACTATGATTACTATGATAACTTCGTCGCCTCGCCACGGCCAAACCGTTCGAGATATCAAAAATCCCCTGGCAATTTTGCATCCCCAATGTCTCTAGATCATGCTGACCAAGTTTGGTGACAATCCTATGGAAATCCTGGGAGGAGTATTTAAAATTCCAGAGCATGTGTTTTTTAAACAGCCCTGAATAGCTCACTTCCTGTTAGGCGTAGCTTATGACAGAGTATGAAAGTTGTTTGGCTTAGTGAGATCTATATGTGTACCGAGTTTCACATGAATACGTGGAAGTATGTGTGCGCTATACATCAAGTTTTCTGACTGTGTTCCAGGGGGCGCCGTAGAGCCCATGTGCCACGCCCGGGTCCCAGCCTCTGCGGCTTCCTGATGGCCGCGGATTCCAATGTGTGTGCAAAAATTTTGAGCATGTTAAGCCCCCCAAAACCCCCCGGAAGTTTGGAAAAAAAAAAGAAAAACCCTTAGAAAAACAATAGGGCCTTCGCCCATTTTGGGCTCGGGCCCTAATAATAGTGAAAAAACATGCCGAAAACAATAGGGCTTTAGCACCTCGGTGCAAGCCGTTCCGGCTTGCTCCTCGCTGCTCAGGCCCTAATAAAGAATAATCCTAAGGAAAACAATAGGGCACTTCGCCCCTTGGGCTTGTGCCCTAATAAGAATCCTTAGAAGAACAATAGGGCCTTCGCCCTGTTTGGGCTCGGGCCCTAATAATCCTTACGAAAACAAGAGGGCTTTCGCACCTAAGGCTTTTGCCCTATTAAACACTTGCTGCTGTCAAAAGAACGAGCTCTTATCCTGTGTATAAAGTGAATAATATCACGTTAAGCATTCTCCCCATAGAGTCTGCTTAACATGGCTTAACGTACCCTAACAAGGACCGGGAAAAACCAAACAAATTTTACTTATAATAAACACTTGCTGTTGTCAAAAGCACGAGCTCTTATTCAGCGAAGGCAAATATTTTCACGTTAAGAGTTTCACATTAGAACAGCTTAACGTGAACGCATCGACGAACTGAGAACATTTGTAATTTTGTTTAGTTTAATTTTGTATTATATGAAAGTAAAGACAGGTACATGTTCTCCTGTCTCAGCTCATTAGCTCTAATAACCACGCCCTCTATCAGAGCATTATGGTCACGATATAGTGTCAACGCCCCCAAACAATGGGACAACAAAGCATTCATTGTCAAGTTTATTGATTCGTCTGCGCATTTGGTCAGTACACTGCGGTCGATCAGCAGACGGTCCTATAGAGAACAAACTTTTACTTTGATGTAAAGCCTAGGCAAATAATAAACATACATAAAATACTCACCACAACCACTACACAACAATGGTATTTGTAATAAAACTGTGCTCAGACTGATCCAAAACCATGGTCACTGCATGTTTACTATAATAAAACCATGCTAAATTGTTAAGAAAAGAAAAAAAAACAATATTAACAGTTCTCTTCGCAATGTTTTAGGATCACAATCTTTACATCAAAGTAAAAGTTTGTTTTTCTCTATAGGACCGTCTGCTGATTGACCGCAGTGTACTGACCAAACGCGCAGACTAATCAATAAATTTGACGATGAATGCTTTGTTGTCCCATTGTTTGGGGGCGTTGACCCTGTTCGCATATATCATGACCATAAGAATAACGCTCTGATAGAGGGTGTGATTATTAGAGCCAGGGCCGCATTAATGCACGGGCTTACCTGGGCTTAAACTGGCTAAAATTGTAACCGCATTTTATAATGAGTTGACAGTTCCATTATCATTACGCATTATCGGTTTGCTTTGAATGCACGTGCAGGCATTGCAAGTTTCAGCCAGTCAGAAAAGAGAAAAACTGCCAAAAATTCCAAAGCTCACGGTATAGCTATTACCGTGGGGCCAGGAGAAGATGCCGATGCAGATCAGGGGCCGGCTGCATAAAAGATTTAGACTAGTCTTAAAAAGTTAGTCAGCTAATTTTTCTTTAAGATTGGTCATAATTGTTTTAATTCAGTTACAGAAAAATGTAGATTGGTCCAAGTTGAATCCAAAAAAATTAGATTATCAAATTATTATTTTTAAATGGGTATACGCCCCAAAAACACGCTGAAAAAATAACTTACTGACGTCTGAGCGCGACTCTAAGCAATCTCTGATTAACTGGTAGGGGTTTCTCTGTATTGGAGGTGTTTTGAACTTACTATTTGAACGCATTCGTTTACATGGATCCTTGGGCTGAAAAGTTTACAGGGGTTCACTGGTTTAAGAAATTTCTGCTGAAAACCTGCTTCTTTCAATTTTAAGGTATTGTTTTCGTTATAATGTACTGATTTAAATTAGTAATCAATAATAATAATTATTTTACTACTCGACGTGCCTCCCCTGATGCTCTGGCGTCAGCATCCTCTGTTTTGGGTGGAGGAACGGAGCGGTCGTGGCCTCGCGGGCGCATCAGGCACAATTATCAAACATAGCCTATATTTCAAAGGAAGCCTCAAACAACGAAAAAAAAGAGGGAATTACTCACTGCTCATGACTGAATAACCTTTGTAGCTTTATTAAATTCAATGAATACACAAAATATTATGCAATGATACTTGATTATTTAAGTTTTGTATTATTCATACTTAAATGCTTCTGTAAATTAGATTAGAAGCACTGCTAATTATTTATTTTTTTATATGTCTATTTTGTATTTGCTCCCCTTTTTTATTTGCATCTTTGTGTTTATTTTTAATGACAAAGATAAAATGACAAAAATAGCATTGTTTTGGATATTCATTTACTAGGTAATTAGTTGGAGGAAAAGATAGATTATCAAATCACAAGGCAACTCAAAGTTCACATGTGATTTGGCCACAAGGGCTCAACAGTGGTTTACATTTTTACTTCCCCTGCCACAAAAAAATAAAATAGTATTATGAATTTTACAATTCTCAATTCCAAATGAAGACACAGTCAGTAAGAAAAAATTGTAAGCAATAGCTCAAATAAATAAACAGAACAAAGATAAAAATTAAACAAAGCTTTAGGTTTTGGAGCTTGTAGATATTCATATACAGAAACTGAATAATCAAATGTAAAATAAATAACATTTAATAGCCTACTCTTATTTTTCTGTTCAAGACAAGTTGTCTACTATTATCAAGGTAAATTAATTATTTAAAAACTGCAAAGATCCACAAATACAAAGACTATGTGCATGTGTGTAGTTCATGCAGTGATATTTGTGTATAATTTATAACAGACCTTTAGGTTTTGATGTTTTGTTAATGGCATTTATTACTGCAAAATTAAAGGCTGATGACTTGCGCTTTGTGATTATCAACATTGAGTGAATGCAGACTAGTTCTTGTTCAAGAAAGGGCCCCTCAAGAGGTAAAGCCCAGGGGCCCCTTACCGTGTTAATGTGGCCCTGATTAGAGCTAATGAGCTGAGACAGGAGAACATGTACCTGTCTTTACTTTCTTATAATACAAAATTAAACTAAACAAAATTACAAATGTTCTCAGTTCGTCGATGCGTTCAAGTTAAGCTGTTCTTATTCACGTTTGCTGAATAAGAGCTCGTTCTTTTGACAGCAGTTTATTTGACAGTGTTTATTTGACTTAAATTTGGTTTTCCCCGGTCCTTGTTAGGGTACGTTAAGCCACGTTATGCGGACTATAATGAAAGTTATTAATTTAAGCACAATATACTATGTATGATTAATGGTTATTAATTACACATATTTTATACACTTCTCTGATACAGCCGAGTCAATAATAAACCAAACTAATGTCCTCGTCCAGCGAGTGTTTAGCCTTTATTCTAACTCTAAGAAAAATCAATTTCCTAGCCTTGAAAATTAATCTTTCCCACCGTTATTGGCTAAGTTACAGGACTGGATCAGTTTTGTAACGAAATCAAAGCAGTTTAAGTGACATAATATTTGTGAGCAATAAACACTATATCAAATTCCAACGTGAATACAAATGCGGGTTTATTGATTACATAAAAGGGGAAAAATAGCACTAACTAGCAAATAACGAACACTAAACAAATGACACGTAAAAACATAAAACGAACAGAGAGAGAGAGAGAGAGAGAGAGAGTAGATTGGCAAACTTTTTCATCAGCACAACCAAATCATCAGAGAAAACCTGAATCTCCTTGACCTACAAGGGGCACAGCTTTGCTATAGCATCTAACAGTTAAATAGTTACTTGCATTGGTTTCCTTTGTGTGGTGCTTACGCAAGGGTCCAGATGCCAGCTCAAAGGTAGTCCTGATGATTCCATGGAGTTGGAGCCTTCGTTGGTCCATTGATCGGCTGATCGGATGGTTACAAAGGGCTGAGTTGTAGATGCCAGAATAGAGAGAGAGAGAGTCCGGCCTCATGCTGGAGTCCCCGTGGCGGGGGTTTCTCCCCGGAAAGGGAAGCATAGAGTTGTGACCCAAGAAGAAGGAACTGAACTGACCGGGGGTGTGTCTGGCAACTTTTAAGTTCATTCAAAAGTCACCACCCATCCCTGGGGAATTGACGAATGACAGTGCGAGGGTCTTTTGGAGGGAGAAGTTCCTTTGTGTCACCGGACCGCCTGATTTGCATCTTGATAGTTTGGTGAGATTGTGTAACTTTTGCCCAAAAGTGTGATGGAAAGCATACATTGCACATTAAAGTCATGTACTGTACACCGTCAGTTCAGAAACGGAAAGAGAATTACGTTGATACTAAACACGCCAGGTCTTGTACAGTATCAAGGGTTAGACACAAAAAGGGGCTCTACAAGTAGCACAAGCAGTATTGTCATTAATATGACGTTGTGCTTGAACAACGGTGGCTGTGAGCCTACACACATACTCAGGAATACACTATTTACATTCTGAATATGGTTTTTCTAGCTTGAATGTAAATGTCCTTTTCCTTTTAGGAGAGGAGTCCATGTGTGTGTGTGTGTGTGTGTGTGTGTGTGTGTGCTGCGCCCCCCCCTTTCCCTGGTAACACCCTTTGAAGCAGATAAGGGCAGGGGATGTTCAACATCTTTTGGGGTCTAAAACTGCCTGGATAGCAGACTCATTGGAGCCATAAGCAATAAACTAGTGGGAGGAGGTTGACCAAGTCTCTCAACTGATCATCTTATACCACAAATACCCTACAGACTCTATGGGGAGAACGCTTAACGTGATATTATTCACTTTATCTGTGAAATAATGGCTCTTTCTTTTGACAGTAGTTAGTGTTTATTATAAGTAAGGGTTGACAGAAATTTGAGTTTCCCTGGTCCTTGTTAGGGTATGTTAAGCGGACTCTCTAACGCTTAATATGATATTATTCACTTTATACACGGAATAAGAGCTCGTTCTTTTGACAGCAAGAAGCGTTTATTATAAGTAACATTTGACATAAGTTTGGTTTTCCCCGGTCCTGGTTAAGGTATACACTCTTAGAAGAGGTTGAACCTTTGGGGTTCAAAAAAGAACTATAAAGTTCAAATATGAACTTTTAACTATCAAAAAGGCTCAAAGTTGAACTTAAGGGTTCTATAATGATCCAGTTTTTTTTGAAACATGCTATTAGTTCTTTTTAGAACCTATGTTGCAGCAGAAGGGTTCATTTAGGAACCTGGCCTCTTGCCAAGGTTCCTTTATAATCCTTTTCGAATGGACTGTATAAAGATTTAACCATTTAGTTATTTTGAGGCCCATACTTTGGTTTTAGTTTTTTGATGAATTCAAGGGCATGGGTATAATGTTACTGCTTTTCTTCCCTAAGATAATCAAGCCTATATTGAATTATGGTTTTTACTGAGATGCTAACTAAAATTTTTGTGTAAATATGTTTTTTTATGCCAATAAATTACAAATCAAACAAAACATTTACCTTTTTCTTTTTCGCAAATATTGACTGGACTAAAAACAATTCAATAGCAATTTAATTTCACTTTACTAGCTGATTCATATTAAAGTAATTTTGTTTCATTTTGTGAATAATAATAATAATAATAATAATAATAATAAAAACACTTATAAAAACAAGTATAAGTTGGACAATTTTTTTTCTGCTGAACAACTGCTTTAACGCACGAGCCACCAACAGATAGACTGGAGAAGCGACAGGAATATCAGAGGTAAGACAAAATAAAATATATTGTAATAACTATAAATCAATTGCATGTTTGTGATAATAGGATAACTGCATAATTAAATTGGAGCTCATTATGTGACTTTTCTATATAGCAGGAACATAAAATGTACTGAATTCAGAACTGTGAAAAAGGTAAGAAGACAAAAAAAGAATTTGTATTTTTATGTGTACCCCCTCATCTTTTTTTCAGTTTCCTGTCTAATGCACAATATTTCAGTAACACAATACTGATTTAAGAGTTCTGATTTACATTACTTATTGTAGGCTATGTAATACCTGGAAGCTACAATCTACTGTTAAGGTTAGTGAAATTTCTTATAATTATTATATTTCATAACAGTTTGCTAATTAACATGTTTTTGTGTATAACTATTGTGATTTTATTAATTAATTTATTTTGATTTCATTGAATGTAGTGGTGTTAAAATGTGTTCCCTTATCAGTCGGTCTCTCTGAGTCACGTCAGAGACGGACGGATTGGGATCTCGCTTAGAGAGACCGATCTACTTTGTGTGTACTAAACACACCAAGGCAAACTGGCATGCGCTGATTGCGTCCAGCTGCAGCTCATCACATTATCAGTATATAGAGGCGGCTGGTGCAGCGCATAGTCAGCTTTTCGCTTCGGAGCCGACTTCTTTCTGGAGTGTGTCAGAAGCAAACTTCAATTCTCTTCATTCTTTTGTGTTGGTGGCACGGCATTTCAGCGGCGTTGGTCCCGTGTCAAGTGGATGATCACACATTAGGCTGCACTACCCTCCTTTTGTGTGCCGCGGCCATCTCCCCTGAGCGCTTCAGCATAAAAGAGCAAATCTAAAAGAGTGCTACACGGGTGGCCGTCTTTTTAAAGACGCAGGCGTTCACGAAATGCCTTTCCACCCATGCGTTTCTGGATACGGTTGTTACCTGGCGCTGGGCGATGGTCACGATCGCTGCCTCACATGTCTGGGCATTGCGCACGCTGAGGCAGCCTTCGTGGACGAGTCATGTTCTCTCTGTGGGAAGATGACCGTCTCGGAGCTGCAGACCAGACTCTGTTTCCTGCAAAGGGGCGGGGTGCCAGTTCCAGTTGCCAGTTGAGCATGATGAGCTCACTGGGACCTGGAAGGCATCTTTTACTGCCCGAAACAGTTCTAGTGGCTCGTCCTCCATCACCACCCTTGATGGCGGCCCAACTAGGGGGTATTCGGCTGTCCCTCCGGTGGAGCGTGCGGAAGCGATGCAATTGTGTCCTGGCGCCGCTTCCACCTGGAGGGGCAGTCCGTTGCTCCCCTCCCGAGCCTGTAGGCACTCGTCGGCCCTGATCGGCAGTGCCTATGCGGCTTGTGGTGACACTGCTGCCGCCATACACGCTATGGCGTTGTTACAAGTCCATCAGGCCCAGGCACTGAAAGACCTGTGCGAGGGTGATCACGGCCCAGAAGTTCTCAAAGAGCTTAGAATCACCACAGACCTCGCGCTACGTGCGACGAAGGTAACCACGTGGTTTCAGGGTTGTGCCATGTCCACTATGGTGGTCCAGGAACGCCATCTCTGGCTGTGTCTGGTCGACATGAAGGAAACGAACAAGGTCCGGTTCCTGAATGCTCTGATCTCCCAGACCGACCTCTTCGGCGACGCAGTGGAGAACTTTGCCCAGCAGTTCTCCGCTGCCCAGAAGCAGTCTAAGACGATCAAACCCCCCGTGTCTTCACAAAAGTCATGGAGGCAGCCCTGCTTCCCCTCAGAGAGCAGGGCATTCGCATCCTCAACTATCTCGACGACTGGCTTATATTGGCACAGTCTCGAGACCAGTTGTGCGAGCACAGCGACATGGTGTTAGCACACCTCAGCCAGTTGGGACTTCAGGTCAACTGGGAAAAGAGTAAACTCTTGCCAAGGCAGAGGATCTATTTTCTCGGGATGGAACTGAACTCGGTTGAACAGACGGCACGCCTCACGCAGGAACGTGCCCAGTCAATGTTGAACTGCTTGAATACGTTCAAGAGCAGGACAGCGGTCCCACTGAAACAATTTCAGAGGCTCCTGGGGCATATGGCAGCAGCAGCAGCAGTCACCCCACTAGGGCTGCTCCATACGAAACCGCTTCAACATTGGCTCCACGGACGAGTCCCGAGGAGGGCGTGGCAGCATGGCACTCACCGGGTCAAAGTAACACCGGCCTGCCGCCAAACCTTCAACCCGTGGTCAGACCTTGTCTTTCTTCGGGCTGGAGTGCCCCTAGAGCAGGTCTCCAGGCATGCTGTGGTACACACGGATGCCTCCACCACCGGCTGGGGGGCCACGTACGACGGGCAGAATGTGTCAGGGGTTTGGACGGGCCCTCAACTAAACTGGCACATCAACTGCCTAGAGTTGCTTGCAGTACGTGCTAGTTCGCACAGACAAAACTGCGACGTTGCGTACATCAACCGACAAGGTGGTCTGCGCTCTCGTCGCATGTCGCAACTCTCCCGTCTCCTCCTCCTCAGAAGTATCTGAGGTCGCTTTGTGTTGTTTACATTCCAGGCCTGCTCAACCGCCCAGCCGACGAGCTGTCACAAGCTGCTCTTCCCGGAGAATGGCAACTCCATCCCCAGACGGTTCAGCTGATTTGGAGACTTTTCGGGGAGGCTCAGGTAGACCTGTTTGCTTCTCCCGAGACGTCCCATTGCCAGTTGTTCTACTCCCTGACTGAATACTCAGCTCGGACGCACTGGCACTCAGCTGGCCGCAGAGCCTACGCAAATATGCGTTCCCCCCAGTAAGCCTTATCGCACAGACACTGTGCAAGATCAGGGAGGACGAGGAGCAGGTCCTGCTAGCAGCACCATACTGGCCCAACTGGACCTGGTTCCCAGAACTTATGCTCCTCATGACAGCCCCTCCCTGGCGTATTCCTCTGAGGAAGGATCTACTGACTCAGAGATGGGGCACCCTATGGCACCCACGACCAGACCTCTCGAAGTTGCACATCTGGTCCCTGCACGGGACGCAGAGGTTCTAGGTGATCTATCCCAAGGAGTGGTAGACACCATCACTTCAGCGAGAGTTGAACTCCACGAGATCCACGAAATCCACAAGACATGCATACGCCTTGAAGTGGAATCTGTTCGTCGCTTGGTGTTCCTCTCATGAAGAGGACCCCCGGAGATGCCCGATCAGAGTCATGCTATCCTTCTTGCAGCAAGGGTTGGAGCGAAGGCTGTCTCCCTCCACCCTCAAAGTCTACGTGGCTGCTATTGCTGCACACCACGACCCCATAGATGGGAAGTCGGCGGGGAAGCATGACCTGGTCATCAGGTTTCTCGGGGGGGGGAGAAGGTTAAATCCTCTCAGACCCCCCTCCATACCCTCTTGGGACCTGTCCCTGGTGCTTACAGCACTACAACAGGCCCCATTCGAGCCTTTGCAGGCAGTCGAGCTAAAGTGCCTTTCAATGAAAGCCCTGCTCCTGCTAGCTTTGGCCTCCATCAAGAGGGTAGGGGACCTGAAAGAATTTTCGGTCGACGAATCGTGCCTAGAGTTCGGCCCGGCAGATTCCCAGGTAATCCTGAGGCCCCGGCCTGGCTATGTGCCCAAGGTTCCCACTACTCCCTTTAGGGACCAGGTGGTGAGCCTGCAAGCGCTGCCCTCGGAGGAGGCAGACAAGCCCTAGCTTTGCTTTGTCCCGTCCGAGCCTTAAGATGCTACGTTGACCGGACACAAAGCTTCAGGACCTCAGACCAGCTCTTTGTCCAGCAGAAGGGGAATGCCATCTCCAAGCAGAGGATGGCCCACTGGATAGTGGATGCCATCACCCTGGCTTATCAGGCACAGGGTGTGCCCTGCCCGCTCAAGGTATGAGCTCACTCAACTAGAAGTGTTGCATCGTCCTGGGTGTTAGCACGTGGCCCCTTGCTGGCAGATATATGTAGAGCTGCGGGCTGGGCGACCCCTAACACGTTCGCTAGATTCTATAGCCTTCGTGTAGAGCCAGTATCCTCCTGTGTTCTCACCTCAAACGGGTAGAAGCACTGAGTGGACCTGGCTCGGGTCGGCTTGTTGAAACTGCTCCAGAGTGTCCAAACAGTAGACCCTGTTGAGCTCCTCCGTCCCCTCAGCGCCAGGCCCTCACTCGATGAATCCTTGAGAACCGGTCAGGGCCTAGGGCCTAAATGAAAGACCTAAAATGGACATGGTGCACATTTCCAATACATACCGCTGAAGGCTCTACTGAGTAAGACTGCTCAAAATGAGTGGTGAATGATGTGTGGGCAATGCTTAATCACGAGGAAACACCAAAAGTTCAGGATGTTATGAAAGACTACACAGATGGAGAACAGTTCAAAAGCTGTGAACTTTCTTCTGTATCCAATCAGTAGACCCTGTTGAGCTCCTCCGTCCCCTCAGCGCCAGGCCCTCACTCGATGAATCCTTGAGAACCGGTCAGGGCCTAGGGCCTAAATGAAAGACCTAAAATGGATCCCATATGTATATCTTCCAGATCAGCAGTGAATGGATGCTTGAATGGTATTGTGAAGATGAACTTGGATACATTGCACCTGTGCAAATTCCAATGGATCAAACAGAAACAACATGGTGCACATTTCCAATACATACCGCTGAAGGCTCTACTGAGTAAGATTGCTCAAAATGAGTGGTGAATGATGTGTGGGCAATGCTTAATCATGAGGAAACACCAAAAGTTCAGGATGTTATGAAAGACTACACAGATGGAGAACAGTTCAAAAGCTGTGAACTTTCTTCTGTATCCAATCTGCGTCTACATTTCTACATAGATGAATTTGAGATTGTTAACCCTTTAGGTTCCAAAAGGGGAAAACATAAACTGACAGCTGTATATTTCAAACATTGGGAAACATTGATAAGAAATATACTTCCAAACTTGAGAATATCTACCTTTCATCTCTAATCAGTCATCGGTATATTGAAGATCTTACCAACTATAACAATCTTTTTCAACCTTTGATCGAAGAAATAACATGTCTAGAGACAGAGGAAGTGACACTGTCATGTCATGGGGAAAGCAGAAGATTCTATGGCACAGTTGCCACCATATCAGCAAACAATCTTTCAGCTCACTCTTTGATTGGGTTGAAAATAAATTTTTCAAATGGAAGAATATGTCATTTCTGCATGGCCACAAAAGAAGACATCACTACCAAATTCAAAGAAGAGGACTTTACTTTAAGAAACAGTACTAACTACACATACCACCTGCAGGCTGTCCATGAAAATCCTGATTATGGGTCTGTTTATGGTGTGCAGAGAGAGTGCTGTTTCTCATCTCTTAACTATGCTCCTCGAGTGATAACTCACTTTTCTAAGCCACAAATCCTGACGGAGAGAATCTTGCGAAGCAGAGGTCAACTATCTGGTAAAGCGTCTGAAACCTGGACATTGTTTCGGCTGCTACCACCAATGGTCGGATCTTATATACCTCCAAACAAGTATTGGAACTGCTACATTTTACTACGAGAGGTGGTGGGTGTGATCATGGCGCCAGTGGTTAGAAGATCATGGATACCTTATCTTGAGGAGAAGACTACAGAGTTTTTGACATAATTTCATGAAATCTTCCCTGATGGTATCATTCCAAAAATGCATTTTTTAGTGCACTATCCTTTACTTATGCTGAAATATGGGCCATTACTTCATTTGTCTTGTATTCGCTTTGAAGGAAAGCATCAGTATTTCAAGAAAGTGTCTACTGTGGTTTGTAACTTCAAGAACATCACCAAATCACTTGCTAGAAGGCATCAGCTGAGACAGTGCTGGGAGCAAGCTCAGAAGAAAAGCATTGGATATGAAGTATGCCATGCCACAGGAACTTGTGATGTCTCATCAAACACCCTACCATCTTTAGTGCTGGCCACTTTAGAATCACAGGTTGGAAGACCTCTGTTAAATGAAATCTTACAAAAAACAAATTCCATCACAGTTAACAACACAGCTTACAAAACTGGAGAATGCAAAGTCATTGACACTGTACACACAGAAGAGATTCCAGTATTTCTCAAAATCAAAGCAATATATGGACACGGTGGTTTATGGTACATGTTTGAAAAAGTTCTCACTCCATTCAAATTTGACAGTCATCTCCATGCATACAAAGTTAAGGAAACATCTTGGTGTGCCCTTGAATTAGGGAAAGAGTTAGCTTTCCATGGATTGGACACTTATAAAAACCTGGAAGGAACACTCTTGATCCCTTTGCGACACTGCATTACTAAACATTAGAGTGTGTATCTACACCAGTACACAGTTCATATTGCAATTTGGTGGAAATTATGAAGTTGTACTCATATTGACTCATTCTTTTTTCAGAGAATGAAATTGATGGGGATACTTTTGTGAACCTAACTGAAAATATGATAGCTAAAATATTTCTGAAGATGAAAGATCAAGTTAAATTTTTGAGATTACAGGAAAGCCTAAAGAAGAAAATGCCCTCTACTACTAAACACACCAATCACAGTGTTTCCCACAGGATTCTGTGATACCTGTGGCGGCAGGTGACGTCACACCTTAATTTGCATATTTGTGACGTCATCGCATCAAGTTTGCGTTTAGACGAGTCTGGGCATCTGTTCTACTCTATGAACGGTCACATACTGTAATACAAATGAATGGCCAATATAGCTGTCAAAGCATGTTTTCTCTGTTGTCATGCATAAAACAAGTATTAATAATAAGCACAATCCAATATTAATATGTGTCAACCACTGACACTATACTCCCTAAAATCTGATTTATAATCGCAAAATCATCTTATAAAATCAATATACATTTAACTTACACTAAAAAGGTGAAAGTAAAAAGTGACTATATGCGGTGGTTTTGGCTAGATTAATGTTTGGTTTCATTCGTCTGCGTCTGAGTAACAAACTATAAGCATATTAACAGGTGACAGGCACTTGGAAATGCTGTTTTGTATATGATTTATTGACGTGTCTGCTGAGTAAAGCGGCCGAACGCAGAAAGCGCTGCACTAGGGATCCACTTGGAGAAAATGAGAACAGAATGCTCAAAGAAGACACCAAATATCAGACTTTTGCAGGACTGCATGGCACGGACAAGGAATGAGAGGGCAGACTACATGAAACATCACTCCACAAAAGATATTCTATCCCGATATCCAGCTCTTAAAATCGCTTCTGTTGTAAGTGAATTGTATTCCGAATTATATATTATAATTATTAGATATTCGTACAGAGTTGGCTGAAGCTAATGTTGATTTGGCACACAAAGGTAATGAGTGAATGAATGAATGAATGAATGAATGAAAAACTTAAAGAAATCACTATTTTATTGATATTGAATATACAAATCATAATTAAGTGAAAACATAATATTCATGGACATTTTCACAATTTTATGTTAAAGGTCTCTCAATGGCTGCTGTTGTCCTGTTACTTCCACTTTTATTCAAGGAAAGTCCAAGATCTCTCTATCTCATCAATGAGGTTTATATACTTAAGCCAATCCATCTACTTAACATTTAAAAATATTAAATATGGTTTTCTACCCCTGGGATGTAAATATGTCATATTATATTATATAACATGACATTTGTCTTGTAAATATTCATATTGAGCATGAAAGAATATTTTATTTTTTATTTTTCAGCTAACATTTTTTTTATTTATTTTGGTTTTCAAGAATTGATCAGAGCCAATGTAAATATATGATATTAATTATTGTAAACAGTATTACTATTTATTATTTATGTATTCATTCATTTATATTTTTTTCTTTCGAAAGATAACAATTATTAGATTTAATATATCTATATGTCTGTGATTGAAATGTATAAAATTAATAAAATATAAACAATATCATAGACAATCACAGGTTGTGTCTGTGTTGTGAATTAGGAAGAAAAAAGTGTAATAACCCAACAAACACAGAACGTTGCCTCAACGTTGCCAACCTTTTAGCCACGTTGTAACAACGTGGCTAAAAGGTTGTTGGTTTTAAGTTGTGTGGTTCAGGTTGTTACTACGTTGTCACGATGTTGTCCTTCAACCACGGTTCAGACCGTCTCTGAAGGTTGTGCTAAGGCTGTCTGGACAACCACTGTACAACATTTACTCGTCACTGCTCCGAAGCGCATTTTAAATTCTAACAAACCGTTGGGCCGTTATTATTCTTCAAACCAGGATATGTGAGTATTGCTTTTGATTTCTCTCAGATAAATATGTAAATATCCAAACAAAACCTACACTTTTTTTTTGCCAAACTTCACAACTTTCCTGCAATCGGTTCTATGGGCTGCCATCCAAGTGGCAAAATGAGGAGCTAAGCATGGCACATCAGACCAAATGCAACAATGAGTAATAAATGCCATAATAGGATGGTTGTAATTGAAAGGATTAAACGGCTTATCACTTTCGGCCAGAAGGTGGCGCTGTAATCAAATCACTTTGTTGTGTTCTGTGTGAGGTGACAATGGCACACACAAAGTTTAGTATAATTATGTCAAAGCCTTAAAGAGATATAGCCTCAAACTCATTTTAGCACCATGCCTAACATCTGTACGAAAACGGTTTTGTCTATCGACGCAAAATCCATAACTTTTTATAAGCATGGTCTGAGGATGATATGATTCAATTTTCACCAAAGTTTAAGGAGGAGTTTAAAAAAGTAGGTTTTCAACATGAATCAAAATGGCGGACAGGAAGTTCAGCTTACTAGCGTCATTTTTTCCCCCAAACCAGTTATGTGCAAACCCCGCCCCCTACACGAAAACCCCGTGACTCAAGTCTTTTGGCTCGATTTCATTTGTCAGCTGTTTGCGATCCACCATTAATTATTTAATTTTTCACCTGAGAAGAAGTTTAGACATCAGTCAAGGTCGTTGATGCATGGATCAGTCGCTGACAAACGATAAACGGGTCTTTTTATTAACGTTTTATTATTAGAACTAGTTGTAGGTTTCAGTATTCAGGTTTTTTATAATTGTTATGGTTTGCATTTTAACATTTATCTTTATCTTCTTATTTTCGATCACCCTCAGGAGAGTCCTACGCTTGTTTAGGCTGTGGTGAAAGCGAAGCCGTACATCTGAAGGTAAAATACACACACAGCTGTTCAAAAGTTTGGGATCAGTAAATTTTGTCACGTTTTTTCAAAGAAGTCTCTTCTGCTTATCAACGCTGCATTTATTTAAATAAAAATACAGAAAGAACGGTAATTGTATTATTGTAATATAAACTACCAGTTTTCCATTTGATTATACTTTTAAAATATAATTTATTCCTGTTAGGCAACGCTGAATTGTCATCAACATTACACAGTCTTCAGGGCCATGTTATTTTTAAAAAAACATTCTAATTATGCTGATTTATTATCAATGTTGAAAACAGACTATATCCTGTTGCAAAATCTACAATGCACTTCTATCTAATGCAATCTACCTGAAAATCTAAGTAATAAAATCTAAAACAATAAAAGTATTACTGACATTATTTAATAAAAATATATAATTTACTAATGACTATTTGTAAATCTTCAATTTGCAGCATTTTTCACAAATGCATATACTTTTTTCGGCTTTGCAGGTAGATTTAAGATTTTGGCACAGGATTTAGCCCGTCTCTTTTTTTTTTTTTTTTCTTTTTTGCCTATTCATGTAAATCCTGTTGGACTCTGATGGTGAGACCAGATCTCTGTGTGGTCCATACTGTTTGTTGTTAGACTCCTTTTGAATACAAAATATGTGTAGGTTTATTTGTTGTTTCTGCCATTTTCTCCCTGAAATGAGAGATGTTGTATCTCAATGGGATGTTTTCCTTAATAAATAAAGGAATAATATGAATGATGATGATAAAGTTTGGACATAAAATAAAAATTTCTATTGTCAGACTAATGCAACAGATATAAATTAAAAAAAAATCAACATGCCTAAAATTTGTGTACAGTTTTGTACATTTAAACATTCGTATTCTGTTTATCTTAGGCTCATTATAGGTACCAGCACAATGTTTATGTCCGATCAGGCACGGCTAATCAAAGACGGCTGTCCAAAAATACACGCTGCGGGGCAAAACTGGTTTGCACTCTGGTGAAGACTACAGACAAAAGGGGAGGGTCTAGTAGGTGAGTTAGAAATGTCAAGATGGGATAAAATAAGTGCTTTTGCCAGCTTCTTTGTGTGACTTGATTTTTGTTTTTTGTTTTTTTTGTTTTGTTTTTTTTTAAAATAGGAGCACTGATCCCCATATACCCACTTACCCAACTTCTGTGCATTTGTACAATGTACGTAACCATAACATCTTTGTTGCGGAGGCACTGAGGCACAAGGATGTAGGGGTCAAGGCAATTGAAACCCTGACTCAGTTGTTTGAGATTGGGCACAGCCCAACATCAGCTCTGGCTGTACTTAAAAGTGACCTGTTGGCTGAGTATGGCAACAAATATGTATATGCCTCAGCCAACCGTGCCATTTGCCCAGACCTTCAGTTTTGCTACAGGTATGTGAAATTTTAATCAGTACAAAGCAGTAGCTTTGAAAGGCTTTTGTAGTCAAAACAATCAACTTTATTTGCAGACTTTATCAGAAGGTGAATAAGCAGGAGTTTGGAGAGCAAAGTGGGGAGGGAATACTAGCAGCTTTGGAAAGGCAGGTAGAATCCTACAATACAGCCTGTAGTGACTCCTGTGCCAAGCTTAAAATGTCCTCAACAGGAACACCACTTGTAGCCATTTGTTCCCCGCTGATGAAACGAACACACAGTCTCTCCAATAGTGGAGAAATCTGTATTATGGATTCATCAGGTAACATGGACCGAGAGAACTGCAGAGTGTTTCTCCTCCTCACACACACCTGTGAAGGTGGTCTTCCTCTTGAGATAGTGATAACCCAGTCGGAGGATGAGAAGACAATTATTGAGGGACTGGAGCTGCTGAAGTCCTTATTGAAAAATAATGCCTTTGGAGGGCGAGGTGAGGCAGGTCCTCGTTTGTTTCTTACAGATGACTCGAAGGCAGAGAAGGGAGCTATAGCGCAGGTCTTTCCTGAAGCCACACAGCTGCTCTGCATATTTCATCTTCTGCAAGCTGTGTGGAGGTGGTTGTGGAACAAGGAACACCAAGTTGAGATGAAAGACAGGCAGACATTGTTCAGCATAGTAAAAGACATGCTTTATGCCAGGGAGATGAGTACAGTGGAATTACTCTACCAGCAAGCCCTTGACAACCCTTTAACCACCAGGCAGAGAAAGTAGTAGACAGATAGAGGTAAAGGTAGAGGCTTAAATAAATTAGTAGTACTTTTGATGCGTGTACCCTCCAGAGGCCTATTCAGAGTGTTTTATTGTATTTTTACATTGCGTTGCACTTTACAGTTTCTTTTGTAACTCATTACAGAAACAGGAAGTTCCTGATCTACCTACAGAATCTTTACAGCCGACGTGAGAGTTGGGCTCTCAGCTATAGGAGGGACTTGCCAACACGTGGCAACCAAACAAATAACTATGTGGAGGCTGCAATGCGTGTCTTAAAAGACAAAATGCTTCAAAGGACAAAAGCATTCAACCTGCCTCAATTATTCAACCTTTTCATCACCCGACTAGAGATGTACTACGAGACACGTGTGACAGACCTTGCACTCGGCCATTGGGAGGCGTTCCACCGCTCAAGATTCCTTGCTACAGAGAGTAATATCAGAGCCTCTGATATTTCTCAGGTAAAATATAACTTTTAAACATGAATCTTTATAAAAAAAAAAAAGTTGGTTCTTTTAGCAAATTTATGTTTGTCAATATGCGTTTTTAAGGCATCTTGCAGTTTTCATACTGTGCATCTTAATTCTTTAAGGCTAGTCCTGCAAGATGGGTCTATGTGAGAATGCAAGTCCATTCTGTGAATTAAGAAACCTCAAATATGTCTGTATTTTTTTCGTCTTCGTGTTACTGTTAGGTTGGGGAGAAGAAATTTCAGGTGAGATCCTCCACTTCTGGGCATGCCTATACAGTGGACATGGAATTGGAGCTCTGCACTTGTCCAGCTGGCCATTGTGGGGCACCATGCAAACACCAGGCGGCAGTTGTGAAAAATTACAACATCACCTCCATCAGCTTTCTCCCCACAACTGCTGAAATGAGAGCTGAGCTGCTGAAATTAACAAAAGGTAATTATTTCTTAGCAGCATAGGTTGTCACACACTGACTGATGCTGTTTTTAAATACCACCTTCTTTAGATGGTTGAATTGTGAATTAATTAGATTTATTGTATGTCCTGTTGTTCATCTTCACAGCCTCAGTTTCTCTTGACTTTTTAAACCCTTTACGGCAAAATATGTCACCGCCAAGCACATTAGCTCCAGGTAAGAAAGTTCAAGTGTCCTCCAAGTGTAGAACCATCATTAATCATGCCTAATTCTTAACAGAACAACTACTAGTACAACCGTGTGACATTAGTATACAATTGTTACAGACATGCCTCCCAGGCAAGAAACCTGCACTACTGATCATCAGTACCATCTCAGTGCTCAAGATGGTCAGTATAAAGCAAGGGCTGGTTCTGTTTTTTGTTTTTTCTTCTAATGGTGGCATATTGAACAGAAATACTCTTGCAACATTACATTTTTTTTGATTATGATCAGTAGATTTGCATCAGCTGGACCTGTCTTTCTCTAGCTCTGCACAATTGCACCAAACGTCACCTACCACAGAGGACTCGTACTCCAACCAAGCCTGTGTGCAGGGTAACTTGGAGGAAGGTGAGTCCATGAATTTTAGAGTCACATTAAAAATTCTGTCTAAATGTTTATTTGGCCCAAGCACCTTTTTGGTTTCAGGGCATTTTGGGGTCCTTAAATGGATAGTTCACCCTAAAATGGTTATTACTGGTAGCCATTCTCTTGCATAGTATGTAGTAGCCACTGACTTCCATAGTATTTTTTTTTTCTATACTATGTAAGTTTGGAATAAGGTGTGTGTTGTTGTTGTTGTTGTTGTTTTAACTTTGCACACACGTTGGAATAGTAAAAGTACCTTTTCTTGTTCTTAGGTAAATATACAGTCTTATGCAAAAGTTTAAGCACCCCTTGATAAATAATTATTTTATAATTATTATTATTATTATTTTTTTTTTATTAATTGAAAAGATGTTAACACAATCTCTCTTGGAAATGGAAAAAATGCACAATATTTTCAGCAAACATTGGTGCATAGTTACTTTTTATGTCATAAATTGAACAAAGATAAAAAATAAACAATTACTGTGGCACTGTGCAAAAGTTTGGGCACCCTACATAATCAGTACTTGGTAACACCTCCTCTGGCAGATATCACAGCTTCCAAATGCTTTTTATAGTCAGCTAAAAGTCTTTCAATTCTTGTACTTGGGATTTTCGCCCATTCTTCCTTGCCTTCTAGTTCTGTAATATTCTTTGGTCGTTTTGCATGCACAGCTCTTTTAAGATCTACCCACAAATTTTCAGTGATGTTTAAATCAGGGGACTGTGATGGCCATTCCAAAACCTTCAGCTTGCGTCTCTTGAGGTATTCCATAGTGGATTTCGAGGTATGTTTTGGATCATTGTCCTGTTGTAGAAGCCATTTTCTTTTCAGCTTTTTTACAGATGGTGTGATGTCTGCTTCCAGATTTTGCTGGTATTTAGTGGAATCCATTCTTCCCTCCACCCGTGCAATGTTTCCTGTGCCACTGGCTGCAACACAACCCCAAAGCATGATAGATCCACCCCCATGCTTAATAGTTGGCAAGGTGTTCTTTTCATGAAATGCTGCTCCTTTTTTCTCCAAACATGTCTTTGCTGATTGTGGTCAAAGAGTTCTATTTTAACTTCATCAGTCCACAGCACTTGTTTGCAAAACACATCAGGCTTCTGTAGATGTTCTGTTGCATACTTCTGATGTTGGATTTTATGATGGAGACGCAGGTAAGGTTTTCTTCTGCTGACTCTTCCATGAAGGTCTTGTCTGTGTAAGCATCGCTGCACAGTGGAACGGTGCACCACAACTCCTGAGTCTGCTAAATCTTCCTGCAGGTTTTTTGCAGTCAAATGGGAGTTTTGATTTGTCTTTCTGACCAGCATACGAGAGTTTTCTTGGTCTTCCAGATCTCATCTTGACCTCCACAGTTCCCCTGAACTGCCATCTCTTGATTACATTTCTCACTGTGGAAACTGCAAGCTGACAATGCTTTGCTATCTTCTTGTAGCATTCTCCTGCATTGTGGGCATCAATAACTTTCACTTTCAGAGTCTTACACAGCTGCTTGGAGGAACCCATCATTGTCCGCAAGTGTGTGCACAAGGTTTGAAGAGTCAAAGTATTTGTAAAGCTTTGAAATTGGCATTTACTAATGACAGCTGTTGCCATGCATCAGATCTAACAAGCTGATTAAGCTCTGAAACCTTGTAAAAAGAATCTAAGACTCTGGAACTCTTAGAGTGCCCAAACTTTTGCACAGTGGCATACTAATGTTTTTATTTTTGTTCAGTTTATGGCATAAGAAGTAACTATGCATCAATGTTTGCTGAAAATATTGTACATTTTTTCCATTTCCAAGAGAGACTGTTAACATCTTTTCAATTAAAAAAATCACCAAAATCTGTTATTTATCAAGGGGTGCCTAAACTTTTGCATAAGACTGTATACTTTAGTTATAATTATGGCTTTTTCTTTTGTAATTTGAGGTGATCTCCTGCTACTAAATAATATTATTAAATGATTCTTAAATGATGGACCACTTATTTCTGTAAAAAAAGTTAAAATAATTAGAAAAAAATGTATATATATATACACACATTATATATATATATATATATATATATATATATATATATATATATATATTTTTTTTTTTTTTTTTATTAATTCAGTAAGTTAGTTTAACAAATTTATTTCATTTTAGACCCCTAAGAATACAAGCCTGCCTATATTTTAGATTGTTTAGACCAAATGAATCTGTCACATAATTTAGTTTTAATTGACAACCCTAAGTTTTGTTTCCTGGTCCAAGTGTTACAGTGTTACAACGTGGCTAAAAGGTTGGCAACGTTGAGGCAACGTTCTGTGTTTGTTGGGATTACACCAAACCCCTGTTGTTTAAGTTATCAAAGTGAAACCGAAAGTGTTAAAACAAAGTCAGAAATCACACACTTACCGCACATTAGTAATACAAACAGAGCGGGTTTGAACGTGTTCTTCATTTTGTTGTGGATTCCAGCCAAATCCGATGTCGATGTTATTATATGATGTAGGCTATATAATTAATAACAGTTACCTTACTCCTTTACTTCCGAACCACACACTCCGCGAAAAAGTGAACGCGAAAATTGTTATGTAAAACAAATACAGATCGACAGATTTATACTGATTATGGCTGACCAATATATTTAACTTATGATTTGTATGCTACGGAAGAAGAATTCGTAAATTAATATCTTCGAAATCCCACGGAATACAGCAAAAGGCGGAAGCCGCAAATGGCGGATGCAGCCTTCTTCTTGTTCTTCGAGAAGGTTGTTCCGGTGCTGTGCCGAAATCTGTGACCCGTCGAAAACTGTGACCAGGGGTCGCTGTTCAGCAAAATATTCGTGCGGGAGCGCGCACGATTGATCAGACGCTGAAGCCGAATGCGGCGTCAGCGTCAGAGGAGACGAGCGGTGCTGTAAAAGATGTTTATGTTGAAAAAGGAGTTTCATGGCTTAAGACTAAAGAAAACAAGTTAGATAGTTTCACGAGCATAGAAAATACATGAAAACGTTAATGCTGCTGCTGTTTGCTAATGTGTTAAGTCTGTTAAAGCTATTAAGAATGGTTTCCTTATGTTTTATCGCTTGTAATATAACATATTCTGATTATTTGATAGGCTAAATGTAGATCTTATCTTGATTTTGTTAGTATTAAATTGTTTTTATTTTTGTCTCTTTAAACAGCATCTAGACCTCAATCTCCTGTGAGACGGATGCTGGAACTACTCGGTGAACTGGCTGAAAAATCAGACTACAGTGATGCCATGACTACAATGGCCAAGCAGCTTGAAAAGATGCAGCACAACCCGACCCAACTGATCTCTGCATTTTACTATTTTGGTAAAGGGAAGTCTGTGTCAAAACGTGCAGCAGCATTAAGACGAGCTACGAGACGACCAGGTCTTATTATTGGCTGTCAGCCAACAGCAGTTGCCCGAAGAACAACTAAAACCGATTCTAGGCGGCGTTTGACAGCTGGACGTCCCAGAAAAAGTAGTTCTGGTTCAGAGCATGACTACAGCAGATATACAGGTAAAAGGGCTGTCAGGGTTCGCCACAAATTGTCAGAATCTGTGGCAATGAATTACTCACATTAAGCTTAAAAAGGTACAAATATTGGTAAGGGTGTGTGGGTGGGGGGTATTTAATTTGTTCATCCTGAATGTTGTTTTTATTATTATTTTTTTAAGTAATTGGTAGAGTCAATAAAAAAAGGTATTATTTATGAATTCTACACTAGTATTGCAGGCTATGAAGCCAGATTTAAAATAACAGTAGCAACTGCACACAGAAAAAAAATTATTTCATGCCTCCTTTTAAAGTTTTTATAGCAATTGTGAATTGTATGTAATATTGTTTCTGTGTACTGTTGCATTTTGTATTTCATCATTTAATAAATTAATAAAGCATTGTATGGCCAGTCAGATACACCAGTGTGATTCGAACGTTGAGCGCATCACGTGATCAGCTGCTGAATTCAAATCCGATTTGGTGCTTTGGCTGGTGCTGAGGCAGATCGTACGCGCTGAGCTCTTGTCATATTATCACAACTATTAAGTGTTTTCAACCATATATTGCTTATTTTAGGTTCCACACATTTAAATACACATAAGTACTAGCAAAACCATACATTTATAACACACGCTGATGTCTATGGAAGTGGCAATAATGATCTTACAAATATAATCTGACGACATGTTTTATTAATATCATATACACATTGTGTAGGTAACTGTAAAGTTTACTCTGTTCTTCTCCCAGCTCATCGGAGACTTACTTTAATGTCTTTCGGGAGGAGAGGATGAATTTGCGTGTACCGCTCGGATTCAGCGTGACTAACATGCAGCGCCCATCACCCGGCATAGAGCGACTAACGGTCATTATAAAAGTGTTTAAACTTCCAAATACATTTACTTGCACATATTTCAGAATCGGAATATCAGATGTTTCATAATATAGTGAGCACGTTTGTGAATATGAATAACAAAAAAAAGAAAAACGAAATAAACGCGATCCATCTGTCTTACAGCTTTATTGTGGCTGCAGTGTGCCACGTGACAAGCATGACGCGTCGCCATGGAAACAATAAAGCGATACGTTCTAAAATAACGGTCGCCTAAAAAAAAAACTCACCCTGGGGGGCTCAGCTAGAATATTTTAAACTCACGTGTGAAAGGGTTAATGGTTAATGAATGGCTCATTACTCTTGACCAATAGGTGGCGCTGTTACCAAATTAATGTTGCACGGTCATTGTGAGGTGACAACAGCACATACAAAGTTTGGTGTAAATATCTCCAACCTTTGCAGAGATACAGCCTCCGATGCAGTTTGGCATCTTTCCAGCAAATTCGATGATGCGTTAAACGAGAAACGTTTCATGTATCGACACAAATTCCATAAGTTTTTGTCAGCGTGATCTATAGATGATCTGCACCAAATTTGGTGAAAATCGGACAAACGGCCTAGGAGGAGTTCGAAAAAGTAGGTTTTCAACATGAATCAAAATGGCAGACAGGAAGTTCAGCCAATATTGGCATAATTGGTATCGGTGTTCTCGGCATGATCCAAGGAACATATCAAACTCAGTTTTATTACAATAGGCTAATGTGAGCAAAAGTTATTAGCATTTTTTGAAATTTCGTTATAACTTTTGACCACAAGGTCTCCCATGCTCCCAAATTTTTTGTGTACATTCAGGGCATGGAGACAAACATTTTTGTAATTATTTTCGAAACAATCCGTTAATGCGTTCTTAAGATACAGCAATTTACAACTAAATTAAAAATGGCCGATGTCCAAAATGGCCAAATTGGGAAAATTTGGTATCTTTCGACTCGGCATGATGCGCCGAATCGAAAGATTTTTGAACAAACCATTCAGAAGGTATTAGCTAAAATAGCCATTTTTCGTATCTCCTGATCACTAGGTGGCACTGCGCTGAAACACAGCAGGTAGTCTCAGGTCATGCTTGTTATAACACACACCAAGATTGGTCACCTATGGTGCTTGGCCCCTAAATAGTACCAAAAGTGTGCTGTAATATAGTTTAAAAATGGTTCAAAAAGGAACCCATGTGGATCATTAATTCACCTTTATGTAAAGGTTCCAAATAGAACCTTTTCAAAAAGGTTAAAGAATGAACTTATTAAGCTCCCCCACAGTTGCAATCCCTAGGAACCTCAAAATGTTAATTTTTGAACCTTTTCTTCTAAGAGTGTACGTTAAGCTGTTTCGTTATAATGGATGTCTATGGGAGAGAAAACGCTTAACGTAATATTAATCACTTCATAAGTGGGATCCCAACAAACACATTTACGTTGTGGCAACGTCGCTGCAACTTTCGATTTTTACTGTGGCAATGTTGCTGACTACGTGCCAGCAACATTGTGACAACGTATTGTAGAAATGTAAGACGCGAAAGGGTTGTAGCAACGTTGCGCGACATTCAGCAACCGTGAGTCGACGTTTTTACTACATGTATTTTTTATGCAAGATTATAAATATTGCCTTTTCTGCGTGTTGTATCGGACACGAGATAAGTACGTGTGATACTGTTAAATACTGTTTAATATTAAAAATCGTTCATTAAATTGTTTTAACTTAACATCTGCTTGTGTAACTTTGAAAAGTAAAAATGCCATACAAATTCATATAATCAAGCTTTATTTCATACCAAACATTTCATGCTTACAAAAATACGTTACCAAAAGGTAGCTATATATGTAAGAAAAAAAAATGCAAAATAGAGTATATGAAGCATGTAAATATATTAAGTCATTTAAAAATGACTGTAAACTCATTTATAAACTATAGTTTAAGTATATTACATTACAAATAAAAAAGCAAAGCATCTGAGAACGTTTATTAAACAAAAGCAAAGCAAACAAAACAGCAGTCACCGGACGATGAGGCGGACTTTGAACGGGAGAATATGCCGAACACCTGAACGTAGTTAAGTTGATGTGCAGAAAACAGTCCAAGAAAGATCATCAAATCCAGAGGGCAGTGGCAAACGCAGAATCAGAAGGCAGGCACAAGTCAACACCAAATATATAAGGATATCTGAATAATAAAAGAAATATAGTTACATTACACCAAACCCGATTGCAAATTAACATCTGGTATGTGAATTATCAGCTATTCTGTAACAACAAATAAATATCACATTGGACACGAAAAGTGTAGGTTTTGTTCGGATATTTACATATTTATCTGAGAGAAATCAAAAGCAATACTCACGTATCCTGGTTTGAAGAATAATAACAGCCCAACGGTTTGTTAGAATTTAAAATGCGCTTCGGAGCAGTGACGAGTAAATGTCGTACAGTGGTTGTCCAGACAGCCTAAGCACAACCTTCAGAGATGGTCTGAACCGTGGTTGAAGGACAACATCGTGCCAACGTAGTAACAACCTGAACCACACAACTTAGAACCAACAACCTAGCCACGTTGTTACAACGTTGCTAAAAGGTTGGCAACATTGAGGCAACGTTCTGTGTTTGTTGGGATTACACCAAACCCCTGTTGTTTAAGTTATCAAAGTGAAACCGAAAGTGTTAAAACAAAGTCAGAAATCACACACTTACCGCACATTAGTAATACAAACAGAGCGGGTTTGAACGTGTTCTTCATTTTGTTGTGGATTCCAGCCAAATCCGATGTCGATGTTATTATATGATGTAGGCTATATAATTAATAACAGTTACCTTACTCCTTTACTTCCGAACCACACACTCCGCGAAAAAGTGAACGCGAAAATTGTTATGTAAAACAAATACAGATCGACAGATTTATACTGATTATGGCTGACCAATATATTTAACTTATGATTTGTATGCTACGGAAGAAGAATTCGTAAATTAATATCTTCGAAATCCCACGGAATACAGCAAAAGGCGGAAGCCGCAAATGGCGGATGCAGCCTTCTTCTTGTTCTTCGAGAAGGTTGTTCCGGTGTTGTGCCGAAATCTGTGACCCGTCGAAAACTGTGACCAGGGGTCGCTGTTCAGCAAAATATTCGTGCGGGAGCGCGCACGATTGATCAGACGCTGAAGCCGAATGCGGCGTCAGCGTCAGAGGAGACGAGCGGTGCTGTAAAAGATGTTTATGTTGAAAAAGGAGTTTCATGGCTTAAGACTAAAGAAAACAAGTTAGATAGTTTCACGAGCATAGAAAATACATGAAAACGTTAATGCTGCTGCTGTTTGCTAATGTGTTAAGTCTGTTAAAGCTATTAAGAATGGTTTCCTTATGTTTTATCGCTTGAAATATAACATATTCTGATTATTTAGGCTAAATGTAGATCTTATCTTGATTCTTATTACTAGTTCTTGTTATTATCCAATAATGTTGGAGATCCTATAGTTTATTTCTTACAAATGCATATTACAGTCTGGCAGGTCAAAATCCATAATGTTACTCCAGTTTTGTTGTCATAATTATTGGTCAATATGTTGAATAAAGTGAGACTTGTGACAAATCAGCCCTGCTTCTTTCTATTTTATAAAGCATATTGGTATCTTTCTGGGTTTGGTCAGTAATGTGGGCTCAATTGATTCATGTGATCCTCTTATTAGTATTTTATAAAGCGTTGTGCTAACATATTTTCACTGATAAATCCAACTTTACATTTTCTAAAATATGTTACCCTTCATAATCTAACATCAAAATCTGTGTATGTCTCTATGTGTGTGAGCACAAACTCATTCAGGTCATGCAAACATTTATTCTTTTCCTTATTGCTTTTGCTTTCTTTTTCACAAACTGAAGGGTTGCCGATTATCAGTTATCAAAATCTTTTACAAAATAAATTTAAATAAAACCTCTAATGCATCTGTTGTTGTTGTTTTACCTTTAAAATAACAGGGGGGGGGGGGGGGGGGGGCTAAGCTGGTTGGATGGTCTTAGCTGGTTTTAACCTGACTAGCTAAGGAAGTGTCCAAAACCCCTCTAAAACCAGCCTGCTGACCAGCTATGACCAGCCTAGAATAGGCTGGATGTTCAGTTAAAACCAGCCAACCATCTTAGGCTGGTTTTAACTATTTTTTAAGCAACTAACACACCTGATTTAATTCAGGCCCGTTAGCAGCCTATTCAGGACAGGTTTGCAAAACAGCAGAGAAACCAATGACAATGCACTCTCAACACCCATGTCACCTTTTAAAAGTGTGCCCTAACTGATGAGTGTGTCCTAACTGACTGAAAATGGATCAGACTATTTTCAAAGAACTGGTTTCACTAAGCTCTGTTTGTGAAACAAGGCCAATGGGTACTTCATTAATTAGTATTACTTCTATTTGGTTTATTGAGGTTTTAAATAATGTATGCATTAATTAATTAATTCATCCATTCATTTAACTAGACAATTCATGAAGCGCAAGGACTTTTCTGTTGAAGACTGGACCTGTAAGAGTCTTCCTCACCCAGTGCAGAAGGATACTACATCATGTGGAGTGTTCTGCTTGAAAGTATGTTATGAGATAACATGAGTGACATAGAAGATATAGAAGGCAACATTATTTTGTGTATGTTTGAACTTAAGATACTTATTTATTTTTTTAGTTTGCAGAAAATATCCTCTGTAATGACACACTTCATTACATTAAATTTTCCTCAAATGAAGAAGACTTGGAAAAGTACAGAAAGGAGATAGCACGCACAGTACTTGAAGATACAGGTTTGTCTTTGGTATACTCTACAGATTCACTTGGATTAGATGGTTAATGACTAAATGGTAAATCAGATTATCCTAATTTACTGTCATAAATATGTTTATAATACATAACACTTTCCACGTCTTTCAACATATGTCTGACTGTTCCATTCAACTTTATTATTATTATTATTATTATTATTATTATTACTACTACTACTACTACTACTACTATTACTATTATTATTATTTGCAGAATTTACATATCTTGTAAAATATTTACCATAAAATATTTATGGTTGCTTTTCTTCTAGATAGTCTGTCAGAGATTTGCCACTATAGTGGCTTAGAAGATGGGCTAAAGCCTACAGGGAAAAGGCGTCACTCCATGATCGACTGGGTAAGATTGGATCATTCATAAAATTTGGGTGTAAAAATGACAAATGAGTGCTTTTGTTTGTACATGGTTTAGATTTGTTACTTCAGACTTCAGATATATAAAAAATAAATTATATAATATGTAATGCAAGGTATTATGTCTTAACTGAAATTACATATACATGGCTGTTTTGAGATTTTTCTATTGTTGTTGTTATACAGATTCTATGTGAAGAATGCAGCATGTGGTTCCACCAGGACTGTGTTGGGACTGAGGAGACATTCATTTGCCCAGCATGCTAACTGCTGCATTTACTTTATATTCAAATGCTGGTAATTTAAAAAATAATAAAAAAAATAAACCTGATGTCATTTGTGGCAAACTTTTAAATTGTAGACCTTTTCAATTGTTGTATATTGTATATGGTGGATCCGTGAGCAGCTCTGACACTTTTTGAGTTAAGCTAATCAAGCTTTATTTCATACCAAACATTTCATGCTTACAAAAATATGTTACCAAAGGGTATTTTAAGAAAAAAAATGCAATATAGAGTATATGAAGCATGTAAACATATTAAGTCATTTAAAAATGACTGTAAACTCATTTATAAACTATAGTTTAAGTATATTACATTACAAATAAAAAAGCAAAGCATCTGAGAACGTTTATTAAACAAAAGCAAAGCAACAAAACAGCGTTCACCGGAGGATGAGGCGGACTTTGAACGGGAGAATATGCCGGACACGTGAACAGTCAAAGACAAGTTGATGTGCAGAAAACAGTGCAAGAAAGATTAACCAATCCAGAGGGCAGTGGCAAACAGAAGGCAGGCACAAGTCAACACCAAATATCAGTAGGCTAAGGATATCTGAATAATAAAAGAATTATAGTTACCATTACACCAAACCCGATCGCAAATTAACATTTGGTGTTGGAACCCGTTCTCATCAATTTGCGTATAAATAACACGACTTTACACTTTCCAAATGCGTGTAATGCATACGCCAAAATCCAATTTTGCGTGCATATAATACGCCAATCCTTCCCATTAACCTCGGTGGAGAGCAGGTGCGTACCAATACCACGCATCATCTTCTACGGCAATGACGTCACTAACGAGGATCAGTTCGCCAGTTCGGCTGAAGCTCACGCTGTTCAACAGGTAAGGAAGGGCAACATCCTTTTTATTTGCAATGAAATCTCTTTGTTAAGGGTACTATTTTAATTATTTCAGTGTTTCTGTATCACCTTACATGGGGTCTTCTGTCTAATGAACAGCGTATTAGTTCAAATTTGTTCAGGTTAGTGGAACAGGTGGCTGCTCAGTTAGCACAAATGGTAGCCTACTATTGATGTTACACTAAACTAACTTCTACTGTATAGACCAGTTGCAGTTTGAAGTAAATACATAAATGAAACCGATTTTAATCGTGTTGTGACATGAGTCTTCATATTTTAGACATGGCTGACCACATTAGTGTTAGCTAACGTGCTAACGGTACCCCTTAGGGGTGTTTTTCATTCATACTGGCAGCAGGAGGGCGCTCTCACGCAGACAGGTCAAAACGGAATAGTAGAAGTAACGTGTGATGTACTAGTAAATCCCTATTATTTTATTGATATATCTTTTTTTTTGCCAAATTATTGCGAACCTCTAATATGGACAAAGGAATCTAGCTATAGCTGTGTTGACTTAAACACAATTCGTGCACGATTGCTACAGTAAATGGTTTGTGTGTTTTTCAAATCATCTCCAGGTGACGTTAATAAACAAAGTATATGAATATTTCAGTGCTAACTGATGTAGTATTTATTACAGTTGTTTATTAAAAAATAAATATAACATTTTCTGCCTTCTGTGATAAAAACGGAAAAGTGTAGTATATCATAAATACATACATACAATAAAATACATAAAATTGACATTACGGAAATATATAGGGAAAAAATATGACATCACAGTAATTATTGGTTTTTGTCCAGCCCTGTATTTGATTTCTTAGCCAATTAATAGTAAGAGATGAGAAAATAAATAAATAAAACCTGTCAGGTAGGTCAAAAAAATAAAAAAATAAATAAATTAGGTTTCTCTCACTTTTGCAGATGCATGATACAGTAGGGTTGGATTAGGCTCCTGTTTTTGCGATATTTGCTTCATCATTTGCTTCATGATATTTTGCATGTCATCATATATAGTGCATTTAACTTAAGGGAAAATTAAGCATGATTTAGAATAGAGACCACACATGACATTTCACACTTTCATTACCTTGAAGTTTAATATTATTGACTTCAATCGGATTACTTAATATGCAATTTGTCTGATGCTTACCATGTAAATTTTAAATTTTAGTTGGTTTAAAAGTCTATTTTTATCTTTATAGTCTCCTTGTCCTAGGATATGTCAGGTCCTCCCACAGAGTTAAATATTATGTGTTGTGGCTTGTCAACAATTATAATTTTTTTGTTTTGTTTTTAGTAAAAATGCCAGGTGGATCTACTCTACGAACATGCACCCATTGCTTTGAAAAAATAAACTGTGCCAATCGAAGATGCACTAAGGTAATGTACAAAAGGCAGTTGTGCTGCCTAAATGCTAACTCCTAATTTCATTAATTCAGTCCAAATATAAATAAACTTTATTGGTATTTAATAACTCAGTATTTGTTACCCAAGCAATGCAGTGACAATACAACTGGAGTACTTGTATTGAATTAGGTTAATCATACAAAAGAAAAAAGGGATTTCTAGCATCATGCCTTTAATATTATTAAAAATTTCCAGTGCATTGGCTGCATACTGGATACTTAGCCTGTCTGTTAAATTAATTGCATTGCTGTCCATTCACTTGGTATCTAAGTCATTATTTAGGCCCTTAATAGAGCACTAGAAAAGTGTTGCATTGCTTGATCTACTTATTTGTCATACTGTCTCCCCCTCACCCTCTCTGTCTTTCTGCCTTACTCAAAGTGTGGGAAGCTGCTAGACTTGAAGTCGAGGCAGACGGCACGGATGAAAGCTTTCCGGACAAAAGCCAGGGAATGGGCACAAAAAACGAAAAAGTCCCGCAACCAGGCTAAAGTTTTTGATAACAGTGCTCTGCTGGTAATAAAATTTTGTCTCTTTTTTTTGGTCAGGCATTGCAGGCTTCCTGAAAGCATTACAGAAAGTAAAAGTTTGAATTCTGAGAGGAAAAGGCACATTTGCATATGCCTCAGTTACCTCAGAAAGGGGTTGCTCTGGTGGTTAAACCTCATTAAAAAAAATACAGACTAAGCATAGTAGACTGCACACTCTGTTTAATAAAGACAGCTTGTGTATAATAATAATAATAATAATAATAATAATGTCTTTCTTTCCTTTGAAAATCTCTCCGTGTTTACTTAAATGGTTTTCTATGTTAAGGTGGAGAAACTGAAGGCCCTTGGGTATTTTCCCCTTCTGTTGTGGGGAAAGTACATCCCACACAACCAAAAGTGGAGGGCCCAACTCCAGTGCCCATTTGAGTTGCCAGTGGCAGCACATGCTGTCCTGGAAAAAATAGCATGCCTGTTTGAAGGTTTGTTAGAAAGTAGGGCACATCACAACATCAGTACATTCATGACTCTCTATTAAGATACTATATTGTGTACCTATCCAGATGGATCAGATTTAAATGTCAGAACAGATTATTTTCAAACAATCTAGATTGCTAGTGGTGGGTAATTCTGCTCTACTTTGTGTCTTTAACTTTTTATATTTCTTTGGCTATTCAGATTTTGTACAATATGCTGCACCTTAAACCCAGATAGCACTCGTACATCTGCAAGATGTCTGTTAAAGATCTCTTGATCTGGAAAGCATCTACTGTGTATAAACGTCTGGCAGACATCTGTAAGATTATAAATCATAAACATCCTAAAGGCATCTAATAGATGCCTGTTTGACATCTGATATGAAACATCCAATAGACGTATTGCAGAAGAGCAAACTACATCTTGCAGATGCCTTGCAGATGACAAATAGATGTCTCCAAGATGTACGTGTGCTATTAGGGAATATTGTGTTTTGTGTTGTGTTATTTAAACTTGAATTGAATTTATGTATGTATTTTTTTTGTATAATTTTTTGTTGAAGCATGTGAGCCTGAAAGAGAGGAGGAGGTGGGGCAGCAAGAGAGGACAGGGGAAGAAGATGAGGCAGCAGCAGAAATAGATGATGAAGACCAGAATGAACAGGGGGAGCAACAAAAAATGGGAGAGACTGGGAGGTGGGACATGCAAGAGATGGAGGTAGATGCGCAGGAAGACACAGTAGATGGTGAGAGAGTGGAGAGAGTAGAGGTAGAGGGACAGAAAGAGCTGGGAGTGGTGGAGACAGCAGAAGAGTTGGAACTGCAAGAGAGGACAGGAGAAGAAGATGAGGCACAGAAAGACAGAGCAGAGAGTGAGAAAGTGGAGAGAGGGGAGATGGACAGACAGAAAGAGTTGGGAGTGATGGGGACAGAAGAGATGGAGGCAGGCAAGGAGAGAGAACAGACAGAGGAAGCTGAAAAAAAAGAGCCTGGTGTGAAGAAAAAAGTAGTGACAACAAGCAGGTATGTACCAATACAGAATAGAAGATGCAGGGCAAAAAGAGGATGTAAAATATAAGAAATAGTAAAGAAATGGTGTATATGTACAAAAAGGATTAGCACACCACACTAGACTCAGAAGTCAGATGGCATTTCACATAGATATTTGTATGGTAGCAGTTTGGCATTCAATGTGCCGTAATGCAGTGTGACGATGCCAAACAGTTAAGTAATCAGAGAAAGCATCAACAGTTTGTCCTGAATTAAAGTGTAATCACAAGTATTCACCTGGCTCACAAGTCAAATACCACAGCCCTCTAATGCAGTTGACTTGACCTGACTTTGTTTGTTTGTTTGTTTCTATATACAGGAAGTCAGCTGTCAAAATTTCTGCTAAAAAGAAAAGAAATATAAGGAGGCAAAGCAAGGATGATGGTAGGAAAAATGTTCCAAAGTATTTTTAATTCAAAATGAAATGAATAATAATCATGAACTCTTAACTAATCTTTATCTTAAAAAAATACAATAATTTTGAGCCTGTTATATAATAGCTTCTAAAATCTTCTTATTGGTAGTTAAAGGGATAGTTCACTTTGAAATAAATTTTTGATATGTTTTAGCTTACCCCAAGGGCATCCGAGATGTAGGTGTCTTTGTTTCCGCAGTAGTTCCAATTTTGATATTTTTAGGTTCAACCGTTCTTGTCTGTCAGTAATATATTGCATGCCTATGGTCACCTCACAAAAGAAAACGCACAGGTTCAAATTAAACAGTCCAAATTAAACAATTCCACATCGTAAGTAAACATTGATGGCCTAATACAGGATATGAGTGGTTTGTGTGAGAAAACCAACAGTATTTATATCGTTTTTTACCTCTTGTAAACAACTATGTCCAGGTTGAAGTGCACGAGCGTCCTGGTGTGTGACCGTGCGTTCTGGCTTAGTGATGTGCCGGTGCGACTCACGCAAAGCGCCGGAAGTAAACTCTCGTGCGTGCATACGTAATTCTTTTCTTATTCGTCGTTTTAAGCATTCCGGATAAGCACAAACTATTACCATTACCATTTTTTCAATCTCTGTTCTGAGTAAACAGTGAGTGACGTGCATGCGCGAGAGTTTACTTCCGGCGCTTTGCGCGAGTCGCGCCGGCGCATCACTAAGCCAGAACGCTAGGTCACACACCAGGACGCTTGTGCACTTCAACCTGGACATAGTTGTTTACAAGAGTTAAAAAACGATATAAATACTGTTCGTTTTCTCACACAAACCGCTCATTTTGTGTATTAGGCCATCAATGTTTACTTACGATGGGGAATTGTTTAATTTGAACCTGTGCATTTTCTTTGATGAGGTGACCATAGGCATGCATTATATGACTGACAGACAAGAACGGTTGGACCTAAAAATATCAAAATTGAAACTACTGCGGAAACAAAGACACCTACATCTCGGATGCCCTTGGGGTAAGCTAAAACATCAAATATTAATTTAAAAGTGAACTATCCCTTTAATTACATTACAGACCTGATAAATGATAAATGTAATACTAGTTGAAAATTTCTTCTAATTGTTTCTACACAATGTCTTCATTTTTCTTTACAGTTTGCCAGTATCACAGCACACTGGACATCTTTCCTGTCCAATATGTGTCAAAGACACGTGAAAAAAAGGTTAGTAGTTGTACAGAGAATATTCTGTCATTCTGGAGAATTAATACTGTACTACACCAAGAGAGTAGTACTGAAGTTGACTTTTGTTGGAAAAGTCTTAGGGAAAAGTAATTAACATGTGAAATCATTTACTGTTAGAGCACTGTAAATATTAAACTAAACCTTCAACGTTTTTTTCAAAATGATTTTTAGGGGCTGTGAGAAGGAATTAAACAAAATATTTAATTATGAAATATGATGTATGAATTTTTTTTTCTTTTTCTCTTTTTTCAAGGGCTGTAAAGAAGTACTAGTTCATTGGCTCCCGTGTCCATCATGGTAATGTCAGCTTTCTTTTTTTAACTGACTTATGAGTTATCTTTAGAGGGACACTTAACCCTAATTAAGAAGCCTGTCTGATTTACCTTGAATTAGGAGTCATTTGTTTATGTGATAAGCACCTGGATCAGTGTTACATTTCTTGTTGGGAAGTCAGGCAGGCTGCTTAATTAGGATGGAATGAGACATTTCCACATGTGGCATCTGTTTTTGTATACAGAAAGATTAAAGGGATAGTTCACTCAAAAATGAAAATTAGCCCATTATTTACTCACCCTCAAGGAATCCTAGGTATATAACTTCCTCCTTTTAGATGAATCCAGAATTTTATTAAAGCAAGGCTTTCAAGCACCCCTGCGTGCTTCTGTGTGATTCTCACTCGATTTTCGCAAGACCCTACACATACATCTTACATAATTTCTGGAATTGCATGCACATATGCCAGTTAGAGCAAGCTAAAAAAAAAAAAAGATTTTTTCATTTTAAATATAGATATTTTAGTTCTCTAAGGAGTTAGGGTTAGGGGAGGAGGAGAGGTTAGAGGAGACTTTATTCACTGTGTGTTAGGGCTGTGCCAATAATCGGATGCGATATCATGCGCATCTCGTCAGTAATGCCGGATGTGTTATTAGTTGTAAATCTAATTTACGTGTACATGCAGCCGCGTTTACTACACAGAGCCATAGTTCATTGACAAGCTGCACAATATCGTCTTCATTATCGCAGGCGATATATATCGATAAATGCACATGAAACTGCGTAGCTGTGTAGCTCTGTGTAGTAAACATGGGTGCATAAATGAACATGTGAATGAGATTTACGGGCTAATCACAGAGCCTGCATTACTGACGAGATACACATGATAATTCACGTCCGAATATCGGCACAGTCCTACTGTGTGTCATGTTTTATTATGGATGGATTGGCTTTATTGGACTTCTTTTTGGACTGGTGAAAAGAAACACCCACCCCACTGCCATTATAAAGCTTGGAAGCCAGGACAATTTTTAATGTAACTCATCTCATGGATTCATCTGAAAGAAGGAAGTTATATACACCTAGGATTTTTATGAGGGTGAGGAAATCATGGGCTAATTTTCATTTTTGAGTGAACCATACCTTTAAACATTTGAGGGCAAGGAGTTACAGTAATCACAATTTCATATTCATTAAGAATGGGATGAACTGCTTATTACACTGTACAATTAGATACATAGTATGAGGTTCACAAATTAATACATAATACAATGTAGTAAATATTCAGTGACAACTAAATTCTAGTTGTGCCAATTTTTCATTTCTGAGATAAAAATATTTGTAATGCAAAAGTGTCTGTAAAGCAGTTTAAAATGTCATTACAAAGTGACAATAATATTATTTAGATTTAAATATTAATTATCTTCTGCTTTCTCCACCACATTCTGTCAGGGAAGTCTAACAGTGTTTATAAACCATGTCAGAGGCTGTCCTTATATTTGACACATTTTAGAATTTCAATGCAAAATTTATGTGTGTGTGTGTGTGTGTTTTTTTTTTTTTTTTTTTCAGCCAAAAGGCCTGGCCCCCATCTTGGGAACCGCAGGGGAATATCGAAATGACATTGCCATGAAGGAAGGTTCATGGATAAAAAATATTGCAAATTGTTGCATTGTTGTAAGTGCAAAATTGTTCATATTCATGTACTATTCGTATGTTGTAAGTAATAAATAATTGTTCATAAATCTGTTTCATTATTTGTTTAGTAGGGCTGAGGGTTGGCAAGGGCCTCATCATACTATGTAATACAGTGGGTCAGAGTATGATTTAATATTTGTAATTTGTAAAAAAAAAAAAAAAAAGGGAATGAGCTGGAGGGTGCGTACACCACCTTATTGATTACACCACAGATTCACTGTAGTGCTACATACTGCACTTGAGCATTCAATATTTATTTGTTGTTATTTGTTTGCTTCCTAGACAGTCTGCTATAATCCATCATCCAAAAAAAACATTTAAATCAATAAAAAGTCCAGTTTGCCTTTTCACAACCCTTCAACCAGAAAGAAAGGAAAGGAAATGCTGTGGCGTGGCCAAGTGTGGAACACCATACTTGAAATTTTTGCTATGCATTTTTACCCATCCAAGTGCACACACATTGAACACACACCCATAATAGTCATAATTAGACAATGTGCCACTACAGACAGTAGGTTCTTACATAGATGTTATTGGCGTGAAATGTTCCAGATCAAGGCCTATGTACGAACAACTTTTCTCCCTCTTCTTCTAAACATGGCTGCTTTCTGGCGATGAATGTGCTTTTTTTTCGCTCAGTGAATGTTAATTTAGTTTTATGTTTAGTTCGTTGCTATGGTGGTTGCTACTGACGCTGACTGCAGGAAAGTATTTTCTTTACCGACAAATGCTTATTAGGGATATCTTCAACATTTCTCCACAGAAAACAACTTGATAACTCAACAATGCTATCATGTTAAGTCTAATTTTTAAAAACAATTTTAAATAATTACTCTTTTTTTTTTTCCAGTTTACAGAAGTGCGTTGTTTTGTGGGGGAGTTTGCGAGTTGTGTCTCAGACCGAAAACTGACAATAAAATGTTATTTTATACCTATTAGATTGTGTTTCATTAACGCCTACACCTACCCAAACCATAAACATACCCCTTACAATAATGCAAAAATAGTAATTATTCGTGTACTGTGTGACAAAAAATGACTATGTATTGAAGCGCGCATGCGTATCCCTTCTAGTCTCGTCTAGATTTCGCGTTGTTTTGGAAGTTTTTGTATTTCTCGGAATTTACTTTTTGTTAACAGAGATTACCTAGATGCAGTGTTATTACTAGTTCAGCTGTATTAGATATTTGATATATTCAGTAGATACACATTTTTACAACCCTACTTTGCAAACCAGAAGAACTACAAATTTAGTGCTGAATTGCATGGAGCTGCATGGCATTGCTCTACGAAATTGTAGTTTTAGTAAATATTAGTGTTTTTCTTAGAATTGGAGGTTGTAAATAGGATGATGGTAAACACATGAATATAATCAGATTTTAAATATCCAAATGTTAAATGGGTTAAAAATCATTTTAACCATATTTAAAAGTTTCCCTAGTTGTTGACTACACTGGGGACAAGATTTCTCTACAATTGGTCCCATATCTGTAGCCTCTTGTGATGCTGAATTATAAGCATTCAAACATGCACCAAGGTGAAGTTTTAAAGGTCAGCATTACAAAGCAGGGGCCATGTAGAATCTTTATACTGATATATGTTACTCTCCAGGTCAAGACCTTTCTAACAATAAAGGTATTCGGTTTATCTGTGCAGCAAAACTTAAATTTTCTCTTTTCACAGGCATAAGCTGTATCACGTCTAGTTTTCAAAAGCACTTTGAAGGCTCATGAAATTAAGTTTGTTTTTTTGTTTGTTTCTGACTGGGTAAACAGATTCACAACCCCACAACATGAGGAATACCTGGTACAAACACAAATGTTAAAGTTGAAGTGAAGTATTTAAGCACACCAACATCAAATCATGCTGTGAGCTGCTGAATTGTATAGTGTGGTGAGGCCCAGCCCTATTGAGCCAGTGATGAAAAACATATTTACAAACAATTAGGCTACTTTGTATTTACACTGTGTGTATTCAGTTCAGTACAATATAACTTTATTGTTTGATTGACCACATTAATGTTTCCAACAATCAACAACAACAAATAAAAACAATCAGATTGGACCTGTAGTCGTCTCTTTTATTTGTATCAGTGGATAACCATGTGTGTTGTACCTTCTGAGCCTACCAGTGGAGGAGCAGGCCCCTTCTGGCGCATCTCTATGAGTCTGAAAACCACCGATAATGCCCATAATACCTGAATGGTGCTATATGGTCAGGTTTATATAATGTTGTAGTGTCAATATTACTCTGTTTATAAAGTCTCCTACTCATATTTGTGGGGATGACACTGGTAGATGACAGTCTGCACATCTGATTTGTGGTTTATTTCTACAATAGGATGGGTTGTTAATTAGATGGATTTGGTAATTACATTTACTTTGCATGGCCTTGTTAAAATAATATTCCAATCTGAATTGTCACTAAAAATGTGTTGTGTAACTGATTACTAATATTGCCGTTGTTTTTACTCAGTGTAATTCAAAGTAAATTGGCACAACCCTGATAACTGCTTCTTGGTATAATGTGGTTAAATGTATGGTTTAGATATACATTTAGAAAAGCCTCTACAATGGTTCTACATAGTCAGTATTGATGTATGTTGCACTGCCAGTATCTGTGTACAGTTATGCAAGTTTCGACCCACCTGGGTCCTGTACCCTAAAGCCAGATTAGCTGGCTAGCCAAGTTAAGTTTGTTTATTTTGCACCAATCCTGTTTTAGTTACATTGAAAATGTGTTGGCTTTTAGTGGCACTCATTGTCAAGTAACTTACTCTCCACAGCACAGGTTGTTCTGAAACTGAAATTGGACCAATCAGATGTGAGCAAAGTGACATCTCTAATTAATCAATATATTAATAATCCCAATTAAAGGTCACTAAAAAGGTCTGGCTTCAATGATAATTTTATTTAGCAATTTTATATGTCCATTACACACAAGCAAAAAAAAAAAAAAAGTTTAGGTTATTATAAATAATTTTAAATTAATATTGTTATGTACAGATCACATGTAATACAATTAAGCTGTAAAGTCTATAGATAACACTCTAAAATGACTGCATGTGACCTTACAAGTCTCTTGCTCTGTGTTGCAAGGAATGTGATTGGCTGTTCACTACTGATGTCACACATTCATGTTACGCTCCACAAACTCAGGATCAAAGTCTGAGTTGACAAAGACTGTTGATGATCAGCATTATGATGCCAACAAGAGAGGTTTGATTTTGTCAGCTCAATAACTAATCCTGTAACTGAATTTGTTTAACTACCATCATGGTTCAGGCCACAGGTGTTTCAAAATGATGGTAGTTCATGTTAAATCTGAAGCTCCCAGTTCTTTCTTCTCCTTAGGGTATATGTGTGATGAACCAAAAAAAGCTCAATAGTCTGATGAAAAAAAATCAAACTTGTATTTGTTTACATACAGATTTATTCAGGTATATATTCAGTATACAGACAAGTATACAGACATTATCAGTAACATACATAATGATTACAACAATTCCAGCAACATAAAAGAGTAGAATATGAGAGCATTTGTAGCAAAATACAAATTACAATAAATGCTATACATGCCAGAGCATATCCTTTTGATATATTAATGTGCATAAACAAATTGATGATACAGAGTCAGAGCAAATGTAGAAATCTACACATTCTGGTAGATCTCTCCGATGTTAGGAAAAAAAGCATTTAATAATTTTCATAGGCCCACCTGTGAGAGAAAGCATGGAGGACTGTACAAACTATTAATGCGAAAGACCAAAACAAGGTTTTTTTGCACAACAGAAACAATACTAAAATCTGGTTATGGCTACTGATAATTACAGCAGTGTAAAACATGCATGTATGACAAACCAAGCAATCAAATGCATGTTTTTTTATAATCAGTTTTAACTGATTTAAATTACATGAAATCGTTTCATTTAAATTCAGGTGTCTGCTGGAACCAATCTAATCACGTCCAATCTAACTCATTTACAAAAACAGGATCTTTTGTCAAGACTTCAGAAACCTTTTCATGTCCAAGTACAAGTCAAAGAAAAAGCCATTACAACTGAGACTTGAGTCTGACTTTAGGTCTATGTCAAGTGACTTAAAGGGATAGTTCACTTTGAAATTAAATTTTGATATGTTTTAGCTTACCCCAAGGGCATCTAAGATGTAGGTGTCTTTGTTTCCGCAGTAGTTTCAATTTTGATATTTTTAGGTCCAACCGTTCTTGTCTGTCAGTCATATAATGCATGCCTATGGTCACGTCACAAAAGAAAACGCACAGATTCAAATTAAACAGTCCAAATTAAACAATTCCCCATCATAAGTACACATTGATGACCTAAGACACGAAACAAGCGGTTTGTGTGAGAAAACGAACAGTATTTATATCGTTTTATCGTGTAAACAATCACGTCCAAGTTGAAGGAGGCGCACTTCCTGGTGTGTGAGCACGTTCTGGCTTATTGTTGCCCCTGCGCTACTCCCGGAAAGTGCCGAACGGGATCCATTGCGCGAGCACAAGTAATTATTTTCTTTTTTTAAACATTTCATAAACATAGCTTTTTTTTAACCATTTCTTGTTTAAACATCCTGGATAAGCGCAAACTATTACCATTTCTGTTAGCCGTCTTACCTACAATCTCTGTTCTGTGTAAACATCAATAAGCCAGAACGCGCTCACACACCAGGAAGCACACGCACTTCAACTTGGACGTGGTTATTTACAAAATGTAAAAAACTATATAAATACTGTTTGTTTTCTCACACAAACCGCTCGTTTCGTGTCTTAGGTCATCAATGTGTACTTACGATGGGGAATTGTTTAATTTGGACTGTTTAATTTGAATCTATGCATTTTCTTTTGTGAGGTGACCATAGGCAAGCTAAAACATATCAAAATTTAATTTCAAAGTGAACTATCCCTTTAAGTCCCCACCTCAGCATCATCATCCTCATCATCATCATCTTCATCCTCAGAGCTGATGTCATGTTGCCAGTCCATTTCTTCCTCCATTTCCCCTTCCTCCACTTCCACCAGCCTAGGAGTTGATTCAAGAATGCCTCTGTACGAGCATGCAACAGTCTGCTGTTTGAGTCTGAGGTCTTGCAGTCTTCTCTTTAGTAGACTGATGAGGCCCTTGGACCCCTCCTCTGTGAATCCATTTGGATAGCCTGTAAGTTCACACATGAAGAGTAAACAAATTACTGTCACACTAAATGTTTTATCAGAGAGAGCTTATTTATGTTAAACCAAAATCTTGAATACAGTATCAAATTGGAAAAAATAATAATAATCTTTGAACACCAACACAAACATGCTTGCTTTTCACTTGAAAATAGTTTAACCAAAGAAATTTAAACTGCATAAAGATTTACACTTACTTCCTGTTTGTGTGCACACTGAAGCGGTCTCCATCAGTGACTGGACCTTTGCCACAGAATCCTTAAGGTACTGACAGTGCTGCATCATCTCCTTCACAAGGATCTGCTTTTCTTCTGTCAGTCGTGAGACAAGCATTATTTGGTCAAAGAATTTCTTCTTGGTGATAATGTCGACACCATCTGAAGGAATGTAAACATGAGCTACACATGAATACACAAATTTGATGATTATACATTATGGACAAATGCTAAATGTAAAATCTTCATACAACACCTGCGTTCTGTTCCTGCCAAGGCCAGATCATGCTCTCTGCTGCTTTGTTGGAGAGTTTCTGCACAACTGAGTTTGTGTCCACAGGGTCACCATCAGGTTGTTGGTTGTATCTCTGGATCTCTTCTAGCAAGCGTTTTTTTTCTTGGGCAATCTTCTGACTAATCTTCTGACGCCTTTTGTTGCGATCTGTAATAAGAGCAAAAACAATGGTATTACAATAGAGCTGACATGGCATTTAATGAACAAAACCAATTAAACTTTTATCTGCATTAGTTACATTTACTAATACATACCGTTCTGTCTATAAAGGTAGTGCTTCTTCTGACAAATGCTCACAAAGAGTGCTTCAATTGAGATCTGCAAACCACGAGCATCAACAGGAGTGGTTGCTGCATTTCCTAAATTAAAGAGAAGAATAAAGAAAACACACAGAGGTTCTGTTAATTACACATAGTACAGCAGCAACAGAGTTTAAAACAACGTTTAATTTGGACAGCAATATCTATCTTGTATGTCTTCTTATACCATACTGAGACCTCCACTGACTGCATATTTAAGATAGAGATAAATGCATTACAACCAAATTGCCCTTACCACTACTGGCCCACTGTTTGACATCAACAATCCACTGTTTTAGCATGTCATCAGAGCAATGCAACTGGTCCTGCATCTTCTTTAGGCTTGTTGTTACTTCCGTGGTCTTTTCTACTGTCTGCAAAACAGCAACACAAAATGCTGTAATTTCAGAAAATAAACCTTTCAAGAATAAAAAAGTATAAGTTCCTGCCTGATTTAATACAGTAACATATTCAACTATTTATATATATTGGGCTTTGGCATGCATCACAGACAAGCAGTGTCTCATTTTCTGAAGAGGTTGAAGATGGGTCAGGGCCTCTGACACCTTCTGCAGGTATGGCACATAACGGCAGGTCACATCCATGGCCAAAAATGGAACATTGGATATGCAAAGATTTCTCCTCTATACATATTCAGACCTTTAAAAAAAAACAAAAAAAAACATACAGAGCACATTGTACACTGAAGAACAGCCTTCAGATCGTCATCATCATCTCTAAATATTTTTAATTGGAATTCACCAAGACCAATACCAACCTTTGAGGAGGAATCCATGCCTGCACACAGCAATTTCTACACCTTCTTCATCCAACTTGTTTGCCTGCTTTGACGTCTCTCTTGCTGCTGTCCAGTGGGATTCCCCACACATTGCTTTTCCTGCAGTCTAACAAAGTAAATTATTTCAACATGTCAGTAGCTAATTCTAGGACAGCAGAGCTGTACACTCAAACACACTAACAATTTAGTCTTTGATTGGCTGACCCATCAGAAATATTTTACATTAGAATTCTTTGCCATTTCATTTATTAAACAATGTATCACATATATGTGCGACAACCAATATTATGGATATTTTGTGCCCTCTGGATCAGAAGCTAGCGGGTTTTTTTTCTTTTCATCCAGCTCCACAATATTCAATGTCAAATTCAATTGCATCGCTAACGTGCACCCTGACATTGCCATCAAATCGAAGACTAATTCAAACACATGAAGGCTACAGTGTTTTCAACTTCACTTAAAATTAGTTCTAAAATAAGCCAAAGAAAAGCTCAGTCTGATTAAAAACGTACACTCTTGACAGCCGCCCGGATTTCCTCAACAAATTTTGACACCTCAGAGTCTTGGGCTAAGAACACACCACCAAAGAAGCCTGGCTCTTCACTCCTACAAGAAAATGTATTCTGGATAACCACTGTAGTAACAAGTTTTACCTATTATTATTATTAAGATTTTTTTAAAACAAGGTTACAAAGCATAACACATATCATATTCAACAGCTACAGTATCAACATCTTAATTCTCAACTTAATGTGATCTAGACTATTATGATAATGTTAACAGCAAGGACACACAATAACTACACAGGTTTTTAATGTTCACACAAAACTCACTGGTTTGTTTTCTTGAACCTGTAGAGTTTTCTGTTGCCATCCACTGAAACAGCCACAATTTCAGGGCTACAGGCTGGACAAACAAAAGGCTCCTTTCCCAGAAGTTGGTTCAATTCAGAGTTGCAGTACACATATTGCAGAAAGCTCCTCTGAAAAGCATCTGCACTCACGTTGCCTGTCTGAAGTAAACAAATTATAGTACAACTTTCAATGACAAAAAAGCTACAAGATCACCAACATATGTTTTGTTAATGTTTCTTTTCAAATCCTAGAAGGATGCAAATCACAAATTCTGTCTAGTATGGTCTTTAGTTCAGTTCATGTCAGAAACCTGAAATATTTCAGCCACTTGTGGACCTTGAAATTCATATGTGGGTATAGGTGAATTTACATATACGCCCTGATTAGACTTGACTCAATTTTTGCAATACTGTCCAGCCTTACACCTACTTATAATAATAAATAAATGCATGAATTTGTCTTTCAGCTTCACATTTTTACTCACTCTTCCAAACTGTTTTGTTCTCTGGTCCAACATTGCTGTAAAGGCTTTCACTGACATTCCTGGAGCTGCTGTCTTCATAGCCTCAAAGGAATGGAACAGATCTTGGTGGAACAGTGTCTGTGCTTGCATGGTAGCTGGCCAGTAACCGCTCCTTACAAAGTCACTGACTTCTGGAGCCCACTGCTTATTGCAATGTTTGCATGTTAGCACTGGAACGCGAAGATTATAACGACCTGAGAGCAAAAGGAAGACAAATACATAACAAGGAACTAAAGCAATGCATTATATAATCAATATTTTTTTTAGGTAATCCTACCATTTATGCAAACCAATATGATGGATTTACCCACAGAGATTACAACATCACCACAGTCACAGGAGCAAATAATCTTAGGAAAGGCTGTTGGCAGCAAACAATCTGCAAAAGCAAAAGACAATCAGAATGTTTGGACTGCAAGCAAATACTTCAAAATCATAATGCATAATTTAATAATGTTTGTAAGCACAAGAAATGCAAATCAGTTAAAAAAGAGACACCTACCTTGTACACAGACGATGTACTTGTCATCATGGAGTTTAACAAAGTCTGTTGGAGAAATGTATTTATAAAACCCATACATGGTGGTTTGTCTATTGTGCAGTGTGTGGCGTTTATGTACCAGCTGATCACACTCTGCACAAAACCACTCTGAGGGCAAACATTCCATACAACGGATGACAGCTTCTCTCACGTGACAGTGATTACATGTCCTCTGGATGATGTTCTCAGCCGATAACAAGTTGGCAAGGTTTTGTGGCCTTGCCTGTTGCCAACATTGTTGGACTTCTTTTTGTCTTTGACACCAACTGGACAGCGGTGGCTGCTGAGCAAATTCTTGCCCATCAATGCTCTCTGAATCCTGCAGCATGTCCTCAAGCCTTTGCATATTAAAATCTTCAAAGAGAGAGTGAAAAAATAAATAATAATACAACCATAGCAGAAATACAACATTGCAAATCCTTCATTTTGAGGCAATTTCCTTTGCTTTCAATATAGGGACACTCTAGTGACAGTAGAGAAGGCAGAGGATGAAATGATAGTTAAATACGGGCAATCAAACCCATGACTATTAAGATTCTGTGTAGGTACCAGCTGCTAGTAGTGTGGCTTAACTGTGAAACTAAACAAGCGCCATGTGATTTTGCTAAGAAACACTGATGCTGTTGTCTAAACATTTCCTACTTCTATCATATGGACAGAGCTTGATCCACAATAGTGGTAACATTTATATTTGAGGCATCATATGGGACTGTGGGAAAACAAAACATTTGAAAGCAACAGCAACATCATTAGCTTGCTAGTTACTAAAAACCAGAGTGCAAGTGTAATGAGAAATCCTTTTTACTTAACTTCTTGTTTTCATATGACGCATACCTTACTATCAAAGGTATTTTTTCTACTTACCAGGATATTGGTAGCTAGTGCATGGTGAAGTTGCAATGGAGGAACTAGGACATGGAGAAGTATCAACTGTTTGGAAGTAAAAGTAACAAAACCACATTAGAACAATTCTTTTAAACTCTTTGCCAGATGTAGAAAAGTAAACACTGAAACCTTTGGCAAATTTGCAACATGGAAACAATCAAACCTAAATGTATTTGGCATAATAATGTAATTTACATTATTAATGTGCAAGTATACAGAATATCAAGTACCAACAGCACTATCAAACCAGCACCTAATCACTAGTCCATACTATTTATTAAATGTATTTGACATTAATTTTATAAGACACTAACCAGCAGATGAACCTTTTTTCCTCCGTTTGCTGGTGGTTATCCGCTGCCCATCACGGTCCCTCTTCCACCAGGTCACTTTGCATTGTCCACTGACTTCAGGCTCCTGAGTTTGTGCCTCTGTGTTACGTTTCTTAATGAACATAGAATGTAAAAAAACACAGATGTGTGAAAAATAGGACTGAAATGGAGTTATTATTGTAACGTTCGCTGGCGGACGTTCGGAGGACGTCCGGAATTGGTCCGATATCGTTCGCTGGCGGACTTTTTGAGGACGTCCGGATTTGGTCCGCTATGTAACGTTCGCGGGCGGACTTTATGAGAACGTCCGAATTTGGTCCGCTTTTTGACGTTAACTGGTGGACTTTTGGAGGACATTCGCCCGAGCCAGTTTGCGAACGTCCCTATTTCATCCCTCATATACCATTTCATAACAACACTTGAAAATCCAGTCTCTTTATCATCAGATCTGGCACCTGCATCTCAGACAATGTTCATTATAATAAAGACAAAATGAAACTAAAGTATAAACCCATATTGGATTTTGGTTATTCCTTAAAACAAAATCCCTTTATTTAACTGTCATAATGGAATGCAAAATACAAATATATATATATATATATATATATATATATATATATATATATATATATATTTATTTTTACTCTAATATATATTATATAAACGGACCCTTTAAGACTCCAATTATTTTTTTAACTGCTTGTTTTCTTTAAAAAAAGAAAAAAAATAATAACACTATCTTCTGTCTTTTTGCATTCTATTTATTTGTTTTCTTTCTATTTGTTTTCTCTTTCTATTTTATTAACAAAACAAGGCCTCTAACACTAGCTTACTCTGTTATTTTTATATTCCATTTCTATTTATTACATAATAAAAAAATCTTACTACATGTACAACGCCATAGCACTTCCATATCATTGCTCTTTTGTTGATTTTGATTGCTTCCATTGTCCTAATAAGTGGCTTTGGATAAAAGCATCTGCTAAATGACTAAAATGTAAATGTAATAATTAATAATTATTATAATTAATAACTTTCATTTCTGGAAAAAAGAAAATGTCATCAAATCTGTTTTTAGCAGTTATATAAACATCAAAAACATGATGCTCTTCAATAATATAATTGAACATATGCTACAAATAGGCCCCATGCATTAAGAAAATGAGGTTGCTCTAAAAGTAGCCTATATAGAGTGATGAATGCAGCCAAGATGAAGAATGGAAAAGAACGTGGAAAATAACACCGGTAAGACAAATATTTTTTTCTACATATTTACATATTAAACTGTTGGTAAGCCAAAAAGAAAAGTTATTTAGGAAAATTATTATTTTTGCATTTAAGACTGCTATACCACATTCAGACCAAAAAATGTTTATTACAATATAGCCACATTGGGAGGCTAAACCAAATGAGCGCGTGATCGAGTGACATCACTTGAGGGTACGCGCATGTATCCATGGCAACACTCAGCTGCGGCGTGACCGTTAACGGTTCTCCGGTGATTTCACAGCCTTACGTTTTCGCTTTCGTCGGTCAAAAAGGTATTTATACTGTTATATTAGTAGACATTAGCTTCAGTAACCACTGTGTATCTCGTAATGCTGAAAAGTTCACCTTTCGAAACGTTTGTCTGTCGTGTACTGCTGCTGACGCGTTAGCCTATATTGAAGCTAATGTTAGCATGTAACGTTAACTAATGGTGAAAGGATTAAATGTACATAATATTGACAGAAATTTAAATTAAATATTGAATTTTCGTGTGGTAAAAATACAGACAGAGACGTCAGTGCTTCAAAAAGAGCATTTGTGACAGATATTCATGTGAACGCTAAATTTCGGACCGCTTGGTCTAATTCCTAATTCTCAACAGTCTTTAGAAATTATTTTTCATTGGACAAACAATAGTCCTAGACATATAAAATCATAACGCTGCTGTTCATTTTGTTGTTTTAGGTGAGGTGAAGAATTGCCCAAACCCACGGATGACAGCAGAGAGGCACGGAAAAAGTGCCGCAACTTTACAAATGTTCAATTAAAATAAACGTATTTTGCTCTATACAACATGTCTGTTGTCTTTGATTAGCCTAAAAACACTTGTGAAGCTATAGTTAGCATGAACTTTTATTTAAAAGTAAAATAAAATGGCATTCAGAGATCTTAAAGCGAAAGTCCCCTAAACGTCCCGAATGGCCGCTGCACGTCCTGTGAACGTCCCTGTGAATGTCCGGAGGAGGTCTTTGCGAACGTTCGCAGTATGTAAAGGAGAACCTACACGCTGACGTCCGGGGACGTTCGCAGAGGCCATTTAGGGGACGTCCTGGGGACCTTTTTTTGTTAGCTGGGATATTTATCTGAGAGAAATCAAAAGCAATACTCACATATCCTGGTTTGAAGAATAATAATGGCCCAACGGTTTGTTAGAATTTAAAATGCGCTTCGGAGCAGTGACGAGTAAATGTCTTACAGTGGTTGTCCAGACAGCCTTAGCACAACCTTCAGAGATGGTCTGAACCGTGGTTGAAGGACAACATCGTGCCAACGTAGTAACAACCTGAACCACACAACTTAGAACCAACAACCTTTTAGCCACGTTGTTACAACGTGGCTAAAAGGTTGGCAACGTTGAGGCAACGTTCTGTGTTTGTTGCCATTGCAACAACGGCGCCCAGCAGCAGCCCTACGCTTCCGCCATTTTGAATATAGTCCCTATATAGCTGCGTAATATCATTGCGCTTGTGCACCCATAGTACAGCAGCAAATTTTCTTGATTATTACGCCAGAATGAGAGTATAGTTCCTAGTCATTTCAGCTTAGAAAATCGCAACTTTTCATTTTCTGCCGGTATTAGTACACGATGTAACTACAGAAGAGTCAAGTTTTAAATAGGAAAAATATCGAAAGTCTTTGGTTCTATTTTTAAGCACGATGCTAAAAGGGCTACTGGGAGAACCGGAGATTGGCTGAATAAATTCAAAAACGGTAAAACTCATCTGTTTAACTCTGGGGGAGTTGGAAAATGAGCCTATTTGCAAAAAAAGTGGAGTGTTCCTTTAAGTTCAAGCATTATAAATGCTGAATTAACACCAACAAAATTAAGGGCATGCATCAGACAATTGGGAATGTTAGACAATAAATATATAACAGAATGTAACAGCTTCACAATAAACTGTTTTTGCAGTATTGTCTTTTAATGTCCGTTAAAGTATGACTGTAAACAAACAAAGTCTCCAAAATTACTTGATTATTCAGTTATGATGGACACAGCAATGCATTTTTTCTGTAAGATCATCATGTTTGTAGTGTGTTCCAGGGTTAAATCATACAATATAATGTATAAATACAATATTCTGTTCAGACCTAACTAATAATAGTAATAGTAAATGTGTAAAGTAAAATGAAAATACTCAATAAAGCAGGCAAAACTGCCTCAAATAATTAATGGTTGGATTCCACAATTGATAACGTAAAACATATTTAATAATACAATACAAATGTAGTAGTCATAAAATTTACTGATGACTTAAGTTGAGAATTTTTCCATTGCACTTCTGATTTGGCTGTGAGATTCGCCAATTTTGTTGAGTAAAATGTGATGGATTCTGATCCGTAAAAAAATCTGTAGAAAAAACATGCTTTTTGCAGTTTTTCGTCTCACACACTACTTCCATGCAGTGATTGCATTATTTTATTTCTATTTTGACTTCTCTTTCATTGTCATTCTGTCTGCTTCTGTGTTGTTCGGTTGGCATTTTCACTCCAGAATGGCGGGCGCGTTACCGAAGCACCATCTAGTGGCTTTTACCAGAAAAGCATCAGAGTTTCACCTCTTGGTATTCTATACTCTTTGGTTTCAGCCATAGACATAAATACCTAGACGCCTCATTGGCCGCTTTGGTCCGTTGCTGCGATACCTCAATGTGACGGACCAAAAAAAAAATGGAAGTAAACGGGGGAGCTGTGTGTTTTCTGGATAAAAAACACGATAACACTTACATTTATCAGACAATTTCAGTGGATTTGTGATCATGGCCGTACCCACCATTGAGGTCCCCGAGGTCCAGATCTCTGTATTTTTTCAGTAACAAAAGTTGTAAACTAATTATCTTATTAATTCTGCTTTGGTGCTGCAAGGATAAAAAGCCAAGATAACAGATTTTCTTATCTGAGAGCCTCAGCGCTCTCGCTCTCATCAATGTCATATTGTGTTTATGACAGTCAATCAAATCACAGTAGGCGAGGTTTCACGGGCATTTGAATTTTCCGCGGCCGCCTCAGGCAGTTATGAATTGACCATATTTGAAAGATGTAAGTAGCGAATCAAATATTTCCTAATTAACCAATTTTTTTATGATAGAAATATTAAATGACCGACAGAAATATTCAGGAATGTAAACAAATGAACCTTTGATACGCCCAAAAGGTGGCAACAAGCAATCATTAAAACAGTGTTGGAGGTAACTTGAGTTACGTAATAATATTACTTTTCTCAAGTAACTAGTAATGTAACGCATTACTTTTTCATTTCCAAGAAAATATTTGAGTTACTTTTTCAAAAAAGTAATGCCAGTTACTTTTTGTTTTCTTTATGTATTTAGGCTAATCCCATTTTATTAACCAATCACTTTACTGCTGAACTTTGTTGATCCAAAGTGATTTTTTGTCTCGTTTACAGCCAAATATATATATATATATATATATATATATATATATATATATATACACTGTGTATATCTTAAAATGAAGTAAATAATTTTTTTTTTTTTTTCCAGAAAAAAACAACAAGTCAAATGAAGTGACTTTTTGCTTAGAACAAGCAAAATAATCTGCCAATAGGGTAAGCAAAAAATCTTATTTCAAACAGAAAACAAGATAATTTAGTTTACCCCATTTGGGAGATTATTTTGCTTGTTTCAAGCAAAAACACTTACATTTTGACAAGAATTTTTACTTCTCTAGAAAAACCTTTTTGATTTAAGAAATATATATTATAAATATATTATTAAGAAATATTTTGGCCAGAAACAAGACAAAAAATCTAAAAAAATTTTTTTTTTTTCTCATTGCTGAAGAGTGTTGAACTTTCTTTTCCTACAGTTCCACTGTAAAGACGGGAATTTATTTTTCCTTTAGCCTTATTCACTTAATTTCATTTTGGTGTAAAAGGGCTTTTACATTAGCTAAGAATAAATCTTTATTATTTAAAATAAACAAGCAAGCCCTGCCCAGATTTAAAAAGTAACGAAAAGTAACGCAAAAGTAATGTAACACAGTAAAGTAACTAAGTAACGTAATTAGTTACTTTTTTAGGGAGTAACGCAATATTGTAATGCATTACTTTTAAAAGTAACTTTTCCCCAACACTGATTAAAAATTATGTCACTGAATAATTTCTTCAAGAGAAACGTGAGGTCTTTATGAGTTGTAAGATAATAATTATTATTTGAGTTAAACTGTTAGCGGTGTGGTCTCTGCGTTGTGTGGTGTTGTAGGACAGGATACACAGGACACAGAAATCGCTGTCTCTTGAGTTTTCAAGTTGTGAGAGGTCATTTTCTGCATTGAGGTGGCTGAAAACTTGGCTGCGCTCGAGCATGGGAAATGACAGGCTATCGGGACTTGCAATGATGTACATACATAAAAACAGAGCACTGGATCCTGAAAGAGTTCTCAGGCACTGGGATGCCTCTGGACACGTCTGGAGATGAATTGCATTGGCGTTTGATTAACATGTTACATCCAATTAAAATAATCCTTTAAATATTTCTCAATTAATACCATTCCTGTTTCTCACATAATATCATTCCTGTATGTTACTGTGTATTTACAAAAATAAACAAAATTTATCTTCTGTATTTCTAGTTTGTAGCATAGATCATTCATTCATAATATTTGATCTGATTCTCAATTTTTGAGAATCTGTTACCTTGAAAAAACTTCATGCTATTACTGTCTACTGATTTGGTTTAAAATTTATATTGTTATATATTTTATGTAGCTTAAAACATCTTAAAATGCACACATGTAGGTCAGGAAAATCTAAATTTTCTAGGGGGAGCATGCCCCCGAACCACCCTAACAATATCCATTGTGGGACCTCTGTATTTTCAAAAACCTGCTGTCAAGAACTGTGCTGTCATGGCTCCCTCCTTTCACCTCTAGAGGGAGCCTTCTCTGTTCTCTTGGACCATTTACTCACTACATTTCCCATAACCCCATTCTCATGAACTTCCTGTGTCCTCTCACCTCTCACCCCTGTCGGCCATCTTGCGTCTCACACAGTATAAATAGACTGGTTTGTTCACTGTTTATTTGCAAAGTCTTGTTTAGTGTTACTAGCAATTCCGAGCGTTTTCTCCTGGTTTGTTTTTCCCCTTGTTGACTCCTTGCTTCCTGGTTCCCGTGATTGTTCTCCGCCCGCCTCTGACCCACGCCTGTTCTTTGTTTTGCGATTGTTAGCCTGTGCCCCTTGTGACTTACTGCCTGGACTGACTATGTTTTGGATTATCTGTGTATACCCGTCTGCTGTGTTTCGACCCCGCCTGTTTTACTACGATTTCACTCAATAAAGCTTGCATATGGATCCGCACACCTCTCGTCTCTTCCTCGGAGCTAGCGTAACAGAAGACTTTGCCGTGATAGGATCCAGCAGCTTTATTTCATCACCCAGTTCAACCATGGACCCGATTAACCAGCTTCTCCATCTAAAGCAGCACGGTATGCCCATTGAGGATTTTGTGTTTAAATTTTGTGACTTGATGTACCAACTGCCATTCTGTGATGAACGCTACTTCATGGACATATTCCGTCTAGCTCTCGATGAGCCTCTCAAATCGAGGCTGCGATTTGAGTGCCCCCGCACCTGTTTCTCTGACTATGTGGACTTTGCATTGTGATGCGGGGGATCATCTTCTATTCCTGTGGCTGTCACAGAGGGGGAACGCAACTACACAGAAGCAGCGTGTGATTACATCTTACCACACTCCTGTTTTTCAGACACTTTAGATTATGCTCTGCAATACGGGGACTTGTTTGATACTGTGGATTTCGCGGAGGAGGATCGTGAAAATACAGAAATGGTGGCCGCGCCGAACCACGATCACAAAATGGCGGACTTCCCATCACACTTCCTCAGTCCAACCAGTTATAATAGACTTATATCTTGTTTGGAAAACCCACCAATCCTGTCTGTCAAGTCTGCGCTCACTAGCATCCAGTCTGCCTAAAACCCCAAGTCAGTCAAGATGGCCGCCAAACCACAGCTTCCTCAAGTCAAGATGGCAGCCATTCCAGAGCCAAATCAAGAGTCATGTCCGGCCTCTACCATTTATCCAGAGTCAAGTCCAGTCACAGCTGTCCATCCAGTGTCAAGCCCAGCCGTTGTTCCACTGTCTAGTCCAGTGGCAGCTGTTGTTCCAAGTCAAGTTACAGCCATCGTTTCAAAGCCAAGTCAAGTCTCTGATGTCACTACAACACTCGACCGGTTGGAGAACATCCTAGCAGCACTCCACGAATTACAACAAGCCGCAGCTCCACCACCCAAGTCAAGCATCATCGCCACAGTTCCTCCCATGCCAAATCAAGCCACAGCAGTTCCCCCAGTGCCAAGTCAAGTCACAGTTCTTCCTTCAGAGCCAAGTAAAGTCACATTAGTTCCCTCAAAGCGAAGTCAAGTCACAGCTGTCCCTCCAGAGCCAAGTAATGTCACAGCAGTTCCCTCAAAGCCAAGTCAAGTCACAGCCGTTCCTCCTGTAGGGTAGGGACCAATCAGACAATGGTTCATTAGATTTAACCAAATCAGTGGTTTATTCAGTTAACAAAGAAGCAGACTTCCCCTCACCCCAACCCAACAGTGGGTGACAAAGTCTCAACCAGGACGCTTCTAGCAACCACTGATAATGTCAGTTTACGACGTAAAACTATGCAGGAGAATCTGCAACTATGCAGGCAGACTGTTTTTCTTCACTCACCTCCCCCCATAGGAAAGACACAATGCTCATAGAAATGGACTCTTCCCTATTTCATTCACAGACAAACGTTTCTGTGAACGAAGACACATAGCCCATATATCAGTGTGTGTATATTACGACTGTCCATGTCCTTTGTCTTCCTTACTTTGTATTTCTTACTTTATAACCGTTTTATGCTTGTGTCTTGATAGGATGCTAATGTAACCACATACAGTATATGCCATGTTTGGTCTCTTTTGACTCGTATGTAGATTTCCTGAAAGACGCTGTGTATTAGAGACTGATACCGGTGCAACATATTAACGTTCTAATAATCTTTAGTATTTCTGGCCTGAACCCCTATTGATTTAAATATGCAAACTGACATTTCTCTGAAACAAAGGGCCATAAAACGAAGACCCAGTTTCAAACCTCCCACTGAGAAAGCCAGCCTTCTCATTGGTCGGAACTACTTGGGAAGGTGTGACTCTGTCCAGACTTTAAAGGGGCTCACACCCCGTTCCGGCCCTCTCTCTTCTCTTCTCCTCTTCTTCTGAAAGATCTTCAGAGTTATCGTGGAGGTCCTCCACGGAAAGGCCGTGGGGCAAACCCGTGGCCCAGCCACATGCGGTTTCCCCCAGCATGAGGCCGAACTCTCTCTTTCTATCCTGGCATCCACACCTCAGCCCCTTGGTAACCATCCGATCAGCCGATCAATGGAACAACGAAGGCTCCATCTCCATTACATCATCAGGACTACCTTTGAGCTGGCATCTGGACCCTTGCGTAAGCACCACACAAAAGGAAACCATTATGCAAGTAACCATTTAACTATTAGATGCAATAAGGAAGCTGTGCCCCTTGTAGGTCAAGGAGATTCAGGTTTTTCTGATGATTGGTTGTGCTGATGAAAAGATTGCCAGTCTACTCTCTCTCTCCTCCTCACTCACTCTCTCTACTCCCTCTCTCTTGCTTTGTTTTATGTGTGTCTGTTTAGTGTTCGTTATTTGCTAGCTAGTGTTTATTTTCCCCTTTTACGTATTCAATAAACCCGCATTTTGTATTCACAAATGAATTTCTTACTGTGTTCCTTGCTCACAAACCTCACGTCACTTAAACTGCTTTGATTTCGTTACAAAACTGATCCAGTCCTGTAACTTAGCCAATTACAGTGGGAAGGATTAATTTTCAAGGCTAGGAAGTTGATTTTTCTTAGAGTTAGAATAAAAGCGGCTAATACTCGCTGGACGAGGGCATTAGTTCGGTTTATTTTCGACTCGGCTGTTTCAGAGAAGTGTATAAAGTATGTGCAATTAATAACCATTAATTATACATAGTTTATCGTGCTTAAATAAAATAACTTTTGTTACATATTTGGTGGAGGATGCGGGCAATTTTAAACATGTTTGTGAGCAAACCCAGTATATGTTCATTTTGTGTGTACATCTGTGTGTGATGCGCGCCTTTTGTTTTGTTTTATAATGGTGCAGTTAATCTGTGCTGAGACAGATTGAGTCTTTCTATCCAGAAAATCAGTCACTGTTAATGACGGCTAAAATTAACTGTAATTTATGTGACCCTATGAGATGAAAAAAAATTCCTTATAGTGAGTCTCACTAGCATTACGGCGCTGAGACAGTACCCAAGTTTTTCTATTCAGAAACCTGTTGATGACGTTAAGTAACTGCAATTTACATGACCAGTAAGATGAACAATTCCTTATAGTAAGCGTCATGAGAATTACGGTGCCGAGGCAGATCCACTGCTAACGACAGCTAAGTAATTTTAATTTGATACCGCCATAGTTGCGAAGAAGGTAACGTTAGACTGAACGATCTACCTTATAAGCGGCCGAATAAACAATGTATAGCCCAATATTGATACATTGCACTTCCAATGTTTTCGCTGGCTATACCCATTTTCCGAGTTAAAACATTAGCTTTGCTACCTAATGTACAACTTTCTCGTTCCTCCGAGAAGCGGAAGGATGCTGGTTCTGGTTTTACGTACTATAGTCAGCAGATGACGACCGTAATAGGAAAATGTGATATCAAATCTTGATCAAGTTAAGTGTACGACTGGGAAAACCGTCGTGTGTATGTTTTATGTATAACAATGTGTGTAACTCTGTGTCCGGGCAGAAAATTAATCCGACCGCACGTCTCGCATGAAGCTCGCGTGCTGCTTGTGAGATCTGCTGAGATAAAATTTTGCCATCTGCGATGGCCCCAACCAGCAATGTGATTAGGATTGGTATCAAATTGACGTCAAATGCTATAAACATCAGGTTCTTGGGAATCCAGTTGAATTTCTCTATTTGATTTGGGCATGACGTCACTTTGGATATCAATTCTTTTCAACAGTGATTATTTAAGTCTTCGTTAAAGCGAGAGCGCTCTCATGATAAACATAAGCCTTAATCACAGTGTGTTGCAGGGTATGGAAGTACATGCCTGAGATTGCATGAGGAAAGCAATCTGCATGTTCTATGCCCTGCATCAGACTAATCAGAGCAAATATCTTCAGAACAGCATTTTAAAATGTATTTCGCTGACAAAGAAATCCCAGCGCAAAAACTGTGTTTGAAAAATGAGCGTGCTCATTTTTCCAGTAATATATTATGTTTACAAATGTGTCTCATTGTAGTCAAAGTCATTGACGTGATGAACATGAACATTGCTTGGCTGGTGGAACACTAGTTCAACAGAACTAGCCTTCCACCACGGTCTGTGACGTGAGCCTGCTGTTGAAGTTTTGGAATTAAGTTGTGTGTGACGCGTCAGGACTGACTGCTGACAAAATTCTAGAAATGTGCTTGCACCCTTCACCCACAAGCTTTGTGCACACTGGGGGGTGAGATTACATCTGTCCCCTTAGCAACATGGGAAACCATTGTTTTTTTTTTTGTTTTTGTTTTTTTTTCCCCAGTCAAACTCACATCAGCGCCCACATCACAGACCTGCATGTAAACAGATCCATGCGTGTAGCATAGGCTAACTCGTTAGCACATCCACACGCCGATAAGCTAAAGCCTTTTACCTCAACTGATAGCTATTAGCACCCGGCTAATTTAGACCCAGTGTGAGCGTAAGATGTAACCAGTCTTCTCTAGCCACACCTCCGTTCTCAGTTTCATCCTCTGTCTGTTCTCAACACTGTTGTTTCACTCCTGGTCTATCCGTGTTATTCTATTTTTATTTGTTTCTTTATTTTTACTCCCTCATTATTTTATTTAGTTCAATTTATGCATGTATTTCACTTTTGGATTTTTGTTTTTCCTATTTTTATTGGTTTAGCCTGAATAATCATTTGGCACAATGGATTTCATTTAGAAAAAATCGAATTCAAACCCAGTTGTTTATTGTCCATTTCCCTTTGTGGTCCCTAAGCGATTAGGACATTTCCATTTACTTTTACCTCTATTCATTTTGATTTACCCCTCATGAAGTTAATTTTAAAGTCAACTTTAATTTTACTTCCCTCTCAGTTCCCATTTCTAGGATGTAGGATTACAGTAGCTCAAATAATGTTGCTCCTCAAAGTAGCTAGTTCACTAGTGGCCTTTGAATGAAATCTTTTACCCCCTCAACACTTAGCATCAAGCTACTTATCTTATCATTTAACCCTTGTTCCTTCTCTCAATTGTGTCCTATTAGGAAGCACTTTGTGCCTAGGTGGTGAAGTGTCGGCTGGTGAAACCCGGGGACCGTAGTCATCTGCCGGACGCACCCGATGCCCTCTGGGGGGTGCCCTAGATACCTCCTGCCCCTGCACTCCGGATAGCGACCCGCAGCCGACATCAGCAATGCGGTACCTCAAGTGTTGTATCAACCATATCAACTGACACACTAGGGCAACTTTGGTTAATTACCCTGTGGTGGTTCCATGCATCATGTGCCCATCTTAGTGGGGAGCGCGCCCCCACTCTGCCGGCCTATGCAATTCCAGATCCCCCAGGCAAAACCCAACGTTGGCTGTGTCAGCTGGTCGTTGACCTTCCCTCACTTGAGTGCTGCCCATTGTGCAAAAGGTCAAGGCTGTTTGAGCGATCGCTGCCGGGTGCTGTGAGCGGGAGTGATCTGAGGTCCCTGCAGTTGTGTGTCGGGGGGGTCTGGGGAATGGCCTGGTCACAGGATTTCACCAGGTTGGCCTCAACTCACCACCTTGCCAGCACATAGCACCTAAGCCCTATTTACTCAACCTAAGCTCCCAAAGAGTACTAGAGAACCTCTATGCTTCAGATACGTCTGATAGGCCCTGCTATCTCCCTTTCCACATCCCTAGGCACTATACCTCAACAGCGCCCCCTCTCTGAAGGCCCTGACAAAACCATGGTAGAAAGTCTAACCCCTGCTTTTCCCAAATTTTCCCTCTATGTTAACCTTGGTTCGACCTTTGCGGCCTCTCCTGGTCAAATTTTTATTTTGTTTTTATTTTATTTTATTTTTACTTCTTTTGTTTTGTTCTTTCATTTTCTTCTGTTTGTTTTCCCTATGCATAGATACCAAACCAGTGAGAATCATCAGAGAAACTGAATAATAGACTTGCAAACGATGCAGCCATAGAGTCAGGAAGTGACCCCCTCGGCTACCACACCCGCCACAATCATTATTCAGTTTACCTTCCTGCAGTACACTGCCACCTGCACACTGTAGACAAGATGACGCATGTCTACCCCACGCATCCTCCCTTACTGACTGCATCAGTTAAGCAAATTGCACAGCCAGTTAAACCTTATGGTAGCGTAGCTTGTTAAATACATCTATACTTGCATTGGTGTCCTTTTGTGTTGTGCTGTTTTTTCTCTCGCCACCAGTGAGACAGTATGCCCAAGCATCCAGCCCTGCAGACCACTGGGACCACCTGGATGCCTGGCCGAGCACCATGACCAATGCGATCCACAGTACCTCAGCCAACACAGCGGGATGATCAACAGAATCGGCCGATAGCCCCAACCTGATCCAGAGCTACAGCTACAAGGAGCTGGCCATGATCACCAGGGAACTGGTCTACAACGTCATCATCCAAGCAAGGTTGAGTGGAAAAGACATCGCTAATCTGGAGCAAGCAGCAGCAGAGCTAAAGCTCCAGACCAAGGTGGCTTGGCGGAGCCAGACAAGCTCAAAGCCAGCTACACCAGCCCACAACACAGGAGACCAAGGACCAGCACAAGACCAAAGAGCTACAGGAGGATGCGAAGGACTGCAAGTTTACGGACATCCACGTAGACAGTGAGCAGAGAACGACTGAAAAGAAACCTGAGATGGACCGTATGATAAGCTGCAACAAGCTTAAATGAGAGCATAGACTGAAAAGGCTCTTCAAAGCAAACAGAGGTGAGAGCCCTCTGCTAAGGACTGCACCAGCCAGCACCCCAATAGCCCCCATCAGCAACAAGTGGGGTGGGAGCCCATTCAAAGGACCCTGGCCACCAGCCATGGCATGACTCAAAGACTTTGATAAGCTGGCTAGAAACATCTCCACACTCACTGCAAACCCCACGGGGGGGGGCCACAATGTAGTGATTACCTGCAACACATCTGCAGCTGAAGCAACCACACAAGACTGGCTGTACCTGCTTACGACCACCCTCAGCGATGATGCCAACCAACAGTCTGACAATGTTAAAGCAGCACTCTAGTTCCATCCAAACTACCTCACAACTTCAACAGGAGATAGTTAGGAACAAAATACAGCCATGTGCACGCAGATAGAAGGGATTGTGGAGCTCAACACAAGAACTTATAGTTGAGGAAAATATTCAATAGCACTCTGACTACACTTCACGCGGTGCCCCACACATGGCTTGGCCGAGGAAGGAGCTGAACACGCAGCAGCCACGACCAACCAGAGTGTGGGAACGCCACTGTGATCACTAGTGCTATTGATTTTTCCCACTTTCAGATTCCCCTGATGTAACCACAGCCTAAAGCAGCTGGACTACAGGGGAAACGATCTCCTGACACATGATTCAGACCAGAGTCACAGACACTTGTCAGTCTACAGAGATCACCTTCGACTGGGCCCACAACATCACGGGCCCTACACAAGTGAAATCCCATCTAAAACTAGAACACAGTCTCAACTTCCACCAGGACTCAAGGTCACCACTGACCAGCCAAAGACTGTTGCTGTCATGCTCTCACGTCAGACACCTAAGGCCTGAGTGGCATAAATGGACTGTAAGCCTCTAACACCAGACTAAGGTTTCAAAACAAACCACCTCTCAAACCCCTCCAGCCACCCGATCCTAACTTTCAAGCTCACTTATGCTCCATGCCTTACAATGCCAAAAGACTTCACATACATGCTAATGTGGGACTCATCATGCTTCAATATGTCCCTGAAGGCACCACAGCGCCACAGCTTGTGTTGCCCCCACTGACAAGGGGGGTGAAAGCATAGCATGCCCACAACACACCATGACACCCAAGCCACCTAAACAGGCGGCATCCATGGCCAGCATGCAGCATGACATGATGTGAGAAGGTAGAAGGTGTCTGGACTACCAACACATGGAGCCCATCTCCAACCTGACACACATTGACCCGGGCACGATACAACCAGTCAAACGAACACTCCCTCACACTTGGTTTCACCCTCCGCAGAAAACCATATACCCTTTTCCTTTTGGGAGGAGTGTTGTCTAAAATTAGATTTTTGGTCATTCCTTATTTCATCTAGATGTGTTTCATTTAGCCAGGACAAAGTTAATTAAATTTTAAAATTTAATTGAATTAGCGGGCTTATAAACACTCTCCTTTAGGTTCCTATAGCTATAAGGACACCCTACTTTTACTTTTATTTGGACTTTATTCCTCTATTTTTTAGTCATTGATTTAACTTTGTTTCCGACTAAATTTTCCTATTCAGCTACCCTGAATTGAATTACATTAGAAATGTAATTAAATCAGGCTGCCTGTTTAACTTTCCTTCAGTCTTCTGGAGCTATAAGGACATTTCTAACCTCGACTTTCACCTTACTTTAGTTATGTTTACCATCACTTATTTCCCTCCTTGCGTGGGATTACAGCAGTGTAGCCGCTGTTGTTCCCCTAAAGAGTATGCAGGATATTAGCAGCCCTAAATCTGTGTTACCTCTCTGCCCCTTCGCAATCTTCAAGGCCAGGCCTTGTATGCTGAAAAGGCATTGATTGCCGAACACAATGGAGGTGCCAGACAGAACGGGAAACGCTTCCCCTTGTTTCTTTTGTCTTTCTGACCTCGGAGTATTTAGTGTGTGTTAGTTTAGCTAATAATCTAACCCTAGGTTTATGAGCCTAATGCAGCCTCACCCACAAGTGACAACTGCTTTAATCATATTTCCTAGCTCAAACTAAATAAGGAAAGCCTTTCTTTCTCTTTCTTTCTCTTTCTGCCTTTATTTCATTTTATTTTTGATACTCTCATAATGACCAACACTAAGAACCATCAGTGCGCTGAGTAATAACGTACCACACGTACAGCACAGTCATTAGCTGACCCATGCAAAATTACTCAAACCACTTGGTGGTCACCTGCACAAATCTCAAGACTAGCTGTCCCTCACCGGCTATTCACACACTATCTGGCTTACAGAACCCTTATTCAAATGGATAACTTACCACCTCTGTCTGTACTTGCATTTGCCCTCTGCCTCTCTCTCCTGTGTCTCCACCAGTGACCCAGTGTGTCAGACAGCTAACACTGCCATCTGCCAGTACCACCTTGTAGACCTGGCAGAGCACTGCAATGGACATCCCTCAGCCTACAGCAGCCAAAGTCCTGCAACAGTCAAGAAAGGAACAGCAGAACGGCGACACAAATGGACACTTCACGCCCAGCCGGGACAACCAGGAACTGACACCTGCCCAGCACGAGAAGGAACAGAACAGATTCACCAGACAAGATGGAGAAACAGGAAGAAATCGCCAGTCTTCAGGAGGCTCTAACAGCTACCGGACACAGGAAACAGTTTGAAAAGGTCACCGGAAAAGACTTGGAAAGAGAACAGTTCCACACGAATCGGTGTCAAAATAGCACATATGTATATATATATCTACATTTTAATGTGAGAGACATTAGAGCTACGGCCATAGAAACCCTCTGCATGCAGCCAGAGCTGAAGTCCAAACCTGGTCTCAGCAATTCTGCAACCTTCGGAAGGAGCTCAACATGGTCCAGAGAGAACTGAAACAGTCTTACAGACTGTGCATGGACTCAAGTAAAAGACACCCTGCTGCCGTCACAGATCCAGCAGTGCAGTCCAACTCACCCCCGTACAAGACACAAAAGGGGGGAGTCAAACCCTTCTACCTGACACCCAAGACAAGTCAACTTCCTGAAAACTTCAGCAGTGACAGAAGGAAAAGGATTCATTCAGATGAGCCCGGAAACAGCACACGAAGTGACACTCAAAGATCTCAACCAAATGAGACGTCCCTGCATTCACAACAAAACCTGCAGGAGACATTGTTGTCCATGCCTACTGGTGAGACATTTGAGACATTGCAGTCCTGAACTACCAAGATAGACTGTCTGCTCTGGGTCACTTCTCGCCTAGAGGTGCAACACTTCCTGGGTTGACAGCCAGGACACATCCAGTAGGACTGCCAGCTGCTAAGACAAGCCAGCACGAAAGAAACTGCAGACCTACAGTCTGAACTTTAGAACTTTTTGCTGCCCTAGCCACCAAACAGGGCCGGCATGAAACTTCCCCATCACAGACCTCAACAAGCTTACTTCAGAGCTCATAAAGAACCTGCGAAGGAGGAGGACACCGGCTTTGCAAGCTTTTCCTCCAAACAGCCTTCCGTCTGTAAGTCACCGGTTTAGGCATTCTGGCCTGCCCCACTCAATGCCTGTGCAACAACTGTGTGACCTGACACCGAGAGCCTTTCGCGACCACAAGGCCACCTCAGAAAGGGGTTCATAAGATCTCAATGACACTGATCTACCAAACTCAAAGGATCAAGTTAGCACCTGAAGGCCCCGGTAGGGCCTCAGCGCAAGTCAGCACAGGACTCACATTTTAAGTAGGTGGAAACACATGCTGGAAAGAAGCAAGTGTGTGACAGTGAATTTATGATTTGGCCACTTGAATTGAAATCTTAAACAGAAGACTCAATTGCTAACAGACTAGCCTTCCAAAGCCTACAGACATTTGCTACACTCTGTTCAAATTGACATTAATGTGCATTGTTTCCCATGACAAAGACTTGTCAAAGGACACAAAAACTCCAGAGAATGCACACGTCATGACACCAGATGGTAAGCACACCACCTGAGCCGGTCAAGCTAACAAGGACCAGTTTTAGCTTAGGCTAAGTTAACCAATAGCGTCAACAGCTAGCAGTTATCATCATTCACTTGAAGCTTTAACTACAGCTTGTAGGCATGCAGTGCAAAGTGTTCTATATGTATATATAAATATATTTTGGAATATATTTATATATATACTGTTCCTGAACCCTTACTACTTAGTCCCTCACTTTAAGTCTTCTCAGCTAAGTCACCTTCACTATTTTAGTTGTATTCCCTCGTGCTTCAACTAAATCTGCAGTTACTTAATTAAATCTAAATTTAATCACATGTAAACTGCTTAAGGAGAGAAGAATTTTATAGATATAGGGAACCGTTAATAGCATTTTGTCTAAACTTTATGGAAGGACACACCCATAGAATGGTCTTGAACATGCACCCTAACATCCACAGTTAATGCATTAATCATAGGAGACACTTCACTAGCAAACCATGCCTGAAACAACAAGCTGTATGTTATATCGCTAGCTGAACCATTAAGCCTATAACTCCGGACTCTTCAGGGTGGTGCATTAGTCTCTTACTTCTACCCTCACTGTGAAAATGGCAACACTTCACAGAGGCTCAGCCTATCCTCCCAGATGGGCGACCTGAACACTGACTAGCCAGTGCGAGGAACACTGTCCCCCCCCCACAGCACTTGAGGAAAATGCCACCGAACAAGGAGAGAAGGGGACCAATGACACCTGACCCAGAGTTACAGCTACCTTGGGCCGAACAAGGCTATCACCACCTTAGCCACCTTATGGGTCTCAACCAGAGGGTAAAACAACTTCACTTCACTGGTCACCAAACAAAATCCCGCAAGGAGCAGACACATGCTCAATGCCCCACAGATCGGCTAGAGATTGAGACACTGTTGCCATTACGACAGCCCAGGTACAAAACACCACTCATCCTATGTACCCCATGGTATGTCCTACAGCAGTCCACCACAACATCCTCCCCCCACAACCTTCACACAGGTGCCAAATGGAGGCTGCATGTGGACAGCTGGACATACCTAGTTACAGGAGCTGCTAACACTAGCAAAGGACCTCCTTGAACAAACTCAAGTGAGAAATATTGAAAGGGACAAACTGCTGACTCCTTGCACAATGCAACACAGCATCAGACTCCTCCAAGGGAGGAGCATCCTGCAAAGCAGTCGACACCCCAGGAGCAGCCAGACAATGTTGGACCGAGCAACAGCTCGCATGCCCAGCAACAAAACGCCTACCAACACAAATCAGGCAAACTCAAGTCAGTGACGCTACAAGACAGAAGTGACACTGTTAACATCAGATTTGTGGTGAAGTTCGAGCAGAACAGAGGGCTAACAAACACCTGCTGCCCTCCTACCACCTTCACTAGCGCAGCCTGAACTCTCTTCACACTACAAATCTCCCTAAAAATTCCCTGCGACCCCAGGAACCAGTCCAACCTGCTATTCCAAACCGCAGGCACTACAGACAGCCTACTAGATAACAGCACCTGAACCAACCACCTGACCTAGACCCACATCAGGATGACAGGTGACACGGCCCCGACAACTGCTGCACCCGCTCAAGGACCCGCACCTTGCTACAACTTACATCACCACGATGCCTGACGTTCTCTTCCAGCCATGAATGGCAGGTGCATGTCTGATCGCTCTACCCCTTTAACGTCGATCGCTGTTGTCTATTGGATGGACAACAACGTTCGACGGGGGGGGATATGTAGGGTAGGGACCAATCAGACAATGGTTCATTAGATTTAACCAAATCAGTGGTTTATTCAGTTAACAAAGAAGCAGACTTCCCCTCACCCCAACCCAACAGTGGGTGACAAAGTCTCAACCAGGACGCTTCTAGCAACCACTGATAATGTCAGTTTACGACGTAAAACTATGCAGGAGAATCTGCAACTATGCAGGCAGACTGTTTTTCTTCACTCACCTCCCCCCATAGGAAAGACACAATGCTCATAGAAATGGACTCTTCCCTATTTCATTCACAGACAAACGTTTCTGTGAACGAAGACACATAGCCCATATATCAGTGTGTGTATATTACGACTGTCCATGTCCTTTGTCTTCCTTACTTTGTATTTCTTACTTTATAACCGTTTTATGCTTGTGTCTTGATAGGATGCTAATGTAACCACATACAGTATATGCCATGTTTGGTCTCTTTTGACTCGTATGTAGATTTCCTGAAAGACGCTGTGTATTAGAGACTGATACCGGTGCAACATATTAACGTTCTAATAATCTTTAGTATTTCTGGCCTGAACCCCTATTGATTTAAATATGCAAACTGACATTTCTCTGAAACAAAGGGCCATAAAACGAAGACCCAGTTTCAAACCTCCCACTGAGAAAGCCAGCCTTCTCATTGGTCGGAACTACTTGGGAAGGTGTGACTCTGTCCAGACTTTAAAGGGGCTCACACCCCGTTCCGGCCCTCTCTCTTCTCTTCTCCTCTTCTTCTGAAAGATCTTCAGAGTTATCGTGGAGGTCCTCCACGGAAAGGCCGTGGGGCAAACCCGTGGCCCAGCCACATGCGGTTTCCCCCAGCATGAGGCCGAACTCTCTCTTTCTATCCTGGCATCCACACCTCAGCCCCTTGGTAACCATCCGATCAGCCGATCAATGGAACAACGAAGGCTCCATCTCCATTACATCATCAGGACTACCTTTGAGCTGGCATCTGGACCCTTGCGTAAGCACCACACAAAAGGAAACCATTATGCAAGTAACCATTTAACTATTAGATGCAATAAGGAAGCTGTGCCCCTTGTAGGTCAAGGAGATTCAGGTTTTTCTGATGATTGGTTGTGCTGATGAAAAGATTGCCAGTCTACTCTCTCTCTCCTCCTCACTCACTCTCTCTACTCCCTCTCTCTTGCTTTGTTTTATGTGTGTCTGTTTAGTGTTCGTTATTTGCTAGCTAGTGTTTATTTTCCCCTTTTACGTATTCAATAAACCCGCATTTTGTATTCACAAATGAATTTCTTACTGTGTTCCTTGCTCACAAACCTCACGTCACTTAAACTGCTTTGATTTCGTTACAAAACTGATCCAGTCCTGTAACTTAGCCAATTACAGTGGGAAGGATTAATTTTCAAGGCTAGGAAGTTGATTTTTCTTAGAGTTAGAATAAAAGCGGCTAATACTCGCTGGACGAGGGCATTAGTTCGGTTTATTTTCGACTCGGCTGTTTCAGAGAAGTGTATAAAGTATGTGCAATTAATAACCATTAATTATACATAGTTTATCGTGCTTAAATAAAATAACTTTTGTTACACTCCAGTGCCAAGTCAAGTCACAGCCATTCCCCCAGTGCCAAGTCAAGTCACAGTTCTTCCTCCAGAGCCAAGTAAAGTCACAGCAGTTCCCTCAAAGCCAAGTCAAGTCACAGCTGTTCCTCCAGAGCCAAGTAAAGTCACAGCAGTTCCCTCAAAGCCAAGTCAAGTCACAGCTGTTCCTCCAGAGTCAAGTTAAGTCACAGCTGTTCCCTCAGAGCCAAGTCAAGTCACAACTGTTCCTCCAGAGCCAAATAAAGTCACAGCAGTTCCCTCAAAGCCAAGTCAGGTCACAGCCGTTCCTCCAGTGCCAAGTCCGTTCCGCCCTGGAGGGATTCCCTGCCACCCTGGAGGGTTCTAGTCCTGCCCGATCCGCCCTGGAGGGCGTCCGACTCGCCTGATCCGCCCCGGAGGGCGTCTGACCCGCCCGATCCACCCTGGAGGGCATCCGATTTGCCTGATCCGCCCTGGAGGGCGTCTGACTCGCCTGATCCGCCCTGGAGGGCGTCTGACCCGCCCGATCCACCCTGGAGGGCATCCGATTTGCCTCATCCGCCCTGGAGGGCGTCCGACTCGCCTGATCCGCCCTGGAGGGCGTCTGACCCGCCCGATCCACCCTGGAGGGCATCCGATTTGCCTGATCCGCCCTGGAGGGCGTCTGACTCGCCTGATCCGCCCTGGAGGGCGCCTGTCTCTCCTGATCCGCCCTGGAGGGCGCCTGTTTCTCCTGATCCGCCCTGGAGGGCTCCCTTTGTGTCTGCTCCGCCTGATCCGCCCTGGAGGGCTCCCGTCCTGCCTACTCCGCCAGCTTCACCCTGGAGACTGTCTGCTCCGCCCTGGTGCCTGTTCGCTCCACCGGCTCCGCTTAAAAGAATGTTTGCTCCATCTTGGTGGTCTCCTGAGCATCTTTGGCAGCTCCGTTGCTCTGCTGCCGTTCTGGCAAATAAGCATGACCCCTTGTGACTTACTGCCTGGACTGACTATGTTTTGGATTATCTGTGTATACCCATCTGCTGTGTTTCCACCCCGGCTATTTTACTACGATTTCACTCAATAAAGCTTGCATATGGATCCGCACGCCTCTCGTTTCTTCCTCGGAGCTAGCGTAACACCTGCATATGGCCCTGATTGTGATCTACATGGAGTTAAACATAACTCTGGCTCCAGTTATTGAGTTAGGCTTGAAAAATTATTAATTTTCTTTTGTCATGCTTGTTGGTTTGTTTTTGTTTTTTTTTTCCGGGTTAAAAATAATATGCTATATTTACTTAAAAATATAGTGCATCATTTTTGCGAGCCTCTTTTTAAGCAATTTTCACATAAAATTTTAAGCAGTATTAGCTAAAAATCTTTAGTTGGTGATGCTTAAATGTTTGAGTGTCCTAGCAAATGGTTTTGCTCAAATTTATTGGTTGGTGTAACACAATATTTTCAGCAGTTTTTGTTTACAAATTTAAGTTATTTCTACCATTAAAGTTTTGTTTACCTAATCATACAATTTTAAGCTGTGTTGTAATTAATGAGACAAGTAATTAACAAACTGATGATTAAACATTATTATAGACACCTGATATTAACAAGCAGAATCACCAGAGGAGAAAATCGACATTTTAAGAAACCAGTATAGTGGTCAGTGTTTGCATTGTTTGGGATCTTGACCCTTATATCTTTAATGTTAGATTTTGTTTGATTGCTGTATCTACGTTAAAACAGCCAGACAAACCAAGAGTAGCAGTCATCAAGTGGTCATAATTATGTTTTAACACAATCCTTATTTCACCTAGAGTCTAATCTCCAAGTTATTTTTCCTTCATTGACTGTAACAGCTTTGTAAACCAACAGCAATAGATCCTGTTTTTTTTATATACATTTTGGAGATTTCCTTTAAGCAGTTCTGATTTTAAAAAAGAAAAAGCGTTTTGTTTTGGCACACAGACATTAAGAACCAGCGTATGAATCTCAACAATGGTGACAAATAGCATATTCAGAAAAACAAATAATTGCAAAACAAATAGAAAGACAATTCAGCTCATAATGTATTTATGTGGCAATGCATGATGGGAAACATGGATGAGTTTTGATTGGCTACAACATGCTTATTTGATGATCACCATTGTTGTGATTCTCATGCTGATTCTTCATGTCTGGCTGTGCCTTAACAAGATGCTTTTTGGTTTATATACATATATATCAGAATTGCTTGAAAAAAAAAATATTTCCAAAATGTACAGAAATATCAGGATCTATTGCTGTGGATTAACAAAGCTATTATTGTCATTAAAGGAAAACAACTCAGAGCTTAGACTCTAGGTGAAATAATGATCATATTAAAACATAATCAAGTTTACTTAAGAATATGTGCTATTACTAGTACTTACTAGTGTTTCTTTATGTGTGATCATGGAGATTACTGAACAACACAGCTGAAAGTATGGGAAAATTATGAGTTTCTGCAAGTATTTGATTTAGAAATTTCCATATAAAAATGTACCTGATGAAAGAGTATTGCATATGGTCATCTCAGCAGCGAGTCACCTGTGCAGCATTATACCATTGAGGTGCAATACACTGGAAAACTAGATTACCTATTTCCAGCTGCTCCCATGATATAACATAAATATATCATAATACACAACTACTGTGCAAATATACACCCTTGGTATATGTAGTTATTATGTAAGTGTAAGCTGTAATTTAAAGTGTGGCCTTGTTACCTTATTGTTACCTTATTGTTACCTGTAGTTACCGTATAAGCATGACATCCACGGGCCGTAATTTAAAAACATAAGGGTTAAGATCCCAACTAATGCAAACACTGACCGCTATAATGGTTGCTTAAAAATGTTGATTTTCTCCTTTGGTGATTCTGCTTGTTATCATCAGGTGTCTTCAGTAATGATCAATCATCACTTAATTAATCACTAATTATCTCATTAACTTTAACTCTGCTTCAGTGTTAATTTAACACTCTGATTTTAACACTTCATACTCTTGAGTGTGGACATATACTATGAAGGTATTTTCGGGGTAAAACACCTGAGCGCATGTGACAGTGGAATTTGTAGTTGTAGAGAATAGCCACGCATGTGTATCAGTAAATTTGAATTCACAGACGAAATTTGCAAACTTGTAGTTTTTTTTCTTCTCTCCCACAAACACAAGTCAACAGTTACACCTTCTCAAATCTTTCAGTGCAGATGCACAAATCCTGTTCTACGAATCACAAATTAAGAAGTCCATACACTCACATGTTTTGCTACTATTGCTGCAGTGAATATGGTGCAAAACACATTCAAGCACCAGCATCAAAAAATGTGAAATCATGGACGAATTTTGTACATCCGCAAATCACTATGTGAATTCTTGCAATGAATACGTGTATTTGTTTTATTGAATGATTTTTCTAGCACACACACAAACGCATAACTACAACGGCTTGAATCTGCTGCTACGAATCTCAAACGCTGTTTTTCATATGCAAATGACGTGCTTCGTGCACTCTCCCTTTTGCACCAAATATCAATGTGAAACGTGGAGCAAAAGTGATTTGTGCATCTGTAGAGGGAATGGCGCTGTTCCGATGAATTCAGTTCCCTTGTTTCCCCTTCGGCGCACATGCGTCAAATCACGACCATGATTTCGAGCGCACTGGAAAGTATGTGCTTTATTATCTCAAGCGGCAGTTTATTATGCTGTTATAACTGTTATATTTCACGTTGTTTATTAAATACATGAGTAGGATGCTAAATGTATTGTTTTCAGAGGTTTTATAGCTCCGTCGTTCATGGGATACTGCTAAATTTAGATTTGAGAAACTAATAACATAATGCGTCAAGTTTAATAAACAAATATTGACGATCGTTTATATACTATTATATATGTTATGTTGCTGCTGGTGGTGGGTGTCGGTTTTGTTACACAAACTTAAGTTTTCCTGAAGACCTGGGGAAAATTATACTAGAATGTTTATGAGCTTCTAGAATGTTTAACCTCCTAACTGAAGTTAGGCTATTTCAAATTGAACATATAAATAAAAACATTATAAACAACCAAAAAATAAACAACACAGTTCTTCCTTAGTTGTATTAAGTGCAAACAATAAATGCAGTCATAATCAATTAGGCTATTCTCTTAATTAATATACAAAGTGTAACAGACCGACTTTTTCAAGCACGATACAGAGCTATAGACCACTACACAACCTTTACATAGGCTACTAATAACAGCCTAGATATGTTATGTAGCCTAAGGGGCCGTTCACATGTTGTGTCTTTTGCACGCTCAAGTTTGTTATTTCAAATGTAGCCGAGCGCTTTGTGCGCTCATAATGGAAGCGACGTGCATGCGGTGCGACGCGCACATTTTTACAGGTGCATCCGCACCGCATTGAGATAAAACCGTTTCAACTGTTCAGAATGACGCAAGCGCATCGCGAGGCATGTGACAAGAAACAGCCAATCAGCTTCATCCTTCCCTGTAACAACGTTGAAAGCTCAGCCAAGATGGATGAACAGCTGATTAACGCTGTTACAGGGATAACCATTTTTAAATAAATGTAGTAGCAGAGCTACTGCAAGCGATGTTTAGAGCTGGAAATCCATTTGTGCTTGGCTGTAACATCCGTGTCTTCGTGGAGAGCGCAGGTCATTGTTGCTTAGCAACGGCAGACGCCAAGGAAGCGCAAGCTACAGAGCGCTTTGGAAAGATGGAGGAAGCGGCGCGCCTCGCTTTTTCCACACGTGTTTAGGCACGACATGTGAACTGCCCCTAATTTAGGCGCATTAGGGAGTCGATCACTTAACGCCGGGTATTAAAATTGCTTTTGAATGCGTTTTGCTTTCGGTTTCGTTTTAATGGTCGCTGGAATTTTTTTTTTAATTATTTTTTTGTAATGAATATGAGGAAATTGCACCTATTTTGCCACTGTACACTATGGTGTTTGGTCCAAAAATATATTAGCGAAAATAGTAGATTTTCGCTAATATAGTAGTAAAAAAAATAGATTTTTTTTTATTTTTTTTTACGTTGATTCGATATTGATTCTCAAAAGCCGCAAATCGAACTTTTCCTATATTTATTTTAAACATGATCTGATTAATCTTCTCCACTAGATGTCACCCTCTTATTTACATTGCGTGAATAAAACAGAAATCTTCATTTATTCATAGTCATTCATTTAGTGCTTATGGCGGAGAAACTACTGACAAGAACATTCAGTTAATGAATTAATGAATGTCGGATGGCATGACACACTGCTACTACTGAATATTAATAAATGTTTATTTTTAAATGAGTAATAACTTTTGTTTTCTTTGTAATTTTACAATAAATAAAAATTAATATTAAATTACATTAATATTAATATTTGGAATGTGAGTTATTATTATGCACTGGCCGTGTCATGGATGTCCAAGATGAATTTCCCAGAAATGGGACAATAAAGTATATTCTATTCTATATTTTATGCCTTCATCTGATTACCAAAATAATTAAGATTTACTGTCCTGACCAAGAGGAACAGTACAGTCAGAACAGTTTTGACTGTATCAGAGAGTGAATAAGAAAGCTGTAAGCTATTATTTTATTTTTTATTTTATAAATACATACACATCATTTTTTATTTTCTTATTTTTAATGTTGTTTCATCATAAATTGTATGTTATTGTTCTTTGGATAAAAAAATAATAATAAAAATAATAATAAAAAACCCTCTAAATATTAAAGTTCTTCTGACCTGAGTATGTACTAATCGTTGCTTTCAGCTTTTTCTACTCAACTCCACACTGCCAAATCCTCATATTATCATAACAAGATCAATAGCGCTTCTGACATGCGCAGTCTCTTCAAAACATTTAACTCTCTCTTCTGTCCCCCTCCACCACCACCCACCACTACACTAACAGCTAATGATTTCGCACAATTCTTCACAGACAAATCTCGAACAATCAGCAAGCAATTCTTAGCCCCTCATACACATGACTTACAACCCACCACACCCACTTCGAACACTCTCACTTTCTCCTTCTGTCCCCTCACTGAGACAGAAGTATCAAAACTCCTCTCCAGCCACCCTACAACATGCCCACTTGATCCCATCCCCTCACACATTCTTCAAGCAATCTCTCCTACTGTCTTACCAGCACTCACACACATCATAAATACATCGCTCCTCACAGGCACTTTTCCAACTTCTTTTAAGCAGGCTCGGGTAACCCCACTGCTTAAGAAACCAACACTGAACACCTCACTTCTTGACAGCTACAGACCGGTCTCTCTGCTTCCATTCATAGCAAAAACCCTTGAACGAGTTGTTTTCAACCAGGTATCATTGTTCTTTTCACAGAACAACTTACTGGATCCTAACCAGTCAGGTTTCAAGAGGGGCCATTCAACTGAGACTGCATTACTGTCAGTTACTGAAGCCTTGCGGACAGCAAAAGCTGATTCTAAATCATCAGTTCTAATTCTGCTTGATTTATCCGCTGCTTTTGACACCGTCAACCATCAGATCCTCCTGTCCACCCTCTCATCGCTGGGCATCACAGGAACTCCGCTTCGCTGGTTTGAATCCTATCTCACCGGTAGGTCATTCACGGTAACCTGGGGAGGAGAGGTATCCAAAACACATCAACTGATCACTGGGGTTCCTCAGGGATCAGTTCTTGGTCCTCTCCTCTTCTCCATATACACAACATCACTGGGTCCCATCATAGAGTCACATGGCTTCTCCTACCATTGCTATGCTGACGACACACAACTCTATCTTTCATTTCAACCAGATGATCCAACAGTACCTGCACGGATCTCAGGCTGCTTGGCGGACATCTCAACGTGGATGAAAGAACATCACCTCCAGCTTAACTTGGCAAAAACTGAGCTTCTTGTTTTTCCTTGCACTCCAAACTTACAGCATGGGTTCACCATCCAGCTGGGCTCTTCCACAATCACTTCTTCAAACTCAATCAGGAATCTGGGTGTCATCTTTGATGACCAGCTGTCTTTCAAAGATCATATTGCAAAGACTACTCGATCTTGCAGGTTTGCTTTGCACAACATCAGAAAGATCAGGCCCTTTCTAACAGTGCAGGCTACACAACTTCTTGTCCAGGCCCTTGTCATCTCCAGACTGGACTACTGCAATGCTCTTTTGACTGGTCTTCCATCATGCACATCAAACCTCTACAAATGATTCAGAATGCAGCAGCACGGCTGGTCTTCAACGAGCCCAAAAGAGCCCATGTTACACCTCTCTTTATCTCCTTGCACTGGCTCCCAATTGCGGCTCGTATCAAGTTCAAGACTCTGATGCTTGCATATAGGACAACCACAGCTACTGCACCTGCTTATCTGCACTCGCTATTGCAAATCTACACCCCCTCCAGAACTCTGAGATCTGCTAGTGAGCGACGCCTTGTGGTACCATCACAGAGAGGTGCGAAATCACTATCCAGAACATTTTCTTTTACTGTTCCTGGCTGGTGGAACGATCTTCCTACCCCTATCCGGAATGCTGATTCCCTGACAAGCTTCAAGCGACAGCTTAAAACTCATCTTGTTTAACTCTATTTGCTTTTACCATAAAGAGAAAAAAAAAATTCTCTTTATTCCTTCCCTTTCTAGCTTGTACTTGTTTGAAGCACCACTTGAAATCTGGTATTATAGCACTGCCTGTGTCTGTTTGTCTCCTTAAGAAGAATCGCTCTATGTTCTCCCAACTGTATGTCGCTTTGGACAAAAGCGTCTGCCAAATGCCTAAATGTAAATGTAAATGTAATGTAAGCGAGTAGTTTTATAACAATAACAACACAGAGTTCTTACTGTGCAGTGCAATATGGTTTATTTATGGAAAACATAAGTTTGTGTTACAAAACCAACACCCACCACCAGCAGCAACATAACATATATAATAATATATAAACAATCATCAGTATTTGTTTATTAAACTTGACGCATTATGTTATTAGTTTCTCAAATCTAAATTTAGCAGTATCCATTGAACGACAGAGCTATAAAACCTCTGAAAACAATACATTCTATGTTTTAGCATCCTACTCACATATTTAATAAACAACGTGAAATATACCTTATGTTGATGTAAAGTAGGAAATAGCATAATAAACTGCCGCTTGAGATAATAAAGCACATACTTTCCAGTGCGCTCGAAATCATGGTCGTGATTTGACGCATGCGCACCGAAGGGGAAACAAGGGAACTGAATTCACAGAAACAGCGCCGTTCCCTCTACAGATGCACAAATCACTTTTGCTCCACGTTTCACATTGATATTTGGTGCAAAAGGGAGAGTGCACGAAGCACGTCATTTGCATATGAAAAACAGCGTTTGAGATTCGTAGCAGCAGATTCAAGCCGTTGTAGTTATGCGTTTGTGTGTGTGCTAGAAAAATCATAGATATAAAAATCAGTAGTGATTTGCGGATGTACAAAATTCGTCCATGATTTCACATTTTTTGATGCTGGTGCTTGAATGTGTTTAGCACCATATTCACTGCAGCAATAGTAGCAAAACATGTGAGTGTATGGGTTTCTTAATTTGTGATTCGTATCTGCATTGAAAGATTTGAGAAGGTGTAACTGTTGACTTGTGTTTGTGGGAGAAAAAAACAACAACAAGTTTGCAAATTTCGTCTGTGAATTCAAATTTACTGATACACATGCGTGGCTATTCTCTACAACTACAAATTCCACTGTCACGTGCGCTCAGATGTTTTGCCCCGAAAATACCTTCATAATATACACCCGGGAGAGTGCATTTAACACTGGGCTTTTAGGAATACACCATTTATACTACCAAACCAATGACAAATAGAAAATTTTCCATGCCATCTACTTGATTTATTTATTATTTAAAACAATTTGACCCACTAACACTATTCTGTCTACTTTTTATTCATTTTTATTTATTATATAAAAAATATGCTACATGTAGATGAAACGAGACTTGACGCAGCACAGCAGCACTTACATATTGTTGCTCGTTTGTTGGTTTAATTTTATCTATTGTGATTATCTAAGTGATTTGGATGAAACAAATGTAATCTTGACCGACCTGTTCCCTTACTGGCGAACATGGCTGGGATTTTGCAGCAGCTTGCTGCGTCTGTGGCCAGGGCTTTTTTCCTTTTTATACGCTCCCTCTCTGCTCCTCCTTTGCGTGTACGCTCCATTTTTTGAACGATTTAGTCAGATATACACTGTCTCTGGATATAGCCAGATATTAGGCAGTGCGTCGCTGACGTTCGGTCATGTGGGAGTGTCATTTTCACTCTGCCATTGCCTGATTCGTAGATTGAGAGATCTGTCAATTAATTCGTAGTTACACACCAGCCTATCGCATGCCAGGCTGATTGTCTGCACAGCGGCAGCCAGCAGGCCAGAACGACCTTCAGGCCACCGGGAAATGTCCCGGTGCTCCCGATGGCCAGTCCGCCCCTGTAGTAATTAAAAAAAAATAAGAGCATCTCAGCTATTAAAGAAAATGTTGTGCTTTCTTGTGCTTAAATGTAAAATGGCCCTCCTATGAGATGTCAGACACAGCAATGGCCCACAGACAATTTGAGTTTGAGACCCCTGGCAAATATGGTCTCTTAAATGAGACGCCTACAAGAGGAGTGACTACTGACTACACACTGACTACTAAACTGCTAACAGACCCCGCAAATCTCTTTCTCGCTTCTCTTCAGCTCTTCTGTCCCTTTGAGAAATATTCACTGTAATTTTGTTTGTTTTTTTAAGGATTATTTTATTTGGAACTGTTCAGTGAAATGCTGAAGAAAATGTTTGACATGTTTATTTTCTTCTTCTTGTGGACCATGTCTGGTAAGTTTCATTCTTGTTTTAACGCTAGCACTCTCTATTCTGTTTTTTTTTTCTTAAAAAAACAGCTTCTCTGTTCTTTTTATGTCTTCTATTTTTTCTGTTCTATCTGTTTTCTTTTTATTTATTATACAATTAACAAAAAAAACTCTCACACTAGAGCTTGTGATTGATAATTATTATATAATAAAAAAAACTTGCTACGTATACTGCATTACACTGAAAACAATAATGTTTACATATAAATATAGTGCATAATTTTTGCAAGCCTCTTTTTCACATTAAATTTTAAGCAGTATTAGCTAAAAATCTTTAGTTGGTGAGTATTTTTGAGTATCCTAGCAAATGGTTGGTAACGCTTTAAATTACAGCCCGCAAAGAACTATGTAAGTATGCTGAACTTACAGCGTACTTATAAAGAACGTACGTGTAGGTATAAGGGAACAATATGTTAAGTTCGGGTAATAAGGGGGTAATAAGACTGATAATTAACCTGCAAAGAACTATGTAAGTATAAAGCATTTACGGTGTACTTACTGTGTAATTATAAAGAACGTACGTGTAGGTATAAGGGAACAATATGTTACGTTCGGGTAATAAGGGGGTAATAAAACTGACAATTAACCCGCAAAGACCTATGTAAGTAAACTGAAGTTACACCGTAACTTTGTTGTAATTACAGTATACCTATTTAATACATCCATGTAGGTATAAGGGAATAGCATGCAATATTTGGGAAATAACGGGGGTAATAACCTGTGAATTTTTTTTTTATTATACTGTAGCCTATCATTTATAACTAGGCTATTTAAAACTAAGGGCTACTATAATTAGGCTACATCGTATGGTACAGTGTACTGTATATGGCCTAAACAACAGTCTTATGTTGTGAATATGATTTAAAAAGACGATGTACTTTTCATAATTTTAAATTAATGTTTTTTACAGGCCTAGATAGACTATTTCTTATAGCGTAGCTACATATTTAATATTAAAGGATACATGATGGAGATTTCACAACAAAACTAGACATCCAGTGAAATGAGTTGAGTTTATAATTTATCATTCACATGTCTCCTTACCTTATGAAAGCTTATTGATTACCCTCTTGTATCCTTTAATATTAAATATGTAGCTACGCTATAAGAAATAGTCTATCTAGGCCTGTAAAAAACATTAATTTAAAATTATGAAAAGTACATCGTCTTTTTAAATCATATTCACAACATAAGACTGTTGTTTAGGCCATATACAGTACACTGTACCATACGATGTAGCCTAATTATAGTAGCCCTTAGTTTTAAATAGCCTAGTTATAAATGATAGGCTACAGTATAATAAAAAAAAAATTCACAGGTTATTACCCCCGTTATTTCCCAAATATCGCATGCTATTCCCTTATACCTACATGGATGTACTAAATAGGTATACTGTAATTACAACAAAGTTACGGTGTAACTTCAGTTTACTTACATAGGTCTTTGCGGGTTAATTGTCAGTTTTATTACCCCCTTATTACCCGAACGTAACATATTGTTCCCTTATACCTACACGTACGTTCTTTATAATTACACAGTAAGTACACCGTAAATTCTTTATACTTACATAGTTCTTTGCAGGTTAATTATCAGTCTTATTACCCCCTTATTACCCGAACTTAACATATTGTTCCCTTATACCTACACGTACGTTCTTTATAAGTACGCTGTAAGTTCAGCATACTTACATAGTTCTTTGCGGGCTGTAATTTAAAGCGTTACCAAATGGTTTTGCTCAAATTCATTGGTTGGTGTAACCAATGGTGTAATATTTCAATCAGTTTTTGTTTACAAATTTAAGTTATTTCTACCATTAAAGTTTTGTTTAACTAATTATACAATTTTAACCAGTGTTGAAGATGAGATAAATCTGTAATTAATGAAGTGATGATTCAACATTACTATAGACACCTGATATTAACCAGAATCACCAAAGGAGAAAATCAAAATTTTGAAGCAATCATTATAGTGGTCAGTGTTTGCATTAGTTGAGATCTTGACCCTTATATCTTTAATATTAGATTTTGTTTGGCTGCTGTATCAATGTTAAAACAGTCAGACAAGTCAAGAGCAGCAGTCATCAGGCACTAATGGTTATGTTTTAACATCATCATTATTTCACCTAGAGTCTAATCTCTGAGTTATTTATCCTTCATTGACTGTGACAGCCTTGTAAACCAACACTACCACTATATTTCTATGTAAATCTAACATATTATTTTTTTCAGTGTAAGCCAATCTGAGACTTTTCATAGCACTTACATTGCTCTTGTTGATTTTGATTGCTTCTGTTGTCCTCATTTGTAAGTCGCTTTGGATAAAAGCATCTGCTAAATGACTAGATGAAAATGTAAACTAAGCTTCAGTTCAGTGTATCCCTATCATTTGTTCCCATACATCACTCTACTCTTTATTTTCTCCATCATCCATTTTGTTTATAATATTTTCAAATGTAATTAAGTAAATATGCTTCATTTCTGTTTGTGTTGCTGTTCTGAACTTTCCATTTTCCCTTTCTGTACAGATCTTAATTTCTTGCAAATTCCTGAACTATGAAAGCCTACATTGAAATCAGTGCAGAGCGAAAAGCTGAGAGATTGCAAGTGTTCTGCTGTAACTGTTTCTGTTTATTGACCAGGTATGTTTGGTGTTGATGAAGTGAAGTCAGTGTTAGTGATGGAGGGAGAATCAGTCAGTCTAAACCCTGATATTACTAACATACAGGAAGGTGATCTGATGTGGAGGTTTGGACAGATTCTCATAGCTACAATCAACACACACAAGAATGAAAGGATATATTATAATGATAGTGCTGATGGGAGATTCAGAGGCAGACTGGAGCTGGATCAGACTGGATCTCTGACCATCAAGAACATCACAACTCAACACACTGGACTATATAAAGTATACAGCTGGAACAACATTGATATCCCACTCGGCTCATTCAGACTTACTGTCTATGGTGAGAAGAGCATTACTTTACCTGTTTCATGTATAAATAAACACTGAAAATATTAGAAAATACTGAGATTTGTATGTGCCCATGTAACCATAGGATTCTGTGGTCTGTGTCGTTTTGAAATTGATTGAAGAACGTCAGGAGAGCACCAGATTGGGTCTAAATAGAGAATGTATTTTATTATACTATTATATATCATTGCATTTTATACAACAGCTTCAGTTCACACATCAGTAACACTCTTCCATTCTGGAGAGAGAAGGAAAAAAGCTAAAAGTGCAATACGGCAGATATGGCTGCCTGGACTGAACAACTTTGTTGTAAAATGAGGGGGAAGGGGGATCACCTCCTCACAGACCCTTTTTAATGTATTCCTACAAACACTGGTTTAAACAATTATAGAACAGCACTGAATGCATATGAACAGGAAAATCTAGAGAAATAAAACAATTTAACACCTGAAAAAATACTATAGTAAATTTACTTTTGAAAATGTTGTAACATTTCTATAGTAGATATTACAGTGTTGTAAACCATACTATAGTAAAGGTACTATAGTAAATTGTGTAAAAAACTAGTAATTTATAATAAATTTACCATAGAGAATATAGTAAAATTTTTATAGTACATCTAGATGAATGTTACAATGACTGATAGTTACATAATTACTGAGGATATTATAAAATGGTAAATCTTGTCATTGTACACTGCACTGATATTTATAAAATCAGCGTTATCATTTAATACAATAATTCATCTATACTTTAATGAAATTTTAAATATGAACAAATGTCATAGCTCACATCTACTGTGGAGTTGTTTTCTTACTCTCTTAATATTTTCAGCTCGTCTGCCTGTTCTTGTCATCATCAGTGACTCAAATAGTCCTTCATCATCATCATCATTAGTGTCCAGATGTTCATTGTTGTGTTCAGCTGTGAATGTGAGTGATGTGACTCTCTCCTGGTACAAAGGAAACAGTTTATTGTCCAACATCAGTGTGTCTGATCTCAGCATCAGTCTCTCTCTACCTCTGGAGGTGGAATATCAGGATAACAACACCTACAGCTGTGTGATCAACAATCCCATCAGAAACCAGACTAATCTTCTCAACATCACTGAACTCTGTCAGCCATGTCCAGGTATCTCAGTGTTGAGCAGTACACTAGTATTTAATGTGAATCCTAAATCACTCTTCTTCTGTTTCTGCCCTCAGAACCTCTCCACTGTTGTGGTTTGACTGAAGCTGTGATTCGATTGGTTCTCTCTGCTCTGGTGGGCGTGGTTGCTGTTGCTGTGCTGATTTATGACATCAGGTCTGGAAGTCTTCAACAGAAGAAACAGCAGACATCACAGTCACACAATGATTCATCAGATTCTTAGGATAGCAGAGATATTCAGAGACTGTCCTCAAAGAAAATACGACCCAGTTGTACGTTTTTGAATCGACCAAATACGATCCATTCTTACGTTTTAAAGTTAAGCGCCCTCTAGCGGTCGTAAAAATAATGACAGTGTCGCGTTGGATCTGACGTCATCGCATAACGTATGAGTTTTTATACGATTTCAGGGTAATTTAAACGTGTTTTACTAGGTGTAATTCGTATATATGACCACACCTAACCCTACCCTAAACCTACCCCTTACAGAAATAGTGCAAAATCATGATTTCTAGTGCATATTTTTAAAAAAAAAAAACATACAATGAAAACATATGCGTTCTCTGGAATCGAACCTGTGTTCATATGATTATACCACTCCGCAGTGCAACGCGCTACTAATTGACCTACACATAATGCTAAGGTTGAGTGAGATACCTGTTACTGATAAGGGAGCAAATGTTGAATATGCTTTACAGAGACGTATTTGAGGATTTGTGAAAACGACTTTAGTCGGTCGTATAAATTGGAGGACATGTTGTTCTGTTGTATTATTGTGGGATAAGTCGCCTTCTCTCCGAGTCTCAAATCTCCAAGTGGGTGGACGTTTGTCATTCTTTTGAATGAGTAAACCATAAATTGCATGAGCAGCCACATTAGCTGAGAATGCTAATTGGTTAAGATGGTTAAGATGCTAATGTGCACCAAAGCACTCCATGCTATCAATTTAAACACCATGTGGCACACTATGATAATCAGTAAGCATCTGGCCAAAGGGTTGAGACTTTGAATCCAGCAAGTTATACATGGTTTCTGATATGGCCACATTTTATTTCTCTTCATCTCAGCTCAGAACTGCTACTTTTTATTTTTCAGCATGCAATAATATATATATTTTTTCTTTCTCACCTTGAACATCTCCTTAGCATCTGAATAAATGTCCTCTATCTGGAAAATCATATTAAATAACTGGGTTTCCAATCTCAAGGCTGTGTGTTTGAATCTTCTGTGCTGTACCTTCATTTCTGTCAGGACCACTATCGTCAAAAATAACATACAATTAGCATACATTTTGGGTTGGTGGTATGGTTCTGTTCTAGGCAAACACTCCCTGTCCATCCATGCAGCCTAGCATGGATAGGAGCAGGGAGAGCATGAATAACATGAATAAGAGAGCATGAATAACCCCCCTATAGGGTAACCAGGACAGAACCAACATTAATGATTAATGTAGCAGATTAAACAATTCAGTGGTCTGACTTAACAAGAAATATCAATGCCAAATCCTGACCTGACGAGAGGAGGAATTGGGGATGGAGGTGGGTGATTAGCTCCTGAGCAAAGCCATAGCTGCTTAATAATGACTGAATGGACCTTATAAAGGGAATTATGATTGAAGTTGTATTCTTATAGGTAGATGTGGATCAGCTGAGCGACAGCTGATGCAAGCTTGACTAACATGACCTGCCAGAACTGATGCTGTGCTCCATTTCCATTGTCAAGTTGTCTGTATTTTAAAGTTAATGACTGAATTAATTGTTGTGTGTTTTTAAAATTCAACAGAGAATTGTGTACTGTGCTGTTCTTGGTCTCAAGGTTGACAACATTTTGAAACAACATGCACTGCTTCAAGTCAGGTCTAGAACAGAGTGCATCTGTACATTTACATCTAGTCATTTAGCAGATGCTTTTATCCAAAGTGACTTACAAGTGAAGACAATAGAAGCGATCAAAATCAATAAAAACAATAATATGGAAGTGCTATGACAAGTCTCAGTTAGTCTAACATAGTACATAGGAAGATTTTTTGTAAAAAAACAAAAAACAAAAAAACAAGGAGTTAGAAAACAAATAGTGTGTAAATGTTAGAGGTTCATGTTTTTTTTGTTGTTTTTTTTTTAAGAAAAATAGATCAAATAGAATTAGAATAAGGAGTTAGAGGGAGGGTTAAATAAAGATGGAAGAGATGTGTTTTAGCTGATTCTTTAAGATAAATTGAATTGGGCAGGTCATTTCACCAAGAGGGAACATTTAAGGTAAAAGTCTGTGAAAGTGATTTTGTGCCTCTTTGGGATGAACAATAATGTGCCGTTCACTTGCAGAACGCAAGCTTCTAGAGCAGGGGTTGGGAACGTTGATCCTCGAGAGCCATGTCCTTGCAGATTTTAGTTTCAACCCTGAAGAAAAACATGCCAACCTGTATCCTGAAGACCTTGATTAGCTTGTTCAGGTGTGTTTGATTAGGGTTGAAACTAAAATCTGCAGGGACATGGCTCTCGAGGATCAACGTTCCCTACCCCTGTTCTAGAGGCACATAAGTCTGAAGTAATGAATTCAGGTAAAGGGGTGCAGAGCCAGTGGTGGTTCTGTAGGCAAGCATTAATGCCTTAAATTTTATGTGAGTAGCTATTGGTACCCAGTGCAGTTTGATGACGAGAGAGAGGTGTCACGTGTTCTTTTCGGCTCATTGAAAATTAATCTTGCAGACGCATTCTGGATTAATTGTAAAGGTTTGATAGAATTGGCTGGAAGACCTGCCAATATGGTCCAGCATGGACAGAATAAGAGCTTGAACAAGCAGTTGTGATGTATGTTCAGAAAGAAAGGGCCGGATCTTCTTGATGTTGAATAAAGCTGATCTGCAGGACCGGCCAGTTTTAGCTATGTGGTCTGAGAAAGTCAGCTGATCATCAATCACAACTCCAAGGTTTCCGGCTGTTTTTGAAAAAGTTATGGTTGATGTGCCTAACTGAATGCTAAAATTGTGATGGGTTTTATTTGAGATAAGCATTTGCTTTAATTGGGCACTTGATCCTTGCACATCTAACATCATTTTTTTTTTCTCACTGCTGCAACTGTGTGTTTTTAAAGCACATTTGTTATAGCAACAGTTGAGAAAGAAACTATGGTCAGATGATCTTACTTACTGATGACAGTCAGGTTTATACATCACATCAGGAGTTTGCTGTCTGAAAATTTGTCTGTTAGTCTAATGATAATATGAGAATCATATATAAATCTTTCTCATTAGTATTTAAGCTGTCTTTTTGACTCACACAAATATATATATATATATATATATATATATATATATATATATATATATATTTATTTATTTATTTATTTTTGCAGTGTGGAAAAGGACTATCATCATAAAAAATGAAAAAAAAAAGGACTATATCAAACTTAAAGTATTTTGCTTAACCGGAGAGATCAGGTTACATCTACTGACATTTATTCTTCAGTAAAACTAGTTTTTTTCAGGTTGGTTGAATTGAGTTCTAATCAATAATCTTAAATGATTTTATTTCAACAAAACTAGTTGTTGTAGATGCTACCACATGAAGTACATTTTCTAAGTTGAACTGACTAAATATTTTTTTCAGTGTATAAGAACATAATTAAGAACCACTTGCTTAGAAGTTAAAACACTTTTAGTAATAAAAACAGTGAATATTTAAATCATGTGTTCAGAAAACAGTTTGTGTTCTCTTCTTTTGTCATGGATCAAACAGTCTTGTTTTAAGAAGGCATATATGGTCTCTTAAATGAGACGCCTACTAGAGGAGTGTATTCACACTGACTACTAAACCGCTAACAGACCCCGCAAATCTCTTTCTCGCTTCTCTTCAGCTCTTCTGTCACTTTGAGAAATATTCACTGTAATTTCATTTTTTTTTTAAGGATTATTTTATTTGGAACTGTTCAGTGAAATGCTGAAGAAAATGTTTGACATGTTTATTTTCTTCTTCTTGTGGACCATGTCTAGTAAGTTTCATTCTTGTTTTAACGCTAGCACTCTCTATTCTATTATTTTTTTTCTTAAAAAAACAGCTTCTCTGTTCTTTTTATGTCTTCTATTTTTCTATCTGTTTTCTTTTTATTTATTATACAATTAACAAAAAAAAACTCTCACACTAGAGCTTGTGATTGATAATTATTATATAATAAAAAAAAACTTGCTACGTATACTGCATTACACTGAAAACAATAATGTTTACATATAAATATAGTGCATAATTTTTGCAAGCCTCTTTTTCACATTAATTTTAAGCAGTATTAGCTAAAAATCTTTAGTTGGTGAGTATTTTTGAGTATCCTAGCAAATGGTTTTGCTCAAATTCATTGGTTGGTGTAACCAATGGTGTAATATTTCAATCAGTTTTTGTTTACAAATTTAAGTTATTTCTACCATTAAAGTTTTGTTTAACTAATTATACAATTTTAACCAGTGTTGAAGATGAGATAAATCTGTAATTAATGAAGTGATTCAACATTACTATAGACACCTGATATTAACCAGAATCACCAAAGGAGAAAATCAAAATTTTGAAGCAATCATTATAGTGGTCAGTGTTTGCATTAGTTGAGATCTTGACCCTTATATCTTTAATATTAGATTTTGTTTGGCTGCTGTATCAATGTTAAAACAGTCAGACAAGTCAAGAGCAGCAGTCATCAGGCACTAATGGTTATGTTTTAACATCATCATTATTTCACCTAGAGTCTAATCTCTGAGTTATTTATCCTTCATTGACTGTGACAGCCTTGTAAACCAACACTACCACTATATTTCTATGTAAATCTAACATATTATTTTTTTCAGTGTAAGCCAATCTGAGACTTTTCATAGCTCATTTCATTGCTCTTGTTGATTTTGATTGCTTCTGTTGTCCTCATTTGTAAGTCGCTTTGGATAAAAGCATCTGCTAAATGACTAGATGAAAATGTAAACTAAGCTTCAGTTCAGTGTATCCCTATCATTTGTTCCCATACATCACTCTACTCTTTATTTTCTCCATCATCCATTTTGTTTATAATATTTTCAAATGTAATTAAGTAAATATGCTTCATTTCAGTTTGTGTTGCTGTTCTGAACTTTCCATTTTCCCTTTCTGTACAGATCTTAATTTCTTGCAAATTCCTGAACTATGAAAGCCTACATTGAAATCAGTGCAGAGCGAAAAGCTGAGAGATTGCAAGTGTTCTGCTGTAACTGTTTCTGTTTATTGACCAGGTATGTTTGGTGTTGATGAAGTGAAGTCAGTGTTAGTGATGGAGGGAGAATCAGTCAGTCTAAACCCTGATATTACTAACATACAGGAAGGTGATCTGATGTGGAGGTTTGGACAGATTCTCATAGCTACAATCAACACACACAAGAATGAAAGGATATATTATAATGATAGTGCTGATGGGAGATTCCGAGGCAGACTGGAGCTGGATCAGACTGGATCTCTGACCATCAAGAACATCACAACTCAACACACTGGACTATATAAAGTATACAGCTGGAACAACATTGATATCCCACTCGGCTCATTCAGACTTACTGTCTATGGTGAGAAGAGCATTACTTTACCTGTTTCATGTATAAATAAACACTGAAAATATTAGAAAATACTGAGATTTGTATGTGCCCATGTAACCATAGGATTCTGTGGTCTGTGTCGTTTTGAAATTGATTGAAGAACGTCAGGAGAGCACCAGATTGGGTCTAAATAGAGAATGTATTTTATTATACTATTATATATCATTGCATTTTATACAACAGCTTCAGTTCACACATCAGTAACACTCTTCCATTCTGGAGAGAGAAGGAAAAAAGCTAAAAGTGCAATACGGCAGATATGGCTGCCTGGACTGAACAACTTTGTTGTAAAATGAGGGGGAAGGGGGATCACCTCCTCACAGACCCTTTTTAATGTATTCCTACAAACACTGGTTTAAACAATTATAGAACAGCACTGAATGCATATGAACAGGAAAATCTAGAGAAATAAAACAATTTAACACCTGAAAAAATACTATAGTAAATTTACTTTTGAAAATGTTGTAACATTTCTATAGTAGATATTACAGTGTTGTAAACCATACTATAGTAAAGGTACTATAGTAAATTGTGTAAAAAACTAGTAATTTATTATAAATTTACCATAGAGAATATAGTACAATTTTTATAGTACATCTAGATGAATGGTACAATGACTGATAGTTACATAATTACTGAGGATATTATAAAATGGTAAATCTTGTCATTGTACACTGCACTGATATTTATAAAATCAGCGTTATCATTTAATACAATAATTCATCTATACTTTAATGAAATTTTAAATATGAACAAATGTCATAGCTCACATCTACTGTGGAGTTGTTTTCTTACTCTCTTAATATTTTCAGCTCGTCTGCCTGTTCTTGTCATCATCAGTGACTCAAATAGTCCTTCATCATCATCATCATTAGTGTCCAGATGTTCATTGTTGTGTTCAGCTGTGAATGTGAGTGATGTGACTCTCTCCTGGTACAAAGGAAACAGTTTATTGTCCAACATCAGTGTGTCTGATCTCAACATCAGTCTATCTCTACCTCTGGAGATTGAGTGTCTGGATGATTCCTACAGCTGTGTGATCAATAATCCCATCAAAAACCAGACTAATCTTCTCAACAGCACTGAACACTGTCAGCTATGTACAGGTACTGTATGTCTACCATAATACTTTGTGTTTATGTGCACATTCACTCACACTAATGACTGTCTCCTTCACATCTTCCAGAGTCAGTCTCTCTGATAGAGCTGATCTCTGCTGCTGCTGCTGGATCTTTGTTGATTGCAGCATTTGGGCTCTTCTGCATCTGCAGGAAACTCAGAAAATCAGACAAAGAAGGCAAGTGCTACCTGCTGCTGATACTAAAATAATTTAATTAACGTCGTAATAATGTGGAAAAACAATTCCAGAGAAAACACCACAATAATCCTCAAACATTTCATTGATTTTGTTGTTTGAACATGTCATTATTGTCAAAACAGTTCAGACTGGTTCAGAGGAGATCACTTACGCTGATCCAACATTCTACAAAAGAAAAGCACAGAAAGTGGTGAGATCATTACAGTATATTTGTCTCTGCATTATTTCAGCAGTGAGTCTGAAGTTGTGTGTTTGAGTGTAGATATTTGTGCTTCTGTTTGTGTTTGTTTGTGATGATCTATTAAACTCGTGTCATGGCCACTAATTTTTTTGATAAACTTGTGATGTATACATGTTTGTTTTCTTTCAGAGAGTTCAAGATGATGAGGTGTTGTATTCAGGACTCGCCATGAGACACTGATTCAACTCTTGGTCAAACTGTGATTCTGTTTAAGGGCTGCCAGCATTTTACTGCATTTATGAATATTACTGTAATATTTAATAACAATCTGATATAAATTTGTATGTTGTCTATGTTGTATTGTTGCTTGTGTGTGTGTCAGGATCATGTCATGTTTGATTGTGTTTTTGTTTATGTTTCTCGGTTTCATGTTTATCCTTTCGGTTTAGTCTTTATTATGCCTTAGATTTATCAGTTTCATCTTTTTTATACTGCTGTGTGCGTGACAGTGTTTGTGTGTGTATTCTTCAGCCTTATTATTGTGATCCGAGACAAAAATAAAATTAGGTTTGCTGTCATGTGATCATTCGGTCCTGAACTTGTATTATTCATTGATTAGATTTTGTGTACATTTACACTGATGCATTCAGCAAAGGCCTTACAATAGAGGAATAGAATCAATTAATCATTGAATCCTTCAAGATTAAATGAATCCTGCTTTGTCAAGTTTTCTGCATGACTGATCAAATGAAATATGTGAAGTACAGTACAAAATACAGTGTAAAGCTCTGAACTTAAAAGAAAAGGCCAATGAACATTGTCGAGTGGAAAAGAAAGCGCCAGTGTAAAGTTCTACCAGGATGACTCTAATGCCACATCATTCATTCATAATTATTACGACAGCCAATCGCAGCTTGACACCATGTATATAAAGACCGAACTTACTCTTCTATTCTGCTGCCCATAGGTGATAGGTGTCGTAGCTGAAGTTCTGTTTTTGCTCAATTCCTCTAGCAGCTCACAATGTCTCAAAAGTCGCTCGTAGATTTCGCTATCTCCAACGACTCTGACGAAGACACCATTCCGACGAAGTACGCACCTTCAGTGGGCGCCTCCAGCCCAGCCCAATCGCATGGCTAAATCCTTCTCCCCTCTTCAGCACAAAAAGCCCAGGTCCTCCATGCCAACTCCACTTCCTTCGCCAAGCCCAGATTCAGCCTGTGCAAACACGCAACTTTCAAAAGCTATACTCCAGCTAACCGAAACTGTCAAAGGTTTTGAAACCCATCTGGGCTTCTTCGAGTCAGCTTTTGCATCGCGCGCACCCGGACCATCTATTCCCTCGACGTCTTCCGCCTCCTTCTCAGTCTCTCCTTCAGTCCTCGATCCATTTTCCTCTGCTGCACCCTCCACATCTTCTGCCACGTCGGCTATTGCTCCATCTCCAGCTCAAACTCTGCTACAAAATGCCACCACGTCACTTCCTACTGCATTGTTCAATCTCTCCAAGGCTCTAACGGCCCAGGTTTTCGGTAGGCCATTCGTTCCACCCGCTGCTGCCTCAGTGTCTCCCAAAATGAGATCTAACATCATTTCAGGTAAAGACATTAACCTGGCCGCACTGTTGCTACCATCACCCGCGATCGACAGGCAGATGGTTGACTGTGGTGACATGGCAGTCCTTCTGAAAACTTCAGATCCCAGGCTGCAACGCAACCTGTCATTCACCAAATTCGTCATCGCTTTTGGAATTTACAGGGATATTCTATGTCAAGTTTTTCCCAATCGCAGAAAGGAATTAGACCTTTACCTAGCCATGATGGCAGATTTTAATCAAAGATATGGCGGAACTTTATTTTATGAGTATCACAAATCTTTTTCTGCAAAAGCAACTTCTTTCATTTATACAATTCAAGACTGGGCTGGTCCGTTACTGACTCTGACTTGCTTATTCGCCATTTCGGAGACCAAAAAACTCTGGTTTGCGCCATTTGTAGCTCCCATGGTCACTCCGCTCCTCTCTGTCCTAAAGTTCATGCTAGCCGTGCTCCGCCCGCTCTCCATGGTTCTGATCCTTCAAACCTTGTGCTAGATCTTCTGCAAGGACCCCCATCCCGAAATCCGTCTGCCCTCAATGCAACAGACCAGCCACAAGAGGGAAAGCACCTCAGAAAAAATTCTGAGCGGTCACCCCTCAACCCTCATAAACATTGCAAACCTTTCTTACTACCTTTCCTCGCACCCCGATTCACCTTTTGTCAATAACTTAATTACAGGACTCTCTCAAGGGTTTCGGGTCGGTGTTCTCCTTCCTCTTTCCACCTCGTATGTTGCAAAAAATTTGCAGTCTGCTCTGGCTGAGCCTGGCGTAGTTTCAGGTCTGATTGCTAAAGAATTAAATAAAGGCTATCCTCTTTGGCTATTTCAGTTCTCCTCCTTTCTCTCCGTTCTGTGTTAACTCCATCGGCTTGGCTACACATAAATACTCAGGGAAAAAACGGCAAATTTTTAACATGTCCTCACCCCACTCCACTGCTTATGCTAGCGTTAATGAATGCATTCCACCTGAACCGTTTTCGCTGTACTATGCCTCGTTCGACGACGCAATTCAGCTAATCAATTTAGCCGGTCACAGTGCTTGGTTGGCCAAAGTGGACATCACCGACGCTTTTAAAATAATGCCCATTCACCCGGCTGATTGGCCCCTTTTTGGAGTTAAATGGGAATCCAAATTCTATTTTGCAGTAAGACTCACTTTCGGCTGCAGAAGCAACCCCCAAATTTTTAATCGTTTGTCTGAGGCATTGTGTTGGATCTTGTTGAATGTTTGCAAGCTGCCTTTTGTGTTACATTTGCTTGACGATTTTCTGTTAATCGACTTTCCTTCTTTGCAAAGCTTTGTGCTCGATACTCTTAAACAAGTCTTTTGCGACGTAGGCATTCCTTTGTCCGAAGAAAAAACAAATGGTCCCGTTACACATCTTGAATTTCTCGGCATTAATTTGGACACTATTAAGATGCAAGCTTCTCTCCCCCGTGAAAAACTTGTTCGAATCAGATCCGTTATGGAATCTTTCCTCCCGTCTCGTTTCATTTCCAAACGTGACATGCTTTCTCTCCTCGGCCATCTCAATTTTGCCATGCGAATCATTCCGCAAGATCGTTCCTTCACATCTCGCCTGCTGAATTTGGCTCACTCCATTGCAAATTTAAGCAACTCGATTTTCCTAGATGAAGGTTGTTTATCAGATCTTAGGTTTTGGTCTCATCTGCTGAATAACTGGAATGGCATTACTTTTTTCTATAATGACGTTTTTGAATCATCCAACACACTAGAACTATATACCGACACAGCCCCGCCTATTGGTTTTGGGGGATTCTTCCAAGGTCATTCAGTTCTATGTTAAACTATCTCAAAATACGCCATGCACTTCTGGTAACTCACCTCTTTTTATTCACTTAAATGGGTTCCCCATTCATCTGTCAACCACTTTGACTGCCGCAGTTTTCTCACCTGGTCTCTATACTAGCCACTCTTTCCGCATCGGCGCTGCCACTACCGCGGTTGAACGTGGGGTTCCCGAGTCTACCATCAAACGGCTCGGAAGATGGTCTTCTTCGGCATACGAAACGTACATCAGATCAGACTATCACAAAGTCCTGGATGCACAGCAGTCACTTGCAATATAAATGTATGTGAAATTTGCTAGCTACTGGTGGTGGTTTACCTTTCATACGGTCTCACATTTGCTAATATCAGACGTGCATATGCCCAAAATGGTTTGCCCAAGCCCCAATGTCGGGGGCTTCCATAATTTTTATGATTATTATTAACCATTATTATTTTTAATATTATACTTACTATTCTTATTATTATTACGCTATTAATTTATTAAACAAAATCTACAATTCATTTTCGTTGCTTATCATGGCTTTAGCTTCCAAAAGTCAATCTTTGCTTTCACTTATTATTGTTGTTGCTATTAGCCTATAATAATTAATATTATTATGTCATTTTTATTTTCATTTATTATATTAACTATCGTAATCCTTTTAGACTATAGGCCTAGGCTATAATCAGCGGCCTAACGTCAGCGTCAATATCGGCTCAGAGCCTGATGTGGATTTACGTTAATAACTTTATTATTTTATTTGACCTAACGTGGTCCATTCTTTAAGCCTGCCAAGGCTTGAACGGCCAGTCATGGCATTGTTAACCTATCGTGCTCTAATCACCAAAAGTCAGTCGTGGCTTTTACCATCATCTTAATTATTATTAGCCTATTATTATTATCATCATCACTATTACGATATTTCTATTGTATTATTTTTGATTATAATCTACGATAGACCTTCAATATCGAGGCTCGAAGCCTGTATCGAATTCACGTTAATAGCCTATCATGGCCTTCATAAACTTTATTCGACCTAACGTGGTCCTTTCTACAAGCCCGCCTAAGCACGAACAACCTGTCGTGGCAATATGCTCTACGTTACCGGTGCCCTACCAAAGTCAAATATGTGGCGTTGTCGCATTACCGCTGTTTCTGCTGTTATTAGGCTATTATTTTTCTGTTATTATTTTAGAACATTAAGAAGCCATTAATATGGCTTTAACATTATCTTTATCATTATTAACGTTAATCGTTATCGTAATCTTTAACACTAGCTATATGACCAATGGATGCTATCAAGGCTTGAAGCCTGTCACTGCTTTCACTAGTTGCCTATCGTGGCACGCTTATTTTCTCAGACCTAACGTGGTCCCGTCCATTAAGCCAATCGAGGCTATACGGCCAGTCGTGGCATAAAAGTTTTGAAACCTGCTATGGTTTACCGTGACTACATCATAAATTTGCACGAACGGCCCGTCGCGGCTTAACTTTGGGTGGCTTCAGCTACCAAAGACAATTGTGCCTACTTCACTTTTTCTAAGAACAACTATCATTTATTATTATTATTATTATTGTTGTTGTTGTTTTTTAATGAATCCAATTCACTTCAAATTAAGCCAATCGTGGCTTTACATTATTTCGCGGCTTGCTTACTTTCCTTTGACCTAATGTGGTTTTATTAAAGATTTCATTCTCATAGCCTATCGTGGCTATCATTAGAAGGCATTCGTGGCTTCTTTTATCACGATGCCTACATGCATACAATGCCTATCAAAGCTTTAATCATTTTAAATGCTAAATAAACTAACATGGCTCCACCCTTTTAATGCAATCGTAACCCCTTATTTATCACTCATATTTCTGGCTAATTTTCATTTTTGGGGGTAGGCTCTCCCCTGCCTTCATCTTCAGGCAGGAAATGCCAGTCTACCTCAGTCACAGATTAAGGATGGAGCCCACGCCAAAGAAACTGTCAAGCCTTTCTGTCTTATTATTCAATCAAATAAATTTTGTTCAAATTTCTATGGCCTCAGAGTCTCTCAGGTAGAATTTGCATGCTAAGCCTCTTCAGCATACATACAGGTATATAAGATGGTGGCGTGCATCCACTCATTCAGATTTCTGCTTCGGAGCCTCGCCTGTGTGAGCTGTAGAAGGGAGAGAAGAAGACTGACTTCAAACCTGCTCGATGGTGTAACTGGCACTGCCAGCATGTGTGGCGTGCATGTGTGGTGTGCTGTCCTTTCTTCCCGAAAGTGCATGAAGAGTTCACAAGACAGGGACAGCTCCAGATGTTCTTGTTGAATTCTTCCTTCCTCACTACCCTCGTTCATGATGCAGCCACAGTGTGCGTTGATGTTCCCCAGGTAGGAGTGTGCGATTGCAGTGCTTATGCCTGCAATTTCCCGCCGCCTGGTGGAACTGTCTGTACTTTCCGTTCAAAAACTGTACGTTGTTGTCAGCTTTCGCTGCCAAGACTTGGGTCTCGGCCTCCACCATGGGTCACGTCACAGTGCGGTCCGGCAGGCAGGTGATGTCTCGTTATGGAGCGAGACTCGGTCACCAAGAAGCACATGCAGCAGATGCTGAATTGTCTGAAACTATTCAGACACAAAACAGCAAAGGTGGGACTTTCAAGTCACAAGCAAGTCATCAAAGAGTTAAATTTCATCAGATAATCGACTAATTAAATAATGATTAAGAATTTGTGATGAACACCTGCTGTTAACAATCAACATCACTGAAGAAAAGAGAAACAAGAACTAAAACTGACTTCAACTACAGCCTTAGATGTAATCAACTGAAAAAAAAGACACACAATGCCACCATAACTGTGGTCAAAATATGTTATAAATGGCACCATAATGCTTCAATATTATAAGGCTGAAATATCTTTAAATTCATATAAATTATTTAGCTTTTGACACAATTGCAGTGCATTTATTGTCATATTTGTATAATTGATTCTGTATGTCAGAAAATATAGTCAAATGCTAGCAATCATTTATAAAAACATTTCACTCTAGGCAGAGCTGAAAACATGTATTGCAAAAACCACAACAGTTTTTGGATGTAGTCACAGTCCATCATCTGTTCATACCAGCAGAATTTGCAACAATCCTGCTGTTCATGCACCCAGCTGCTTCTGGATTCTGTGTGTAATTGCATGTATTCATTTAGCAGACGCTTTTATTTAGAAAATAAATAACATAAACACTACCAGGTCATTAAAAACAACTAGAAGGAAAATAAGGAACTAGGGCATTTATTGAATTTGCATTACAAAAATCAATAAATAAATAAAAATTTAAAATACTGTTAAAAGGTGACAAATATCATCTCATCACGGCTATGGCTGTTTCTGTTAAAGGCCTACTGTTAACAGTTCTATGAAAGATATTGACCACTGGAATGGAAAAAAAACAACAACGAGTGTGAAGCTGAGAAGAGAAAAAAAGAGACCACAGTCTCTTGCTCGCCAAAATAAACGTGTGAACATGAGTCAGTTGTTCAGTTTATATTGCACACTGCTCTAGTTTGATCTTTATCTCTCATCACGTCTATTTTAACACATTTTCACTCGTGTCTGTTTAACCACATGATCTACAGATGTTTGGCCTGATCAAGTGTCTTCCTTGTCCTTCAGCGTGTAAACCTGTAGTTTGGTTTAGTGCTTTTGTTCCACTCTCAACAAACCACAATGAAACTCCTCAGAGCAACTAAACCACTGCCATCAGCTGCTTCAGTCTCTGAATCACCACATGAAACACTTTTCAGCAAGAGACCATGCAAACATCTGAATGCTTTATGAGCAAAACCTGTATTTTGTGCAAATACAGAAGAAATTGAATTGCAATAAAGTTAGGAAAAAATACTGAATAATATTGATGATTTTCATTACTGATGTAAATGTTCTGTATCACAAATGCAAAAATTCTGTGGCAAAACAAAGAAAGATTTAGACATCAACACTCATCATACAAACCTCAACAATGGTAATAATCATCAAACTAATTCAGAGAAACAGATCAACTGCAATGCATGCTGGGAATCACGAAAGAGTTTTGTACTAAGTTAATATACAGCATGCATTTCTGCATACAATTTTCTTTTGCTGATTATCACCATTGTTGAGTTTTTATACTCTGATTCTTGATGTCTATGTGATTCAGCAGTTTTTTTTGGTATTTTCTGTTAATTCAAAGAATACATTTGCCACTGCTTTAATCTTACATTGTAGTATCACACACACACACACACACACACACAAAAAACAACACACATTACATTACATTTACATTTAGACATTTAGCAGACATTTATCCAATAAATGACTTAGACATTTATCCAATGTGCCTTACAAAGGAGAACAATGGAAGCAATCGAAATCAACAAAAGAGCAACAAAACATGCAAGTGCTATGACATGTCTCATTTAGGCTAACGCAGTACATGTAGCAAGGATTTTTAGAGTACATAAAAAATAAAAGAAAATAGATGGGGGGGGGGGGGGATTCTTGAAGATGGCTAAGGACTCAGCAGTTCGGAGTGAGCTGGGCAAGTCATTCCACCAGGAGGGTACATTTAATGAGAAAGTCTGTGAAAGTGATATTGTGCCTCTTTGGGATGGCACAATAATGCGTCGTTCACTTGCAGAATGCAAGCCTCTAGAGGCACATAAGTCTGACGTAATGAATTCAGGTAAAGTGGTGCAGAGCCCGTGGTGGTTCTGTAGGCAAGCATTAATGCCTTAAATTTACTGGTAGCCAATGCAGACTGCTGAAGAGAGGTGTGACGTGTGTCCTTCTCGGCTCATTAAAAGTTGGTCTTGCCGCTGCATTCTAGATTAATTGTAAAGGTTTGATAGAGCTGGCTGGAAGACCTGCCAAAAGAGCATTGCAATAATCAAGCCTGGACAGAATAAGTGATATGAAAAGCCATGTTTCTAAATGACAGAACTTAGTGATGCCATGTAGACAGAGAAAAGAAGTGGTCCAAGAACTGAGCCCTGAGGCACCCCAGTAGCTAGATGTTGCAACTTGGATACCTCACCTCTCCAAGATACCTTAAAAGACCTGTCAGAGAGGTAAGATTCAAACCACTGGAGTGCGGTTCCTGAGATTCCCTTTGCCAATAGGGTTGACAGGAGGATCTAGTCTTTAACCGTGTCAAAAGCAGCAGACAGATCCAGCAAGATCTGCACTTGCACTTGTGAGCAAATACTTAAATACCCTCACAAACAGTACATTTCCATTGCCTCAACCAATGCATTTTAATGCATAATTATATAAGACAATGAAAATCTAACTTTAAATTTTATACCCAAAATGGTTTGCCCAAGCCCCAATGTCGGGGGCTTCCATAATTTTTATGATTATTATTAACCATTATTATTTTTAATATTATACTTACTATTCTTATTATTATTACGCTATTAATTTATTAAACAAAATCTACAATTCATTTTCGTTGCTTATCATGGCTTTAGCTTCCAAAAGTCAATCTTTGCTTTCACTTATTATTGTTGTTGCTATTAGCCTATAATAATTAATATTATTATGTCATTTTTATTTTCATTTATTATATTAACTATCGTAATCCTTTTAGACTATAGGCCTAGGCTATAATCAGCGGCCTAACGTCAGCGTCAATATCGGCTCAGAGCCTGATGTGGATTTACGTTAATAACTTTATTATTTTATTTGACCTAACGTGGTCCATTCTTTAAGCCTGCCAAGGCTTGAACGGCCAGTCATGGCATTGTTAACCTATCGTGCTCTAATCACCAAAAGTCAGTCGTGGCTTTTACCATCATCTTAATTATTATTAGCCTATTATTATTATCATCATCACTATTACGATATTTCTATTGTATTATTTTTGATTATAATCTACGATAGACCTTCAATATCGAGGCTCGAAGCCTGTATCGAATTCACGTTAATAGCCTATCATGGCCTTCATAAACTTTATTCGACCTAACGTGGTCCTTTCTACAAGCCCGCCTAAGCACGAACAACCTGTCGTGGCAATATGCTCTACGTTACCGGTGCCCTACCAAAGTCAAATATGTGGCGTTGTCGCATTACCGCTGTTTCTGCTGTTATTAGGCTATTATTTTTCTGTTATTATTTTAGAACATTAAGAAGCCATTAATATGGCTTTAACATTATCTTTATCATTATTAACGTTAATCGTTATCGTAATCTTTAACACTAGCTATATGACCAATGGACGCTATCAAGGCTTGAAGCCTGTCACTGCTTTCACTAGTTGCCTATCGTGGCACGCTTATTTTCTCAGACCTAACGTGGTCCCGTCCATTAAGCCAATCGAGGCTATACGGCCAGTCGTGGCATAAAAGTTTTGAAACCTGCTATGGTTTACCGTGACTACATCATAAATTTGCACGAACGGCCCGTCGCGGCTTAACTTTGGGTGGCTTCAGCTACCAAAGACAATTGTGCCTACTTCACTTTTTCTAAGAACAACTATCATTTATTATTATTATTATTATTGTTGTTGTTGTTTTTTAATGAATCCAATTCACTTCAAATTAAGCCAATCGTGGCTTTACATTATTTCGCGGCTTGCTTACTTTCCTTTGACCTAATGTGGTTTTATTAAAGATTTCATTCTCATAGCCTATCGTGGCTATCATTAGAAGGCATTCGTGGCTTCTTTTATCACGATGCCTACATGCATACAATGCCTATCAAAGCTTTAATCATTTTAAATGCTAAATAAACTAACATGGCTCCACCCTTTTAATGCAATCGTAACCCCTTATTTATCACTCATATTTCTGGCTAATTTTCATTTTTGGGGGTAGGCTCTCCCCTGCCTTCATCTTCAGGCAGGAAATGCCAGTCTACCTCAGTCACAGATTAAGGATGGAGCCCACGCCAAAGAAACTGTCAAGCCTTTCTGTCTTATTATTCAATCAAATAAATTTTGTTCAAATTTCTATGGCCTCAGAGTCTCTCAGGTAGAATTTGCATGCTAAGCCTCTTCAGCATACATACAGGTATATAAGATGGTGGCGTGCATCCACTCATTCAGATTTCTGCTTCGGAGCCTCGCCTGTGTGAGCTGTAGAAGGGAGAGAAGAAGACTGACTTCAAACCTGCTCGATGGTGTAACTGGCACTGCCAGCATGTGTGGCGTGCATGTGTGGTGTGCTGTCCTTTCTTCCCGAAAGTGCATGAAGAGTTCACAAGACAGGGACAGCTCCAGATGTTCTTGTTGAATTCTTCCTTCCTCACTACCCTCGTTCATGATGCAGCCACAGTGTGCGTTGATGTTCCCCAGGTAGGAGTGTGCGATTGCAGTGCTTATGCCTGCAATTTCCCGCCGCCTGGTGGAACTGTCTGTACTTTCCGTTCAAAAACTGTACGTTGTTGTCAGCTTTCGCTGCCAAGACTTGGGTCTCGGCCTCCACCATGGGTCACGTCACAGTGCGGTCCGGCAGGCAGGTGATGTCTCGTTATGGAGCGAGACTCGGTCACCAAGAAGCACATGCAGCAGATGCTGAATTGTCTGAAACTATTCAGACACAAAACAGCAAAGGTGGGACTTTCAAGTCACAAGCAAGTCATCAAAGAGTTAAATTTCATCAGATAATCGACTAATTAAATAATGATTAAGAATTTGTGATGAACACCTGCTGTTAACAATCAACATCACTGAAGAAAAGAGAAACAAGAACTAAAACTGACTTCAACTACAGCCTTAGATGTAATCAACTGAAAAAAAAGACACACAATGCCACCATAACTGTGGTCAAAATATGTTATAAATGGCACCATAATGCTTCAATATTATAAGGCTGAAATATCTTTAAATTCATATAAATTATTTAGCTTTTGACACAATTGCAGTGCATTTATTGTCATATTTGTATAATTGATTCTGTATGTCAGAAAATATAGTCAAATGCTAGCAATCATTTATAAAAACATTTCACTCTAGGCAGAGCTGAAAACATGTATTGCAAAAACCACAACAGTTTTTGGATGTAGTCACAGTCCATCATCTGTTCATACCAGCAGAATTTGCAACAATCCTGCTGTTCATGCACCCAGCTGCTTCTGGATTCTGTGTGTAATTGCATGTATTCATTTAGCAGACGCTTTTATTTAGAAAATAAATAACATAAACACTACCAGGTCATTAAAAACAACTAGAAGGAAAATAAGGAACTAGGGCATTTATTGAATTTGCATTACAAAAATCAATAAATAAATAAAAATTTAAAATACTGTTAAAAGGTGACAAATATCATCTCATCACGGCTATGGCTGTTTCTGTTAAAGGCCTACTGTTAACAGTTCTATGAAAGATATTGACCACTGGAATGGAAAAAAAACAACAACGAGTGTGAAGCTGAGAAGAGAAAAAAAGAGACCACAGTCTCTTGCTCGCCAAAATAAACGTGTGAACATGAGTCAGTTGTTCAGTTTATATTGCACACTGCTCTAGTTTGATCTTTATCTCTCATCACGTCTATTTTAACACATTTTCACTCGTGTCTGTTTAACCACATGATCTACAGATGTTTGGCCTGATCAAGTGTCTTCCTTGTCCTTCAGCGTGTAAACCTGTAGTTTGGTTTAGTGCTTTTGTTCCACTCTCAACAAACCACAATGAAACTCCTCAGAGCAACTAAACCACTGCCATCAGCTGCTTCAGTCTCTGAATCACCACATGAAACACTTTTCAGCAAGAGACCATGCAAACATCTGAATGCTTTATGAGCAAAACCTGTATTTTGTGCAAATACAGAAGAAATTGAATTGCAATAAAGTTAGGAAAAAATACTGAATAATATTGATGATTTTCATTACTGATGTAAATGTTCTGTATCACAAATGCAAAAATTCTGTGGCAAAACAAAGAAAGATTTAGACATCAACACTCATCATACAAACCTCAACAATGGTAATAATCATCAAACTAATTCAGAGAAACAGATCAACTGCAATGCATGCTGGGAATCACGAAAGAGTTTTGTACTAAGTTAATATACAGCATGCATTTCTGCATACAATTTTCTTTTGCTGATTATCACCATTGTTGAGTTTTTATACTCTGATTCTTGATGTCTATGTGATTCAGCAGTTTTTTTTGGTATTTTCTGTTAATTCAAAGAATACATTTGCCACTGCTTTAATCTTACATTGTAGTATCACACACACACACACACACACAAAAAACAACACACATTACATTACATTTACATTTAGACATTTAGCAGACATTTATCCAATAAATGACTTAGACATTTATCCAATGTGCCTTACAAAGGAGAACAATGGAAGCAATCGAAATCAACAAAAGAGCAACAAAACATGCAAGTGCTATGACATGTCTCATTTAGGCTAACGCAGTACATGTAGCAAGGATTTTTAGAGTACATAAAAAATAAAAGAAAATAGATGGGGGGGGGGGGGGGGGGATTCTTGAAGATGGCTAAGGACTCAGCAGTTCGGAGTGAGCTGGGCAAGTCATTCCACCAGGAGGGTACATTTAATGAGAAAGTCTGTGAAAGTGATATTGTGCCTCTTTGGGATGGCACAATAATGCGTCGTTCACTTGCAGAATGCAAGCCTCTAGAGGCACATAAGTCTGACGTAATGAATTCAGGTAAAGTGGTGCAGAGCCCGTGGTGGTTCTGTAGGCAAGCATTAATGCCTTAAATTTACTGGTAGCCAATGCAGACTGCTGAAGAGAGGTGTGACGTGTGTCCTTCTCGGCTCATTAAAAGTTGGTCTTGCCGCTGCATTCTAGATTAATTGTAAAGGTTTGATAGAACTGGCTGGAAGACCTGCCAAAAGAGCATTGCAATAATCAAGCCTGGACAGAATAAGTGATATGAAAAGCCATGTTTCTAAATGACAGAACTTAGTGATGCCATGTAGACAGAGAAAAGAAGTGGTCCAAGAACTGAGCCCTGAGGCACCCCAGTAGCTAGATGTTGCAACTTGGATACCTCACCTCTCCAAGATACCTTAAAAGACCTGTCAGAGAGGTAAGATTCAAACCACTGGAGTGCGGTTCCTGAGATTCCCTTTGCCAATAGGGTTGACAGGAGGATCTAGTCTTTAACCGTGTCAAAAGCAGCAGACAGATCCAGCAAGATCTGCACTTGCACTTGTGAGCAAATACTTAAATACCCTCACAAAGAGTACATTTCCATTGCCTCAACCAATGCATTTTAATGCATAATTATATAAGACAATGAAAATCTAACTTTAAAGTGCAATGAGTCTAGAGTCCAACCAAAACAAATACTGATCACAACAATGATGTTTGTTGATTTTTCAACATTAATAGCAGGTGCAAAATGAGATTGGGTAGCACTATTAAAAGTTGTTCTGGCCCAGTTCAGGACTGATTATATTTGGCTGGGATTTGGGCCAGTTATGTGCGGCTCATGTCTGTAGTCCAGTGGGACTACAGTTATGTACAGAGCCTATAAGCAGTATAAAATGATGTCTAAAATGAGTTTAAGTTTGATGTAGAAAAGACGTCCACAATGACCACATTTGGCATACAATTAGCCCTTATAGAGGTCCTGTGGATGTCAATACTGGACGTTTAGTAGACGCTGGAAAAAAGACGTCATCTGGCGTCACAGCCTGCGCCTTCAGGGGACCAGAATTGTATGCTCAAAACTACATACAAAAAGGATAAACTGAAATTTTAATAGGATTTTTTGACAAGGGTACTGGGTTTTAAGGAGGACATTTTTCCCAAAAGGTGCTGAGAGCAACTATTTTTGTACTTAGTATTAAATAGACTAAACGAAAAGAGGATGAAATATTAAAATTCTAATAAAAATACACACCTGAGCCAAAATGTGTGCAGTTAGCATTAACACAGGCAAAACTGTAAATATATATATATATATATATATATATATACACACACAGGGGCATAGCAACTGTAAGTATTTGTTACAGTATGTCGCGATGACACAAATCATGCGATAAAGTTTTCATGTTATAACAAGACAACAGAACCCGTACGGACCTCATCACGTCGCACCTGATTCAGTTTGTGTAAAATGCTCTCCTACTTGTCGCTTTGGATAAAAGCGTCTGCTAAATGAGACATAACAGATTATCGAGTTTTGCTGTCTTGTTGCCTACGTGCTGCTCGTGAAAATTCAAATTTGTTTTGCGCCGAATATCTTATCCAGGGCCGTCGCCAGAAAATCTTCAATGGGGGTGCATTTCGTTTTCATAGGGGGGCACAATTATGAGAAGCTATAAAAAATTATAGTATATTTATATAGGCTATACAAATTATACAATAAATCACAATTTATAATGTCATTCGTTATAAACAACATATAAGTCTAACCACAATGAATTTATTTAAGAAACAAATTGTAAAATAAAACGCAAATTATAATGGCATTCATTAATTGCTGATTGGCTGACGATCGTTCTGAAGGTGTGTATTATTTTCAGGGAAACGCATGGCGAACGTAGTTCCAGGCAGCTCCTGACCGCATCACATGTCTATATCACTTTACCACACTATTTCAGTTATTTCAAAGGTCCTTACAGCCTAAAACAGCGAAATAATCAAAACCCACAACAACACTGGCTGTAAGAGCCATTTTTTGTCTGTATTGTTTGTGTATGTCCAGTAGAGGGCACTCTTGTTTGTTAGTGCACACAATATAGGTGGGAACCTTCCCTCAGGTGGCAGGTGTTGCTGGAGGGAAGGTGCACACAGTTTTTTGACCGCTACGTTGCACTACGCTATGTTGTACCACGCTAAAGGTGACTGGTGGATTTGACTGTTGCTTGGATTCTTGCCCTTGTGGAGATGAAGACCTGTAACTGTAAAATAAAATCTACAATGATAAGCATTTTAAAATAATGTGTGGACAATCTAGTTTATTGTATTGAGCGTGCGCGTCCAAATATAAGCACCGTCCAGCATCCCTCAGCAGCTTAAAGTTTAGACTTAGCCGCTTTATTTTGTCAAAAAACTGTTTATCGATCTAAAAGGAACTGTGTTCAGCTATTTGACATTGGAGCTTCATCATTTGCCGAGAGGAATTAAGTGGATTATTGGAAGAGCGTTGCATCGACTTTATTGATGTTCGAGATCAGCTGTAATTACTACTAGAGGACGCCGCAGTGTTTGCACCTGTAGATTACACGCACACGTCGTTCTTTTTGGGTTACGGACCGTCCATCAGCGCAAAGAAAGACATCGGAGCTGTTCTACAACCTTCAGCAGAGGAGCTTTGTTCAAACATTGGCGCCCAACGTGAAGAGGTATGTTTAGTAGCGCTACTTGTTGTTGAATGGCCATTTAACTTTGTGTGCACACAATATACACACAATATAGGACGTAATCCCAATGCATTGGTTGTCAAAGAAAATAATTAACGTTGCGAACTAGTTTCATTATTACTTCGATCGTGATTTTGACCTTTCGTGGATTATGGAGGCAGCTGAAAGTGAGCACGGAATTATGGAAACACCACAGTTAACTGTTTTCAGTGACACTGATGTTCAAATGGACAAAGAAAAACGTGTTGTGAAATTAACATCTAAAGCATTTGTTGCAAAGGTTGAAAAGTTGCAGAGTGACAGAAAATCTGTACTAACTAAAGCTACCAATTTAAGAAAAAAGATGCAAGGTTTGATGCAACAAAGAAATGTAAAAGGTGTACAAGGTTCTTTGGTTGATCTTTTAAATTTGTGTGATGAAGCAAAATATATTCATGGTTCTTTGATGGGTATGTTACCTGAAAGTGAAAAAGAAAAACATGATATATGGTTTAAGGCAAAAATGATTGTGAATAATGATTTTATTTCTGAAGTCAAACTGTGGGTATCATGCACTGAAAATGAGGAAACTGCTTTTAATGAGGTCATAAGTGACAAGGCTGATGGTGTTGATCCACATGATAGTATTTCAAATGTTGGTACTAAAATTTCAAGTAAAGTGAGTGCATGCAATAGCGTTTCTTCTGCCAGAGTTATAGCTGAGGCAAATAAGGCTGCACTTCTTGCTCGTATTGCAGCGTTAAAGGAAAAACATGCTTTGGAGCAGCAAGAGCAGATAAGGAGGAAAAAGGAGCAACTGGAGTTGAATGCTATGTTAGCGGAATCTACTGCTAAACTTGCTGTTTTACAGGCCTCTGAAAGACACAGTGGTTCTAAAGCCTCTCATACTATGCTTTCATAGTTAACTGCTGCTGCTACCACAGACCCTGGGTGCAGCAGCAGCGGAAGACGTGAGCCAGGCCCCGTGCGAGAACCTCTCCCCCTCCGCCGCCCCCGGTCTTTGAGATCTCCACCCGGGACCGCTTCACTCCCCTCCGCGAGACGGAACGCAACGCTGTGATTGTCGGAGATTCCGTCGTCAGGTACGTTTGTGCTACTTTAGCTAAAGGTAATGTGCAAACTCATTGTTTTCCTGGTGCTCGTGTTCGAGTTTCTGCGCAGATACCCGCAATCCTGAAGGACGAGAGCGTCGGCGCGATCGTCCTGCACACGGGGGTGAACGACATCAGGCTGCGGCAGACGGAGGTCTTGATGCGGGACTTCAGCAGCCTGATCGAGACGGTTCGCAGCACGGCGCCCGCGATGAGGATCATCGTGTCAGGACCGCTTCCCACGTATCGACGTGGGCACGAAAGGACTTTTTGCTCTAAATGAATGGATATTGACATGGTGTAAAGAACAGAAACTGCTCTTTGTTAATAATTGGAATCTTTTCTGGGAGCGTCCTAGGCTTTTCTGTGCTGATGGCCTGCACCCCAGCAGAGTCGGAGCAGAACTGCTGTCGGACAACATCTCCAGGACGCTGCGCTCCATTTGACTAGTAAGCCGATTCCCAAATAACTGCTATGATGGTTTTTGCTCTGAACACTTAAATGATAGCACTAGTGCTGTCCAATCTATAAACACTGTGTCTGTTCCTCGAATAGTGAGGTCAAAACATAAATTTAATGCAGGATCTAGAAAAAATCTGATCATGATTAACCTGGAAAAATGCTAAATAAATGAACAAAAAGATATTTAAAGTTTGGGCTCCTAAACATTAGATCACTTGCACCAAAAGCAGTTATTGTAAATTAAATGATAACAGATAATGGTTTTTGATGTACTCTGCTTGACTAAAACCTGGCTAAAACCAAATGATTATATTGGTCTAAATGAGTCTACTCCACCAAGCTACTGTTATAAGTATGAGCCCCGTCAGATTGGTCGTGGCGGTGGTGTTGCAACAATATATAGTGATATTCTCAATGTAACCCTTGAAAAAAGGATACAAGTTTAATTCATTTGAAATACTTTTGCTTAAAGTTACTCTGTCAGATATGCAAAAGAAATCTGTCTTATCTCTTATAAGTTGATGTTGATGGCGCCGGTGAGGTCGGCTGCCGTCACGACTGCTCCAGCTATCCCTTGTTGTTTTATTTATTTTATTTACTTTTCAGTTCTTTATTAGTATAAACAGTTTTTCTGACATAAGATGGCAATTATTACATATGACAGTGCTACTCTTATATTTATTGGTGTACAATGTACTCTCCCTTCGCCGTTTTTAAACCTGGACCCATGCTGGCCGAGCGAGATCCTAAGGAAGAACAAGGGACGTGACTCACACCGGCGTCCGCGAGGGAAACGAGCCGGCGTCAGGAACAGGCTCAGGGCACGCGCACACCGCGCTCCCTTGCCTAGTATCCTGCTAGCCAACGTCCAGTCTTTGGGAAACAAGCTCGACGACCTCAGGGCAAGGGTCAAGTTCCAGAGAGACATTTGGGATTGTAACCTTCTCTGCATCACCGAGACATGGCTGAACCCAGCGGTACCGGACCACGCCATCCAGCCGGCCGAGTTTTTCTCGGTTTACTGCATGGACAGAACGTTGGAGTCGGGGAAGTTAAGGGGAGGTGGAGTGTGTCTGATGGTGAACAACCGCTGATGCGACAGTGCGAGCATTGTTCCTCTTTCACACTCCTGTTTACCTAATCTGGAACTTTTGACCATTAAATGTCGCCCTTTCTACCTTCCACGGGAATTCAGCTCGGTCATAGTCAGTGCCGCTTATATTCCACCTCAAGCGGACACGGACACTGCAATATGGGACTTGCATGAGGCGCTCTCACTACAGCAAACACAGCACCGAGGCGCTGCACTTATTGTGTTGGGGGATTTTAACAGTGCCAACCTTAAGCGTGCACTGCCGAATTTCCACCAGCACATCACTTGCCCCACCAGGGGCGAAAGGACACTGGACCACTGTTACACACCATTCAAGAATGGCTACAAGGCACAATCACGTCCACCGTTTGGGAAATCGGACCATGCCGCCATCTTCCTCATGCCTGTTTACAAACAGAGGCTGAGACAGGAAGTCCCGGTTCAGAGGGAGGTCACGCGCTGGACGGACCAATCGGTGGCTGCTCTGCAGGACGCTTTGGATGACGCAGACTGGGACATGTTCAGGCGCAGCTCTGATGACGTCAACGTGTTTGCGGAAGCAGTCGTGGGATTTATTGGGAAACTAGCGGACGATACGCTAGAGAAAACCATCATCAGGACGTTTCCCAACCAGAAGCCGTGGGTGGATAAAACTATTCGCGATGCTCTGAGATCCCACTCCGCTGCATACAACACGGGGTTTGCCACCGGGAACATGCACGAGTATAAGGCTGCATCCTGAACACCATAAGGTGTTCACCGAGATCTTCAATCTCTCCCTGGAACAGTTTGTCGTCCCCTCATGTTTCAAACAGTCTATTATTGTTCCTGTCCCAAAGAAACCCCAGCCCGCCAGCCTTAACGACTACCGCCCTGTAGCTCTGACCTCGGTAGTGATGAAGTGCTTCGAAAGGCTGATCAGAGACTTCATCACAGCATCATTACCAGATACACTGGACCCTCTACAGTTTGCCTATCGCCAGAACCGCTCCACGGAGGATGCTATCTCTCATCTCCTCCATACGACGACAAGCCACCTGGACTGTAGAAAAGGGAACTATGTGAAAATGCTTTTTGTGGACTACAGCTCAGCGTTCAACACTATAGTTCCCTCCACGCTCACCTCCAAGTTGGAGGTCCTGGGACTCAGCCCATCCCTGTGTCAATGGATCTCCAACTTTTTGACGGACAGACCACAGGCTGTACGGATGGGGAAATACGCCTCATCTTCTATCACCCTCAGCACTGATGCCCCTCAGGGCTGTGTTCTGAGCCCCCTGCTGTACTCGTTGTACACACACGACTGTGTGGCCACTTCTAACTCCACCTCCATCATCAAGTTTGCTGACGACACTGTCGTAGTAGGCCTGATCTCTAACAACGATGAGACGGCCTACATACAGGAGATCACAAACCTGGAGAGATGGTGTCAGGAGAACAATTTGCTCCTGAATGTCCGCAAAACGAAGGAGTTAATAGTGGACTTCAGCACAAAACATCAGGAGCGGGCGTACCAGCCTATAGTAATCAATGGGACTCCAGTGGAGAGAGAGGACAGTTTCCGGTATCTGGGTGTCAACATTACACACCGCACCGAGCTCCCTGACCTGCAGGACATTTACAACAAGCGGTGCTGGACCAGGGCCAAGAAGATAGTGAAGGACCTCAGCCATCCCAACAATGGACTCTTTTCTCTGTTGCGTTCAGGAAAGCGCTTTCGCTCCCTTAAGGTGAACACAGAGAGAATGAGGAGGAGCTTCTTCCCGCAGGCCATACGGAGTTTGAACCAGAGAACACCCTGACACACATATTGGGACTTCCACTTTAATTTCAATTCTGCATAACTTGCATAACACTGGACAGTCCTTGCACATATAAACATGCATACTTGCACATACACACAGTCACTTTATATTTTTATATATTACACTTTTATTATTATAGTTCTTATTTTTTTATTTCTTTTATATATATATATATATATATATATATATATATATATAATTTAAATTTTTATTTTTTTATCTTTATTGTATTATTTCTTCTGCTTTCTTTTATTATATGTTGGGCAGTCTAAAAAGGCATTTCACTGCATGTCGTACTCTGTATGTATATGCATGTGACAAATAAAATTTGAAAATTTGAATTTGATTTATTTTAGCTACTGTGTATAGACCACCAGGGCCGTATACAGACTTTCTAAAATAATTTTCAGATTTCCTTTCTGACCTGTTGGTTAATTTTGATAAAGCGCTAATTGTCGGAGACTTTAACATTCTCGTTGATAATACAAATGATGCCTTAGGATTTGCATTTACTGACCTATTAAATTATTTTGGAGTCAAGCAAAATGTCACTGGGCCCACTCATCGTTTCAGTCATATGCTAGATTTAATTATATTGCATGGAATTGATCTTACTGATATAGATATCGTACCTCAAAGCGATGATGTTACTGACCATTTCCTTGTATCATGCATGCTTCGTATTACTGATATTAACTATATGGCTCCGTGCTATCGTCTGGGCAGAACCATTGTTCCAGCCACCAAAAATAGATTTACTAATAACCTGCCTGATTTATCTCAACTGCTCTGTGCACCCAGTAATACACAGGATCTAGACAAATTGACTAGCAACATGGACACTACCTTCTCTAATACGTTAGAAGCTGTTGCCCCCATCAAATTTAAAAAAGTTAGAGAAAAATGTACTGTGCCATGGTATAACAATACTACCCATTCTCTCAAGAAAGAAACTCATAATCTTGAGCGCAAATGGAGAAAAACTAATTTGGAAGTTTTTAGAATTGCATGGAAAAACAGTATGTCCAGCTATAGACAGGCTCTAAAAGCTGCCAGGGTCGAGCACATCCGCAAACTCATAGAAAATAACCAAAACAATTCAAGGTTTTTATTTAGCACAGTGGCCAGATAAACAAATAATCAGATGCCACCCGACCTAAATATTCCTTTACAGTTTAATAGTAATGACTTTATGAATTTTTTCACTGTTAAAATAGATAACATCAGAAATACAATAACCAATGTAGATTCTACAGTGTCTAAGACATCAATTTCCTTTGTCACACCCAAACACTATAGGACAGGAAGAGCTAAATAAACTTATCAATACGTCTAAACCGACAACATGCCTATTAGATCCTGTACCCACTAAATTACTGAAAGAGTTGTTACCTGTAGCAGAAGAACCGCTCCTCAATATTATTAACTCATCGTTGTCTTTAGGTCATGTCCCAAAATCATTCAAGTTAGCGGTTATTAAGCTTCTTATTAAGAAACCACAACTAGACCCTAATGAACTAGGAAATTACAGACCCATTTCTAATCTTCCGTTTATGTCTAAAATTTTAGAAAAAGTTGTATCTGCTCAATTATGCTACTTTTTGAAAAAAAAAAGGAAAAAAGATATCTATGAAGAATTTCAGTCAGGTTTCAGGCCCCATCATAGCACAGAAACTACACTTGTTAAAATCACTAATGACTTGCTTCTTGCATCAGACCAAGGCTGCATCTCATTGCTAGTTTTACTTGACCTTAGTGCTGCATTCGACACTATAGACCATGACATACTATTCAGGATAGACTATGCAGGTATTCAAGGGCAGGCTTTAAGATGGTTTAGATCCTACCTGTCTGATTGCTACTACTTTGTTTATTTAAACGGGAAGTCATCTCAGTTATCACCAGTAAAGTATGGAGTGCCACAAGGATCTGTCCTAGGTCCTCTGCTATTCTCAACATACATGTTGCCCCTTGACAATATTATTAGGAAATATGGGATTCATTTCCATTGTTATGCTGATGATATCTCAACAAGACCAGATGAAACTTCTAAATTATCAAAGTTAACAAAGTGTGATAAAAATGTAAAAGACTGGATGACCAATAATTTTCTCCTATTAAATTCAGATAAGACAGAGATATTACTAGACCAAAAAATAATACACAGAAACTCTTGGATTACAATTTGCAACTTGATGGATGTACTGCTGCTTCCTCTACAGTCAAAAGTCTGGGTGTTATATTAGACGGCAACTTGTCTTTTGAAAATCATATTTCCCATGTTACAAAAACAGCATTCTTCCATCTTAGAAACATTGCCAAGCTACGAAACATGTTACCTGTTTCTGATGCAGAAGTTAGTTCATGCATTTATGAGCTCTAGGCTGGACTATTGTAATCCATTGCTAGGTGGTTGTCCTGCATCTTCAATAAATAAGATACAGTTAGTCCAAAATGCAGCTGCTAGAGTCTTTACAAGGTCAAGAAAATATGATCATATTACCCCAATTTTAAAGTCTCTGCACTGGCTTCCTATTAGGTTCCGTATAAACTACAAAAAACTACTTCTTACCTATGAGGCCCTAAATGGTTCAGCACCTGCGTACCTAACTAGTCTTCTACCATGCTACAATCCATCACGCTCCCTTAAGGTCGCAAAACTCAGAACTTGTACCTAGAATAGCAAGTCCACTAAAGGAGGTAGAGCTTTTTCACATTTGGCTCCCAAACTCTGGAATAGCCTTCCTGATAATGTTCGGGGTTCAGACACACTCTCTCTGTTTAAATCTAGATTAAAGACGCATCTTTTTAGCCAAGCATTCACATAATGCATCTCATAATCTTTTACTGCAGTTATATCTGATCAATTGCACATTATTAATCTTTAGCTTTGGTTGAACAAATCCTTTTGCTTGGTTTGAACAGCAGCTATGCTAATTATGTTCCTATTTGTTCTCTGTTTCTGTCACGGGATTGACATCCCGTGGTAACTAGGAATTACACAAGCTTCAGTCTGGATCAGGAACACCTAAGAAGAGATGATGATGCCAACCCTTGGAGGATTTTAAATGATATCAGTACAGTGACCCAGTAGTGCCAAACACAATGACATTTAAAAAGCAAACATAAGCTCACAACACAATGACATTAAGCTCACAACACAACGACATTAAAAAAGCAAACATAAACTCAACAACACAATGACATTAACAAAAGCAAACATTAGCTCACAACACAACGACATTAAGCTCACAACACAACGGAAATGCTCCCGACCACTAGGGGGAAGTTGGTCTGCAGAAGTTGTGCATATGTTATGAGTATTTGCGGTCACTGCCAGGCGGTCTGAACCTATATGGTCTGAACTGCTGTGATAGTTTTAATTCTGTATTTTTTTATTTGTATTATTTGTTTATTATTGAACATTAACAATTTACACACTCAAGTGGGGAATACAAATATGCATATGAAAAACATACACTTCCCAATAATTTTATTTCCAAGTACACATAAATATCCATGTATATAAATCTACACATAACAAACTACAAACAAAACAAAATATTTGTATAACATTTTTGGAGGTTTCAAGGAAGATAAATAAATAAAACGTATATAAAATATTACTATTCTTAAAAGGAAAGAGACTTTTCATACAAATACCAAGGGGTTCATCATCTTTGTTTTGAACTTAATATTTGAACTCGTTTGTTTACTGGATCCTTTGACAGAAAAGTTAACAGGGGTTTTATCGGTTTAAGAAATTTCTGATCTTAAAAACCTGCTTTTTTTGTAAGGTTTGTTTCTGTTATTATAAACTGATTCAAATCAGAAATCAATAATAATATATGCAGGTATATCCACTTTATCAGGCGGCTGCATATACCCACTAATACCAACCGTCGCAGGTTACCCAATCCTACTTACCTCCCTGGAGACAAGATATGGCTCTCTACCCGGGACATCCGCCTCCGTCTGCCCTGCAAAAAGCTGAGTCCCCACTACATAGGGCCATTCACCATCCATTCACAAATCAATCCCGTCACTTACCGACTAAACTTACCTCCACGCTACCGGATCTCCCCCACGTTTCACCTCTCCCTACTCAAACGTCACACTGACCCAGTCTTTCCTCCTTCCACAGAGCCGGAGCCGCCTCCCCCTCCAGACCAGCCTGAAGTCCTCGGAGATCATCTACCAGGTCCAAGAGATCCTCGACTCCCGGCGGCGGAACGGCCAACTCCAGTACCTCGTAGACTGGGAGGGGTTCGGACCCGAGGAGAGATCGTGGGTACCCCGCAACGACATCCTGGACCCTGCTCTTCTCGAGGAATTCCATCGTCAACATCCGGAACGCCCAGCTCCCAGAGGTCGAGGTCGTCCCCGCCGCCGCTCTTGGGTGCCTGGAGTCACCCGTGGAGGGGGGGGTAGTGTCACACCATCAATACCTTCCTTCAGCCCCAGTCACCGCAAACAGTCTCCATCCAATCAATCCCTAACGCACCGCACCCGTGAACCATTACCGGAGTTCTAATCACTTGCACCAGCAATCACCCACACCCTTTAAATACTCACCTCTGTCATTCACTCACCGGCTGGAATCGAAGTTGCATGGACGCTGCTCTGTGGATCTTCTCTCTGTCGTGCCTGTTCCCCTGTGCTCCTAGGAGGATTGCCTTTGTGAACCCGTGGATATACAAACATACCAATCTAGCTGGTGCTTGCTATGAACTTGAACTCACCTGCTGAACTGTGTTTGAAGATTCTTATGCTAGATACCTCACTCACCTGTTTCACCTGTTCAAGTGTGTATATATCACAATAAATATCACAGTTAATATCCGCCTTCTCTTCTCTGTGTGTGGATGTAACACCTGTAAACTCTTCTGTCAAAGGATAAACGAATGAGTTCAAATATTAAGTTCAAAGCAATCAGTGTATCATTCGTTCAATTGTTTTCTCAAATTAAAACCAAAAATGAAAAAACAAAAAACGAATAATGACTTGTTTTCCGATTTTCTGGTTGTGCGTTCAGATCAAAATAGAAAAAACGATTAACGGGATTAGACTAATTTTAATTTTGATTTTTTAATTTACCCAAATTGGCATGACCCGAAAGTTTATGGATGTTATAACTTCGTTGCACGTTTGAACACCACGTTGACAGCCATGGAAAGTTTTGTGCTGTTCAGAGGAAACAGGCGCATAACTCTTAGGGAAGATGACATGACTGTTGATAAAATCAGTAGGATCTTTCAGGTAACTTAACGTACTGTAGATTGAAAGACTAATTTATACCCCCCACACCAGTAGCGTAGCCAGAAAAGAGACTCATTTATTGTCAGATTAATAGGCAAAAAATAAATAGGTAAATAACATTAAAAAAGTCAGAGTAGTATTACTAACATTACAGATAATAACATATTAAAAATTAAATGATCAGAGATGCTGTTGTAGACTAATTTTCTTGAGTGACGCGTGTCCCTGCAACTCCTCCCTCACTGACAAAATTTCATGTGAACTGCGTCTTTTTCACCAGCCTTGAGTTTTATAAGCTTTCTCACTCATCAATACAGCCACATACAATAAAAAAAATTTAATGCCGCAATAGACACATGATTTTTCATTTACTTTTAAAAATGAAATTTACTTATTTACAGTTACTTTATCCACAAAAAAGTCGTAAGTTTAAATACAATCTGTGAGATATTATTAATAGCCCACAAAAAATAAAATAGAAAAGTTAAATAAATAAATAAATTGTATGTTGCGTTTTATGGCCAGAATAAGCTGTTTCACATAATTGCGTCTACACAAATTAAGCAGTTTAAAAGTTCACGTTAATATGGTAACGGAACTGTATTTAACGAAAATAAAGTCAATTATTCGGTTATCCTGTGGTTGCGTGTTATATACGTTTTGAGGATGTATTAGGCCTATCTGTAACTAGCCTACTTCATGTACAAAATAAAAAGCTTTTGTAAACAACCAAACAATAAAGAAAGAAAGAAAGAAAGAAAGAAAAGAGAATTTGCCATCGCTCCACATTCCCGGTCCTGTTTCGCGCAGCTGCTTCTTTTAGAATATGTGCACTTTGTGCGCATATGAATTTATTAGCCTATCGCTTGCCTACTGCATGACATGGAGGCGCCCGCGCAATCCCTTGTATATTTTTTTCTGCAGAAATAACTTTTTCCGATTTATTTACACTCACGATAACATCCAAAAAAAAATGTGCCTTTGAAAAATCAAAATAGCGAAATAAACGAGATGCGCTTTCTGCCGTCTCATACAGTCTCTCCGTGAAGTGGAGCGCGTCACAGAAACGAACATACCAGGAGCGTAGAATTCGGCACAACACCGGTGCCACCCACAGCCGCAGCTGACACACCTAAAATAGATGCAGAAATATTTTTTATAATCGAAAAAAAGAACAGCGACAACGAGGGCCTAGCAGCTGCTTCAGCACCCCAAGAAAGACCAAAGCACCCCCCATAGCACCCAAATGAAATAAATCAAAACCATTTGACTCTTTATGCATGCATATACTCCTGCATTGCAATACAGCGTGACATGAACAGCAGGCGCACTTTTCGAAATGTCACAGCATCTTATTTTAATAACGAAAAGTGCCAGGCATGCCTACCCCGCATATGAACGTGTCTTTAATAGAATTTTCATTCCGACTATGTACGCATTTTTTTAATATGTTCGTTGCTGTGACGCGCTCCACTTCACAGACTGTATGAGACGGCAGAAAGCGCATCTCGTTTATTTCGCTATTTTTCAAGAGCACATTTTTTGGATGTTATCGTGAGTGTACACATAAATCAGAAAAAAGTTCTTTCTGCAGAAAAAATAGGGATTACGCGGGCGCCTCCATGTCATGCAGTAGGCAAGCGCGATAAGCTAATAATTAAGTTCATATGTGTACAAAGTGCACATATTCATCTAAAAGAAGCAGCTGCTCTTCAGCTCTTTTTTCTTTCTTTCTTTCTTTATTGTTTGATTGTTTACAAAATGCTAGCTTTTTATTTAAAACTCAACTTATATAAAACTCAAACTAAACCCAGCAAGCAATAGACGTCATTTCACTGTCTCGGTTACCTATAGACCCGATATAGTCCGGCTATGTGTAACCCCCCCTTCTAGCCCAAATAAGCTTGAATTTGGACACATGTCGTTTTTTGGTAAAATAACTTGTGAGTTGTATGATATTCCATCAAGTAAGCAAAGTCAGCAGCATTTAGAAGGAGTTTGGTTTGATTTCTTTGACATCCCAGCAAGCAATTTTTGGTTTAAAAGACGTCTATTAGACGATGAAACACAGCCCTGACGTCTAGGCTAAAACATGGCAAAAAATGGGCTGTCAGTGAAAAGTTAATAGACGTCTAATCATAGCCCAATAATAGACTAGACATCAGTTAGACCACTACTGAACGACTACATGTATACGTCTAATAGACAGTGAATATGGGTCTAGGCTAAAACAAGACTGAATTTGGGCTGTCAGTGAAAAGTTAATAGACGTCTAGCCATAGCCCAAGACTAAACTAGTCATCAAATAGACAGCTAATGAACGCCTACATATATACATCTAATAGACAACAAAATGACAATCCATTTGTATAAACAAATATACAGCTTTTATTAAGAAAAATAATTTTAACAACTTTAGACAATACAAATGCATAAAAATGCTAAAGAATTATTGACAAAATAAAATGTTATAAATATAATACACTTAAATATAAATATTATGATAGAGAATTTACCAACTAATGTTAGCAAAAACATAAAAATGAAAAAAATATATACATTTTTTAAAATAATTTAAGATGTTTAAAAGAAATAAATCTAATACAAATCAAGAGCATATTATCACACTTAACATTAAAACATTATGGATAAATGACAATGTAAAAAAATAACCTTTTTGTTGGTTTATTTAACAAATAAAACAACCATAGTGAACAGAAATTATTAATTATTGTTTTTATATCTTTTATAAAATGCTTCCCCAACTGCATTCCTCAAATCCAACTCTGTTGCTGCCGGGAAGTTGGTCATCACAGCATCTGCCAAATAAGAAAAAAATAGCATAAGAAAAGCTTTTTTGACATAATTTTGGCGCTTTTATTAACACTAATTGTGACAGAAAACAAAATTAAATGTTTCATCATTCAGTGTGTAAAAATGAGAGAAGCTCTCTGGTAAATGTTGTGTGTTGTATATACATACCTCTAATGACCAAGAACAGTGCAGTCTTTTCAAATGCCTCCTTCTGCAGCAGACCATCCTCCTTCATGTTGAATTGAAAACCCTCAAATATAATACAGATTGAGGTGGTTAATAATTGCAGACAAAGTTTGACATTTCCAAATTACCAGTAAAGGATTTTTAAATTAATGAATTGCACTGTAGCTTATTAAGTATTGACACCACAATATTTGATTAATGTGGCACGTTTTGAAGACTTACCTGTCCAGAATCCTTCTGGTGCTGTCTTTGAGGTTTCTCCCTTCAATTCTGCACAACTGTGACACCTGAATAACAAATGTCAGGAAGGTAGTATTACATGCGTCAGTGAACAAGTGTCCAAAATTGTCTGGCACAACTGATTTCATAACAACACAGTGATAGCTGCTGTAAATAAAAAGTAGCCCAGTACATACATTAAACTCCAATATACATGGAATAATAAATTCACCCCTACAGTTTTTTAAATTATGTTTTCTGATTGAACTGTTTAGTTTTTAATGCTGCATTGCACATCTTAGCTATCTGCACTATTTTAATACTGCTGCAAACTTTTTAGAATTGATAATTATTTTAAATCATTCATATTTTTAAGCTTTAGTATTAATTTGGCTTCAAACTAAATCTTACTGTACTTGCAGAATGACAGATATTCAGTTAGCTCATGCTCTCTGTATGTAACAAGCCATTGTTCATAAATTCAATTCAATATAGTTAAAATAAATGACTGACTTTGTCAGAGATGAGAGCTTTTGTGAGGAATTTTTTATTTATTTATTTATTTTACCATTGCTGACTGGATCTCCTCATTTTCTATCCACCTTTCCAGATGTTGAAACTCCTATTCAGTTTCCTCCTATTCATTCAGTGTGTTCACTGTATAAATTAATAGATTAATCTTTGTCAACGCTGTGTTTGTTATATTGTTTGCCCTTTCACCTCTTTTTGCACTGTTTTACAACGATTGAGTTTGTAAACACGGACGAATAATAAACTTTAAGTCTATTATCTGTTACATTTTGCAATTCTCTGATCACATGAAAACTGAACCGTGGGCCTAGTCAAGGATCACTATCAACTACAATCTTCCTACACATGACAGCAAATAATATAGATAAACAATGAACACATGTCAAAATGAAAACACGGATACTTACGGAGACCACGTAGGAATGTCCTTTATCGTTTGTCCCGTTGCTCTCCGACAAGCAAACTTAGTGCTGTCTCATACAAAAACAAAATTCAAAAAATTCGCTGTAATCGCGAGATCTCGCAGCGGTGATTCCTACTAACTGTCAAGTCTCGCGTTGCCAGCAGTCATGTCTCGGTAGGGCTAAAATTGCCATCTAGCGGTTGGGAATTGTAATTGCATTTTTCTTTGTAAAATGAAAGAGTCAAATAATATCGTTTGTGTATGAATGTTACACTTAACAGCTTGTGGGATGCATTACATAATATTATGAAATGCAAGTAAACTTTTGAAACATTTAAATTTGCATTATTTTGGCATAATTAATAATGCTATAAAATATAAAACCATGCTAATTTAAATGTTTCAGAAGTTTACTTGGATTTGATAATAAGCGTAAATTTCATGTAAACGATTTGTAAGACTATTTTGGCCGTGCTCATCGCTGGTCTATTGGGCTATTCCAAACCGTTACAAATAGACCACGGATCACCTCGATTTCTCCAGGTGGGCTGAAAGCAGACTACATATAGCCCATCCAATTCAGAGCTAAATCTTGTCTACATATAGACCATGTCATGAAATTACACTTATATCTTTATAGATGTCATTGACACTGCAAACATTACGGTATATCAATCATCTCATGCGCTGTCTGGCCAAAAACTACAATGAATCAGATTTGACTATCAGTGGGCTACAAATAGCCGGTCTGACTACGAGCTAAATCTCGGCTACTCACGGGCTATGAACAGAACATATCAAAGAAATCAAACCAACACATTCTAAATGCTGCTGACTTTGCTTACATGACGGAATATAATACAACTCACAAGTTAGTTTGCCAAAAAACGACATGTATCCAAATTCAAGGTTATTTGGGCTAGAAGGGGGTTACACATAGCCGGACTATATCGGGTCTATAGGTAACCGAGACGGTAAAATGACGGCTATTGCTTGCTGGGATGTTCTGTGCATAGCCTGTGCGTAGCCAGGATTTAGCTCGTAGTCAGACCGGCTATTTGTAGACCACTGATAGTCAAACCTGATTCACTGTAGTTTTTGGCCAGACAGCGCATGAGATGATTGATTTACCATCATGTTTGCAGTGTCAATAACATCTATAAAGATATAAGTGTAATTTCATGACATGGTCTATAAATAGCCCATCCAATTCAGAGCTAAATCGTGTCTATGTGTAGTCTGCTTTTAGTCCACCTGGCGAAATTCGCAGCGATCCGTGGTCTATTTGTAACGGTTTGGAATAGACCAATATCAGACCAGAGATGAGCACTGCCAAAATAGTCTTACAATCGTTTACATGAAATTTACGCTTATTATCAAACTTCTGAAACATTTAAATTAACATTGTGTTATATTTTCTAGCATTATTAAATATAGCATTATTTATGCCAAAATTATGCTAATTTAAATGTTTCAAAAGTTTAATTGCATTTCATATCATGCATCCCACAAGCTGTTAAGTGTAACATTCATACACAAACGATATTATTTGACTCTTTCATTTTTACAAAGAAAAATGCAATTAAAATTATTTAAATTTATTATTGAGATTATATTGTGATTATTTTGTGTATATTATGAATATATTTTGTGTACATTTTTTTAAGTTTGGTTGAAAAAAAAAAAAAAAAAAAAAAGGCTGTGAATGATGATAGCATAGCTACACATACACACTGTTATGTGTTATCTGTGTTACTGACAGGCCGGAAAAAAAAAAAAAGTTTGGTTGAAACCGAAATAAACTAAACATTCATTAATTCAAAAAAAATTACAATTCCCAACCGCTAGATGGCAATTTTAGCCCTACCGAGACATGACTGCTGGCAACGCGAGACTTGACAGTTAGTAGGAATCACCGCTGCGAGATCTCGCGATTTCAGCTTTTTGAATTTTGTTTTTGTATGAGACAGCACTAAGTTTACTTGTCGGAGAGCAACGGGACAAACGATAAAGGACATTCCTACGTGGTCTTGTAAGTATCTGTGTTTTCGTTTTGACATGCGTGTATTGTTATTATTATTATATTATTTGCTATTATGTGTAGGAAGATTGTAGTTGATAGTGATCCTTGACTAGGCCCACGGTTCAGTTTTCATGTGACCAGAGAATTGCAAAATGTAACAGATAATAGATCCGTGTTCGTCCGTGTTTACAAACTCAGTCGTTGTAAAACAGTGCAAAAAGAGGTGAAAGAGCAAACAACAGAACAAACACAGCGTTGACAAAGATTAATATATTAATTTATACAGTGAACACATTCAGAAGAATGAATAGGAAGAAACTGAATAGGATTTCAACATCTGGAAAAGTGGATGGAAAATGAGATCCAGGCAGCAATTGTAAAAAAAATTATCCAAATCAACATTTCCTTACAAAAGCTCTCATCTCTGACAAAGTCAATCATTTATTTTAACTATATTGAATTGAATTTATGACTGAACAATGGCTTGTTACATACAGAGAGCATGAGCTAACTGAATATCTGTCATTCTACAAGTACAATAAGATTTAGTTTGAAGCCAAATTTATACTAAAGCTTAAAAATATGAATGATTTAAAATAATTATCAATTCTAAAAAGTTTGCAGCAGTATTAAAATGGTGCAGATAGCTAAGATGTGCAATGCAGCATTAAAAACTAAACAGTTCAATCAGAAAACATAATTTAAAAAACTGTAGGGGTGAATTTATTATTCCATGTATATTGGAGTTTAATGTGTGTACTGGGCTACTTTTTATTTACAGCAGCTCTCACTGTGTTGTTATGAAATCAGTTGTGCCAGACAATTTTGGACACTTGTTCACTGACGCATGTAATACTACAGTGTTTCCCCTACCATTATATTAGGGGGGCGCCCCGCCCCCCCCCCCCCAACGGCACCACCCGCCCCCCTTGAAGGTCAAGTTAATTTTATTTTAGTCAAATAACGACAGAAGTAATTTAAGATCATCTTTCCTATAACAGGTCTGTGTTTTTTCTTTTTTAAACTAAATAGCCTTATGTTATTTATACGATGGCATGTAATTTCTGTCTCCACATTTGCGCGTTTACAATTGTCCTCTGTATCGCGCACGGCGGAGTTCCGCCCCGATGAGCACACACACAGACACGTGCGCGCACACGCCCACCAGCGGACAGAGACCGCGCGTCGGAGAATATGTAGCATCAGGCTGAAAAGCAGGCAAAAATATCCACGTTTTAAAACGCTCCCAGGGTGGTGAAGATGACAACACTTGTTCTGCTGCGAGTAGCAGCCGGTGTAGCTTTCCTACTCCGAGTCAAAGTAGAGAAAAGAGCCCAAGTGCTGCATGCCCTGCCCCTGACAAGCAGCAAAAGTCTAGCCACCACCGAATGACAGGTTTTGACCCAGCTTGGCTGTCAGAGGGGAAATACTCCCCCTGGCTGTACAAGACTGATCTTGGTAAGTAAATACATACATGCATGAATGAACGAATGGATAAATAAATTGCTTAATATATAGACAGACAGACAGATGGGTGGCATGTAGGCAAGTTAATGTAGTGGAGGACGAGGGTCTACTGAAATGTGATGCGATCTGGCAAAACCCAACACATGGTGAAATCTTACCTTTTTTAGTTTTTGACGTAAAGCTGGGTTCAAGCCCTTTCCATAACAGTTTTTATTTTGTCCATAGCTTAAACGAAAGTTATATCTATCTGAATTTGGCTAATAGCTATGATTCAATGTTTCATGAATGTCATTTTTGAGAAAAGCGGGTTTAAAGTGAGACGTGTTTTACTTTCACTTTTATGGAGAGCTGTCAGGAGCGCAATACGGCATTACTACACAAACAGACTAACGTCTTTTGTTTATCATGGGTATATATAGGCTATAGTCTCCGAACCTCTGATCACCCCTTGTATGTTTAAATAGCACGAATAATGTATCTTGTAGTTGTAGTTAACATTTAGAAACGCGAGCGCAGCACAACTGTTTGCGCACTGATTATATAACCTCTTGCGTGCCTCCATCTCACGGTATTAAAAAAAATAAATGAATAAAAGCAACTTTGCATGCCGTAGTTTACACAGTTGGGGAATGTGTATTGATACACCTTTATTAAATATGTTACGTAGTTTATTTTGATAGGTGAACTGTTTGTGGTGTTTAAAGTTTTTACTGCATAATTTTACTGTAATAAACAAGTGAATTTTGCCAAGATATTTTAAATTCTATAAGATGTTATAGAATAATAATTTAATGAAAACCTAAACCTAAGTCTGTCTGCTGAAAGCACATTCATCTGCTAGCAAGTATGGAATATTTCTTCAGTTTATCTCTGAGCAGCATTCTTAAATTGTTTCACTGTTAAATGTTTGAGCTGTTAAAAGTTTAAGTAGAGACAGAACAGGAAAATAGCATTCGGTTTTATTTAATCTTTTTTTTCACTACTAAAGCCTATTTGTGTAAGGGTCATGCACTACAAATCAGAAGGCACTTAATTTATGATTTGTTGTCTGAAACAAAGAAATAAAAGTATCTCAGTTATGGAGATGCACATCCCTAATAGATAGAATACAGTACATAGAGAATTGTTCAGACGTTATAATATATTGTTATACTGTAATTAAAAGAAACATATAAACACTATGATTCACAAGTGTATGTGTGAGTGTTTTGCCGCACCCCCCCAAGTCCCCCCCCCCCCCCCCAAAGCCATGATCCTAGGGGAAACACTGTACTACCTTCCTGACATTTGTTATTCAGGCGTCACAGTTGTGCAGAATTGAAGGGAGAAATCTCAAAGACAGCACCAGAAGGATTTTGGACAGGTAAGTCTTCAAAACGTGCCACATTAATCAAATATTGTGGTGTCAATACTTAATAAGCTACAATGCAATTCATTAATTTAAAAATCCTTTACTGGTAATTTGGAAATGTCAAACTTTGTCTGCAATTATTAACCACCTCAATCTGTATTATATTTGAGGGTTTTCAATTCAACATGAAGGAGGGTGGTCTGCTGCAGAAGGAGGCATTTGATAAGACTGCACTGTTCTTGGTCATTAGAGGTATTGTCGCAGGGCGAAGAAACACAGAACAAGGAAGTGCAGTAACGATCCCCGGAGGGTGGATTTATTAATAAGTAAACAGTGTGAAAAAGGTGGCGGTGCTCCGTGGCTCGTGCTCGCTTCCCCTCTGTGTCCTCGGTGCAGTCCGGTCCGTGCTGTGCTCAGTGGCTGTGCTGATCGGTCAAGGGCTGCTTTCTGAAGAGAAATAGAGAAAAGACAAAGCATGTGAGTCTGGAGTCTTCTGGAGACGTGTCTCCCCGTCATGTGTGTCTTCGTGGCTTATAAAGCCCTCGGCTGATGAGCCGCAGCCGTGACCGATCAGCCAGTGATGAGGCGTGGCAGGTGTAGCTCGTCCGTTTCCAGGGCGACGCTGATGAGTGCTCGGGACGCTCGTCACACTCCCCCCCCTAAGCGTTGTCCTGGTCCTGCAAACAAGAGGGGAGGAGGGGGGTGGGAGGGAGGCAAACCCTGACAGACCTGCGGAAACTGACCCCATCCGGGAGAGTCCATCTGCGTTGCCGTTGGCAGTTCCCGCTCGGTGTTGTAGGGAGAAGTGGAAGTCCTGGAGCGCCAGGAACCATCTTGTTACCGAGTGGTTGGTGTCCTTGGCTTTGGCCATCCACTGTAAGGGAGCATGATCTGTGATTAGTGTAAATTTTCGTCCCAATAGGTAATACCTGAGCTCCAGGACTGCCCACTTCACTGCCAACGCTTCCCTCTCCACGGTGGCGTAGCGTGTTTCAGCGGGGGTCAGCTTCCGACTGATGAAGATCACCGGGTGTTCCTTACCGTCCTGCACTTGGGACAGCACGGCTCCCAACCCGGTGTCCGAGGCATCCGTCTGGAGCAGGAAGGGGCAGTTGAAGTCCGGGGCCCGCAGGACTGGCTCCGATGTAAGCGCCGTCTTCACTTGCTGGAAGGCCTCTTCAGCGGCTGGGCCCCAGGACACCTTCTCCGGCTGCCCCTTCCTGGTCAGGTCTGTCAGGGGAGCTGCTAAAGAGGAGAAGTTGGGGATGAAGCAGCGATAGTACCCCCGCCAACCCCAGAAAGGCTCGTACCTGAGTCTTCGATGTGGGCCGCGGCGCAGAGAGAATCGCTGCCACCTTCTTCCCCTGGGGTTTGATGAGTCCGCAACCCACTTGGAAACCCAGGTACTTTGCCTCTGACAGGGCCAGGTGACATTTGCGGGGGTTGGCGGTGAGTCCAGCCCGCCGGAGCTCCATCAGCACCCTCCGCAATCTGTCCAGGTGGTCCTCCCACCGCTCGGAGTGGACGACTACGTCATCCAAGTACGCCGCCGCGTAGGCTTGGTGGGGGCGTAGGAGGACGTCCATTAAACGCTGGAACGTGGCGGGAGCCCCGTGCAGACCAAAGGGGAGGGTCCGGTATTGCCAGTGGCCGGAAGGAGTTGAGAACGCGGTCTTGGCCCTTGCGTCTTTGGTTAACGGGACTTGCCAGTAGCCTTTGGTGAGATCCAAGGTGGAGATGTACCGGGCCCTCCCCAGGCGATCGAGTAGCTCGTCTACACGGGGCATGGGGTAGCCGTCGAACTCCGAGACCTCGTTGAGGCGGCGGATGTCGTTACAGAAGCGGAGGGTGCCATCCGGCTTAGGGACCATCACGATGGGGCTGGACCATGGGCTGCGTGATGGTTCGATCACCCCCAACTTAAGCATTTCCTGTACTTCCTCCTCAATAGCCTGTCGCCGAGCCTCCGGGACACGGTAGGGCCGCTGCCGGACGATGACTCCTGGTGGTGTCCTGATGTCGTGCTGGAGCACATGGGTCCGCCCGGGCCTAGGGGAGAACACATCAGAGAACTGACCGATCAGGTGTTGGATCTCCGTTTTCTGGGCAGCCGAGAGGTGGGGGTTGACATCGACAGCCACGGGGCTCACGGCGGCAAGGGCCGAGAGCTGGGTTCTGGTCCCATGCCACTTCTTCAACAGGTTGATATGATAAAGCTGATCTTGGCGCCGTCTTCCCGGTTGGCGTACTTGGTAAGTGACTGGCCCCACCTTCTCAGTTACCGTGTACGGACCCTGCCATGAAGCCAGGAATTTACAGGCCGTGTTTGGGACCAGAACCATCACGTGGTCTCCCGGCTGGAACTCCCGTGGCTGGGCTGCCCGATTGTAGTGGCGCTGTTGGGCCTGTTGGGCCTTCACCATGTGTTCCCGGACTAATGGCATGACCCTGTCGATTCGCTCCCGCATCTCCTTCACGTGCTCAACGGCAGTGCGGTAGGGGGCCGGCTGCTGCTCCCAGGCCTCTCGGGCCACATCCAGCAGGCCTCGGGGTTGCCGTCCGAAGAGGAGCTCGAAAGGGGTAAAACCAGTAGAGGCCTGGGGAACCTCTCGGACTCCAAAGAGGACGTAGGGCAGCATCCGGTCCCAGTCCCTTCTGTCCTCAGCCGTCACCCGTCTGAGCATCTGCTTGAGCGTTTGGTTGAAGTGTTCGACGAGTCCATCCGTTTGAGGGTGGTAGACTGACGTGCGGAGCTGCTTCACCTGTAACAATCGACAGAGATCAGCCATTAGCCGGGACATAAAGGGTGTACCTTGATCGGTTAGTATCTCCGCTGGGATGCCGACTCGACTGAACAACAGAAACAGTTCCTGGGCGATGGCCTTTGCTGTTGCTTTCCTCAGGGGGACTGCTTCTGGATATCGGGTGGCATAGTCGACAATCACCAGGATGTGTTCGTGGCCTCGGGCGGACTTCGGCAGCGGTCCTACCAGATCCATCCCGATACGCTCGAAGGGCACCTCGATGATTGGCAGCGGAATAAGAGGACTGGGGGGAGGTTTCTGTGGGGTCGTGCGCTGACATGTGGGGCAGGCCTGACAAAACCGTTTTACCTCTGCTTCCAGCCCTGGCCAGTGAAAGCGGTCCCGAATCCGCTGAGCAGTGTTCTGGGGGCCCAGGTGCCCCGCCATTGGATGGGAGTGGGCCAGCTCCATGACCGTCTCGGTCTTAGTCCGGGGCACGACCAGCAGGGTTTTCTCCTCCCCCTTCCGTGATGCAACACAGTACAGCAGGCCATTCCGAACGATGAAGTGGGGAGTTGGGTGAGGGGCCGGGTGGAGCTCCCGGTCCTCAATCCGCCGTACTTACGCCCAAGCGTTTTTAAGCCGGTCGTCCTCGCGCTGTGCCTTAGCGAATGAGCTCCCTTCGGTCATCTGCTGAAAGACATCAAAATACAAGTCAGTATTAGAGGAAGGGGACTCACCGCTACGGCCGCTGTCGGTGGCCAACAGCGCGGGACGCCGGGACTTCCTCTTCCTCAGGCGGCGTGGTGGGCGGCTCCCGGCGGGGCTGACAGGCTGGGCGTTGGCGGCGAGAAGGCGGTCAAAGCCAGGCCAGTCCCTCCCAAGTAACACGGCCACGGGTAAGTCCTTGACGATCCCGACCTCCACCGGCCATGCTCCAGGCGTGGCCGAGACAGACACTCGGCGTGCAGGGACTAGCTGTGTATCTCCGTGGACGCATGTGATGGGTAGGCGGGCTCGGGATTCTGGCCGCGGTGGGAGGACTGTCGGATGTACCAGGGTGACAGCACTTCCGGAGTCGAGTATCGCTTGGAAAGGCCGGCCGTTAATCTTGACCTCCGCTCGTGGCGCCCCTGCTGGCGGGTCGCGGTGGACAATGCAGCCTGTCAGCCACGTCCGCTGGGGTGACTGTGGAGGATCCGTTGGCATGGGTTCGTCCTGGGGGCCGGGAGCCGCCGGCCTGCTGACTGGTTTGAAGGTGCCCTCCGGCGTGCGTCGCTCCTGGACCACCCTCCGGGGGAAAGGCGGCGCTCGCTCCCCTGCCTCCCGTTGTTGGGTCGCTTCCGCCAGCTCGATGGCCTCCACGAGCTCGCCGATGGTGGTGGGGTTCCGCATGCCAGCTGCCTGGCGAATAGGGCGGGGAAGGGCACGTAACAGCCGATCTATTACCACGCGTTCCGCTACCTGGCTGGCACTAGGACCCCCCGACAACAACCAATGCTGGGCAAGCCTCATCAGATTTCCGGCTTGGGCATGGGCTGGCAACCGCGGCTTATACTTCCAGTCATGGAAGAGCTGGGCGGCGCAGATGGGCGAGAGTCCCACTCTCGCTAGGATTTCTTGCTTTAACTCATCATAATTATCACTCAGTTCGGTTGAGATGGAAAAATAGGTTCGCTGAGCTTCCCCCGTCAACAGCGGTGCCAGCAACTGTGCCCATCCATCCCGGCTCCATCCTTCCCGTGTGGCCACATTTTCGAACATCTGGAGAAAGCTTTCAACGTCATCATTGGCCGACATTTTTGGCAGCAACTGGGTGGCTTGGATACGGGGGTCCGGCAGCGGAACGCGTTGGGCAGCGGCATCGCGGAGATCGGCGAGCGTTCGTTCCATCTCTCCCTGACGGGCGGCGATGTGCTCCACGATTTGCTGCTGGCGGATGCTGACCTCGGTGAGGCGTTGTAAGAGCTCCTCCATTCCGTGGGGAGGAGCGGCCGCCTGCATGGAGATGGAGAAAACAGCAGTGAGTAAAACGGCGTGGGAGGTGAGTCTCAGTAGAAAAAAAACGGTGTTGCTGGTTCGCTTGTCTGTGTTTCTTCACTGCAATGCCCGCATTCTCCACCAGATGTCGCAGGGCGAAGAAACACAGAACAAGGAAGTGCAGTAACGATCCCCGGAGGGTGGATTTATTAATAAGTAAACAGTGTGAAAAAGGTGGCGGTGCTCCGTGGCTCGTGCTCGCTTCCCCTCTGTGTTCTCGGTGCAGTCCGGTCCGTGCTGTGCTCAGTGGCTGTGCTGATCGGTCAAGGGCTGCTTTCTGAAGAGAAATAGAGAAAAGACAAAGCATGTGAGTCTGGAGTCTTCTGGAGACGTGTCTCCCCGTCATGTGTGTCTTCGTGGCTTATAAAGCCCTCGGCTGATGAGCCGCAGCCGTGACCGATCAGCCAGTGATGAGGCGTGGCAGGTGTAGCTCGTCCGTTTCCAGGGCGACGCTGATGAGTGCTCGGGACGCTCGTCACACTATGTATATACAACACACAACATTTACCAGAGAGCTTCTCTCATTTTTACACACTGAATGATGATACACAATATACAGGTGCAGCTCAAGAAGTTAGAATATCATGAAAAGGCTAATTATTTCATTGTAACTTATTTGAAAAAATGAAAGCTTCATATATTCTAGATTCCCCACATGTAAAGTAAAACATTTAATTTTGTTTTCTGTCACAATTAGTGTTAATAAAAGCATCAAATTATGTCAAAAAAGCTTTTCTTATGCTATTTTTTTCTTATTTGGCAGATGCTGTGATGACCAACTTCCCGGCAGCAACAGAGTTGGATTTGAGGAATGCAGTTTGGAAGCATTTTATAAAAGATATAAAAACAATAATTAATAATTTCTGTTCACTGTGGTTGTTTTATTTGTTAAATAAACCAACAAAAGGCTTATTTTTTTACATTGTCATTTATCTGTAATGTTTTAATGTTAAGTGTGATAATATGCTCTTGATTTGTATTAGATTTATTTATTTTAAACATCATAAGTTATTTAAAAATGTTTTTTTTTTTTTTTTTTTTTCATTTTTAACATTAGTTGGTAAATTCCCTATCATAATATTTATATTTAAGTGTATTGTATTTATATTTTATTTTGTCAATAATTCTTTAGCATTTTTATGCATTTGTATTGTCTAAAGTTGTTAAAATTATTTTTCTTAATAAAAGCTGTATATTTGTTTATACAAATGGATTGTCATTTTGTTGTCTATTAGATGTATATATGTAGGCGTTCATTAGCTGTCTATTTGATGACTAGTTTAGTCTTGGGCTATGGTTAGACGTCTATTAACTTTTCACTGACAGCCCAAATTCAGTTTTAGCCTAGACCCATATTCACTGTCTATTAGACGTATACATGTAGTCGTTCAGTAGTGGTCTAACTGATGTCTAGTCTATTATTGGGCTATGATTAGACGTCTATTAACTTTTCACTGACAGCCCATTTTTTGCCATGTTTTAGCCTAGACATCAGGGCTGTGCTTCAACGTCTAATAGACGTCTTTTAAATCAAAAATTGCTTGCTGGGAAGGCTGTTTGTTTTTTCATTTTTGGTTTCAATTTGACAAAACGATTGAACAAATGATACACGGATTTACACGGATTCAAAACAATCATTATTTATTCTCTGAACCAAAATGAAAAAAAAAAAAAAAACGAACAACAACGACTCGTTTTCCGATTTTCTGATTGTGTGCTCAGATCAAAATAGAAAACAAAGACTTTTTTTTTTAATTAAATACGTTTTAGAATTCCTAAGTCTCGTAGAGACTTGACATTGTTTCGACACCAAAGGAGGAGATGGCGGGCTAGCTGTGACATGCAAAAGGAGCATACACCGCCCTGGTGATTGATGTAGGCTACAGTCGCAGTGCTGTCTGTGCGGATCAGCACGTGTTTGCCCTGAACCAAAGGTCGGAACCTCTTCAGGGCCAAAAACACTGTCAGCAGCTCGAGGCAATTGATATGCCAATGCAGCCGAGGGCCCGACCAGAGCTCTGCAGCTGCTTGCCCATTGCATACGGCGCCCCAGCCTGTGTTGGATGCATCTGTTGTAACCAAAATGCGCCTGGACACTTGTTCTAAGGGCACCCCGGCCCGTAGGAACGAAATGTCTTTCCAAGGACCGAGGGTTTTTAGACATACAGGTGTGACGTGCACCCGGTATGAACCCTGGCGCCATGCCCATCTCGGGACTCGGGAACGCAGCCAGTGTTGTAACGGTCTCATGTGCATCAGGCCCAGCGGCGTGACGACGGCTGAGGATGCCATGTGACCCAAGAACCTCTGAAATTGTTTGAGGGGGACCGTCAGGCTGCATGAGAGGTTCTGGATGCAGCTCAGCACTGACTGTGCATGCTCTGGGGAGAGCCGTGCATTCATGGCAACCGAGTCTAGTTGTACACCGAGAAAAGAGATGCTCCTTACCGGGGTGAGCTTGCTCTTTTCCCAGTTGACCAGAAACCCCAGATGGGCCAGATGGTTGAGAACCACATCCCTGTGTTTGCATACCAACTTTTGAGAGTGTGCTATGACCAGCCAGTCGTCGAGGTAATTGAGAATGCGGATGCCCCTCTCCCGGAGAGGGGCAAGGGCTGCTTCTGCGACTTTCGTAAAGACGCGGGGAGACAGGGAGAGCCCAAATGGAAGGACTTTGTACTGAAATGCTCGACCTTCGAAGGCAAACCGCAGGATGGGCCTGTGTTTTGGAAGAATCGAGACATGAAAGTACGCGTCTTTCAGGTCTATCGCCACAAACCAATCCTGGAATCTGATACACTTGAGAATGCGTTTGAGCGTTAGCATTCTGAAGGGGAGATTGTGAAGGGCCCGATTCAGAATCTTCAGATCCAGGATTGGTCTTAGACCGCCACCTTTCTTGGGTACAATGAAGTAGGGGCTGTAGAACCCTTTCTTCATGTCGGGTTGGGGTCGCCTTCCTGAGAAGGGATAGCTTGCAGAGTGACCACCTGGTCCCTGAAGGGAGTGGTGGGCACTTTGGGCACATAACCGGGCCGGGGTCTCAGGATAACGTGAGAGTTAGCCGGCCTGAATTCGAGGCACGAGTCACTGACGGAGAGGGCTTGGAGGTCTCCCACTCTTTTGATCGATGTGAGCGCAGTCAGGAGAGCCATCTTTTGGGAGAGAGCACTGAGTTCGACTGACTGGAGCGGCTCAAAGGGATCTGACTGTAGGCCCCGGAGGACCACAGACAGATCCCAAGAGGGGGCAAGGCGCGGTCTGACGGGGTTCAGCCTGCGTGCACCTTTAAGGAATCATATAACCAAATTGTGCTTCCCAACCGATCTACCTTCCACCAGGTCGTGGTTAGCGGCAATAGCGGCTACCTGGACCTTAAGTGTTGAAACAGAAAGGTGTCTATCCAGTCCTCCTTGGAGGAAGGAAAGCACCGTTCGGATGCCACATCTCCGTGGGTTCTCCCCCCGGGAGGAACACCAGTTCGTGAATTTGCGCCATCTGAGGTCGTACAGCCGCCTCGTGGAGGGAGCTCTCGACTGCAACAGAGTGTTTACCACTGCCAGTGGGAGATCTCTGAAATCCTCCTGGTCGCGTCCAGGGACCATACGTGGAGGTTCCAGAGATCTGGGCGCGGGTGCCATATCGTGCCCTTCCCCTATGAAAGGAGGTCCTTCCTCAGGGGAATGCGCCAGGGAGGAACGGGGGAGAGGAGCACCAGCTCTGAGAACCAAAACCTGTTGGGCCAGTAAGGGGCCACCAGCAGGATCTGTTCTCTGTCCTCCCTGACTTTGCACAGGGTCTGTGCAATTAGGCTCACTAGTGGAAACGCATACTTGAGGAGGCCCTGAGGCCAACTGTGTGCCAGTGCATCTGTGCTGAGGGCGCCTCGGACAGACCGTACCACAACTGGCAGTGAGTGTTCTTTATTGAGGCAAACAGGTCGACCTGGGCCTGACCGAAAAGACTCCAGATCAGCTGAACCGTCTGAGGGTGAAGTCTCCACTCGCCCCGAAGCGAAGTCTGTCGGGAGAGCGCGTCCGCTACCCAATTGAGTTCGCCCGGTATGTGGGTGGCTCGTAGAGACTTGACATTGTTTCGACACCAAAGGAGGAGATGGCGGGCTAGCTGTGACATGCAAAAGGAGCATACACCGCCCTGGTGATTGATGTAGGCTACAGTCGCAGTGCTGTCTGTGCGGATCAGCACGTGTTTGCCCTGAACCAAAGGTCGGAACCTCTTCAGGGCCAAAAACACTGTCAGCAGCTCGAGGCAATTGATATGCCAATGCAGCCGAGGGCCCGACCAGAGCTCTGCAGCTGCTTGCCCATTGCATACGGCGCCCCAGCCTGTGTTGGGTGCATCTGTTGTAACCAAAATGCGCCTGGACACTTGTTCTAAGGGCACCCCGGCCCGTAGGAACGAAATGTCTTTCCAAGGACCGAGGGTTTTTAGACATACAGGTGTGACGTGCACCCGGTATGAACCCTGGCGCCATGCCCATCTCGGGACTCGGGAACGCAGCCAGTGTTGTAACGGTCTCATGTGCATCAGGCCCAGCGGCGTGACGACGGCTGAGGATGCCATGTGACCCAAGAACCTCTGAAATTGTTTGAGGGGGACCGTCAGGCTGCATGAGAGGTTCTGGATGCAGCTCAGCACTGACTGTGCATGCTCTGGGGAGAGCCGTGCATTCATGGCAACCGAGTCTAGTTGTACACCGAGAAAAGAGATGCTCCTTACCGGGGTGAGCTTGCTCTTTTCCCAGTTGACCAGAAACCCCAGATGGGCCAGATGGTTGAGAACCACATCCCTGTGTTTGCATACCAACTTTTGAGAGTGTGCTATGACCAGCCAGTCGTCGAGGTAATTGAGAATGCGGATGCCCCTCTCCCGGAGAGGGGCAAGGGCTGCTTCTGCGACTTTCGTAAAGACGCGGGGAGACAGGGAGAGCCCAAATGGAAGGACTTTGTACTGAAATGCTCGACCTTCGAAGGCAAACCGCAGGATGGGCCTGTGTTTTGGAAGAATCGAGACATGAAAGTACGCGTCTTTCAGGTCTATCGCCACAAACCAATCCTGGAATCTGATACACTTGAGAATGCGTTTGAGCGTTAGCATTCTGAAGGGGAGCTTGTGAAGGGCCCGATTCAGAATCTTCAGATCCAGGATTGGTCTTAGACCGCCACCTTTCTTGGGTACAATGAAGTAGGGGCTGTAGAACCCTTTCTTCATGTCGGCCGAGGGGACCGGCTCTATCGCGTCCTTCGCCAGAAGGGTCGCGATCTCCGCCCGAAGAACCGCAGCATTCTCGTCCCGAACCGCGGTAGAGAAGATGCCGCTGAACTTGGGCGGGTTGCGTGCGAATTGGATAGCATAGCCGAGTCGGATGTTTCTGAGAAGCCAGCGAGAGAGGTTGGGTATCTCGAGCCAAGCTGTAAAACTCTCTGCTAACGGTCTCAGGGGGACCACCAACGTACCTCGGGTGGGTACAGTGTGACTGAGTTGCGGTGAAAGCCCTTTGTTCGGGGGCGTGCTATCCCGGAGGACACAAGGCCATAACCGACATACAAGGATCCGTGAGAAGATCGCCTGAGCTCAGGGGATTGACTGACGGATGCGTTTGTTTCTCTGTCAAAGTATGCAGAAGCGCAGGTTTTGCGGTTGAGCATGCTTTGATGCGTTTTGGTGGCTGGGTACCACGGAGGGACCCAGCCATGGGAGGATCGACCATCGGAATCGACAGACAAGGATCCATCTGAAGATCGCCTGAGCTCAGGGGATCGACTGATGGATGCGCTTGATTGGTCAAAGCATGCAGAAGCGTAGGTTTTGCGGTTGAGCATGCTTTGATGTGTTTTGGTGGCTGGGTACCCCGGAGGGACCCAACCATGGTGGGTATACCGATCATCGTAACCGACAAGGATCCAACGGAGGACCGCCTGAGTTCAGGGGGTCGACTGAAGGATGCACTTGGTTTGTCAAAATATGCAGAAGCGCAGGAGTTGCGGTTGAGCATGCTTTGACGTGCTTCAGTGGCTGGGTACCCCGGAGGGACGCAGTCGCACTGGTTTTTACGCCCAGAGAAGAAAGAAATTGCTCTTAAATTGACCATGTGGTGGCTGTCCGCCGTGAGGCAGACAGCCAGGATGGAGCCGGAGCCCACACTCGTCCCCTCGCCGAGTGTGGATCTAGACAGGTCAGCAGATCTCTCTCCCCTGGGCGGCTCGCTTCAGGAGCGCTTCGAAGCCTGATGAGGGTTCCTAGCGGCCTGAAAATGAGCTAACGGCGCCACCTTCTTGCGAGAACTCGACGGCAAGGCTGGTTTGGGTGCAGGACCAGCCTGAGGCGGGCCCTGAGCCAGTCTGGAGAAATGGGGGCGTCAAGAAAGCGAACTTTTTCAGTGTCCTTCATTTCCGCCAGATTTAGCCAAAGGTGGCGCTCCTGGACCACCGTAGTGGACATCGCTCTACCCAGAGCCTGCGTTGCGACATTTGATGCTCGGAAGCATACACAGAACTGAACGCAGTTCCTGCGACACACTGAGGCGAGATCTCCCTCGTGCAGATCTTATAACACTTTGCCTGGCAGCCAGCAGGATGGCAAAAGTGTGCATGGTGGACACAGCCTGTCCAGAAGACGTGAACCCCTTCACGCTCTGGACGAGAGCCTATGTGGTCCCACCAGGGGGCAGGGCATCAGATATGCAGGCGCTGTACTGAAGCGCCCACCCGCCTGGAGAATCCACGAAGCCCCTCGCGCTGGACCGCTGTCGAGGGAAATGAGGGAGGAGGACCTGATATATTGTGTTTCAGCCGAAAAAATCCTATCACGATATAGTCAATCTCGTACGTTACCGAAGCCATGAACACACAGGATGAGGCGGAAGGTTTTTTCTCACTCAAACCTGATGTGTTTCGGTTATCTTGTTCAAGCACGCCCACCACTTCAGCGTCTGCTCAAACTGAGACTCGCTCCCCAGCTTGCTCAGTCGAAGCATCAGCTTCCCATGGTTTAAGCCCTCCCTCCGATGCTGCAGCCAACTTTTCAACCAGCTTTTAAGGTTTTGAACAGAGTAAAGTTGTAAAAAGAACTAATAATCTGTCCAAAAACCTAAACGGGGGTCGCGAGGAATGATCGATCCGCGGGGGGAAACCCGGCGGAACTAACTCATTTCCTATTGCTCGCCATCGACGCACATCGCAGCGGCCCTCGTACCCTGAAGTAGAAGGGCTGAACGGAAAGCGGTCGCGGTGAGCCGCGGCTTCGCGGCTCGTGAGCAGCAACCCATAGTTATGTTCCCTTCCGCAAGCAAAACACAAACTATCAACGAAGCGATGTATCAGCGTGAGACTAGCTCAACCCTGAGCACAACGATCGTGCCGATTGTTATTGTTTACGAGGAAACCGCAACCAGGAAGACACGGACGGAAAGGCATATGTAAACACACAATCCATCCGTGTCGGCTCTTTCAGAGAAATTACTCCTTTTCAGGAGGAAAAGCTCTTTAGAGATCGTCGTCGAAGCACCCAGGGGTATTCTTGCTTACCAATAGGAGGGTTAAAGGGAGAGGCCGCTGCTCGTGCCATAGATTCAACGACGAAGAGGTGAGTAATGCTGTTTTCCCCTAAGAGAATACTGCATTCGGCTCCGAAGAAACAGAACAATGAGCAGTGCTTAGCCACCTCCTCTTATGCCCGGATGTCCGGGGCGGAGCTGGCTACGCAAATACTGTGCACCAATTTCATTGGCCTTTTCTCAAAGCTGTCAGAGGTGTTCGGGCTCCCTAGACCGACCCCTAGTGTCGTCACTTCGACACCACGTCGAACGTGAACGACAGAGGGGGAACGATAATGTCCTTTTTTTATTTTAAAAAAGGTGGAGGTGGGCAGCGTAAGCTGTCAGTTATTCCCACAGACACTCAAGTATATTCCACTCGTCTCCTGAAATCTGCTTCCTATAATGGGAAGAATGTCCTGTATGTAGTTCCTTTACAGGAGGAACTGTCTTCTGATCCACTGCCATATGATTCGATTGAATTCTCAAAGATGCCACAGGCAAGCTGCATGAAGTGTGGCCAAAAAATACCACTGCAGATGTTGCCACTTCATGTTGAAGACTGTGAAGAAACTCATACAGTATGTATTTTAATGTAGATGCTTTTACACTGCTGGTGTGTACAACCGAATGTTTCACCGTAGAATATTTGCTAGGATTTACTAGGAATAAAATGATAAAAATTTACAGTATAATGACTGCACCAAATTATTATTTTTTTTAGTTCACTGACTCTCAAGTGTTCTTATTTATAGTGTATATGGTGCCTCTAAATTTTTTAACAGGACACTGAAAGTGGTGTTACTGTAATTGAGGAGGAGGAGGAGGATTGTGCCGAAATTAACCAGCCAGTTAGTGAAGAGAAGTCACAGGTAACAAAAAAATCGTTTTATTTGTAATTGCATTTTCTGACAAAAATGATACTTTTTCAGGGAATCATATTTTATGTGACAAAAAATTGAATAGGCCTATACTACATCTAATATTGACATGTTTTGTATGTAGATTTGCCCCATCTGTCAGATTTCATTACCATCTGATATACTCCCATATCATGCGAGTATGTGCGGAGACAAGTAAGAAGTGCACACATGGTTATACTATATATATATAAACTCTTTATACTATATGTGCAAACTATATAACTATAAACACTGCTATAGGCCTTATGCAGTGACAGGTTTAATGTAATTGCTTTACTTTGGATCCAGTTTTTAATGTTATATTTGTAAGGTTGAAGGCTAATGCAACATAGCTACAACTGATTTTAGTTAAAACAGGGAGATGCATTATTCAGCATTTACCTGGTTTTGTTATTGAACATTCTGAATAGTAGTGGCATGTCCATTTTCAGAGAGGCTACATTTGATGACACTTTGACAACAGAGGAACAGCCAGGACCCTCACGGATACAATCTGTAACAGCACCTAAAACAGGTACTTCATGCACTTGAACCAATAAAAACATGAAATATAACTTCGCATAACATTGTTCTTTCAGTCTAACCATAATTTGTGCTTTTTTAGACCATTACATTAAAAAATTATATTAGACAAACTTTATCTTACTTGCTTCTTATCAAAGGTTATTATTTGGTTCCAAACTAATAGAAGGTGCAGATAGCTGAAGAGGAAAGCAGGGACTATTCGTATTTTATTGATTTTTAAGTAGAATGTACAATAATGTAAATAAATACATTAATAAAAATAAATGCACAAAATCCGGTCCACCTTTCTCATATCTTTTTAGAAGAGAAGCTAGTGTAATATGTGATATGTGACTACTTGTTTGTTGTTAATTTTAAAGGATGGGAAAATGAAATGGATCCACAGAAGGCATGCAACTTGTTCCGGGAGGAACTACTTAATTCAAGCAGTGAACAGCCAAGTCTGACTCTCCTTATTAATCAGTTTGATTCTGTGGATGAACAGGATAGCACTCTTGTTTCATTTTACAAAATGAACAATGCTTCCTGGGCAGCTCCACTGAAGTGCAGATTAAGAGGTAATGTATTACTTGTTTTTAAAGCTATGTTTAAACTGAAACTTCTATATTCTTTTTTGACCTTCAAGCAGTGTACGTTCTTTACAAACTATACATTTTGTTGTTGTTTTCCCTTTATATAATTTGGAACAGTTGTTCAACCATTATTCTAATGTACTTCTATGGTTCTAAGGGGATGCAGCTGTGGGTCCTGGAGTGAACCGTCATGTTTTATCTATGGTTATGCAGAAACTGAAGACTGGGTTCATGTTAAACTTAGGTTTGTTAGGTTTTGTTGTTCAAATGTGTGTATTCAAACAATTACTACCTTGGTTTATATATACTATAAAAAAGGTTAATTAATGTTTTTAAGGCTCATCTGCTGCAACACTTTTTGAAGGGGAGAAAGATCATCGTGTCCCCTCAGCTTCTGCTGTACTCCGTGACAGCAATCTTTTTCAGATGGCAGGCAGAATGATCGGACACTCTTTTCTTCATGGAGGTCCCTGCCTTTCTGGATTAAGTGAACCTGTTGTTATCCTTTTAACTGGTGGAACTATCGACAGTGCAGCATCAGCTTTAACTCTTCAGGACTGTCCTGACATGGACCACAGAGAAACTATTAATTTGGTAAGTAAACTGTAGTGAAAACTGCATATGTAAATATCTCATTGGACTGAATGTCATGTATGAGAGTCATACATTGAGACTGTGTGTGTCATGTTGCTATGTTTTATTTAAACTTTTGATAATTTTGTTCATTGAGATAAATTGTATTTTAAGGAGTCCAGACAAAGTTTTAATTTTTTTTTCCTTCATGCAGCTCAATAAAGCAGAACTAAATGAAGCAGAACACACTCGACTAATTGACTTGTGTTTGTTCTGGGACCTTCCAGTTCCATCTCCTGGCTGTTCCAGCAACTGCTGACACATGCTGTAACCACAAATTTTTTTAAACTTGTTAATTGTTTTTTGTTTTTTTTAAGCTTTAGTTTAATGATCTGATATGACATAAACATCCATGTACTGTATGCACTTCACTAATTACGTTTCAACTTTTTAAAATATTTAATAATACTTTTTTTAGTCTATATGATGAATATTAAAAATATATTAAAGTTAATGTGTGACAGCTTTGTAAAATAATCATTATGCATTGTTCTGCAAATTTGATTTATTTATTTTTCTCATGTTTTAGGTTCTTGGACGTGTAAAGAAACAAATAAAAGATCTGCGCAGAGGGATGAAGGACACGGGGATCTGGCCACTTATTTCCAAAAGACAGGATGTTCACAGGGTCCTTTTTCCAAGGGAATCAACAGTACTCATTGATTCACAGGTAAATATTATTAGCAGTAGTCCTCTTTTTAAAATTGTTATAACACATAAATTTGTGTATTTTGCTGATGCTTTTATCTAAACAACTTTCAATGCATTCAAGTTATGCATATTATTTGTACAAGATTCCAGAGGAAAACCTTGTCCTAGAAGTCGTGACTGCTAAATACCCAGTGGCACATACTTGTTTTAATACGCTCCGCCTCCCGTGCCATTACAACAGTTACATCACTTTTAAAAAGGACATGCTAATGTGCCTTAAATCTGTGAGCACTGGATTTGGTCTTGTTTAATCCTGCTTAAAATTACTTTGCAGTAGTCGGCAAGCAATTGTTCTTCGTAAAGTTAAGCAAATTCTGAATTTTAAGAAAACATTGAATTTAATGTTATACATTCATGTTGTACAAGTTACCTTTTTCCAAAGGTTTATAAGAAACCTGTGTTGATTTAAGGCTGCTAAAGACCAAGTTAGGTCTGTTGCAGTAATCTACTGTTATTTAGACTATATGACTTATATGACCGGTTATTTTTATAAACTGTTGTTAAGCAGTTTGTATTTCAGGATTGTAATAAAGCAAAAATGTGAACATCGTTATTTTCTAAGGCACAATAAACAGTTGTGTTTGCAAAAAGCAGCACTGCCTTGACTGATTATTGGACAGATGAAAAAACATTCTTAAAACCAAGGTAGAGCTTATGAAATGATGACATTTGTGTTGCATTTAAGGTAATTTTATCTCTTTATTGTTCTTTACACTTTGACATATTTCTTTTTGATGGGGCCACAATTATTATTTTGGGACAGTATACTCTTGATTGTGCTTTTAAATGACAGATTATAGTAATAATTATTTGCATTGTAGTAAAGTGTAATGCATGTGATAAAGTGAGGAGTTCTAAGGTGAGAGATTTATTGGGATAAAACAGTCACCATTTTACCCATTATTGTGCAGTCCTAAAACAGAAAGTCATACTTATCTGGGATGATATGCGTGTGAAAACATTTAACTATATTTTGGTTGTGAAATCTATTTTGTCAAGAATTGTAACAAGCATTAAAATGAAAGTTAATGTAAATCAATTTGACATCAACTGTATGTTCCTTACAAAAAGAATGGTGAAAATACTGGCAACAAAAAAGGCATATTTTTTTTAACTGTTCATCACACAATCATCTAGCTGATTACCTGACTTCAGTAAGGCTCTCCACATATTGAACAGTTGCAATATAAACATCTATCCCAAAACAGTCAGAGTGTTGCAATGGGTCAATCATTTGTTTAAGTTCTGCTATGTCATGGTCAGTTAATGGAATGTCCAGCTCTGGAACATTGATTCCCTGGTTTGGCTCTTCACTGTTTTCCCATTCAATGTCTGGCATGACATCAATCTGAAAAACAAAAATATTTAACATAAACATAGGTACAACAAATGACCAAATGGTCTCATAATGAACTTTCTGACCATAGAGTGGCCATCAGCTTTGATGCTGCATCAAACAAAGGTCATTCATTATATATAGGCTCTATGAACTGTCTGCAAGTGTCATATTAGCAACAATATATAATGATATGACAGATTACCAGTAGTGAGTGGGTTTTTGATAATATGATTTTAACCTGATGCCACCATAAAGTATAGAAGTGTATTTGGAAGAAAACTTTTAACTGATATGCGAGTGAATGAAGTCTAGTTGTGTCCATTTTTATTTAAACTGTGTGAATTGATCGGTTGGCAGCATATAGGTTTTCTAAAACTGCAAATTTACCTCAGGATCCATGATTGGGTTTTGCAGCTGACCCACTTGCCACAACTGATTGGGTGTGAGATTTTGCTCCATCCTCATGGGATGGTTGTCCCAACCATCAGAAAAGTAATCCAGACTTGCCTGGATGCGCGGCAGAAAAACGAAATGGCAGCAGAATAAATGAATGCTGTTGCTGATGTCTAACAGGTGATTGTCTTCCAAGGTGCGCAGGATGTTTTGATAAACGCTTGTAACTCCAATGTAGACATCACGCCACAGACGCTCTATTCTGTGTTTTAAAAATAGCATGTAGACAGACTGTTATTCTATATATTACTCTACTGGTAAAAGTGAGCATTTTTTGCTTTTAAAACTGCATTTTCCAAAAAATGGGTAAAAATGGGCAAAAATCTAACACTAAACCATTAGCTGGGCGACTCCCACATTTTCCCCTCCATGATCACCTCTCACTCTAAAAAAACAAAGCATTAAACATTAAATCATTACTTTACATGATTTCAACCACCATTGAATCACAATCTTACATAATATGATTGTGTGACAGTAAAGATTAATAACATTAAAGATTTGCTTTTTGAAACACACTCTTACCTCTCTGGAAAGCCATGTTGATTTACAGCCTTAGTGAAGATGGCCAAATGGGTGTCAGAACGATTATTGTTTGCTACCTTTAGGTACATAATTTTTATAATAAAATATAATAGGATGTAAATGCAAATTGATAAAAGAAAACATTTTCAGGACAAGTAAAATGTGCACATTGTACAGTCAAAAAACATAAGAAAATTCTTACCTTTCTTGAATAACCATCTATTCCTCCAAAAATTATTATGTTGTACCTAGGTAACAGAGAAAAACAAAATATCACTTAAACAACAATAAACAATAAAACAATAAAAAAATGACAAGGAAATTGCTACAGTATCGTTCTGTCATCCTTAATGTCGTCACATTCTGTGAGTCTTTTTTTTTTTTTTTCCCGGCCTGTCAGTAACACAGATAACACATAACAGTGTGTATGTGTAGCTATGCTATCATCATTCACAGCCTTTTTTTTTTTTTTTTTTTTATTAATTTTTATATTTTTATTTATTTAACCATACTATGACCGACAAGACCGGGGGATAGAGAAAACCAGGAGAGGAGGAAGAAGGAAGAAAAGAAAAGAGAGAAAAAAAAGAAAAAAAAGAGGATAGAGAAAAAGAGAGAGAACAAAAACAGATAATCTGCTTCCATACCTGCGGACAAAGAGAGAAAACAACAAAAGACACAACAGCAGAAAAACTACAACAACATCCAATGTCCGTATGAATCACAGTAAATACTAAATGTTAAATGGTATTGCGCAGCACACATAACTAATATTACAAAATATGTTTGAAGCAACAGCATTTTAGGACAGTGAGTGTCTGTGAGCACCTGTTTTTACACCAATGTGAATGCTTGTGTGTACACCTGTGTGTGTGAACGCGCTTGTATTCATAAGGTTCCTCCATGTAAATGCTTGATAGTGTGAGTGGGGAACCACAGCCCCGCCCCGCAAGGCATGAAGCAGGCACGAAGGAGACCTGGGCTCCCAAACATCCGGAGGCCCCCCAGGGCGCGGGAACCCCAGGAGAACCACCGCAGGGATAACCGCGGCCCCCACCCAGAAAAAGGCAGAGGAGAGCCCGGAGGAGGTCATCCGGCAGCCACAATGCAGACGCCCCAGGGAGCCACGGCGGCAAGCCCGCAGGCAGTCGGCCACACCAGGGCAGACCGGCCCCGGCCCCGGCCCAGAGAACCAAGGGACCCCCCCCACCCCACCCCCCAGCAGGGGCCCAGCAAAGCCAGGCCCTACCGAGCGACCGTCGAGAGCCCACCCGAGCATCCCGCCCCAGAGCCAGAAACCACCAACGCACCGGCGGCCGGGGGCATCCCCCACCAGCAGGGCATGGTGGTGGGGTGGGCCCTCGATGATGGTTGAGGCGGAGTCAAAGGCCTGACCTGACACATGGACATAGACAAACATAAACAAACATACACAAGCATCCCACCCTCATGCACGCAACCAAAAACTCACACACTCAACCCACACGTAGACGGCCAAAAAAAAAAAAAAAAAAGGACACTGTACCCACACTCACACTCCCCATTTGTACTCTATACTCCTGGGACCAGGCACCACTACCCCCAAAAGGCCAGTCAGCGCCAGACCCCGGAGCTGAATCATCTTCGCTCCGGTGTGGAGACAGGAAGACCACCCCCGTCCCTGCAGCAGCAGAGAAGACCACCAGCCCAGACCCCGACCGGACGGCCAGCTCCTCCTCGCAGCCCCCAGCCCCGGACAGAGAACAGAGAACAGGGAAAGGGAAGGGAAAAAAAAAAAAAAAGACCCCGTGCTTCACCTCACCCGCTCAAATGTAGTGTTGGTGTATGTTGTTCTAAAGTGCTTTAAAACAGGGGAGGGGCAAGACACTAAGACACGTCAGCTCGTGTCAGCTCGTGTCAGCTCGGCCCCTCCCAAGAGCCCTCAATGTCTATGTGCAACTTAAAATTGAGAAATGGGCATCGGCACCAGAGGGAAGGCTGAATGAACAGACCACCCTCTGGATGCCGTTCAGAGTGCCCACCCCCAAGGCCCTATATGTATGTGTCATGTGACAGTAAGTAATGAGAGTGTCTAAGTAATGATGTATGATTGGGATGCGAGAGGCCACGAGGAGACAGAGGAGTCCCAACTCCCCTGCATCCCAGCGACACACCCACACCCCAAAAACCCTACCTGTATGTTGGTGTGATGGGGCGGGAGAGGGGAAGCATTAGGGATGGGGACGAAAACATCGGAGGAGGCAAAGTGCCCCCCCCCGCTGGAGCCAGCTCCCCCGCTGACCCCCATAGGCACCCCCGTTGTCCCAAACCCGTCCCGGGCAGGGGGCCCAGGCCCATCCAGACCAGGGCCCACGGCAGCCCGGGGTGGCCCACCAGACCCCACAGCAGAGGAAAAACTACCCCCACCCCATCATTCAGTCAACTCCCAGACTACCGAAGACAATAGACACCCAGGTTAAACCAGTCCTCCGCCCCTATTGGGTCCCTCCCTCCCTCCCTCCCTCCCTCCCTCCCTCCCTGCAGAGTGAATACTGACAGATGGTAACGACGTCCCCACCAGCCAAAGACACCCCCGGCCCCACCGATGCATCGGAAGCCCCCGCACCAGGGCCGGGCCCAAGCGCATGCATCCACCCACACCCCTGGCGGCACACCCACCAGGACCCAAGCCCCCCAGGGCCAGCCGGAATCCCAGCCCGGAGGCAGAGCGCCCCCAGAACCCCAAACCCCCCTGGACCTACCCCGGAGCAACACAGCCGCCAGGCCGGCAACCTACGTCCGCCGACACAGGCCTCCCCAGCAGCGCCGCGTGCAGTCGCCAGAAAAAAGAACACCCGAGAGCCACCAGTACCCCATCCAGGCCAGGACCGCAGCCCCAGCGCCGAATCCCCCAAGAACCCCACCCCCCACAGAACCCCCAGACGCCCCAAGCCCAATTGGCCCTCCACGCCAACAACAAAAATCAAAGCCGGACAGAATCAGGACCCCCCACCCACACTAGGTGATGGAGCTGATCAAAGGAGCCCAGAGAGAATGATCTAATGTGGCAGCAGAAGCTGTGTCAAGATTAATATAGTCCAACAAGCGATCTCTATATTCGTTGATATTAAGGTTATTTTTATTTTTCCAGTTCATGAGGACCGTCTTCTTGGCAATGCATAAGGCGGTGAAAGCCATGAGGATTGTGTTACCTTCTGTAGTGATACCATCAAGATCACCCAACAGGCAGACTAATGGAGAAGCTGGAATTGAACATTTAAGACACTTTGTTAAGTCTTCACAAATCCCATACCAGAACCTCTGAACAGGCGGACAGAACCATAAAGCGTGGATATAATTGTCAGGAGTATTGTCTTGACAGTGTGAGCAGTTGTTAGAATCTGTAAAACCCATCCTGAACATCCGATGACCTGTGTAGTGTACTCTATGCAGGATTTTATACTGTATTAACTGTAAACCGGGATTCCTAAGCAGTTCAAAGGTTTTTGAACGTATCTGAGACCAGAAATTATGGTCCCAGCTGACTGATAGATCTGCCTCCCATTTTGCAATAGGAAGCGATACTGATTCATCTATTTTAGAAAGTGTCCTGTATATTTTAGACACTAATTTGGGGGTTTTGAGAAAATCTGCCACACTTGGTGGTATTTGTAATTTAATATGATTAGGCTTAAATTCCTTTTTTATTATAGATTTAATTTGTTGATATTCTAAAAATCTGTTCTTATTGATCCCATATTGTTTAACTAATATGTCAAAGGGAATAAAGTCTGTCCCTTCGAATATATGTTCCAGGTATTTAATACCTTTTCTACTCCAGTCTGTGAAGTTTATCACATTATTGTTTATTAATATGTCAGGGTTGTTACAGATGGGAGTACGTTTGCATGGGATTAGTGAAGACTCCCATGCTGTCAGAGAAGAGCTGATACTGATGCTTTTGAAGCATACGTGTCGTTTGATGATCGAGCTAATGAATGGCAGGTCCCAAATCTCTATATTATTGCATAATGCCTGTTCTACATCTAGCCAAATTTCATCGAAGAGGGTGTGTTTTAACCACCCTAAAATGTGTTGAAGCCTGTTGGCTAAGAAATAATGGTGAAAGTTAGGCAGATCGAGTCCTCCTTTATCTTTGGTCTTTTGCAACGTTTTTTAAGCTAATACGCGGTGGTTTACCTTTCCAAAGGAATTTAGAGATGGAGGAGTCCAGAGATCTAAACCAGTCAGGTGATGGTTTGCTAGGGATCATTGCAAACAAATAATTAATCCTTGGCAAAACCATCATTTTTATTGAGGCGACTCTTCCCATAAGTAATATGGGTAGAGACTTCCATCTAGCTAGATCTTCTTCTACCGTCTTTAAAAGTGGGATATGATTTAATTTAATTAGATCTGCCAGCCTAGGTGAAACATTATTACCTAAATATTTAATATTTCCAGATTGCAGTGAAGTGGAAGAGTTCTGGAAAGAACAATTAATTGGAAGAACTGTAGATTTTAACCAGTTTATTGAATAATCTGAGACTTTTGCGAATGAGTTTATTAATGTGATTACCTCAGAGAGAGTGGTTTGTGAATGCTGAAGGAAAAGTAACACATCATCTGCGTAAAGACTGACTTTATGTTCTACATTCTTGCATTTAATGCCTTTAATCACTGTAGTCTGTCTAATTGCTGCTGCTAGTGGTTCAATAAAAATTGCAAACAGTGAAGGGGAGAGAGGGCATCCTTGCCTGGTGCCCCTCTTGAGACAGTGTTACGGAAGCAGACGGACAACCAAGGTAAGTGATGAGTAATAGGTATTTATTTTAACAGCAGAGCAAATAGAAGAACAATGACGTGCAGAGATAGGTGAGTATGGATAATTCAGAGAGAATGTTTGCTTGAGGATTGTCCGGGGTGATGACGTGTCCGTATTCCTTTGCAGGATCGACAGGAGGAGAAGAGCTGACCAAATGCACACACCAGATGCAGACTTGAGCGGACGAACTGACGGCACACACACCGCTGACTGGAGACGTGGGAAACTGAGCAGACTGGAATCAAACGGAGATCAGGTAAGTAACAACAGGTAAGTATACAAAGGGAATAATGGTGAGTCCGCTTCGTAGAAACGAGCCCGGACAATGACTGGTGAGAGGTGTGTGTTTTTATGGTGTGCAGAGTAATTAGGTGCAGCTGTGCATGATTAGTATTCAGGTGATTGGGATCGCTGTGTGAGAGTGGTGGAAGAGCCTGGCCAATCCGTGACATTACCCCCCTCCCCAGGGCCCACTCCTGAGGGCCTAAACCTCCGACGCCATGGTGGTCTACCTCGTCCACGAGGTGCCGGGAATTCTGGGTGATTGGAGTGGAATTCTTCCATGAGTGTCGGATCTAATATGTCGGATCTGGAGACCCACGATCTCTCCTCTGGTCCATATCCCTCCCAGTCCACGAGGTACTCCAGCTGACCACCACGGCGTCGGGACCGCAAGATCTCCTTGACGGCGTAGATGGAGCCTTCCTCCAGCATCAGTGGTGGAGGGGGTTCCTCTTCGTGGCCAGGCTCTGTGGAGGGAATCAGAGGGTCGTGAAAGGGTTTCAGGAGTGATACGTGAAATGTGGGATGGATTCTGTACTGAGATGGTAGCTGAAGTTTATAGGTGACAGGGTTGACTTGTTCAAGGATGGTGAAGGGGCCAACAAATCTGGGACTAAGTTTTCTGGAGGGCAGTCGCAAGCGGATGTCTCTGGTGGAGAGCCAAACCTTTTGTCCAGGAGCGTAGACGGGACCTGCGATCCTCCTCCGGTCTGACATATCTTTAGCTTTGCGAACTGCCCTCTGGAGATGGTGATGAGCCTCGTCCCAGACCCTCTCGCTCTCCCGAAACCAATGATCCACTGCAGGCACATCCGAGGGTTCCCCATCCCAAGGGAAGAGTGGAGGTTGGAATCCTAAGACGCACTGGAATGGCGTAAGTCTGGTGGTGGGTTGCCGCAGTGAATTCTGGGCGTATTCCGCCCAGCCCAGAAACTGGTTCCAGGAGTTTTGGTGGCCGTGACAGAAGGTCCTGAGGAACCGTCCCACTTCCTGGATCTTCCTCTCCGTCGGGCCGTTGGTCTGCGGATGATAGCCAGAGGAGAGGCTAACGGTCACACCTAGGAGTTTGAAGAAGGCTTTCCATAGTCTGGAGATAAATTGGGGCCCTCTATCCGAGACTATATCTTCAGGTAGGCCAAAACATCGGAAGACATGGTTGAAGAGATTCTCAGCTGTTTCCAGGGCCGTAGGCAGACCTTTCAAGGGAATCAGACGACAGAATTTAGAGAATCTATCTATGATTACAAGAATGCAGGTATTACCATCCGAAGAGGGAAGATCCGTCATGAAGTCTACTCCTAGGTGTGACCAGGGACGGTTCGGGATAGGCAAGGGATGGAGTTTACCCGCAGGTAGATGACGTGGACTCTTTGATATAGCACACTCTCTACAGCCTTGTACATACCTTCTCACATCCCTTGCCATGTCCGGCCACCAAAAGCGTTGGGATAGCAGCGAGAGAGTATTGTTGGTCCCGGGATGCCCAGTGCCCAGGGAGGTGTGCGTGGAGTGGATGAGATCTACCCGTTGATTTGTTGGAATAAACTGCCGATTAGGTGGACAGCCCGGCGGAGGTCTGGGTTCAGGAGTGGCGACGGCTGGAGGGGTAGACCATTCAATGGGACAGACAGTAATGTGATCTGGTAGAATCTTGGCTGGTGTTTCAATGGTTTCTTGATGATCGTGAAGTCTGGATAGTGCGTCTGCTCGGATATTCTTGGATCCTGGCCGGTAAGATATGGAGAAGTGAAATCTGGAAAAGAATAGGGACCAGCGGGCCTGTCGAGGGCAGAGTCGTTTAGCATCTCTGAGATATTGTAAATTTTTATGGTCTGTGATTACCTGGAAAGGATGTGTTGCACCCTCCAACCAATGTCGCCACTCCTCCAGGGCGAGCTTGATGGCCAAAAGTTCTCGATTCCCGATGTCATAATTCCTCTCCGCCGGGCTGAGCTTCCGGGAGAAATAGGCGCATGGATGGAGTAACTTGGGAGTGCCGTGGTATTGGGAGAGTACCGCGCCCACTCCCGTGGTCGAGGCATCCACTTCGACCACGAAAGGGATGTCTGGATCAGGGTGAGTCAGGAGTGGGGCTTGAGTGAATGCCTCTTTCAGGGCCTGGAAGGCTGCGACGGCTTCGGGAGACCAGGAAAGATCTTTGGGCTTGTTCTTGAGAAGGTTGGTGAGTGGAGCTGTGATGATGCTGTAATCCTGAATGAAACGTCTGTAGAAATTTGCAAATCCGAGAAATCTTTGAAGCTCTTTGATAGTTGTGGGTTCTGGCCAGGAGACAACGGAAGTGACCTTCCCCTCGTCCATACGAACCCCATGATGATCAATGATGTAACCCAGGAACTGAACGGATGGAAGATGGAATGAGCATTTCTCAGCTTTGAGAAAGAGCTTATGTTTCCGGAGGGTTTGCAGGACCTCCGCAACGTGGTGGCGATGTTCGGCTTCACTCCGGGAGTAAATCAATATGTCATCAATGTAAACAATGACGAAGTGGTGGAGGAACTCCCGGAGTACTTCATGGATGAAGTTCTGAAATACGGAGGGGGCGTTGACCAGACCATAGGGCATCACCCGATATTCATAATGACCAGTAGGGGTCACAAAAGCAGTTTTCCATTCATCCCCCTCACGTATTCTCACCAGATTGTATGCGCTGCGGAGGTCCAGCTTCGTGAAGATGGTGGCGGATCGAAGTTGTTCCAGGGCCGCAGGGACGAGAGGAAGGGGATAACGGAATTTCACTGTTCCTTGGTTGAGAGTCCGATAATCAATGCACGGCCGCAGCCCTCCATCCTTCTTTGCTACGAAGAAGAAGCTGGATGCTGCGGGTGAAGTGGAAGGACGGATATACCCCTGACTCAGAGCCTCCTGAATGTACTCCTCCATGGCCTTAGTCTCCGGAAGCGACAACGGGTAGATTTTCCCTCTGGGCAATGGAGCATCCGGTAACAGGTCTATGGCACAGTCCCATGGCCGATGTGGAGGTAGCTGGGAAGCTCTCTTGGGGCAAAAGACGTCCTTGAAAGAAGTGTAGATGTCAGGTATCTGGACAGATCGTTTCTCGACGGGGCTTTCAACTGACGTGACGCAGACAGGTAGGGGCTTTCGAATCTGCAACGGAAGATCGGGAAAACAGTCTGGTGTGCATCCATCACCCCATTTCTTGATCTCTCCTGTGCCCCAAGAGAGGATGGGATCATGCTTCACCAGCCACGGGCGTCCTAAAATAATGTCCATATTGGCCCCCTCCAGAACCAGAAATTGAATCTCCTCTTTATGGAATAACCCGATCTGTAGCATAATGGATTCACATTTACGATGAATACGTGCCTGTGACTTGATGTTAAAGGTTATGGGTTGAATGTGGTAGATGTTCGACGAGGCTTCGGTGCGGAGATGGAGCTGGCGACAGAGGGCATGCGAGATGAAATTCCCTGCTGACCCGGAGTCGATAAGGGCGGTAGCTGAAACAGAGAGTGAGTGGGTAGTTAACTGAACATTGGTAGTGAGAGGAGGCATCTTCTCAATGTCCGAATTGAATACACTCACCGAGGAGGTCACTGGACGGAGCGGACAGTTCAGCCTGACATGTCCGCTTGCACCACAGTACATACAAAGACCCCGGGTCAGCCTCCTCTGTCGCTCATCAGCCGTGAGCCTGCCAGACTCGATGATCCTGGGTTCTGGAGGGGTGACTGGCTCAGACGGGCGGAGGAGTGCTTGAGTGAATAGATCAGGATCCGACTGATAAGCCTTCATCCTATCTGAACAGCGAAGAGATTGCTGTATAAACTTTTCCAAACCAATGTTGTCGTCCAGGGTTGCCAACTGCAGACGGAGTTTGGGTTCCAAACCGAGCCGGTAGGTGGTAAGGAGGGATCGCTCATTCCATCCACTGGCAGCAGCTAACGTGCGGAAACGAAGAGCATAGTCCTGTGTGGACATCGTTCCTTGCTTGAGATGATATAGTTGCTCTCCAGCGGATACCCCTCCATCCGAACAACCAAACACCTCCTTAAAGTGATTTACAAATGTCTGCAGAGAGTGAGTTACCGGCCCGGCTTGCTGCCAGATGGTCTCAGCCCACCGGAGGGCCGATCCAGTAAGGAGCGATATGATGAAGGCAATCTTCGACTGATCTGTAGGATACAAAGCAGGTTGCATGGTGAATATGAGAGAACATTGTAACAGGAATCCGTTGCACTCCTCCGCCCCGCCAGAGTAGGGCGCCGGTCGAGCCATGGGACTGGAAGGAATGTTGGCCGAAGAAGTGCTCGGTGCTGGTGGTGCATCGGGAAGTGGTGCAGATGGTAGATTTGGTGAGGTAGATTGTAGCAAAACTTTCCGCAATGAATCCACCAGCTCCTGGAACGGATCGGGATTGCTCATGCTGGTACTGTAAAGGTCCGGGCTTCTGTTACGGAAGCAGACGGACAACCAAGGTAAGTGATGAGTAATAGGTATTTATTTTAACAGCAGAGCAAATAGAAGAACAATGACGTGCAGAGATAGGTGAGTATGGATAATTCAGAGAGAATGTTTGCTTGAGGATTGTCCGGGGTGATGACGTGTCCGTATTCCTTTGCAGGATCGACAGGAGGAGAAGAGCTGACCAAATGCACACACCAGATGCAGACTTGAGCGGACGAACTGACGGCACACACACCGCTGACTGGAGACGTGGGAAACTGAGCAGACTGGAATCAAACGGAGATCAGGTAAGTAACAACAGGTAAGTATACAAAGGGAATAATGGTGAGTCCGCTTCGTAGAAACGAGCCCGGACAATGACTGGTGAGAGGTGTGTGTTTTTATGGTGTGCAGAGTAATTAGGTGCAGCTGTGCATGATTAGTATTCAGGTGATTGGGATCGCTGTGTGAGAGTGGTGGAAGAGCCTGGCCAATCCGTGACAGACAGAAGCTGGACGATGTTTGGTCGTTTGTCCTGACACATGCTGTTGGAGAGTTATATAATATTTTTAACCAGTTTATGAAAGAGTTTCCAAAACCAAATTTGTGTAAAACTGCAAATATAAAGTTCCAGTTAACCCTATCAAAAGCTTTTTCTGCATCTAGAGACAGTATTGTAATTTGAAGGTTTTTATTGCATGAATAGTTTATTAAATTAATTAATCTACTTGTATTTGTTGCGGAATGCCTCCCTTTTATGAAACCAGTTTGGTCGGGATGAATTATGAGAGGGGTTATGTTCTCTATTCTTTTTGAGAGAGCTTTGCAGATTATTTTAATGTCCACATTAATAAGGGATATTGGACGATAGCTAGTAGGCAATACCGGGTCTTTGCCTGGTTTTAACAATAGACTGATCTTGGCAGAATTCATATTTGGTGGAAGTCTACCATTATCCTTGGTTTCCTTTAACATTCTGTAGAATGTTGGCGCCAGAATAGGCCAGAATTCTTTATAGAATTCTGCTGGAAAGCCATCTGGACCTGGAGCCTTTTTATTAGGCATACTGTTCAGAGCTTCCTGAAGTTCATCTGATGTCAGTGGAGAATCCAATGCCATCGCCTGATTGTCTGATAATTTCGGAAGAGTTATATTATCAAGGAACTGGTCAATTTCATCTTTTGATGGGTTAATCTGTGGTGAATATAAAGATTTGTAAAAGTCCCTGAAGGTATTGATTATTCTTTCAGGGTCATATACTATGTCCTCAGTTAAGTCTTTAATAGCACATATAGTTGTTTTTTCTTTCTTTATTTTTAACTGGTTAGCTAGGAATTGACCTGATTTGTTACCATGTTCAAATTCTTGCCAGCGAAGTCTTTGTGCTAAGAATGTAGTTTTTTTTATTAATAATTTCATTTCATTCTAGTTTTGCTTTACGTATTTTGTGCAGCATTCCCTATTCCTGGGAGGATACATAGGCTTCTTCTAAGGATTTGATGGTTTCTTCTAATTCCTGAATACATTTAATTTCTTCTTTCTTTTTATATGATGAGAATGAGATTATTCTACCTCTCATCACAACTTTGCCTGCTTCCCAGAGAACAGATGCTGATGTTCCAGGCAGGTCATTGTATTCTAAATATAAAGCCCATTCTTTCTTGAAATATTTAATAAAGTCTTCATCTTTAAGTAGTGATGTATTAAATCTCCAATTTTTACTTGGCGGGGGGCTTTCTTATTTATTAAAGTTAAAGATATAGGAGCATGATCGCTGACAGCTATAGGGTGTATCTCTGTGTCTGAAATGTCACTCAGCAATGAGCTGCTGACTAAGAAATAATCCAACCGAGAGTAAGAGTGATGGACATGTGAGAAGAAAGTATATTCCCTACGGTTGGGGTGCAAAGAACACCATGCATCGCAAAGTCCATAGTCGCTCATGTACTGTTTGACTATATTTGTGGAATCCCAATTGCGCTGAGTTCCAGCTGTACTGAGCCTGTCCATTTCTTTATTTAGTCCAAAGTTGAGGTCTCCCCCAAGAACAAGTGCGCAATCTAGGTGTTCAGAGAGTGCGGTGAAAAAAGCATGAAAAAAAGAGGGGTCATCAACATTTGGACCATATATACTGACAATACATAACGTTTTGTTAAATATAGATAATTTTATGATTAGAAATCTACCTTCTGGATCTATAACTGTATTAAGAATTGTGAAATTAATATTTTTAAGTATTAAAATTGCTACCCCCCTTGAGTTATAGCAGGCTGAGAACACATTAGGAAACTCAGTTGTTTTAAATTCATCTATAGCTGTGGCAGGTCTATGAGTCTCTTGTAGTAAAACAACGTCTGCCTGTAGTTTTTTAAGCTGGCTAAATATTTTTAACCTTTTCTCTCTGGAGCCAGCTCCATTCACATTCCATGTGATAAACCTTAGTGCGCCCATAGATGTGTGTGTGTAGCTAATGCTGCACGCTGCGTGTGATGCTCAACTAAGTGAGATATACGCGGGCTTATATGTGTTTGTGTGCGAGTATGTTTGCCATGTTTGTGTGCGCTGTAAAGTCGGAGTGGTTGCGTTGACGCTGAATGTATATGTATTTGGTTGTGCCGTGCAGCTATATAAAGATATAGGGTGTTGTGTGTGTGTGAGTCGGAAAAGCAGGCGATCGGTGCTATGAGAAGAGTTAGAAAGGAGAAAGACATACAAAAAAACAAGTAGGGAGGGATGCAAGTAAAAACTTGACAGAAACAAAAACATTGCAACAACATTTAAACGCTGCGGAGACTGACGGTATCGTGTTTGTTATGAAATCGTGTTATATTAGCGAGTTAACAAAAAAAGAGTTAAATGTAGGAGCAAGTGATGAAAGAGGAAATAATAATAATAATAATAATAACGAATTCTTATCTGGAGTGATGTTAATATAACCAGGGAGTGGTACTGAGGTCGCGGTAGAGCCATCCGTCCACGTATAACCGGTCCACGGCGATGACAGCTCGGGAGCCCTTCTGGATGAAATTGCGTCGGATTGGGAACAGAACTTTGCGTCGCTCCAAGATCTCTTTGGGGAACTGGTCGTTTACGCTGAAGTCTGTTCCTTTTATCTCCTTGCCGCGACTTTTCACTTGCTCCTTCTGTTTAAAATATCCGAATTAGGCCACAATAGGACGCGGCCTCAGGGCTCCAGGTTTCTTCACTCCCAGCCGATGGACTCTTTAGAAGCAGATGTTTTCCACGGTGTCTTCCGGAAGCTTCAGGTATGTCTTGATAAAGGTTTTAATCGTAGTTTCTGCGTCCTCCTCGGCAGATTCCGGAATGCCTGAAAACACCAGGTTATCTCTCATGCTACGGGCCTGGAGATCGAGGACAGTCTCTTTTATTTTTTGATTTTCTTCACTTAGATGGGACATATTCTCAGTTAGAGACTTAACCGAGTCCCGTAGTGAAGCGTTTTCAGCAGCGAGTGTTTCCACCTGTTGCTGGCTGAATTCCAGTGATTCCCTCAGGGATTTGAATTCACGGTGCATGATCTCGACAAGGGACAACCTCGCGTCAAAGCTGGACAACCGCTTGTCGATTGAATCCAGAATGTCGGTAAAGCTTTTTCCTGTCGGCGATGTTGTTTCGGGCGAGTCTGTCGGGCGACTTCTTTTGGAAGCCGGCGTCTCGCTTTTGGCTGGAGAACATGAAATTTGGTTCTTCTTCATGACTATAACGTCGAAGCACCAGTCGATGTATTCCTGGAGTGTTTCCAAATTTTCCTCGCTGTTCTCGCTGTTCATTCAGTTTTTCCACCAAGTCTCCGGCGTCTGACGTCACCTACAGCATTTCCGCCTCAACCCAGAGTTTTCTTTTTTTTCTTTATTTATTTTGACTCATTCTGTGAGTCTTAACTACAGCAAGGACAACAGAACAAAATAACAGGACAGAATTATGATGAGAGGAAGGATAATAAGACAAAACAAGACAACAGAAATTATGACAAGATGACATTTATGATGAGATCACATGATTACAGTGACAATAAGATGAAAGGAAAGACAACAGAACATGACGACAGAAGAAAAATGATAGTAACATCAGACATACCTAATTCATTTGTGGTTGGTGTCTACATGGACCATGTACTTGGGATAAGGAACTGTATATGTTCTTCGAGCAATGCATCTGAGGTTGGTCATTCTTGACAGGACACCAACACTGTCCACACGACGCATAGATGCAATGACTCTGTCCCACTGAACACGGTGCCCTTGTGCAAGGAGAGCCCCTCGGACCATTCTGTATCCAGCATCCGGCAAAGTATTCTTCACTTCTGTCACGAGAACATCTAGCTCTTCATCGGAAGAAGTGCTGTACAGTGCTGTAATTGACAAATTGTTCTCAGCCATTCTTCTACACAATGTTGCTCGAGACACTCCCAATATATTGGCAACACATTTTAAAGGGAGACCAAGTTCAATAAGGTGGACAAGAGTATTTGTTGAAATTGTCAATCTGGGACATCCACGTCCTCCACCTCTTTCCACATCCACTATTACACACATTTCTTCACTATCCTTCTGGTGCTGTATGGCAATATTTAGATGTGTAAGCGCTGATATAACATCCTCAGAAATGTTTATTATATTAGCCAGGGCACTGATTATTACAAGCTCCTGTCTGCAAACAAACTGCAGATAATCTGTGTTAAGAGGCTGTCTCTCCAGGACATGCTGCACACGGTCTTGAAGTCGCTGCAGAATGTAAAGCTTCAGCAACTCCTAAGGAGTTAAGAAACAAAATGTTTAACATATCAGATGAATGTGAAAAATGAACAAATGAATGTGCTAATATACTACAGAATGTATAGGGTTCCATTTGGTATGTCTTTTGTGCCAAAAACTGAGTTGACTGCTTTATACTATACATTTGTCTTTGTCTGTGGTCAGGTAAATCAGCGTATGTTGATTATTGTTAACAGCGTATGTTATGTTATGTTGTCTGCCATCTTAATCTGTCACCCTGCCGTCATTAAGGATGACAGAACACGACTACATTAAGGACGAAAGAATGAGACGACACTAAAAACGACAGAGAAAAAGACGACAGGATGACAGCTTAGAACGACGTAGAGAGTGCATTTTTAATCAAATAAATGGTGCACCGGTATATTCTAACATGAAACATCATAGCAAATAATTTGTTGCACCCCTAGCTGGTCGCGATGTTAACTTTAGGACCAACTTACTACAAACTCTATTTAAAATTACTAGATAACGTTAGTTTATTGATTGATTATCGCTCATTCATCCTGTGATTACTTACTACAAAATACTTAAAACATGATCATGATCACCTGATGACTGCTGCTCTTGACTTGTCTGTCTGTTTTAACATAGACAGAGCAGCCAAACAAAATCTAATATTAAAGATATAAGGGTCAAGATCCCAACTAATGCAGACACTAACCACTGTAATGGTAGCTTAAAAATGTTGATTTTCTCCTTTGGTGATTCTGCTTGTTATCATCAGGTGTCTATACTAATGTTTATTCATAATTACCCAATTATCTCATTAACTTCAACACTGCTCAGTGTTATTTTAACACTATTTCAGTGTCTATATGTGTCCTCACTCAGAGTGTTAAATTAACACTGAGAGTGTTAATTTAACACTGAGCGTTTTTGCTGTGTACTTTGGTATACAGGACCCGATTATGGAACACTGCGCAAAACAGCGCAGCGTTGAATTCTCGAGTCGGTTCAGCAAGGAGCGTTTTGATTGGTGGTTAAAAAGCTCAGTGCGATTGGCTAAACAGAACATCCTCCAAAAAAAGATATTTACGAATCTTATCCTGCCAGGAAGGTCTCAAAAATACCGCACACAAATTCAAAGCAGTCCACACACATGTGACGATTTACAAATGCAGATTCAACGATCCATAAACACATGTAACCTGATTCATAAAAGTGTGATGAAAATTTGTTCAAATAATTGATATATACATATTTGTGTAAACATTTTAAATATATTTAAGTAAGAAGCATTTGTGTGAGCATTAGGCGAAATATTTATGCTTTTACTTGTGTATTTATGAATTGTGTTTTGAATTTATGAATTGTGTTTCGAATTTATGAATTGTATTTTGAATTTACGAATCTGATTTTGTGAATCTGATATTGTGATGTGAATTGCTTTTTCGTTTTGTAAATGTATTATTTGAGACTGATCTATCTCCATAGACAAATGCCTTGAGATATATCATCTGATCGACGTATTGCAGTGTGGTAACCGTAGTATAAGCAGAATAATTGACTTTGGTCCGCTGAATTCCTAGAAAATAATGCACACCCAAGGTGTAACGGCCACTCCGCATCACCACCTCAGGTGTGCATTATTTTCTAGGAATTCAACAGCTTGTCGTCAATTATTCCTTACATATAAATCTAACCAAAACAAATTAATTTAAGAAACAGACAGATTATAAAATAAAACACAAATTATAATGGCAAAGAAAACTACATATTATAAAATAAAACACACATTAGAAATTCGTTATAAACAACATACAAAAGTCTTACCAAAATTAATTTAAAGAGAAACTAAAACGCACCGACATCTCTCATTCGGCACGAAAACAAATATTTCCCACAAGAGGCACTGGCGCGATCGCTTAGATTTTTTTGTATAGGAAAACAATGAAAACAATTTTAAATACTATGTCATTTTTGGTCATATAGAACTGAACTGTAAAAGGTTCAGAGCGCGCAGATGAAACGCGGTCATGTTAGCTTATTTTTGGAGTCTGCTGTTTGGGAACAGATTTGGGAGTTAATTATAATGAAGCACTTGCTCAAGCATTTTAGATTGACAAAACTAGCATTTTAGATGCTGTGCAAAGAGATCGTTTATTGGTTAGTCCAGTTATGATTTCCCATCAAAAAGTCACATACATGTATTTTTAATGAGCATTGGGTGTTTCCATTGTAGTTTGTACACATTTTCGTACCGGATAAGAATTTAACCTACCTCCGCCACGCAGCCTATATCCTACAAAGAACTCACAGCAACAGTTATAAAGCCTAGATATGTTACAGTATATAGCCTAATTTGCGCGCATTGGGGAATCGCTCTATAGTATTAAAATTGCTTTTGAATGCGCGTGCGTTTTAATTTCGGTTTCTTTTTAACGATCGCGTAAAACTCTTGGCGGCATGAACGTGCATTCAAAGCGCGTCTACAGGCTTTGTTATAATGATTGGATTGATTAGCTTGCCGAACTCAGGACTGAACAAAAAATCCAGCGTTTTGAGCGGTGAGTGGATTCTGACTGATCAACACAAACACAGATGAAGTCTGGCGTGAAGCGGCTGCCGTTTACTTTCGTTTTGTTAATGTTTATTTTGTTATTAAAGTACGTTTCGCATCCTTCCCAGAGTCTTGAACTTCATTACATACAAATATACATCTTCCGGAAATCATCCTGGCGACCTATTTTTTAAGTCCCTCGACCCACCCGATGGTCGCGACCCAGGGTTTTAAAACCACTGCCCTAGACTCGTTGTGTGAGCATATTGGAGCGGAATTCCCTTGGGTCTGCAGCAACACATTGGTGACAAAGTCGTTTGGATGAGCGCTTTGTGCCAGAGTTCCATTTAGGTGTCTTCTTCTCCCCCCTTGTGGTAAGTGTGTTTTCTCAAAAACAGTGTGTTTTTTTGGGTTAACCTACAAAAATGGAGCAGGAATTAAAAGAGTTGAGGGATCTGGTGGCTCAGTTAAAAGCTGATAATGCACGGTTGTACCAGGCACAGGCCATTGGGTTGCCTGGGCCTGATGCTGCTGTGCTTGATACCTCTACTGTTCCATCTGTCCCGCCTCAACCACTGGGTGTTGCTACACCTGAATGATTTGTCTTTGTGCCGTGTGATCGACGGTGCCTGAAATTTAATGGTAAATCGGGATTAAGTATTGATGAACGGGTTGAGGAGGCACAGGTGTACATTAGGGTACATCACATGTCAAGTGCAGACCAAGCTTTTTTCCTATTCGACCATTTGGAGGGAGTAGGCCGAGAAGAAATCAGGTACCGTCCTGATTTAGAACGCGGAGACCTCGATAAAATTATTAAGGCGTTGCGTGATCTTTACAGCCATTTCCAATCCTATGTAGCATTACAAGAGGCCTTCTTTTCTAGATGGCAACAAGAGGGCGAGACTCTGTTGGAGTTCTCTCTTGTGCTTATGGGCCTATTGGGGAGGGTCAAGAACCAGGCGCCGCATGCTATCCCTAATGCAGAAATCTTGTTGCGGGACCAATTCGTTGAGCATGTCGCTGATAGTGCTTTTGACCGGCTCGCTCTGCACACTCTGAGCAATCACGCTCGTCAGATTCAAATGATGTTGCTCTTTTGATCCATCATCCTGCCTCATATCAGCGCAATTTTTGAGCAAACATGGATTTAATCTCTAAGCCGAAAAGACAGCACCGATCTGGGCACATTTTGGTTTTACACCCGACGATAAAGGACAGTCGAAAGACATTGACACGGCTGTGTGTTGAATTTGTAGAAGAGAAATACCAGCAAAGTGCGGCAACACCACAAATCTGAGGAATCACCTTAAGGCACATCACCCCAAACAAAGGGTTATGAAACCCCAGACTACTTTTTCTGAGATTTTAGAAGAGGTGTTTGTGTTGTACATCATAGATGACAATGGAAGCATCCATTAAATTGAATTGTTGGAGAATTCTGCGCTATTTTCATCTTCCGGGTTTAAAATCAACATTGTGTTGACGTCACAGTTTGTGACATGGCAATGGACTATAGTACATCGATGACATGAGGCTGCGTGTTCTTATCCTATGAGAAGATGCTTCGCCTAATTATTCAGGACAGCCTGTGTTGATTTGCCGTGACAGACGTTTCAAAATGTGATGTGATGACTGCATACATTAACTGAGATAAACGTTAATGGATCGAAGGAGTGATTGTTTTGTTTTGCTTTGTAAGAGTTGGCACAAACGCGATTCATGCATATAGTGAGGGTAGCGGTTTGTTTTGCTTTGTAAGAGTTCGGCACAAACGTGCTTCATTCATGTAGTCAGTGTAATAGTGGTTTCTACAGCTCCTTGACGCAACCCATCAAAAGGATTATAACCGCGACAAAATAAGCCTTAAATGTTAAGAGAGGTGCAACAGCGCATTCATATATATGTTTTCAATGCAGAGTACAAATGGCTATGCATTTGTTCGTGTTGTTAACTCAATGGGAGCAAAATGAAACTGTCTGATCCCGAAGTTGACTCTCTCCCCTCTTCCCCCTCAGCTCAGCAGCACACCACGCCCACTTGTGCAGCATTTTTTAAAACTGTGTTGAAAACAAACCTGTGCTGAAACAGGGGGTTTCATAACCCTTTAAACTCCTCTGCAGCCGCTCACACTTCCAGTCAGGTGACAATCGCACAGGCATTCGAACGGGTAACAAAATATAAACGCAACAGTATCAAATGGCGCACGCTGACAGACAGTGTGACGAGATACATTGCTAAGGAAATGCAGCCTTTTAATACAGTGGAAAAAACAGCATTTAAAGAAATGCTCAAAACATTTGACAGCCAATATGAACTGCCAGGAAAATCATACATTTCCAAAACAGCAATGCCAAAGTTATACGGAGAAGTGAAGGATGAAATCCTCAAGGATTTGAAAGAAATGGACTTTTATTCTGCCACAACAGACATGTGGTCCAGTGCAAATATGACCCCGTACATATGAACAGTACATTACCTCACAACTGACTGGACTCTTGTGTCAAAGTGTCTAGAAACAAGATACACCCCAGAAAACTATACTTCTGATACACTTTCAGAAACTCTTAAGTGCATTTTGCCAGATTGGGAATTAGATGAGAAAAAAATGTCCTGCATAACCACTGATAACAGTGCAAATATTGTAGCTGCTGTGGGCAAACTTGGCTGGCCATGGCTAAATAGTTTTGGCCATAATCTCCACTTGGCTGTCACAAATGCCATAGCAAGTGAGAGGGAATGCACGGCACGTGCTCTAGGACTTTGCCGAAATCTGGTAAGCATGTTCAGTATGAGCTGGCTAAAAAGAAGAGACCTGAAAAAAGGCACAGACAGAGGCCAACATTCCTCAACATAATTTAGTTCTGGTGAGTGAAATATTTTATTAAAATATTTTTATTTTGTATATTACTGATAACTAATAATGTAAATGTATCTTTTCAAAAATATATTAAAATCCTCAAACCATCTTTTAATTTATATTATAATCTCACATTTGTGTCTAAAACTATAATGTCATATTATTTGTATAGTCATGTGTAATTAACAAAAACTAAAACAAATGTCATTTTTCCATCAGATGTTTCTACACGATGGGGTACAAAACAAAAAATGATTGACAGAGTTCTGGAACAGCTACCTGCAATCAGACGAGTCCTGATTGATGACAGAAAACATGGGCATCTAAACCCGACCTGGCAGGATGTCTCCGTCCTGGAGTCAATTAATGCTGCACTTAAACCTGTGGCTGATTTCACAGATGTTCTGTCAGGGGAAAAGTATGTTACAGTGTCTTCAGTGAAGCCAGTGCTGGACCTTTTAAAAGACGATCTCTTATCCCCTGACTCCAAAGACACAAGTCTTACAATAAATATAAAAAAAAATGTGTGCTGTACTTGATGAAAAGTACAGTCCAGCTCCACTTCAAGACCTCCTGAGAAAGGCCACTCTTCTTGACCCAAGATACAGGGGCCACTTTAGAGAAGCTGAAACAGATGACGCCAAAGACCAACTTTTAAAAGAGGTGATAGAGATGACAGAGGAGGGACACAATGTTGAAGAAGGTGGGAAATACACTGTAAACTGTAACCTAAAAATGTTCTTTATGCTGTAGTTTATCTTAACTGATTTTATTCAATATTTATATAATGTAACAGCTACCCTTCACTTTTTACAGTGTCTAACAGAGCTGTGGTGGATGATGATGGGTCTATGACACCTCCAGCACCTCCTCCAAAAAGAAAAGACTGTGTGATCTGCTGCAGAACTGAAGAGCTCAACCTTCAACACATGGCTTACCAAAAAGCGCGCAAGCTGATGCTGAACTGACCCGGTACCTAAAGGAAGAGGCACTAGATACCTCGGCAGACCCTCTGATGTGGTGGCGAGACAATGAATCCAGGTTTCCCTTAATCTCCAAGCTGGCCAGAAAGTACATGTGCATCTGCGCAACAAGTACTGCCTCAGAAAGAATGTTCAGTACAGCAGGCAATATTGTGACCCCAGTTAGGTGCTCTCTTAAGCCAGAGAAAGTCAACATGCTAGTGTTTCTCTCACGTAATCTACAAAGCCATTAAGAAGCAGGATTGGTTTTGTTTGGAAATGTGACATTCATGGCCTGTTCTGTTATGGTCATAGTTTATTGTGATTATTTATTTTTGTTATTTACAGAATTTTGGAAATATGTTTATATTTGACTTGGGAGTTATTTGAGAATGAGAAATTTACAGTCTCTTTTGTGTTATGGTCACTTTATTGTGATTGTTTCTGTTATTCACATTTGTTATTTAAATGTACACATTTCTGAAAAATGCATATTTGCACTGAATAAATTATTTTACATTTTAAAAAGTGTTAATCTGTTATTGCAAGTGACAGTTTACAAAGGATTTAATTAAATAATTACAATTTGTATGACAATTAATCGTCATAATAATTGTGAAAGCCTAAAAGAGACAATTAATCACCAAATTCCTAAAACAGACAATTAATCATCATAATTGTGTACTTATTAGACAATTAATCGTCAGCCAAATTTAATAATCGTGACAACCCTAGTATATAATCCAGCTTCCAATTTGTATAGAATAGACGTATATAACCCATTTTACAATCCTCTTACCCTCACGTTAATGCCCTTATGGGGAACGTTTTTGTGCCCTGCTTGGTAGACATGGGCTCAATGGTGTCGACAATTACTTAAAGTTGTTTTCGGCAACATTTTGAACCGTGGGGTCAGGATCGTCTTCAGAATTGCCAGTGGCTACAGCTCCGAGCTGCCAATGGGCTTACTATTCCCTTTGTTGGGTATTTGGAACTTGAGGTGGAACTTTGCGGCAAGTTGGTTGTTGGATGTGGTGTACTGGTGGTCCAGGACCCTCCTGATGGTATGAGCTTGGAGGTTCCTGGAGTGCTGGAGATGAACATCCTGGGCCGGTGTTATTAGGAGCTGTTCGGGCAACACGTTAAGGCTCTTTTTGACATATCTGCGATTGCACGACTACCCGGTGTATCCAATGCACCGCAATATTGTCATAAAGTAAGTGCTAGGAAACGTTCTGATCACGTGGGGTGGGCGCGATTACATGGGCGTAGGGTGTGTCGTATCCCAGGCGGCACAATGAAGTTAGTGGCTGCGACCTGTTCGGCCCAGTATGCAGATTGTGTTGTTTTGTTTGAGCCCCCAGGGTCAGGCCTTCCAGCAGGGCTTCTGGCATCACCTGCTTTGGTGAAGGTGAGTCGAGGGACAGTTTATGTACCTGTAGTGAATGTTGGCACAATGGAGGTAATACTTCGCCCTGCCACATTGGTGGGTAATTTAAGGGAGGTCTATTTAGTTAATTTACCAGCAGGAGTCAGTGAGGATAAGCTAGTATCTGCTACAGTTCAGTCCCATAGTGTGTAAAAACCCATATTAATCAGTTGTTAGAGGCAGGGATTGTTCGAGAGAGTTGTAGCCCTTATGCATCCCCTATAGTGTTGGTTAAGAAGAAGGACGGTAGTCTGCGCATGTGCGTAGACTACCGCCACTTCAATGCCAAGACTAGGAGGGATGCATTCCCCTTGCCTCGCATAGAAGAGTCATTGGTCTCACTTGCTGGGGCACGCTGGTTCTCGGCTTTGGATCTGGCTAGTGGGTACTTGCAAGTTCCTGTTTCTGAGCAGGATAAGCCAAAAAATGTGTTCTGTATGCCATTCGGGCTGTTTGAGTGGAACCGGATGCCGTTTGGCCTCTGTAATGCTCCAAGTACTTTTCAATGCCGGTAATATGACCAATTACAGCTCAATGAAACTGGAGTTTCTGGCCCTTAAGTGGGCCATGGTAGAGAAATTCAGGGAGTATCTTCTAGGGCACAAGTGCATTGTGTTAACAGACAACAATCCCCTGAGTCAATTAGCTACGGCAAAGCTCGGAGCCACTGAACAACGTTGGGCCGCTGAGCTGGCTGCATTCAACTTTGAGTTAAGGTATAGGTCAGGAAGGAGTAACGGTAATGTGGATGCCCTCTCCCGTCAAAATCCAGCTTCTGGGTGCATCGAGTTGGGTGCTGGTGTCACAGTCCCAGAGCTGTTGCAACAGGCCATTGGCATGGGACATGAGGTTTCAGCAGATGTGAAGGCAATGAGTGTGTTGCCGGGTTATTCTGCTTTTGACTTGTGTTCTATGCAGGAGGCTGATCCTAGTATTGGACTTGTGATAAAGTCCTGGGAGCGTGGCCAACGGCTAGGGCCCGAGGAGCATCGGCAGCTGACTAAACCAGTTTTGACCCTTCTTCAACAGTGGAATAGATTAGAGTTAAGGGAAGGTGTTTTGTATCAAAAGATATTCCGATCTGATAGAGGGGAAGAAGGGTATCAGTTAGTGCTACCGGAAGTTCTGAGAGAGGAGGTTCTGTTGCACCTGCACCAGCAACATGGACATCAAGGGGTCGAGTGTACCAGCGAGTTGATTTGGCAGTGGTGTTATTGGTCCAACATGCTAGCCAATATTACTCGTTGGTGTCAGGCATGTGAACGTTGTCAGCTTGCCAAGGACAATCGGCCAGTAGCACATGAATTTATGGGCCATCTACTGGCCTCGAGGCCCAACGAGATCCTTGCTATTTATTTCACTGTACTGGAACCATCGTCTTCTGGGCATGAAAACATATTAGTAATGACGGATATGTTCAGTAAATTTTCTATGGCAGTGCCCACTCATGACCAAAGAGTAGAGACCGTGGCCCAAGTTTTGGTTGAGGAGTGGTTTTATAAGTTTGGGGTCCCAGGGTGTATCCACTCAGACCAGGGCCGGAATTTTGAATCTGCCCTCATTCGGCAGCTTTGTGAGCTTTATCAGGTGAGGAAATCTCATACTACCCCCTGCCATCCGGCCGGCAATGGGCAATGTGAGCGATTCAATCGCACCTTGCACAACTTACTGTGAACCTTGCCGGGTGGTAGGAAGAGGGACTGGGTGTCTTGTTTGTCACAGGTGATATTTTGTTACAACACCACCCCACATCAAGTGACGGGAGAATCTCCGCATTACTTGATGTTTGGTCAGGAGCCCCAGTTGCTAATAGATTTCTTGCTCTGTAGGGTGCCTGAGCCAACCGGAGGGACCATACATAGCTGGGACGAGGAACATCGGAGACAGCTGCAGGTTGCCTTTGATGGGGCACGTGAATGTCTGGAGGCTGCGGCGGCTCGGCGGAAAAGGCAACATGACCGGTCTGTTCACGACCTACCCCAGTCTGAAAGTCAGTTGGTCTATTTAAGAGATCACGTAGTGCGGGGCCGTCATAAGATCCAGGACTTGTGGATTTCAGTAATATATCAGGTGGTCCATGCCCCTGAAGAGGGAGCGGTAGTGTATACCATTGCACCAGCTACTGATCTGGGTAAGTGCATCGCTCCCTGTTGAAGGCTTGTGTCCAAAAGGAGGTCATGCTGGTTGAGCAGCCCGGTGGGGTCATAGAGTATCCGGAGGACCCTCAGGATTATGAAGATGCAGATGAGGTTGAGTTGGTGATGTTGGTACCAGAGACTCCTCGGGCTACGCGGGGATGGGCTCTCGGAATGTCGGGTTTGTAGTACAGCCTGAGGCACAAGAAGCGCTGCCTGAAGGTCTTCCCCCTATGGGTGGGAGTCCGGTGGAGTCGGAGGACAGTGCTGGAGTTAGTAACTTAAAAGGGGTTTTGGAGTCTGTACCCCCCTTTTGCGTCATTTTTTGTTAGCCTCCGCGTTCTATTACGGCCGTGACGCTAAGCTGCTCTGTCATTCATATCTTTGTACGTTTATTTTCCAGAACTTATTGATGATTCATATTGTTTATTTTGTTTGTTAGCCATTTTAAGGCATTGAAGTGAACTATTTTCTTTGTGATTTTCATTTTGTTTTACTCCTTTTTTTTTTCAATTGTATTGGTTTGGGTTCTTTTTGATTTCTATTGCTTGTTTTATGACAGTTTATGAAGTCTGTATTTTGATCTTTTTATTGAGTTTCTTTATTTTCTTCTGTATTTTGTTAGGCTTGTGGTGTGACTTCTGAAGTGATTAATTATTCATTCAGTCCCTCCCTGAGTCAATTGATTGTACTTTGTTTCTTTTTTGATTTGTTATAAGATACAATTTTTTTGTGTTTTAGCAGGGCTTGATTACTGGAGGGTGGGCTGGCTTACTTTTGCACAATAGAGTGTTGATTCACTTTCAGGTGGTGTGCTTTGTCATCCATTCTACTGGTAAGCCCAGTGTTATCCATAATTTATGCCAATGCCCCTGATTGCTGGGCTCAGTCAGTGCCCAGTATCCATTTTTTAATGTGATTTTTAGTCTTTGTTAATAAAGATTTATTTTTGTAGTGGTATCCAAGTCTCTGTCCCTAATTGGTGATCCGAACCTGTGTATGCCTTTGTGGGTGGATCATTTTACTTCTTTGGGTGAAATTCCCTTAGTGGCGTAGTCGGTTGAATTGAATCTTTTTTCCTTGTACTTAAAATAAAAAGGAGCCACCTGGCCCGCATGCTCACTGCATTCAGTGTGTGTATTTATGCACACTCCGCCCCGCCACAAGCGCATACGTTTTAGAATTCATGCTCATCTCTGCGTTTCCAGCCAGTGTTTTTATGCAATATGCCAAAATATGCATTAAAAACAGGTGGATAAACACAGAGTAATAGGTTCATACTTAGCTTCAAAACATCTGTTGCATAAAATTACTGTAGATGTAATCGGTTTACTCATTTAACACTTTTTTTTTGTCCAACTGTTAAGAAGTAAGAAAAGTTATTAAGTGTAGTGCAACTGAAATATTGTAAATATCATAAAATGCCTTTATTTCATAAAAATAAAGTATAGATGTCCACAGTGGTCTCAAAGTCCTGCAGTATTTTTAAATTTTGAGTATGATTTCACAAAAATAGGTTCCTGTAAGACATCATGGCATGTTCCCAAAATTGCCACTAGGGTGCTATAAAATGCCAATTGGTATTCTATTTAGAATGTATTATTATGAACGTCATATCACCATACAGCTGCACAACCCCCACCTCCCCAGCCCAGACCTTAGAAATGTCTTTAACCTCATCATGTCTGCAGGTGTTTCTGCTAAAAACTGTTGATGAGCTCTAAAGGTGTTAACCACAGGAGTGGAAAAAAAAAAAAAAAACTGAGTGTGAAATGAAAAGCTGAGAAGACAAACCTGAACACAGTCACACGCTCAGAAAAATACATGTGTGAACGTTTGTCATTTCTTCAGTTTATATTCTGCTCTGCTCTTGGTTTGACTTTATCTCTCATTACGACTATTTTAGCTTTTTTTTTTTTTACCATAATGAAACTCCACAGAGCAACTAAACCACCAACATCAGACTGAATCAATCACTGAATCACCACATTAAATGATTTCAGCAAGAGACCAGTTCAATACAACAGTCTGAATCATTCACATCAACAAAAGATGTATTTGGTGTGAATCTGGCAGTGAATGATCAACTGAGAGCAGATGAGAGAGAACAACTGCAGTTCTGCCATGACAACTCTCGGAAAGGTTTAGCATGGTAATGGTTATGACAATGTTAATGTATTTGGTCTTGGATAGAATAGATCTGCTACACTGCTGCTGAATTGCTGCTGCTGTTGGTTATTGCTGTAGTTTTAGATTATTGCTGCTGCTGTCGCAAGCAAGTGCAGGAACTTGCTACTGAGGAGGAACTCTGAAAGCGCGCTGCCAAATGCCCAAGTGAATTCTACCAGCCATTTAAATGTTAAGCTGCAAGCTCATTGGTTGCTTACGCAACATGAACCAATCAGCTTGTGCCAAGTTGTATACTCTGTGAATTTCATTACTTACGTTAACAACCCATCAGCCTGCTTCATCTAGAGTTTCATGGCAGAACTAGGTATATGTAGAAAGACTTTAACCTTTACACACAATGTGGTTTAATAGGTTCTGCTAAAACAAATGCTAATAAGCATCCTGATACTTACTTTTATGCACATGAACATGTGTGAGAGAGAAAAGAAACTGATCAGTGCGTTGAAAATAGTTTTAATACTAAACAATAGCATTTAGATCTGCTTTTTATAATCAAATCGTATCAATATATTACATTTTTAACAATTACAGGACAGTCCACAGATAATCAGTGGCGGAGCCAGAGGGGTGTCCATGGTGGCACTGGACACCCTGATGTCCGATTGACCACCCCGGGCGCCACCCCAAAATTGTATTGGCTGCACTCAGTTGCTGATGCTGATTGACATCTTATTTGTCTAAAGACCTTTTTGAATTTTGCCGGTAACGCTGCTCAAGCTATTTTCAAATCAAAGACAACCCGAAGACAATAGCATGGTTTCAAGGTAAGACGAATAATAAAACACTATATTTGAAATAAGTTTTAGGCTATAGTTAATTGGGTTTGTTTGCTGAGTAACGTTTATTATTCGCTGTGTAAGTTAACAAGGCGCCTACAGTTAGGGATTAGAGAGATTGATTTACACTTTATGTATTACATGCACATACTATGTATGTAAGTTATTATATAGTTTATGATACTCCAATATTTTGCTAATATGGGGAAGTAATGTTAGGCTAGCTAGGCGCGTAGCTATGGGTGGGCCCTGTCAAGTCAGGCCCAACCAGTCAATTGCTTCTCAAGGCAGCCTATTCACAATCAGTTCATCAGAATTCAGCTATTAAAATAGTTACATTTTGTATGCAATGGAAAAGTGATTATATTTCGTTTCGTTTTTTTTATTTAGTTAATTTAGAAACACGTTTGGAGAATTGTTTTGTTAGTTAAATATTTAAGTTTTTGTTTTTAAAAGTAACGAACAGAAGTCAGCGGATGACTGTTAGTCTGTTTGATCAATTTATTCTCAATCATCAGGACTTGCCTAAAATAAAATCTACAGATATAAACCAGTTCAAGTAGACACAAAACAATGTTAGTTTAAACGTTAAATCTAGATAAATGTGCGCAGATCCAAACGTTTTTGCGGAGAGGGGAAGCTAAAGTCGCATTGCAGGACATGGATTGCATTTTTTTCAGTGTAAACAATTTAAAATTATCCGTCATTGTTGCTTACAAAGGTACGAATAATACATCATTCAGATATGTTAAAGGTCTACTTTTATTTGTGTGCACTCACAATATCAACAAAACGTTACAAACAGTTATAAAATAAAGAAAACAAACACCATGCGCTCTCTGCCTTCTTGTACTTGAATAGGAGCGCTTCTCAAAAATTAACCGATACTCAGCGCATGCCTTACAAGATGATACATGTATAAATAGAAAGCTTTAATTATTACTTAAGGAAATAAAACTATTCGGAAAAAAATCTTTCATTATGTAATCCGTAAATATTATTATTTTTTTCTCTAAAGGTGCGTCCAAAAAGGAGATTGCGAGTCAGAGTCTTTTTGCGACACTATCTCAAAATGCACTAGTTAACAGGGGTGTAACGATACACGTATTTATATTGAACCGTTCGGTACGAGGCTTTCGGTTCGGTACGCATTACAAACCGAACGATTCAATTCGTTGGACTAATCCTAATACATTTGGAAAATAAAAGAACTTCGAGTGTGTGAAATATAATGTTCTCAGTGCCACTACGAAACAAGGCAGCCCAAGCGACATAACAGAAATTGATGTCTGCCCCTCCCACTCCCAAAGAAAAACACAATACTCCAGGAGGGTTGTGACAGTGAGGTAAATTCATTAGAATATCCCTTCTTTTCCTCGCTTTTATTTGCTTTTAAACAGCTTGTAAATGCCAGTGCGCATTTTACTTTTAGTTTCACTTTGAATTAGCGCCAAATTTGACGTCAAACTGTACGGAAAACTCACTTATATTAAACAGAATGATTAATCTATTATCAAAACGAATACGAATATAGGCTATAGGCCTAAAATAACAAATAACTTATACAAAGTTTAAATATAAAACACTGGAGATCAGCAAACGGTGGAAGCTTCCAAAATCATTTTTGATAAATGGCAAAAGTCTAAAATATTTTTAAAGCAGGCGCTTTTGTACTTCGTTTTAAAACAAAAATATTTCGCCAACTAGCCTACTTGTTTTTTTCACCTCACTGGTCAGCTCGTCTCATTCTCCTCATGTGATAAATGAAATCCGACCCCTGCCGCTGATCTGAGATGCATAGCCTTCTTTATGTTAGTTTTAATAATTGTTTTAAAAATGTGTAAAAATCAAGGAAATTTCTCTGGCTTTTTTTTTCTTCTGTATCGAAAACGTACCGAACCGTGACACCACTGTATCGTATCGAATCGAACCGCAAATTTTGTGAACCGTTACAACCTAGTTAATTAATTGATCATTCAAATATCTCCTTACTGTTTCCCCCGACATATTCATTGTAATTACTTTTGCCGGTGCTTTCATATGTGGCCGCCTTGCTTATATGCTGTTCTTATCGTTATGTTCTGTTTATAATGACATACAGGCTTATGCTCTGATTAAACGGCAGTGTGTATTCAAGCAGGTGTAGTTGCGTTGGTCAGTTTTTAAAACTGATGCATTTTTGGCTCGGCCCACCAAATTTTCACTTCACAAAACGAAAAGTTTTTATGAAACGTTTCACTAAACGTTTTGCCAGTTCTCATCAGAAGCGCAGAATTATGTTGTTTTAAACATAGGATACATAGGATAGGTTTGTAACTGGTGACACTAAAACTGTTTTGTTTTCCTTTTCAAATCCAGGATTGACATCTGTTTGATGTCTGCTACGTCTAATTTTTCTTTATACTAATGTTTTTGTAAATAAACTCAGCATTGTTTTTGCAAATAAAAGATTTCAATTTATTCCTTAATTTATTATTTCAGCTTTGAGTAGGCTACAGTGCGTGTGTGTGGACTCCCTGAAATAGCAGTGGCCACCCCCTGGACACCCCAAGTAAAAAAAATCTAGCTCCGCCGCTGCAGATAATGAGATCTGTTTTGACTGAAGAGGTAAATGTGTTCTGATGACTCACTTCTGCAGCATCACTGTTTTCAACAATTTTAGGTCAATGTTGAAACATTTACACTTGATTTTTGACCATTTATTGTGATTCTGAAAGTCACTGTGTGAATGATGTAGACAAAGGTCAAAAGGTCAAACATAACACCCAGAGAGTTGATCATTATGGGATATTAAATACATTATTATCAGTGTTTTTGACCAATCTACATGTCAGAATGTGTTTCTAATCTTCAGATTGTCATTTTAACTCGGATTAATGGTGTTTAGAGAGTATGTCTCTCCCAAAGACGCTGTTGGAGCGCCGACTAGTGGCCGAACATGGAAAAACAACATTTTTTTTTTTACAGTCATAGGCCTTAAAAACTGATATGTGAGAACATTTTTAAACTTTAAGTGCATGCTAACTATTTAATATTTCCATAATCTGTTAAAAATATATTCTCGTTAATATTGAATGAGTTGTGTGATGACTGCCTGATCCAGATCACCATCAATACAAGCTGATATGAAAACCTCAGTATTTGTGTGTTTGATCAGGAAATATCAACAGATATTAAGTTTCCTCACTGAACCCAGATTAAACGTCTGTCTACTTTGGTGTTTCCTTTCACCTTTATCAAGAATGTCTGCTAAATTAGCCTTGGTCTGGGAATGATCAAATACTTTGATTTCTTTCAGAGGCTTGGTGCTGTTTTTTAATATCTGAAGCAGATATGTTGTGATTTGATGGTTTAAAAATGAAAGACACAGACAATGACATCACAGAGGATCCCTTTTTAATGAAAAGTTTTGTTGAACAATGTATGAAACAAACACGAAACTTCATTGTTTGTGCTTTCTGGCTGTATGTCAAAGGAAAATGGAGTACAGACATGAAATTATAGGGATGAGATTGGAATCAAACACATTATAGCATAATGTAATCCAACAGTTTTTAATTAATGAGGACTGGAATTGAAAACCATTGATGTAATCAAATCGTTTGTAATTAGTTAATCTGCTGTTTTTCACATAATGTGAAGTGTATTTCGGACCACTGTCCATTATCAAAAGCCAGTTGTACAGAGAAATTTAGATAGTGGTTTTGGAATAAATAAACTTGAATGAGTGTTAGTCAAATTGGGACAAAAAAGACCAAACCTGTTACATATACAGATGGCATGCTGCATGCGACAGCTGATATATTTAATAACCCTGCTGAAAAAAAAAACAGCAACATAAATACAAAGCATGAAGCCCATATGTATTAAGAGTACTTCTTAATACTAACAAAAATATTAAATATACAAAATAAATACAAACCAAAGGGTGTCAGGCGTTTACAATATCCAGATTAGATAACAAGATAACCCAACAACAGGCACAAGAATAAACGTAGTGTTTAGAAATAATATAGTAGAAATCCACGCTCCAGTCCAGTAGGGGGCAGTTCAGCTGTTCGCATCCCGTTAGTAAAAAAACACGAAGAAGGCGAAAACGAAAGAAAGTTTTTTTGTTTGTTTGTTTTTTATTAAATGCTTTTAGTTAATGCCAGGGGTCAGTACAGTAGAGAATACAATTACTAGTTACAACATCAGGAAAATATTATGAGAATGACACAATAAGACAGTTTTGAGAGCTTTGTGATTGCTGGATGTAAGAAGACCGTCCAGGCAGGATTTAAAGTTCTTACAGAAAAGAGAAAAGTAAGGCTTAGTAACTTGAAAAAGCATGTACACAAATAAAAAAATCCTTCCAAAATAAATTAGTGAAAGTACATTTCCAAAAAAGATGGAACATAGATTCATCTTCAACCCCACAAAAAGAACATAAAGAAACATTATCTGGAAACATTATATATCGTCGCTGTCGGGCGGAATCCTCGTATCTCCAAAACCGTCATTTTTCAGGAAATGAAAAAAAACTGCATATTTTTTGAGTTATTAAATATTTTATCGTTAAAGTTGGTATTATACCATATATTGCTATCATACACTGTTGTGTACCAACATTAAGACAACATTTCCCCAAAATCATGTTTTATCGGAGATACGAGGTTTTATGACTTGGGAGCAGGGAGATACGAGATTACGCCGTCATTGATAAGAATGGTACAGACACAGACTTCGCTGCTGCCAGCAGTGTTCATCAAAGTCTGCGGTCGCGTTGAGCCTTTTGACAAGAGAAAAGGCTTCAATAGTTAACCAAAGCTAACGACTGTGGTTACATACATTTTCCTAAACTCTATTTTAAAGGTTAGAGCTATGAGTGATGCAATACCAAAATAAAACGATAAGCTGACTGGGCTGTCTAATAGGCGGAAATTATCTGCGGGCAAACAAAGTCTGCGGTCGCATTGAGCCTTTTGACAAGAGAAAATGCTTCAATAGTTAACCAAAGCCAAAGACTGTAGTTACATACATCTTCCTAAACTCTATTTTAAAGGTTTAAGAGCTATGATGCAATACAAAAACCCGAGTCCGTCTTTTTTCCCCTTAATTATTCCAGAACAGCTTATACTACTGTTTCAGCTATTAACATAGTTACGTTTTGTATGTAATGCCAAAGTGGTTATATTTCGTTTCGTTTTCTTATTAAGTTAATTTAGAAAAACTTTTGGAGCATTTTTTTGTTCGTTAAATATCAGTTTGTTTGTTTTTTTTACGAACAGCGGCCAGCGGAAGACTGTTCATAGTCTGATCAATTTGCCTTTTAAATCACCACGACTTGCATAAAATAAAATCTATAGATCTAAAACAGTTAAAGTAGCTATAGAACAATGTTAGTTTAAACATTAAACCTAGATAAATGTGCGCTATTATGTGAATATCGTTTTTGAAGAGGAGAAGCTGAAATCGCTTTGCAGGACATGAGGAGTCAGCGCGATCATACACAGTAAATTCCCCGGTGTTAAATCAACACCGCTCGGTGTTCATATGGGAACCACCAGCAGGGTGTTAAAAGTAACACTGAAGCAGTGTTAGAGTTAATTAGGTATTTGAGTGGTTAATTAAGTGATGATTGATCATTATTGAAGACACCTGATGATGACAAGCAGAATCACCAAAAGAGAAATTATTCAATTTTAAGCAACCATTATAGTGATCAGTGGTTGCATTAGTTGGGACCTTGACCCTTACGTTTTTAACATCAGAGTTTGTTTGGCTGCTGTATTTCAGTTATAACAGTCAGACAAACCAAAGGAAAGACATCCATGTGTCCTTGATGTTATGTAAGCTTTTTATAAACTTACAGTGTGTCCTTTATAATAGAGTGTGGTTTTTCTGATGGTTACATCATCCCTGTGGGCAATATATCTATAATCAGACAGAAGTTTTGTTTTTATTATTTATTTTGCTCAAAATCTTAAAAAAACCTTTAATTAAGACACAGAGACATGAAGAATCAGCATGAGAATCACAACCATGGTGAGCCTCAAATAATCATGTTGTAGCCAATCAAACTCCATTGCTCCCATCATGCATTGCAGCATGAATAAATTATGAGTTAAATTGTCTTTGTAATTTATTTTATTTGTCACCATTGTTGAGATTCTTACTCTGGTTCTTGATGTCTGTGTGTGCCCGAACACACACTTTTTCCAGAAACATTTTTTATTATAAATCACATCATGACAGCTTGTAAGAAACTTTTCCAAAACACCCCCCAAAAAATCTTTCATTGAAGTTTCACAAGAAGTTTCATCAACTATTTGATGAATTCAATGATTCAGATCAAATCATCTGCTGATCTTTGTTTGTCTGACTGTTATAACTGAAATACAGCAGCCAAACAAACTCTAATGTTAAAAATGTAAGGGTCAAGAGCCCAACTAATGCAAACACTCACCACTATAATGGTTGCTTAAAAATTGTGATTTTCTTCTTTGATGATTCTGCTTGTTATCATCAGGTGTCTTCAGTAATGATCAATCATCACTTAATTAACCACTCAAATACCTAATTAACTCTAACACTGCTTCGGTGTTACTTTTAACACCCTGCTGGTGGTTCCCATATGAACACCGAGCGGTGTTGATTTAACACCGGGGAATTTACTGTGTATTTTTCAGCGAATAGGCTACATGTCTCACAAACATGATAAATAAATAGAAAGCTTTAAATTATTACTTAACGAAATAATACAAATGAGAAAAAAACGCTTTCATTATGTAATCCGGAAAGATGCTTTCCTTCAAAAGTTGCGTCCAAAGAAGAGATTGCGAGTCAGGGTCTTTGCGACATTATCTCAGAATACACTAGTTTATTAATGGATCATTCAAATATCTCCTTACTGTTTCCACCGACACATTCAAGGCTAATTATTTTTGCCGGTGCTTTGTGACAAGAAGATGGAAGGGGACATATGCCCCCACGCTCCAGCGGAGTGAAGAAAAGGTGGAGATACGAGCTCTTCTCAGACAGTTGAAGTGTTCAAAGGAGTTAAGAGATTTGCTCTCAAACTATTTTCAACACTTTAGATTGGTTAATAATTTGTAAAAATTACAGATCCACGTGGGCACTGACCAATAGCATCGATTTGTGAAAAAATATGAAATTGACAAAATTTGGACATACGAGGTTTCCGCCCGACAGCGACGATATATATATATATATATATAAAAAGCTTAACAGGGTAAAAAAGATGAAGTAATTTATAATAAACATCTTTTACCTTAGTTATTATATATTCAGATGACAAAGTCCATACTTTCTTCCACACAGCAAAAACGCTCAGTGTTAATTTAACACTCTGAGTGTGGACACATATAGACACTGAAATAGTGTTAAAATAACACTGAGCAGTGTTGAAGTTAATGAGATAATTGGGTAATTATGAATAAACATTAGTATAGACACCTGATGATAACAAGCAGAATCACCAAAGGAGAAAATCAATATTTTTAAGCTACCATTACAGTGGTTAGTGTCTGCATTAGTTGGGATCTTGACCCTTAAATCTTTAATATTAGATTTTGTTTGGCTGCTGTGTCTATGTTAAAACAGACAGACAAGCCAAGAGCAGCAGTCATCAGGTGATCATGATTTAACAACAACATCATTATTTCATCTAGAGTCTAATCTTTCTCTTCACTGATATTAACAGCCTTGTAAACCAATGATAGATCCTATAGTTTCTATACATTTTGGATAAATTTCATTTAGACAGCTCTTGTTCAAAATTCAAAAAGATTTATTTTAGGCACACACAAACATCAAGAATCAGCATATGAATCTCAACAATGGTGATGAACAGCATATTCGGAAAAACAGATGATCTCAAAACAAATAGAAAGACAATGTGGCAATGCATGATGGGAACCATGGATGAGTTTTGATTGGCTACCACATGCTTGTTTGATGCTCACCATTGTTGTGATTCTCATGCTGATTCTTGATGTCTGTGTGTGCCTAAACTATATGTTTTTTTTTTTTTTATTATTATTCCGAACTACTTGAAAGAAATATTTTCAAAATGTATAGAAAATACAGGAACTATTGCTGTCGGTTTACAAGGCTGTAAGTCAATAAAGGAAAACTCTGAGATTAGGTGAAATTAAATATGATGTTAAAACATAATCATGAACACCTGATGACTGCTGCTCTTGACTTGTCTGTCTGTTTTAACATAGACACAGCAGTCAAACAAAATCTAACATTAAAGATATAAGGGTCAAGATCCCAACTAATGCAGACACTAACCACTGTAATGGTAGCTTAAAAATATTGATTTTCTCCTTTGGTGATTCTGCTTGTTATCATCAGGTGTCTATACTAATGTTTATTCATAATTACCCAATTATCTCATTAACTTTAACACTGCTCAGTGTTATTTTAACACTATTTCAGTGTCTATATGTGTCCACACTCAGAGTGTTAAATTAACACTGAGAGTGTTAATTTAACACTGAGCGTTTTTGCTGTGCAGGAATGTTTTCATAAAAGCCATTTCAGTGGGACACAATGCAGGGAAGAGAAGTTATCTCAGCCTGAAACAGTCGTCTAATTTTTTTGTTTCGACTGTAAGAGGTAGATAGAAAGCAAATCTTCCCAAACACTGTATCAAAAGGATGAATCATTGATAAAGAAAAGGGATGTAGTAGAGTTATTGAAAAGAGTTACGGCTCCACAAGGAATGGCATCCATTACAATGGAGAACTCTTGAGGAGTAACAGGAATATTATATTTATTCAGAAACTCTGAATACGAAAACAGCCATTAAAATTTAATAATTGAGAGACTAGAAATATATTATTATTGATCCAGTTATGAAAAACAAAGATTTCTTTTTTATAAAGAATATCACCCTTATTCCAAATAAAATAACGGTGAGGACTAAAATTATGTTTGTAAATTAGATACCATGCCAACAATGCTTGTCTGTGAAAATTTGGCAATTTAGTGATATTGTAGTTACACTGCAATAAGAAAGGAAGACCTCCCACCTTAGAGAAAATGATATTACGAAAAATATTCCAAAACGAATCTGGATTTGTTAAATACTGTCTTATATTGATTAATAATAACGGATTTCCACAGAAAGTCAAATAATATTCTATCAATGTCTGCATATACATTTTTTATCTATGTATAAAGATAGAGCGTAAGTCATTCTTGAAATACCTACTGCTTTAGCTATGAGGGTTCAGCCTCTTAGCGATAAATCTCTCTCTAACCATGAATTGAATTTCCTTTTAGCTTTTCCAATAACCGGGTCAAAGTTTAATCCACATTGGGTTTTATCATCCTTGCATACAGATACACCCAGATAGGTCACCTGGGATTTAACTGGGATACTATAGAGAGTAGAAGAAGAGCAATTTTAACAGCTAACAATTCGCATTTATCAAGATTTAACTTTAATAATAATAATACATTTTATTTGGTATAGCGCCTTTAAAAGAGCACTTTCTCAAAGCGCTTTACAACACAGTAAACACAACAATACAGAGTACAGTCCCTGACAAAAGTCTTATTGCTTATCTATTTTGTAGAAACACCTGCTATTAACCTGACTTTTAATTAATCAATTGGTGTTAATAAATTTGTTTCACTGAAAAAAGATTTATCATTTAATCAAAACAGAAAGGTCAAATTTTGGTCAAAGGTTTTGTCGCCTATAGAGAAATTCAAATTTACTGCAAATACAAAAATATGTCAGCAAATTAAGTAGTGGTGCGGTGAGATCCAAATTGAATATCTTGTATGACTTCCATGAGCTTGAAGGACTGCATCCATGCGGTTTGGCAAGGATTCATACAATTTATTGATGAACTCATCAGGAATAGCAAAGAAAGCAGTCTTGCATGCCTCCCAGAGTTCATCGATATTCTTTGGTTTTGTCTTCCATGCTTCCTCTTTCATCCTACCCCACATATGCTCAATGATGTTCATGTCTGGTGACTGGGCTGGCCAATCCTGGAGCATCTTGATCTTCTTCGCCTTGAGGAACTTTGATGTGGAGATGGAAGTATGCGATGGAGCACCATCCTGCTGCAGAATTTGGCCTCTTTTATGGTTGGGAATATAAGAGGTAGCTACGATTTCTTGGTATTTTAGACTACTGATGTTGCCTTCCACCCTGCAGATCTCTCGCACCCCCCCATACTGGATGTAACCCCAGACCATTAATTTGTTTTCTCGGATCTCGGATCCATGCGGGCTCCAGTAGGTCTCCTGCAATATTTGCGGCGACTGTGGTGTAATTCAACAGAAGATTCATCTGAAAAATCCACCTCCTGCCACTTTTCCAGCGTCCATCCTTTTAGCAGGCTGTGGGCCTTGGCAAATACCACACGGTTTTTCAATTGTCTTTTGTTTAGTGCTGGCTTCTGGGCACTGATTCGACCATGGAGGCCGTTTCAAGACAGAATCAGACAAACACAGGGACTTCAGCTGACCAGGTCTCGTGGAGCTCTGCTGCAGTGGAAAATGGGCTGGCCTTGGATTTTCGAGCCAACAAACGGTCCTCTCGAGCAGCTGTCTTGCGGGGTCTGCCTGACCTGGGCTTGTCAAAAACGTCTCCAGTCTCTTCAAATCTTTTTTTTTATCCTCTGTACTTGACGCTGAGAGACATTGAAGGTGTCTGCCACATCAGCAGTGGATCTGGTCTTCAGCCTCTTGATAATCAACACTTTAGTCTCAGGGTGTATCTTAGGCATGTTTGCAGAGGTCTAGTTGCAGTTGATGTGAAGGTCTAGTGTACTGGGGTTCTTTTTATACACACGTGAGACCTAATTGATCCATTATTAGTCACAGGTGAAGCTCATATGACAACACTTATGTCTTTGCAAAAATTGACTCAGTGGGCTTTACCAAGCTGTGAATATTAGAATACTTTTTGACAGTTTCGTTTTGCACTGAAACATTATTACAAACGCTGTTGGGATTAAAACGAGCCATTTCTTGTAAAAAAAAAAATCTTGATTAGAAATATATTTCAGCGGCACTTCAGGTCAATTTGTACAATAAGACAGAAAAAATTCAGTTAAATGCAAGACGAAAGTAAAAAGTTTTAAGACGAGATTTAAACGTTTCTAATGAATTTGCTTCCCTGATGTCAGCCGGGAGAGAATTCCACAATTTGGGGGCGTAAGATGAAAACGCCGGTCACCCCCAGAACGCAGTCATGTTTTAGGAACGACTAAAAGACCACTCTGGGAAGAACGCAAATTTCGACTATAAGGGATTAAAAGATCAGTCAAGTACTGAGGAGCCAAACCATGCAGTGCTTTGTATGTTAACATGAGTACTTTAAAATCAATACGAAAATTAACCGGGAGCCAATGCAACAATTTCAAAACCGGAGTTATATGGTCAAAAACCCTGGCTCCTGACAGAATTCTAGCTGCTGAATTTTGTAAATGTTGTAGTTTATTAATACAAGATTTAGAAACTCCAATAAGAAGAGCATTGCAGTAATCTAGGCGAGAAAACACAAAATAATTAATTAGCCTTTCTGCAACAGTGAAAGAGAGCATAGGTCGCAGCTGTGCAATATTTCTAAGCTTTTAAACAGTGTTCAATACGAAGGGCTCGAATGACAGACTAGGATCAAAAATAACTCCCAGATTTTTTCATTTACTTTGTAACTCCAGAGCAACACCATCAACAGAGAAAACATTACGTAATTTTTGTGGGGAGCCAAGAAGCATGACTTCAGTTTTGGAGCTATTCAAACACAAGACATTTTCAGACATCCACAACCTAATCTCCGAGATACAAAATGAGAGATGAGAAATATTTACATCTTTAAACCGGAAGCTTTAGAAAAAGAATTAAGTTCAATAGCAAGTGGAATTTGCTATTTATTTTTAAGAAACAAAGTAGTGTCATCGGCTAGCTGCTTATTAGCAACAGTAATGCCCTGTAGATCACTACTTGAAAGGGAAGAGGAAAGAAGCTGTAAGAAATAGATAAGACAAACTCCTCTTATCTAGGAGGTACTCCATTTAAGATTAAAAGAGCAGTTGGCACCATTGTAGAGAGGTCTTATGGGACATTTCACCGAATGGGTAACATTTACGTCCCCAGAATATTACATGTATAAAAATGCCAGGGTTCCCACTCTAAGCCAAATGTCAAATTCCCTGACTTTTAATGACTAAAAAGCTGAATTTCCATGACCTATTATGAAGGGATCCATCCACTTGCAAGCTTTATTTACTTGTTTACAGACGTTTTTAGTACAAAACTATGGAAGCCCGTTTCAGCCACTAAATAAAAAAAGATAAAGATAAAACTCACAATTTTTTTCTTGCAATTGCAAGTTTGTATCTTGCAATTTTGACTTTTTTTCTCAGAATTGTAACATATGAATTCATTTCTGAGGAGAATACTGATATGTTCACATAATTGCGAGTTCATATCACACAATTCTGCCTTAACTCTCAATTGCGAGTTTATATCATGCAATTCTGACTTTATAACTCGCAACTGCGACTTATCTCACAACTCTGACTTTTTTTTCTCGCAACTGCTAGTTCATATCTCACAATTCAGAGAAACGAAAGTCAGAATTGCGAGATAAGTCGCAATAACCTTCTTTTTATTTTTTATTTAGAGCCGGAAACAGGCTTTTTCTGTAATATTTCTACAGAAATTAATTTATGTTTATAACAATCTGAAGGATTTTTGTAAGGGTTTGGGGTTTGTAAGGATTTGTAATCAAGTTCATCATTCAGGTTTTTTTATTTCTGCACATTTAGTTTTTGCTTTTCTATGATCTACTTTTCATACCCAAACAAACAAAAATCCCTGATATTCAATGACTTGGACCAAAAAAATATTAAATTCCCTGACTTTCAATGACTGGAATAGACCTTTTAAAATTCCATGATATTCCAGAAATTCCATGAGCCGTGGGAACCCTGAAATGCACAAAAATGAACTTTAAAATACATTTTATTATTAAGCAAAGTGTATTCACATTTAGCTAACTGCAAAATTTAGAACGTATAATTAAAATCATTTATAAAAACTATGTAGAACACTAAAAAATAGCAGTTACTGCATGTCCCCACTCCCTGCTTCTATAGTTTGCTAGGAAATACTATGATTAAAATCCTTCAGAAATTACTTTTTTTTTTTTGCATTTACATGCAACTTTATATCCAATCAGTGATTTCCAAAATAAAAAAAAAAAAACATATTTGATAAAATACACATTTTAGTCGTGTCCCCAGGTTTTCACTCATTCCTGTTACCCTAACACATTTCCCTCTCTGATTAACGTGGAACATCCTAAAAGACCTTTTTTCAACAGGAAGTGGCATCATCCAGATCTTTTATAGGCAATGGGGAGACTAAATGTAAGTCTTCTCATTTTCTTTTCAATATATTTGATGATATTTCAACTTTGTCTGAGATGGTCAACCTCGGCTTAAATTATTTTTTAGATGTTATTTATTCATTTGTAAATACACGTTTGATAAATCACTAAAATGTGGTCAGTATCCTCATGCTATTAGCACGTGTGCCATGTGGCTATTTAGCATGTATTTGCTAATTCTATGCTAAAAACTCAATCCTGTTACGCTCAGTCCTGTTACTTTTAAGCCATAACAGGACTGAGTAATAGTAACATTCATTCCTGTTATTAAATCGTTTTGTTCTAAAAAATTAGATTAAATGACAGTTTTTTTTAATCTGTTGATGTTCATGATTTATGCAAGAGCTACTTAATTACATTTGCATTTTTCTAAAAAATAAAAAATATACCTTATGTGCATATTTAGTACATTTTAGCATATTTAGTGACAAATATAAATTATTACAACATTTTAGAAAACAATTTCTTTAGGTTAAACACTTTTGTGAGTGGAAGACAAAATAATAAGTTGACATTTTTTAAAACATCCTTTTAAAAAGAAACTTGATTTTTGGTAACAGGGCTGAGAAAAATGCATCCTTAGCCTACTTTGAAACCTTGTAAAAAATAAAACAAAGGTGCCTGAGATTGCCCAATATAAATTTCAAACAGTTTAATATGTATGTTGTTAGATACAGTGTTGAAAAAAGATAAAAAATATAATTTATTTTTTACAGATTTCAAAAGCAAATGTTACCCATTTGGTGGAATGTCCCTTATAGTGTTAAGATGTATGCACACTAATGCACTGGTTTGTCAACATCTAGTCCTCGACCTCGACCAGAAGGTGTCTGAGCAAAATTCCACAACAGCTTCTATATTCAAGCATTTATTCATTCCAATTGACTGGTAGGTTGTTACATGTGTGGTGTGATGGTTTCTGAAATACAAAATAACAATGAATATATTAAATAAACTTAAACAACGTATAATGCTTGTAGATAAATTGCAATACGTACAATGGTAACTGAAATTTCAAAATGTAATATCGTTGATGGCCGCTAGGTGGAGCTCTTGCACCAGTAATAGAGCAGATGGCACAAAGTGAAATTGCACTAGACGTAACCAAATTGGATTAATGTTTATACATTGTGTTAACGTATGCTCTGACTATAAACACTTTATATTTTGATATATGATTAGCAATTAGAGATCCATATCGGTGTTATTAAATATGTATTTGCTGTAAACATAGGTCTTGATTGTGTATTTGCACAGATCTATTAAACGAACTCACCAAACGCGCATTGATGTAAAACTATGATGTAACAATCAAGGTTGATAAAGACCATTTTTATCTCTTTAAAAAAAAATAATGATGACAAAATAAAATAAAGATAATCAATTTCACAGGAATATGGATCAAAACAGAGCAAATACGTTAAAGGGAGTCCGAAAATATGCTGAAAATGTCCATAAATCTTTTCAAAGTGGCAATCAAGAATGTAACCGATGACTTAGCCAACAATAAAATGTCCACAGTAAAAATAAGCATTTTTTTTGTGTGCAAAAAGTGCACAATAAAGTGAGCAGAAAGCAATCTAATTTAGCTGCCATTTACTCCCGTTCATGTATACATCACCACAGTCAGAAATGTGTTATCATGTAACTTATATTTAGGCCACTTTGCCATCGCAATCACTTAAATAAAATGAATGAAAGAATATATAGCTGCACATTCAAAATCTTGCCCTTTCTAGCGCCAAAACCCCATCACTCACCGATCATCACATCTCACCAACATAAAAGACGGTAAATTGATTGACAGGTCTCTGTTAAACTAAACCATGGATGCGTTAAGGAAAAAAAAGAGTTGATGACTGCATTACACATTATTTTACTGTGATACTTTGAGCTAGGACATGTTAAAATAGCATGACCCGAATAACACAAGCAAAGAAAAAGCAGCTGATTGGGCGGTTTTCATGTTTTAAAAGCAGCCCAAATTTTGTCTACCCACCCAATGCGTTATTCTCCGGTCCAAGACTATCAAAAGAAGCCCAATTGGGTGGCAACCCGCCCAATCTGGCAACACTGAACTTGTCTGGACCTGTCTCTGACTCCGCCCACAGGTGATGTAATGGAATACTTCAAAATAAGAGTTCACAGGGGGTATCTTCAAAGAAAGCCGATTTGGTTCAATGCTTCTTGAACACAAACTGAACCTGCCCCCACGAGCCAATCTTCCGGGAAATGGTGTCCAAATCCCGCAAGTGATAGTTGGCGATGCCGCTTTTTCCCTTCACAACAACCTCATGCGTCCCTTTCCAGGTATGTCACAGACAAATTGTATTCACTCCTGATAATGGATGCATGTATATAATAACATCTACATTGCACACAATGATTGCCTATTCATTAACACTATTTTGTTTTGCTACATAGGCTTGAATCTCCCCATGGAAAAGCAGATATACTCCAGAGCCAGACGGGTGATTGAAAATGCATTTGGCATTTTGGTGGCAAGGTGGCGAATCCTTGGGAGACCACTGGAATGTCTGCCAGACAAAGCTGTGAAAATTGTGAAAGCGTGTGCAGTTTTGCACAACTTCCTGGCCTACACCGATGAGGTCAGCACACCTGTTAGCAGATACATCCCTGCTAATTTTGCAGACTCTGACACTACAGGGTTACCTCAGCTAGGGGAGTGGCACAGAGTTGTGGCAAGTGACACAAATCTTTTGGAACCATTGGATCCTCGTTACCTTTCAAGGGCTCCACCAGAGCTGCAGTTGGTGTGTGAAATGACCTGATGACCTTCTTTCAGTCACTCCATGGAACTGTGCCATGGCAGAACAATATAGTGTGTCGTGGTCAACTTGGACAAAACATTGAGTTGGTGTAACTTCTGTATCTGTAAATGACCACCATGTAAATAAAGACATTTCTGAAAGTAATTTATTTGCAATATTTACAACACAATGAATACATAATATATGATATAATACTGAAAAAGGCTGCATAAAAATATACAATATATATGCAAACACAAATCAATATACTAAGATAGATAAAAAAGTTTATCAAGGCAAACTTTAAGTTGGCTTGAGAAAGCCGGACCAGAACATTTATAAAGTGTATAAATTGTAAAAGTTTAAAAAGTTTAAAAGATTAAAATTGTAAAAGTTTAAAAAGCTTAGGAGGTTTAAAAAAGTTTTAAGTTTTTTAAGTTTAAAGTAGTTTTAAAAGCTTAATTTATGATTATGACTACATGTTGCTAGCATGACTAGCACGTCGTTAGCATGATGATAGCATGACTTTAGCATGATTAGCATGTTACTAGTGCATTTCTAGCATGACTTTAGCATGTTACTAGCATGTTTTTAGCATAATTAGCAAGTTACTAGCATGATTTTAGTATGATTCTAGCATGATTAGCGAGTAGCTACCATGTTTCTAGCATGATTAGCAAGTAGCTAGTGTAGAGTCAGTTCACCCACCCTGGAGGTTGACCTTTTAGATCATACAAGACCCCAAAGAAAAACATACAAAATGGACACCACAAAGTCTGGCAAAGCTCTTAAGAGAATCTACATGTCACCAGTCCATCTGACTGGCTGAACTCTAAAAGTTGCCCGCCTTGACAAGGGTGTAAATTTTACCTCCTCCTCCCTGAACAAATGGCTTTCAAACTTCAAAGAGATTCGGTCCTGAGAAAAGCCACATGGCCCAGAGAAGGAACCGAAGGAAAGCCCTAAACCAATTGGAATTCCTATTCTCTCTCTTTAGCCATGAAAAACGCTTAAAACTGTACAAATATATGCACACCCTTGCTGTAGGTTAGTCTTTATGTTACTGTACTTCAATTATAATGTCAGGGATGGACGTATTAAATTGTATCCTGCTTTTATTTACTTTTCGGTATAAAACTACAGGTAAAAGTGTGTACTATCCCATGTTTTATATCTAAATGTTTCTCTTTTAATTTCCTAAATGATGGTGTAAATCCCAGTCAGGTGTCTCATAACACTGCCGTGGTATTGTAGTCTAAAACTATGTCCAATTTCTGAAACAACTCCTCACAGGCGGCCAGTAAATGCAAATGAGACATGAGCAGGGACAAAGAAACTAGGGCTGGTAATTTAACGCGTTAAATAGATTAATTAATTACGGTAAAAAATAACGCGCCAGTTCGCTCCGATGCGCATGCGTTTTGGTCGACGCAGCAACCAACTGTCCTCGTGCCGCGCAAGCCATTAGAATGAATGAGTATCATAGCGCAGCGCGAGGACGGTTGGTTGCTGCGTTGACCAAAGCGCACGCGCATCGGAGGGAACCACTGATGTGCAAGTCGCGCTTAGAGTTCAAGGTTTGCTTTGTATCTGAAGGGCTGCACTAAACCCAGCGGCCAGCGTTTGGTGTTAATGCCGCTCTCTATAGCTATTGCAGTACTTTGATGTTACACTCTGATCGATCTAATGCTGATGATGAATCAGCCATTTGAATGAATCAAATGAATTTACCACCACCAACTGGCAGTTTTATTTTATTATTAGAGTATCATTTCATTAAGAAATAATTTCATATTTCCAAAGTAATATTATATAAAAATAATGTAATATTATATAGAAATAATGTATTTCATTAATAAAATTAATGAAATACATTATTAATAGTTCACCCACCCAAAAATGACAACTGTCATCATTTACTAACCCTCATGGTACGATACAAAACAGCATACATTTTATAAACTAAATACTTACTTTTTGTAATGTCTGTTTGACGCTTTACACAACAATGACTTTAAATTATCTTTTGGGAGTAATTTTTCAGCCAAATTTGATGTGCTATTAATTTGCGATTAATTAGATTAATTGATTAAGACCCAAACTTCTCCGCGCGCTCTGCGCGCGCGCCTCGCCCACGTGCTCGCCTCAAGACCGGCCTTTACCTCGGAGACCGCCCCTTCTGCAGTTTGCTTCGGCTAAATTCGGTCAATTTCGTCAGTCCCTCGGGATTACGAAATCAGGCGGACGCCCACGATTGCTGCGAAACCAACAGGACACAGACTTTACTTTAAAGCGCATCGACCGGGACTTGATACACACACACATCGCCCTATGCAAGTATCTGATCTAAGTTTAAATAGCTGCGCTTAAGCGTTGCCCCTTTTAATTAAGGTGAAAAAGTCCAATGGTTCGTGCAGATGTGAATAGCTGATTTAAAACTGCAACTCACTCTCTCTCTCGCACCTTTCCCACTCTGCTCGTTTTATGTTTTATGTGTTGTTTGTTTAGTGTTTGTTATTCGTTAGTTAGTGTTCATTTTCCCCCCTTTTCGTATTTAATAAACCGCATTTTGTTTTCACATATGAATTTGTTACTGTGTTCCTTGCTCACAAACATCACGTCACTTAAACTGCTTTGATTTCGTTACAAAACTGATCCAGTCCTGTAACTTAGCCAATTACGGTGGGAAAGATTAATTTTCAAGGCTAGGAAGTTGATTTTTCTTAGAGTTAGAATAAAAGCGAATGCACTTGCTGGACGAGGGCATTAGTTCGGTTTATTGACTCGGCTGCATCAGATAAGTGTATAAAGTATGTGTAATTAATAACCATTAATCATGCCTATTTTATTGTGCTTAAATTAATAACTTTTGTTACACTAGCATGTTTCTAGCATGATTAGCAAGTAGCTAGCATGTTTTTAGCATGATTAGCAAGTAGCTAGCATGTTTCTAGCATGATGATCACGTTAGTTTGAATGGGTTAGAAATAGTAGATAATATGTATTTAACAAATGCCAGAGCAAAACATTATTTGAATAAATAGACATTACACTGTACATTTGAAGCTTTTTAAGCTCATTGACAAACTCTTTTACCTAGGCCTATGTAGCACAGCTTTTGAGGATGCGCTTTGTATTTGAATGATATTTCAATACATATATAGATATAATAAAATTAAAATTATAATAATCATTTTTAAAAAATATCAAAACTTAAATAAAGAACACAAAACATAACTTTTCCCACTTCAACGTAATCAATAAAGTCAGGCCCTGTCACACAGGAAATTATGATATAAAAATGTATTATTTGAGGAAATTTTGATGATTTAATCTCTTTAACTGTGTAGATGAAGGTGGGGGTATATATCCAGTACTATGTTTTTGTAAAAATCTCCTATGTAAAGTTAGTTTATATGAGAGCCTGTATGAGTGTTCTGTGATTTTGTGTACTACAGTTGACCAAAAAGTTGCTTATATTTCTTACAGGAATTATAAAACCATGTTAGATGAAATGTGACCAATATGAAAATGCTATTTGTTTCAAATAAATAAATTAGGAAACCATTCTAACATATACAAATGTGTCTGTGACAGGGCCTGACATTTTAAGGGTGAAATACATAATAATATAAAAATAATATTTTATTCAATTCTAAAAAATGCTGAAATGGCACAATATGTGTTTCTCATAGTTTAACATGTCCTCTATATGACTTGATGTTCAAAATTAATAATTAGATTTTGTATTTCTTTTTTTTTCAAGATTTTTTTAAGTGGAAACGTACGTTTCTGGTAGAATGACCCTTATATAGAAAGAGTTCGGATGCAAAAGCCTCTGAATCCATCTGACCTCTTTCTTCAAAAAAATGCATTTTTATCAGGCTCCGATGTATAGGTTTCTATGTAAGTACTGGTTCTTCTGATTGGACTGAGGCTGGGATTTTAGTGAGTTTGAAGTAAAAGTAAGGGACGAATTTTCGTTTTATTAAAAAAGTCATGGTGTGCACACGCAGGCAGGTTAGATTTCTCAGTTTCCCCTTTATGGCAGCCCGTTATCAAGCTCCTATACTGATTAAACTCCTTTTCTCTTTCGCTTTTGGCCCGCATCACTTACAGCAGAGCAAGCTTGTTCTTAATTACTGCATTTCGCAATTTGCGGCATCCTCCTCCAAAATTTTAAGATACTGTTTCCTGAGCTTTTCAGCACCACCCTTTCTCTTTGTAATGTACGTTTTGAGACTGAGAGGAAGGTGGAAGAGAGGTGAAGCGATATTTACATGGGCGGCGCAAGATCCCCTTTCACTTCGTCTAGCGCTTAGTGATGGGCCGGTCCTTGGCGGGGAAATGCCCGGTATGCCAAATTACCAGTCCAGCACTGACTATCGCTCTTACCTCTACGCTATGTAAAGTAATGGAAAATTTATTGTAAGGGCCCGATCACACTGAACGCGCCCATTAGGTCTGAAAACGCAAGGCGCAACACACTGCCCTTTTTGGTGACTTTTAAAAAAGAGCAGTGCGCAGCGTTATGTTGCTAGGAAACCATCAAAACAGCAGCCATGCCAGTCTATTCAAAGGATCATATCGAGCGCTCTAAAAAAAAAAAAAAAATATATATATATATATATAAATATTTTTATTTTTTATTTTATTATTATTACTTTTTTTTTTTGCAGTCAAGCAACTCGCGACAGACACCAAATGTTTCTCCTCCAGCATTGCAATCTCCGAACTTTCTAAGCAACGGTACATATTCGTCGACACAACGGAAAGGACACTGCGGTCAAGCCAGCCGCACTGTGAAAAACACGCTCAAGCCAGCCGCACTATTTTTTAATTGCGCGTATAATCATGCACTTACGGTACAAGTGCTGGGACCGGTCAAAATGCATAAAGAAGCAGTCAAACCAGCGTGTTCTTATACCTTTATATGGTTTTTTATGTGTGTATACATTAATTTTATACATAAACGTTTGTATTGTACATTAATTATTATAAATCATTTATTACTGTTAAGAAATGTTAATATTACTGTTCTTATTTTTGTGTTTGTGTGTAGTTTGTAAATACATTAATTTTACACATAAACGTTTGTATTGTACAATAATTACTATAAATTATTTATTAATGTTTAATAATGAATTATAATGTACTTACTCAATTTTTGTTTGTGTGTGTATACACACACACACACACACACACACACACACACACACACTCACTCATAAACAGCTTTCTTTTTTAACGAATTGCTCATTCTTTCAATGAAAATTTGTTCAAAGTGATCCTGACTATCAATGCATTCATTTTCAAGTCATTTTACTGTCCAGTTTTATAGAAAATTAGGTAAAACTTTATAATAACTTTCATTAATAAATCATTAACAAACATTATAAAGTGTTTGACTAACTATTACTTAAAATATATTCACATATCTATAAATATGAGATAATGTGCTTGTTAATGTTAACTAATGAACTTAAATATTACCAAATGATGAACAGATCGTTATTTAATGTAAAATGATTTTTTTTAATCAAACGATTTTACAATGATTAAAAGCTTCATTAATAAATCATTAACAAACATTACATAATGCTTAATGGATCATTAGTTAATGTTTACAAATATCATGTAATTTTTAATGCAATTTTTAAAAATCGAATTATTTTAACAGAAATTATACAGTGATTACAGGTATATGTGTTAGTGCACTTTTGAATGCTTACAAATGTCATTAAACTTCAGTTCACATATTAGCTAATGCTCATTTCTACATTTACAAATGTTGTGAAAATATAGCTTAATTAGTCATTTTAAGCACTTCACAAATTATTCATGTTAATATATTCATTAACTCATAATCACAGTCTGTAATGTCATATATTTGCTCTTTGTTTGTTGTGAAGATTTTTATTATTTGCACATCTTAAATCATTTGTTAATAATGTGTTTATGTTTTTGCAGTGCCCAATCTAAAGTGGAAACTATTCATCAACTGTAAATGTTTATAAACATTTACTAATCATCAGTCTCTTTATGAGCAGTCATAGTTTTTTTTGCAAAAAGTGTCCCAACTGACCAGAATTCACACGTGATAAAACAGAGATAGGAAAAGCTGCAGGCACACTGGGTTCCCGCTTGTTCTGTAAACATTTGTGAATGTTGCTGCTATCGTAGCGGGGATCCGACACACATCACTGAGAGCTGCTATCAGTTGTTTTTGGTTCACCTACAGCAGATGGGCCCTGGCCTTGTGGCAGCGGCCGAAGAGCTCTCACAGGAGGAGGAGGGCGAGCTGGGCCTGCAGGCTTCGGTGGTTGTGGGGCCCGCCGTTTTTTTGTTGATATCTGGGGGCTTGCGGCGAAAGAGTGGGAGAGTCTGGTCCCAGCATAAACAAGTTCCTTCATTTGCTGTGAGAAGCTTAGAAGTGGAGATCCTGGAGAGAGGGATAATGTGTCAGGTGAACAGGGCTGTGGCTCTGATGTTTCCGGTGGCTGAAATATGTTGTCCTGGCTTCTCTGTTTTCAAGAAAGTCGTCCTTGGGTGCTGAGTCTTGGAGCTGTCCTGATACGTCACAGTCTGTCTGTGATGAGCTCTGTGGGCAGGGCTCAGCTGACATGGTGTCCATGAGCAGTGGTTGTTGTGGCTGCGTGGTGTTATCAATGTCCTTTTGGGATGTGTCAGCCACATGATGACTCTGAGGCTGATATGAAGTCCTCTGATCACTCATATTTGTCCAGGTGTGTGTGTGCCATTCAGGTTGAGTGGATTGCCACAAAGTACTGAAGGATGATTGAGGGAGAAATAAAAAGTTGTCCTTTCGCACTCTTGCACCTAGTTTGTTTGGGTGGAGGCCGTCAGGTTTAAACAGTTGTCTATGGCCCCAGAAAAGACTGAAGTTGTCAATGAAGTTGACTCCTTTTAAACTGCAGGTTCTTTGTAGCCATGTATTCAGCCCAAGCAACCGTGAAAACATGTTAGTTCCCCTAACTGTTACCTAACTGTAATACTTAACAGATCATTAGTTAATATAAGTGACCAGTCTTAAGTCGCTGGGGTATATTTGTAGCAATAGCCAAAAATACAGTGTAAGGGTCAAAATTATTGATTTTTCTTTTATGTCAAAAATCATTAGGATATTTAGTAAAGATCATGTTCCATGAAGATATTTTGTAAATTTCCTACGGCAAATATATCAAAACTTAATTTTTGATTAGTAATATGCATTGCTAAGAACATTTGGACAACTTTAAAGGTGATTTTCTTAATATTTTTATTTTTTTGCACCCTCAGAATCCAGATTTTCAAATAGTTGTATCTCAAACAAATATTGCCCAATCCTAACAAACCATACATCAATGGAAAGCTTATTTATTCAACTTTCAGATGGTGTATAATCTCAATTTTGAAAAATGTACACTTATGACTGGTTTTGTGGTCATGGGTCACATATATGCATGTATATTATAACTGATAAATAAAAAATTAAGTATTTTCTTGTACATTAGTTTTTTCCCCACTCCTGTTGATGTATGAGTCAAGGAATATTCTGTTTAATGACACTGAATAGTATATTTATAAGTGTTGAGGTAATAAACAAAAAGATTTTGCACCCAAATTACAATGTTATGTATTTACCAAACATTCAGCTAAACTGAACTAACCACTCTTTACATAAATGTTGTTACAGTAGCTACATTTACATTTAGTCATTTAGCAGACACCTTTATCCAAATGAGGACTACAAATGAGGACAATGGAAGCAATCAAAATCAACAAAAGACCAATGCTATGTAAGTGCTATGACAAGTGTCAGATTAGCTTAATGCAGTATAGATAGCTTTTTTTTTTTTTTTTTAATATATAGCAAATAAAAAGAAAGACGGGATAGAATAGAAAAAGGAATAGAGCCAGCTTTTTTGGTTAATTAATAAATAAAAAGAACAAAAGATTTTTATCTAAAAGTCCAGTGCCAAAAAGATAATATATAATATATATATATATATATATATATATATATATATATATATATATACAGGTCCTTCTCAAAAAATTAGCATATTGTGATAAAGTTCATTATTTTCTGTAATGTACTGATAAACATTAGACTTTCATATATTTTAGATTCATTACACACAACTCGAAGTAGTTCAAGCCTTTTATTGTTTTAATATTGATGATTTTGGCATACAGCTCATGAAAACCCAAAATTCCTATCTCAAAAAATTAGCATATCATGAAAAGGTTCTCTAAACAAGCTATTAACCTAATCATCTGAATCAACTAATTAACTCTAAACACCTGCAAAAGATTCCTGAAGCTTTTAAAAACTCCCAGCCCGGTTCATTACTCAAAACCGCAATCATGGGTAAGACTGCCGACCTGACTGCTGTCCAGAAGGCCATCATTGACACCCTCAAGCAAGAGGGTAAGACACAGAAAGAAATTTCTGAACGAATAGGCTGTTCCCAGAGTGCTGTATCAAGGCACCTCAGTGGGAAGTCTGTCCCTGAGGAAGATTGTGGAGAAGGACCGATTCCAGACCTTGGGGGACCTGCGGAAGCAGTGGACTGAGTCTGGAGTAGAAACATCCAGAGCCACCGTGTACAGGCGTGTGCAGGAAATGGGCTACAGGTGCCGCATTCCCCAGGTCAAGCCACTTTTGAACCAGAAACGGCGGCAGAAGCGCCTGACCTGGGCTACAGAGAAGCAGCACTGGACTGTCGCTCAGTGGTCCAAAGTACTTTTTTCGGACGAAAGCAAATTTTGCATGTCGTTCGGAAATCAAGGTGCCAGAGTCTGGAGGAAGACTGGGGAGAGGGAAATGCCAAAATGCCTGAAGTCCAGTGTCAAGTACCCACAGTCAGTGATGGTCTGGGGTGCCATGTCAGCTGCTGGTGTTGGTCCACTGTGTTTTATCAAGGGCAGGGTCAATGCAGCTAGCTATCAGGAGATTTTGGAGCACTTCATGCTTCCATCTGCTGAAAAGCTTTACGGAGATGAAGATTTCATCTTTCAGCACGACCTGGCACCTGCTCACAGTGCCAAAACCACTGGTAAATGGTTTACTGACCATGGTATTACTGTGCTCAATTGGCCTGCCAACTCTCCTGACCTGAACCCCATAGAGAATCTGTGGGATATTGTGAAGACAAAGTTGAGAGACGCAAGACCCAACACTCTGGATGAGCTTAAGGCCGCTATCGAAGCATCCTGGGCCTCCATAACACCTCAGCAGTGCCACAGGCTGATTGCCTCCATGCCACGCCGCATTGAAGCAGTCATTTCTGCAAAAGGATTCCCGACCAAGTATTGAGTGCATAACTGAACATAATTATTTGAAGGTTGACTTTTTTTGTATTAAAAACACTTTTCTTTTATTGGTCGGATGAAATATGCTAATTTTTTGAGATGGGAATTTTGGGTTTTCATGAGCTGTATGCCAAAATCATCAATATTAAAACAATAAAAGGCTTGAACTACTTCGAGTTGTGTGTAATGAATCTAAAATATATGAAAGTCTAATGTTTATCAGTACATTACAGAAAATAATGAACTTTATCACAATATGCTAATTTTTTGAGAAGGACCTGTATATATATATATTTGTTTACAATAAGCACTTATTCGCACATACACATGTCGCACACGTAATATCTGAGGGAGCGCAAAGCCACGATCTCTGTTTAGGAGAGCCCGCTCAAAGCCGAGAAAATGTAATACGCGCACCCTCTCTCGTATTACAATAATGCACTCTGACATTTGCCATTAAAATAACATCAAAACCGGCCTCGAATAAACTATGAAAACGAGAATAAAGTCTTACAAGCCAGAATACACTTCTAATTGGTTAAGTTGAACAAAGAATATCTCGTGTTTTTCCGTGGGTGCTCGAGCCCCGGAGCACCCACGGGATCGGCGCCTATGATAATGTTCTCAGTGCCACAAGGCAGCCCAAACGACGTAACAGACAAATTGATGTCTGCCCCTCCCACTCCCAAAGAAAAACACAATAGCCTTCTCCGGGAGGGTTGTGAAGGTGAGGTAAATTTGTTAGAATATCCATTCTTTTCCTCACTTTTAGTCGCTTTTAAACAGCTTGTAAATGTCAGTGCATATTTTACTTTTAGTTTCACTTTTAAATTAGCGCCAATTTGACGTCAAACTGTACGGAAAATCACTTATATTAAACAGAATGATTAATCTGTTATCAAAACGAATACGAATATAGGCTATAGGCCTAATATAAAACAACAAATAACTTATAGGGCCTACAAAGTTTAAATATAAAACACTGGAGATCAGCAAACGGTGGAAGCTTCCAAAATCATCTTAGATAAATAGCAAAAGTCTAAAATATTTTTAAGCAGGAGCTTTTGAACTACATTTTAAAACAAAAATATTTCGCCAACTAGCCTAATGTTAGGCCTACTTGTTTTTCTCACCTCACTGGTCAGCTGGACTCATTCTCCTCGTGTGATAAATGAAATCCGACCCCTGCCGCTGATCTGAGATGCATAGCCTTCTTTATGTTAGTTTTAATAAACAAAAAATGTGTAAAAATCAAGGAAATTTCTCTGGCTTTTTTTTTTTTTTTTTCTGTATCGAAAACGTACCGAACCGTGACAATGTAAAAAATCGTTTGATTTAAAAAAAAAAAAAAAAAAAAAAGTTTACACTAAATAATGATCTTTTAATCATTTGGTAATATTTAATAAGTTCATTAGGTAACATTAACAAGCACATTATCTCATATTTATAGATATGTAAATATATTTTAAGTAATGGCTAGTTAAACATTATATAATGTTTGTTAATGATTTATTAATGAAAGTTATTATAAAGTTTTAGTAAAATGACTTGATAATTAATGCATTGATAGTCAGGATCACTGACTATATATATATATATATATATATATATATACACACACACACACACACACACACACACACACACATACATACAAACACAAACATAAAAAATGAATAAGTAGCCTACATTAATATTAACATTTATTAACATTAATAAATAATTTATAGTAATTATTGTACAATATAAGCGTTTATGTATAAAATTAATGTATACACATAAAAAACGTATTGGTATAAGGAAACGCTGGTTTGACTGCTTTTTACCGTAAGTGCACGATTATACGCGCATATGAAAAAAAGTGCGGCTGGCTTGAGCGTGTTTCTCAAAGCGCGGCTGCTTGACCGCAGTGAAAGGCCCTCCTCTGCATTCTTTCGAAAAACAACGCGATGACGTCATGGCTTTTCCACTCTTCTTGTCAACTTTATGGCTTCGCGGATAAATCTGATACATGGCTTCGTCAAGCCCCACAACAGAGACAGCAGGTAACTTTCTGCCTTCAAGAATTTCAGACTAGAGTTTTCCTCAGAGTCTGTTTTACTTTGGATTCCATCGCGTGCTGTTTATCTCCGAATCTGAAAACGGCCTGTTTTTATTTTAGCTTTCCTTCATCGTTACTTCAACAGCGAGCTGTCAGTTATTTTCAAGCTATATTTTACAAGCTTGTTAGAGGACCCTGCAAAGATTTGAAATGAAAGTACTGTTGAAATGGCAACAATATGTGCTGTGAATTTCTGTGAAAGCAAATTGCTGAGTTGAACAGCTTTAAATCTGGACACTTCATTACTTTAAAAGGCAAACAGTAATCAAAAAGTACTATTAAAACAAATAAAAACTGTTGTACACTCTTAAGAGCGGTCCCAGACAGTACTTATCTATCTATCTATCTATCTATCTATCTATCTATCTATCCAACAGCTTATAAGAAATTCTTCTGAAACATAAAAAAACAGGATTTTTTTGTTGTGGATTCACAAAGATGATGTTAAGTATTCAAGGTAATTATTTGATCTGAAACATTCAAATAATTTAGAGCGTAATCTCTGAGTTACTTTTCTAATAAAGAAAAATAACTTGGAGATTAGACTCTAAATCAATTCAATGATTCAGATCAAATAATGATCATATTAAAACATAATCATCATCACCGGATAACTTGCGCTCTGGGCTTGTCTGGTTGTTTTAACTAAAATACACAACCAAACAATCTAATGGTAAAAAAGTAGAGTCAAGAAACCAACTAACGCAAACACTAACCACGGTTGCTTAAAAATGTTGATTTTGTCCTTTGGTGATTCTGCTTGTTATTATCAGGTGTCCATACTAATGTTTAATCATCATTTAATGAATCACTAATTATCTCATTAACTTTAACTCTGCTTCAGTGTTCATTTAACACTGTGATTTTAACACTTTCACACTCTTGAGTGAGGACTCATATATACACCCGGGAGAGTGCATTTAACACTGGGCTTTTTTGCTGTGTTTCAGTGGCCTGCGCGAGGATGGTTGGTTACTGAGTCGGCCAAAGTGCAGACGCAGCGGAGCGCACCACTGGCGTGCAAGCCGCGCACGCTGAGCTCGAAGTTCAAAATAGTTGAACTTTTGTTTTTTTTTTTTGTTTTTTTTTCCCGGCCTGTCAGTAACACAGATAACACATAACAGTGTGTATGTGTAGCTATGCTATCATCATTCACAGCCTTTTTTTTTTATTTTATTTTTTTTTTATTAATTTTTATATTTTTATTTATTTAACCATACTATGACCGACAAGACCGGGGGACAGAGAAAACCAAGAGAGGAGAAAGAAGGAAGAAAAGAAAAGAGAGAAAAAAAAAAAAAAAAGAGGATAGAGAAAGAGAGAGAGAGCAAAAACAGATAATCTGCTTCCATACCTGCTGACAAAGAGAGAAAACAACAAAAGACACAACAGCAGAAAAACTACAACAACATCCAATGTCCGTATGTATCACAGTAAATACTAAATGTTAAATGGTATTGCGCAGCACACATAACTAATATTACAAAATATGTTTGAAGCAACAGCATTTTAGGACAGTGAGTGTCTGTGAGCACCTGTTTTTACACCAATGTGAATGCTTGTGTGTACACCTGTGTGCACACCTGTGTGTGTGAACGCGCTTGTATTCATAAGGTTCCTCCATGTAAATGCTTGATAGTGTGAGTGGGGAACCACAGCCCCGCCCCGCTAGGCATGAAGCAGGCACGAAGGAGACCCGGGCTCCCAAACATCCGGAGGCCCCCCAGGGCGCGGGAACCCCAGGAAAACCACCGCAGGGATAACCGCGGTCCCCACCCAGAAAAGGGCAGAGGAGAGCCCGGAGGAGGTCATCCGGCAGCCACAATGCAGACGCCCCAGGGGGCCACGGCGGCAAGCCCGCAGGTCCCGCCGGCAGTCGGCCACACCAGGGCAGACCGGCCCGGGCCCAGAGAACCAAGGGCCCCCCCCACCCCCCAGCAGGGGCCCAGCGAAGCCAGGCCCTACCGAGCGACCGCCGAGAGCGGGCCAGAGCCCACCCGAGCATCCGGTGTGGAGACTGGAAGACCACCCCCGTCCCTGCAGCAGCAGAGAAGACCACCAGCCCAGACCCCGACCGGACGGCCAGCTCCTCCTCACAGCCCCCAGCCCCGGACAGAGAACAGAGAACAGGGGTGTAAGGGGAAAAAAAAAAAAAAAAAAAAAAGGAAGACCACGTGCTTCACCTCACCCGCTCAAATGTAGTGTTGGTGTATGTTGTTCTAAAGTGCTTTAAAACAGGGGAGGGGCAAGACACTAGGACACGTCAGCTCGTGTCAGCTCGGCCCCTCCCAAGAGCCCTCAATGTCTATGTGCAACTTAAAATTGAGAAGTGGGCATCGGCACCAGAGGGAAGGCTGAATGAACAGACCACCCTCTGGACGCCGTTCAGAGTGCCCACCCCCAAGGCCCTATATGTATGTGTCATGTGGCAGTAAGTAATGAGAGTGTCTAAGTAATGATGTATGATTGGGATGCGAGAGGCCACGAGGAGACAGAGGAGTCCCAACTCCCCTGCATCCCAGCGACACACCCGCACCCCAAAAACCCTACCTGTATGTTGGTGTGATGGGGCGGGAGAGGGGAAGCATTAGGGACGGGGAGGAAAACATCGGAGGAGGCAAAGTGCCCCCCCCGCTGGAGCCAGCTCCCCCGCTGACCCCATAGGCACCCCCGTTGTCCCAAACCCGTCCCGGGCAGGGGGCCCAGGCCCATCCAGACCAGGGCCCACGGCAGCCCGGGGTGGCCCACCAGACCCCACAGCAGAGGAAAAACTACCCCCACCCCATCATTCAGTCGACTCCCAGACTACCGAAGACAATAGACACCCAGGTTAAACCAGTCCTGCGCCCCTATTGGGTCCCTCCCTCCCTCCATGCAGAGTGAATACTGACAGATGGTAACGACGTCCCCACCAGCTAAAGACACCCCCGGCCCCACCGATGCATCGGAAGCCCCCGCACCAGGGCCCAAGTTGAACTTTTGTTGCTGTGCTTTGAAGGAGTAGCATCTGCCTGCAAAACCGGAGGCTGCATTTTCAGGGCCGCAGTTCTAGGACCCTAGGTTTTTATTGACAGCGCCACCTACCAAATTAGAAGACCAACAATATATATACCCCCCCCCCCCCTTCCTGATCCACACTCCAGTCCAGTTCAATTGGAATATATTATTTTATAAAATATACACATCTTAAATCTACCCCCAGAGTCACTCTTGTCTGTGATTCCTTGTTTATTTTACTTGAGTTATTATATGATGCTACTTAGACCCAATAATTTCTCAACATTCCTAGGAATCATTCCTTTAATTGCAATAAAGAAAGTATTTGGCTGTAATAAAAAACTCTAAAACTCTAATGTAGTTAAAACTGGGTGTAAATACTGCCTTGGTGGCACATTTTTCGAGACAGGGGTAGCTGCGGCCTGGAGCAATGGGTGTGCCGAAAGGTGGGGGCGTGCCAAAAGGTTTCTTGGTGAAAGCTTTGTTGGTATTACTTAATGAAAATGTAATTTTTCATGTTTGTTCACTTTACAGTGCTTTAACTAATGTTAACAAATACAACTTTTAATTTACATTTACTTAAGAGGCAACTTTAGAGGCGCTTGTATCTGAAAAAAATTATTGTCATTTGTTTTTGATTATTAGTAAACTAGAACCTAAATTCGTGGTGGTGATGACATCAGTAACCCACGCCATGCAGAAGTTGCAAAGGTACTTTCGAAAGTTATTAAAAATAGTAATATTCTCAGTATCATCAACGCTGTTTTTACCAGGGTACGGCTCGCCTTAAGCTTTAACTAAACCTTTTGGCACGCCTCCTACCCTTCGGCGAGACCAATGAGAAACCTTTTGGCACGCCCATTGCTCCAAGCTGCAGTTATCCCTACTACCATTTTTCGGTCCTCCAAAACTAGGGTCCTGGAAATGTGTTCCTGGGACTGCGGTTCTCTGACTCTGTAGGTGGTGCTGTCACAAAAAAACTAGGGTCCTAGAAATGCAGTCCTGAAAGTGCAGCCTCCAGGACTGCAGACGGATAATATTGCTCTGAAGGGCTGCGCTGAACCCCATGGCTAGCACAGCTAGCTTTCTGCATTTGGTGTGAAAGCCACTTTGTCTGTCCAAACATGGACTTGCAACAGTAGGTTCACAGCAGCTTAATGTTCCTGAGGCTTTCTGCGTCATGAATGTTATTCAAACAGCAAAACACAGAGAAAAAGCACTATTGTAGCTTTATTAATTACATTTATAAGAATATGCAGTGCTATTTTGGTCTGTGTACGAGTTCACAATTAAATTTTCAGACCATACGGTGCAAATGCAAAAAACAAAAAAATTAAACCAAACTGTCATTTTTTTCAGTTATTCATAAATATATAATTGTTATTTTCTGTCCTTTTTCAGTTTTGCTGAATTGCGAGTTTAGAGATTGTTTGAATGAATAAAATCTAAGCGATTTTTCCATTTTATTTATTGTACAGTTTGCTTTGTGGGCTGTACCATTAGTGCGGGGGTGTGGCCGCGGACTGTTTCACGAACGCTTAAGGGGCTGTTCACATGTCACATCTTTTGCGCTCTAAAGTTTGCTATTTCAAATGTAGACGCGTGGTATGCGCACTCATAATGCAAGCGACGCAGTCGCGGCGCTCTCGTTTTTCCAGGCATTGCATCAAGGTAAAAACTTTCTTTTTATTATTGCAAGAAAAGTGTACAGATATACAGCACATATTTGTACATGACATGAATATTCATTATGTCAACTGAAAACAAAATTAAAGTTTTTTTGACTTTTGGTATGAATATGTTAGCCTTAAGGTTATCTGTAAGTAAAACAAAATTCGCTTTTACAAAATATGAGCATTCAAAACTTACAGTCTCGTCACTTCTGCCAATATGAATCAATGATTTTGATGACATCACGCTGCACTTCAGATTCAGATCAAACGTTCTGTCCAATCAAATCCTCTCTAGGATCCATAGCGTCCCGCCCCCTACACTATAAATAGACGCTGAAGCTGTGGCTGAGGTCACTTGTTCACAGAGTTAGTACTTTCTGTATGGAGAATGGCAGGTATGTGAATGTGGGCTATAGGGAATGATTCAGACAGTCTAAATATGCTTTCCATACCCTTCAGGGTAAATGAGGTCTGGGTTCGCTTTGTGTCACGTGAACCATGGCAGCCGAATTTTGGACCCGGTCCAGAGACGCGATCGCATGGAGCAGATCATGTGCGCGAGTCGCATATATTAAACTACACAGCCTTAGCATGATTATGATCACTATTTTGTTTTAGTAAGAGTTTCATATTAAATCTAGGGGGTAATCTGTTAGACTGTGGCTGTCATAAGCTGTCAAATGCAGCTTTACCGAGCTCAACGGCTCTGGCTGAGCAGATATAAATCGAACGCTATTGGCTATTTTTAAAAAGTGGGCGGGGCTGCTTGATATGGCCAGCTGTTTTCCATTTTCAGTTGAAATTGTAAGGATCCACCCACTGGCCCAAAAGCAAAGTCCAGTGGCCTGGTTGAAGGTCTAATTCGTGTTCGGTCTTTCCTCAACGCTTCTGTAAATTTACTTAATTTATCAGAATTTAGTTTCAGTTTTAGGTTAGCTCCGCGTTTAATCTGACTCCAATTTTAAGTGATCATTAAGTTTAGCGAATATTTCTAGTCATGAGGTGATCACAAATACAGATTTTTAATGTGGATATTTGATTATTTGGGACTGGCTATACTTTCAATTATTCATGTCAAATACACGTCTGTGTTGCAGAGCGCCCCGTCTACTTCTGTTCCCTTGCTTTTATACCAGACCAAAATAAACAAATCTTCCAATCTTCGATTGTAAAAACATAAAAAGACCTTTTGGGTGGGTTCTCGTGACCCAGTGTCACACCTGACCAAAGTGTTTCCCCTAGGGGGGAAACACGCTCCCAATCTTTTTCATAATAAAAATGACTGCTGTAAAATTGAGACCAATTTACCAATCGCACAGAGACCTTTAAAATGCTACCGAACATGAATGGGAAAAACAACATATTCACAAGATATTATACATGAGGTTCATAGATCTTCCTGGTGAAATTTAAGTGGAAAAACCTTTTGTTGGGTAAAGTGTGAAAAGGCAGGAAGGGGCTTGCAAATGAGCAAGGGGGTGGTGTTGTTTCTCCCTTTGAAGATTGCATATCTAGATTAGAACATTTCATTGTTCTATTGCATACAATCTGTGTTTGTGGATTCAATTTCTTGAGGAAATAATTCCACATCTTACAAAATCACGTCACCGCATAGAACAATGATGCGTGTTTCAAGGTACTTCAGTGGACCTTTAAAGATTACAAGAGAAAAAGTAGAGAAAAAACAACTAAAAAACTAAACTATAAGAACTTGAGGGTAAGACATTTAACCATCAGTAACAGTATACAAAAAATCACTGATGTATAATAGAGAACTGGATTGCTCATGACGTCATAAAAGTGAAGCCAACGCGCTCCCATGTTAGTATTCCCTAGTATTCGCATATATTCTATTGAATGAATAGGAAAGTATATGATTTTAATGAGAAAACCACATAACAAGTCAGCATTTTTACATTTAAAGTCTCACTGTTCATTTTCCCAATGCAAACATCCTAAGCATGTAAACAGTTATTTGGTTAATGTCAGGAATTTCCTCTGCTTATTACAAATGTAAGTTATAGTCACATACATGAGATGAACATGATAAACATCCGCCGTTCAAAACATTTATACAAATAACAAAGTGCTCATTCAGAAATCTGAATAAAGAGTTATGCTTTGTACACCTTAATTCGCCTTGTACAGTTACTGTTCACCATTTATGTAATAAATAATGTTTTTATTCAATGGCTAATAGATGGCTAACTGCATGTTTCAACAATAATTTCATGAACAGTATTCACTTTGAATGAGGTAATGATTTGTTCATTAAATTAATCATTAATTCAACGCATATACATAACATTTTACGCACGTGGAAATGGTAATGTTTGTAAATCGTTACAGAATTGATCTGTAAGAGTCTGAAATAGATGTTGCTCAGTCAGGCACGTTAAACATATGCACATAAAGTTGAGAAATAACGCTGACTACAAACAGTATGGACTTAAATACATGAAGCTTTATTTAAAAGATTTAAATTTCAATACAACAAGCAATATAGTAACAGAGGCTTGTATAGTATTATTTCTTGCACATTCAAATCGATTTCAAATATTAATACCAGATATATGGTCATGTTTATTATTTCCTGCATAATTAGGCATATGAAGAAATATATATTTTGTTGCATCAGTTACCTGTGTCTGCGTGTGCGCAGCTGACACACCCACCTAAAGGATTTCAAAAGATTGCTTATCCTGCCCGAAAACGTTAAAATAATTTACATACACATGTCCTAAAAAATAGTCCTGTGTGAATGATACGCTTCAAATTGGGTGATTTTAGGTCAGCGGTTTACGTGTGAGTCAATGCGCACTATGCCGGTAGGGAATAGTAAGATGGCGGATCCAACGCTTCCAGTGGAAATAATTAATTTATCCTTTGGTGAAACTTCCGCGTCTTCATGGTTGCTTAGCAACATCAGACACCAAGGGAGCACAAGCTACAGAGCACTTTGGAAAGAAGGAGAAAGCAGTGCGCCTAAGTTTTTCCATGCGTTTTAGGCGCAACATGTGAACGGCCCCTAAGGTGGCTTAAAGGGTTACTCCACTCCAAAATGAAAATTTTGTCATTAATCACTTACCCCCATGTCGTTCCAAACCTGTAAAAGGTTCGATTGTCTTTGTAACACAATTTAAGATATTTTGGATGAAAACCGGTAGCTTTTTGACTGTCCATTGACTGCCAAGTAAATAACACTGTCAGGGCCCAGAAACATATGAAAGACGTTGTCAAAATAGTCCATCCGCCATCCGTGGTTCAACCATAATTTTGCGAAGCTACGAGAATACTTTTTGTACGCAATTGTTGAGTCAACAGTTCGTCTCCTCTATGTCACCGTAGCGCCATTTTGGAAAGTATCCACTGGACGTAAACAACGTACGCTGTTCTGTATCAGCCACAACACACAGATACGCTGTTTTCGTTCGAATAATACACGTAGAAAACATATCCGTGTGTTGTGGCTATGATATGATTATGTTAATGGGTATTTTGTATGGCAGTGGTGCTATATAGCACCTTAACCACCTCAAAGAACCACTGAAGAACCATTTTTTGTGTGTACTATTTACACACAAGCCGAAGAGCCCAGAATAAATGCAACGCACAAAGTTTTTTCCTGGCCATCTGCCATAGACACACATATGATATAGACCCACTGTGGATGTCGGCTAAAGCTTCATTCATAAACACCAGACGTGAAACTCCGTCTACATATATCTCAGTTTATTGTTTATAATGTGTTTCTTCCAGTGTCACTGTATTAGTAGGATACATTAAGCCATGTTAAGCATATGTGAAACAGTCTGCTGCCACACCCCCGGGGTAATGGTACAGCCCACAGCGCAAATTGTAAGGAAAAAAAAAGGAAAATCGTGTAGATTTTATTTATTCAAAAGATCATTTCTAAAGTCACAATTTAGCAAAAGTAAAATTGGAAAAAAGGAGAGAAAATTGCAATTCTTCATTAATGAAGTAACTGATAAAAATGAAACAATGAATGTTTGGTTTCATTTTTGCATTTTTGCATTTGCACGTGCAGCCCTGTATGCTTAAGCATAAAGTAATATTAAAAAAAACTAAGAAATCTTTATAAAAATAAAATGTAGCATCCTATTGGTTGACAAATACATAAACATTCACCGCGCTACACATGCTGACAATTCTGGAATTTCAGTCAAATACATGCTGTACTGCTTATAACACATACGATATGCTTTGCATGACCGTTCATATCTAGCCTATAAATACACTACTTTAGTGACAAGACAAAGAGATGTAGTTATTGTGAAAACAGCATTGACAGCAGCATGGTTGCCCCTCCATCATGTTTAAAGTGTATGACCCGCCCACTATGGATTCCACAATTCTTAATATAATATCGAAGCGTTCGGTTCAGTACGCACTTGGTATATACGCACTTGTTTTTCTCTCTGATTTTGCTGTGTCTGCCCATGATTTCACGTGCTGAGATGAGGAAACGCTTCCCCGCTTATATTTGAAAAAGCAACACACCCCGAGCATCTTCCCTTCGAATGACATGCAATAAGACTTTATAAACGTGCTCTCCAACAAAGGAGTTTTAAAAACATCAGCGTGCAATGGCTTTGGTATGCGTGCTTTTCTTACCGATACTTTCGCTTTCAGTTCAGCAAGGAGGGGAGAGGTTGGAAAGGGGTCATGGCCGTATTAAATCATGGGATAAAATACTGAAATACCAGAGTGAGTCTGGTAAATTGGTAAATTAATGGTTTAAATAAATAAGTTCATTAAGAAAACTGAGGGGGCACAAATTCTTGCTTTTTTTGAATTTCCCAATAGTAAATACAACTCGAGAGGCGCCGTTCATGTTTAATTTCAGATTTGGAAACTCGTATTTACAATAATTGCGACAGCATGTGAAGGCAGCGTAAGTCGCTTTAGATAAAAGCATCTGCTAAATGGCCGAAAGTAAATGTATGACAGTTAAGTGAATTATTTCCTTCTCTTTGTAGGAAAAAGGGGCAGCTTTACTATTGATCAACCGAACAGTGAGTATAAACATTCACAAATCACTTGATTCTCAATCAGTCTGTTTTAGCTTACTGATGAGCTTGTCTTCTCTCTCTCTCTCTGTGTTTTTCAGTGTCTATGAGACTGGTGCTGGTGGGAATGACTGGAGCAGGTAAAAGCTCCTCCGGAAACACCATCCTGGGCAGAAAAGCCTTCAGAGTGGTCAAAAGTCCTTCATCTGTAACTAAAGAGTGCTCGAAAGAGACAGAAAATGTGGCTGGAAGAGAAATCACTGTGGTGGATACGCCAGGCATGTTTGACACTGACCTTTCAGAGAAGGAGCTTCTGCAACAGAAGATCAGTAAGTGTATAAACATGACAGCACCTGGACCTCACGCCATCGTCCTGGTCATTAAGCTGGATACATTCAAAAAAGAAGAGAGACTCTCGGTGGAGAAGATCAGAACCATATTTGGAGAAGAAGCAGATAAACACACAATGGTCCTCTTCACTCACGGGGATGAACTGACCGGCTCTATTGAAGAATTCACTGAAGCCAATGAGGCTCTGAAAGAAGTCCTGAGCCGCTGTGGAGGAGGATATCACGTCTTCAATAATGAAGACATGGATGATCGGATTCAGGTTGTGGAGCTCCTGCAGAAAGTAGATGCTGTAGTCGCTGCTAATGAAGGTAATTATTACACCAGTGACTTATACCAGGATGTGGAGCTCATGCTGAAATCTAAACCAGAGGAGCTGAAGAAGCTGTATGAGAAGAAATTACAAGACATTCAGAGAGAACTGGAGGCCAGATTTGCTGAAGAGATGAAGAAACTGCAGGAGAGAATAGAGACACTCACAGCATCTGAGCAAGAGAAAGAAAAGCAGATCAGAGAGTTGGAACGACTGAACAAGTGTAAAATGGCAGAGTACCAACGATATTATAAAGCGAAGCTCAGAGAGGCCAGACAGGAGGCAGAACAGACCTGTACGCATCCGAATATAATAAAAAAGATCTATCAGAAGTTCTGCAGCATTAAATTTTAATCACATTCTCGTAATATGTCTATCTATACATGTTAACCCCAGTCAAACGCACCTGAAGCAGCTGAGCCTCAAGGTGTTCAGGATTGCTTGATAATTACAGACAGGTGTAATTATCAATTAGATGCACTGGAACCAAAGTCTGCAGGACAGTAGCTCTCAATAGGCAGAGTTGAAAACCCCTGCTAAAGTATGTATAACATTTGTAATATGTGTATATTAGTGCTAAAGATCTTTCCCCGAACCCAACAGGACCTGACGCGTTCGGGCTTAATTTCTATATTTTTTACACGGGCGCGCGGTAAATGAGTGGTTATGTGATGCGTTTCGATTAGCGTGAGAAAGACAGAAATGAATGCTGAGGATGTGAAACGGAGGCTTGCCTCTGGCGACTACATTTTGGTTGCACCAGAAACTATGCATCCCTGCCAGTGGCAGCAGCAGTGAAAGGATGTTCAGTGCTGCTGGATGCACCATCAGTGAGCGCAGGACCGCGCTGAAAATATCTACAGTGGATTATATAATTCTCCTCCACAAAAACATGTAGGCTACTCTTGACGAGAAAGGGTTTTTCAAATTCTAACTAAATATTGAGTCTTAAATGCATAATGTAGACAGAGTATATAATGCTGGCATTATTCTTTTATTAAATTTCAGCTGCTATTCATTAAAGCTGGATTGTGGAGAGAAGTGGCGGAGCAAATCCCGCGGAGCCTTTATCTTAATTTCGTTATTGTCTAATACACATCTTAATTTAATTTGTTAAGACTCATTTTTATTGGCGCGTAAGTGTATGCCTATGCTGAGATGTTAAAATGGACTAATTTTTTTCCAACTTCCAAGTGGAATAAATTATGTTAAAAACATGTTTAACTGACTCATTCTTGATAAAATCTGAGTGCTTGCACACATTTGAATAATGTCAGGCTGTAAACGGGTTCGGGATTTTAAAAAGCTGTCAATCAAAATGTACTTGTCGGGCTCCGGCCGAATTCTGCTGTGTCGGGCTTAACTTTTAAGGCCCGATTACAGCTCTATATATGTACCATTTATCATTTATCTATTTACTTCATATAGTCTACAGTAGCAGTTCTCAACCCCAGTCCACATTTTGTGTTTCTCTTATCACTTCAGAGCTTTGCTATATCCCAATATATTTTGTAAATATGCAATTGTACTGTAAATAAAGAACTTGGCACGGTTGTTTTGTCATGTTTGTTCTTGTAGGTTTGAATTATGTGATAATTTCATTTAGTGACAGATATCATTAGCAGTAGGAATCACAAATAAGTTAATGTTTGATTACTAGATCTTAACTTAGACAACAACTTTTTTCCCTAAAGTGACCACATATATAGGCCTATCTCTGGTAAGTTTTAAACTTGTTTTTGTGAGTAGGCTTTTTTTTACCCAAGTTTAAGCAAAAGGATTTAAAACACTAATAATAAACAACCAAACATTTACAAAGACATTTGGTTTATGTGGAAGTTAAACGTTTCAAAAACTGAGCCAGAAAGCAGCACTATAATTCAACATCTCAGAAAGGTAACAGTGCATTTTCAACAAAATGGTTGGTTATTTTACTAAGCATAGCGCCACTTAGTGTTTTGGATCAGTATTTTATTATAACAATTTAATCAGATGATAGATAGATGAAGTAGCTAAAACAAGGTAAGATTTATAAGGCTTTCATAAAACAAAGCTACTAATACAAATGGTGTGTTGTATTCTTTCCAGGAATAACTGAATGATATTATTTAAGAATGTTCCACAACATTTGGCTGGCTTCGCTGACTGTGGTATTTTCATGCTAATGGTGAGAAAAAAGTTCATAAAGTTGTCATGTTTTGGTTTCTAATGCTCATCAAGGCTGTGTTTATTCAATTAAAAATACAGAAAAAAAAAATTCTATTTTAAAGTTCTTCTATTTTAATATACATTAAAAATCATTTATTTCTGTGATCAAAGCTGAATTTGTCAGCATCATTACTCCAGAATTCAGTGTCACATGATCCTTCAGAAATCAAACTAATATGCTGATTTATCATCAGTGCTGGTTAAAAAGAACAGCATTTATTTAAAATATAAATCTTTTCTAACAATATACTATTCATAAGGTTGGGGTCAGGATTTATTTTTTTGAAACAAAATTATTATAACCTTTATTCAGCAAGGATGTGTTAAATTAAGAAAAAAAAGTGATAGCAAAGAATATATTGTTAGAAAAGAATTATATTTTTGAATAAATGCTGTTCTTGTCACGTGTCATGCAGGGAGGACAAACGAGGAGTTCAAGATCGAGCTCAGATACAAAACAAGTCTTTTAATAATTAAATCCACAAATAAATCCAACAGGAGTTGGGCAAGGAGACACGCACACAACGACGAGAACGGACAATCAAACAATGAACAGAATCTAACTTAAATAGGGTGGTTCACAAGACACAGACAGGTGAAGGCACTTAACTGATAATGACTTAATTAGGGGTGGAGACAGGAACAAAACCAAATAAGGGCAAACAGGAAGTGGAAGGAACCAAAGACAAACAGGACTAAACCAAATCAAAACACAACAAAAAGAGTCCCAAAACCTGACAGTTCTTTTGAACTTGTTATTCATCAAAGAATCCTGAAAAAAAGTATCACAGGTTCCAAAAAAAAAGTATTTGGTAGCCCAACTGTTACCAACACTGATAATTCTAATAATAAATCAGCAAATTAGAATGATTTCTGAAGGATCATGTGACACTGAAGACTAAAGTAATAGCTGATGAAAATTCAGCTTTGCATCACAGGAAAAAAAAAAGTATATTAAAATAGAAACCATAATTTTATATTGTAATAACATTTTGCAGTATTGTATTTTTGATCAAATAAATGACTGCACATTACCATATTTTTATTTATTTTTTTCACAGGAAACATGTCCTCACTGATGTGCAATTGCCGGAGGTGCCTTCAGAAGTTTGGTGAAAGAGATTCCTCCAACTGAAAGAGCAAGACCAGAAGAAAGCTCTTCTTCAACTTTCACAGGCCGAAAAAACGTTTGTTTTCCAATTCCAATTTACGATATGGACATTTTTATGGACATATATGTAGTGCATAAACAAAGGGAGCCTCAAAATAAATAGCTTTTTCTCAGGTTTTGATTTATTTTAGGTTTCTTTTGTCAATTTTGATAATTATTGTTAACTGTGTGCCTGCTTTGCTTTAACATTTTGTTTTATTTTCTTTAGTTTTATTTCATCTTTTGCTACTTATGTATGATAATGTATGGACAAATAATTCTAAAATAAATTAATTAATGAATTAAATCCAACATGAGGAGGATAAATTAATTAGTGCAAATCCTCAAGCTTCGTTTTGTCTATCTACCTCATCTATCTATCTATGATCTTAAATTGTGATAATAAAATGCTTACTTGACATCAAGGTAGATTAAAACTTTTAAATGATCCAAAACACTAAGTGGCGCTATGCTTAGTAAAATAACATTTGCTCCGCCCATTTCCGGCTTGATGCTGTTGGCCTGGCGCTGCTGCCCTGAGACTGCTGTGACGTAAGTTTCTGTGACGCTGGGCGGAGCATACATGAATATTCATGAGTTTCCTGTTTCGCGTTAAAGCAAAAATATCACTGCCCTTTAGGATCATCACTGCACAAAACATTTTAGGTAATGTAATTGTTTCAGCAACAACAGGCAATCTGGCTAATGTAGTGTTTTTTGTTTTTTTTTTTGTTCAAATAAGTACAGTTGTTTATGATTACAACGATTACTTAGCCTGCCTATTATTAGTATACATGCGTTTTAAACCCATTCCAAAGTCTTTTAAACTTTGGTTTGATAACTGGTTTACAAATATCTTTTTATTTATTTATTTATTTAGCTTTGCGTAATGAAATGAAGTTATAATGCTGGATACATTAAAGACAGCCACAAATGATATGGTGTTAAGTTTTATTTACAGAGGTGTATTTGGAGAAGACATCAGGGAAAAAAAAAAACAACAACAGCAAAACTTTAGATAGGGCCTTGACATCCCTGACAAATATAATGTGCTTTCAAATTTGGCCTGTTTACGCAGTCCCAATGATACCAGCCCTGGCAAGAATCACATGCAACCTAAACAAAATCAGATGTACAACACATGAATGAATATGGTGGTGAAACATAAAATGCACTATATATATATATATATATATATATATATATAATTATTATTATTATTATTATTATTATTATTTTAACATAACATACCCAAGTGTCTACCAGGTCTGGTGTGTCGGGATAGTGATCTCCACAAGCCAGGCACAGGTTACCCAGAGGTTCTGTGGAAAATAATAAAGGTGACATTTTTAAATCACATGCATAATACATCATCCCCTTTTAATAAAACAAAGAAAATACCTGATTCAGTGAGAAGGCATAGACCCAGTTCTTCACGCATTTGTGCAATGTTTGTGTCATCGCATGAGAAGTTTAAGTCTCCCCCCAGAAGAAGTGCTTCTGCAAACTAGAAAAAAGGGGGGTGGGTGAACAAGTATAAAGCAGTCAAAAAACTATTGTTACAGTTACTTACCTTACACACAAACACCCCACATGAAGTGGCATCTGGTTGCATGCTGTGCGTTAATTTGACACACTTCCATGTGGTATCCTCAAAACCCTTTTGGTCCATGAAACCCCTTTTATCGAAAAAAAGAAAAATGTATAAAACATATAAACAATTGCCTGATGAGGGGGTCTTCATTTCTCACCTCACAGCCTTAAGGCACTGGGCAACTTTCCCTCTGCTTTCCCCACAGGAGTTCATATAAATGATTTTTCCTTTCTGAGGATAAATTACCTGGCAAGACATTGAATTTAACTTTCAGTTTTAAAACAAAAATTCCACTCTCTTACAGTGTAATATAACAGCAGACATCATAGAATGAAACAAACCAGCAGTGTCCAGTGGTCACCCTCATTTACAGAGCCCACCAGCAAATCATATACTTTCAGATCAATCTATGGGTACACAGACAATTACAGATGAAACATGAACATTTACGATAATCATATCAATTATCAAGCGTGTTTACCTTCTTCATTTTAGTGGCCTTGCCATTCCACAGATTTGTCATCTGAAATGTATCAATGACAAACACATTTCCTTTATACCTGCTTGCTATGCAAGTTAGGTAGGCAATGATTTGTTCGTTCCATAAATCATTATGATGAAGTCCAAATTAATGAATTATTAGGAATTAGAGCTTACCTCACTCTCAAGCTTCTCCCCAGGTTTGAGGCGTTCAAGATCCCATGTAAATATTTTATGTTCTCTTTACATAGGTTTTAAAAGGTGGCTACATACAATCAGTGCAAGGTGCAGCAGAGGAGGCAGGAGGCTGGGAGGCAGCAAAGGAGGCAGGACAGGGAAAGTTTGGCAGGGAAAGTTTAACTGGCAGGGTGACAGGATAGATCATTGTAAGAGCTGGGGGCTAGGGATGGGTACCGAACTCGGTACTTTTATTGGCACCGACCGAATTGCGTCGGTACTACCGAGTATCGATTCACATAAAATCAATCGGTGCTCAATTTCGGTACCTGAGAACACGTCTGCGTGCCGCGTGAGTCTGGTATGTAGCGAAAGCGTGCGCACGCGAGAGAGACGGTGCTCAAACACGCAAGGCAATGGTTAACAGAAAGCGCTCTAATGTGTGGGTTACATTTCACAAAGGTTCATGCGGACAACGCTGCCTGCAGTATTTGTAATAGTAAGTGCAAGGCAGGCAGTGGTAATACATCCAACCTGAGGAAGCACTAGTTAAACACAACGTGCATTTAAAAGCGCAGGAGTGCAATTTATTAGATAGCCGAACCCAGGGCTAGAAATGGTGTGGGACACGGGGGACATATTTAAAATGTATTACACCAGTGGTTTTCAGTCGCGATCCTCGGGTGGGTCAAGGGACTTTAAAATGGGTCGCCAGGATGATTTAGGAAGGAAGATGTATATGTATGTATGTATGTAACAAAGTTCAAGACTCAGGGAGAAGGATGCGGGAAGCTGCAAACGTAACTTTAATAACAAAAACAACAACAAAATGAAAGTAAGCGGCAGCCGCCTCACGCCAGACTCCAGTGCGTATCTGTGTTTGCGTTTATTAGTTAGAATCCACTCACCGCTCAAAACGCTGGCCTTTTTGTTCAGTCCTGAGTTCTGCAAGCTAATTAATCCTCTCATTGTAACAAAGCCTGTAGACGCGCCTGTAGAATGCACGTTCAGTGCAGCCGAGAGTTTCACGCGATCATTAAAACGAAAATTAAAACGCGCGCGCATTCAAAAGCAATTTTAATACCCTGCGTTTAGATGCGCGCAAATTAGGCTATATAACATATCCACTGAAAGTCACTTAAATCAGAGTAAAGTATCGAAAAAGGCACCGTTGGGTACCGGTATCGAATTTCAGATACTGGTAATAGAACCGTACCGGTAAAAATGTGAACGGTACCCAACCCTACTGGGGGCTGGATAGTTGGCAGGGTGGTATTAGGGACTGAAAAAGTTGTGGCAGGGGAGGATGTGGTTGTGATGGGTGAGGTAACCTTGGGAGCTTTTGGTGGACGATCTTCTAAAAAGTGTACCAGGTGATCACGATTTATTCTGGGAAATAGTTTGCCATTGTCATCCACAATATCTATACTTTTACCATCAACCTTAGAAACAACATACGGACCAAAGAAATCAGGGTCCAATTTGCCCCCCTTTCTCTGTTGACTCCTTTTATTTTGCCTCAGGACTCTGTCCCCAACCTGCATGATAACAGCTTCCCCTTGATCCAGTTTCCTCTTTCTTATTTTTTTTTTGCACCTGTGCCATATTGTCCTGTACAATTTGGTACAACCTGTCCTGCCTTTTAATGCCTTCAGAAACACACTCCTCTGCAATCATTTCCTCCACACTTTCATTAATCTAGAGTAAAGAGGAAAATTGTGCTTACACTTTGAAAAAAAAACACTGTAATAGAAAATTTTCAAATGTTTAACCATAGTGCCTACCTCATAGGTGTCTGGTACCTCACATGGGTACCTAGCCTCACGACCAAATAGCAGAAAGTATGGAGAAAATTTTGTAGTTATCTGCCTTTTTGTTCGCAGACCAAACATTGTGGCCTCCAAATAATCAGCCCACAAGCTAGGCCTGTTCTCTACTAACTTGCTTAAACATCTGTAAAACAAAATAAATAAAAAAAGATTGTATTGCCATTTACAAATGGTCTTATTTTAAATTTATGGACCGTGTGTTACTTCTGAATTGTGCCATTCAGTTTCTCAATGAGCCCATTCGTTTGCGGATGGTATGGGGAGCATAGACTCCTCTTAATGCCCAGAGTTTCGCACACACCTAGATTGATCTGTGGACATATCAGCACAAATCTCATTTACATTAGTAAGAATAATTTATTTCCTTACTTGAAAGAACAATTAGTGGAATAAAAGACAAAAAAAAAGTAAAGCACTAACCTTATTTACAAATTCAGTGCCTTGATCTGTTAGAAGCCTTTTAGGAGCACCAAATTTGTAAAATAATTTTATTATGCACGGTGTTACCTCCTCTGCGCTTTTGGTTTTCAGTGGGAAAGCCTCACACCACTTTGTGAAGTAATCCACCATTACACATATGTATTGATAGCCTTCTTTTGTTGGTGTGAGCTTTCCCACCAAATCCATCCCCACAATATCCCAAGGCTGTGACACCTAATAAACATCCATGTTTAATATATAAAATTGCTGTAACAAACATATTCATTGTTTTTCCAAAAAAAAAAAAAAAAAAAACAATTCTTACCACAATAGGGGTATATTCTTTAGGGTTTTTCAGAGAGCTTTGCTTTTTTTGACAAGCGGCACAGTGTTTGACCTAAAATATATGATCATAATCAGTTTTGATGGAGAAATGTATAGTACGAAAACATGATGAAGGATTCACATATGGAACTCACCCATTTTTTTATGTCCACAGACATACCAGGCCAATAAAATCTCTTGCTTATAGCATCCAGGGTTTTTTGAATGCCACAATGAGCTCCCACTGGGCTGCTGTGGAACTCTTTAAAAATGTCTTGGGCACTTTTTTTTGTGCCTACCACTTTTGCCAAGGTTCCTTCTTTTTTACTATAATATAAAGCTTCATCTAAAAAGTATAGAAGTCATCATAAACAACCAGTGAAGCAACTAAATCCAGGTGTACATTTTATGTTACTTACTTTCAAAAACGAAGCTTTTAGCCCTTCTTAGAAATGTGATTTTTTTTTGTCTAGACAGACCTGGAGGAATCTTTCCAAATCTTTTAAACTCTGTCAGTTCTGTGATTTCAGCCTCATCCATGCTCTACAAAGTGTTCATTTTCAAAATCGAATAAATGAGTCTTATATATAGTTGGTCATCACATGTAGCGCACATGTGGTATGTCATCTAGCATTTATGTGATTTTATTATTATTATTATAATTTAGAATTATGGTAACCTTTGTATTAAATAGATAGTTGTTGTTTTCCAATATGAATGATAAAAATGTAATTGATCACTGTTACTTTATTTTGAATGAAAGTGGTGAGTTGTATGTTAAATCTTTATCCTGGTCAACAAAATTATCAAAAAAGTTAATTAACTTAGCTTCTGAAAGCCTTTTACATACATAAAGAGTACATGACTGTGCTGTAGCACAGAATAATCACAACACTGTGTTCACTACATGCCTTCTGCCAGTTGTTATGTCTTCTCCATACCCACATTTGCGATTAAAACTAACACCAAAATAACCTGCTGTCTTTATTGGAATGAAAAAAAAAAGGAAAATAGACACACAATGACTTTATTTTTTCCATCTCACTATGTTTCTAACCAACCTTGTGTTAAGAATGTTCATATTAGAATTTAAATATGTTACAAAAATGGTAAGATTAATTTATTACTCAGGTTGGGTTGGTGGTATGTAGGCTACCGAATGAGCAAGCAAAAAGAAACACTGAACAATAAGAAACAAGAAACAGAATGATCACAAATGAAACTTTATTATGTCACAAACGTTTATATCAGTTATTAACAGTTTTAAAGACTGTCAAAATAAATTAGATACATAAAAATGTTTGATGGCGCAGTAAATTGGAGTGTCTCCTCAGAGTCAGGCACATGAACAAATTAATAGCTGTAATAATTTAATTAAACATGACACAATCTACATACTATTGTACCTAAACTAACAGTAGCCTTATACCTGCTTAAGTTCATTATACGTTGAAGCATAAAGCTTATTCCAAAAACTGTGTGTAATCCGACGAGTTCGTGAAAACCAAACAGTGGCGCTTTAACGCGAAACAGGAAACTCATGAATATTCATGTATGCTCCGCCCAGCGTCACAGAAAATCTCAGTCACCGAATATTTCAGAACACCGGTTTTCTTCTCAATATCTTAAAATAACGAACTTGAATGAGGGCATATTAAAATTTAGGGAGGAATATCTGACAGATGGATTCAAAGGAAGATGCAACTTTGCGAATGAAAGGAAATTCATCTAAATATTAGCCTACTGCTAAAGCCTCTTAGAAGGTAATCCTTGGAGAATTTACCGACAAATATCTGCAAGACTACAGGGAGGTAATTTAGTTCGTGTTTTATGTTTCCAACTCACAATCTCCAGTCAGGTAGGTGGCGGTAAAGCACCTCTAAGTTGGTGGACACTCGCCAATCAAATCAAACCAGAAGAAGATGCTGCACACTGAGCAGACTTTTTCTGTCCGTTTCTGTTTGTTATGCTAGACATTGCAGCTTCTCATTTGAGATGAATTATATAACGATATTGTCCTGTAAGGTAAGTTTAAAATAATGTTTTTTTTTTTTTTCACTAGTTCATATTTTACTTGCGTAATAAATAGTAAAGTCACGATACTGAATATATGGGCTACACGAGCATGAAAGCAACGTTCACATCCCGGTCTGATTATTTATGTATGCGGTTGGTATTTATCTAAAACTGTTGTTTGGCCATACTCTTCACAGTTGCTCAGATCCAGTTTGTGTGTCCAGTGGCCCTCTTCCCTTGTCAAAAAAATCCTTTTGGAATTTCAGTTTATCCTTTAGGATCTTACTGGATTCTTAGAATCCTTTTGGACATTCTATTTTTTTTTTTAAATGGAATTTCACTTTGTCCTATAAGATTTTATTGGTTCATAGATTCCTATTGGACATTCCGATTTATTTTAATATAATACTTGGATTTTATTTGACTCTTAGAATCCTATTCGACGTTCTGATTCATTTTAATGGAATTTCACTTTGTCCTGTAGGATCTTTTATTGATTCATAGAATCGTATTGGGGTCATTAGAAACATCCACTTTTATGTTCCTAGACTTTACAGAAATATTACAATTGAAATATACATTAGGGTCACTTTTTATTTTTATTTTTATTTTTTTTTAAAGATGAAATAATATGTTATCTGAACAATTACACCTTCCTGGGCCATCAACGTGGCATTATTTTTTATTTATTAATTATATAGTATTTCAAGTACCCCAAAACTGCTTGTCCCCACAGCCAGGTACAGAGGGAACGTGCTTTATTTTGAGCTCAAAAACAAGATTTTCAACCATTTAAAATACAAAAGTCAAATCATATCTATCAAATACATAATGTAAATAGCATAAAAAAAAACTAAATATTAAATAAATATTATAAAATATATAACGAAAACCATGGTCCCCTGAAGTTATTTCACTGGTGTTACTGTTTAACAAAAGTGTTTTATTCTGGAATAAAAAAAATTACACTGATGACATCACTTGACTTCCTCTTTCCTATTTCATGAAGATCTATGAAGGCAGGTCCATGTTAAGTCCACCGTCTCTTTTCAATTATCAGAAATGTTCTCATTTTTTCACAATTTCATATGAAGCTTTTAGTTGACGCCACTGGTGTGAGTACAAATGGATACAACTACATAATTTAGTAAGTATACCTTGACTGACAACATGTGGTTTGATACCTAGCATTAGGGCTGCACGATTTGGGAAAATTTTCATATTGCAATATGCGGTTGCGATTACGGTTATAAGGCAGCGGCTATTTGCACTAAGTGAAAATAGCATATTTTCTCAACAATAGATGCTATTTACACTAAGTGCAAATAGCAATGGGTTCTATTTACACTTAAGGATTTTCTGCTATTTATAATGCTTATTGCAAGTAGATGCAATTATTACTATTGTATTATATTAAAACAGTATTCAGTAATTATGCACTCTTAAGAAAAATGGTTCTATATAGTACCAGAAAAGGGTTCTTTGGCTTGTAACAATAGCAGAACCCTTTTTGGTGCTAAATAGAACCCTTTTTTATAGGGTTCCATAAAGAACCATGCTTTGAAAATGCTATATAGAACTTTAAAAATATAAACTTTATTATAAATAACCTTTTCAATGCTAGTTTATTTTCATTAATATTAGTATATTTATGAATTTATTAATATTATTTGAATATACTATGTATTAATTAACTTTTTTATTGCTTTTTACTCTTCTGTCTGGTATTTCAGTATCTTGTAGTGTATATACAACAACAACAACATGTGTCAGTTAGGTACTTTTTATTTTTTAATGACATGAATTGGTAGCCAAAAATGACAACACTATAACAACAAGAAAACATTAATAGATGCCTTTCACATTGAACATAAATGCTTAAAGAAGTAAAAATAGAATCAAAATAGTGAAATGAAGACCAGGTTCCAGTGAAATACTGTATTTTCATAATCCTCTATGATGCCTGTAAGTTCATCATTATGTGTTTTGATGTGACTGAGTGGCAGTTTCTCTCTGCAGATGTCGAGGCTGTAGGATGTGACAGCATCTGAAATACACAATTGAGTTTAGATTTACAATGTGTCTCCTTCCATTTGTTTTTGTAAAAACAATAAAAGAACCATAAATTAAACATTATTGTTACTTATTAAGTGGTGAAGAGGTATCCTTAAAAAGCATCCTTAACTGAACAGGGCTGGTCACTTACATGTTCTCTTACACTGAAAAGAGAAAAACACATGATTGGAAAACAGGAACGATTTAAAAAGTAAAAAATTATAGACATTATAAGAAACAAATATTACCTAATAAGAGTGTGTTGGCAGTCTGTTGGATAACTGAACTTCAGAAGATCAGAAATGAGACAGCTTTTTTTCTGTTAGTAAAACATAAATAAGTAATTAAAAAAAAAACAATATGGATACAATATGGATCTGTTACGTAGTGAAGAGGATTGCCAGAGCTGCTCGCACTTAGGCTACATATGATTTAAAAAGAAGAGAAAAGAATATTTGTTTGGAAACCAATACAATTTTAAATTAAATTTTGTATTTAAAAGTAAGAATGAAATCATTTACCTGTTGAGAGTGTGTTGACAGTCTGTAGTTGGATCTCTCAGCTCCAGAAACTCACTAATAAGGTGCTTTGACAGTTACAGATTTGAAAATCAAAAGGGCGGGAATAAAGAACCCTAACTCTAACTCTAAGAACCATTTCAGCATTAAAAGGGTTCTTCAGGATGCTATGGTTCTAAATAGAACTGTTACTACATGGAAAGAACCTTCAAAGAACCATCTTTTTTTAGAGTGTGCATTGAGTGTAAATTATCATTTTGATTCAATTTTTTGAATGGATGCAGCCTTAGTGGGACAATAAGCCCTCCCTACACACCTACTCCAACCCTAACTATTACTTTATTTTACTAACTATTACCGATACTTTATTTTAATTTTTCCTTAATTTTTATTGAAAATGAATGCTTTTCCGATATTACATGAGATTTAAAAAGGATGAAAAAAAGCATCGAACTCGCGTCGTCTGTGTTGAAAGGACTTATTCGCACGCTTTAACCTCTTCGCCATTGGATCTGATGAGTAACAGCGATCTTTTGTACTGTTGACTAGATCCATTACACATCGGTGGGCGGAGTTAATGTAAATAGCCACTGCCAACAAGGCGGGCTATTTGCACTTAGTGTAAATAGACACTCCGTTATAGGCAATGGTATTGGGGGCACAAAACGGGGGTTCATGAATTATGAAGTTCTTTTCACAAATTGAACATAAATTAAAACAGTATAAATAACCAAAAAATAAACAACAGTTCTTTCTTAGTCTTATTAAGTGCAAACAATAAATTCAGCCATAATCAAAGTAGGCTACTCTCTTAATAGGGCTGTTCGATTAATTGAAGTGAAATTGAAGCGCGGATCCGTGATCAGTAAATCTTCATCCGAAGGCCAGAGGGCGCTGTCATTCTCACGCTGAAAACTCAAAATACGCCAGAAGAAGAAACTTGGTAAATGCGTCTTTGCTATCGCTGCAGCTGAATAAACAAGATTTGACTGCTTTCATTAATTCAACGTGACTAATAAACCAACGACTACAACGATATATGGTTTATCTGACTTCTTCTTATTATAATTTTCCTTATAATACAGTATATAATAATGCAATGCCTTTATCACTGCATAGAATACTGTTTGTGCGTTATTCTGTGTAAAAAAGCTGTACTATCTCACAGAAAGATTTATTTCAAACACTCGACTGATATAAATATTATAATATGAAGTGAGTTTGGAGTACATACGTTATTAAATGTGATATTTTCACATGCTTTCAGGTGTAGCAGCATGTCTACACAGAGCCGTAGTTCACTGAGAAGCTACGCAAACAGCTGTCATTATCGCAGACGATTTCTTTCGATTTCATAATCGATCGATTAAATCGTTTGCGATAATGAACACGATTAAGCGTATCTTTTCTATGAAGTACGGCTCTGTGTAGTACATGCCGCTCCACCTGAACACAGGTGCTGGAGATTTACTGCTGATTACACAACCGGCTTCACTGACAAAATCGCCTTCGATTAATCATGCAGCCCTATCTCTTAATATTCAAAGTGCCAATAGAGACTGACATCTACACAACCTATTATAGCTTACTTGCTAATAACAGCCTAGATGTGTCATGTAGCCTAATTTGCGCGCATTGGGGAGTCGCTCTCATAAATTTGCTTTTCAATGTGCGCGTGAGTCTTACTTTCGGTTTCGTTTTAACGTGCATTCTACAATTTGATTTCTTTATGTCTAAACGAAGACTTATAATATGGCGTGAGGCTCACGAGCACATCTGTAATTATGCTTTGTTTTGTTTTGATATAAATTTTGTTGTGTTGCCACGTGATGTAGCAACTTTAATTTTTCGAATCTTGCACATGTCTCTGCTCAGTGTCAATAATCTCAAATCCAAAATATCGTCAAACAGAGGTAGAGGTTTTTTTTTTTTGCCTACCAGATCTGTCTCCTCGGCACTCATCTTCGTTCTGGTCTCTCAGAAGTGAACGTGCACGCATACACGCCACACGTGCACTGCCTATACTGAGAGACTGTCCAAATCTTTTTATTTTTATTTATTTATTTAATGTTTTGTTTAGTTCGCAGCACGGAAAATAGGCAAACTGTTCTCAGAAAGCATGTGTTCTCAAGTGCACACAATTAGAAAAATCCTTTTTAATTAAATTTTTATATATATATTTTGGGTGCGAGGATGTTTCATTCATTCATTATTTTCCTTTTTACTCTGGTCTGTATGCTTGTATTCTTTATTAACCGGAGTTCCACAGCAACCTGGTTTGCAAAGGAACTGCATGCGTCTGGGGGGCCATAACAGAAGCAGACATCTGCTGTAAAAGCTTCAGTTTTTGTTGCTCAACAGTATCTGTGTCAGCTTTTCTGCGTTTTACTGTTGGCCTGGGAGGCGTAACAAGGGACGTGTGGTCTTCACCCTCTTGCTGGGTAGAGGGATGTGGTCCTGTGGTTGATGAAATAAAAGATTACATTATACTAGTTAAATAACATTATTAGTAGTACTCCAATCAAAGTATGTTTTTGCATACAGCTAAAGTATTTGCTTTTAAATCTAAGCAATTTTTATCACTGATTCTTAATACAAGATCATTATCTGCATGATCTACACTTTTTTTTGATAGATAACTTGTTTCTTAAACTGCTCAATTTAAGACCCTACAGGTCCTGCACATTACATAATGACATACAGCATTAAGAATCGATTAGATAAACTTTTGAAGAAGGGCCCTTTTAAAGTTCAGCTGTTCATTTTTTATTTTTTTTATTTTTTTATATTATTTATTTATTTTTTTGAGTACATTTGTACAGTGAAACACGCAATATGACTTCATAAGGGTAATACTAAACAAAGATCAACTACTGTAATAAACCCTCCTTTTTTTAAAAAAAAAAAAAAAAAGGTCAAATGTACTTGGAGGCTTTAGCATCTGAACCCTTCATATATAAATAAAGGTTCGTCAAAGTTGTCCTAAGACAAGAACGGGTATTGTTTTGGTTTTAGGAAAACTTTGATGAAAGGTTTTTGATCCACTTGACTATTGTTTATTTAAATTATATATATGTGTGTGTGTGTGTGTGTGTGTGTGTGTGTGTGTGTGTGTGTGTGTGTGTGACATCTAGTTTTTATGAGAAAGGATGTCGTTTTAACAAGGTAATTGTCGTTTTTACAAGAAAAGATGTAGTTTTAATGACATAACATCTAGTTTTTACAAGAAAAGGTGTAGTTTTAACAACATAACATCTATTTTTTTATGAAAAAGAATACCATTTTAACAAGAAAAAATTTTGTTTTAACGACGTAACATCTAGTTTTTACAAGAAAAGATGTAGTTTTAACAACATAACATCTTGTTTCTATGAGAAAGGATGTAGTTTTAACAACATAACATCTAGTTTTTACAAGAAAAGATGTCGTTTTAACAAAATTGTCGTTTTAACGAGAAAAGATGTCATTTTAACATGGTAATTGTCGTTTTAACGAGAAAAGATGTTGTTTTAGCAGCATAACATCTAGTTTTTACAAGAAAATATGTTTTAACAAGAGATGTAGTTTTAATGACAACATCTAGTTTTTACTAGAAAGATGTTGTTTTAACAAGATAATTGTCATTTTAATGGGAAGAGATGTCGTTTTAATGACATAACATTAGTTTTTACGAGAAAAGATGTCATTTTAACAACATAAATAATAATTGTCATTTTAACAAGAGATGTAGTTTTAATGACATAACATCTAGTTTTTACAAGAAAAGATGTAGTTTTAACAACATAACATCTTGTTTCTATGAGAAAGGATGTAGTTTTAACAACATAACATCTAGTTTTTACAAGAAAAGATGTCGTTTTAACAAAATTGTCGTTTTAACGAGAAAAGATGTCATTTTAACATGGTAATTGTCGTTTTAACGAGAAAAGATGTTGTTTTAGCAGCATAACATCTAGTTTTTACAAGAAAATATGTTTTTAACAAGAGATGTAGTTTTAATGACAACATCTAGTTTTTACTAGAAAGATGTTGTTTTAACAAGATAATTGCCATTTTAATGGGAAGAGATGTCGTTTTAATGACATAACATTAGTTTTTACGAGAAAAGATAACATTTTAACAACATTAATAATAATTGTCATTTTAACAAGAGATGTAGTTTTAATGACATAACATCTAGTTTTTACAAGAAAAAATTTAGTTTTAACGACGTAACATCTAGTTTTTACGAGAAAAGATGTAATTATAATGACATAACATCTAGTTTTTACAAGAAAAGATGTCGTTTTAACAAGGTAATTGTCATTTTAACGGGAAGAGATGTCGTTTTAACATGGTAATTGTCGTTTTAACGAGAAAAGATGTTGTTTTAGCAGCATAACATCTAGTTTTTACAAGAAAATATGTTTTAACGAGATGTAGTTTTAATGACAACATCTAGTTTTTACTAGAAATATGTTGTTTTAACAAGATAATTGTCATTTTAATGGGAAGAGATGTTGTTTTAATGACATAACATTAGTTTTTACGAGAAAAAATTTAGTTTTAATGACGTAACATCTAGTTTTTACGAGAAAAGGTGTAGTTTTAACAACATAACATCTAGTTTTTTTATGAAAAAGAATACCATTTTAACAAGGTAATTGTCATTTTAACAAGAGAAAATTTAGTTTTAATGACGTAACATCTAGTTTTTACAAGAAAAGATGTAGTTTTAACAACATAACATCTAGTTTATATGAGAAAGGATGTAGTTTTAACAACATAACATCTAGTTTTTACAAGAAAAGATGTAGTTTTAACAACATAACATTTTGTTTCTATGAGAAAGGATGTAGTTTTAACAACATAACATCTAGTTTTTACAAGAAAAGATGTCGTTTTAACAAAATTGTCGTTTTAACGAGAAAAGATGTCATTTTAACATGGTAATTGTTGTTTTAACGAGAAAAGATGTTGTTTTAGCAGCATAACATCTAGTTTTTACAAGAAAATATGTTTTAACAAGAGATGTAGTTTTAATGACAACATCTAGTTTTTACTAGAAAGATGTTGTTTTAACAAGATAATTGTCATTTTAATGGGAAGAGATGTCGTTTTAATGACATAACATTAGTTTTTACGAGAAAAGATGTCATTTTAACAACATTAATAATAATTGTCATTTTAACAAGAGATGTAGTTTTAATGACATAACATCTAGTTTTTACAAGAAAAGATGTAGTTTTAACAACATAACATCTTGTTTCTATGAGAAAGGATGTAGTTTTAACAACATAACATCTAGTTTTTACAAGAAAAGATGTTGTTTTAACAAAATTGTCATTTTAACGAAAAAAGATGTTATTTTAACATGGTAATTGTCGTTTTAATGAGAAAAGATGTTTTAGCACCATAACATCTAGTTTTTACAAGAAAAAATTTAGTTTTAACGATGTAACATCTAGTTTTTACGAGAAAAGATGTAATTATAATGACATAACATCTAGTTTTTACAAGAAAAGATGTCGTTTTAACAAGGTAATTGTCATTTTAACGAGAAGAGATGTCGTTTTAATGACATAACATCTAGTTTTTATGGGAAAAGATGTTGTTTTAACAAAATAATTTTCATTTTTACAAGAAAATATGTTTTAATGAGAAAAGATGTCATTAAACGGCATAACATCTTGTTATTATGCTAAAATTAAGTGGAAAAAATATGTGTGTGGCAGCAATACATCACCGTAGTTAACAGTTTGTCAGTGATTCTTAGTGATATTTTTTTTTTTTTTTTTAATCTGTGACTAATCAACTAATGCAGTTTTGGTCACATAAGCCTCTTCGAGTCAGCTAATGGTTAGGTAACTACAAAGACTATAGAATACCCAAGACGTGTCACTCGTATAGTTTTGAATGGGGAAAAAGGCTACGCTCATTATGGCCGCAATGCCCTGGCTTCTTAATGAAAGAGCCAATCGTTGATTTAACCGGGACAAAATCGGGCTAAAAATCCTGTAGTGTAAGCCAGGCTTAAGACGTGCGCTCAGTACTGCGCATGTGCACTGACTAATCTAGCCTGAAAACTAAGCGTTTTTAACGCTATTAAAGCACAATGAACCATATTTATGAGGCGGTTCATGTCAGATTTCATTGGTGATTTCAAATATGAAATTTAATCATAAACTTGGTGCACAGTTTTGGAGAATTTGATGCTTCCCCATTCAAAGAGATAGGAGCTGCACTTGCATGCCCAAGAGGCGTTTCAAAGATTGCCGCCGAGTGGAATGACTTGCCTTAAAGTGACTTTGGTAACTATTAGGGGGCAACCCTAAACATTAGTAATGGTTTACTGGACCACACTATAGCTATTGACAGCTGATTAACAAGTATGCAGTAAAATTAATCTGCTGTGTAATGTGCAAGGCTATCTGCTAACACAATTGTGTGTACATTTTTGTCTTGCAGTACATACTGATGATGGCAGAAATGATCAGAGGTTTGAATGTGGTCTTACTGGGAGGAACAGGAATTGGGAAAAGTTCTTCAGGAAACACAATACTGGGAAAAGAAGCTTTCAAATCAATGAAAAGCTCTGCATCAGTCACACGAGGTATAGCTGTGGAATCTGGGACTGTCTGTGGACAACGGGTCACTGTTTATGACACACCAGGATTGTTTGACACAGAGATGAGTGAATGTGAGATTCAGCAGATATATAAAAATATTCTCCAGAGATGTGAATCAGGTCCCTGTGTGTTTCTGTTGGTCATCAAAGCTGACAAATTCACTGGACAAGAGAGAAAAACTGTGGAGAAGATTGAGGCACTGCTGGGAGAAGAGCCCTTGAAGAAAACCTGGATTCTCTTCACCAGAGGAGACGAACTGGAGGTTGAAAACATGAGTATAGAAGAATATATTAATTTGTCTGAGCCATTGAAGAAAGTCGTTCGGAAATATGGTCAGAGATACCATGTGTTCAACAACAAGATGAAAGGACCTAGTGAGCAAGCAGGACTGCTCATTGCGAAAATTATCCAGAGCTTGAAAGGTGAGTGTTATTAAAATCATATATTAAAATGTTTTCAACTTTTTAGTTGAATAGTGGATTACATTGAGTTACATTCTTCAGTTTCATATCAAATAAAAGCTGCAAGCAGCGATGAAAGGGCCCACCCGGGCTTACCGTAGACAAGTCATTTATATGTGCCAAACTTCCTGCTGCCAGCTGGTGGTGCTATAACTATACCTGAACATTGGCATGTAGATGTGTTCAGGCCGGCACTGTCATCAGAAATATGAAGTTTGGTGCAGATTGAACATATGCTTGAGTTAGTGTAAGACATGACATATCCGGCTGCCAACAGGTGGCGCTATGATTATTTCTGAATATTGATATTTAGGTGTCTTCAGGTCAGGACTCTTATCAAACATGTGAAGCTTGGGGCAGATCAGACATTGCATGTTCAAGTTAATGTAAAGCAAGCCATTTCCTGTTGCCAGAAGGTGGTGCTATGATTGTAACAGAGTATTGGTGTCATGAACTGTACCGCTGTGGCTCCCTTCTCTCTCCTCTAGAGGGAGCCACCTCTCCACCTTGGACTTTACATACAGTCTGTAGAAACTTCACTTCCCATAACCCCTCTCTCATGCCCCGTTCGTCACCTCTCACCTCTACTCCATCCATCACTTCCTGAATAAATAGAGCGTCATTTCAATACATCTTCGCGAAGTCTTAATACGCCCCGGCTATTATTTCTGAGCATTCTCCCTAGTCCAGGTTTTCTTGTTTCCGACCCCTCGTAGTTTCCTGGTTTCCTGATCATTTTCCGCCCGCCTATCGACCCCCGCTTTGTCTATTGGATTATCCCTTCTGATCGCTGCCAGCCCACGGACCCGTTCGCTTGGACACTTACTATTCTTTTGGATTTACTGTTTTGTTCCCGTACGCTCCTGTTGACCCATCGCCAGTCTGACCATGAGTATGTTTTTAACTAAAGGTCTGCATTTGGATCCACACGTCTCTCGTCTCGTCTCTGGGGCTATTGTTACAATTGGCCTTTAGATGTCTTCAGGTCAGGACTCTTATTGGACAATTAAAGTTTGGGGCAGATTGGATATTGTTTGCTTGAATTACAACAACTTTCTGTTTCATGGATTTAAAGTTTCTGTTTTCCCGTTTCATGTGGTCCAGTTGATGCTTTCCAAAATGGCGCTACGGTGACATAGAAGAGATGAATTGTTGACTAAAGTCGTAAATTTTGTTTTCTTTGTGTACAAAAAGTATTCTCGTAGCTTCGTAAAATTATGGTTGAACCACTGATGGCAGATGGACTATTTTGACAACGTCTTTCATACGTTGTAATGTACTTGGCGGTCAATGGGACAGTCAAAAAGCTACTGGATTTCATCCAAAATATCTTAAATTGTGTTCCGAAGACGATCAAACCTTTTACGGGTTTGGAATGACATGGGGGTAAGTGATTAATGACACAATTTTCATTTTTGGGTGGAGTAACCCAAATCGCTGGGCTATATGGCTGAAAACTGTATCACGATATCAGTGTTTCATCTCGGTCGATATCGATAATTATTGATATTTTTTATGACCCATTTAAAATAAGGACCAGGAGAAAAATATATTACATTTAAACATTATTATTTTTAACTTAACCTTCCTTTAATCATAATCCCCTCAGTTATTAAGACAGAAATGTCAGCAACCATGGAAAACTTAAATAATTAAACTGTGCTCCAAAGGGTAAGTGTGGCTAAAGTGGTAAATCAAGTTTGTGGTATTACAAGTCTTGGCGGGGACGACGGTTGCATAATTTGCAGACGACATTGGTCTGACTACGGTCAGACTTATACAGGGCTCTAGACTACCTTTTTGGTAGGACTGAACCCAAAGTCCGGTGTTTTGAGCGGTGAGTGGATTCTGACTGATAAATGCAAACACAGATAACTGGAATCTGGCGTGAGGCGGCTGCCGCTTACTTTCATGTTATTATTAATGTTTATTTTATTAACGTTAGGTTTGCAGCTTCCTGCATCATTCTCCCTGAGTCTTGAACTTTGTTACATACATATATACATCTTCCTTAAATTATCCTGGCGGCCCACTGGTTTAGACCACGATATGATCTTAATGTGTGTCTGTCGCTGAAACACAGGGAGACTTGCCCATTAGCGGAGATTTGTTTCTTGTCGAACGGCTGGTCGCAGATTTTTATTTTTTTTTTAGTTTTTTGACTTTTCCTCTTTTATTTACAATTTCCTCACTTGCTGCTGCACTAATTTTTTGCTTATCAGTCACCGGTTACTGAAGAGGAATCCAGCATACCAGCACGAGACAACGATATGGCGCAACCAAACTTGATACTGTTACATGATTGACTGTTAGCGTGTCACTCCCTACGTTGCTAGGTTACCAGAGAGCGATTGCCTTTGTCAATGCAACCAAACTTGCTTCACAACCTCTGTTTTCTTCCGACGAAGAATAAAAAATATCGAACGTTTTATCGAACACATTTTTTATTGATATCGATCACGTGTCTATCGCGATACATATCGTTATCGTTTTATTGCCCAGCCCTAAGTAACCCTTTAACAACATGCTTTAGCACTTAGTGTTGCTGTCATGTTTCCATCATGTTTAGCACAAATGTTGATAGTAAGTGGCGCTATGAATATAACTGAATATTGGCACATAGAAGTGCTTAGGACAGGACTCTTGTCAAACAAGTGAAGTTAGGGGCAGATCAGACACTGCCTGCCTGAGTTACAGTAACTTCCTGTTTCATTGAATTAATAGCATGTTTTACCACTTAGCTAGGTGTGGCTAGCATGCTTTACCATGTTTGTAGCATGTTGTATGTTAAGTTTGGGGCAGATTAGACACTGCTTGCCTGAGTTACGGCAAGTTCATGTTGCATTGCATTAATAACATGCTTTAGCACTTAGCAAAGTGTTGCTAACCTGTTTTAGCATGTGTATAATATGCTGCTAGCCTGTTTAACACTTGCTGGTGCTCTTTAACATGTTTCTAGGAGACATAAAAGTAAGTGTTAAACATGTTACTTCCTGTTGCCAGTAGGTGGCGCTATGACTATAACTAAATATGGGCATGGACATGTGTTCAGGACATGACTGTTAATGAGCGTGTGAAGTTTGGGGCAGATCGGACATTGTTTGCATGAGTTACAGCAGCTGTTTCATGGCGAAACATCAAAGTTTGTCAGGTTGCCAGGGACACGCCCTTTGGCAAAAACTCAAGATCTTCGCAATTTAGCATTGCAAAGGACTTACGATCACACTCTCCAAATTTGAAGATGATCTGAATAAATCTGTAAGAGGAGTTTAAGTATGAGCCCTGAAAATGGCAAAAACTGCAGAAAAATCGAAATTCAAAATAACAGACTTCCTGTTGGGTTTGGGATGTTGTGCCAGGAGACTTTTTTGTAGGGATTGGTGTGATACATGTATGTACCAAGTTTCGTACACGTACGTGAAATGTAGCTCGAGGCACACTCCGTTAAAGTTTTATAGGTGGTGCTACAGAGCCATTTTGCCACACCCACATCTGAAACCCATATCAGATGTAAATCTTTGCCAGTTCTGACGTGTGTGCAAAGTTTCATGAGTTTTCATGTTTAGGCCCTCAAAATGCGATTCACTTTGGAGAAGAAGAAGAAGAAACAGAGCAATTCCAATAGGGTCCACACACCATCGGTGCTCAGGCCCTAACTAGACAGCTACACAAGCCAAACTTGCAGTTTAATTAAGCCTGTTAAACCATTTTTCCTTTTGTAGTTTATGTTGACTTTCATTAGGCAGTTTTCCTCTTCTGGTTCATCTCTGAGTGAGGTTGCAACTTGCTTGCTTCACCTCTGTGAACTCTCCCGTTAAAGGGGTACCAATGGTGTTTGGTGTATTCAGGGTTGTTTACAGTGTTAAAGAGTTGAATTCTCATGCTAAACATGGCCAATGTAATGACGTAGACGGTGGTGGAACTCCTTATATGAGCATTGCTCCTGGAAAAGCACACCCGTGTACACGTCGACTAGACCAGAGCGAGACCGCGGCAGCGTGCCCATCAATGAGCTTCATCTGGATATTGTCAGCAGCACTGCATAGGATTTGACTGAGTGTCTCCAAATAAGTGTGTTTTTGGATGTGAGGGAAAGTTTACCATGTTCAGCTTCCCGAAGAACCCAGCATTAAGTGAACAGTGAATGCAGTTTGTTTTTCTGGGGAGTGTGTTATCCTCATTATTTCAGTGATGAATGCTTTATAAACAAAGGCCAGGTCAATGCTGGATTTGCACATGCTTTGCTGTTAAAACATGGAGCTGTCCCAGTGTTAAAAGATCCCAGTCATGTAAGTACAACTGCATCAGATCTCTGTTCTCTTGTTCTCCTAAGGATTTTTTTCTTCTTTTTTTTTTTCAAACTTCCGGGGGTTTTGGGGGCCTTAACATGCTCAAAATCTGCTGAAAATTTGCACACGCATTGGAATCCGCAGAGGCTGGGTCCTGTGCATGGCACAGGGGGTCTACAGCGTCCCCTGGAACACAGTCAGAAAACTTGATGTATAGCGCACACATACTACTTCTCAAGTGCATCAGGTGTTATAGGAAGTGTTCCTGGTTCCGGTTGATCTAATTCTGTTCGGGAGGCAGACACACTCTGTCAGTCTAAATCTAGATTAAAGACCCATCTCTTTAACCTGGCCTACACTTAACACATTTAAATATTTCTAATATTCAAATCCGTTATAGGATTGTTAGGCTGCATTAGGTCAATCGGAACCGGGAACACTTCCATAACACCTGATGCACTTTGCATCATAAGAAGCATGGAATCTACGCTAATATTAGTCTGTCTTCTGCTTATTCCGAGGTCAGATCCAGTCTGTATCCTGCTCAGATGGTCACTGCAGTTCTCTGATCCAGTTCATATCCAGATGGTGGGTCAGTACATATAGACCACCTCTACAGGTCTGTATGGGAGTATAAACTACTTGTTTGTTGGTCAGAGGAGAACTGACCCCCGACTGAGCCTGGTTTCTCCCAAGGTTTTTTCTCCATCTGTGTCACAGATGGAGTTTTGGTTCCTTGCCACTGTCGCCTATGGCTTGCTCAGTTGGGGACAATTAATTTGTTATTAATTTGGAATTATTGATTAATTTCCTTTAACTAAAATTGTTTACGTTTTTTTGAATTTTTAAGATATATTACCTTCCTATTTGATACTGCAAAGTTGCCTTGACACAATCTGTATTGTAAAAAGTGTTATATAAATAAAAGTGACTTGACCTGACAGGCCCCAAAATCATTAAAACTATGCAAAACATATAATAGATAGATGAAGACTGTAATACCAAGATGACCACTAGATACGATAAGGAATCTTTTTGAGCATGTTAAGCCCCCCAAAACCCCCGGAAGTTTGAAAAAAAAAAAAAAAAAAAGAAAAAGAAAAATCCTTAGGAGAACAAGAGTGTCTTCACCCATTAGGACTCGGGCCCTAATAAGAAATGGAGCAATTCCAATAGCGTCCTCACACCATCGGTGCTCTGGTCCTAATGACAGAAACATCAAACACACGGCACCCTCTGGAACACAGTCTGAAAACTTTGTATAGCGCACACATACTTTCACGTATTCATATGAAACTCGGTACACACATAGATCTCAATGAGCCAAACAACTTTCGTACTCTGTCATGGGCTATGCCCAACAGGAAGTGAGCAATTCAGGGCTTTGTAAAAAACGCATGCTCTGGAATTTGATATACTATTCTGAGGATTTTTCACTGACTGCCACCAAACTCGGTCAACATGATCTCAAGACTTGCAAAATTGCCAGGGGATTTTTTATTTTTCGGATGGTTTGGCCATGGCAAAGCGACAAAGTTATGGTGAGAAATGAGAAACAGGAAGTGTCTAATAACGATTGCACACATTGTCTGATTCTGATGACACTTCAGCAGTTTGTTCGTTCTATGATGTCAATCGCATAGATGTGACTATTAGGAGTCAAAGTTATAGCGCCACCAACTGGCTGCAGGAAATGTGTCATTTTCAAAATGCTGTAAATTCAAGATCTTAATTCAAAAGATCAAAAGCTCATAAATGGGCATGGAGGAGGCACTTGGCTTTAGAAAAAGGCTTGTTTTTGGTCGGCAGTGAGTCCGGGTGCGAGGGCCCTTTCATCGGTGCTTGCATCTTTTTTTTTTTTTTTTTTTTTTTTTTTTTGTGATGCTTAATTTTATATTGTGGATTTTAAGTTAATATTTTCTGGTTAATTTTTGGTTTTAAAGAGATAATTTAGCCCTAAATCACCATTTACTTTTAATTTCAATTTTTTCCTTTAGTAAGTTTCTTTGTTCTGCTGAACACAAAAGAAGATATTTTGAAGAATGTTTGTAACCAAAAAGTTTTCAGGCACCATTCACATTTTTTCCTACTAGAGGAGTGTCACAGTTATGTCCAGTTCAGTTTATTTCAGTTTATGTCATGTCTGTTATAAGTTCTCATTAGTTGCCACAGTTTCTAATGAGTTAATCCTTGTACAACTTTTGCTGTTTAGTTTCCTCATTTACCATGTGTGTCTGTATATTCTTGATTCTGTTCTATTCTCTTGTTATTATCTTGTTATTTGTTTCTCCACAACCATATTCTGAGGAAAGTCTATTTGGAAGTACGAATCTATGGCTGTATGTCTCATTCCTCTAAAATGCATGACAGAATAACCGACCGCATAAAAACAAACAGAATAGATGGACTCACCAATGTTAGGTCTCCTCCTCAGACCAGAAAACCGAAGGTGGCTGGATGCTCCAGAAGGGCAGCTTCTCCCTCACAGCGAGCCCAAGACACCAACAGGTTTCAACCAGAAACCAGAGTCGGATACTACCAAAGCCACAAAGGCAAAGTGCGCTGATTAGTCCACCCTAGATCCAGAAGCAGATGTGAACCTCAGTTCCCACCCAATTACCCACCCTTAAACCTTTGTCCGGTCCCGTCCAGAGACCTTCTTCCTCAGATGTCCCTGTCAGATTTCCTGGTTCCTTCTCCTCCACTGGTTTTGGCCATTTCCCTGGATTTGTTAATCCCACCGGTTACGTCCAGCTCCTTGGTTCTGCCTCTGCCACTAGCTTAGTATAATGGGTCATCAGCTACGCCTTAGGCTTCCCCTCCACCAGGCTTGGTGTTGCGCCAAGTTCCCATCTGCATTTTGGCCCTCCAGACCCATGTCTCTACCGAGGCCCATCTACACTCTGACTCCTCTGGGCTCCCTCGTACATCTGGACAAACCTTGGACAGTCATCGCTCAGCTTCCACCACAGATTTCCGGGTCTCCGGCTGCACCTCGACCCTCCACCCCCCACCCCTTCGGCTTTCCTGGGCTCCTCCCTCCCTCTGGTTTCCCCGTCATCCTTGCTCGCTCCAACGTTTCCCTAGTTAGCTGAATCCCTGGCTCCGCCTCGGACACATGAGCCAGCTGCTCCATCTTGGGCTTCCAGGCCTTCGATGTGGCATGAGGTCACGCCTTCCAAGAGGGGGAGCTAATGTGTTACGTCTCCTCCTCAGACCAGAAAACTGAGGGTTGCTGGGGTATTTATATATATATATATATATATATATATATATATATATATATATATATATATGGGTGCTCCAGAACGGCAGCCTCTCCCTCACATTCAGCAAGACAGAGACACCAACATGGCTCGACCGGAACCAGAGCCAGGTATCACCAAAACTGCAAAGTGCACTGATCAGTCCACCCTAGAGCCAGAAGCAGACGTGAATCTCATTGATCTGTGTTCTGCGGATCCAGTTCCCACCCAAGTACCCACATTTAAACCTTTGTCTTCTTTGCCGAGTGTTAGAGGCTCTGGACCCTTCCAGAGACCTTCTTCCTCAGATGTCACTGTCAGATTTCCTGGTCTCTTCTCTTCAGCTGGTTTTGGCCTGTTCCCTGGATTGGTTAGCACCACTGGTGGCGTCGAGCTTCTCGGTACATCCAGACAAACCTCGGGCAGTCATCGCCTTGACCCTCCTCCACCCTTTCAGCTTCACTGGGCTCCTCTCTTCCTCTGGTTTCCCTGTTGTCCTCGCTCACTCCATCGTCGCCCCAGTCAGCCAAATCTGTGGCTCTGCATCGGTCACATGAGCCAGCTGCTCCACCATAGTTCTGCTTTCATTGATTGTCTTCTGGGTGTCGCCCAGTCCTTCAACCAAAGCTTCACCCTGGTTCCTCCCACTGTTAGCTCCATCATGGTGTTGGTATCCTCTGATTTATCTGGGTTCCTGTCCTTCACCATCACCACACCCTCCACCTAAGCCTCTGCCCTTGTTTTTCTTGTCTAACTTCTACTTTTGTGGCGTGAGGTCACGCCTTCCGAGAGGGGGAGCTAATGCCAGTAATGTTCAGTTTTGTTTAGTTCAATTCATATCGTTTCATGTCTGAGTTCTCATTAGTTGCCATGGTTTCTGATGAGTTAATCCTTGTCCAGTTGTTGCTGTTTAGTTTTACCATGTATGTATACTCTTGATTCTGTTCTATCCTCTGTCGGTTATTATATTGTGTTATGTGTTGCTCCACACCCGTATTCTGAGGAAAGTCTATTTGGAAGTATGAATCTATGGCTGTATTTCTCATTCCTCTACAATACGTACAATACAAGGAGTTAGTGGTGCCCCAGATCAGCTTGGTTTATAAACATTCTTTAAAATATAATTTTATGTTCAGCAGACCAAAGACATTTATACAGGTGTGGAACAACTTGTGTGAATAAACACTTATTAACTTTTGTGAACAAGTTTTTAAGAGGTTAAAGTAATTAATCTTAATTTTTAGTTTATGAAACTATGAAGAATACTGATTTATTATTAATATTTATTTTTTGTTAAATGTCTTTTTTATTTAATAAAACCATAAACAATATAAGAGTGATGTATATGGCTTTAATGTTTTAGAATAAAGTGGTATGAAATCTTTCTCTCTCTCTCTCTCTCTCCCACAGCTAAGGATCAGGGCAAAACGAAGACCTCTCCAACTAGAGTTGATTCATCTGTGGGGTAAATACCAGTCACTGTCTATACATGGACGATAACACCCAAAAGCAATGGCAGGGCCAAACAAAACAGCAGCAGATGTTATATAAATAAATTGACTAGAACAGTGATTTCACGAATGTGTAGGATTGTCAAAAGCCTTGTTTATAAAGTATTATACTGCAACATACAACTGTTTATTAAGGCTGACCAATAGGTGATGTCATCAAACTGATTTAGTATTGTCAGGGCATGATTACAATCACACATGCAAAAGTTAATTTAAGTAGGACAAATCATACAGAATATGGCCTGATGACCTGTTTGGTGTGCCAAAAAAAAAGGTTATTAAAGGAACACTCAGCTCGTTTTCCAACTCCCCTAGAGCTAAACAGATGAGTTTTACCATTTTCGAATCTATTCAGCCGATCTCCGGGTCTGGCGTTAGCACTTTTAGCATAGCTTGGCATAAATCATTGAATCTGATTAGACCGTTAGTATCTCGCTCAAAAATGACGAAAGAGTTTTGATATTTTTAGGGCCCGAGCACCAAGGTGCGAGGACCCTATTGGAATTGCTCTGTTTCTTCTTCTTCTTATTATTATTAGGGCCCGAACCCATAGGGGTGAAGGCCCTCTTGTTTTCCTAAGGAATTTTTTTTTTAACCTTCCGGGGGTTTTGGGAGGCATTAACATACTCAAAAACTCTTAAAAACTTGCACACACGTTGGAACCCATGGCCATCAGGACGCCACAGAGCCTGGGCGTGGCTTTACGGTGCCCCCTTGAACAGTTAGAAAACTTGATGTATAGTGCACACATACATCCACGTATTCATATGAAACTCGGTACACATATAGAACTCATTGAGCCAAACAACTTTCACACTCATGTCATAGGCTCCGTCCAACAGGAAGTGAGCTATTCAGGGCTGTGTAAAAAGCACATGCTCTGGATTTTGATATACTCGTCTGAGGATTTTTCACTGATTGCCACCAAACTCGGTCAACATGATCTCAAGACACTGGGGATGCAAAATTGCAAGGGGATTTTTGACATCTCGAACGGTTTGGCTGTGGTGAGGTGACAAATTTATGTTGAGAAATGAGAAACAGGAAGAGTCTAATAACTTTTGCACACATTGTCTGATTCTGACAAAACTTCATCAGTTTGTTCGTTGTATGATGCCGATTGCATAGATGTGACTATTAGGAGTCAAAGTTATAGCGCCACCAACTAGCTGCAGGAAATGTGTCATTTTCAAAATGCTTTAAACTCAAGATCTTAATTTTACTCGATTTGCTTCAAACTTCATCAGTATAATGTCAAAACCCTGTCGATGAGAATCTGTAAACGGGTTGTTGATACATTAAATGCTGTTTACATGGCAACATGTCATATTTTAACATTTTTTTTCCTGTGTTTTTGAGGCAGTTAACATGCTTAGAATTCAGTGAAATGCAACACACACATCAGCATTAAAGATAGACACTGGCAAAAGCTCATAAATGGGCATGGAGGATGCACTCTATAGCGCCACCTTTTGACAATATTTGGGGGTTAGTTTTCCCTACAGTCACCAAACTCAGTACATATATTGTTCACTTCAATCTGGACAACTTTCTAATTTACATCCATTAGCTACGACCAACGGGAAGTTGGCTATTTTTGTTTGAATGTGAATTTTTAGAATACTCAGGCTGTGGAATTTTAAATACTCCTCTCAGAATCAAGAACCAAGAATTTCACACCAAACTTTTTCTGCATGATGCCAAGATACTGAAGATGCTAAATTGTGAGTGGATTTGGGATATCTTGAATGGTGTTGATGTGGTTATTTATTAAACTAACAGTAAAAAGATAACCATCATTTTATTATATCTTTAAAATGCAGCATCCAAACTCTTTAAAACTTTTCACATATGGTCCGATCTCCATGATCAAGATTGAACGAAAAACCTAGGACTAGTTTGCAAAAGTAGGTTTTAAACAAATTTGTGCATAATTAATGAATGATCTGATTGACAGCAAAGGTTCTTGAGGCAATGTTCTATCAGATGATGTGCATATTGTGTGGATGTGTGAAACACCACGTGATTACAGAGCCAAGAAACTTGTTAGCACCAACTAGTGGCCGACTTTCAAAATTCTTACAGACCTTTAGGACCATGAGTCAAACATGCCCACTGAGTTTCATTCCGATCAACCTCCATTAACCTTGTCTAATAGGTGCTCAAACTTCATTGGCCAATGTCCTCATACACACTTATGGCACATTGGACAAAGACACTGCATGCCAAATTTGAAGTCAGTGGACTAATGGTTGTGTAGTTATAGCTGTTTTTATGTTTTTTTCACCTTATAGCTAAGTTTGATGTGATACATATGTGTTCCGAGTTTGATGAACATATCTCATTCAGTTCAAAAGTTATGGCCATTTTAGTAAACGTGGCCGCCGACTAATGGACATTTTGGGGTCTCAATGTGACTGTGAGTTAAAATTACTCTTTTTTGGATAATTATTCATATTCACTGTTTAGAGAACATTAATACAGTGGTTTGATTTTGGTTGGGTGAAAAGTAGGTTTTGGACATGGGTTCGCAAAAGTAGGTTTAGGACATGGGTCCAATATGCTGAAAAATTAGGCCTCTGGGACTTCAAAAATGTAAAAAATTTTAGTCTACGACACAAGGTATAGGAGATAATACGCATTTTTGATCACTGTAGCGCCACCTATAGGCCAATTGGGGCAAGACTTTGTGAGGATCTCCTCAAATTGAGCTCTATCATCTGACCAAGTTTCAAGTCTGTAGGCCTTACGGTTTGGGCTGCCCATTCAGTTTTACTGCAGAAAAAAAAAATATTAATGAAAATTCTTACAAATACAATAGGGTTTCAGCACTGTGTGCTCGAACCCCTAAAAAGTAGGTGTTTGACTTGACGGGGCTCTGCGCAGGACAGAGAGAGCGAGAGAGAGTAGTCTGCTTTGTATGCTTTTGAATCGATCTGCGTGGTGCCACTTCTAGCCGAACGCACCTAGTGCTGCAGGCTTAGCCAATAACTTTGACTTTGATGAGATTAACTCCTTAGGTATCAAAGTTTGGTACCGAACGACAAGGCGTTTTTCAATACTCGATAGTATCGAGGCAATTCGGTCTGTTTTTAAAAAGTATCAAACTCGATACCCAGCCCTACTTAAAACAGTTAAAAAAAAGGATTATACATAGTGCAATAAGTTTGGATGCAGCACATTGCTCGTTCAGTAAATGCACAGCTAAACAGATGAGTTTTGGGTCTGGATTAAAATGTGGCTAATGTTTTAGCACATCTGATCTCTTCTGGAAAATAAAATAAGTGTTGCAATGGTCTAATCATGTCCAGACCTCAACCAGACCAAAATGTTGTGCTGAGAGCTGTGCATTAACAAAATGCCCACAAACCTCAATTAACTAGAGCAACCTTGTAAGGAATAGACCTAAATTTGTGACGGAGCTAAAAAAATCAAAACACATGATGTGCCCTGTGGACAGCCTCCGCCAACGAATGGAAACGGCAGTGTAATCTGAAAGGAAGTGAGGTAATTGCATATAAGGAACAGTAAAAAGTGAAAAGTAAAAAGTGGGGGTGTAATTTTCGAAAGGAAGAAGGAAGACGGCCACGCAAATACCTGCACAGTAAAATCCCCAGTGTTAAATGAACACTACTCAGAGTACATTTGGTCCCACTCAAAACAGTGCTAAAGTAAAGAGTTAAAGTTAATGAGATGAGAAGTGAGTAATTAAGTGCTGACTGGTCATGAGTGATGAACACCTGCTGTTAACAATCAGAATCACCAAAAGAGAAAATCACATTTTCAACATCATAGTGGTCAGTGTTTACTTTAGTAGGGCTCTTGCTTCTTTACTTCATAATCTTATATTTGGCTGCTATGACTGAATTTTAACAGTCACATTTGCAATGAGCAAGTCTTCAGATAATAATGATTATGCATTAGCATATGAGCATAATTTAAAGAATAGAATTAGAAAACAAATAAAGATGGAAATTATGTGTTTTTAGCCGATTCTTGAAGATGGCTAAGGACTGTTCGGAGTGAGATGGGCAGGTCATTCCACCAGGAGGGTACATTTAATGTGAAAGTCCGTGAAAGTGATTTTGTGCCTCTTTGGGATGAACAATAATGCGCCGTTCACTTGCAGAACGCAAGCTTCTAGAGGCACATAAGTCTGAAGTAATGAATTCAGGTAAAGGGGTGCAGAGCCAGTGGTGGTTCTGTAGGCAAACATTAATGCCTTGAATTTAATGCGAGCAGCTACTGGTAGCCAATGCAGATTGATGAAAAGAGGTGTGACAGGAGTTCTTCTCGGCTCATTAAAAGCTGATCTTGAATCATATTTTGTCACCCATCTTGTTTTTATTTTTGTTAAATAAATAATAAATGATATGAAAATTATAAATAAATTACATGATATTCTGTGTGTTGTTGTTAATCTGAGAATTAAAAAAAAAAAATGTCAACTATAACACATATGTATAGAAAACTATTATAGTAATGTAATCTTTATTTACTATGATTTTGCACAGGTCAGTTTCATATTCAGGAATGCCCCACAATGCCATACCCATGACCCAGTTTTATCCGGCAGCACAAACTACACCAGTTGGGACACAGCCAGCAGGAGTTTCACCTCCTCGTGGACTTCAGTCGTTTTTGAAAGGCCGGCCAAAAATATTTGGGGTGAGAAATATGCATGAACACACTTTGGTGACAATTAAGGACAGATGGCAATATAAGATAATGGGTATTAGTATTTCAAATCTATCAGCCACAGAGAAGAAGGTTTTATCAGTGGCAAACTATCAAAAAATGTGAAGTAATTAAAAAAATATTGCTCATTCATACAATGACAGTACCAATATATTTTTGTAGTTCAGTCATAAATCCATAACTGCTATAAATTACATTTGATACTGTTTTACTAGATTTTTTTTTTTTTTTTTAATAAATGACACTTATTTTTGCAGGCTATCCAGATAACGATTGGTCTGCTGACTTTAGTGTTGGGCTTGGTGTCAACATTTTATACATACTCCATTTTTATCATTCTTCATGTTCCTTACTGGGGATCTCTCATCGTAAGAAACAATTATACAGTTGTGTCCCATGTCTTATAATACAAGTTAAATATTCTGACAGAAGCCTCATTATTTGTTTTTATTTCTGCTCTCAGTACATTCTCACAGGCTCACTCTGCATTGCTGCAAAACACAAGCTTAATTCACCCTCCGGTTCGTGTTTGGTATGTACACCACATTTGCTGGTGCAGGTGCTGTAACCTGTACACATTTTCTGTCCTGAACTTTACTGATTTCTTCTTCCTTAATTTTTTGCCATAAAAGTATACGGGCAGTGACTGGTCCGAAATGTGCTCATTTACTCATGCTTCTGCTCACTTCTGCTGGGTTCTGCTCACTTTCACAAATTCCCTCTCATTAACAAACAATGACAATATGCATGTGGTGGATATGGATGGGTGTCTTTGAGGTGCATCGTAGTGAACAACAACTGATGTTGTGTCTGCGATGCTTCACGACAGAAAAACTAGCATGTTTAATTTCTTTAACATGGAAACACCTCGGAACGAGGTGGAATTTTACAATGGAGGGCAACTGTACTCCTGCATTTACAGTTTTCTTGAAGGACTACTCTGACAGAGTGAATATTTTACCACAGTCCATATTGTCCTTTTTATGTGATCCTGATGTGTGTCCACTGGCAGGTTTTATTTTCTGATGACAAGAGAGCAAAACATTCCATTTGCTAGCCATTGTTTGTTGCTTCTGCCAGTCCGTAGTCTCGCCTTCTCTATTAAAGCACGCACAACAGCAAGGGATGAATGGTTGTGTGGCAGTGTGTAGTCTGAAATATTTCTTGTCCATGACACAACACGATTTTAGGAGTCAGAATTGTGACAGAGTGACTTTCATAACAGACAACAAAATTGTGTTATGCAAAAGCAAGAGAGAGGATTCAGTTGCGGATAGGGATGGGTACCGAACTCGGTACTTTTATAGGCACCGACCGAATTGCGTCGGTACTATCGAGTATCGATTCAGATCAAATCAATCTGTGCTCCGTTTCGGTACCTGCTGCGTGAGTCTGGTACGTAGCGAAAGCGTGCGCGCGAGAGAGACCGTGCTCAAACACACAGGGAAACGGCTAACAGAAAGCGCTGTAATGTGTGGGTTACATTTCACAAAGGTTCATGCGGACAAATGGCTACAATATTTGTAACAGTAAGTGCAAGGCAGGCAGTGGTAATACCCAACCTGAGGAAGCACTTAGTTAAACACAACGTGCGTTTAAAAGCGCAGGAGTGCAATTTATTAGATAACCGAACCCAGGGCTGGAAATATTGTGGGACACCGGGGACGTAGTTTGGGGAGTGAATTTCAAGGGAGGACGGCGTTTCAGTTCCAACTGGTTAGTTTTATTTAGAAATTAAAGGGTTTTTTTATATTTTATCGACTCAAAACACTATGAAAGCGATCTCAGTTCTGCACATAAGCATAGCGCAAGTAGACTAAAAACGTAGCAGACTATGTGTCTATGATTCGCCAGGCTCACGCCAGACTCACGCTAATTAATCCTCTCTTTATAACAACGCCTGTAGACTCGTCTGTAGAATGCACGTTAAGTGCCGCAAAGAGTTTCATGCGATTGTTAAAACGAAACCAAATGTTTAACGCGCACACGCATTCAAAAGCAATTTTAATACCCCGCGTAATTTGCGCGCATTGGGTAGTGCAAATTAGTCTATATAACATATTAGGCTGTATAACAGGTCTCTAGCTCTGTATAATATTTCAAAAATTTGGTCTCTATATGCACTTTGAATATTGAGAGAGCCTACTTTGATTAGGGCTACATTTAATACGACTAAGAAAGAGCTGTGTTGTTTATTATTTATTTTATACTGTTTTTATTTTCATGTTTAGTATATATGTCCCCCACTTCTAACTAAAGTTAGGGTCACCTCAATTTAAAAATAAAAATAGGGTCATGCTTAAAGTGTGAAAACCACTGCATTACACTATGCCCTGGATGTTGTAGGGATTTATTTATTGTAAGGATTGTGTGTATTATTGAACATTTCAAAATAAATAACTAAATGTTGAAATTGAGAGATTTGGCTTATTATATCCAATGAAAATCACTTTAGTCAAAGTAAAGTATCGAAAAAGGTATCGTTGGGTACCGGTATCGAATTTCGGGTACCGGTACTGGAACGGTACCGGTAAAAATGTGAACGGTACCCAACCCTAGTTGCGGACAGTAAACAGTTTATTGACTTGAGCAGTGCAAGACAGTCATAGAGCTCATGCAGCGAGACTGAGTGAACGCAGGGACGCCTGAGCGGCCAGCGTAGAGTCAGACGAATGCAGGACCACAGGAGTACCGAGGACGAAGACAGCTCGACGAGGACAAGACCCGCAATCAGGAACAGAGCGCCGTGAGAAGAGACAGGAACTTCCAAAACAGAACAGAATGACGTGTGGCAACGCGGGACAGGTGAGCACACAAAAACTGAGGATCTGACAAAGAGAGGGCTGTTAGCACGGCTTAAATAGTCACCTAACAAGAGTCAGATGACCAATTAACTTGTTACGGGGCACACACACACACACACACACACCACACGTAACAAGACAATCAGGATGAGACAGTAAATCAATGAACCGTGACAGTACCCCCTCCCCTAAGAGCGCCCCGAGGCGCTCCCAGCCGATCTTACCCGTTGATTGTAATCATCAATGAGGGAATGATCCAGAATGTCCCTGGCAGGAACCCAACTTCTCTCCACCGGACCATAACCTTCCCAGTCCACCAAGTACTGAAATCTGCGTCCCCTCCGTCTCGAGTCCAGAATACGATTGACCGGATAAGTGGGTTCCCCGTCTACGAGACGCAGCGGTGGAGGAACCTGGGCAGGCGGATTAAGTTGCGAATGAAAAACGGGCTTTAATTTGGAAACATGGAAGACGGGGTGAATTCTCCTGTACGCCGGAGGAAGTTTGAGGCGGACTGCCACTGGACTAAGGATTTTAGTGACAGTAAACAGGCCAATAAATTTGGGAGCGAGTTTATTACATACGGAGCGGAGCGGAATGTCTTTAGATGAAAGCCACACTTTTTGACCAACAACGTATACGTATACATGTTACCAATGTCATAATTACGCTCAGCGGGAGACAAACGACGGGAAAAAAAACGCGCAGGGATGTACCTTATCTTCCGAGGAAGCTCGCTGGGACAACACCACACCTACCCCCACCTCTGACGCGTCGACCTCCACCACAAACTGACGTGGTGGACAAAAACAAGAATGGGCGCCGAAACGAAGCGGCGTTTCAGATTGGCAAATGCAGCCTCGGCCGCACTGGACCACCTGAACGTAGTTTTGGGGGAGGTCAAGGCAGTCAGAGGAGCGGCTAGTTGGCTGAAATTGTGGATAAAACAACGATAGAAATTGGCGAACCCCAGAAACCGCTGTAGGGCCTTACGGGAATCGGGGGTTGGCCAATTTACTACAGCCTTAACCTTGTCGGGGTCCATGCGAAATTCCCTCGGCCGAAACGATATAACCCAAAAAAGGAACAGACCGTGCATGAAACGCGCACTTCTCCGCCTTGACAAAAAGCCCGTTCTCTAGCAGCCTCTGGAGCACTCGTCTGACGTGCTGAACGTGTTCCTGGAGAGATGAAAAAAATATCAGTATGTCATCCAGGTAGATTCCAACTGATCTACCATGTCTCTCAACATGTCATTAACGAGTGCTTGAAAAACCGCGGGGCAGTTGGAAAGGCCGAAGGGCATAACCAAATATTCAAAGTGACCACAGGGGGTATTAAACGTGGTTTTCCACTCATCGGCCTCCCTTATGCGGACCAAATGATAAGCGTTACATAAATCCAACTTGGTGAAAAAGGATGCTCCCTGCAACCTCTCGAAAGCTGAAGACATCAACGGCAAAGGATAGGTATTCTTTACCGTGATGTTATTCAAGCCCCGGTAATCAATACAAGGTCGCAGGGAACCGTCCTTCTTAGAGACGAAGAAAAAACCTGCCCCCGCTGGTGATGAGGAAGGGCGAATGATCCCAGCTGCCAGAGAATCAGAAATATATTTCTCCATGGCCTCCCTTTCGGGGACTGAAAGCGAGTATAATCTGCCCTTAGGCGGAGACGTACCTGGAACTAGGTCTATAGCACAGTCATAGGGACGATGAGGAGGAAGAGAAGCAGCCCTGGACTTACTGAACACTACCTTCAGGTCGAGGTACTCTTTGGGCACGTTTGACAGATTCACCGCCTTTTCCTGTAACAACACACAAGACAAAGGAGAGACAGCAGACAAAAGACAAGACGCATAACAGCTCTCGCTCCACTCATTAACGGAACCCTGACCCCAGTTGACTCGGGGGTTGTGCCGGACTAACCAGGGGTGACCCAGCACCACCGGCGCGAGAGGCGAGTCCGTTATCAGGAATTCAATAGTATTATAGTAATAGATTTCCAGAAGTGATGAGTGTAATAGGGATCGTAGAGTGAGTGATCTTGGGAAGCGCCTGCCCCGAGACTGTGGGCATGTTGAGCTGACGCGCCAAATTACGATCCATCAAATTACCTTCAGCTCTGGAGTCCAACAAAACAGAACATTCGTGGTGGCTGGCCGCCCAGTGCAGTCTTCCCGGGAGGAGGGTGGTCGAGGATTGGTTCAACGAAAATCTGCCCGACAGTAACCTCAGACCTACTGTCAGGCTCTGGCTTTTACTGGGCAGTTGACTATGAAATGTCCCGCTGTGCCGCAGTACAAACACAGACCATTAAGTTGACGGCGATCCCTCTCCTCCCGGGAAAGCCGAGCTCTACCGACCTGCATGGGCTCGCTGTCCGCTAGATGACTGACCGGAGTCCCATTGTCCAACGGTGGAAAAGCTGGAACCGTGACGAGAGAGTGGTGACGAGCTCTCTGCTTGCGCTGCTGTAAGCGCGAATCCTCGCGAAGCGCTAACCCGATCAAACCGTCCAAGTCAGTGGGTAGATCCACAGTGAACATTTCCTTCTGGACCCGGTCAGCCAACCCATGCAGGAACATGTCCCACTGCGCCTCCTCGTTCCAACCACATTCGGGCAACGGTACGGAACTCGATGGAGAAGTCCGAGACAGATCTCTCTACCTGCCGAAGATCAGCCAGCTTGCGAGCCGCTTCACGCCCGGCCACAGCACGGTCGAACACCCTTCTCATCTCCTCGGAGAGAGCTTGAAACGATGATCAGCAAGGATGATTCTCCCACACCGCAGTTCCCCACAAAGCAGCCTTGCCAGTCAGCAAAGTAAGAACCAATGCCACCTTAGAATCCTCCGAGGCGAAAGTCTGTGGTTGCAGAGAGAAAAACATTGAGCACTTGATGAGAAAGGCTCGACAAAAATTGGGCTCACCACCGTAAGCTTCAGGTGTTGGTAATCGGGGTTCCCGCAGTGAGGCACTGTTCGGAGCAGTCGGTGTGGATTGCGCAGTGGGTGTCCTTAGTTGTTGCAGTTGGGAGGTGAGCTCGGACACCTGCGTCACTAATGCTTGCACGGCTCTTCCGGTTGCGAGTACCTGCTCGTCCTGTCGATCCAACCGAGCGTTGTTATTCTCGATCAGTCCTTGGATGGTCAGAGCTTTCGCTGAATCCATTGTGGTCAGATCCTACTGTTATGCGAAAGCAAGAGAGAGGATTCAGTTGCGGACAGTAAACAGTTTATTGACTTGAGCAGTGCAAGACAGTCATAGAGCTTGTGCAGCGAGACTGGGAGTGAACGCAGGGACGCCTGAGCAGCCAGCGTAGAGTCAGACGAATGCAGGACCACAGGAGTACCGAGGACGAAGACAGCTCGACGAGGACCAGACCCGCAATCAGGAACAGAGCGCAGTGAGAAGAGACAGGAACTTCCAAAACAGAACAGAATGACGTGTGGCAACGCGGGACAGGTGAGCACACAAAAACTGAGGATCTGACAAAGAGAGGTCTGTTAGCACGGCTTAAATAGTCACCTAACAAGAGTCAGATGACCAATTAACTTGTTACGGTTCACGCCCCGTAACACACACACACACACACACACACACACACACACACCACACATAACAAGACAATCAGGATGAGACTTTGATGTGAATCAATGAACCGTGACATATTGTGTCTGAGCTAGGCTTAAGATAATGATATACAAGCTCCTCAGCAAAACCAAAAAACTGAATAAATAAAGATAACATAACATAAAGACATAAGCCATGTGGTCACACACAAAACAAACATATGGAAACATTAGAGTCAAAACAGACAGCCATGACAGTTGCTGCTTAACTCTGATGCTTTATGTGTGTGGCAAAGATTGGTAATTAATTTGTTTAGTTATTTATATTGAATAGTTTTTAATTTATTAACCGTTTGATTTTGTTTATTTATTTATTTTTTTACAGGTGAAAGGTTCACTTGGAATGAACATTTTCAGTGCTCTAACTGCAGGCTTTTCCATTTTTCTACTTTCATTGGATTTGGTTAATGGGCCACTTGACCTATGCAGCATTTACGAAGACCCCTACAGACCCCCTTACGGAGACCCTTATGGAGACCCTTACAGACCCCCTTACGGAGACCCTCACAGAGACTTTGACAGATGTATTATCTTCTGGGGTTCCTCTTCTGTATTGTTGGGATGCGCCATTCTTGGGCTTTGCATCTCCATCTTTCTGTCAGCATTTGGCTGTAAAGCCACCTGCTGCATTCGTCCGCAGGTGAGTAATGCTGAAGTCAGGGCTTCCCAAACCTTTTTGTCAACTGAACCCCTCAGATACATATATCTATTGGAAATAGTTACTCTAAAGGTGTTGACACTTTACCAAGAACCAACAGATACTACAAGTTACAATACAAATATGTGACCCTGGACCACAAAACCTTAAGTTGCATGGGTATATTTGCGGCAATATCCAAAAACATATTGTATGGGTCACAGCATCTGAAAGTTGAATAAATAAACTTTCCATTGATATTAGGATATGACAATATTTGACCGAGATACAACCTGAAATACAAATCTGAGGTTGCAAAAACCTTTAAATATTGAGAAAATTGCCTTTAAATGTTCTTAGCAATGCATATTACTATTCAAAAATTAAGTTTTGATATATTTACAGTAGGAAATTTACAAAATATCTTCATGGAACATGATTTTTACTTAATATCCTAATGATTTTTGGCATAAAAGTAAAATCGATAATTTTGACCCATATAATGTGATTTTGGATGTTGCCGCAAATATACCCGTGCAACTTAAGACTGGTTTTGTCATCCAGGGTCACATATTTCTTTCTTAAATTCTTCACTTTCAAATGTCTGACTCCTTGAGCTTTTAATGTGTTCAATTCTTGAGTTGTAAACTTCTGTCCACAAAAATGTTGGAAATGACGAGAATGTAAATAAAGTAGGGATTAAATTAATTTACCTACTGTTACGACATGGTCGGAAAACAAACCACATATAAAATGAAGCGCAACCGTTTGACTTGGAGGGTTCAATACTCTGGCTGAGGGGTGCATTGAAGATGTAAAGCTCACAAATGTGTAGTCTCAGTGCTTGTGCTTTAAGATACACAACATTTCAATGGAGTCAATTTCCCCTACCTAGCAAAATTGATCATTTTTCAGGTTTTGTCTTTTAAGCACTACTTTCGTACATAGCCCTACTTCTAGAATGTAATTTTAGAGCTAGTAATGGAGGTTTGAGCCATTGATATGTAGAGATTAAGCATCTGTGAATTATCTTAGCCTCTCTCAGCAGTGTTTAGCAGCAGTGTCTCTAATAGCAAGTTTATCAACATAAACTGCTTCTTTTTCCTACTCCATTTGAAGTAATACTGAATTTGTTTGCCAGTATAATTGCATTTATGGCATTTCACATTTAACAAGGCATAAAACCGTACATGTGCATTTTTCCAAAGGTTGTAACTGCACAGCCTGGACCTTTTAACCAATCATTTCTATGATATTAACAACTGAGGTAAGTAATTAAGTAAGTAAGTAAGTTTGTAGTCCCAGTTTAAGTAAAATAAATACATAATTCTACAAAATAATCTATTACTCAAATTTACTGTCAATATATATGAAGTTGAAGTGTGTAAAGTACCAAGTAATGGGTGCAAAACTTGTGGAATATTATCAGTAAATAAGTAATCCTACAAGGAAGCTAATCTTTTTTTTCTTGTAGATACCTGCGGTTAGCAACCCGTCCAAGTTTCACCATCCTGCAGAAGTTCTTCCACAATACAGTGAATGTAAATAAACATGAATATTTAAACAACATGCCTTGATAGCCATGATAGCCAGCAACCATCACCTTGTAGTTCAAAACCGGTTGCCCAATGAAGCGTTTCCCTATATTTTAAGACCATTTTTATTACTTAGTTTATATTTTAGCATAGCATATGCACAACAACAGAAATAAAAGCTCACCAGAGCTGTTTTTCACATACAGTTAACCCTTGTATTATGTCAGTATTGTATTAGGTCAATTTTTAAGCTGTTGGAAAACCATTTAATCTGTGATTTTGTGGCTTCTTCTCATTTAGGGCCATAAACATGCATGCAAAGTGAAGTGTTTTGAAGTGTACACAAATAATTGTCTAACAATTTTGATATTTGGGGTCATTTTGACCCTTTCTTTTGTTTCACAGCAACTGTACAGACCCAAATTTAATATATTTATTGAGTATATGTTGTTATGTTGGTGTTTTACTACCCTGAAAAGGAAAAAATGAGCTTTTCATCGCTATTTTCAGTACTGACTTTCTCAGAAATAAATGATAAAAGTGAACTATCATTTCTAAATGTATACTACCTAACTTATCTTTTTCTGTGTGACGACTTCTCATTTAGGACTATAAACATGCATGCAAAGTCAGGATACACTGATGTGTTTTGAAATGTACACGCATCATTTTATTACGAGTTTGATGTTCGTGGATCAATTTGACCAACATTTGATTATAAAGCTAGGTTACATAGTATTTCATGTAACTTGACCTTATTTCAAATAACCTTATTTTACAGTTTGACAAATAGTTTGTCAGATATACTGCAAATATAAATGATAGCTCATTTGTACCATCTGTGACTAAGAATGTCTTTTTCAGTACTGAAAATAGTGAGGTTAGAATGGCACACCTATATTTATTTAAAGGCAGATGCACAACCTTTAACAGACTTAAATAAAATTATAAAGCAAAGTAATTCGTTATAGTACACTTAAGTATAAGTACACTTCAAAACAATCAATGCTATTTACTCATGTAATGATTTTCTTAGAATGAGATTTTGGACACTAATGAATGCTCTTTCTGCTTGAAAGATATCGAATCTCAGGGACATCTTTTTGACAGTTGTACTATTATATCTTATATCCTTTTGGGACAGATTGTATAAGTGGTCGAAGATGAAAACTGTTGACTATCGCTTTTAGCAAAACAAAGAAATGTAATTTTTATGCAGTAATATATTGATTGTAGCAAAGTTTTATATACACAAATGTAGATTTGTTAAAGCTTCTCCTTGTTTCACAGCATTTAAACATGATTTTAGAATTTTATTTAAATCCATAAAACACTCAAAACAGAAAGTGCCTTAATTCTATGAACTTTTGTCAACATGTATGTATTTTGTAATTTGTACTTATATGTAAAAAAATAATTTGTGTTATAGTATTATTTGTTTTATTTTATTTTATTTTTTCCATATTTTGGTCGTTACATGCTGCTTGGATGTAATGTTAAAAATGTTTAACATTGGAAGATGACAGTGCCTGTTTATTTAAAAGTTTAATAAAAAAATGACGTAATATCCTCTCTTCCAACGGCTCGTCTCCTGACCCAGGCTAGTAGTACCGGAAAATAAAACATCCATACAAAAACATTTGGTCAAAATATCAAGATCCTTTAAGACCTATTTATAAAGTCTTTGATCATATTTGATCCATTTTGAAATTCTGAACTTGGAGCTCTACCATAACGGTCAGCTACCACTGTACCTATTGCTCTGACATCTAACCTATGCAAAGTTATGGAACGGATGGTTATGAATAGATTGATATATGTACTTGAGAGCAGGAGTATTTTTTTCAGCATCTCAGAGTGGATTTTGTACTATAGATTCTATAGTTTATTTGGAAAATGAAATAAGAAGCTCAAAATAAAAAGCCGGTATTAGTAGGAGTCTTTTTGACGTGGAAAAATCATATGATATGCTGTGGAAAGTGGGGTTATTAATGAATTTGGAAAGTGTGGGAATTAATGGAAGAATGTACAAATGGATTTTGAATTTCCTCTTTGGAAGAACAATTCAAGTTAGAGTGGGGATGGAATATTCTTGTATATACTTGATAGAGAATGGAACTCCGCAAGGAAGCTTAAGTAGCCCTATTCTATTTAACCTGATGATTAATGATATTTTTTTCCAGCATTGATAGTGGAATAAGTAGATCACCATATGCAGACGATGGAGCGGAGACAACAGTTCAACAGTATATAAATCAGACATTCAAAGTTACAGATATATACAGATGGATCGAAGGATCCTGAATCAGGAAGAACAGCAGCAGCAATATATATTCCTGAATTTAAAACAAAAATAGCCAAAAGGATGTCAGATCATATATCAGTATTTACTACAACATTATTAGCAATTATATTAGCATTGCAATGGATTGAAGAAATACAACTTATGTATGGACTCAATGTCTGCTCTAACAAGTTTGCTGAGTGGAAAATCTGCTGCAGGACGAGATTTATTATACAAAGTATTACAATATTTGTTCAGAACACGGCAACTAGGGATAATGTTTTTTTCTTATGGGTGCCAGCTCATGCTGGAGTAGAGGGAAATGAGGAAGTGAACTTCCTGGTAAAGATGGCCCTGAAGCATTCATATATAGTGAAATTAATACAACAATTAGCAAATCTGAATTTAAGAGAATAATATCAATTGAAGTAAGAAAAATATGGCAAAAGTGGGACAGTGGATCAAAAGGAAGGCATCTTCACCAGATACAGGAGAGTGTAGGAGATTGAGAGAAGGAGTTGTGGTAGTAGGAAAAAAGATGTTATTATGACAAGATTGTCCAGCCTGGGCCTGGTTTCAATGGGCGGGAACTACTGTTGCAGAGCGGATCTGGGCCGAGTCCAAAGTGAGTTCAGAACATCAAAGATATTGGTCACACTTCAAAATTTAGGCATCACAATGATACTGAAAATTTGGCTTAGCTGCTGGTTTTCTATTTTAACTTCAAAATATAATTTATTGCTTTGCTCTGAGTTCTAACAGGATCTGTCTTCAAACTGGCAAATCCACATACACTCACAATATTTTAACACTCTGAGTGTGGACACATATAGACACTTAAGCAGTGTTGAAGTTAATGAGATAATTAGGTAATTAACAGCTGATGATTAAACATTAGTATAGACACCTGATGATAACAAGCAGAATCACCAAAGGAGAAAATCAACATTTTTAAGCAAACATTATAGTGATCAGTGTCTGCATTAGTTGGGATCTTGACCCTTATATCTTTAATATTAGATTTTGTTTGGCTGCTGTGTCTATGTTAAAACAGACAGACAAGTCAAGAGCAGCAGTCATCAGATGATCATGATTATTTTATATTTCACCTAGAGTCTCATCTCTGAGTTATTTTTCCTTTACTGACTATAACAGCAATACATCCTTTATTTTTTATACATTTTTGAGAGATTTCTTTTAAGCAGTTCTGATTTAAAAAGAAAATTGTTTAGGCACACACAATTTTTGTTTTGCGGAGGTATGGGCCAGATCTGGACCAGATGATAATTGTTGTCTGGGTTTATTTCAATAATTTGTTTCAAAAAGTGAAACTTGTACGTTATATTAGTTCACTACACAATATTTCAAGCCTTTATTTGTTTACATTTTAATGATTATGGATTAAAGACAAAAAAAAATCCAGTATTTCGTAAAAATAGAATATTTCATGTGACCAATAAAAAAAGGATCGCAAACACATGTTGGCCTTCTGAAAAGTGTGTTAATGTACTGTATTATGTCCTCAGTACTTCGTTGGGCCTCCTTTTGCACTAATTACAGCATCAAGGCAGCGTGGCATGGAGGCAATCAGCCTTTTACACAGTTGAGGTGTTTTGGTAGTCCAGGTTGCTTACCCCTTAGATTTTCAATTAGGCTTTTCACACTTGAAATGTTAACCCTGGGTTATCCTAAACCCCGGATAAATGGAATCCTGGGTTATCTGTAATCACGTTTCACACTGCTCATACTATACCTGGGGTTATCTGTTAATCCTGGGTATTCACTAGCAGACGTTTCACACTGTACATTCCTAAACCCCGGGTTAATGTTCTTATTCGCAGTGTCTCTGTCACTGATTGGGCCCGCGTTAACCTCCCTGTGCTGAGTTGCGTCCTATATTGTGACGACAATAGCCAAAGATATTGTTAAGTAGTAGAAGTAGATTCGTGTTTCGTCGTCTCCGAGAGCGCTGTTAAAGCGATGTGTTTTTACTTTCACTTTACGTTCACCGGCATAACTACTGCGCAAAGTTTGCATGTTGCTTGTGTGATATCTATTGGCCCGCCTGCATGGTTTAAAGCAGAAATATTTCCAAAATGCGACGTAAACACCTCCTACTTAAGTTTCCGTTACACTGTGTCTGCTGCCATACGTCCAACAGCAACAAGCAAACACTGCTCCGTTTCACACTGAACAAACTTAGCCCTGCAATGCGGCTAACCCTGCTCCGGAGCAGTGTTTCATAACCCCGGGTAAAAAGCGGTGCTAACACCGCTTTCAAATTACAGGTGTGAAACGTTTCTTTACCCGGGGTTAAAAGCGGTGTTTAGAACGTTGATAACCCGGGGTTAAGCGCAGTGTGAAAAGCCCTAATGGGGTTTAAGTCAGGTGAGTTTTGTCGGCCAATCAAGTACAGTTATTCCATGGCTATTAAACCAGATACTGGTAGCTTTGGCTTTGTGGGCAGTTGCCAAATCCTGCTGGAAAATAAAATCATCATCTCCAAAAAGCTTCTCGGCAGCGGGAAGCATAAAGTGCTTCTGGTAGACAGCTGCATTGACTGTGGACTTGATAAAAGACAATGGACCCACACCAGCAGATGACATGGCTCCCCAAACCATCACTGACTGTGGAAACTTTACACTGGACTTTAAGCAGCTCGACTTTTGTGCCTCTCCAGTCTTCCTCCAGACTCTGGGACCTTGATTGCAAATGCAAAATTTGCTTTCATCTGAAAACAGGACTTGGGACCACTGGGCAACAGACCAGTACTTTTTCTCCTTAGCCCAGCACAGACGCTTCTGATGCTGATTTTGTTTCAGGAGTGGCCCATCAGCTGTAGTCCATGTCATGCAGACTTTTTACTAGTTAAGTTCAATGGGAATCCACACACAAAAATAGGAAGTGAGTGGACTTCAGGGTTGGGCTAAGGCCAAAATAATAAACAAAAATTGAGACTGCCTTTCTCACAAAGAATCTTAATACCCCAAAAAGAAAAAGTTCAAACTAAAATACAGAGACTGAACTAACTCCCTGACTAACCGAAAAACAGGAGAGAACGAATATTACAAAAGAAAATGGCTCCAAACCCCTACAGCTTCCATGCAGAAACAAATAATTATTTACTATATTTACAACAACAAGCAAAAACAATCATTAAAAGAAAAACAATTGGATGAAAACTACAAAAAAAAAAAGCACTTGGTGGTTAAAGTGAACAAAAAAGAAATCTATCAACTTACTAATATTTACACAAAAGTCACTATACAGAGATTATCTTTCTTTTCTTACAACACACACAATTTCAAACAACAACAGCATCAACATCCTCGTTTTTAACAGATGTGCAGTCTGGACATCCATGGGGCATGTACCGGTGCGTTCAATTAGGGCAGGGCAATCTGTAAGGACTTTACTGACCTTTTCTATGATAGACATTTAATCAGGCTTTAGTGAGGAAATTGAATATCTGTTGATATTTCCTGATCAAACACAAATACTGAGTTTTTCAAAGCAGCTTCTACTGGATTAGGCAGCGATCACACAACTTATAAAATAATTAGGGAGAATATGTTTTTAACTGATTATGGAAATATGAAATAGTTAGCATGCACTAATGCCTACGACTGTAAAAAAATTTTTTAAATGTTTGGTCACTGGTCGGCATACTCTCTGTACACCATTAATCTGAGTTAAAATGACACAATCTGAAGATTAGAAAAACATTCTGACATGTAGGTCAAAAAAACTGATAATAATGTCTTAAATATAATGATCAACTCTCTAGGTGTGATGTTTGAAAAAGTTGTAATTGTAATATTATGTGTAATATTATTACGTTTCTTGTAATGCGTTACCCCAACACTGCTCTTCATAGCTTCAGTTTCTTAAAGTACTGCATTCACTTCCAAATTCACACCAAATACATCTTTGTTGATGTGAATGATGCAGACTATTGCATTGAATTCATCTCATGCTGAAGTCATTTCATGTGGTGATTCAGTGACTGATGCGGCTGATGTCTGTGGTTTAGTTGCTCTGTGGAGTTTCATTATGGTCTGTGGGAAGCAGAGAAGCACTGACTGAACCAAAGGATGATTTTAACACAATGGAGATACTTGATCAGGCCAAACATCTGTGGATCAACAGATTCAATAGACATGAAAAATGTGCTAAAATAGTTGTGATGAGAGATAAAGATCAAACTAAGAGCAGAGTGGAATATAATCCGAACAAATGACGAATGTTTACACATTTATTTTTATGAGACAGTCTTCTCGGCTTTTTTGTTTTTTTGTTTGCACTCCTGTGGTTAACATCTTTCTAGAAGTAATTAACAGCGTTTTCAGCAGAAACACCCGCAGACGTGATGAGGTTAATTTTGTTTGTCACATTTTTAAGGGTTGATTGTGTATTGCAGAAAGGTTAATCCACGCATTCATGACCTCTAGGATACATTATTGTACTGCGTATTGGGTGAATGCTTTACTGAGTGTAACCAAAGTGAACTAAAGCAAAAAAAAAAAACAGTTTTAGACGCTGAAGGACAATGGAGACACTTGATCAGGCCAAACATGAGGTTAAACAGACATGGATGTGAAAATGTGTTAAATACCCGTGATGAGAGATAAAGATCAAACTAGAGCAGTGTACTATATTAACTGAAGAAATGGCTTGCACATTTATTTTGGTGACCAAGCAACTGTGGTCAGTTTTTTTCCTCTCAGCTTTACATACATTGCTTTTCATTCCAGGGGTCAATATCTTCCTAGATCTTCCTAGAACTGTTAACAGTAGGCCTTTAACAGAAACACCCATAGATGATATTTGTCACCTTATAATACAAAATTTATTTATTTTTATAATGTAAATTCACTAAATGCCCCAGGTCCTTATTTTTATCTAGTAGTTTTTAATGGCCTGGTAGTGTTTCTATTATTTATTTTCTAAATAAAAGTGTGTGCTAAATGAACACATGCAACTAAATACAGAATCCATGAACAGCAGGATTGTTGCCAAACCAAATGCAGCCGCAGAAGTCTTAAGACAACATTTTTAAATAGATGCATTTACAACTTCAAAATGTTCTTTAGGAAGATTTGTGGAAATGTCATTATGTCATGGCTACAACTTTTGAGGAAACAATAAATTCTTCTCATAGCCACAAATGTAATGTAAACTATTGTAAATTTAGTGTAAAAAATTTGATTTTGAGAGGTGAGTTTATTCATATTTATATAATATATAGCCCCACTTTATTAGTATTTAAATAGAATATAATTGTGTTGAATTTTATTCTCGAACAGATGGCGCTGTATTAAGCAGTACATAAAGTGTTTCTGTTGCTCATGAAAATGTTTCCGAAACGTCTGTGTATTTGACCAATACCATGTGAGCGTCACTACCGGGAGCAGAAAGTGTTGTTTTCAACTCCTGGCTCAACTGCTGATTACATTGACTGCTGTCTGTAGCCTTGTTTTGAGTCAAACACACCTATTGCCTCTATGGCTTATCCTCATATATTCCCATGTCAACTGGCTACACCCTCTCAGTATAAAAGCATGACACACTGTTTGTTCAAAATAATAAAATGTGATACAGTGAAGAGCAAATCATCTTGATATGCATGAGCAGAATTTATTGGTTGCAAAAACTGCATACGTTGCACAGTATACATTAAGGCAATGCATCAAAGTACATGTTATTACATACATTTTATCAGGCACAGATTGTGTAGATAGCCTAATGTGTTTGCTGGCCAGAAAGAATTAAAGCTCAACGAAAGTTATGAAGAGAAAATTATTGCTAATGATGTAAGCAATTTCCGGGAAAGGAAATGTACATATTTCTTTTAGGGCAGACAGAAGGCATTCACAACTTCATTCTCCACACATTTCCGGCATTCCATCACATTCTTCACATTTCTCTTACACCGATAAAGAGGCACTATCGCATCAATGTTTCGGAATTCTGTTGCGAGATCTTGGTCCCTGTCCTTATGCCAGATCTCTTGGAAGACAAAGGCATTCATCTGGTCTTTTCTTTTATTTATCCAGTTTTCAAGGCCTTCCAGAATATTGTCTGCACCATGAAGGCATGTTGTCACACAAGGTGAGTTGTATGAATAGAACACTACACAGCTTTGGTCTCTTGCCTTTTTTAGAAGTTTGTCCATGAGAGAGTTACCTACAGGATACAGCAGAACATGCTCAGAATGTTCTTTTGTATTTTTATCTGGCCGTGAAGCAATGACATTTTTTGTCTTTGTGCAGAGTTCACATTTGGCACCATTATTGAGAAGCCTTCTCACAAGTGCTGCTTCATCCGTGTCAAATTTAATTTTGATATTAGCATTTTTATGTACACAATGAGCTGGCGGGACATAGATTGATAATGCATACTGAGAATCAAGTCCTTCTTTGGTCTTTGGCTGGACACTGAAAGACATAAACAGTGTGCATTATTGCAATTGTCGTAAAACTTGTCTTGTTCTATGTGCATTTTTTATTTTAAAGTGCATGCACAATTCAAACTGAATATAATGATTCATTCATCAGCTTCATGCACAAATGTACCTACTTGTTGTAAAAATACTGGGTCATTTTAGCAAGGCAGACAGTGTTCACCTCCTGAATGCCTTGAACGCACAGATGAAGCAGGCAGAGGAAGATGACGAGACCCCTCAGTGGTACCACAGACGCCTAAAGGGAAAACATCACTCATATCAGCACAAAACTTAAATTCCTGATCTGAAGAGTGTTTAAGAGTATACTCACACCAGGCATATTTGCCACTGTCACATGTTTGTGTTTTAAGTTCTGTCTTCATTGCTTTCTTCCCTGTGACCTAGTTTCGCCTGTGATCTGATTAGTTTATTAATTTCCACCTGTTTTCATTAATTTGCTCTTTGGTCTCCATATATATATATAATGCATTCTAATGCAGACATGTTGTACTGACACTCCTTTCTTCACCTCATTTATTACAGCTAAATCTTTGCCATACTCAATAGTGTTTTGAATCCTTTTCTTCCATACTGGTCCCTAATAGGCAGTTTTTGGCCTTGTTTATTCCTTTACCTCACCGGCTATGACTGCTATCATTAAGGCATTGTAAAAATATTTCAGTGAAAGCTAAAAGAGAAATCCACAACTTCTGAAGAAGAGCAAGGCTTTGTATGATGAATGCATTTACAACACGCTTAGTATACTAAGTAAACGTTCAAATGTGCGTGAGAACATCAAGACAGTAAATGGAGACACATTTGGATGAACTAAATCTTTACAGTTTGAGAATAGTCATTTTGACACGTTTTACGATTAGATCTGTGATTGACTGCATCATCCTAAGCGTGGAGGCACTGGAGAGGCATGCCTCAAAGTGAAATATGGTCCTGGATCAATTATTTCTAAGTATGAAGTCGGTGACAGAGTGCGAAACATAAGGGTCCAACAAATGTTAGCTTCAGAATCAATAATCACTGTTCTGTAATGTTGTGTCCGAGTCCAGTGTCGAGTCCTAGTATTTAATCAATTGAGCAGAGGCAGGACTTTCAAATAGTTAAAGTTAATGAGATAATTAAGTGTCTAATTAAATGATGATTGTGCGTTATTGATGAACACCTGCTGTTATTGAGAATTACAGAAGATCAAATGTTGATGTTTTATTGATTAAAATGATACTACCATCATAGAGATCAATGTTTACTTTAGTTGGGCTCTGGACCCTTGACTCATTGTGTTAGGTCTTTGTGGAACAATTTGTAATTTGTTGTGAAATAGAGAGATCAATATTCACCAATGAACAGCTGTTAATGATTTTTATAGGAAGATGACGAACTGAGATGAGTTGGAGTGGATGCAACATATTTTTTCTTAATGTTTAGTTTTTGAAATCGCCTCACCGTGAAAAAAACAACACGCATAGAAATTATCACTTTTATAATTTAACAAATGAAGTTCAAGTTTATGTAATGCATGTAAATTTGCACTCCAGTCCTGTTTAGACACACACAGACATCAAGAGCCAACGTATGTATCTCAACAATGGTGACAATTAACAAAATGCTTCATGTTGCAATGCATGCTGGGTAACAACATAATAAAAATTCTTAATAATGCAACGTATGAAATTGTCACCACTGTTGAGGATGGTGTGATAAACGTTTATCTAAAAAATTAAGCCAACATATAACTTTTTTTTTTTTTTTTTTTAAATGTTGAAGCATTATAAGATGAATCCTACAGTAAAACAACAGCTTAACAAAACAATAAAATGAAACCATTGCAAGGTGATCAATCATGATGAGTTATAAATCTCAACTCTAAGTTCACTTATTAATTCAAAGTTCATAAAGATTTTCTGCTTCTGTCTGTAATTTCAATAATGCACAAGTGTTTGTTATTACAAGCTTTAAAGTTGTTTAGAAGCAGATTATTTTTGAATAAAGAAAAGAGTGAAGAGCCCAACTAAAGCAAATATCTCTGTGATGGTGGAATCATTTTAATTAATAAAACATCAACATCTGATCCTCTGTAATTCTCAGTAACAGCAGGTGTTATCACTAATGCACAATCATCCTTTAATAAGATGCTTAATTATCTTATTAACATTAACTATTTGCTCAATTGATTAGGACTCGACACTGGACTCGGGCTGAACTCGGACACAACACTACTGTTCTGTGACTGCAGAACCAAGTTCAAGTCCATTCAAGTCCATAACATGTTTAGCAAATCAACAGCACATTTGAATTATTTTACCACAGAAGTAGTAGTAATAAAAATAGCTTGATTTTGGCTTAAAATGTTATGTTATGATATGATTGTATTGTGAGTGTGCAGTCTTACAATTGTTATGACTTACCATTTTGTCTGCTGCTCAGAATCAGAAGGTTCAGAGATGCTGTGTAAGTCTGGGGTGAAGCAGGAGTGATGAGAAACAGGAAGCAAGTGGTTTTTATTCTAACACTTGAGCAGCCCTCATCTTCAAAACCAATTAGATTTGCATGCATGCAGCAACATACAGCATGCAGGCAAAGGCTAACAAATAAATAATAATAATAATAATAATAAATCAAAAAGTTATTTTGATTGTAATCAGGCCATTGAATGATGACTATTTCATAATATAAAACCAGCAAATATCTCCTGACTGCACTACACAATTGCTAGAGAGATTTAATGTAATAAATCAAGGGTCAGGAGCTCAACTAAAGCAAACACTGATCCCCATGATGATGGCATCATTTTAACCAATAAATGATCAATATCTGCTCCTGTTTGTGGAGATGTTTAATTGTTCTCTGCTGAAATCTTCTTTTATTTCAATTAATTTCATCTCAAGCTTTTCATCTCAAAAACTGTTTGCAACAAGCCTTAAATTCGACCACACCCCTTATCATTAAAATCAGCTTTAAATTATAAGTGTGCAGTCATCTTAAGGCTGTGGCTGAAGTCAGTTGTAGTTTCGGTCTCTCTTTTTTTCAGTGATTCTGATTATTAACAGCAGGTGTTCATCACTAATGTTCAATCAGCACTTAATTAATCACTTAATTATCTCATTAACTTTAACTCTGCTTCAGTGTTCATTTAACTCTATTTAGAGAACGTTGGTCCCACTCTAAATAGAGTTCATTTCTCCTATAAAGATGTTCTGATTGATTATAATGATGGAATTTAGAGAAAAAAGTGGAATGGGCCTTTACATTAAGGGACATCTAAAAAATAAATGAATACATAAATCTTGTAAATGTTAAAATAAAGTTGCATTTGTTTTTGCATATGGAATATGCATTATTAATTTTTATTGTATTAAGCCATATGTGGCAATGTCTTTTTTTGGTCAAATTGCTTTTGCATTATGAAAATATGTACGCATAAGTTAAGTAAGTTTAAACTTAATCTCATTTGATTAAAATCTGTTTACTGAAACAGCTTAAGATTCACTCTGGTTTATTTTGTTGGTTTTGTCATTAAAGTGTTTTACAGTACTTTTATCCTCAATTTACAAAAGCAATAAGGCATTTAATACAAAAGTTGATCTCTGTGGACTTTCCTCGAGCTTTTCTACACTTCTGCTGCCATCTGCTGCTCAAAAACATGAAGTGCACCTACAGAGCATTTTTTGGCAGGGGAGGCAAACAAAGCTCTTTCAATCACAACAAAAAATTAAAAATAAAAAATTTGTCTAGATTGTTCTTTTCAGTAACATGCCATAATTCACCGGACTATAAAACCATTATTGTTATTATTTCTTTTATGTTATGTACTCTTCTTTCATTACCATGTTCAGCTAGTTTAAAAAAAAAAATCAGATTTTCTGTCACATTTCATCTCAACTAGAGGATCATTTTCATTTTTACTGTGATTTTTTTCTGTATAAGATTTGATGGTGTACATATTGTATGAAGAAACACACATTTGACACAACTGTGCCTTTGTATTATTTATTAAGATTATATCACTCATATTCAATACGTATATTGTTAGGAAGCTAAAGCAGTAACAGCGTTTGTCCACCAGAGAACAGAAACAATCAGATATAAGATCAGTGGCACATCAATATCTGCTGTATAATAATATTCATGCAAGATATTTGTCAAATGTAATATATTTGTCAAATGTAATAAAACAACTCAAAGCACAACGCATGTTTAATCATATCACTATTAGAAATGAACAAAGATGTTTTTTCCATCATTGCTGGAAATAAGGCTACTTTCAAGTGCTTCATCTTGAATATAAAAAGTACTATACACGCGAGAATGAGATGATCATGTGACCTCAGCATCAATAAACATCAATGAGGAACTGGTGTTAATGATATAAAAACAGCACATGCAGTGGTTAGAGAAATACTGCTGTGATAAAACATCTTATAAAAGTATATATGACACTTTCTGACACTCACTGTCTACAATCACACAACCAAATGTGAGAGTCAGACTAATCCTATGCTAAACAGAGTAACAGATATGAAGGTTTTTTTACATTAAGGTGAACAGCTCGACTCAGATTTATGTCTCATGTTCACTGGACGGAGTCTAGAGTAAAGTTGTGACGTTCGCGAACGAACCGATTCTTTTGAACGGCTCATAAACATGAACGATGGGAGCCGTTCTTTCTGTCGTTCTTTTTTTCCTATGCGTGTTTCACACAGATGCACACAAATTAGCTCCTCCGCGAGACAGAACAGTTATAGGGGGAGGGGCGCACCCAGCGCAGGGGTGCTACTGCCTAACAGCATGATGATAGTTGTGCCTAGTTGAACCCTGCGTGCCTCTGTCATTGGGTAGGAGCGTGGAAGTGTTTTTGTGAGTAGGTATTGTATGAATAACATAAGTCAACGTAGCTTTACACATACACACACTTTGTACTAAAGGTAAATCCAAAATAGTGATGTCACTGTCTAAGCAGAGGGATGTTGTACAACCCTATGGAATATAGTCCACACATGACAAATGAGGTAATAATCAATATTTCAGAATAATTCAAACTCAGATATTGGTGTGTGATATCTGAGTTTTAATTATTTGACTACAAATCTCACCTCATCATTCCTCCCAGTGATTATTTCCAGGATAAACTGAGATGCCCCCAAGCTGGCTTCTTAAAACTGACTAAATATTTACAAAGAGCCAAAAGAGCCGCTTTGAAAGGAACGGATCGCCAAGATCCGGATCCCCTCAAAGAGCCATAAATCCCATCACTAGTCTAGAGGCTCATAAAGCAGATCATGTTTGTTGTTGCAGCTGGAGCTGAAGTGTTGATGATGTCAGAGTGATTGACAGCGGGGGGCGAGTCTTATGTTGTTAAAGTGAACTCTTCCTCTCCTGCTCATTCCCTCCATCAGGAACTCATCTGTTCAGCGGCTGCATCTCTACAGTCGCTGATTCATTCTCTGGATTTACTGTGGAATATAAAGGAAAATACAGAGACAATGATGAATTAAAAACAGAAGATGCAGATAAAGTGACGAGTGGGTGGGCGATAGTAAATGACAGGTCAAGCTCAGCAATGAAGGAGCACAAGCGAATTTTTAAATCAGTCACACAATCGGTCATTGAGGGTGGAATATCTGCCATGGCTGTTGCCTCTGGCAAACTTGAGGTGTGTTGCAGTGCTCTGACTGTTGCTTTATGAACAGGGTCTAATTCGCACCGTGACAGCACTTTTTTCCCGCTAGTTCCATACATCAGTTTCCTTGCGCACACAGTGCAATAGCATGCTCCTGGTTGCCGGAGCTTTTGACACCAGTTTCCAAAGAGCTTTCCGTTGCTACCCACATCCTCTATCCAAGCCCAGCTCCATTTATTCTTTATGCCATTATCGATATCTTTAATGTCTTCCCCTGGCTTCATAAACATAGCCATGACTTACGGTTTGAGTTGGCAGTATGAGACACACAATTGTACAGTATGGAAGCTAAAAACACCTTCGCGCATGGAGCATTGCCTTAACCTGCATCAATCTAATTGACAAAGACACAAGGCCCGTCCCTTCCCTACTTCTGATTGGCTCATCGGCTAGTATGTGTATTGTTTGAGTCGTTGAGCGTTAAAGCTGCTCTCTGACCTGCGCATCTCAGATCTAGAGAAATGACAGATCAATATCCGCGAACCTGATTTTTTTTTTTTTTCCGCAGCCACAGTACGCTGGAAATCCGGCGTGGTGCCGGAACGCTATCACCCCTGAAGATAAGCTATATTGAGCTTAACCCAAATAACTATTAAATAATAAAAATGCATAGAAAACTGACTAAAACTGAAATTGCTAAATCACAAAACGTGTACATGGAACTATTTGACATATGACAATGAATCCTTAATTTCTTTAAAACTTAAGAGGTGCCCTATGTTATTTCATTGGTCAATCGTGGAAGTCTGATGGATGACAGCTGCTAAAACCATGAGAGAAGATCATTCTGGAGCATGAGCATGTAGAGAAGTGCATATGAAAATGTTTGATCATGAACGTGATATCAGACAGAGAGCAGAGCCAATTAATACAGAACACACTGCAGATATGAGAGAACCGCACTCACGCTTTAGCTGGATGTGCTCTCATGTTAATATGCTCCCTACATTCAAATAATGTCATGAATGAACTATAAAGAAGAGAAGGAAGTCATGTATGGACGCCTCATATCACTGTGAGCCTTAAGCAGCTGCTTATATTGCCTATGCCAGAATCTGACACTGTATGATTTATTGACAGGGTAATGTCCCTGTCAATAAATCATACAGTGTTTGTATCATACATAACATTTTACAACAAAATGATACATTTTTATACACACTCAATATGTGAAATACAGTTATTTCTAGTTAACTATGTTAATTTTCTGCTTGGTATTAGGTTATCATGTGAACAAATTGGATAATGTCAAGTTAACACACTTTATACTACAGGGCCGTTGAATGCTTGAATCTGATTGGCTGATGAACGTTCTGAAGGTGTGCATTATTTTCAGGGAAAGGCACAGCGAAAGTAGTTCCAGGCAGCTTCTAACCGCATTACATGTTTATATCACTTCACCACACTGTTTCAGTTATTTCAAAGGTCCTTACAGCCTAAAACAGCAAAATAATCAAAACCCACAACGACACTGGCCAAACAAATAAATACAGACACAAACAAACAAAGAAACGGCAATTTTGCGACAAAAACATGGAAGAAATCTAAGTTTTATTATGTACGGAAAGCACACACTATTTCTCCACTCTCTCTCTCTAACAGACGCACACACAACAGCCAGCACTGACGTGAACATAGGCGCTAATGTTGTTAGCGCTGCTATGACGATTAACAACTTCAAAACTACACGACATTTCTCACAAGCGGCGCTGTTCCTGAAGAAAATGAACTTAACGTTTCACTATAAGTAGAGACGCTGCTGCTGATCACGTTTGAGGAAGCACAGACTCACAGAGGTATTTCACAATCTCTTTCTGTCTCTCTTTCCTACGGTGACCGGCAGGGGACATGTTCGGTTCACTTAGTTTTGTCGTGGCCACGAGTTATTAATTCGTGGGAACGTCATAATATGTCGTGGCCACCAGATGCTATGTTGAGGGAACGACATCCTTTCGTGGCCATGAGCTTTATTATTTGTATTATTTTTTATTTTTAGAATTTGTTTCCTAAACAAATTCGTTTTGGTTAGATTTATATGCTGTTTAAAACGAATGCCATTATAATTTGAGTTTTATTTTATAATTTGTCTGTTTCTTAAATAAATTCGTTTTGGTTAGATTTATGTATGTTTATAACGAATGGCATTATAAATTGCGATTTATTATAATTTGTATATATAAATACACTATAATTTGAATATCTTCTCATAATTGTGCCCCCCTATGAAAACGAAATTCAAAACTTTCACAGGAGTGGATCTCCCTCATCAACAATGTCAAAAATTCACGTGTACGACCACCTTCATCGGCAGCTCCCTCACCAACTACATCATCATCTCTAAACACAACATCTAATTTTGGGTTAAATCTCTGACGTCTAAAGGCTCGAATAGCACTTTCCAAGATGTTGCCCCTATTAAAAACTATAGAAATTAAATCATACAATAAAACACAAATTATAATGACGTTCGTTATAAACAACATATGCTATGTCTAACCAAAACGAATTTAAGAAAGACAACTTAAAACATAAAACAAATTATAATGGCATTCGTTATAAACAACATAACCAAAACGAATTTATTTAAAAAACAGACAAATTATAAAATAAAACTCAAATTACAATGGTATTTGTTTTAAACAGCATAAGTCTAACCAAAACAAATGTATTTAAGAAACAAATGATAAAATAAAACACAAATTATAATGGCATTCATTTTAAACAGCATAACTCTAACCAAAACGAATTTATTTAAAAAACAGACAAATTATAAATTAAAACACAAATTATAATGGCATTCGTTATCAACATATAAATCTAACCAAAACTAATTTATTTAAGAAACAAATTCTAAAAATAAAAAATAATACAAATAATAAAGCTCGTGGCCACACTGAAAAAAATAATATGCTATATTTACTTAAAAATATAGTGCATAATTTTTGCAAGCCTCTTTTTAAGCAATTTTCACATTAACTTTTAAGCAGTATTAGCTAAAAATCTTTAGTTGCTGATGCTTAAATATTTGAGTATCCTAGCAAAATGTGTTAATTTTAATTAACTGATGATTGAACATTATTATGGACACCTGATGATAACAAGCAGAATCACTAAAGAAGAAAATTAACATTTTTAAGCAAACATTATAGTGGTCAGTGTTTGCATTAGTTGGGTTCTTGCCCCTTATATTTTTAATGTTAGATTTTGTTTGGCTGCTGTATCTACATTAAAACAGCTAAGAGCAGCAGTCATCAGGTGTTCTTGATTATGTTTTATTATGATCATTATTTCATCTAGAGTCTAAGCTCTGAGTTGTTTTCCTTTAATGACAATAATAGCTTTGTTAACCAACAGCAATAGATCCTGATATTTCTGTACATTTTGGAAAGATTTTTTTCAAGCAATTCTGATATATATATGTATATAAACCAAAAAGCGTCTTGTTAAGGCACAGCCAGACACCAAGAATCAGCATGAGAATCACAACAATGGTGATCATCAAATAAGCATGTTTTAGCCAATCAAAACTCATCCATGTTTCCCATCATGCATTGCCACTTGAATAAATTATGAGCTGAATTAATTTTCTATTTGTTTTGCAATTATCTGTTTTTCTAAATATGCTGTTTGTCACCATTGTTGAGATTCATACGCTGGTTCTTGATGTCTGTGTGTGCCAGATCAAAATGCTTTTTTTTTTCTTTCATTTTCCAAACAATGGATCCCAAACTATTTGAAGAAATATTCAATTCTAAAACTCAAGGTGTTTACCCGTTAAAAAACAGAGCAAAAATATGTAATTCGCAGACGTTCTTCTAACTTCAAAGTTGATGGTAAGCAAAGTGACATTCATATCTACTGATAGTGAGATATAGAAGTATACCAAGACTTGATACAAAGTTAATGCTTGTCAATAAACTATGCTAAATTGACATTTAAGCAATTACAATGGTAAAAATGACCTGTTCTTTAATGCACTTTTAAATGGGCCTATTTTTTTGCATTGGACCTTCAGAACATCTTTGCTAGTAGGTTTATTTGTTTGTTTGTTTACTACAATGGTGTTTTAATAGATGGCATTCTTAACCACATTTCAACCAAAAAAAAAATGTGGAGTTAAGAAGAAAAGTGGTCGTTGGCCAAAAAGAGGCCAACCAGATCTTTATAGAATTCCATGCCAGCCAGTATGGAGCACACTGTGGAACAGAGAAGACCAAGCTAGCCATTTCAGCCAGATTTCAGCCAGATAAAAATATTTCTTTCAAATTTGCTGTGAAATACAAATGGATTATGTTTTAGATTGCATTTCTCATGTACATATTTCTGAATATCAGGTTTTGCAGTGTGCAGACTGCCAGTTTAGCAGGCCGTCCATTAAACAGGAGCCCAAGTACATCCCAATATGTCTATGTAAGCTTATTCACAGGCATTCAAAGAGAACATAATACAGTAACAGATTTAAATTTATTTGTTGTGCTCTTAATTTGAAGGTGGAGAAGCCTCTGGAACTGTTGGGTATGGACCTTGTGGGCAAAGTCACCAGGACAAAAAAAGGAAATGAGTACATCTGTGTCCTGGTTGACTACTACACCAAATGGTCTGAGGCCTATGCCATTCCAAACAGTCGTCTCTCGCTGCATTATCAACTTCTTTTACAGGTTTGGTGCACCAAAGAGGATTCTCACTGACCAAGGCACGGAGTTCGTGAACCAGGTTTGTAGCTTGCTGAATAAACCAAATTTGGTATGCAAGAAAAATGGAGTACATTTTAAATCTGCAATGAACCATAAATGTTTTGTGCAAATCTGTATTCTACAAACCTTATGCATCTATTGCAAACAGATGAATAGAGAACTGTGTGGCTTTCTCAGTGTGGAAAGACGCCTCTGTGCCCCATATCATCCACAGACAAATGGGCTTGTGGAAAAATTAAATTATACCATTCAGAGATGAACATTTATTAAACAGTGGCTACAAGACATTATAATACAATTTTCAAGGTTAATATTGGTTGCCTTTCCAATTGGTTCTGCTAATAACTTTCAACTTGAACTTCCTGTTTCTGATTCTAGAGCATTGTGTAAACTTGTGGATGCACAACCAGAAAAATGGGATGAGTACCTAGATGCAGTGATGTTTGGTCTAAGAACCAAAACTCAACTGACAACTAGGTACTCCCCATTTTTCTTCATGTTTGGCATGGAGGCACGATATCCATGTGAGGTGCCTGAGACATTTGAGGTAAGATGGTACCCTTTTTTTCCCTCAGTAAATATTCATGTTTCTGTTACAAATGTATTATATAATTTCAGTGTTGTATATTTGTAGATCAACAGCACAGTGGAATCCGTTATCGCAGAAAGTACTGTGTCAGAGAAGACATTGTTAAAGACAATGTGAAAAAAATAAAAAACAGGAGCAAAGACAGAAGGTGTCAAATCCAGTACCATTCTCTGTAGGCCAATAGGTCCTATGTAAAAACATACGGACCCAGCAGAGGAGGGGGGAGCTTGAGCGCAGCTGGTTGGGGCCGTATGAAATTGTGTTCCTAAAAGACAGGAGCGCAGATCTGAGGGATGAGAAGGGTCACATATGCCCAAGAATTAGTACAGACCACCTAAAATTCTTCAAAGAAGACAAACCCCGGGTACCCCACAGACTTCATCTAGATGAACCTCAACATAAAAGACCCCAGCAAACTATGAAGTCATACTGGGCATTGTAAATGAGTTCCATCATTGGTTTTTAGTTGTAAGCATTTGTGATTTAAGAACACTTTTCCCTTATCCCCTTAAAATGTTGTGTGATTTTTATTATATATATATATGTATAACCTAGGCCATATACCCATCAAAAAAAAAAAAACATTCTGCTTGATCCACTTGGAGAATCTGATATGAAGAAGCAAAAGTGTTTGGCAAGAACAAGGTATTTCATTCTCCACAATTTCATGTAGTGTTTGAGAAGTTGTATATGATGGGAGAAAAAAACTGTTTGTAGAGGAATGATGAGAAAAACAGGAATCCCAGTTTCAAGCTGGGTGTGTGAAAATCCATCTCATCCACGTCAGAAGGATGCTATGTCATGTGGTGTGTTCGCTTTGAAGGTGTGTGATGGCACATATGAAATATTAATTGAAATGGGAGGATTTGTGTTTATTTTATTTATTTAACTTTTTTATTAGGGCCCGAGCACCGTGGTGCGAGGACCCTCTTGGAATTGGTCCGTTTCTTATTATTCTTCTTCTGATTCTTCTTCTTCTTCTCCAAAATGAATCGCATTTTAGAGGGCCTAAACATGCTCGAAAACTCATGAAACTTTGCACACGCGTCAGAACTGGCGAAAATTTACATCTGATATGGGTTTCAGAAGTGGGTGTGGCAAAATGGCTCTGTAGCGCCACCTAGAAAACTTTTACGGAGTGCGCCTCGAGCTACGTTTCACGTACGTGTACAAAACTCGGTACAAACGTGTATCACACCAATCCCTACAAAAAAGTCTCCTGGCACAACATCCCAAACCCAACAGGAAGTCCGTTATTTGTAATTTCCTGTACGATTTTTGTGCAGTTTTTGCCGTTTTTAGACCTCGTATTTTAACAAACTCCTCCTACTGTTTTTATCGGATCATCTTCAAATTTGGTGAGTGTGTTCATAAGGCCATTACGACGCTAAATTGCGAAGCTTTTGAGTTTTCATCAAAGGGCATGTCCCTGGCGGCCTGACAAACTCTGATGTTTTGCCATGAAACAGGAAGTTGCTGTAACTCAGGCAAACAATGTCAAATCTGCCTCAAACTTCAGGTTTATTAACAGTCATGTCCTGAACACATGTCCATGGCAATATTTAGTCATAGTTATAGCGCCACCTGCTGGCAACAGGAAGTGGTATGTTTTACGCTGTAACAAACTACTCCTACAGATTTAATGATAGCAACATTATAATTGGTCAATCTATTCTAAAGCCCTGTGTGAAGCTAAATTGGATTATCATAGCACACCCAGACATCAAGAATCTGCGCGAATGTTCACTGGGTTATTATTATTATTAATAAATTGGTGTGGAATATAAATTAATGGACTAGAACACTTGTTGACAATTTTTCTAATTTATTATTATTTTTTTTTACAGATTTCTTGTGACTACTGTGGGCGCTGGTTCCATATGGGTTGTGTTAATAATCCATCCACAGAAAAAGAATATAAATGCAATTTTTGCAATAAATCAAAATGAATTCTGAAGTAATTGTTTTTGTGTGATATTTCCCCCATAAATTGTTATACCTGCTAAAATTTGTCCGTTTTTCACTCCTAAAATAAAGTGACATTTAAAAAAAAATCACCAGTGACAGACATTGTTTCAAATATGCCTGCGCTACAGACCGAAACATTACGCTTAAATCGGTTATAAGTTCAGGAAAACCTCACTTCTCAAATCCATTTTAAAGTTTCGCCGAAAAGACGGTACTTTTTTAACCATTTTGCTTCCTGTACATCCAGTTGTGCTTCATGAGTATGGCAGTTCTGAAAATACGTATTGTAACTTGGCAACTACGCAAAACATGTAGTATGATTGCGTAAAGGGGAACAGACATTCCGAGGGGAACAGAATCGACTGCAACGCCGCATCACCACATGGGGTGTGCATTATTTTCTAGGAATTCAACGGCCCGTCGTCAGTTATTCCTTACATAATGTGCCTTTGCCTATTAGAATGCATTTCAGTGTAGACGTGTTCATTCAGTGCATCATCACTTGTGTACATTAAAAAAATAAACAGAAAGACAGTTACTTACTTTGTTTGAAAACCCAGAATTTCTTCCACAAGATCACTCCTCTGCTGTTGCTGATAATCTGTAGTTTATAGAGTCCGGTGTGTAGAGGTGTGATGTTTGTGACGGTCAGTGATCCAGTCGTTTTATTCAGCTGCAGTCTGTCTTTGAATCTCTCATCATAATCTGTCTTTCCAGTCCCTTCTTTGATTTGAGCTATGACAATGTCTTGATCTCCAAACATCCACAGGATCAGATCATCTCTCTGTATATCAGGTTTTAGCGTGACAGAACCTCCATCTTCTACACAGCAAAAACGCTCAGTGTTAAATTAACACTCTCAGTGTTAATTTAACACTCTGAGTATGGACACATATAGACACTGAAATAGTGTTAAAATAACACTGAGCAGTGTTGAAGTTAATGAGATAATTGGGTAATTATGAATAAACATTAGTATAGACACCTGATGATAACAAGCAGAATCACCAAAGGAGAAAATCAACATTTTTAAGCTACCATTACAGTGGTTAGTGTTTGCATTAGTTGGGATCTTGACCCTTATATCTTTAATATTAGATTTTGTTTGGCTGCTCTGTCTATGTTAAAACAAACAGACAAGTCAAGAGCAGCAGTCATCAGTTGATCATGATTATGTTTTAACAGGAATAATACAGGAACTATTGCTGTCGGTTTACAAGGCTGTTATAGGAAAGGAAAACTCTGAGATTAGACGCTAGGTGAAATAAATATGATGCTAAAACATAATCAAGATCCCAACTAATGCAGACACTAACCACTGTAATGGTAGCTTAAAAATGTTGATTTTCTCCTTTGGTGATTCTGCTTGTTATCATCAGGTGTCTATACTAATGTTTATTCATAATTACCCAATTATCTCATTAACTTCAACACTGCTCAGTGTTATTTTAACACTACTTCAGTGTCTATATGTGTCCACACTCAGAGTGTTAAATTAACACTGAGAGTGTTAATTTAACACTGAGCGTTTTTGCTGTGTACTCTGTGAACCTAACCTGGTCAGGAGCAGGTTTTCTTCATTAAACCCAGAGTTTCTTTCAGTCTCCCCCTTTTTAAGTTGTAAGTGATGTTTAAATGCCTCATGCAATCATTTATGCTGCAAAAATGCCTTTCTTAATAAGTAGTTTGGAATGTAAATTTAGTGCATATTACTTAAATCCAAAAAAATAGTCTTAATGCAAATGGACAAGATTATTTTTCTTACCCCACAGATGGCAGATCATTTGCAAAATAAGAAAAATATACTGAAAGGACTAAATACCTTATGTAATTTTTCTTATGCATCTAGATTTAAGAATCCTCAGATATTTTGATTGAAACAGCAAGACAATAATACTTAAAAGAAAAGCATTTCTGCAGTGCAGTTGCATTCATTCGTAACACAGACACTGTGAAAGTAAACCGATATGTCCTGGATTATTTTATTATTATATACAGGATTATTTAGATTTTTTTTTGCCATATCCACATGCATGCTGCATGTATTTATTTGAGTGGTAGCATTTTTAAATGGTAGTTGTCTATATCAGTGGTTTTCAAACCTGTCCTGGAGGCACCCCTGCCCTGCACATTTTGTATGTCTCCCTTATTAGACACACCCAAATCAAGTCTTGGAGTCTCCACTAATGACGTGATGATTTGAATCAGGTGTGTTAGATAAGTGAAGTCTCTGAGTCACAACTTCTTACTACTGGAGTTCCTCAGGGCTCAGTGCTTGGACCACTGCTCTTCTCCATCTACATGTCATCGTTAGGTTCTGTCATTCGGAAGCATGCTTTTTCCTATCACTGCTATGCTGATGACACGCAACTCTACTTCTCCTTCCATCCAGATGATCCCACGGTTCCTGTCTGACCGACATCTCTGGCTGGATGAAAGAACACCATCTTCAGCTCAACCTTGCTAAGACTGAACTGATTGTGATCTCAGCCAACCCCGCGCTTCATCACAACTTCTCTATACAGCTAAATTCATCAACCATAACTTCCTCTAGGACTGCTAGGAATCTTGGAGTTGTGATGGACGACCAGTTAACCTTCACAGACCATATTGCTGCTACAGCTCGATCCTGCAGATTTGCCTTGTACAACATTAGGAAGATCAGATCCTTCCTATCAGAGCAGGCTACACAACTTCTTGTCCAAGCTCTTGTCCTATCCAGACTGGACTATTGTAATGCACTCTTGGCGGGCCTTCCTGCATGCACTTCCAAGCCTTTGCAGATGATTCAGAATGCAGCAGCAAGAGTGGTCTTTAATGAGCCGAAGAAAGCCCATATCACACCTCTCCTCATCAGACTGCACTGGCTGCCAGTAGCTGCTCGCATCAAATTCAAGGTACTGGTGCTTGCCTACAAGACAACCACTGGCACTGCACCAGAATACCTAAACTGTCTAATCCAACCTTATGTCCCCTCTAGAAGCTTGCGTTCTGCAAATGAACGACGCCTTGTGGTGCCATCCCAAAGAGGCTCAAAATCACTTTCACGGACCTTTTTGTGGACTGTTCCCAGCTGGTGGAATGACCTACCCATCTCAATTCGATCAGCTGAGTCATTGGCCATCTTCAAAAAAAAATGTCTGAAAACCCATCTTTTTCGCCAGCACTTGACCAATTGACACTAGCACTTTCCTACTCCTTTCAGTTTTTCTATATACTTTATTTAAAAAAAAAAAAAAAAACCTTGCAAGACTTATCATGTTTATCTAACTGAAATTTGCCTCAGCACTTATACACTGTCACTCTCTTGTTGCTCTGATTGCTTCTATTGTAAGTCGCTTTGGATAAAAGCGTCTGCCAAATGACTAAATGTAAATGTAAATAAGCGAGACATGCAAAATGTGCAGGGCAGGGGTGCCTCCAGGACAGGTTTGAAAACCACTGGTCTATATAACATCAGGGATGCAGAGCACACACGAGTATGGCCGTTGTATGCAGAGTGGTGAAGAAAGTGTGCCTCACTCTCATGCTCTTCATCAGAATTTTTGTGTAGTTTCCTGAGCACAAACCCACCGAAAATAAAGCTGATTACTGAGATATATGTCATAACCACCACCAGTTTACTTGGTCATCTCTATTTCCTACAAATACAAAATCAACATTTATTCTTTTTCATGTTGGATTTTAATATTCTTCTACTTGGTATTGTGGCCATCTCCTTTTCATCTGTTCTTCATTATTTTGCAAGCCTTCTTGCTGTTGGTATTTGAGTTGAGTAGAATTGAAATGTTAATTTCATTACTCTAATTTAAAAATGTAACCATTTGGATTAAAGAGTATTTCATTATATTAAAAGAGTATTGAACTACATGGAAAAAGCTGCTGCACATTGAAATAGACACTGAATTATATTTATTTAATATGTCACATGTTTGTAAAGTCATGTAACCTACACCCATGAACCTTTAATGGTTAAAGCTTTACCTGATTGAATTGTGTTTTTATACTTCATAGCTGTTTTCTTTATTTTTTTCTTTTGTCTGTGGAATATCATGACAATTAATATTAGTTTAATAATTTACTGTTCTGCCAGAACACCTTCGTACCTTTGATATCATAACAGTGAGTCAATGCTTAACTTTAATTCTGAATCAAAGTATGCAGAGGACTTTTTGGCGTTTGGAGCTGTTGCCATGATGAATCATAATTTCGGAGCTCCATTGATCAGAGCTTTTTATAGTTGTGATGCACTCGCAGAGTCAACCTACTCAGAGTGGATTGAACTAACTCAGTTCAGCTCTTCTGAAACTGAAAACTCAGAGTTTCCTATCTCATGGTATCTCTTTTTTTTTTTTTTTAAAGAAAACAAGCAGTTATTACATGAATAGAGCACAAGTCTAAAAGTGGCAATTTTTTAAATAATAAAACTAGCAAAGAATGCTAGAGTTAGAGGGTCAAATAAAGTCTTTAATTAAAGTTCATTTATTCCTAAATGACAACAATATGCCTGTGTCTATTAAACTTCTGACAAATCACACTGGCAAACTGAAATTTGTGCTGGCACTGCCGCTGACCCAGAGAAATGTTTAGGTATGAAACAGCTTTAGTGAACAATACTCATCTCTAATTTACACACCATTCACTTCTATATAAATTCTATTTCATATTCTATATAATAGTTACTGTAAAAGTATAAAAAGTTACAAATATATTAGGGCAAACTCAGCAAAGCCATTTAAAATAAAAAAATGGCGACAGACTAAAGCTATCTGATTGGAAATTTAATAAATAAATTTCCTAAAATTCCTTCACATTAATGTTAATGTGCATCCAGGCCACTTTCTAGCCATTTTGATGCAATAATATCCATCTGTAGACCTGCAGTTTCACAAAAACAGCTATCATATGGTAAATAATTATGTATATATTATGGGAAGCATTTAGATGCTGAATACTTAACTTGTGCTTTGATTTATCATCTTATTGAAGGTTGAATTTGTTGTCATAGCGTTAATTTTCAGATTGCGTGTTGTAAATGGGCTTTGCGGTGAAGTTTTGAAGATGTTTATTAGTGATAAATATAAATAGTGTGTTCTATTTCCTGTGTTGTTTGTGAGTTAATGTAACCCTATAATTACTTTAATCCCATTTGTTAATGTTGAGATAACCGCACAATATTTTATCTCATAACAGTTTTCTAGTATACTTAATTATTTATTTTAGTCTTTACTATACAGCCATGTGGATTAGGAAGAAGACCAGCGCTGCATTGTTGTTGTTTTCCTGTATGCTGTTCATCTTGTCTTGGGAGCACTCTTTGATTTTACATCAGTTAAGGTAATCCACCTTTATGATGTAGATGTTTATGATTGTTTTTGTCTTCCAGTGTGACGTTACAAACATACAGAGATGCTGGACTTATTCTTCTGGAGAACCTTGGGGTTTTACTCCAGACCACCATTACATTTGCACCCCTTTCTGACCAATTTAAATAAAAACTAATTTAATTTAATCATTTAAATTAACCAAGATAAGTATATTACAGTGCAGAACATATAATACATTTATGAGAAATATTAAAAACACATTTTTGTTTAATATTCTGAAATGAAGGAACTCCCAGTACACTGAAAAATGGACAACAAAGGATTTTGAAATTACAAAAATAAATCATGTTTAACACATCTCATTTATGTTAATCTGTTGGATTAACATCATAAAAATATGTGCAACCGACGTACATATTGTTTTATGTTCTCTTAACATAATTTATCTGTTTATGTTACCTAACTTATGTTTGTCAAATGAACATGATTCTTTTATGTTGTTTTAATGCTTTTTGTAGCTGCACTGGTCTAAATAAATGAAAGCCACGCTTCGTACTGATGTCTTTGCTGTTTATTGGTTTCGTTTTTTTCTCTCTCTCTCTTTTCAGCAGACACCGTGAAAACTGCGAGAAACAAAGCATAACATTTAAATATGCATTTCTCCGAGTGCTTTTTCACAGTCTCTTATTAAAATGTCCACTGAAATGCATATGAACATGTGCGACAAATCCGAATCCAGTAACATCGCAATTTACATACAACATTGTTCACATAAACTGACATAAAACAACTCTATACACACAATGTAACAAACGTAAACACAAATTACCGTGTGCGCCCTCTTAGACCATGCAGATTAACGAAGCATTTTCTTCAGGCTCTGTAGCGTTTTCTGCCTCCATGATAGTTTGACCCATAATGCTATGGTCGCGCACACCACTTAACATAAACACGTGATCTGTTACGCTTGAAGTCTTACTGAATCTTAAAGAAACCTCACTCTTAAACCTTTCCAGAGAGCTCATTCTCTGCTTATGACATTAAATGTCACATTCACACATATTTAAGCATTTGTAAACAATAAATGAACTTATAACAAACATAAAATATACAGAGCTCTGTCAAAATGTGACTTGGACATTTACACTCCCACCAAATTACTATAATTTATGATGAACTTTATGTAAATGTTTGAATAAATTTTGTAATTTCACAATTCACATTAGAACCGTATATCTCTGACTCTTGGTTCAAGACTATAAGTTGAACTTGTGACACTTAAAAACTCTCAAGATACATCATCTGATTTACTTGTTCTCTACAAGTACCACTAGTTTATGAATTGGACGTTCAAGAATTGATGGATTAGTTAGTCTTTGACCCTTTTTCCCTAACTTCCTATTTCCTATTTGAATTTTGGCTTTTCGCACCAGTCCGTCTCCATCTGCACAAACATCAACCACTCGTCCAAGTCTCCATTCATTGCGGGGAAGATCTTCCTCTTTGACAATGACAATATCTCCAATCTTTACATTTCGTCTTGGAGCGTGCCAGCGTTGTCTGAGAGTGATGTTGGCCAGATATTCTTTCCTCCATCTACTCCAAAATTGCTGTGTCAGATATTGTACTCTTCTCCACCTTTTCCTCGCATACAGGTCTTCTGGTGCAAATTTCCCAGGTGGTGGCAGAGGGACAGAGGATTTCATGGTGAGTAAATGGTTTGGGGTAAGTGGCTCTAGCCCTTTGGGATCATTGATGTTATCTGTGGTGAGTGGGCGGCTATTTATAATTGACAAGGCTTCATAGAAGAAAGTTCTTAAGGAAGCATCGTCCAGTCTTCCTGCACTCTGAGAAAGGACCCAGCTTAGAACGCTTCTTATTGTTCTAATCTGCCTTTCCCAAACCCCTCCCATGTGACTAGCGTCAGGTACGTTTAAAACAAAGTCACATTGCTTCTGGGATAGGTAAGCTGTTAATCTCTCTTTGTCCAATTCTTCCAAAGCCTTTGCGCCAACTCGTTTTTAGCCCCAACTAAATTTGTCCCTTGATCTGATCTGATTTCTCTTACAGCTCCACGGATGGCTATAAAACATCGCAAGGCATTTAAGAAGGCATCAGTGGTGAGATCTTCCAGCATCTCTATGTGGATTGCTCTTGAAGAGAAACAGGTGAATATGAGACCATATCTCTTATTCTCTTTCCGTCCTTGCTTACAGAGAAACGGCCCAAAGCAATCCATTCCACAGTATGAAAAAGGTGGTGAGGGCTCAAGGCGGTTAGCAGGAAGATCTGCCATCATCTGTGTCTCTGTTGGCCTGCGAGCTCTTCTACATGTAACGCATTGCTTAATGCGGTTCGCCACAACTTTGCTGCCACCGACAACCCAGTAACCATTTGCTCTCAATTCATTAAGAGTCTGTCCTCTACCTTGGTGCTGAGTCTTTTCATGGCAGTAATCCACAATGAGACGGGTGACCACGCTATCTCGTGGAAGGACGGCTGGGTGCTTTGAGTCAAGAGGTAAGGAAGCATTCTTCAATCGCCCTCCCACCCTGAGAACACCATCTTGTACCACTGGGTCAAGTTGGAACAATGGATGACTATGTGTCAATTTACTATGTGTGAGTATTTGCATTTCATCTTTGAAAGCATCTCTCTGTGCTAATTTTACGAGCATGATGCTTGCACATCTCATGTCTTCAACATTTATGGGTTTAACTGTCTTGTCTCTAGCTAGTTGCTGGATACGAGCAACAACTTTCAATGCAGTGTGCCATTTCGAGAATCGACTAAACCTCTCCAGAAAATGATCATTGTTTGCTACATTCGTTTGCAGCACTTGTGTTGTCTTAACTTCAGGATCACCAATGAGAAGCTCTGGAGTCATCTTTGATGTAAAAATTTCTCTTTCCCAGAGAAACTTGGGTCCAGTGAGCCAATTTGAACTAATGAGCTCTGACACTTTGAGGCCCCTGGAAGCGTGATCTGAAGGATTTTGTTCGGTTTCTATGTAATGCCACTGTGCAGGGTCAGTCGTCTCTCTGATTCTTTGGACTCGATTCGCTACGAAAACGTGAAACCTACGGGCTTCATTGTTAATGTAGCCTAAGACTACCTTTGAATCGGTCCAAAAATATTCTTGGTCAATTTTGAGCTTCAGCTCCTCCTTTAACATGCTACTGACTGCTGAAGAAATCACCGCAGCTGTTAACTCAAGCCTGGGTATGGTTACGATTTTGGTGGGCGCAACCCTTGCTTTGCCAATGACAAAGGAACAGTGCACTTTATCTTCACTCAAAACTCGAATATATGAGCACTGACCATAGCCATGGCTACTCGCATCTGAAAAGTGATGGAGTTCGATTCTCTGAACAATCCCTAGATGTTCAGGAGCAAAACATCTTGCAATCTGGAGATTATGCAGGTTCTTTAATTCATTCAGCCAGCTACTCCATTGTGGCATTAACTCTTTGGGGATTGGGTCATCCCGTTCAATGCCCCTTTGGCACATCTCTTGAAGTACTTTCTTTCCTAATAGGAGAAAAGGAGCAAGGAAGCCTAACGGATCAAACACAGATGCAACAGTTGAGAGGATTCCTCGCCGTGTTGCTGACTTCTCATCCAGGGCTCCTTTAAATGAAAAGGTGTCACTATTTACACTCCATTTGACTCCCAACACAGTCTGGACTGGTAGTTCATCTGAAGCAAGCTCCACATCCTGAACTCCATTGGCTCGTTCACTGACAGGGATTGACTCCATGACCTTTCTGTTGTTCGAGATGAACTTGTGTAGACGCAATTTCCCTTTTGCACACACATTTTGGGCTTCTTCGACAAGTTTGATAGCGGAGTCCACATTCTTCACACTAATGAGTCCATCATCAACGTAGAAATTGCTTTTGATGAAACTGGCTGCTGCAGGATACTTCTTTTCATTTTGACTCGCAAGATACTTCATTCCATAATTCGCGCAGCCAGGAGAGGATGCTGCTCCGAAAAGGTGGACTTTCATGCGATACTCCTTTGGCTCTGATCTTGTGTCGCCATTTTCCCACCACAGGAACCGCAAGTAATCTCTGTCTTCCTGGCTTACATGGAACCTGTGGAACATCCTTTCCACATCACAGATAACGGTAATTGGATATTTGCGAAACCTGCAGAGTACTCCTGTTAGACCATTAGTGAGATCAGGTCCAGTTAACAAGTGATCGTTTAATGCGGTGCCATCATATTTGGCAGAACAGTCGAACACAACTCTAATCTTCTCTGGCTTTCTTGGGTGATATACCCCCTGGTGAGGAATATACCAGACATTTCCTGCCTTGGGTTGATGTTCAGCTCTCTCCGCATCGCCATCCTTGAAGACACCTTCCATGAATTTAACATAATCATCTTTGAATTTGGGGTCTTTCTCAAATCTTCCTTTCAAACGCTTCAGTCGCACAAGAGCCAGCTGCTTATTTTCAGGTAACTGTGGGCGTGTCTTAAAGGGCAGGGGCATCTCAAGGTGTCCCTCTGAGTTCTGATGAATTTTCTCATTTAGAAGTTGTGTGAACTGTATATCATCTTGAGATATGCTCCTTTCCTTTGGACTTCTATCTCTGAAATCTGATTCAAGGGCTCTGATGACAGAGGCGGGTGTAAGTATTGGGATTTCTTTAACAGATACACGATGACACAGGCCTGTAACTTCAGTCGACTTTGCAATCCATGGTGAACTGCCAACTATGCTCCAACCCAAGTCTGTCCTGACAGCATACGGTTCTTCATCACCTCCTGTGATGACTTGGCGTGGTGCCAAAGCTCTTGAGCAATCGTAACCTATCAAGAGTCCGACCTTACAGTTCAGCAGCATTGGAATTTCATGAGCAATCTCATTCAGGTGACTCCATCTTCTAGCCGTTTCAGGAGTAGGAATGTGGGAACGTTCAAGTGGAATAAAGTCTCTGGTATAGGCAGGTGGCAAACTGATTAAGCCATGAGAGGTAAAACCCCTAACTCTGAGCCCATTAACTCTTTCACTTTGAACAACGGAATTCTTTCCCATCATTGTAGTAAGCTTTAACTTTACTGGCTCTGAAATTGCCCCCATCCTCTCACATACCTCTTGATCCACGAAGGTGTTGCTGCTCTGTGTATCCAGAAGGGCATAAACTAAGGTCTCTCTTTCAGGAGTGGAAGTTGACGAAATCCATACAGGCACTATCATAGATGTACTCCCACCATCACCACTGTCAACACAACAGGAAAGGGAAGATGAGTTTTGTTCTGCTTGCATAGTGTGCGGAACTGTAACTGCTGCAGAAGAAGGGCGGTCTTCATGAAGTGGTGTTGGATGATGTTTCTTGCATATACTACAAGTAGCTTTATTCCTGCATTCCTTTGAATTGTGTCCTTTCCTAAGACAGCCAAAGCATAAGTTATTGTCTAATATGAACTTTCTCTTGTCCTCCACAGACTTACTGGTGAACGTTTGGCATTTGTGGATGGAGTGGTTTTCCCCACAACATCTGCAAATGACTGGATTTGAGCCTGAAGGCATAGCGTTGACTTTATTGGATCTGTTAGAATCAACTGAGTTACTTCCCCCAACACTGTACGTTTTTGACACCATTTTTGATTTATCTGATGCTTTCACATTAGTGATGAATGCATTAGCCTTTGAACGCTTGACTTCTCTAGATAGCTTTTCTTCTGAGAGCTTCAGTGCGTGAAAGGATGTTACAGGGTTGCATGCTATTTCTGCTTCTTGTGCCACGAAATTAGCAAAGTCCTTGAAAGTGGGGTATTCCTCCAATCGTTTCAGCTGCATTGTTACATGCCGATTCCACCGAGATGTCAGCCAATCGGGGAGTTTTTGTAGCATTTTTTGATTCTCTTCAGTCGTTTAACACTTGAAGCCCCTTGATGTGTGGCATAGCATTGCTGCAGGCTGTCAGAAAATCACTGAATTGTCTCAATTTTATAGACTCTCTCGAACCAATCTTTGGCCAGTTGTTCAGTTTTTCTCTGAATGCACGCTGGATTACAAATGGATGGCCATACCGAGCATTCAGTGCTTCCCATGCTTGATCATAGGCTTCATCGTCCTTTCTGTAGAAGCTTCCTTCCAATACAGATTGTGCTTCACCACTGACATATTTTTGTAAGTAGAATAACTTATCGGCTGGATTTGTGCATCGCCGTTCTATCAATGCCTTGAAACTTGTTCTCCACTCTAAGAACTTAAGTGGGTCCCCTGAGAAAACTGAAGGCTCAGGTGTAGGAAGTCTACTGAGAACCATTGTGTCATGTAAGGCTTGTACTACTGATGCTTCACCAATAGTATGGTTTGTCTGTTTCTCGTTATCTGTCTTACATGCTTGTTCTTTCTTAATTTCCTTAGAAAACAGAGGACAATTAGCTACCTCAATGCTTGCTGCTCTACTATTATTACAGGACTCATCCGAGTCAGCTTCAGAGTATACCTTGAGCTTTGCTGCGATCACTTGAAGATCTCTCTGATTCTCCAGTCTTTTAAGTTCTAGCCTTTGAGTAACAATAGCCTCTTCCATCTCCATCTCTGCCTGCTTTGCAGCCAATTGTGCAGCACACTCTGCTCTTTTTGCAGTGATGCTTTGCTGAGCTGATGAGCAGCTTGAGCGGTGACTAAGAGTAGAGCTTGTAGTCGAAAATATTGACTGAGCATACTCTTTGTCAAGCACCATATGAATTCTTGCATTTTCTGCCTTAACATCAAATTCTTCTTGCCCCACTTCACTCATACGCACTTTCATCAGTCCCATTATATCCGCTGTTACTGCTGTACAGGAATCCATTTTTCTTCTAATCTCAGTAGAAGGAACTGATTGAGATCTTATAAGCTCATACACATTTTTTACTTGAGTCTCCATTTCTTCTACACTATCCATCAGGTCACTTAAGTCTTGGTCAGAGCACTCACTCTTAAGTTTCGTACGTGTAGCTTTGACTTGTTCTTTCCAGTTTTCATACAACTTAATGAATTTACTCTCATTTTGAGAAATTTCTTGTTGCTTAAGCTCCTGCATTTTTGGAGTTAACTTTCGCTCTCGTGAAGATTTCCTGGGTTCATCTCTTCTTGAAGTGGCAGCAGTAGGTTCTATCATTGCTGTTTGAAGTGACTGTATCTTAGAGTGAATATCACCTATGAGCAACTCTAATCTTTTCCTTTCAACGTCATTAGTTTGAGATTTTAACTGTTCAGTTAACCTAATCAACTCTGCTTGAATTATCTCAATTTGCTCACTTGATTCACCACATTGTGATTTTCCTCCATAGACTGACATTGTAAATGTTTTAGCAAAACACTTTAGTAACTGTTTAGTAACTTAACTGTTACTCTCAGATCAAAAAATACCCTAAGTATTATTCACAACAATGTCACTGGTAAAGCATAAACAACAAGTTATATTGTAAACACTTTCTCTTTTTTTTTTTTTTTTTTAAATGTCCATAGATATGTAGAGATAACGGAGTCAAACTTGCAATTAGTTGCAAAGCAGAACTCTTCTGCTTGAAACAACAATGGAATAAACACTGTACTCTGAAGCCTTTTGAAAGGATACTCGAAATGCTGTAGTCTACTCGGATGATTGTCGCCCTCTACTGGTTGGGTCACGGAACTTTCCTCGGCTGTAACAGCTGTAAAACGACAAGCCTCTTATCTGACGTCTTCCCTGCACGATACGCTCCCGCGATCGATCCGACGTCCCTTATGCACGCGATGCTCCCGCGATTTCGCTCTCTCTCTCTGCAGATCCGACGTCTCCTCTGCACGCGATGCACCCGCGGTCCCGCTTTCTCTTCCTATCCGACCGGCTCGTTCCACACTTGCAGCTGTCAGCTTTGCTGGCGTTACGTTTTCACTGTAGCTGCACTGGTCTAAATAAATGAAAGCCACGCTTCGTACTGATGTCTTTGCTGTTTATTGGTTTCGTTTTTTTTCTCTCTCTCTCTTTTCAGCAGACACCGTGAAAACTGCGAGAAACAAAGCATAACATTTAAATATGCATTTCTCCGAGTGCTTTTTCACAGTCTCTTATTAAAATGTCCACTGAAATGCATATGAACATGTGCGACAAATCCGAATCCAGTAACATCGCAATTTACATACAACATTGTTCACATAAACTGACATAAAACAACTCTATACACACAATGTAACAAACGTAAACACAAATTACCGTGTGCGCCCTCTTAGACCATGCAGATTAACGAAGCATTTTCTTCAGGCTCTGTAGCGTTTTCTGCCTCCATGATAGTTTGACCCATAATGCTATGGTCGCGCACACCACTTAACATAAACACGTGATCTGTTACGCTTAAAGTCTTACTGAATCTTAAAGAAACCTCACTCTTAAACCTTTCCAGAGAGCTCATTCTCTGCTTATGACATTAAATGTCACATTCACACATATTTAAGCATTTGTAAACAATAAATGAACTTATAACAAACATAAAATATACAGAGCTCTGTCAAAATGTGACTTGGACATTTACACTTTTTATACCACATTACCTCCTGTTGATTTAACATGATTGTGTATTAATGAAAGCTTTGTCCACTATATGCAGTGTTTCAGTAAAGGATTAAAGGATTTAAACTCATGCACTGATGTTGTACGGTCTTCTTTGTGTTTATTGCCCCTATTTTAACTGCACAAGACTGTAAGAGCTAGAATGACAGATAAATAACAATATTGGTGTTTGTAACGAATTCACATTAATATAAATGAAACAGACAATCAATTATACAGCAACAAAATGACTAAATTAATACTAACATTTATCATAAACATCAAATTATTATCAAACACATAAAACAAAGTAAAAAATAAACAACAAACATCGACTAAAACTACTAAATTTACGTGAAAGTGTCCGTAATCCTTTACTTTCGCTCCTTAAACCGTCCCCGTCTGTGCGCGCTCTCTCCTTATCTTTGTGCATGAGTGCACTTCCGTCAAGTCGCCTTTCAAAATAAAGGTCTCTATAGGTTAAATAAATTAAAGGCTGGGAATAAACGATCCAAATTATAATAAAAAAAATCATAATTTATATTAAGAGAATGCAGAATTAAATTATACTAGACTATAGAATCAGTCCTGCTTATTAATTCAAATAACTGCGGGTTATTTACAGCAGTTCCCATCCTTCTTCGTTGATGCATTAGCGCCACCATCTGCTTTGGAGTACCTCACTCAAAATAAAAAAAAAAAAGGGGGGAAGAGAAAAAGAAGAAAAAAAGAGAAAAAATGAGGAGAAAACAGAAGGAATGGACTTTTATCCATTTGTCCTCCAAAGCAATGTGTATTTGTACAATCAATTATTTTAAAAACATTTCTGTTTTCCTATAGGTTTAATTGGGAGAATGGTTGATCACAAGCTTCCCGCTTTAGATCCCACTGTTGCCAGAAATTACAATTGTTACTTGGCGCTGTAAATTTTATATATTCTTATATAATTCTTTATAAATTTATATATTTTATATTTCTTATTGTTGTTTTATTGAGTTTTTGCACTTTTAGTTTCAATATATTTCTGCTCTAGTTATTTTCCAAAAATAATAATAAAAAGGTCAATTTATTTCTGAAATAATCCTCAAATTTCTAAACATTTTCAAGAGTGATTACAACCTTTGAATGATTAGTGACCCTAGAGCTCATGTAAACATAATAGGGAAATAATAGTAAATAATGTGCATTCTTTGCAAGTATTGGACAACCACACAGATGTTTTTCATTTATTTATAATGATACTATATATATTTGAGCTAACTAAATAATGGCACCCATTACATTAAACATTATTTTACTATTAATAAAGCAAAACAATGTTATTTAAAGGTGTTATATGATAATCAATCTGAAAAAAAAAAGAACATAGTAACTACACTTGTACACGTACGTGTATAGTAAAACACATTTTTGTAAGGGATGTGTATATCTACAACTAAAACATTGTTTTTTCATTCAAATTATTATTTGTAGCACAAATTGTATACAAATAGTAATCCATCTGCAAACACAAAACGTGATCGCTACATTGGAACTATAGCAAAACCACATTCAGTTGTAATGAGAAATGACTGTTTACAATGTTCCATATATTTTTTTATCCAAATCGAGCTTAAAAAAGACTAAATGTGTTTAATATGCAAAATTACAGGCAAATCGCGCGTCAATAGTTTATAAACGCAAAACGGATAAATGACAGACGAAAACGTAATGAGTTACCAATTGAGAACAAGGTAAACAGAGGGAGAAAAAATAATGTATTTAGCATTCGGCAACGCGACTGGCTCGTCACAATAGAGAAACAGCGATGCGATTGTGCAGTTTTCTTTATATGAAAACTAAAACATTTCAATAAAAATCTAAACACATACATTTAGCAGATGCTTTTATCAAAAGCGACAAAGAACAATGGAAGGAATCAAAAGCAACAAAAGAGCACTGATATGCAAGTGCAATAAGTTTCAGTTAGTCTAACACGTTACAAGGATTTTGTTTGTTAATTATATAAAAATAAATAGAAAACAGACATAATAGAAAAAAATTGAGCAAGCTTAAATTATATAATAAAAAATATTTTTTTATTAAAAGAAAACAAATCGATGAAATGTAGAAGAAAAAGACGCTAGTGCTCGTTTTAATAGAAATAGTGTTTTTAAAGAATATAATTCGAATAGAACATGCTAGAGTTACAGGGTCAAATAAAAATAAATAAAAATAAATTAAACTAAATTAAAGTGAACAATTCACTATTAGGCCCATTTTACCATGACAATCATGTATTAATATCTCCACATCATTCCTGAACACAAAATGAAATGTGTGACTCTCTAGAAGCTTCTGATTCCAGCAAATTAATCTCCATCACACTTATCTCGTAATCAATAACTCCGCCCCTCACTTCCGGTTCTGTGGCTGTGGAGCTGAAACTGCGGGTCTGCAGTTTTTTTTTTTTTTTTTTTTTGTGGCGCTTTCACGTTTCAAACTAATTATAATTATATCACAAACCTAAATATAAGCGCTATAAATACTTGTAGTCGCGCGTCATGTCCTCCTCTGGGCTTCTGGCCTGTTTTCTTTTCTTTAGCAAGTTAGTTTCGGTTTTGCCGACTGCTTCCGGAGCTCCATGCATCATTATCGTCTTCAAAACTACAAGCTTCATGCGCTGAATACATTTATTCTATAAAAAAATAGATGAATAAATATTTTATAAATCTTAAAATCTGTGTCATATGCAAAAACAAATGCAACTTTATTTTTTTATATCTAATTTGATTAAATGAAACAACTTATTAAGATTCACTCTGGTTTATTTTATTGGTTTTATCATTAAAGTGTTAGAGTACTAACAGTGTTTCGATCATAAGCCTTTTATCCTCAATCTACAAATTCAATAAGGCCTTTAATACAAAGGTCTGTGGTCCTTCCTCGAGCTTTTATACACTTCTGCTGCCATCTGCTGCTCAAAAAAATGAAGTGCAGCTACAAAGCCTAAAACGCAGCTCTTTGAATCACAACTAAAAAAAGGAAAGTCTAGATTGTACTTTTGTTGAACTGTAATTTGGTTTCAATAACATGCCATAAGTCACAACACCATTATTGTTATGTACTTTTCTTCCATTGCCATGTTCAGCTGCTTAAACAAAAACTGATTTAGTCACATTTTATTACTGGTTGTTTATTACAACCAACACAACTAGACGATCATTTTCATTTTAACGGTGATTTTTTTTTCTTGTATAAGGTTTGATTTAATAAACATACAGTATGAAGAAACACACATTTGACAATTGTGTCTTTGTATTATTTATTAAGATTATATCACTCATATTCAAACATATGGTATATAGTTTAAGTGTTGCATGTTTAAACAGTTGTTAGGAAGCTAAAGCAGTAACAGCGTTTGTCCACAGAAATGATCAGATATAAGATCAGTGGCATATCAATATCTTACATGAATATTATTCATAAGGCAGATGCTTCTGTCAGAAAATAATAAAACAATCAAAGCACAACACGTTCAATCATATCACTGCTAGAACTGAACAAAGATGTTTGTCCATTTTTTTTCTACAAGAGCAATAAGGCTATTTTTAAGTGCTTCAGCTTGAATATAAAAGTACTATAAACACGAATGACCTGTGACCTCAGCATCAATAAACATCAATGAGGAACTGGTGTTAATGATATAGAAACAGCACATGCAGTGGTTAGAGAAATACTGCGGTGATAAAACATCTTATAAAAGCATATATGACAGTTTTTGACACTCACTGTCTACAATCACAAAGTCAAATCTGAGAGTCAGACTAATACTATGGTGAACAGAGTAACAGATATGAAGGTTTTTTACATTAAGGTGAACAGCTCGACTCAGATTCATGTCTCATGTTCACTGGACGGAGTCTGGAGGCTCATAAAGCAGATCATGATTTGTTGTTGCTGGAGCTGAAGTGTTGATGATGTCAGAGTGATTGACAGCAGGGGGCGGGTCTTATGTTGTTAAAGTATACTCGTCCCCTCCTGTGCATTCACTCCACTGGGAACTTCATTCAGCGGCACATTCACTAGAGATGTTAATTCAGTCACTCCATCAGGAGCTTCTTCATTCTGCGGCTGCATCTCTACAATCGCTGATTCATTCACTCGATTTCCTGAAACACAGAAACAAGGATGAATTAAAAACAGAAGATGCACTGGTCTGGATTTCTTCATATGAGACATTAAAAACTAAAGTGAACCTTTTACAATGTGCAAAAATATTTAACACAGACTGTGATTAGCACATTTTGCTCATTTGATGAGTTCAATCTAGTTTAAGCACTTCTCTGACAAATGAACACATTTATTATATTTGTGAACTCATTCATCTACTAGAACATGCAAACTGAAATGTAAATGTTTGTTTGTTTGGATCATTTAGACTTCTTCATCTTTCATGTTTGTAGCATTAAAAGATTTAGCCTAAAGCAATTTCTCTCAGGACATTCACAGTTTAATACACTTACAGTCATTTGTTTGAAATGTGAATGAATAAACTGAATGAAGCCAAATCACACACATCAGATCATGATATTGTTGTCAATTTAAATATATTTAGTTTTTCTGAACAGAACAATCTAATACACATTTTTGTGTTATTTACAGAGTGCTGATAGTAATAAAACTGAATGAAATACTGAGGTGAGGTAACAAATTTAATAATTGTAATTATTTATTAATAGACTTTTAAAGCACAAAATGATCTTCAGAACAAACTCTGAATGGAGTTTAAATATTAAACAGTTTGAGCTGAATTACTGCAGGAAAAAAAATCTGTGAGGAAGAACTGATTATTATTACACTGATTAAAGTGACTCACCTCTGATGATAACAATGTATGTCCTGTAAGTCTTCCATTTACTGCTGCTGCGGATCTTCAGTTTATAATGTCCAGCATGTTCAGCTCTAGAGTCCCTGATGGTCAGATCTCCAGTCTCATGGTTCAGCTCCAGTCTGTCTCTGAATCTCTCATCAGCACCATGTGGCTTTATGTTCTTTTTTTTGATTGTAACTATGAGATGGTTTTCATCTCCAAACATCCACTGTATCTCATCAATATCTGTTGGGCTTTGAGGAAGACCAGTGTATAGATGGACAGATTCTCCTGCACTCACTGCCTCATACCTAACTTCATGTCACAAGAGCACACAGAAACAGAAATGAGGACATTATAGGCCCGTAATAAATAAATTAATTATATATATATATATATATATATATATATATATATATATATATATATATATATATATACACATACACAGGTCCTTCTCAAAAAATTAGCATATTGTGATAAAGTTCATTATTTTCTGTAATGTACTGATAAACATTAGACTTTCATATATTTTAGATTCATTACACACAACTCAAAGTAGTTCAAGCCTTTTATTGTTTTAACATTGATGATTTTGGCATACAGCTCATGAAAACCCAAAATTCCTATCTCAAAAAATTAGCATATTTCATCCGACCAATAAAAGAAAAGTGTTTTTAATACAAAAAAAGTCAACCTTCAAATAATTATGTTCAGTTATGCACTCAATACTTGGTCGGGAATCCTTTTGCAGAAATGACTGCTTCAATGCGGCGTGGCATGGAGGCGATCAGCCTGTGGCACTGCTGAGGTGTTATGGAGGCCCAGGATGCTTCGATAGCGGCCTTAAGCTCATCCAGAGTGTTGGGTCTTGCGTCTCTCAACTTTCTCTTCACAATATCCCACAGATTCTCTATGGGGTTCAGGTCAGGAGAGTTGGCAGGCCAATTGAGCACAGTAATACCATGGTCAGTAAACCATTTACCAGTGGTTTTGGCACTGTGAGCAGGTGCCAGGTCGTGCTGAAAAATGAAATCTTCATCTCCATAAAGCTTTTCAGCAGATGGAAGCATGAAGTGCTCCAAAATCTCCTGATAGCTAGCTGCATTGACCCTGCCCTTGATAAAACACAGTGGACCAACACCAGCAGCTGACATGGCACCCCAGACCATCACTGACTGTGGGTACTTGACACTGGACTTCAGGCATTTTGGCATTTCCCTCTCCCCAGTCTTCCTCCAGACTCTGGCACCTTGATTTCCGAATGACATGCAAAATTTGCTTTCATCCGAAAAAAGTACCCAGGTCAGGCGCTTCTGCCGCTGTTTCTGGTTCAAAAGTGGCTTGACCTGGGGAATGCGGCACCTGTAGCCCATTTCCTGCACACGCCTGTACACGGTGGCTCTGGATGTTTCTACTCCAGACTCAGTCCACTGCTTCCGCAGGTCCCCCAAGGTCTGGAATCGGTCCTTCTCCACAATCTTCCTCAGGGTCCGGTCACCTCTTCTCGTTGTGCAGCGTTTTCTGCCACACTTTTTCCTTCCCACAGACCTCTTGCTTGAGGGTGTCAATGATGGCCTTCTGGACAGCAGTCAGGTCGGCAGTCTTACCCATGATTGCGGTTTTGAGTAATGAACCAGGCTGGGAGTTTTTAAAAGCCTCAGGAATCTTTTGCAGGTGTTTAGAGTTAATTAGTTGATTCAGATGATTAGGTTAATAGCTCGTTTAGAGAACCTTTTCATGATATGCTAATTTTTTGAGATAGGAATTTTGGGTTTTATGAGCTGTATGCCAAAATCATCAATATTAAAACAATAAAAGGCTTGAACTACTTCAGTTGTGTGTAATGAATCTAAAATATATGAAAGTCTAATGTTTATCAGTACATTACAGAAAATAATGAACTTTATCACAATATGCTAATTTTGTATATATATATATATATATATATATATATATATATATATATATATATATATATATATATATATATATATATATATATACACACACACACACACACACACACACACACACACACACAAATACTAATATATCAAACTGGTTGCCACTAACAATCCTGTAAAAAAAGGATGTTAATTGCTGTACAGTATAATACAGTAAATCTACTAACATACAGCCACAGCCTTAGATGAAATCAACTGAAATAAAACAGCAGAGGATGATTAAACCACATAGTGCTGTCAAAAGATTAATCGTAAAAATTTGTTTACATACTATATATTTGTGTACTGTGTATATTTATTATGTATATATATATAAATACACAAACATGCATGTATATATTAAGGAAAAATATTTTAGATTTATATCTAAAATATTCATATCTATTTATAATCTAAATTGTATACAGGTATAAATATATATACATATAAATATTTTGTTTCAATATATACATGTATGTGTGTGTATTTATATGTACATAATAAATATACAAAGTAAACACACATATAGTATGTAAACAAACTTTTATTTTGGATGCGATTAATCATGATTAATCGTTTGACAGCCCTACTCCACAAACAACATTACAGTCTGACTTCATTCCTGTCATGTATCTACAAAACTTATTTGAGAACTAACAGAGCTTTAGATGATTTACAGAAAATTTTTATGTTTTTTATGTTTCTTTTGACCTCATCATCATGGCGATCAGGGTTTACTTTTTTACATTAGATTATTTTGGCAGCTGTAATTGTGTTTGTAAAGCACAAATAGCAAAAAAGGGCCCAACTAAAGTAAACCCTGATCATCATAATGATGGGGTCAAACTGAACTGTAAGGAGTGAAACTGAAATGATGTCTCCATGAAATCAAAGTCCAGGAACTCTCACAAATGGATCATGGGGGACATTTTTAAGGATTTCTGACTATCACTGACTTAAGTTACAGTTTGCATGATTATAAGAAAAAACACAGGTTTTGTCATGGCTAGCAGGGTGCAGCATACTTAAAGGTATAATAATCACCCTGTATCCTCTGAGTAAGATCAGAGCTGGTGAGTTTGTGGCGTGCGTTCACTGTTGGCCCAGTGAACTGCTGAGAGATATCAGGTCCTTAAAGAACGAAAAATGGAAAGTACGAGATTCACAAAATAATGAAATTTCAAAATTACTTGTGATCGATTATGTATTAAATTTTAAATTGGAGAAACTGCCTAAATGTAATGATCACTTGAAACTGGAGTCAAATTAAACATGGAGCTAGACTAAAAGTTAAACTGAATCCTAATAAATGAAGTGAACTCGGCAGAAGCACAAAGAAAAGACAGAACAAACATTAAAACTTCAACCAGGCCACTGGACTTTGAGTCTTTGGGCCAGCAGGTGGATCCTTACAAAACATTTCCAATAAATCATCTAAAGCTCTGTTAATTCTCAAAGAATGTGTGTAGATATATGACAGATATCAAGTCAAACTATAATGCTGTTTGTGGAGTTGTTTAATCATCATCTGTTGTTATATTTCAGTTGATTTCATCTAGGGCTGTGGCTGTATGTCAGCTGTAGATTTACTCTATTATATTGTACTACATTTTACAGCAATTCACATTTTTACAGGATTTCTATTGGCAACTATTTCCCAGGAAAATCCTGTAAATTCGTTTTTTACAGTGCAACATTACATTTGCTGATACACTTTCATTGTAGAGCTATATAAGCACTTAACTCAAACTAATAAGCAATGTAAATACCTAGAAAACTGATAAAATTGTATATCAAATAATTCCATGTACAAATTTCATGATGTATATATTCAAAGATGGATCCTTCATTTCTTTACAAGTTAAAGGTGCACTATGTAATGTGATTGATCAATTATGGAAGTCTGATAGTTGATAGTTTCTAGCAGACAATTCTAGAGCAAGAGCACAGAGATTCATGAGTGCACAAAACTGGATAAATGGAGAAAAATACTAAATTACTGTCAAATTACAGTTACACACTATAAGTGCACTTTTGCCTGTTAAAGTTCAGTTCAGTGTAGAACTGTTTATTCAATGCATCATCACTTGTACACTCATGCACATTAAAACAATAAAAAAACTGAAAGACCGTTACTTACTTTGTATTAAAACCTTGAATTTCTTGCAGAAGGTCCCTCTGCGGCTGATGGTCAGTAGTTTATAGAGTCCAGTGTGTAGAGGTGTGATGTTTGTGACGGTCAGTGATCCAGTCGTCTCATCCAGCTCCAGTCTGTCTCTGAATCTCTCATCATAATCTGTCTTTCCAGTCCCTTCTTTGATCTGAGCTATGAGATTGTCTTGATCTCCAAACATCCACAGGATCTGATCATTCTCCTGTATTTCAGGATCAGGGTTCAGAGTGACAGAATCTTCTTGCAAAAATTGGTCCTCCACTTTGTCAATCATAGCAGGACACAGAAACAAAGACAGACTGTCATTAGATTAAGCGCGTTCATGCGGACATCCTAGCTAACAGAATTTGCTATAAGAACATTTTCCAAATATTTAGTGTTAGTTCTGAGGACATAAAACAAAACGTTTAAATCTGCAGCAGGAACTAAACACACAGACTTCAAGAATCAGTCTATGAATGTCAGCAATGGAGACATTCAAAAGCTACATGCTGGGAGTCATGAGTAAGTTTTGTACTCTGCTGGTACCCAGCATGCATTGCAGCAGGAAGCTTTTGTCACCATTGCTGAGATTCATAGACTGATTCATGATGTCTGTGTGTGTCTGAGTGATGCTGTAGATTTAAAGATTTTGTGCATAGAATACATTTTCATAATAGCTCATACAGCTATTGTAAAACATTAAACAGATTGGTTAGCCACTGAATAATGATTATACCTTCATTAAAAATTAACCAAGAACATTTAATCAGTTTTTTTTCTTGGATTTTTGTTTTTTTGTTGTTGTTTTTTTGCTGTAACAACAGACAAAAAATCTAATATAAAAGAAGTCAAGGGTCAAAAACCCAACTACAGTAAACACACAGCAGGCGTTTGAATGACTGAAAGAATGTTTCAGGAACATCATACTAACCTTTACATAACATTCTACTGGATAATATGTGTGTGTTCTTGGAATGTTGAATTTTAAATCAAAATTAAGTTGAAAGAACATTTGAGGGACACCATACCTTTTTAGGGCTGTACTAGAATAGTTGAATATTCGAATATTCGTTCGGTGGGTTGGCATTCGATTTTCAATTCTGAGATTCGAATATTCTTTTTTTTTTTTTTCAACACGTGACTTCCCCCGCGAACAGTTCTCATTCGGGCTTGAATGGCCCATTAGTAAACGCAAGGGAGAGAGCTGTCAGCAAGCCACGGAGAAAAGCGTGTAGTCACTATAGTTTGCAACCTGGTTGTGATTTATTTTAAAGTCTGAAATATAAAGAAATATTTTTGTTCATTGGAATGTGAGCTGTCTAGTCTGCCTAACAGAGCATGTGAGCGGAGATGCGTGCCGTTTTCAACCAAAGCCTCTGAGACACACTGCCTGCGTGGCGGACGTGGAGCGGGTTTGTTACGTGTCTGCTGCGGAAACAATCCGCTTCACTTCTATTCTGTCGCGGGGCCGCGGTTGCGGTGTGGTTAAACCGCGCCTGATATAAGCGCGTATTCCGCAGACAGTAAAACAGGCGCAGAAAGAAAAATCAACACGCGACGCGTCCGCCACGCAGCCTATATCCTATAAAGAACTCGCAGCAACAGTTATAAAGCCTAGATATGTTATATAGCCTAATTTGCGCGCATTGAGGAATCACTCTATAGTATTAAAATAGCTTTTGAATGCGCGTGCGCGTTTTAGTTTCGTTTTAAGGATCGCGTAAAACTCTTGGCGGCCCTGAGCGTGCATTCTAAGCGCGTTTACAGGCTTTGTTATAATAAGAGGATTAATTAGCTTGCAGAACTCAGGACTGAACAAAATATTCGGCGTTTTGATCGGTGAGTGGATTCTGACTGATCAACGCAAACACAGAAGGAGTCTGGAGTGTATGGAAGAAAATTAATGACATATGTATTTGAAAGAAAAAAGCATGTTGAACTGCACTAACTGAAAAAATAATGCATTGCATTAACAGTGCTTGCATTTTAATGCCTTGTATTTTCAGGACTTGCATTTTTAGGGGCTGAAATTTAATATAGTTGTTTATTTAAGCTGTGAATATTTCAATTCAAAATATTTCACAGATATTTTCAGAATTAAAAATTCAATAATTCATATTCACCTTCCAGAGTTCACTTCCGCAGTATTCAATCGGTTTAAAAATACGATGTATAATTTTCGACCGGCAATTTTTGGTCCATTTTATTTCACTTTATAAATTCGCTTCCACAAATTCACTGGTTCAAATTCGCCTGAATATTCAACATTGCACATCCGGGAGCTACAGGAAAAGCAGTAGAGCACCGATGCGTAATCTCAAGCTAATGTTAGTCGCTCACCAGCAGGTGGCGCAATCGGGTGTTTGACGAGAGAGGTAGTACTCTCAGAATGTCATTTGCCGAGATGGCCCAATCACAAAAGTAGCGTTTACTTTTATAGGCTAATCAATGTCTTAGACATTTATATTTGCCCTCCTGTACACGTAAGCTGTCTTTCCAACTTGACAACGAGGGTCGAATCTTAGCATGGCAGCTGCCACAAAAACCTGCCACTCGACCGCTATGGCAAAACGTCACCAAATTGGGCTCAATCATTTGTGCTTCGTTTGTGCCAGTAATATTTTTGTTTGTGCTGCTTCGGCTTTTAAAATATTAGACATTACATTATAGGCGATGACGTCACCAGCCCCCCTACACGCTCCAAACTGACCCCAAATAGGCTCAATCGTTTGTGCTTTGTTTGTGCCGTTAAAAGAAATCCTGTAATTATAAAACGCTGCTTAAATATAAGGAAAACAAAACTTTGTACAAAAAGTGTCCTCACTCTACACTCCGTGCTATCGAAATCATTCCAAACCGGTGCCATTCTTTTGTGCTGGATTTGTGCCGGTTTGTGCAATTAAAGGAAACCATGTAACCACGATCTCATAACGAAAACTTCACTCTCCTCCGCCGGTTTAGCGTGGCCGCAGAGTTTTAAAAATAGGTCAGTTTTCGTGCTGCCTTAAAATTTTAGATTAGTCAGCCCGTTCTTTTTCCCTTCTCCCAAAACAGCTTATAGGCTACTTTTCAGCTATTAAAAGAGTTCAGTTTTTTTTTTTTTTAAAACGTTTTTTGTTCGTGAAATGTAGCCTAAGTTTTTTTTTTTAAGTAAAGACCAAGCGGTCAGCGGCAGACAGTGAGTTGATCGTATCATATGATAAATGAATCATTGACCAATTTAGCCTTCTTAAATCATCACGACTTAAAATAAAATCTATAGATATAAAACAGCTCAAGCATATCACGTTAGTTTAAAGCTTAACCTGTGCGCTGTTAGATGCATATCCAATCCTTTGTGCGGAGAGAGGAAGCTGAAGCGCGCTTTACTCGACATGGCACCAGCGCTATCACTTGCATTGGAAACATATTTATGCCATCATTTTTGCTAGGTAGGTAAAAGTAATACAGCATTCAGAACTGTAAAGGGTCTATTTTTATTTGTGTGTACTCACACTCGCGTGCCCGGATCAAAGGGAGTTTCATTGAACTTGAAATTGTGACAAACATATTACGATGCTTCTCGAAGTAGTAGTATATTATATAACAACAACAATAGTCTAATAATAATCCTATAATTATGAAAAATTAATTTTTAAAGGAATAACTTAAATGTTAAATTTTTACAGTAAACCTCTGCTGTACAGCACTGTTTATGAAAATTAAAAGGAATTGGTACATTTTCTTTTGATTACATTTTGAAATGTAATTACATTTTTGATATTTCATTTTTTTAATGATTGTGTAATAAATTAACAACACAGAAAAATGAAAACAAACAACATATGGATATATTGTTGTAAAAATTTTAATAAAATATTAGGATGTTAAAGTTTCATAAATTCAATTTATCAGACGTGTTAAGATGACTAAAATTGAATTAACCCATTGAATTTGAATCCAGGAAATTTAAAAATGGAAATTCCAATACCAGTACAAATTACTATAGCTATGCTTAATCACTGTTATAATTATGAAGGAATTATGAATTATACAGATAATGGCATATTAAGTGTTTTTGGATTTTTCACCTTTTAAATAGGCTATTTAAGAAGAATTTTAGTTGCAACCAGAATTTCTTCGTTTCATGGAACAAATCCAGCACAAATAAACGCGGCATTTCGTGTGAACAGCGTCTCCAGGCTATAGCCTAACCTAATTAATATTAATATAAATATATATCAATATTATGTTTTCGTTATATTTAAGCAGCGTTCATAATTACAGGAGTTCTTTTAACGGCACAAATCGAGCACAAAAGAATGGCACCGGTTTGGAATGATTTCGATAGCACGGAGTGTAGAGTGAGGACACTTTTTGTACAAAGTTTTGTTTTCCTTATATTTAAGCAGCGTTTTATAATTACAGGATTTCTTTTAACGGCACAAACACAGCACAAACGATTGAGCCTATTTGGGGTCAGTTTGGAGCGTGTAGGGGGGCTGGTGACGTCATCGCCTATAATGTAATGTCTAATATTTTAAAAGCCGAAGCAGCACAAACGAAAATATTACTGGCACAAACGAAGCACAAATGATTGAGCCTATTTTGGTGACGTTTTGCCATAGCGGTTGAGTGGCAGGTTTTTGTGGCAGCTGCCATGCTAAGATTCGACCCTCGTTGTCAAGTTGGAAAGACAGCTTACGTGTACAGGAGGGCAAATATAAATGTCTAAGACATTGATTAGCCTATAAAAGTAAACGCTACTTTTGTGATTGGGCCATCTCGGCAAATGACATTCTGAGAGTACTACCTCTCTCGTCAAACACCCGATTGCGCTACCTGCTGGTGAGCGACTAACATTAGCTTGAGATTACGCATCGGTGCTCTACTGCTTTTCCTGCAGCTCCCGGATGTGCAATGTTGAATATTCAGGCGAATTTGAACCAGTGAATTTGTGGAAGCGAATTTATAAAGTGAAATAAAATGGACCAAAAATTGCCGGTCGAAAATTATACATCGTATTTTTAAACCGATTGAATACTGCGGAAGTGAACTCTGGAAGGTGAATATGAATTATTGAATTTTTAATTCTGAAAATATCTGTGAAATATTTTGAATTGAAATATTCACAGCTTAAATAAACAACTATATTAAATTTCAGCCCCTAAAAATGCAAGTCCTGAAAATACATGGCATTAAAATGCAAGCACTGTTAATGCAATGCATTATTTTTTCAGTTAGTGCAGTTCAACATGCTTTTTTCTTTCAAATACATATGTCATTAATTTTCTTCCATAGGAGTGAGGCGGCTGCCGTTTACTTTCGTTTTGTTAATGTTTATTTTGTTATTGAAGTGCGTTTGCAGTTTCCCGCATCCTTCCCAGAGTCTTGAACTTCGTTACATATATCTTCCGGAAATCATCCTGGCGACCTGTTTTTGAAGTCCCTCGACCCACCCGATGGTCGCGACCCAGGGTTTGAAAACCACTGCCCTAGACTCGTGGTGTGAGCTTACTGGAGCGGAATTCTCTTGGGTCTGCAGCAACACATTCCTGACGCGTGAAGTCGGTTGGATGAACGATTCCCGACATAATACAAATGCAAACAGACAACACAGAGATTTCTGCCTTTATTATATGCTTAGCCCCTCCCACCGAAGCTTCGAATATTCGATATTGATTACCACCAAAGCTTCGAAGCGCAAAAAATGGTATTCGAACCAGCCCTATACCTTTTAAAAACTTTCCTCTAACGTCAAGAAAACTGGACATTTTTTTATGTTCCCAGAAACAAAACTGAATATTTGGAGAATACTCTCAAGAGTTTGAAATGACTGCATCAGTGATCATTCAGATGCTGTTTGATCAGCCTGAAATGAGGACGCTTCTCTGCTTTCTTAAAAGGAAATTTATATTACTGTCTCTGCTTCAGATTTGATCATTCAAAGACAAAACTGTATAAAGTGGATTTTATAGAGAGTGCTGATCCAAATAAAAGCTTAAGGAAGCACTTTTTATGGCAGCAACAGAACAGTGTGGTAACACTTTATAATAACGTTCAGCTGTAAGTAATTTATAAGTGATTAGTTAATGATGAAATAATCTTTTACAAAACATTCACAAATGATTAATAAGTTATATGCTAACAATTTGTGTATGTTTTGTTAATTCATTTACAAATCAATTACAAGTTCATTTACAAGCAATTAGTTAATGATGAACTAATCATCTACAAAACATGACTAAGTGTTTATAAATGATTAATAAGTGCTATGTTAAAAAGCACAAAAATGCAATTATTCTAAAACTATTTTCTTTTTAAAATAATAATAAATGACTTGCTGTCAAATGAATAAACATGTAGACCCTTTCTCTCATCAGCACAGACTTTCTGTGTGGAGTGTGTTGGATCTAGTGATAATAAACCAGTTTACCCTCCAATGAAGATCACAACAGGTGCACAGTGCTAAATGTGTGTCACAGAAGACATCTTTACCCTCACCAGTCAGCCCTTACATTGCATTACACACTACAAATTATTCAAAACCTGTCGTGTAAATGCATGAGTAAATAATTTACAAATCTTTCTGCATCCCCTAATCTAAAGTGTAAACAATTCATCACTTGTAAATGTGTTACACATCATTTGTACACCTTTCTTACATGTTAAAAATGATCTGGTGGATACAAGGCATTTACAACACTTTCTGCATCCCCTAATCTAAAGTGTAAACTACTCATTAGTTGTAAATGTTTTATAATCCTGCTGTTTACAGGTTGTGCGGGTATACACACTGGGGAGAAAGATCTACAAATGATGAGTAAAACATTTACAACTGATGAATTGTTTACACTTTAGAATAGGGGATGCAGAAAGATGTGTAAATGATTTATTCATTATGTGATCTTCAGTGGAGGATAAACATTTCAATGACTGACATTTCAATTATTTAATAATATATTAACTAGTAACTATTAATCATTTACTAAGGATTTGTTTGATTATTTCATAATATGCTATTTTTTTAAGATAACTTATGACAGATTTGTAAATTGTTAGCATATCACTTATTAATGGTTTCTAAATGCTTTGTAAATTATTATTTCTTCATTAACTAATCACCTATAAATGACTTACAACTGAACATTATTAAAAAGTGTTACCCATTAGGCTGAATTTAATCTGAATGACCTGCAGAAGAACAGAATTATGGGAAATGACTGAGAATAAATATCTGTGATCATCATTATTATATTGATGTGAGATACTCACCCTTGACAGTGACAGTAAATATCTGCTGTGAAGCCTTCCCTCTGCTGGATATGATCTCTAGTTTATAGAGTCCAGAGTGATCAGGTCTGGTGTTCTTGATGGTCAGAGATCCAGTCGTCTTGTCTAGATACAGTCTGTCTTTAAATCTCCCATCAGCAACATAATCATATGTAAAGATCTGTCCAGTCTTTCCACTGAATTCAGCAATGCCAGTCAGCTGTTTTTCATTTCCAAACAGCCACCATATCTTATCATCTTTGTGTATTTTAGTTTTAGGTTTTAGAGTGACATCTTCTCCCTCCTTCACTGCCTTATTCTTCTCTTCATGTGTGACAGAAGTGCAGAGAAACACAGAAACACACAGATGCCATTAGATCAAGTATATGTGCATGTGACCATGTCTGACATTTGAACACAGATCATGCAGATGCTGCTTTATCACAGATGATCTTTAGACTACTGTGTGAAAAGTTTATGCTGAAAATGAAACTGTTTATAAAAACATTATTAAATATGTCAGCTGGAGTGACTCACCTTTGATATAAACATTGAATCTGTTGATGAAGATTTCTCCACCTCTTGTGATCTTCAGTTTATAGTCTCCAATGTGTTTAGCTGTGATGTTCTTGATGGTCAATGAGCCCGTCTCCTTATTCAACACCAGTACGTCTTTGAATCTCTCATCAGGAACATCATATGTCTTTACAGTCCCTCCTTTGACTTCAGCTATGAGAGTCTTTTCATCTCCAAACAGCGTTCCATCTCCAAACAGCGTTCCATCTCCAAACATCCACTGTATCTCATCATCTTTGTGTATTTCAGTAGCAGGTTTTAGAGCGACAGATTGTCTCTTGCTCACTGCTATATTCCTCACTTCATCTGTGAGAGCAGTGCAGAGAAAGACAGAAACACACAGATGCCGTTAGATCAAGATTGAGTTTAACATTTGTACACAGATCATGCAGATGCTGCTTTATCACCGATGATCTTCAGACTGCTGTGTGAAAAGTTTATGCTGAAAATGAAACTGTGTATAAAAACATTATTAAATATGTCAGCTGGAGTGACTCACCTTTGAGATAAACATTGAATATGTTGATGAAGGTTTCTCCACCTCTTGTGATCTTCAGTTTATAGTCTCCAGTGTGTTCAGCTGTGATGTTCTTGATGGTCAATGAGCCCGTCTCCTTATTCAACACCAGTACGTCTTTTAATCTCTCATCAGGACCATCATATGTCTTTACAGTCCCTCCTTTGACTTCAGCTATGAGAGTCATTTCATCTCCAAACAGCATTCCATGTCCAAACATCCACTGTATCTCATCATCTTTGTGTATTTCAGTATCAGGTTTTAGAGCGACAGATTCTCCCTCCTTCACTGCTATATTCCTCACTTCATCTGTGAGAGCAGTGCAGAGAAAGACAGAAACACACAGATGCCGTTAGATCAAGATTGAGTTTAACATTTGTACACAGATCATGCAGATGCTGCTTTATCACTGATGATCTTCACACTGCTGTGTGAAAAGTTTATGCTGAAAATGAAACTGTGTTTAAAAACATTATTAAATATGTCAGCTGGAGTGACTCACATTTGAGATGAACATTGAATCTGTTGATGAAGGTTTCTCCGCCTCTTGTGATCTTCAGATTGTAGTGTCCAGTGTGTTTAGCTGTGATGTTCTTGATGGTCAATGAGCCCGTCTCCTTATTCAACACCAGTACGTCTTTGAATCTCTCATCAGAAACATCATATGTCTTGACAGTCCCTCCTTTGACTTCAGCTATGAGAGTCTTTTCATCTCCAAACAGCCACTGTATCTCATCATCTTTGTGTATTTCAGTATCAGGTTTTAGAGCGACAGATTCTCCCTCCATCACTGCCTTATTCCTCACTTCATGTGTGAGAGCAGTGCAGAGAAAGACAGAAACACACAGATGCCGTTAGATCAAGATTGAGTTTAACATTTGTACACAGATCATGCAGATGCTGCTTTATCACTGATGATCTTCACACTGCTGTGTGAAAAGTTTATGCTGAAAATGAAACTGTGTATAAAAACATTATTAAATATGTCAGCTGGAGTGACTCACCTATGATATAAACATTGAATCTGCTGATGAAGGTTTTTCTGCCTCTTGTGATCTTCAGTTTATAGTCTCCAGTGTGTTCAGCTCTGATGTCCCAGATGGTCAATGAGCCTGTCTCCTTATTCAACACCAGCATGTCTTGGAATCTCTCATCAGAAACATCATATGTCTTTACAGCCCCTCCTTTGATTTCAGCTATGAGAGTATCTTCAAACATCCACTGTATCTTATCTCCTGGCTGTATTTTAGTAATGGGGTTTAGAGTGGCACCTTCTCCTTCAGTCACTGGCACTGCCAGCACTTCATGTCACAGCAGCACATAGAAACAGAGAAATGAGCAGATTATTATTGAGTTTGCAGATGAACATGTCAGTATCATTTAAGGACTGAGAGGATAGTGTGTGATTCTTCATATGTGCTTCTAATAATCACTTCATCCTCTGAATGACCTTTACCTGAAGATCTGGAACAATGCGCAATAATGCTGCATGTGTTAACATTAAATAACTATTTACCACTAAAAATCAGGTTTGTTTTAAAACGGTTCATTCATCTTTTTCATAAAACTAAATACAAACATTAATTTATTTACTCGTCCTTATGTTCGTCCAAATGAATGAATAGATTTAGATGAATCAACAGTTTATAAATAAAGAAAATGAGTCCATGTGCTCTAACTCTTCTGAACTCATACAACAGCTTTATGTGCAGTTTAAGTGTTTGTTGGCAGAAAATATTTGCAGTAATTCTCAAATATTATTTTTCATACTCAATATACAAAAGGGCTCCATAACTCGTAACATCTTATTTTGTGTTTGACAGTAGAAATAGTCATATGTGTTTGCAATGACATGGAGAAGGATAAATGATGAAGGAATTTATATTTTAAAATACTAAAAAAAATATTCTCTCATAGGACTAAATACTAGCACTAACTGACCAGATATGCTGAGATGTATTAGCTGAATGATAAACATGAGTGTCATTTACAGTCAAACACACTCTCTGTGTCATTTTCTTGGTTTTCAGTTTAGAGATCCTGTGTTAATAGTCTATGACTTTTAAATGAACAAGATGAATAAAGCCACTCACAATGACAGAAACACAAACGTGTGTGAGATGAAAAACTCAGGCAGCCCAGATAAAGCTCAAAATGAAAGGCCAAAGGACAGCAGGACTATGATTTTTAGATCAGTTGCCAAATATCTCAACCTTCATTAGAAGAACAAAACTAACATTTAAAGCAAGCAACCTTTGAATCAATGTTCAAAATAATTGATTGCGATGAATCAAAATCACTTTTGCACGTTTCCACAATTAATTTTGAAGAAAATGACATTTCAACAAGCCACCATTACTGTGATCAGCGTTTGCTTTAGTTGGGCTCTTGACTCTTTGTGCTTCAATGTTTTCATTCACTTTTGTGTCAGTGTGCAAAACACACATCTGAGGTAATGAAAACATCAAATGATGGTGACTGTAATCACTGTGAGGACGTATTGTTTTTCCATGTGTGAATAATGTGTGATACTACATACTACTATGCAGAAATGCAACATAGTATCAAACACGTATCAACATAGAACAGAAGTATTCATGACTCCCAGCATGCCGTTTATCTGCATTAGTTTGATTGTCACCATTGTAGAGGCTTGTATAAGTGCTGATGTCTGAATCTTATTTTACCACAATATATTTGCATTTGTGAAACAGAATATTTACAACTATAATGAAATATCAACTTCAACATTTAATATTATTTCTCAACTTTATTAAAGTTTGACAGCCATCACAAAAAGTAATCTACTCCAACTTAACTTTAAGACTCTTTTTGTTTATTAATGTATAAGTGTTTATATTGAAACACTTTTGTAAGCACTGAAAGAGAATTAAGTTCATGAAAAGCAAGAGTCAAGAGCCCGACTAAAGCAAACGCTGAACACAATAACAGTGGTTTGTTAAAACTGCAACATTGTTTCAACATTAACTGCAGGTGCAAAAGTGATATTAATTCAATCTCATTAACATTGACAGATCAAATATTTTTACCACTGATTCAATGCTTTTATCTGCTCTCTTGCTATCTGGGACATGAACAAACATAAACAGAAATAATTAAAGACAGATCTGAAATTCAGTCTTTTAAACACAATGACTCAATAATTAGCATATTGTATGTGTAATCCATCTCAATACTAGACAGTCACACACTTCATTTATTACTGCATTAATTACACGCAGATCTTGTGGCTAAAGTAGAAATGTTGACTGAAATTACTATATATTTAAACTGCACTGAAGCACAATAAAGCTAGTTTTTTTAACATCTTGCTGTATCAACTGTAGTACTTACGTGTTGGTTTCTTGAGATAGTAAATCACACCACCAACAGCAGCAGCCACCAGCAGAGCAACAACAATAACAACAACAATCGCTGCTACAGCAGCTGGAGACAGACCTCGTTCTGGCTCTGGTTCAGGAATAATGAAGAGAGACAGTCATTAGTGTGAACTATTTGATAGTATTTTGTTGTTTACTATTTTTCAAGTTTTCATAATATTTTTACTGGTGTTGATTTATTTATTTATTGATATGCGGTATGTATTTCATTTGTGTTATGGCAATGGAAGTCTTTTATTTTGACATTGTCGTGAGCAGAGAGTACAAGTACATGCTAAATATTTCAGTACAGAATGAGACCTGGACACACACAGCTGTGGACTCAAAGGTTTACGGTTTGCAAGGATTTAGCTTCTGGTTTAAATGAAGACTTCCTGTCACCTGTTATCTTTATGTTGTTGTTTTGGTTGGTTTTCATTGTAGTACAATTATTTATGTGATTGTTTAGTTCTGTCTGAGTGATTGTTTACTTCTATTTGGTTTTGATATATGCTTGTTTTAAGGTTTACTTATGTTGATGTTTGTTTGTTTTTTCTCTTTGTACAAGCTCTTGCACTGATCTTCAGTTGATTTCCATTGATTCATGGTGGTGCACTGCATCCAGCGGTGAATTGTGTGACAGATATTAGAATAAACTGTGAGGATCATCAGTAGTAGAGTCAGTCTTTATTGAACCAGTGTGTCTGATCTATGACAAACACTATAGACATCAGCACTATATAACCTGAATGAAGATCTGGGCCTGTATGTATGAAACTTCTCAGAAATGCTCTTAAGAACAGTCTTAAACTTTGACTTAAGTGTCAAAAGACTCTTAGTAAAAAGTAGGACTTTTCTAAGAGTAGGATACTTTAATAAAGAAGCTGAAAGCAAAAGGTCTAAGTCTAAAGTAAAGTCTAAGACTGATTCTCAAGTGTTGACTGAGGGGACACTGAAGTGTTGTGAACTAAGGACTACAATGATGGCAACTTAAAATGGCCGCCCTTGACCTCTGAAACAGCCAATAGTGAGCCACAGCAGGACAACACCAATCATTTGATGCAACTGCAATAAAATCATTTAATTAACATTAATAGACACTATTTAATATTTCAGTGTATTTAAAAATGCTTTGCTTTGCAAAAAAAAAAAATATATATATCACAAATTATTATCAATGCTTTGAAATCCTTTTCTATTGGTATGTCTCCTTGTTTACAGTTGGATCAATGATGTAAACATGAGCACCATAAACAGCTCCAATAACTCCAGGAAAAAACACGATTCTCATAAAAGTGGCTTGTTTTTGCAGCATGGTTTGATCAGATGGAAAGTCCATGAACTGTCATATAGTAGTGGCTAAAAGTGATGTCTGGCTTGGCAAATGTGACATCCTCAACATTAATTACAAAAACCTGCACAAAAACCACACTCAGCAAAATATTAGTTATTGTCAAGGACAAAAATCCCCCAAAAAATATGATATCATTTTTGTCAATATTGCACACCAAGGGGCATCATTTAGGTCATTTGGCACCAGTGATGACCAAAATACACAAATCAAGTACTTGAGGAAAGTACAGATACCTATAATAAAATATTACTCCAGTAAAGTACTCTTTTTTTTTTTTTTTTTTTTTTTTCAATTTTACTTGAGTGAAAGTACAAAAAAGTACTCATTTTTTTATGTACTCCAGTAAAAAAAGTTCAGATACATTTATTTTGCAATTTTATATAGGTTACTTATTTTAATTTTATATTTGTACATTTTTAATAATGGGATTTTCAGATATATTTATGTTGTTGATATGGACTACACTGATGAGAGTCATGTTGTCATGTTCACTGTGAAGCTTACACTGCGATGTACCTGAGGAGTAAAGGGTAACAATATGTTTTATGAAATGTAGAAGTAAAAAGTATGTTCGTATGCTTTGGAATGTAGTGAAGTAAAAATAAAATGTTACTCAAAACTACTCCAGTAAAGTATAAAGATACTTGAAAAATGTACTTTAGTATAGTAACGAATTACAACAACTACTTTGTTACTGACACCACTGTTTGGCACACAGACACACAGATTGCGTGCATGCAACTTTGTGCATTGGTTCAACCATTGGAAAGACTAAATGTCCCCCCAGTTCATGGGTTAATTTCAAATGTAAGTGATCATTCCTATGCCCTACTCCCATTCGAAGGACACAGCCCTTGGAGCTTGTAGTTTAGACGTTAGAGTGAGCAGGGCACATGCATATCATCAGAGGTGTAGTAATGGGGCAGGCACAGCAGGCAAATGCCTGGGGCCCCGCATTTTGAGGGGGCCCCCGATGGCCGACCATTTAAACCAACAGGAATGTAATAGCTATAACACACAGTGACATCTCTCCACCCCCCCTATGGGGATCTCTCTTTCGTTACACTGGTTATGCTTTTGCCACCTCGGCCGCCCTTTACAAACAGGTGCAGCGCATCATCTTGGTGATGATGAATAGAAAACAATCATTATCTAGAGCGAAGAAGAACGTGGAAGCTCAGCTTGCGCAATTTAGGAATGAACTGGTTCACACACACATTAAACACAACAAAGTGAACAAATCTGTCAGGCAGCCTGAAGCAAAAATAAAAAAACGCTTGGAAACAGGACAACTTTAAGCATAGGCATCAATGTATGTGTCTGCCCACACTTTATTCCACTCCAAAACAAATATAAAACATGTTTATAAACAAATATTAATCACTGTCTCCATGAACAACTGGTAACCGGCTACAGGCCATCATGCGACAATTGTGCCTTAAATATTACAACACTCCCATTTTTAAAGCATTATTAATTAAAAATGAGAAACTGACCTTCTCCATTCGATATTGTGCTTAAATTCATTAGGCTACTACTCAAAGATATTATTTGTCTCTCACAAAGAGAAACACAGAATGCAAATACACTCCTAAATAAAACATTCTTTTCTTGAGCTTCGCCGCAACTCGTTCACTTGCTGATATAACGTACATAAAATAATCCAATGAATACCCATTTAGAATAGCACTTAATTCAAATAGGCTAAATAATAAAATAAATAATTCACTCATATCAGCTTGAAAATGTTAACAAAGATATTAGTTGTTCTTGCTGCTTTTGTGCAATAGATGAATAACAAATTATTTGTTTGTAGATATTTTATGTTTAGATATTTCTATTTTGCAGGAGTCCCACAAATCATTTTATTTTCTTGTCTCACGCACACGAGCCTCTACCCCCCACACTCACCCATCAGGTTTTGTCCCGTGTCGCACAGTACTCCAGAGAGAGTGCAGGTATCTACATTATATACGGTTAGATGTGTTTTGTCCACATTTTAATCGCTAGGTAACAAAGATACATTTACAAAAACATTTAAAAGGGCCTCATTGACTGATTTTGCCTGCAGCCCCCACTTCATGTAGGTATGCCTCTGCATATTATTATGTAGACGTTTGTAATGCACTTGGCAAAGTGACATCGTTTCTTTATCATCTTCAGCTGGCATGTTCCTGGGACAACGCAGCACAGCATTCGCCAGCAGATGTTGCTGTTGTAATAAAATAAATATATTTTTATTGTTAGCATTACTGTTGCAAATAAACGTCTTTGGTACAGAGCATCTAACTCTTCAAATTCAGAGCGATTTGAAAGCATATGGAGTCCTCTGCTCTCAAACCGCTCTCACGCAACGGTGATGTCACTCGCTGCTCGGTTTCTCTAATAACACACTAACAGTCTGATGAGTTGAATCTGTTGTTTATATAGGGAGACGTCTAAAACCATGAGGACTGGAACTGGGAAACACTGACCTAACAAAACACTGTGTTTTAATGAGTGATCGTGTTGACGTCTGCTGATTGCTCATGTATTAGAAGTAGAAATTAGTTTTTTATTCAGTTTTATGTTTCAGTTACAGTTGGAGGAAGGGTAACTTCCTGCATCCTCTGTTCTTGATCTGATTGAAGGATGGCACCTCTGAGTACTGCATCAATATTTCTAAGGCCCACCTATGAATGCCTATAGAATGCTTTGCATCACTGCCTTAGTTAGACTAGACTAAACTTTTTTTTCAATTTATCTGCAAATAACTCAACATTATTTAGGAGTTGATCAAATGTATTGTAAAGGTCAAATGATACCTATTTTGTGTTGATCAAGGTAGAAATTTTGAAAAATATGAATATTATTATTTTTCTTCGCTAGAGGGCACCCACCGGCAGTACACTCCGGTTCAGATTCCGGTTCTTTGTGGAAACTTTGTGCGTTTGGTTGGATAATAAAATATTACAACTCAATTCAGTTTTACGAGTACAATTATTTAATTCATTATGTCATCCTGGTATCCTGGACTCCCTCTCTCGTTTCATACAAACGCAGCTGCTGTTATTTTGGGACGACTGCCCAACAAACACAGAAAGTTGTGTGGTTCAGGTTGTTACTACGTTGTCACGATGTTGTCCTTCAACCACGGTTTAGAACATTTCTGAAGGTTGTGCTTAGGCTGTCTGGACAACCACTGTACGACATTTACTCGTCACTGTTCCGAAGCGCATTTTAAATTCTAACAAACCGTTGGGCTGTTATTATTCTTCAAACCAGGATACGTGAGTATTGCTTTTGATTTCCTTTTCGATTTCTCTCAGATAAATATGTATATATCCAAGCAAAACCTACAATTTTCGTGTCCAATGTGATATTTATTTGTTCTGTTACTGAATAGCTGATAATTCACATACCAGATGTTAATTTGCGATCGGGTTTGGTGTAATGGTAACTATATTTCTTTTATTATTCAGATATCCTTATATATTTGGTGTTGACTTGTGCCTGCCTTCTGGATTCTGTGTTTTCCACTGCCCTCTGGATTTGATCATCTTTCTTGGACTGTTTTCTGCACATCACTAACTGCGTTTACCTGTCCGCCTTATTCTCCCGTTCAGAGTCCGCCTCATCGTCCGGTGACCGCTGTTTTGTTACGTTCTCAGGTGCTTTGCTTTTTTATTTGTAATGTAATATACTTAAACTAGTTTGTAAATGAGTTTACAGTCATTTATAAATGACTTCTTATATTTACATGCTGCATATACTTTATATTGCATTTTTTCTTAAATGTATACCTTTTGGTATTCTTTTGGTAAAATTTTGGATTTTTGTAAGCATGAAATGTTTGGTATGAAATAAAGCTTGATTATATGAATTTGTATGGCATTTTTACTTTTCAAAGTTACACAAGCAGATTGTAAGTTGAAACAACAATTTAATGAACGATTTTTAATATTAAACAGCATTTAAAAGTATTATACTTACTTATCTCGTGTCTGATATAACACACAGAAAAGGCAATATTTATAATCTGGAATAAAAAAATACATGTAGTAAAAACGTCGCCTCAGGGTTGCTGAATGTCGCGCAACAACGTTGCTACAACTCTTTCGCGTCTTACATTTCTACGTTGTCACAATGTCGTGGGCACGTAGTCAGCAACGTTGCCACAGTAAAAATAGAACGTTGCAGCGACGTTGCCACAACGTAAATGTGTTTGTTGGGTGTTTTGTACATTGTAATGGATTATAAAATAACTAACAAACTGGTAAGATTTTGAAACCTTTTCGTATGAAATCAATATGTTTTATCCCCATAATTATTTCTTGTGGTGAAATGTTGGGTAATAAGTGCTATGACTGCACCATCTCCCTCAAATGTCCGTCTAGCTTGAATCTGCCGCTTCCTAACAACGGCTTTCTTCACTGAAGCTTTGCGTTCAAATATTTAAACTCAGATCAAGGTTTTATGGCTAATTATTTGCTTTTGTGGAAAGCAGCCGTGTAATAAGCGGGATAATGTACATCCAGCTTCGCGTCGGGCTGCTGATAAGCCTGTCGGGCTTTATTCTGCGATAACATCCTGCTGGATGTACATTATCCCTTACATATGACACATGCCAATCTGAGCTATATGATGAGCTATATAATTTTTTCATCATTTATCAGCAAATAACTCAGCACTACTTGGTCTGACTGGTCTTGTGGTCCAGGGTCACATATGATAAATAAAAAGAAAGTAAATAGAATACAAAAGAATAGAGAAGGTAGTGTGTTTTTTTTTTTTTTTTTTTTAAGAAAACAAGCAGTTAGTAAATGAAAGGGCACAAGTCTAAAAAGGGTTCTTGATGTCTGTGTGTGTCTTTTTAAAATTTTGAATCAGAACTGCTTTAAAAAAAAAAATCTCTCCAAAATGTACAGAAAATACAAGATCTATTACTGCTGGTTTACAAGGCTACTATAGTCAGTAAAGGAAAAATAACTCAGATTAGACTCTAGGTGAAATAATGATGATGATGATGATGTTAAAACATAATGATGACTGCTGCTCTTGTCTGACTGTTTTAATGTAGATCCAGTAGCCAAACAAAATCTAATATTAAAGATATAAGGGTCAAGATCCCAACTAATGCAGACACTGACCACTGTAATGGTTGCTTAAAAATGTTGATTTTCTCCTTTGGTGATTCTGCTTGTTATCATCAGGTGTCTATACTAATGTTTATTCATCAGCTGTTAATTACCTAATTATCTCATTAACTTCAACACTGCTTCAGTGTCTATATGTGTCCACACTCAAGGTATTAAAATGACACAGGAGATTTTGCTGTGTACTTTTGATAAAATCACACTGGCAAATTGAAATCTGTGCTTTCACTGCCACTGACCCAGAGAAAGCAGCTGTGATGTTTAGGTATGAAACCGCTTTAGTAAGCAATATTTATCTCTAAATTACACACTATTCCATTTTATATAAATTCTATTTTCATATTCTATATAAAAGTTACTGTAAAAGTATGCAAAGTAAAAAAAAGAGCAATATCAGCAAAGCCATTTAAAAAAAAAAAAAAAAAAAAAGGCAACAGACTAAAGCTATCTGATGGGAAAATAAATATGTTTCTTACAATTCCTTCACATTAGTGTGAATGCGTGTTCAGGGCTGTTTCTAGCCATTTTCATGTCCTAGGTGAAATCCCTATTTGCCCCTATTTGAATCATTTCAGCATTTCAACATTCAACATCTATTCAACAAGTGATTTAATAAAAGATGTGCTCATCTTGTGAATTAGCAAATTTTACTATGCCAACATTTTTTAATTATCTGTAAAAATTGTATATGGGAATATTTCACGACATGCTGATCCTTTAACAATGCACTGACCTTTTGGACTAATTTCAAAACATGATTTCTCGACTGCCACAAATACTGACCAAAAAATAAAAAAATAAAAATACTGATTTTGTGCACTTTTTACTTTACCAATATTTTAAATGGGCCTTTGAACATAGCTTTATTGCAGGTTGCAAAAAAAAAAAAAAAAAAAAAAAAAAAAAAAAAGTGTTACCTTGCCAAAGCACTGTCAGAGCCCATTGATCTAATGCTGTTGTTGCTCCAAATGCTAACTTTGCATGCAACAATCAGGCAGCAATTGACAGCGCTCTGATCCAATGTCATACAGGCATCGTCAGATTGACAGTACTATAGTCCAATGATATTGGGGGATCCAGTCAGGGGGTGAAAATCATATTTCAGGGTGACCATGCCACTCTGGTGCCCTAGGTGACCCCCTAGTTCACCTATGCCTAGACACAGTACTGTGTATCTGATCTATAACACACAGCTGATAAACAGTCATTACTATAAAGAACGTACTCACCCCTTACAGGAACACTAACAGCAACAGTGAATGTCTTGTATAAGGTCTGTTTGCTGCTGATCTTCACTGTGTAAAGTCCAGAGTCTGTGTTTCTGGTGTTGGTGATGGTCAGAGATCCAGTTTGATCATCAATCTTCAGTCGGTCTCTGAATCTCTCATCATAATATAATAGTGAGCTCTTATCCTCTATATCAGCTTTAGCTATGAGTTTTCCTTCATCTCCAAACCTCCACACTATCAGCTCATCTCCACGTAGTTTAGTGACACCAGGCTGAAGAGTGACAGACTCTCCTTCCATCAATGAAAGGCTCTTAATTTCAGCTTTACCAGCTTCAGATTCAGATGACTCTAATAGAAATTCAGACAGAGATTAAACGCATTAAACACTGTTACTGGCATACAATATAAGGTTTACAGTTGATTAGTTATGGTCATATGGTCATCTTACAGTGGTTTTGCTTTCACATTCAAACACACAGTGTCTCTGTGACACGACAACAACTGTCCAACAGCAAATAAACAACTGATAGACACGCACAAACAGATACATTACAGCAAAAAGGAGAACAAGTGCTTTAAAAAGCATATGGCCTCTTTAATAAAACAAGCAAACGAAATAAAATAATATTAAAAACACATTCTCACCATTGACAGTAACACTGAATTTCTCATATAAGGTCCCATCACTGTGGCTGATCTCTAGATCATAGAGTCCAGAGTGTTTGATTTTCATGTTCTTGATGGTCAGAGATCCAGTCAGATCCAGCTGCAGTCTGTCTCTGAACTCAGTGCGATTGGGATATGAGATTTCATTTTCATCAATTTGAGCAATGATCAGATTTCCAAACCTCCACTCTAGCCGATAAACTGTCTTTATTTGAGCGAGATTAGCATCTAGAGTGACAGATTCTCCCTCCATCACTGACTTGACTTCATCTCCTTTAGCACCAAACACACCTGCAGAACAAACACAAACAGTTTCTAGAGATTAAACTCATAACAGCTGGTGATAAGCAGATAACGGAAATCAGTTTTATAAACACAACTTGACTTATTAAAGGCCCTGAAGGATCTGATGATCCTCAAATGCAAATTGTGTGTGTTTTGCTTCACGAGAGCAAGCATACATTTGTGTTGTTTTTTTACTTTACTGTTTTTTTATATTCTTTATTTATTCTTCATTCCTTATTCATTTATAATCATTTATCATTTAATCATTTTATTATTCCATTTAATCATTTATATTAGTCATTATAGTCATTTATATATTGATTACATTGATTCATTAATTGATTAAGGGGTGTTTGTCTTCATGAGTAAGAGATATGAGGGAATGTTTATGAAACTCAAGGTTTATGGGATGTTGTTGTGATGCAATTTGCTATAATACTTTGTGTACTTTGTGAATTTGTGTTCTTCAGACGAAGTCTGAGCATTTAAGACATACGCAACTAAGACTATTCAATAAACTCTGCTCCTTTTTATCATCATTACTTCGTCACCTGCTTCTCCTCTTCATTTTCACTGTTTTTTCCTCAGTCAACTTCTTTGCTAACAGAAGACTGTTAAAAGTGTTTTGGGTATTTTAGGTACCAGACAAGACTCCTGTTAACAGGGTTTGGGTATTAGATGACTCTGCTGATGAGTTGTTCTGTTACCAGAAAAACTGATATTTTCTGATGGGATCCGGCGTCCGGGGCTGGATCCTAATTGTCTAGGCATGGGGAGTTCGATCCAGCGTGATCTAACAGCCCCTAGTGTGCTCATTTACAGGTTAGCAATTTGGCTTTTGCTGTATTCTGGATTAAATAAGTGCAGTCTTGGTGAGAACGATTCCTTTAGCTTTTTTTTATATAATAAGCCTAAATAAGCAGATAAAATAGACAATTACTGTAACTGTGAAATGTTATGTAAGCTCGCTGCTTACAGCTAGATTTCTTCTTCTTCTCCAAAGTAAATTGCATTTTAGAGGGCCTAAACATGCTCATGAAGCTTTGCACACACCTCAAAACTGGCGAAAATTTACATCTGATATGGATTTCAGAAGTGGGTGTTGCAAAATGGCTCTGTAGCACCACCTAGAAAACTTAATACCAAATTTACAAGACCAAACTTAAAACCATATTAAAGCTGCAAGCAGCAATGCAAGGGCTTGCACCCGGGCTCAAAGCCACCGGTCGGCGGTGAGCCCGGGTACGAGCCCTTGCATTGCTGCTTGCAGCTTTAATATGGTTTTAAGTTTAGTACAACTAAAATGAGGAGTTATTAAAGGGTTACTCCACCCCAAAATGAAAATGTTGTCATGAATCACTTACCTCCATGTCGTTCCAAACCCATAAAAGCTTTGGTTGTCTACGGAACACAATTTAGGATATTTTGGATGAAAACCGGTAGCTTTTTGACTGTCCCATTGACTGCCAAGGTCCAGAAATGTATGAAAGACGTTGTCTAAATAGTCTATCCGCCATCAGTGGTTCAAATATAATTTCACAAAGCTACCAGAGCTGCCAGAGAGCGCTACAGAGTTTATGTCCAGTGGACGCTAGGGCTGTGACGATAACCACATTACCATGGTAATGAGATACTGACCGCGGTGTTGAGGTCATCACCGCACTTTTTTTTTTTTCTCTTTTTGGTATAACTTACAGGAGTTTATATGGTGTGTGTGACAGTGGCACCTGCAGGCGTACAGCAGTACGAACTGTGCATACCATGAGCGCTCAGACTGACCCAAGAAACGTCTGCCCGGCAAATATTTCAGCAGTTTTTATAGGCCTACTTATTTCTGCTTATTTCGTCCGTTCGAACCGCTCTCTCACTGTTCCTCCATAGTAGTCCGATCTCATAAAATGCTATTGTTAGCACGATTTTCAGTTTCTAGCAGAAATCGATTACGTCGATTATGAAAATACATCGATTAGCATGGAATGCGTCGACGCGTCGCACCTTTAGCCATGCCCATTATGCGAGCCTGCGGTTATCCCTACTTAAGACTATTTTTCTGCCATGTTTAATACAAAACAAGGCTCTAGAGCAGAAGGTGAATGCTATTTGGCAACATCACTTCATAGAGTTGCAGTCATAGAGCATTTTATTGTTATACGCCGTCAGAACCGCATATAAGGCAAATATAACGGATGCCTTTCCATTGTCAGGATTCACAACCGCATTCAAAGCTGCGCTGAATGAACGGAACAGCACCGGACATCAAGTTGACTATAATCATGACGGGTTTAATTCACCCACAGAGACGGAAAAGAAGAAATGATTCGCGTTCATAAGATCCACTGGAGCTGCCATCGGTGCCGCAGGCGCGATTGTGTGAGCGAAACCGGACGCGCTCGTCTGCACTCGGTAACAAACCATTAAAAGTCCTTGTTAGTTGTTTAACTGTGTGATGGATTGGAAAAGCCTCGACTGGACTCATTTATTTAAAAACGGGCTGTCAACTGTGATAAAACTTCCCGGTGTTATGACGCCATTTTTTGATTCTGTCTCTCTAACGTTAGTTTCCTGAATGCGGTTGTGACTTCAGCTGTTCATTCGAGCCCGGTCTCATAAAAATACATATAAATAGTACGCCAAATAAAAACAAAAATTACCTAATCCTACCCATCGCGTAGCATTTACACACCAACGTTACAGATATGAATTCAAGCAGATGTTTTAATCTGCTGAATAAAAACAACATTTTAAGCCAGAAGTCTTCAACCCTGCTCCTGGGGACCCACTTGCCCGGAAAGTTTATTTCCAACCGCCTTCAGCACACCTGCCTGCAATTTTTAAGCAGTCTTGAGGAGCTTGATTGGCTGCTTCAGGTGTGTTTGATTAGGGTTGTAGCTAAACTCTTCAGGATAGTGGGTCCCCAGGAATAGGGTTGAAGACCTCTGTTTTAAGCATCTCACCTGTAAGCAACTGCCCCAAACAGTAACTGTGAATGCAGCCATAATGTGCAATTCTATTGATTGTATTGTATCACTGCCCTTTCTTTCTTTCTATTATTATTTTTTTCTTGCTTCATTGCTTTCTTTTTCTTTCCTTCTTTTTTATTTTTCTTTATTTATTATTTTCTTTCTTTGTTGTTGTTGTTATTTATTTTTTGTAAATTATTATGAGAAAACATTTGAATAAAATATTAAAAGATTAATAGCAGAAGTTACTGTTATTTTTACTGATAGTTTAACTAAAGAATTTATCAACTGATAAGAAAATAATAGATCAATTGAAAAATAATCGATAGATTAGTCGACAACAAAAATAATCATTAGTTGCAGCTCTAATACGCACAAATTGACTTTCGCTGCATTTGATATGGTTATGGCGTACATAGGCCTACACACCCACTGCACACTCCTAATCACTGCGTTTTATATGCATGGCAAACTGAAAAGCACATATACAGTGGCTACATCTCTCATTCAGCACGATCCCCTGTGAGCACACACAGAAAAAACACAAGATATTCTCGGTTCATTTTAACCAATAAGAAGCGGATTGTAGCTTGTATGACTTTATTCTCCTTTTCATTGTTTATTTGAGGCAGGTTTTGGTGTTATTTTAATGTCAAATGTCAAGAGTGCATTTTTGTAATACGAGAGGGTGCCAGCACGAATCTCTTGGCTTGCAGCGGGCTGCTCCCCTATATAGAGATCGTAGCTATTGCGCTCCCAGATATTATGTGTGCGCCCTCAAACTTTGTCCTGTGTACACGCGAATACGTGTTTATTTTAAACAGGTATATATTAAATAATCTTATTTAGTGAAGCGCAGCCCTCATCAAAAGAATGTGTGTTGGTAACTAAGTAATATATTTGCATTACATGCGTCACTTCGCAGGATAAATTTTGTGCATGAATTTATCAAACGCACCATTCTGTGGAGTATATACTCCACAGAATGGTGAAAAAAAATTAAAACCCAGTATAATAAATTACTGAGTTGTTGTTGAGCATCCACCAGCAAAGACATCGGCCTATAGGCATGGATACAAATATTTCAAACGAGAGAGGCTCCGGCGCTATCACTTGGATCTTTTCCTTTTTGTCATTTTTATACAGATAATCATACAGATTACTTATACAGATAAGAATAATACATTATTCGTTACTTATGGCGTGGTCACAAAAATGATAGAATTCAGTGTAGACTTGTCACGCAGACAAAAAATAAAAATAAAATACATTTAGTTTAGAAATATTTCTTGTACTCCTTTTAATAAATAGTCCTAAATGAAATTTAGGACATTGATGTTTTATTGTGTTTTTCTCTCTACACAGAAACGCTGCAGGTCTGTGATGGTGATGCGTGAATTTAATTCTTATAGTTCTGATGTTTGTGCTGATCTACTAAATTCTCATTTATTTTAAATCTAATTTAAGGTTATAATCTTGACAGTTAACGATTAATGATCGGTTTATCAAGCGTCGGTTGTCGGTCAGGAAAATGAACTCAAATAAACCGCATGCACTGCGTGCCCCTGACAAAAATAACATTAAGCCTACTATTTATTATCATAACTTTGATGGTTTTTTTTTTTGGAGTTTAATAGAAATTATGGAACAGTTTTTGTCATCGTTTGTAGCGATTAACCACCAAACCGTGATATTTGTTGCTGCTTCACTGTGGTAAGAAAAAAATCCCATACCGTCACAGCCCTAGTGGATGCTTTCCAAAATGGCGCTACAGTGACACAGAAAATACAAAAAATATTCTAGTAACTTCGTGAAATTATATTTGAACCACTGATGGGAGACTGACTATTTAGACAACGTATTTCATATGTTTATGGACCTTAACAGTGTAACTACCTTGGCAGTCAATGGGACAGTCAAAAAGCTACCAGTTTTCATCCAAAATATATATCCTAAATTGTGTTTCGAAGACGATCAAACCTTTTACAGGTTTGGAACGACATGGAGGTAAGTGATTGACAAAATTTTCATTTTGGGGTGGAGTATCCCTTTAAAGACCTGCAGGAGCCCTCTACTTTAAGACAGCCTGTCGGGCAGGGAAGTAAAACATTTTGGTAGCCCAACTGGAAAAAACAATAGCGGGACGTCGGGCTAGCAATTTTGTGAGCCATGTGTACAGTATTCCTGCTTTGTATGTTATGTTTGAATGTGTTAAGTGTGAACACACTGCCTGATTAAGGTTCTGCAGACCAAGAACCAGTTTGAAAGCAGTTTGCTGCAGAAAAATTCCTGTTTGATCCCCTATAGTTTCCTGTAATCTGTTACTAAAGCTTCTGAAAATGCTCAGTAAATGTGATGGAAGGACCTAAATAGGACCGAAAAAACAAACAAACAAAAATTCTAGGTTGGTCCTGTAAACATTATGGGAATGTAGTGTAGAGACCAATAGGGAACGTCCTATAGTAATGGTTCCCTAAATGTCCTGACAACGTCTTGAATGTTGTGTGAAGGTCCTTCAAATAGCATCCCCCAAACTTTTAAAAAACTCCACCTCGGAACATCCTGGAACTGTTACTAGACAACATCTTTTACACCAGCGAGTACGTTCTGAGGATGCTCTAGGAACATAAAATTTCTAATGGGGTTATTCCTTTGATCAAAGCTACATTTTAAAATATACTGAAATAAAAACTATTTTAAATAGTGAATAAATATTATATATATAAATAAATTATATTATTGCTTTAATTCAGATTAAATAAACTATTGTTAGAAAACGGCTTACTGGTAGTGTATTAATGTCTAAAGTCTGATTACTCTGCATTCATCACAAACTGGGCAACAATACGCGAGCATCACAAGATCACAGGAACCAGATGAGTCCTCTACACAATCTGACTGGATACAACATGAACCTACACTTAACTGGAAATTGATTGCTTACTGTTGTTATACATTGACACACTATTCTCTAATTTAATATTGCAAAGTTGCTTTGACACAACCAGTATTGTTGTTATATAATAACAATATAATTGTGCTATAATAAGTGCTATAATGTATTTGTATTATATTTGGATTCTTCTTCTACAGGTTTTAAAAAATACATCAGAGAACAAACAGTGCAACTAAACTTTGAGATTATTTATTTTATACAGTATAGGTTTCCAAAATAAAACTGTTTTGTAATAATTGTAAACCAGTGTTATTATATTGATCATGTGTTAATAGTTGCTAGTAAAGCCATTGCTACTAGTCATTTGATTTTTAACTTTACATCTGCATTTCTGATCTAAATGCAAACTGGTTCTAACTGAAGGTACAGATGTGTATTCACTGTTGTTGAAAGATAAGACAGTGAAATAATGTTATTTTATATCAACGTTGAGCCAGTTTTTATGGTGGTCAAGAGAGCTCAATGCACTGCTACTTAAGAAAACACATGCAAATAGCAAAGTCACCAGCAAATTAAGAAAACATCTTCATCAGTTTGACAGCTATGGAAGAAAATTAATGACATATGTATTTGAAAGAAAAAAGCATGTTGAACTGCACTAACTGAAAAAATAATGCATTGCATTAACAGTGCTTGCATTTTAATGCCTTGTATTTTCAGGACTTGCATTTTTAGGGGCTGAAATTTAATATAGTTGTTTATTTAAGCTGTGAATATTTCAATTCAAAATATTTCACAGATATTTTCAGAATTAAAAATTCAATAATTCATATTCACCTTCCAGAGTTCACTTCCGCAGTATTCAATCGGTTTAAAAATACGATGTATAATTTTAGACCGGCAATTTTTGGTCCATTTTATTTCACTTTATAAATTCGCTTCCACAAATTCACTGGTTCAAATTCGCCTGAATATTCAACATTGCACATCCGGGAGCTACAGGAAAAGCAGTAGAGCACCGATGCGTCATCTCAAGCTAATGTTAGTCGCTCACCAGCAGGTGGCGCAATCGGGTGTTTGACGAGAGAGGTAGTACTCTCAGAATGTCATTTGCCGAGATGGCCCAATCACAAAAGTAGCGTTTACTTTTATAGGCTAATCAATGTCTTAGACATTTATATTTGCCCTCCTGTACACGTAAGCTGTCTTTCCAACTTGACAACGAGGGTCGAATCTTAGCATGGCAGCTGCCACAAAAACCTGCCACTCGACCGCTATGGCAAAACGTCACCAAAATAGGCTCAATCATTTGTGCTTCGTTTGTGCCAGTAATATTTTCGTTTGTGCTGCTTCGGCTTTTAAAATATTAGACATTACATTATAGGCGATGACGTCACCAGCCCCCCTACACGCTCCAAACTGACCCCAAATAGGCTCAATCGTTTGTGCTTTGTTTGTGCCGTTAAAAGAAATCCTGTAATTATAAAACGCTGCTTAAATATAAGGAAAACAAAACTTTGTACAAAAAGTGTCCTAACTCTACACTCCGTGCTATCGAAATCATTCCAAACCGGTGCCATTCTTTTGTGCTCGATTTGTGCCGTTAAAAGAACTCCTGTAATTACGCTGCTTAAATATAACGAAAACATAATATTGATATATATTTATATTAATATTAATTAGGTTAGGCTATAGCCTGGAGACGCTGTTCACACGAAATGCCGCGTTTATTTGTGCTGGATTTGTTCCATGAAACGAAGAAATTCTGGTTGCAACTAAAATTCTTCTTAAATAGCCTATTTAAAAGGTGAAAAATCCAAAAACACTTAATATGCCATTATCTGTATAATTCATAATTCCTTCATAATTATAACAGTGATTAAGCATAGCTATAGTAATTTGTACTGGTATTGGAATTTCCATTTTTAAATTTCCTGGATTCAAATTCAATGGGTTAATTCAATTTTAGTCATCTTAACACGTCTGATAAATTGAATTTATGAAACTTTAACATCCTAATATTTTATTAAAATTTTTACAACAATATATCCATATGTTGTTTGTTTTCATTTTTCTGTGTTGTTAATTTATTACACAATCATTAAAAAAATGAAATATCAAAAATTTAATTACATTTCAAAATGTAATCAAAAGAAAATGTACCAATTCCTTTTAATTTTCATAAACAAAGTGCTGTACAGCAGAGGTTTACTGTAAAAATTTAACATTTAAGTTATTCCTTTAAAAATTAATTTTTCATAATTATAGGATTATTATTAGACTATTGTTGTTGTTATATAATATACTACTACTTCGAGAAGCATCGTAATATGTTTGTCACAATTTCAAGTTCAATGAAACTCCCTTTGATCCGGGCACGCGAGTGTGAGTACACACAAATAAAAATAGACCCTTTACAGTTCTGAATGCTGTATTACTTTTACCTACCTAGCAAAAATGATGGCATAAATATGTTTCCAATGCAAGTGATAGCGCTGGTGCCATGTCGAGTAAAGCGCGCTTCAGCTTCCTCTCTCCGCACAAAGGATTGGATATGCATCTAACAGCGCACAGGTTAAGCTTTAAACTAACGTGATGCTTGAGCTGTTTTATATCTATAGATTTTATTTTAAGTCGTGATGATTTAAGAAGGCTAAATTGGTCAATGATTAATTTATCATATGATACGATCAACTCACTGTCTGCCGCTGACCGCTTGGTCTTTACTTAAAAAAAAAAAAAAAACTTAGGCTACATTTCACGAACAAAACACGTTTTTTTAAAAAAAAAAAAAAACTGAACTCTTTTAATAGCTGAAAAGTAGCCTATAAGCTGTTTTGGGAGAAGGGAAAAAGAACGGGCTGACTAATCTAAAATTTTAAGGCAGCACGAAAACTGACCTATTTTTAAAACTCTGCGGCCACGCTAAACCGGCGGAGGAGAGTGAAGTTTTCGTTATGAGATCGTGGTTACATGGTTTCCTTTAATTGCACAAACCGGCACAAATCCAGCACAAACGAATGGCACCGGTTTGGAATGATTTCGATAGCACGGAGTGTAGAGTGAGGACACTTTTTGTACAAAGTTTTGTTTTCCTTATATTTAAGCAGCGTTTTATAATTACAGGATTTCTTTTAACGGCACAAACAAAGCACAAACGATTGAGCCTATTTGGGGTCAGTTTGGAGCGTGTAGGGGGGCTGGTGACGTCATCGCCTATAATGTAATGTCTAATATTTTAAAAGCCGAAGCAGCACAAACGAAAATATTACTGGCACAAATGAAGCACAAATGATTGAGCCCAATTTGGTGACGTTTTGCCATAGCGGTCGAGTGGCAGGTTTTTGTGGCAGCTGCCATGCTAAGATTCGACCCTCGTTGTCAAGTTGGAAAGACAGCTTACGTGTACAGGAGGGCAAATATAAATGTCTAAGACATTGATTAGCCTATAAAAGTAAACGCTACTTTTGTGATTGGGCCATCTTGGCAAATGACATTCTGAGAGTACTACCTCTCTCGTCAAACACCCGATTGCGCCACCTGCTGGTGAGCGACTAACATTAGCTTGAGATGACGCATCGGTGCTCTACTGCTTTTCCTGCAGCTCCCGGATGTGCAATGTTGAATATTCAGGCGAATTTGAACCAGTGAATTTGTGGAAGCGAATTTATAAAGTGAAATAAAATGGACCAAAAATTGCCGGTCGAAAATTATACATCGTATTTTTAAACCGATTGAATACTGCGGAAGTGAACTCTGGAAGGTGAATATGAATTATTGAATTTTTAATTCTGAAAATATCTGTGAAATATTTTGAATTGAAATATTCACAGCTTAAATAAACAACTATATTAAATTTCAGCCCCTAAAAATGCAAGTCCTGAAAATACAAGGCATTAAAATGCAAGCACTGTTAATGCAATGCATTATTTTTTCAGTTAGTGCAGTTCAACATGCTTTTTTCTTTCAAATACATATGTCATTAATTTTCTTCCATAGACAGCACACGTGCTGCAAATACTCAACACAACCAAATACAGAAAGGCTCTGCATGCGCAAACCACAACAACGGGAAACCCAACATTGCGTTTATGGTTACAATAAAACCCATGGTTAATTACCGTAAGCATAGTAACCATGTTTTTTTTTTCTCCATGTATTTATTACATTTGTGTAACGTTACATACCATGGTTAAAGTGTGTTTAGTGTTACTTATTTTTCCATGGTTTAACTATAGTAACCATTTTTTATTTGTATTTATGTAGGTAGATAGATAAGATAGATCAGCTTATTTAGGCTAATAATGCAGTAAAAGCTAAGGAATCACATGATCAGGATGTTAAAATAAACAGAAATCGCCCCTTTAAGAGGATCAAGCATGTCCCAGCCAGGTTCGTCACTTAAGTTGTTGCGGTGGTCTGTGTGTATTAGCACGTTAGCAGCACCTTTCTAACGTTATTTGCAACACGTGCTTTCAATCTGATGTAGATGTTTTCTTACTTTACAGATGCTGTTTTGTTTCATTTGCATTTCTCGGCCACGGTACAATTAGCAAAATCGAAACAAGTGTAAATATGTTAAAGAACAATCGTCCACTTACCGCACAATAGTAGAAAAATCCGAAAGGATTTGAAAGCGCTCTTCATAATGTCGAAGATATCAGTACAATCAGACTTCGATAGATATTATTAATAACTACTTGCAGTTTCGGTTTCTGAACCACACCCAGTAACAGACTGGGAACGACTGTTAACAAAACCACTTAATGCCAACAGAGAGCTTATTTTCATACCGACTAAGCCTGTTTTAAATACACAACGATTTATATACTGTTTAAAAAAAGAAGATGAAGAAGCAGAAAAATAATAAAGTTTGCGTTTCAAAATCCACAAGACACCGTCAAACGAAATACGAGTCTAATGGCGGAGATCTTCTTCTTCTTCTTCTTCTTCTTCTTCTTTGGGTTTAATGGCGGTTGGCAAACCAGCTTTGGTGCATTTCCGCCACCTACTGGGGTGGAGTGTGAAGCGTTTATATAGAAGGAAGAAAAGAAAAAAAAAACTTAAATGCGTCTAATTAAATTTGTTTCCTTTAGATACTGCAATATTGCTTTGGACCCTAACAGATTACCATCTAGCAAACTCTTTAATGTTAACTGCTTAATTCCTGCATTCCTTATTTCCTCTATAAGCTGAAATCTTATAGAGGAAAATTGTAGCCAGTACAATTGAGAAGTAGGCCTACATGTTCAACTGGTAATCCATATAAACTGCACAATCCTGTATCGTGTTTAGCAGTTTTAAAAAGTGAATAATTCAGTGCACAGTGCCCAATACGAAGTCATGATATTAAGGTGTCTTGATTGTCTTTTGCCACAAACCAGTCTCACTCTTCCTACCTCATTGTTTATCTCGTACATATGTCTTCCCTTTTTTCCTGTGTCCATAATTCTTGCCATCTTTCCTTTATTGCCTTTTTAATCAACCCCTTAATTTCAGATTTCCCCAGAGGGACATTAACATTAATTCTAGGATATTTAAGAGCTTTTTTTGCCAACTCGTCAGCTATTTCATTTCCCACAATCCCCACCAGGGCCGCATTAATGCACGGGCTAACCTAGGCTTAAGCCCAGGGCCCCGGTGATGCCGGATAAAAATTGTAACCGCATTTTATGAGTTGACTGTTCCGTTAAAATTATGCTTTATTGGTTTGCTTTGAATGCACGTGTGAGCGTTGCAAGTCCTGTGTGAGAAGCCAGTCAGAAAAGAGAAAAACTGCCAAAATTAGAAGCTCATGGCATATTAACACGGGGCTAGGAGAAGATGCCGATGCAGATCAGTAGTTAGATACAGTAGGCTATAGTTAGTCAAATATTTACTTTTATGCTAATGTGGATGATTCTGCCTAAATGAAATTAAATAGTCGTATCCAGTGGTGTAGTGGTGCCTGGAGAAGTGTGTATACGTCCCAAAATATGCTGAAAAGAATAACTTACTGACATCTAGGCATGACTCGGTCACGGGCGCATCAGGCACAATCATCAAACATATTTCAAAGGAAGCCAGTGCCCGGCTTCATATAGCCTAATATACCTCAAACAACGAAAGAAACGACGAAATTATTCACTGCTCTTGACTGAATAACCTTTGCAGCTTTATTAAATTCAATTAATACACTCAATTTTATGATTTTAGGCCTACTTATATTTGATTATTTAAGTTCTGTATTATTCTTACTTAAATGCTTCTGTAAATTAGATTAGACGCACGCTAATTCAGTTTTTTTTCATATGTCTATTTTGTATTTGATCCCTTTTTATTTGCATCTTTGTGTTTATATTTAATGACAAAGTTAAAATGACAAAAATAGCTTTGTTTTGGATATTTATTTACTAGGTAATTAGTTGGAGGAAAAGATCGCAAAATCAAATCGCAGGGCAACTCACGGTTCACATGTGATTTGGCCATAAGGGCTCAACAGTGGTTTACATTTTTACTTGCCCTTCCACAAAGACACAGTTTAGCCACAGTTCAACGGCGCCAGTGCGCTCACCACACACCAGCTACAGGTGGAGAGGAGAGAGTGATAGAGCCAATTCAATGAAAGGGATTATTAGGAGGCCATGACAGAAAAAAGCCAATTGCACTTTTAGTAGCCTATACTAAACTGGCATAAAGTGCTAAATTGTAAGTATAGTGCTGAAGTCCAAATAAAGATGAAGTATATTTGATTGTGCTAAAGTGGAACTATTGCAAGTATATTTCAGATACAATTTAAATCTTGCATTTCAAATACCTTTTTATTCAAAGATAATAGATTTGAACTGTACCTGGTTTGAAATAAATGAATTTTAAAAATATTACTTTTCACTAGGGTAAATGTCTACATATGCTATATGTCATTCTATCATTAAACTAACATCTAACAGTGGACAAACATGTTTTAAGTTTAAGTTTTGCATTCACTCTCTGACTCCATTAGGCTACAATGTAATTTGCCCCCTGACTAAGCATATAAAGAATTTAGGGGAAGCATTTAAATAACCCTGTGAATACACTGCAGATGTATGTAGATGTATGCAAAATCGAATCATTAATAATCGAATCGCATCAAATTTGATTGTGAATCGTCTCGAATCGAATCGTTCTGAATTTGCAAAAATCGTTCTTGAATCGAATCAAAACTCTTCTTGTCTTTACAGAAGATCAATACTTTTCCATCTCATACATCTTTAGCACTTTCTATTTTACCTACTGCATCCTTCAGAGCTTTTGTAATCTTGATTGGATTAAGTGTATTCATTAAATCGTTCAAGAATTTCATAATTACCTTATATTTGTCCTTCTTTTCCTTTATTTGCTGTCGGCTTTCCCTATCCGATTCAGATGTTAGGCTTCCATTTTTCTTCCTTTTGCTATTTTCCACTATTGTCCATTTACTAGTTCTACCTCCTTCAAAACTCCCACCACACAACCATTCTTCCATTTCCGAATCGCCACCGGAAGCTGCGTCACTACCTTCCATCTCCGTCTGCTTTGGCTAGTAAGATTCTACCCTTTAACGACAGATCACGCTGGAGCCACATATTGAATTTTTTCTGTACACTGTTGATTAATGGATTAAAATTTAGGCAGCTTCTTTCTAATTCATTTTTTTGTTATAATAATACCTAAATAAGACACCTGATCTTTGATTTGAATACCACACATTTCTGATAAATTACACTCTTTGATGGACATGAATTCACATTTAGAGTGGTTTAAGAGAAGTCCTGATGCTTCTGAGAATTCCTGAATATACTTTAGAGCTGACTCAATTTGACTAGCATCTTGCAAAAAGAGCGTGGTGCACAGTAAATTCCCTGGTGTTAAATCAACAGCACTCGGTGTTCATATGGGAACCACCAGCAGGGTGTTAAAAGTAACACCGAAGCAGTGTTAGAGTTAATTAGGTATTTGAGTGGTTAATTAAGTGATGATTGATCATTATTGAAGACACCTGATGATAACAAGCAGAATCACCAAAGAAGAAAATCAAAATTTTTAAGCAGCCATTATAGTGATCAGTGGTTGCTTTAGTTGGGCTCTTGACCCTTACATTTTTAACATCAGAGATTGTTTGGCTGCTATATTTTAGTTGTAACAGTCAGACTAACAAAGATCAGCAGATGATTTCATCTGAATCATTGAATTCATCAAATAGTTAATGAAACTTCTTGTGAAACTTCAATGAAAGATTTTTTTGGGGGGGTTTGGAAGAGTTTCTTACAAGCTGTCATGATGTGATTTATAATAAAAATGTTTCTGGAAAAAGTATGTGTTTGGGCACACACAGACATCAAGAACCAGAGTAAGAATCTCAACAATGGTGACAAATAAAATAAATAACAAAGACAATTCAACTCATAATTTATTCATGCTGCAATGCATGATGGGAGCAATGGAGTTTGATTGGCCACATCATGCTTATTTGAGGCTCACCATGGTTGTGATTCTCATGCTGATTCTTCATGTCTCTGTGTCTTAATTAAAGGTTTTTTTTTTAAGATTTTGACCAAAATAAATAAATAAAAAAAACCACTTCTGTCTGATTATAGATATATTGCCCACAGGGATGATGTAACCATCAGAAAAACCTAACTCTATTATAAAGGACACACTGTAAGTTTATAAAAAGCTTACATAACATCAAGGACACATGGATGCCTTTCCTTTGGTTTGTCTGGCTGTTATAACTGAAATACAGCAGCCAAACAAACTCTGATGTTAAAAATGTAAGGGTCAAGGTCCCAACTAATGCAAACACTGATCACTATAATGTTTGCTTAAAATGGAATAATTTCTCTTTTGGTGATTCTGCTTGTTATCATCAGGTGTCTTCAATAATGATCAATCATCACTTGATTAACCACTCAAATAACTAATTAACTCCAACACTGCTTCAGTGTTACTTTTAACACCCTGCTGGTGACTCCCATATGAACACCGAGCGGTGTTGATTTAACACCAGGGAATTTAGTGTGTGCATTCAGCCAACTGACTGATGAGTATCTGCTTGCCAGCTATACGAATACTATTAAGACCACTATTAGAAATAAAGGAAGCAAAGACTTGGGAAACCAATAGACATAAATAAAGGGATAAGGGCACCCTTGTCTAATACCACGTGACAAGTGAAATCTAGGGGAAGTGCCAAATTGTAATTTAATTGTACTACGTAAAGAGTTCTTAATGCCTTACAAAAATATTCACCGAAACCAAATTTTTCTGCTGCCTTAAAAATAAAATTGTGCTCAACTGAATCGAAAGCTTTATAAAAATCTAGGAAAAGAATAAACTTTTATGTTCCACCAAATCTCCATAGTCCAATAAATCTAAAACTAGTCTAATGTTATTCATTACGTCTCTCATAAACCCAGACTGGGTTTCATCTATGATAGTATCCATGCAATCTTTAATTCTTTTAGCAAATGTTATAGCAAAGATTATGTAATTATTGTTAAGAAGCGTAATGGGTCGCCAGTTTTCTAAATTTGTAAGATCTTTTTTTGGTTTAGGAACTAATGTGATAATACCTTGCATCAATGTAGGGGGTAAGGCTTCTTTTACAATACTCTCTCTAAAACATTAGTTAAGAAAGGGAGTAAGATCATCAGCAAAAAGCTTGTACAGCTCTGCTGTAAATTCATCACACCCTGGGGATTTATTATTTTTCAAACTCTTAATAGCACTTTGCACTTCCTCGGGAGAAATAATGCCATCACAAAATTTTTTGTCATTTTCTGATATAACCTTAACATAGTTAGTTGCTTAAAAGAGGAGGCTCTTTGCTCTGAATATCTTGACCTATAAAGATCTTTATAAAAGCTGGCACTGAAATCTGCAATTTCCTTAGGATTTTAACAATTTTTCCATTGATATATAGTTGTCCACTTGTTGAGAGGGAATATTTCCGCTTTTCCAGCTTAAAAAAAATAAGCAGAGTTAAGTTCTCCCACTTCAAGCCATCTTTTCCTAGATCTTACGTAAGCGCCCCTAGCCTTTGAAATATATAACTCATCTAATTTGGCTTGTAAGGCTGCAATTTCAGATTTTTCTTCTAAAGACACGGAATCAAGGTTACGAGTTTGAGATAATTTCACAATCAGGCTGTCTTCAAGAACCCCTTTTTTATTGCTAAAATTGCTCCAACATTTCTTAAATAAACTCCAATCTCAAATTTAAGAAGCTCCTAATTGGTACAAAATAGATTTTGAGTTGTGGCTGCTATCCAATATTTATCAATTAATTCTTTATTTTTTCCTTTTACCTCTTCTGATTCTAGCAGCAAACTATTAAGTTTCCACAAGGAGGCTCTTCTTTGAGTAGATACGTATTCTGTTGTTAACGGGGTATTAATAAATATAGTTTTGTGATCAGTCAAAGGGGTACACTGAATGCCAACTTGTAGATTAAAATTAGACATACTCTTTGATATTAGCCAATAATCAATACGGGATTGTTTTGATGTGGTTTTGTTAGCCGATGTGAACTCTACATTATTAGGAAATCTCTCTCTCCAAATGTCCACCAATTCAAATTTGTCTATTAAGTCTAATAAAGCAGCACTACAACATGCTGTCCCTTTTGGAGGATATCTATCCAATTTATTAATAGATACATTAAAATCACCTCCCAAAATGAAAAATGCATTAGGGAATTTATTAGACCAATATATAAGTTTCTTGTCTAGTTTGTCAAGAAGATTTTTATTTTCTAGAGAGGTATTGTACCCATATATATTCCCGAGAATCACGTTGTTGATTAATTAAAATCACTAATAAAAGAAGGTGACCCAAACTATCGGAATCTGATCTTAAAATATCCCCAACCAAATTTGTTCCTCAAAATACATACATCGGCTGAGTGTCCAGTGCCATGTGAACTCCAAATATCATTGCCCCACTGAGATTTCCACCATTTATAATCCTCATTAATGAATGACACTCCTGAATCAAACAAAAATCTGAATTATGTTTTTTAGCAAACAAAAAAAGAGCTTTCCTTTTGACACTGAGACCCCTGGTGTTAAAAGATATTAATGACAAAGACATCAACCACGAACAACAGAAAAGAACTTGAAACAACTGAGTGAACAAGGAATAAACTAGTTTAACCACCTATGTAAAAAAAAAAAAAGACCTTCAACAATGACAAATGCCTACCCGGGAGTAAGATGAACATATTTTAAAACATAAGAAACATTGAGCTTAATTTTCTTTTCTTTTTTTCCTCCCTTTTTCCTTTCTTTTTTTCTATTTATTTTTTCCTATCAATTCTTAAATTAACTGCAAAGAGAGTAAAAGGAAATTAATATAAAATAATAATATTATATTTAAAAAATAAATAGAAATATATGTATACACTGATGCACAACATATTTTTTCCGATAAATGGGGAAAAAAGGAGTAAATAAATATGTCAAAATCACGATCAAAATTAATAATAAAAAATAAATAAATAAAAATAATAATAAAATAAAATAAATAAAAATTATATATAAAAAATAAAAATAATCACATTATCAGGCTACTCACTAAAACACACCTGCATTCATAAAGTATTACCGATTGGCTACATCCTTAGTGGTCAGTCTTTTACCCTCAATCACAGCAAAGGACCATGAAATCCAGCTCTTTTTCCCTCTCGTCTCGCCTTCTCTACCGTTGGCCACAGGAGAGATCTCGCGTCTTTCTCTTTCTGTGAAAGATCCTCAAAGATCCTGATCTTTTCTCCTTCAGACAGGCAGATGTTTTTGCATCCTCCCAAACTTTGTCCTGCAGGGACCGCAATGAGAACAAGACTATAATGCGGTGAGAGGATTTTTCAGCAGCAGAACGAGGTTCAAGCCGATGTGCGATGTCTACTCCACGAGGCAGATCTGCAGCGATGCTTGGGAAAACCTGGCTGAACAGGTCGATAATCATCTGCTTTACGTTTCCCCCGTTTTCTCCGGAATGCCAGCGACACGCAAATTCCATCTTCTCTTGTATGCGTCCAGATCGTCACACCGCTCACGTAGTTCCACATTGTCTTTCTCCAATTTTGCGATTTTCTTTTCAAACTCTGCAGATTTGTCACTCAAGCATTTAACCTGTTCACCATGAAATTCAATGGAGCTGATAATCTGTTTAATAGCGTTTTAGAGTTAGAGTTTTCAAGAACCGTTTTTTCAACCCCATAAACTCGGCTCAAGGTTTCTTCGTGCATGGCCTCCATTCTCTGCAAAAATCTCATTAGCGTTGCATCACTCACCGCTGGGCTGTCTAAAGCTGATTTGCTTTTTTTGGCAGGATTTGGTTCAGGAGTATCAGGCAAAGACACAAACTGCCCTGTCTGTTCGGAAACTGCATCCATTTCGGCATTTAGAGTTCTTCTTGCATAGTTATGCATTGCAAAGAAAGTTTCTCCTTTTTTCCGTCCATGTTCACAACGCAAATAGCAGCAAAAATGCACATGGTTTTGTAGTTTCCAGGCTCCAGATTACAAAAAGAAATTAAAAACCTTACAGTTAAAGGCTGTTATTTAGCTCATAACTTATATAACGTTTTCAAGTTAACTACTAAATATAAACCTTATATACTCCCAGGTGAAAAAGAAATATTTAAATTGTGCTTTTTCAGACATACTTAATATATTTAAATTATACTGTACTTTTTTGGGAATGTCCCTCTCTCTCACCTTTTTGGTCTCAGTTCTCACAGGATCTTTCATATTTGTTGGGCACCGAGATCTGTTTAACTCCACGTCATTTTTTCATGAATGACTTTTAGGACCTCTCCTTGTCCGTCCAACAAAGATGTTTATTGTTATCTTCTCTCACAGCAGCAAAAAAACTGCTAGTCAACCGTTGGAATCCTCCTCACACAATGGACAGACGAACTTGGGCCATGTATTTGTTGGACATTCTCTCGATGGAACTTTCAACCGCTCGAATTCATGGATCTAATATGAAAACTGTCAAAATATGGCATTCAGCTTTTAATGTTGTGTCATCCTTTTTAAAATCTCTGTAAAAAATATTTTATTGATTTATTTGTTTTTATTTTATTTTATTTATTTTTCAAAGTCTACCAGGGGTGGGATGGGTGGGATGGGTGGGAGTGGGATCTAAATGTGCAAAATTGTTTTTTGTTATACTATTGTTTCCGGAAAATTCAATAAAAAATTGTTAATAAAAAAATTATACTGTACTAAATGCATATTAAATGTATTATTTTGGAACAACTTTAAGTATACTAAGTGTATTTCAAGATATGTTTAAGTTCAATTTTAATCTACTTGCAATATATTTAATACATTGAAATTCTGTTAAATTGGACCAACTTTAAGTATATTAAGTGTAATTTAAGTGTATTTAATAAAATACATTTAAAATGTACTTTTAATACTTCATGAACTACATTTAGAGAATATATGAAGCATCATTTTAATCTGTTTCAAGTACATTTCAATTGTATTTGAGCTGATTAGAAATGCATTAGCATTACACTATAGTATATTATAAAACTGCTTTTTTTCAGTATACACACGTACACCCTTTGATATGTAGAAATCTTTAATGTATTATACATTGTGTACATTACAAATATTCAGAGTACATTAAAACAGTACAGCAGCATAATACCCTGATGAAAAATAAATATACTATTAAATGCATTAAAAATGCACTTGAAATACAAGTAAATTTATAGTATGTTGTATTAGTACAAACACACTCAAGTACATTTTAATACATTATACAAAAAAAACATAATAAATGAAAAAAAAAAATAGTGAAATGCTATGGCAGAGCTATCTCATCCATTTGTAAAACATTTTGGTTACACCTGTATTGCTGAAAAGTACAGAATTTTACATCAATTAAAAAAAAAAAATTGGTGATGGGAAGGAAAGGGAGACAAGATGAAGATGGTGTGGGTGCCGACATCTGGGGACTGACCAATAGAGACTGAGCTGGTGGATCTGAGGGTGCAGACAGAGGGCCAATGGAGCTGAGCACCATCGCAGGTTCTGGAGGCCTGGGCACAGCCGCAGCGACGAGCATCCTTCATGGAGCCAGAGTATCTGAGGACTAGGGCGTGTGATCAAGGAATACCCAATGGGAAAAACCAACCCACTGCAGCCAAAGAGGTGGAGAGCTGGAGCGCTGCAGGGTGTCCTGCAAGTCTGAGGCAGAAGTTGAGTGATGACTGGCCAAGGGGGAGCTGGTCAGGGAGCGGCACGAGGTCACTTCTTTGAGTACGCCTTGCAGTTTCTGCAACTAGGGGCTTGGAGTATTTGAAGACTGCTTTATCACAAGATCTGTGAAAGGGAAAAAAAATTGATATAAAATTATCTAATAACAGTTTTGCATCCACTATTGAATATATGTATTACAATTTGCATTGATATTTATTAGAATTTTGTTGACATCTCAGTATACCTTTTGACAATATCCTCATCAAGCTTGATAAATGAGTGTCCATTCTTATCCTCTTGTCTGTGGTCACTGGACAGCACTCTATGAGTTACATTGAACATAAGATTAGAAAGACCAACAAAAACTCACTGATATTATCTGATCAGTTATTTCAGTGAAGCAACCTGTGAGTATTACAGGGTTGTTGATAATACCTGGCAATAAAGCTCATTCTGATTCAGATAATTGTGGTTAATTGCAGCCTAGTGTATTTCAACTGAATGAATTTGTTGTGGTAATACTACCATGCACTCTCTTTATATCTGTTGTAAAATTGAAAAAAATAAAAAAATAAAAAATAAATAAATAAAATAGAAGTTGTCCTAGTAGTCCTTGCACAAGTGCCTTGCAGCTTTACAAAAAAAAAAAAAAAGATTTTTTACATGAAGTACTGAAAAGAAGCACAAATAGCCACCTGGAATGGACACATTTTACGTTTTTCTCCATTAGGCCTGATTTAAAAATCTCTATAACAGAGGTTATATAACATTACAATATACTTACTATTCCTTTGCTTGTCTCTGCCCTCAAATTTCAGTTTGTTTTCTATAGCAGCTGATCTAAAAAACAACAAATATCAATATTTCACACACAGACGAACGAAGATTAATGATTTGTTTTCTTTTTAAAAATGAGACTGAGTACAATGTAACGTTACCTGGCTGGCAATATAGTCAAAAATGCTCGTCTTTAGCTGTTCATGTGCTGTCTTAAGATGGTCTATCCTGCTCAAGACCATAGCTCATGACCAGCATAAAGCAGCATTCCAGCATCAACACCTACCACAGGGATAAATGCGATAAGTTTGTAAAACTTGAACAAATATAAACACTTATCACATACACGCTTGCAGAAGCTGGTAAAAATAAGAACATGCCGCTATACTTTCTAATTAATTTCATAGTTCCCTTTAAAACAATTTGAATTCTGTCATCACTCACCATTAAGATGCAGATTTATGTCCATCCGATGATGAAAGAGATTCACCAAAGATGCTCACGTTTCAAAAAGTTCATTACGAAAAACATGGTTGGTGTAGTCCATGTGAATTGCGTGATTTCCCCTAAGTGCTATAAAGAGACATGAAGGCTCTACATAATACTGTTTAAATTTATACTTATATTCAGTGCTTAATTTGTGCCGGAACAAGCCGGATCCGGATCCGGTACCTCTGAAATCCGATCCGGCACCTCGTTTTGGTGGATCCCCCACCTCCCGCTCCAATGAAAAACATTCATGCTGACCTGTAGCGTGCATATTTAATAATAATAAAATAATAATATTAATAAAGAATAATAATAATAATAATAATGCTAACATAAATAACATTATCCCCTTTAAAATATAAAAAAATAAACTAAAAAAAAAAAGAAAAAAAGTTGTGCGTTACTCATGCAGGGATTGGGGGGGGGGTTGTAATTGCTTCTGTAATTGGTGGATGCTGTGTCTGTCTGTGTATGAGGGGGAGGGGAAGCTTCAGTTTTAAATTGGAAAGTGGAACAATGGCGAAAAGACAGCTTAATTTACGAGATTATTTTAGACAGGGCCCAAAAACCAAACAGTCAAAAATTAATACAGATCCCGATAACAAGGGTTCAAGTTCACCAGCTGATGTTAACATAGAGGAAGAAGAATCAATCTGTGATGATGAGCAAAGAAAGTTGACAGCTGCAGAGAGTTCTGGCGGGACGGAGGAAGAAGAAGCATGGGGAGGTGAGCAAACAAGCGCAGATGGAGAGAGCCAAAAAACCGGGGCAATATGGACAGAAGCAGAGTTGAAAACAAAAAAGACATTATATCCGTGGCTTGTTATGGAGGGGTCGCATTTGGGCTGCACTGTTTGTAAAAAGGTTGGAAGTCTGGGTCCCGAAAAATCGGCAGGAATGAAACTGGCCAAAGAGTGGGTGACATGCACTGTAACGTCGTCAGCCACAGATCTTAAAAAACAACAGAGGGCATTTAGGAAAAAGGTGTTTGAACACTCTCAGACGAAGGCGCACATTGCAGCACTTAGCATTCTCGAAAAGGCAAAAGAAGACTCGTTACAAAAGACAATAATAAATAACCTGTCCGACGAAGTGAAAACTACTGCAAGAATTTTTCGTACAGCTTACAAAGAAGCAAAGCGCCACAGACCGGCGTACGGATTTGAGAGTGAAATTGACTGTCAGGAATTAAATGGTCTCGACATGGGAAGAATTCTCCACTCTAATGTGGCATGTGCAAACATACAGAGCCATATTTCACTTGAAATGAAAAAAAAAATATTCGAAAAGATTGTTGCTTGCGCTCCTAAAATTGGTCTGATGCTTGATGAAGCAACTAGTTTAAGCAGGAAGAGTGCTTTAATCATTTACGTCAGATTTCAGCTGCCTGACATGGAGTCGCCTGAGAATATTTTTGTTGAACTCGTTGAACTTGAAGACCAAAGTGCCCAAGGAATTGTCGGTCAACTGTTACGTGCTTTGGAGGGTGTTAATTTTACCCAAGATTTTCTGTCTAAAACCCTGATAGGTCTCTCGTGTGACGGCGCATCAGTTATGCTGGGCCGCAAGTCCGGAGTGGCAGCCAGACTTAAATCACTTTTCCCAAATATGATAGTGTGGCACTGCTCAGCGCATCGACTGGAGCTCGCGGTCGGCGATACGATGAAAGAATTAGGAGAAATAAATCACTTTAGGATTTTCATGGATAAACTCTACACATTGTACAGCACATCAAACAAAAACAGAATTGAGCTCAAAAAATGCGCTGATGAATTAGACATTAATTTGGGCAGAATTGGCCGGGTCTTGGACAACAGATGGGTTGCGTCGAGTTTTAGATCTGTTGAAGCTGTATGGAAAAATTATCCTGCCCTCTACAATCATTTAAGTCACACTGTAAAAAGTGATGCATTGTATTTACTCAATAAAATTGAGGTAACAGATTACAAGCAATATTATTAATTAAATTCAACACATAAGAATTAACTAGATTTAATCAAATTAGATGCTAACAAATTATCCATTCAAAATGAGTATAACCATGCAAAAATAATCAGAGGCGGACAATCCATGTGCCATGAGTAAAAGTCCTCCCCAGTATTTTGTTCCAATCACCTGGATTTGCGAATTAGCACCGTTTTTCAGCAGGAGGTCAGAGAGGGGACCAAGTCATTCCTTTTGGGTCACAAGCAAGTCTCGAGTCAAATCCAAAGTCCCCAAAGAGTTAATGAGATAATTATGAAACGATGATTGTGCATTAGTGATGAACACCTGCTGTTATTGAGAATTACAGAGGATCAGATGTGGATGTTTTATTAGTTAAAATGATGCCACCGTCATGAAGATCAGTGTGTTTGCTTTAGTTGGGCTCTTCACCCTTTACTTCTTGTGTTAGATCTTTCTGTAGCAACACATGTGGTGTTGTGAAATAGTGAGATCAGTGCTGATGAGATGAGATGATCATCATGAGCTGGCTGGAAAACAAAGTAACTTTACACATACAAGTTTGTGTGTGTTTATGTGTTGTATAATCAACCCTGTAGAGCTACAGTATGCAAACAGAATATTAATAAAATAAATGTGGTTATAAGAAAACTATGTAGTGCATACTATTCACTGAATAACACTGATCTCCAGTGCTATTTAGACACACACAGACATCAAGAACCAGCATATGAATCTCAACAATGGTGACAATTTATTTATACTGCAGTGCATGATGGGAATTTTTACTATGGTGTTACCCAGCATAAAACATTTTGTTGATTGTCACCATTGTTCAGATTCATGTGCTGGTTCTTGATGTCTGTGTGTGTAATAACACTGGATTTTTTTTTTTTTATTAATAATATTTACAAATGTTAGAACAACATGCTGTTTGCATGGTGTAGTTTTATAGGGCTGATTGTACAACACGCATATACATTCATATTTACAACTTCTTAGATTGTTTTCCAGCCAGCTCTTGATGACCATCTCATCATATAAAAGCAGCTAATATCTTCTCATCACTGAGCACTGATCTCACTATTTCACAACACCATATGTGCTGCTACAGACAGATCTAACGCGAAAAGTTAAGGGTGAAGAGCCCAACTAAAGCAAACACTGATCTTCATGATGGTGGCATCATTTTAACTAATAAAACATCCACATCTGATCCTCTGTAATTCTCAGTAACAGCAGGTGTTCATCACTAATGCACAATCATCATTTCATAATTATCTCATTAACTGTTTGGGGACTTTGGATTTGACTCGAGACTTGCTTGTGACTCGAAAGGAATGACTTGTTCCCATCTCTGACCTCCTGCTGAAAAACTGCGCTAATTCTCAAATCCAGGTGATTGGAACAAAATACTGGGGAGGACTTTTACTCATGGCACATGGATTGTCCGCCTCTGATTATTTTTGCATGGTTTTACTCATTTTGAATGGATAATTTGTAAGCATCTAATTTGATTAAATCTAGTTAATTCTTATGTGTTGAATTTAATTAATAATATTGCTTGTAATCTGTTGCCTCAATTTTATTGAGTAAATACAATGTATCACTTTTTACAGTGCAGGCAGCAGAAGATTTCTCCCGTGACAGCGTTACCCGCGCGGGCTACAGTGGCCTAGCTAAGCGTTTGTCCTCATACAGTTTCGTCCAAAATCTCGGCCTCATGTACGATGCACTTCAAGAGTTGTCTGAGCTGTCGTTGGAGCTCCAAAAGCAAGACTGTACAATAATAGCAGCGCATAGAGCTATTTGTCGTGAGGCAAGGGTGTTTGAGGCAATGTCTGTGAGACCTGGATGTCACAGTCAAATCAGTCAAAATGCTGTAAATGACAGCATCTTCCAAGGCGTTCCCCTGCATTCAGGACGAAAGGAAGAAAAAGGAATGGACCACAAGGTGTTTTTTAAGAGTCTGGCAAGAAGTCTAGAGAATCGCATGCTATCGTACGGACGGGCAGAAGCAGACCGGACGGGGTACAGCAAATTCATTGAAGAGCTAAAAGTGCTTTTTCCTGAGTACTGGCCTCAGGATGCCGGAGCTACATATGGTGAAACTGAAACTGAGTCTCTTTGTCAACAGTTTGGGATTGACAGTCCTCGAACTGCCGTCCGGGCTTTGAGGGAATATCGAGAGAACGGCGGCCGGCTCATTCCAGAAGGATTAAAAGATATTTTGACTGCTGTTACCACAGTTCCGATATCAAGTGCAGAGTGTGAGAGGGGATTTTCTCAAATGAACTTAATCTGCAGTGCAAACCGAGCATCTCTCCACACCTCCACAATTTCATCACTTTTATTTCTCTGCCTTGTTGGACCACCTTTATCTCAGTTTAACCCCATTCCATACGTGAGGTCATGGATTTCGAAGGGACACAGGACTGCAAAAGACCCCAGAAGCAAAGCACGATCTAGAGAGACCGAGGGGAAATTGATGCCTGTGCTATGGTCAATTTTAAACAACTAAAAAGAAAGGTAAGAATGTCATTATGTTCATTTTCTGTGGCATTGCAGTGTTTAATAGACTGTTTGTTGTGTGAAAAAAAATTATAATATAATATTTTATATATAGTAATATAATAATATTAAAATTAGTAGGCTAATATTAATAATAATAATAATAATAATAATAATAATAATAATAATAGTAATATAGGATGTAACACGTTGTGCTAATTTTACGCTGGTTTAAACAATACCCAAACACTTGGGCCTAAAGAAAAATTGTTTGAACTATAAATAATAAATAAATAAAAACATTTTTTTTAGAGTTCATGCGCACAAAAAAAAGCTATATCCAAGCTGTTATTAACTTCAGATGGCCCGCCAACGTGATAACGCGAACGCTCCGTTACCTCCTCCTCCTCTGATCACATGCCGGATCCGTCACCCCGATTTGTTCCGGCACCTCGCAATTTACAAATTAAGCACTGCTTATATTAATATTCAAGGAACATTTGCACGCACATCATATTTAATTTACGAACTAGGAAGCTCTGTCCCTTGCAAGGAGCTCATTATCATGCGAACCAATCAGAGCACACAGTGGCTCTGGAACCAATCGGGTTGAATTTAAACACAAGTAAATGCTCACTGATATTATTACACATTTTTTATTTGTTTATTTTAAGCAAACAAACTCCTATGTGATGTTGAAATCCTTGAATGAATTTCATTTCAGTAGTAGCTTATTACAATTAATGTATCAATTAATGTATCATGCAACAGCCTTCAACCAAAGTAGCACATTTGAAGTAAAACTGAACAACATATTAAACATCATATAGTAGCCTATAACAGCTGATAAACATGGTTTTAAAATACACACGGTTATAATGTATATTAAAGCCCCACAAAAAAAGCATAATAATTTCATGTTCTTACACAAAATACACATAAAATAGCTTTAAGTAAGCATAACGTAAGTATGTTTTCTGTAAATACACTAAAAAAAAAAAATCACTAAAAGTATGCTTGGGTTTAGTATATTCCTTAAAAGTGTAACTAAGAATATATTTATTAACATAGTATTTATATTGTACTTTTAAGTAATATATTAAAAGTATGCTTTTGTTTAGCACATTTCTTAAAAGTGCAAGTAAGCATATATTTATTACCAAAGTATTTCTAGTATACTTTTTAGAAATAAATTACAAGTGTGCTTGTGTTTAGCATATTTCTTAGAAGTATAATTAAGCATATAGGCCTATTTAATACAAAAGTATTTCTAGTATACTTTTAAGAAATACATTATAAGTGTGCTTGTGTTTAGCATATTTCTTAGAAGTATAATTAAGCATATATTTAATACAAATGTATTTCTAGTATACTTTTTTATACTTTTTCGAAATATATTAAAATGCAATTCACTATATTTTTAATACACTTCAAATAAGCATGTTGGAAATACAAATGTATTAAAAACATACTACTTGAATTTCAAGTATATTTTTAATACATTTAATACTATGACTTTTCCACCTGTAAATCCATCATTTAATCAGGAAATGTCTACTGAAGTGCTAATTAGCAGCGATCACAATTACAGTAAGTCCTGTGCTGAAGGGGAAGATATAGAAATGCTAATACTGGATGAGACGGAATTTCCAGCATTACCGGTGGCCCCGAGTGAACCTGCTGCGAAGAAGAAAACAACTAAATCTGTTCATTCTGTGTCTGATTCTGATGTTATCGGTACGCTGTCTCAGCTGATTAACGAAAGATCTGATAGCATCGAAAAATTGGTGAGTGGCAACACGGAGAGAATTGATGAGCCGAGCAAGAAGATTCACATTGCTTTTGCCAATATTAAAGAGATGGAAAGCAAGATATGGAGGGTCGTATGTTAGAATTGGAAAAGCCAGTCAAAATGCTTGAACAGCGAATGGATGAGTTGGAATCTTATTCGAGACGGTGGAATTTGAGATTGTACGGCGTCTCTGAAAATAAGGAAGAAAACGTGTGTCTGTTGGCCGTGAAGATTTGTCAATCTGTTTTACCTGGAGAGTCGGGGCGGCTCTCAGAAGTAATTGACATTGCACACCAACTGGGCCACAAAAGCACGGCCGATTCCCATCCACGACCCATTATCCTGCAGTTTACGTCTCGTATGATGAGGAATGAAGTGTGGAAGCGGGCTAAGACCTCTACTTATCGCAAAGCCAACGGATTTCTCTTCAAGGAAGACTTTTCTAAAGGTGATTGAGAGAGGCGTTCCAAGCTGTGGCCGTTTGTGAAGCAAGAGCGGGATGCAGGAAAAATGGCTTTCTTCACGAGGGCTCGAGCGTTTATTCAAGGGGAAGGAGAAATCAAGATATGAGTCGCGCTGGATCCCCCAGACTGTGCAGGAGGCGATGCACTATATCTTAAGATGCTGGTAGCAGCCTTTTGAGTTTACTACACGGACTATATCATAAGAACTTGTATGGGTTCAGACTTTTTATTGTTGTTCTTAGTGATGTGGCTCGGGTAAGCTACGTACATTGTTCTCGTTTATACCTTGAACTTAAATCTGTTCCATATTTTTTGTATTGTTTCTGTTATATGTCTTTGTCTATAGTTTCACTTAATACTAGGGGATTAAGAGAAATTGTTAAAAGAATAGCTTTATTTTTATTTGCAAAATTGCTTAAAACCGATTTTGTTTTCTTTCAAGAAACACACTCAGTAGCTGGTGATGTGAAGTTCTGGAGATCGCAGTGGAATAATGACATATGGTTTGCTCATGGCTCTGAGAGGTCTGCAGGGGTCGCTACGTTAAAGAACACTTTCGCTGGAAATATCTTAGAGGCGTTTTCAGACCCTCTAGGGCACTTTCTCTGTTTACTTTTGTGTTGGAATAATTTCGTTTTTATTTTGGTTAACATTTATGGATACAACCTCAACACTGAAAATGAGATACTTTTTGAATCTTTAGAGGAAAGGATTATTCTTTGGTCTCTAAGCATCCACAGGCATTTTTTACTGATTGGAGGGGATTTTAATATTACCTTAAATGACCTTGTTGATAGATGGCCTCCAAAGCAGCTGGGTTCACCCAATACAATTTTGAAGAATTTTATGCAGAAATATAATTTGATTGATATTTGGAGGGAGATTTACCCTAATCAATGTTCCTATACGTGGAGTAATAAAAATGGTACAAGGCAGTCCCGCGTGTAGTGATAAGTTGATGTTCCTGTCATCGTCCTCTAGATGGCAGTACTATAAAAAAAAGATATAGGTAGCAGTTAAAAGAATGTTAGAAGAAGTTAGAAGAATGTTGAGAATAACCTAAACTGGTGTTTAGTGCTGAACGAATAAAGCTACATGTCAGTTGATATAAGTTCCAGAGTGTTTATTCAACAAACACTACATGGTACCAGGAGTGGACCGTCATTGGATTAAACAAAAATGGATGCTGTTAAACCACCGGAATCTCTAAAACTCACCGGGAACGTTGATAGCAGCTGGCGGACATTTAAGCAGCAATTCATACTTTACATGCAAGCTGTCGGCCTGGATGGTGAATCAGATTCACAGAAGATAGCGTTGCTCCTGACAGTAGCTGGACCTCAAGCAACTTAAGTATACAATACTTTCACGTTCGAGGACGCTGCGGACAGAGGAAAATATGATGAGGTCATGAAGAAATTTGATGAGCACTGCTCACCTAAGAAAAACGAAACATATGGAGAGGTATGTGTTTCGATCCCGTACTCAGTCACATGGGGAAAGTTTTGACTATTTTTTGACTGATTTGAAACTAAAGGCAAAAACATGCAACTTCGGAATCTTGACTGAATCAATGATCAGAGATCAAATTGTTTTTGGAATTTTTGACAAGAAAATAAGAGAAAGACTGCTTAGAGAAACTGAGCTAACATTAGATGGTGCTGTCAAGATTTGTCATGCGAGCGAACATGCTTTGTTGCATTCCAGAACGTTCATTGATAAGGAAAGTACTGCTGTTGCTGACAGTCCAGTAGTCGGCGCTGTTACTCACAAAATGAAAAGACTGAATCAAAAAGCTACTCTGAAGACGAGCACAGATTCATTCAGCTTTAAAAGATGTGGGTCAAAGCATCAACCTAAACAATGCCCAGCATTTGGAAAGCAATGTGCAAAATGCAAGGCATGAACCATTTTGCTAAGCAATGTTTTTCTAAGAAGAAAGCAAAGCAATCAACAAATGTGCACGTTGTGGAAGAGACAGAATTGTCAGACACTTTCTTTGTGGGCATGATAAATGGTGATGCAGAAACTGTACAAGAACAGTGCAAAACAAAAGAAAGAAATGATGCAGATATGAACTGTGTGTCTAAGGACAAATGGATTGTGTCACTGCAAGTTAATGGAACAATTGTGCCATTTAAACTTGATACAGGAGCAAAAGCCAATAAGCACAAGTGACATAAAGGAAATGAAAATCAAGCCCCATATAAAAAGAACCCCTGTGTCACTCAAAACCTACAATGGACAGGACATAAAGACACAAGGTGTGTGTAGACTCAAAGTGTGTGTCAAAAACAGAACTCATCACCTGCTATTTGTTGTAGTCCCAGATGATCATCAGTCTCTCCTTGGTGACAAAGCCTGTGAGGATTTAGGACTGGTAAAAAGAGTGTACTGCATCAATGGCTATGATCTTACAGCAGCAAAACAGAACACAGCAAATGACATTGTTTGCAAGTTTGATGATGTTTTCAAAGGACTAGGGGCTCTACCATTCATTTACAAAATTCAGCTCGAAGATGCTCACCCTGTTGTTCATGCTCCAAGAAGGGTTTCTGCGCCACTGAAGGAGAAACTAAAAAGGAACTTGATAGGATGACAGCTCTAGGAGTAATCAAGAAAGTGGAGGAATCTACAGACTGGGTAAACTGGATGGTTTGTGTCAAAAAGAAAAACGGTGACCTGAGAATATGCATGGATAGCATTACCAGATACCAAAGCGTGAGGAGATCACAAGAGAAATGACTGGTGCACAGTACTTCAGCAAGTTAGATGCTTCACAGGGATTCTGGCAATTGAAGCTTCATGAAGATAGTACCAAATACTGCACGTTCAATACACCCTTTGGACGTTATTCATTTTTACGTCTACCTTTTGGCATAATTTCAGCCTCAGAAATCTTTCATCGTACCATGGAGCATGTCATTGAAGGACTGGAGGGAGTGCGTGCATATGTTGATGACATAGTGGTTTGGGGAGCATCAGTGCAGGAACACAATCAGAGACTTTTTCAGCTACTTCAAAGAATTCGGAAACATGGCCTCAAGTTGAACAGAGCTAAATGCCTGTTTGGTGTCACTGAAATGACTTTTTTAGGTGACAAGTTGTCTGGACGTGGTGTGACAAAAGCAAAATTCAGGCAATTCTGGATATGCCAAGTCCAGTGGACAAAACAGGTGTGCTGAGGATAATGGGAATGGTAAACTTCATAGGTAAATTCATTCCAAACCTCTCCGCAAAAACTGCAAGCCTCAGAGAACTGTTAAATCATAAAGCTGAGTTCATGTGGACAAATAAGCATGAGCAAGAATGGAACATGCTCAAGTCAACACTGACAACAGAACCAGTTCTCACCTACTTTGATTCTTCTAAAAGTATCAAAATCTCCACAGACGCATCAAAGGATGGCTTAGGTGCGGTCTTACTTCAAGCAGATGCTAAAGGCTGGAAACCCATAGCCTATGCCTCCAGGACTATGACGCAATCTGAGTGCAGATATGCTCAGATCGAAAAGGAATGCCTTGGACTTGTTTTTGGATTTATGAAATTTCACGACTATGTCTATGGCTTACCATCGTTCACAGCAGAAACGGACCATAAACCTTTAATTGCAATCAAAAAAAAAATCTGAGTGAGATGTCTCCACGCATTCAATGTCTAATGATGAAACTCCAATGGTATGACTTTGAATTAGTCTACACTCCAGGCAAATACATAGTCCTAGCTGATGGATCTCGTGCTCCATTAGCATGCAAGTTCTCAGATGTGCGTTCCACGGAGGATGATGTGAACATGCATGTAAATCTCATTGTTGAATCTCTTCCAGTCTCTGATCAGAAGCTCAAGCAAATAGCTGAGGAGACAGCAAAAGATCCGGTTCTCCATGCTGTAATTGAAAATCTGAATAATAATTGGATCAAAAGTTCTTGTTCTACAATGTTAGATCTGAGCTCAGTGTGGCAGATGATATTCTTCTGAGACAAGATAGAATAGTCATTCCAAAAGTGCTAAGAGAAGAGATGTTTTCCAGGATACATGAAGAACATCTTGGAATGGAGAAGTGCAAAAGGAGATCCAGAGATTCAGTCTACTGGCCTGGAATAAATGTGGACATTGAGAAAATGGTCAGTAGTTGTGAAGTATGTCTAAAACATCAGAATAGGCAAGCAAGAGAACCTATGATCGCAACAGACCTACCTCATATCCTTGGCAGAAAGTGGGTAACGATCTCTTTCTTTTCCATGGAAAAGAGTACTTGCTGGTAGTGGATTACTTTTCTAGTTTTCCAGAAAGTTCGCAGAAGTCTCCTAAAGACGCAAGAAACAAATAAAACACTGGCTGACAAGAAAGGAGAAGAAATTCCCATCTCACCTGAACGAGTTCCATCAAATATGCAGTCTTCGTCCTCATCTTCCGTTCCCTTGGATAATAGTCAGTCTGCAGAACCTAATGACTCTCCAGTACTAAGAAGATCATCACGTATCATAAAGAAACCTGATCGGCTTAATTTATAATGACTATGCCTAGTTGTATTTGAAAAGCAGTAAACAAATGCTATATTTTTGTTTTAAAAGGCTGTTTAGTGACACTTTGATAATTCTGTAAATATTGTTTCTGTTGTTTGTACACTACAGTTTACATTTTGAAGAAAGGGGGATGTAGTGATAAGTTGACGTTCCTGTCATCGTCCTCTAGATGGCAGTAGTATAAAAAAAGATATAGGTAGCAGTTAAGAGAAGAATGTTGAGAATAACCTAAATTGGTGTTTAGTGCTGAACGAATAAAGCTACATGTCAGTTGATATAAGTTCCAGAGTGTTTATTCAACAAACACTACACCGCGTAGATTTCTTTTTGGTATCTGGAAGCTTATTAAAAGAGAATATGTCAGTAAACATTCTAGTGACTCCCCTAACAGATCATAAGGCAATCTATATAAATATTAGATCTTCCTCCTTTATGACTCCATGTCATAGTTCTTTTTGGAAAATGAATGTCTCTCATTTAAGACAAGAAGCTGTCAAATTGGAACTTGTAAAATTAATATCTTCTCACTGGGATTTGGCACAAAAGGAAGGCACTTTTAGTAGATATTGGGAACTTTTAAAATACGAAGTTGGTAAATATTTAAGGTCATATGGTAGTCTTCTTTCTAAACTTAATAGAATTTTGGAGGATCGAATTGTATCTGAAATTACCTCTCTTCCATGGTTTCCCCTGATAGACTTTTACCTGAGGAAAAAATACAGTTAAGTGATTTACATTATAAGTTGGATGAGATGTATAAACGTAAAGCAGAAGGAGCTTTTGTTAGATCTGGAGTTAAGTGGTTAGAACAGGGGGAACAAAATTCCTCATACTTTTTTTAACCTTGAAAGACAACGAGGTAAACGTAACATAATTCACCACCTTAATATTAATGGTATTATTATGGATGACCCATTTGTGACCCAAAATGAGAATTATTTCTAATTTTTGTTATAATTTTTATTCTGATCTTTATAAATCTAGTTATTGTGTTGATTCTGCTACTTCTTTTCTTGACTCTCTTAAAAATATTAATACAGTTAATGCCCCAGAAAATAACTGGTGTGATCAAGATATAGTCTTAGAAGTTGTCGCTGATGATATCAAACATCTTAAATGTAACAAATCACCTGGCAATGACGGCATTGCAGCAGAGTTCTACCAGAGAGACTCTGAGGCGATAGAAATTTATTTGATTGAATAATAAGACAGAAAGGGATAACAGTTTCTTTGGCGTGGGCTCCATCCTTAATCTGTGACTGAGGTAGACTGGCATTTCCTGCCTGAAGATGAAGGCAGGGGAGAGCCTACCCCCAAAGAAAATTAGCCAGAAGTACGAGTGATAAATAATGGGTTACGATTGCATAAAAGGGTGAAGCCATGTTAGTTAATTTAGCGTTTAAAATTATTAAAGCTTTGATAGGCATTGTATGCCTGTAGGCGTTGTGAAAAAAGAAGCCACGGTTGGCTCCTAATAATAGCCACGATAGGCTATGAAAAGAAATCTTTAATAAGACCACATTAGGTCAAAAGGAAGGAAAGCAAGCCGTGATAGGCAATTAATGTAAAGCCACGATTGGCTTAATTTTAGAGAACTGGATTCATTAAAACAATATTGAGAATAATATTAGTAATACAAGATAGTTGTTGTAAAAGTAATATAGGCACGATTGACTTTGGTAGCTGAAGCCACGGTAGGCTCCCACGGTTAAGCCACGACTGGTCGTTCGTGCAAATTTACGATATAGCCACGGTAAATCACAGCAGGTTCCGAACTTTTTATGCCACGACTGGCCGTATATCCTCGATTGGCTTAATGTATGGGACCACGTTAGGTCTGAGAAAATAAGCAAGCCACGATAGGCAATAAGTGAAAGCAGCGACAGGCTTCGAGACTCGATATTGTAGGTCTATCGTAGATAATAAAATAATCCAATAGAAATATTGTAAGAGTGATGATATTAATAGTAAAAGCTAATAATAATTAAGACGATGGTAAAAGCCACGATTGACTTTCGGTGATTAGCGCACAATAACAACGCCACGACTGGCCGTTCAAGCCGCGGCAGACTTGAGTATGGACCACGTTAGGTCAAATTGGTAAAGTTATTAACGTAAATAAGCAGCAGGCTTCAAGCCGATATTGCCGCTGACATTAGGTGATTATAGCCTAGACCTATAGTCTAAAGGATTATGATAGTTAATATTTTATATTATAAGAAAATAAAATGACATAATAATATTAGTTACAGGCTAATAACAATGACAATAAGTAAAAGCAATGATTGACTTTTGGTAGAACCACGATAAGCAACATAAAAGAATTCAACGTAAAACCACCACCAGTAGCTAGCGAATTTCACATACCTTTATGATGTGAGAGACTGCTGTGCATCCAGGACCTTATGATAGTCTGATCTGATATACGTTTCGTATGCCAAAGAAGACCATCTTCCGAGCAGTTTGATGGTAGATTCGGGAACCCCACGTTCAGCCGCGGTAGTGGCAGCGCCGATGCGGAAAGAGTGGCTAGTATAGAGATCAGGTGAAAGACCCACGGCGGTCAAGGTGGTTGACAGATGAATTCTAAACCACCGTTTTGTCATGGGAAACCCACTTAAGTGAATGAAAAGAGGTGAGTTACCAGAAGTGCGCGGCCGTATTTTGAGATAGTTGAGCATAGAAGTGAAAGGGCATAGCGAGTTATTTATTATTGAAATTGAGACATTTGACACCAGAACCGTGTGAATCTGATTTTGTGTGTTTAAGCAACAGTGAAAAATAATTATTTGAAAAATGTAAATCTTGAAATGATAAATCTTTTGTTGGATTGAAACGATTACTATCAGAAGTAAACTCGCCAATGCGCAAGAAACCAAAGAATGCCATTAAAAACGTAGCTTCGAGCAGAGCGTTGGAATAGTTGTCAAATAAGCAGTGTTGGGTGTAACGCGTTACTAAGTAACGCGTTACTGTAATTAAATTACTTTTCCACTGAAAAAGTAGAGTAACTGATTACTGTTCATTTTTAGGTATTTTAATTACAGTTACTTATGATGTACTTGCGTTACATTGTAAAATAATTAAACTCGTATATCATTATTTAATTTTATTAATTTATCTTCTAAAGGTAAAATAAACTCTGCAGCTTTAAAATCGTTGTAGTGCAGGTGCACCAGATTTCGCGTCAGTTTGCTGCAAGATTTCGTTTCCGTCTTTTATTAAGTTAATTTAGAAAAACGTTTGGAGTATTTTTTTTTTGGTCATTAGATGTAAGTTTTGTTTTTGTTTTTGTTTTTTTAAGTGACAACGACCTAAAGAGCATGTGGCCGGCCGTCAATTTATACCACGTTTGATTTAGCCTCTTAAATCAACACTTGATTTGACTAAAATTAATAGAAATAAAACACTTCAAGAATCACAATGTTAGTTTAAACGTTTATCACCACTATCTCAGAACAAAGGCATTTTGACAAGATGAGCAGGCTGCTGCTGGCAACGGCATAGAAAAGATACAAATAGCCAAATAATAATAAAATGAAAATAAATAAATAGGGTTGTGCAATTAATCGAAATTTTATTTCGATTTCAGCTTCAAACGTTTCTGAATATACAATAATCGAGATAAAACGATTAGTGCTCTCTATTCCGCCCCCTTTGGTGCGCGTTTGCAGGCCCGGCGCCAGGCCAGTACTGACAGGGGGGCATTCAAATTCTGAGGGGGGGCAAACGAAAAACCGTTAAAAAAACAAAAATCCAAACTCGGCAGTTTGCAGCACCTTATTTATAAACATATAATACGTAATTTATAAACGGTGTAAAATTCCACAACATTTAATGCTGTGGAACACACAAAAACGCAGCCGCATGTGCACAGGTTTACATATAATAAAAAAATAAGTAAAACTTAATTACCATCAGAAAAGTTGGAGGCGTCGGCATTTAATTGAACTGAATCTCCGCAATTGTCATCAAGGTTTTACCAAATTTTGTCAATTTTTGCGACTGTCCATGTCTCATTGGGCAAAGCATCGATTTCTGTGCAAAGGAATTTCTTAGCGACCGCGTTTTCGCTATCACCTGTCAGGTCTAACAGTGGTTTTAGTTTCGTTTTGTCCAGAAAAGACTCGCCAGCAGGGTCCAAGGCTGCGAGAGCTTGTATGAGCTTGCCGTTACATTCTCCAAACCTGTGCTCCTTGTTCATCCACAGTGTCATGCATGCAATGTGCTCTTTTGACCTAGCATGCTTTCCCAGTCCTTTTCTGTTCCTAAAGCGTGTTTCCAGTCTCGAAAACGACTCGTTGTGAAAGCTGAATCGGAGGCGCCAGCGCCTGTCCGGAATTTTCTACAGGCGAAGCAAAACAGGGCGTCCGCTTTCACTGAATACTCCAACCAGTTTCTCCCTTTAAACCAATTGCTGGAAAAGGACCTCTTCTTTCCTGAAAATATTGATACTGGATACTTCTCTAAAATGACTTGACATGGTGAATCTGTGCCGAGATCATTTGGAACTCCATTATCTTCATCAGGGCCTTTACGTCGGCTGCAAGCGGGTGTAGTGCTTGTTGATGGTAACGAGTCCGACTCCAAGCATGACGTCGAGCAGCAACTAACATTAATATCAGCACTGCAGCCTCCTCGATTGTTGCTAGACACCTCAATGTCAACCGATGCATCCGCAACTTTAGATGGTGGTCTTTTTAGCCAGTTTCGGATATCCATCTTTAGAAAACCGTCTTGTTTTAAGCAAAAAACCGGTGAAGAACTATAATGTTTCACGTCTCGAGGCACGCATCACAGGTTAGTGAGCTCAACAACGATTGGACGAAGTAATTGATCGAAACACTGATTGGTTGAAAACACTTATCCTATATGCGTTTATATTTAAGCATAAAATTAATTTTAAACATTTTATTGTTCACACAGTAAAATACATCATTACATCAATATTCTATATTTTGGGGATTTTAATGCTAATAATTTTATACTTGCTAAAATCACATATAGGGGGGCACAGGGCTACGCACGGGGGGGCAAGGCCCCCCTGGCCCCCCCTCTAGCGCCGGGCCTGCGCGTTTGCTTCTCCATAAAAGCCTAATTTCACATGCAAATCAGTGACTTGCATAAAATGGGACTTGCTTGATTTATTAATGTTTTTTTTTTTTTTTTTTGTCGTGTTTTTAAAAGCACCAAAGAGAATTCGCGCTGTTCTGTGTATGCATTCAGAGACAGAAAAGAACACGGACAAGTGATCGTTTAGCTATTTTTTTCAGCTATTAAAATATGTATGTATTTGTATGTAATGGCAAAGTGATTAGACATATATTTTGTTTCGTTTTTTTATTAAGTTAATTTGAAAAAAAAAAAAAAATTCAGTTAAATATAAGTTTTTGTTTTTTTTAAGTAGCAAACAGCTGCCAGTGGAAGACTGTTCATAGTCTGTTTGATCAATTTGCCTTCTCAAATCATCACGACTAAAATAAAATCTATAGATAAAGAAGGGTTAAAGTATAAAACAATATTGGTTTAAACGTTAAACAATGTGCGCTTCGTTTGTGCGGAAAGTGGAAGCTAAAGCCACTTCGCAGGATATGGAGGCGCCAGCGCCGTCACTTGCATTTATTTCCAGTGGAAACAATTTTAAATTATCCATCAAAACAATACATGGCTTACAGACATGATAAATAAATATATAGAAAGCTTTATTTTTTGCTTAACGAAATAAAACAAATAAAACACAAAAACTCTTTCATTATGTAGCAAATCCGTAAAGATTCATTTCTCAAGGCCCATCAAATAGGAGATTTCGTGACGCGTGTACGTGAGTGAGTAGACTGTGTAATGGATTATGAAATATATTTGTTTAGTTTGCCGTCATCAACTTCTCTTAGTTTCTTTTAATTTATGGATGTCTAAAATATAGAAAAAGGAGAAGCCTAAAACAAGCCCGATGCCCGGCCCGTGTCTGAGCTATGACGTGAAATTTTGCCCGAAGCCCGGCCCTAATTCCGTAAATAAGTTGGGGCCCTTCGGGCTCGGGCTGAAAGAGACTGTCCTCAAAGAAAATACGACCCAGTTGTACGTTTTTGAATCGACCAAATACGATCCATTCTTACGTTTTAAAGTTAAGCGCCCTCTAGCGGTCGTAAAAATAATGACAGTGTCGCGTTGGATCTGACGTCATCGAATGACGTATGAGTTTTTATACGATTTCAGGGTAATTTAAACGTGTTTTACTAGGTGTAATTGGTATATATGACCACACCTAACCCTACCCTAAATCTACCCCTTACAGAAATAGTGCAAAATCATGATTTCTAGTGCATATTTAAAAAAAAAAAAAACATACAATGAAAATATATGCGTTCTCTGGAATCGAACCTGTGTTCATATGATTATACCACTCCGCAGTGCAACGCGCTACTAATTGACCTACACATAATACTAAGGTTGAGTTAGATACCTGTTACTGATAAGGGAGCAAATGTTGAATACGCTTTACAGAGACGTATTTGAGGATTTGTGAAAACGACTTTAGTCGGTCGTATAAATGTGTGAGGTGCTTTCCCTCTTGTGGCTGGTCTGTAACGTCGAGGGCAGACGGATTTCGGGTGGGGGTCCTTTCAGAAGCTGCAAATGTGAGAGAATTTACATTTAGAATATGAACAGATTCATTAAAGTTATTGCATAGAGGTATGCCATTGAATTCAATAATTGGACGGCCTTTTATGTCGAGCGCGAGGTTTGAAGGATCAGCACCATGGAGAGCGGGCGGAACACGGCTAGCATGAACTTTAGGGCAGAGAGAAGCGGAGTGACCATGGGAGTTACAAACAGCGCAAGCCAGAGTTTTTTGACCTCCGAAATGGCGAATAAGCAAGTCAGAGTCAGTAACGGACCAGTCCAGTCTTGAATTGTATAAGGAAACAAAAGCAGCAGCTTTTGCTGAAAAAGACTTGTGATACTCATAAAATAAAGTTCCGCCATATCTTAGATTAAAATCTGCCATCATGGCTAGATAAAGGTCTAATTCCTCTCTGCGATTGGGGAACACTTGACAGAGAATATCTCTGTAAATTCCAAAAGCAATGACGAAATCGGTAAATGACAGGTTCCGTTGCAGCCTGGGATCTGAAGTTTTCAGAAGGACTGCCACGTCACCACAGTCAACCATCTGCCTCTCGATCGTGGGTGATGGTAGCAACAGTGCGGCCAGGTTGATGTCTTTACCTGAGATGATGTTAGATCTCATTTTGGGAGACACTGAGGCAGCAGCGGGTGGAACGAATGGCCTACCGAAAACCTGGGCCGTTAGAGCCGTGGAGAGATTGAACGCTGCAGTAGGAAGTGACGTGGCGGCATTTTGTAGCGGAGTTTGAGCTGGAGCAAAAGTCGACGTGGCAGAAGATGTGGAGGGTGCAGCAGAGGAAATAGGATCGAGGACTGAAGGAGAGACTGAGACGGAGGCGAAAGACGTCGAGGGAATAGATGGTCCAGGTGCGCACGAAGCAAAGGCTGATTTGTAGAAGCCCAGATGGGTTTCAAAACCTTTGACAGTTTCGGTTAGCTGGAGTATAGCCTTTGAAAGTTGCGCGTTTGCACTGGCCGAATCCAGGCTTGGCGGAGGAGAATTCCTCGGCTTTTTGTGCTGAAGAGGAGAGGAGGATTTAGCCGAGCGTTTCCGTCCAGTTTGTATGGGTTGGGCTGGAGGTGCCATGATCGCCTCGGACGCATCGGATGATGAAGCCGGAAGGCTAACCAGCGCGTTGGAAGCAAGGAGGATGAGGTCATCGTGAGTCAAGTCACTGCTGACGGGGATGCCGAAATCCAGTAAGGTGGCCACAATTTTCTCAGAAGGCCACTGGACCCAGGGAGATTCCCGGGTTAGAATGCGCGAGGGAGGAACGGTGTCTTCGTCAGAGTCGTCGGAGATTGCGAAATCAACGAGCGGCTTTTGAGACATCTTGAGCTGCTAGAGGAATCGAGCAAAATGGAACTTCAGCTACGACACCTATGGGCAGCAGAATAGAAGAGTAAGTTTGGTCTTTTATTCAAGGTGTCAAGCTGCTATTGGTTGTCGAGATAATTATGAATGAATGATGTGGCATTAGAGTCATCCTGGTAGAACTTTACGCTGGCGCTTTCATTTCTATAAACAATTTTCAGATATTCTTGCCCCTTTTCTTCTTAATGTTTTTATTGAGAGTATCAAAAACTCTGAACTTCCTTCTAGTTTAACTCAAGGCATAATATCTCTCGTCCAAAACCAAAAAAATATTTACTTTTGATTGAAAATTGGCGGCCAGTAAGTTTATTAAATAACGATTATAAAATTCTGGCTCTTATATTATCTAAAAGAATAAAAAATGTTTTAAATTCTATAATAGATGAGACACAGTCTGGTTTTCTTAATAATAGACATATTTCAAATAATATACGTTTAGTTTTTGATATCTTAGATTACTCCGATTTGATTAATGATGATAGCTTTCTTCTCTTTTTGGATTTTTATAAAGCATTCGACACATTAGAACATAAATTTATTTTTCAGTGTCTCAAAAAGTTTGGATTTGGAGATTTTTTAGTAGTGCCATTAAAACTTTATATATGAATGGTAGTAGTTCAGTTATTTTGAAACATGGCACAACTCCTCATTTTGAATTACTGAGGGGCATTAGGCAGGGCTGCCCTATTTCCCCTTACCTTTTTCTTCTCGCAGCTCAGATTCTTTGCTCTCATATAAAGGCAAGTGGTTTAAAAGGGGTGACTATTGCAGAAAGAGAGGTGGTTATCAGTCAGCTTGCTGACGACACAACCCTTTTTCTTAAAGATGATAGGCAGATTCCAATTGCAATAAAAATTACTAATTCATTTTCTAAGGCCTCTGGCTTATGCTTAAATATTCAGAAATGTGAACTTTTTGCCATTAAAGACTAACAAATCCTTTGACCATAATATCCCAGTGAAAGATAAAATTTGTTATTTAGGTGTTTTAGTTGTTAAGGATCAGAAAGAAAGATGTACTCTTAATTATCAACCCCTTATTGATAAAACACAGAAAAGATTTAACCAATGGTTACAAAGGGATCTGTCTTTAAGAGGTAGGGTGCTTCTCACAAAGGCAGAAGACCTCTCAAGACTTCTTTATGCTGCTCAATCTGTTCCTTCGGACCCAAAATTATGTAAAAATATTGACCAATTACTCTTTAACTTTTTATGGAAGCATTCAATACATTATGTTAGAAAATCTGTTGTAATGAACACATGTGAAAGAGGTGCTTTAAATTTTTTGGATTTCAGTACTTTAGATCATACTTTTAAGATCAAGTGGCTTAAACAGTTTAGAAAGAACCCAGGGTCTTTGTGGATTGTATTCCCAATTGTTTTTTCTCAATTTGGTGGACTTGATTTTCTCCTCATGTGTAATTATAAAATTGATAAACTACCAGCTATATTGTCTGCTTTTCATAGGCAGATCCTTTTGGCTTGGTCACTGATATTCAAGCACAATTTTTCACCCCACAGATTTTTTTATTTGGAATAACTGTAATGTCCTATATAAAACCAAATCCATATTCTTTAAAAATTGGTTTGATAAAAACATTCTGTTGATCAGTCAATTAATTAACTCTCAAGGATTATTATTCTCATATAAAGAATTTTTAGATCATTTTCAATTTCCTGTTTCTCCAAAAGAGTTTTCCATAGTTATGGGGTCTATCCCATCAGGTGTTGTTGCTTTGTTGAGAAATACTCATTCTTTGTCATCGATTACTTTTAATTTGGTCAACACTTTTGTTGGTAGATTATGTTTTGCTTCTACCTGCAAAAATAATAATAGAATAATCCGGTCTTTGTTTCAGCAGAATATTGTTATCATGCCAGCTGTGACAGCTTACTGGAATAATGTAGTGGGTAACATCTGCTGGAAAACAGTGTGGATGCTTCCTCATACTTATTTATTAACTAATAAAGTAAAGGAGATTTCTTACAAAATAATTCATAAGTTCTATCCTGCCCATCATTACATGAAGAAATTCAAAAGTGATATTTCCTCCAGCTGCTCTTTTTGTGGTGACTCTTTTGAAACTGTTGTTCATCTTTTTTGTAACTGTCTATTTACAAAAACATTTTGGAAAGATGTTTTAAGTTTCATTACGAGTAAAATTTATAATGAATGTACCTTATTTTGGAAGGATGTAGTGCTTGGTATTTTTGAGTATGACCAGTCTAACAGAAAACAGTTGTATGTTGTGAATTTGATCTTGCTTCTTGCTAAATTCCACATCCATAGATGCAAATATTCAAACTCCAGACCTCTATATTGTTTTTATCAAAGAATTTGAGCGATACATTTCATTGATCCAGCTGTCTAAAAACAAAAAAAAGCTTTAAAAACTTTATCTGTTTGTAACTCTTTTCCTATTTTCAATGACATGCACAGTAAATTCCCCGGTGTTAAATCAACAGCACTCAGTGTTCATATGGGAATCACCAGCAGGGTGTTAAAAGTAACACCAAAGCAGTGTTAGAGTTAATGAGGTATTTGAGTGGTTAATTAAGTGATAATTGATCATTATTGAAGACACCTGATGATAACAAGCAGAATCACCAAAAGAGAAAATCACAATTTTAAAACAAACATTATAGTGGTCAGTGTTTGCATTAGTTAGTCTCTTGACCCTTACATTTTTAACATTAGAGATTGTTTGGTTGCTGTTATAGCCAGACAAATCAAAGGAAAGGCATTCATGTGTCTTTGATTTTGTTTTATCATGACATTATATGGCTGGGGGCAGCCTGGGGGCAGCCGTGGCCTAATGGTTAGGGAGTCGGACTTGTGACTGAAAGGTTGCAGGTTCGAGTCCCAGGTCCGGCAGGGATTGTCGGTGGGGTGAGTGATTAATCAGCGCTCTCTCCACCCTCAATACCACGACTGAGGTGAGACCCTTAAGCAAGGCACCGAACCCCCAAACCCCCAGGCGCCGCAGCGATAGCAATATGGCTGCCCACTGCTCCGGGTGTATGTTCACGGTGTGTGTGTGTGTGTGTGTGTGTGTTCGTTCACTACTGTGTGTGTGCACTTGGATGGGTTAAATGCAGAGCACAAATTCCGAGTATGGGTCACCATACTTGGCCACACGTCACGTCACTTTCACTTATGTGGAGACCTGTATAATAGCGTTAGGTTTATTTACTGATTGCATCAACCCTCTGGACTATATATATATATATATATATATATAATCAGACAGATGTTTTTACATTTATTTTGATTCAAAAGTAAAAAAAAAAAAAAAAAAGACACAGACATGAATCAGCCTGAGAATCACAACAATTGTGAGCATCAAATAAGCATGTTGTAGCCAATCAAACTCTATGGCTAATGAATAAATGAATAAATTATGAGCTGAATTGTCTTTGTAATTTATTTTATTCTTACAGTTTTCTTTTGTTCGTCACCATTGTTGAGATTCATACTCTGGTTGTTGATGTCTGTGTGTGCTTAAATGAAACTCTTTTAAAACCAGTTTAAAAAAAAAATCTTCAATTTCATAACTATTTGACCTGAATCATTTAGAGTTTAATTTCAGAGTTATATTTGCAACATAGTAAAGGTAACTTACAAATTAAAAGGATCTGATCTTTCAAATCAAGTAACCATCATCACCATCTTATAACTTCCCCTCTTGGTTTGTCTGGATGTTATAACTGAAATACAGCAGCCAAACAAACTCTAATGTTAAAAATGTAAGAGTCAAGAGACTAACTAATGCAAACACTGACCACTATAATGGTTGTTTAAAATGTTGATTTTCTCTTTTGGTGATTCTGCTTGTTATCATCAGGTGTCTTCAATAATGATCAATCATCACTTAATTAACCACTCAAATACCTAATTAACTCTAACACTTCTTTGGTGTTACTTTTAACACCCTGCTGGTGACTCCCATATGAACACTGAGTGGTGTTGATTTAACACCGAGGAATTTACTGTGTAAATCTCAATTTTACTTTTACATGTATTGTTTTAAACACCCCCTTTCTCTTCTTTATTTTGTTTGGTTTTTAAATTTTTTTGTTGATGGATGTATAATTATTTTGTATACTGTTTTGAGCATTAATAAAAAATAATAATAATAATAATAATAATAAAAAAGTCCTTCCGATCCGCTGATGATGGATTTCTTCTTCTTTACAGCGGATCCCAAGCAGAATTACAGCATTACCGCCATCTGCTGTTTACATTGACCAGATGATACTTTCTCTTTCTCAAAACCAACGAAGAACTGCATTCTTCATTGCAATTTGCTCCAACAATCCATTATAATCCATAGGAATTATCTTACATTAAAAATAAAAATAAATTATTTTATAGGCCATTTCTCACAATGTTCCCTGTGTGTGTGATTGTTTTCATTTATTAAAGGATGCAACAACAGCAAAACTCAGCCATCTAATTAATTACTAAACAACAATTGTTCTTTATAAAAGCAAAAGAATAGTGATAGCCTACATCGAACAGGCAAACACAGAATGTCCCCCTGCTGCCTACTGCGTTGTATTTGTGGATACTTGGGGAAGCTACATTCAAAAAGACTAAATTAAATTTCACATTTTAAGGTCGTACTATTATCCGTGAGATGCATGTTCTGTTTTCAGATGTGAGAAGAATAATAAATAATGTTGCCCTAATGTTTAGTATTCTAATGTGACATGATATAACAAGAAAGAAACAGCTGTCTTTTCTGCAGCTCGATATGCTTTCAAATCGTCTCAAGCAAAAGACTACGACATTAACGTTAGCTACATGATTTGAATGACTTTATGGGCGACAGCCAACTGCATTAAAAGAAATTTATTCATAAACATGCATATTTTGAAAACCCCTGGCTCACTTACAAAACAAAACTAAATCTTTTTGAGAGCAAGAGGGTCCCCTGGTGTTTTGGGGGCCCTACGCAGCTTGCACATTCTGCGTAGGGAGTACAAGTCTTGAAAAGTGAAGCCAAAATGTTTCGATCGCCCCCAGGTGGCCGGTCCCAATATAGGTAATAAACCCTGTCCTCTCCATGTAATGGGACGGGAGGCGAACTAAATAATTTCATTTCAAATAGGCTTAATTGTTTTTCAAAGATGTTTTTTGTCATTTTATGTAGTTATTATAACTCTGATGTAAATTCAAGTGTTCGTTTTTTGAATAAGTTTGGTTTTAGATAGTTTTTTAATGCTTTATTTAGTAACAATTTACACAACATGTGTAAAAAATAATAGCAGCAAGAATGAAAAATATAACAAGTATAGCAATAATAATAAAAAAAAAGGCAAAACAAAAGTTAAATTAACATTAGCTGCCAGAAAGAGAAAAAAGAAACAGAAAGAGAAAAAGAAAAAGAAATAAAATTACATAATTTTCAGTGCTTTCAGAGCATTACGTTTTCAGTGCTTTTTTTGTTTTTTGTTTGTTTCAAGAGATTCACATACAATTTGAAGTCATTCATAAAATGGAAAAAAATTGGTCTACATTGAGCCCACTTTTTCTTATGTATATGAAATTTACCTAACAAAACAAACAAATCTACAATATGCCGCTATCCACAATTCAAATTATCCTTTTCTGTGTAAAAAAGCACATCAAATACACAAATTTCTATCATACATTCCATTTTTTTTTTGTTTATATAGAATTCTATGTCCTTCCAAAATATATTCTTGAATAAATACAATGAAAAAAAAAGATGCAAAATGGTTTCTTTTTCTTTATCACAAAATCACAAGAATATGAAATATTAAGCTTAAATCTTTCCAAAACATGCTTGGCAGGATAAATTCTTACATTTTGTAAGACACTTCCTTAATTTTGTTTTTGATACAAAACCTATTTGGCAATTTCCATGCTTTAACCAATGCTTTAAAGAGATATTACCAAATAAAGAAGACCAAAAAAATCTTGCTGCAGGTAAAGAGTGAAGAGCATTCCTTATAATCTTACACTGTTGTTTTACAACATCAACATTTTCAATGAAAATGAAAAGGATTAACCATGCTGATTCCTTCAGAAATACAACTTCTTAAAAGTATTGTCACACTCGTTGGAACTGCTCAAGAACTATAGCAAATTCTCTTGGTTTAATTGGTATTTGGAATTTTTTTTTTTTAAAGAAATTCAGTATATGACAACAAATACCCATGAGAATTAATTAACTGTCTTACTAAAAGAATACCTTAATTGAACCAAGTCTGATAGAACAAAGATTAAAAATATATATATATATATATATATATATATATATATATATATATATCTTTATTATTCCATATGAAATAGTTATGGGGTGAAAAATTGTGCTTATACACCAATTTCCATGCTAACAGGGCTTGTCTGTGAAAACCAGTCAACTTAACAGGGATTTTGTCAACAGAAAAATTACATTTCAACAAAAATTCTATGCCTCCCAAAGTATTAAATATATAATTAGGAAATGCATTTCAAGGACTTTTTCTATTCTTCATAAACTCGATTAACCATTTAACTTTAAAGGAGTCATTAAGAGTATTATAATCTAAGACCTCCAGCCCCCCTTGTTCTTTAGAGTTACAAATAACCTCTTTTTTTAAATAATGTGTTTTTTTCCCCCCAAATAAAGTTATAAAGAATCTGATCTAGATCTTTGATAATCTTGGGAGGCACATCTAAGGATAATGACATATACACAGATCTAGACATACCTTCTGCCTTTGACAATAATACTCTACCGGATATTGAGAGATCTCGCATTAACCACAAATTAAATTTCTTCTTAGTTTTCTCAATAAATGGCTCAAAATTTAACTGACTCCTTTGTTTTTCATTTTTACAAATTATTACACCCAAATACATTAATTTATTTTTAACTGGAATATTCTCTATTTCTGTAAAGGAGCAATCTTTAAGGGGAAATAGTATAGATTTATCTAAATTCATTTAAAGGCCTGAAACAGCTGTGAATTCCTCAATATATCTAATTACTTTTGGTACTTCAAATTTGTTTTTCAAAAACACTGCAGTGTCATCCGCAAACTGACTAAGTTTAAATTGTACACCTAAAGCTGTGATACCATTAAATTGATTTCTTTTTAGATGCGATGCTAAAACTTGAGTGACTAACAAAAATAAAAAAGGAGAGAGAGGGCATCCTTGCCTAATGCCACGATGAATATCAGATCTTTGTGAGGTACCATGAGCAAGTTTGACAGAACTATTACACCCACTATACAACATTTTAACTGCTTTCAAAAACATATCTCCAAAACCAAACAATTCAATAACTTTGAAAATAATACTATGAATCACCGTATCAAATGCTTTATAACAATCAATAAATAAAATAAAACTATCATCCTCAATAAAGTGTGAGGGAGCTGAGGCGGAAGCCGAAGGTGAATCCATATGCGGATGTTTATTAAAGGTGTTGGAAAAATCTTGATCCATAATCAGAGTCATATAAACAGGCAAAAGGTCGAAAACAAAAGATCAGTCAAACCGTGCAACACAACAGAAGGGCTAGGCTAAATTCAGTAGTCGTAAATCCAGGCAAAAATGGTCAGAAACCAGATATCAGTCCAATCCAGGCAACAAGCAAAAAGGGCAAGACAAAAAGGCAAAAATCAAGGAAACAAGCAATGGATCATACACAGGCAAGCAAGCAATCAGGAATTTCAGAAAACGCTCAGTAGTCAGTAATTAGCTGGCAATACTTCGCAACCATACCATGCGGCGGCCAAGCTAATATGGCCGACAAAGAGGAAGTGAGTTTAAGGGTCAGCAGAGGGAGCATGAACAGTCAGTACTCAGGAGAGGGCTCCCTCTGCTGGCGTGGCGTTACATAAAGTGATTATAATCAATCATATCTAAGACTAGTCTAATATTATTCCTGATATGACGGCCTTGCATAAACCCCGACTGTTCTATATCAATTATTTTGTCTAAACCTTGCTTCAGTCTTCTCGCAAATATCATTGGAAACAGTTTACTGTCATAATTTAGCAAACTAATAGGCCTCCAATTTTCAATTAATAACTTGTACTTATTAGGTTTGGGAATCAATGTTATAACTCCTTGTTTTAATGAAACAGGCAATTCACCTTTCTGTATAATTTCTACAAATACTAATAATAAAAAGGGTGAAAGTTCTTCTGAAAAAGTCTTATAAAAATCACCGGTTAACCCGTCATTGCCTGGAGATTTGTTATTCTATAATAAACTAATGCACTCTCTCAAGTCTTCAATATCTATTTCTTTATCACAAATATTCTGAAAGTTCTGGTCTATTTTTTTGGTATCACTCACCAAGTGATTTAAAAAAGTATCCATGTTGGAAGAAGCTGATATGGGAGAAAACAAATTACTAAAAAACTGAGCAACATATTTCTAAATAACTAAGGAATTTTCTTCTAATTTATTGTTAATCATTAATTTTGAGACTGAGGCAAAATCAGAGTTCCTTTTTTCAAGGCCAAAAAAATATTTTTTATTTTTTTCCCCTTTTTCTAAACATTTAAGTCTAGTTCTAATAAATGCTCCTCTACCTTTATCCTCATAGATCTTATCTAATTCAATTTGCAATAAATCTATTTTTTGTAACTCACAATCAGTTTAATTTTTTTTACACAAATTTAAAATATCCTCAATAATTGATTTTTACTTTCAATTTTTTAGTTTTCGTTTCTAATGTCCCTTGATTGATAAACGCCATTCTAATATCAAACTTCATTAATTCCCAATACTTTCCATATGATTTTCCTAAATCTGCAATTATTCTATATTTTATATTAATACCTTTAATGCTTTCCTTCAAACATTCATTTATGTCACAAAGGAGTCATAGGCGGGTGGATCCAAGTGCAAAACTTTATTAAACAAACTCATGGTCGACAGGCGTGGTCAAAACAGCAGACGGGTACAACACAGGTAATCCAGTAGAGCAAACGATAGTCCAGGCAGATAGTCGGGGCGGGTAGCGATCAATGGGATAGTCCAGAAACGAGCAAGGGTCAAAAAGGCGGGCGGAGAACAATCACAGGAGCCAGGGAACAAGGGAGGTCGACACGGGAAAAACAAACACGAAAAACGCTCAGAAATGACAGTTAACTGATCAAGACTTCGCAAGGAAATGGTGAATGAACCGGGCTATTTAAGCATTGTGAGCAAGATGGCCGACTGGGGTGAGAGGTGAAAGGAAACATGAAGTTCATGAGAATGGGGTTATGGGTAGTGAAGTGAAAAATGGTCCACAGTGAAATGGAGGCTCCCTCTGATGGTGAAGGGACGCTCGACACAGTCCAATAACACCAAGGGGAGGGGGGGTGGGACAGAGTACAAAGGGGAGGACCAGGTCCATGCAGGCTGACAGAGATAGGCAGGGCAAAAGGCCCTCCAGGCCCTCCAGGGCGGATCAGGCAGAGCAGGCACCCTCCAGGGCGGAGCAGACGAATCAGATGCTCTCCAGGGCGGATCAGGCGAGTCAGACGCCCTCCAGAGCGGATCAGGCGAGTCAGACGCCCTCCAGGGCGGATCAGGCGAGTCAGACGCCCTCCAGGGCAGATCAGGCGAGTCAGACGCCCTCCAGGGCAGATCAGGCGAGTCAGACGCCCTCCAGGGCGGATCAGGCGGGACTAGAACCCTCCAGGGTGGCACGAAAGCCCCCCAGGGTAGAACAGACAGGACAGGAGCCCTCCAGGGCAGAACGGGACTCCCCGAGGGCGGAGCAGACAGGACAGGAACCCTCCAGGGCAGAACGGGACTCCCCGAGGGCAGAGCAGACAGGACAGGAGCCCTCCAGGGTGGAACGGGATCCCCCCAGGGCAGAGCAGACGGGTCTGTAACATAGAACATAGACAGACACACACACAGAGAGAGAGAAAGCTCGGAGCCCAAGCTCCTGGCCAGGTTGGGCTGGATACCCAGCGTATAGGGGGCCTCAGCGGCTGAATTGGGACTAGGCAAGAGCTCAGAGTGGTGTGGGTTGCTGGGCGCTACCACCGTGCAGGGAGCAGGTGCGACCTCCCCCTCGGCTTGAGGATCCGTGGTCCTCTGAGGACTCGGTGGTGGCATACGCGGCCCAGACAACCCAAAGAGCAGTTCTCAGGAGGAGCACGGCCTCAGTGAATGCCAGCACAGGAGTGGTGCCAATGATGGGGCTGGGCTCAGGAACAATTGCTGTGACGACATGACTTGACTCAGAGGGAGGAGCAGCTGCGGTGAAGACGCTTGACTCAGGAGGCGGAGCAGCTGCGAAGACGGTGCTTGACTCTGAAGGCGGAGCAGCTGCGAAGACGGTGCTTGACTCAGAGGGAGGAGCAGCTGCGGCGAAGACGCTTGGCGCTGGAGGCAGTGCGGCGACGATTGGCGCTGGAGGCGGAGCAGCTGCGGCGAAGACGCTAGGCGCTGGAGGCGGAGCAGCTGCGACGACGCTTGACTCTGGAGGCGGAACAGCTGCGACGACGTTGACGCTTGACTCTGGAGGCGGAGCAGCTGACTCTGGAGGCTGAGCAGCTGCGGCGAAGACGCTTGACTCTGGAGGCTGAGCAGCTGCGGCGAAGACGCTTGACTCTGGAGGCTGAGCAGCTGCGGCGAAGATGCTTGACTCTGGAGGCTGAGCAGCTGCGGCGAAGATGCTTGACTCAGGAGGCGGAGCAGCTGCGGCGAAAACGCTTGATTCGGGAAGCAGGACAGCTGCGGCTTGTTGTAGCTTGCGAAGTGAAGCGAGGATGTCCTCCAGCTGGTCGAGTGTCGCTGTGCCATGGCTTGGCTCAGGGACGGCTGTGACTTGACTTGATACAAGATGGGCGGCCATGACGGGTGTTGACTCTGGAATAGCGACTGCAACGACTTGGCTTGACTCTGGAAGAACAGCGGTGACTTGACTTGGCTTTGAGGGAACTGCTGTGACTTTACTTGGCTCTGGAGGGAGAACTGTGACTTGACTTGGCAGTGGGGAAACGGCTGGTACTGGACTTGACTCTGGATAGGCAGTTGAGGGTAGACTTGACTCTTGATTTGGCTCTGGGATGGCTGCCATCTTGACTTGGGGAAGCTGTGGTTTGGCAGCCATCTTGACTGACTTGGGGTACTGAGCAGGCTGGATTTTGGTGAGCACTGACTTGACTGAGAGGATTGGTGGATCTTCCAGACAGGATATGAGTCTATTATCGCTTGTTTGGTTGAGGAAGTGTGCTGGGAGGTCCGCCATCTTGTGATCGCAACATGCCGCGTCCGCCATTTTGTGAACGTGCGCCGGCGCGGCCGCCATTACTGTGGGTTCGCGGTCCTCCCCCGCACAATCCTCAGTGTCAAGTAAGTCCCCATACTGTAGTGCATAATCTCAGGTGTCTGTGAAACAGGAGCGTGGCAAGATGTAATCACAATCCTCCTCTTTGTAGTCGCGTTTCCGCTCTTCGACAGCCACAGAAATAGAAGATGAACCCCCGCACCACAATGCAAAGTCCACATAATCGGAGAAACAGGTGCGGGGGCACTCAAAACGCAGCCTCGATTTGAGAGGCTCATCAAGAGCCAAATAGAAAATGTCCATAAAATATTGTTCATCATAGAATGTGAGTTGGTACATCAGGTTGCAAAAAGTGAAACAAAGTCCTCAATGGGCATACCGTTTTGTTTGAGTGTTAGCAGTTGGTCGAAGGGGTCCATGGTTGAGCTGGTGGGTGAAATAAAGCTGCTGGATCCGGGGTTGGCGAAGTCTTCTGTCACAAAGGAGTCATAAGCGGGTGGATCCAAGTGCAAAACTTTATTAAACAAACTCATGGTCGACAGGCGTGGTCAAAACAGCAGACGGGTACAACACAGGTAATCCAGTAGAGCAAACGATAGTCCAGGCAGATAGTCGGGGCGGGCAGCGATCAATGGGATAGTCCAGAAACGAGCAAGGGTCAAAAAGGCGGGCGGAGACCAATCACAGGAGCCAGGGAACAAGGGGGGTCCACACGGGAAAAACAAACACAGAAAACGCTCAGAAATGACAGTTAACTGATCAAGACTTCGCAAGGAAATGGTGAATGAACCGGGCTATTTAAGCATTGTGAGCAAGATGGCCGACTGGGGTGAGAGGTGAAAGGAAACAGGAAGTTCATGAGAATGGGGTTATGGGTAGTGAAGTGAAAAATGGTCCACGGTGAAATGGAGGCTCCCTCTGATGGTGAAGGGAGGGAGCCACAACGGCACAGTTCATGACAATTTACAAGCAATTTGTTATTTAATTTCCAATAGCTATTATGATTTTTGACTGATTTATCTTGAAGCATATTTATTTTTATAAATATTCCTTTATGATCTGTCATTATACAAGGTTCTATCAATACAGAGGTCACATTATTAGTTAAATCATTAGACACTAACCAATAGTCAATACGAGAATGAAGAGTCCTTATTACTCCATGTATTTTCTTCCCTGTCTGGATTCTTAAAACGCCATACATCAGTTAGACCCAATCTTAAACATACATTATCCAGTTCACTGGAAGGGCCTGGTCTAGTTTTAGGAGGCCTTCTATCAATGGTTTCATTAAACACAGTATTGAAATCTCCCCCCCAAATAACTTTGGCTGAAGGATATAGAGAAATGAAATGTTGAATCCTAGATTCAATATTTGAAAAAAGTATATCGTTGTTCACTTTGTTATTAGTGGCATAGCAGTTGACTAATACAAATTGTTCGTTATCCTTATCGAACACAAGTAATATCCATCTACTGTAATCATCTTTTTCATAGCTTAATATTTGCCCTGTAAATGTATCTTGTAAAATAGCGACCCCCGCTGAGCGGTTACTACCAAAAGACAACCAAATCTCTTTTCTCCACTGATTTTTCCAAAACACAGCATCTGAAGAACATGCATGCGTTTCCTGAATTAAACAAAAAATCTACACGTTTCTCTTTGCAATACAAAAGTAAAGCTTTTCTCTTCAAGATATCGCGAATACCTCTGGCATTGATAGAAAATAAAGCAAAAGACATAAATGTTTAAACGATTACTTAAAGAACCACAAGAACGAATAACAGCGGTTATTCACTGGGAGGTTGGTTTTTACTTGGTGTGTTTGGGCAAGAATCACAACTCCCTCAGTTTTTTACTTTACATGCATTCGAATGAGTATCATTAAAACTTCTCTTCTCCTTCATAATGTCGACCTCCATCTCTGCACCAAGATCCTCGGCCATTTTTCTGAGAAGTATGGTTAAAATGATGGTGCTTAAATGTTACTTTGTTGCGCTATTCTAACGTCAATTCTTAATCACGTTCGGTAACTATTCGCATCCGGTTGACAACAGTTAGCAACACATTTACAATAGTGGGGCATATGGACAGCATCGCATATTGGTGTAAGAGCTACACAAATAAGCATTAAAATAATAATAATACAATTAAATTTAATATTTGATAGATATTAGAAATCTTTTAGACATACCATACAACAGATTGACAGATTGACAAGAATGTTAAAAGTTTTAGAAGCCTATGAGTTCAAAGGTTTGGACACATCCTTGAAAGAGATAAAAAGAGAATTTAGATTAGATGAAAACATTCTAAAGTTAGGCTTATTGACTCCAATGGACCAGTTTTTTGCAGCAATGGCGGATCGTGGAGGCGCTCAATAGTTCCCGGAAGTTAGCGCTAATAATCAGCGCCATAGAGATGCAGCAGAAGAGACCGCTGTGATAACTTTTAAACTTTTAAAGTCCTTTATAGAACAAAATCGTATATTGTCAGCACAGCTAATCAAATTGCCATGTGGATTTAAATAGATTAATATAGCTGCAAGCAGCGATGGGCGGGCCCTCGCCCTCAGCGCAATCGCCACCCTGGTGCCATCAATGAAAAAAGTGCACAGCGGGCACATGGATTTACAGTATCGCTCTGGCTGTCTGATTTTAAGGGTTACAGCAATGAAAGGGTTACTACTATGACATCAAGAGAGTTAAACACACACACATACAAAAATGAACAATATATGAAGAGTTCAGATGCAAAAGCCACTAAATTCATCTGACCTCTTTCTTTAAAAAAAATGCACTTTTGTCAGACTTCGATGTACAGGTTTCTATGTAAATAGTGGTACTTTTGATTGGACTGAGACTGGTGTTTTAGTGGGTTTGAAGTCAAAGTATTTGATGGATGTATAATGTGTGGCAAGAGCATTCGCTCATTTATCTAACTTTTGACTGAGATGGCTTTTAGGGGGGGTTTGCATCTGAACTCTTCATATACAACTTCAGGGAAACTGTGCACATCTATCATTATTAAAATTATGGAAAAGTCTCTTGATGTAAATGTGTAAACTGTTAAAATTATTTGATTTAATCTGTTAAATGTTATGTGTATGATATAAATATAAGTAGCTTTGGAACAAGCCAGACCCAATTAGTTAAACTTTATGCGATTTGATTGCATGCGATTTCCCGGAAATTGAATCGTTAGAAGTTGATCCAATCTGGTAGGTGGCGGTATTAAAATATCAAAGTGGTTTTAGAAAAGGTAGAGGAACAATGGATCCTATTGTGTGTTTAGAAAAATGAAATAAGGAAAGCACAGTTGAATAAAGAATCAGTAGTAGCAGTATTTTTAGATGTGGAGAAGGCTTATGATATGATGTGGAGAGAGGGTCTTTTAATCAAATTAAAAAAGATGGATATAAGTGGAAGAATATATAATTGGATAAAGGATTTTTTAATGAACAGAAACATCCAAGTAAGTATTGGGAAATAAGTATCAAGTACTTACCAGGTAGAGAATGGAACTCCTCAGGGGAGTGTAATAAGTCCACTGTTATTTTCCATAATGATAAATGATGTCTTTGATCTAGTTGAACCAGACATGGGTAGGTCCCTGTTTGCCGATGATGGAGCTCTCTGGAAAAGGGGAAGGAATATTGCATATATAAATAAAAAAGTACAAGAAGAAGTTAAGAAAATAGAGGAATGGGCATATGACTGGGGTTTTAAATTTTCAGTGGAGAAAACTAAAACAATAATCTTTACTAGGAAGAGGGTCATTCCAGAAATAGAGTTGAGGATGTATGAAAAATCACTGGAAAGAGTGAAGTCATTTAAGTTTTTAGGTATTTATTTTGATGTAAAACTTACATGGAAGGAATATATAGGCAAAATAGTGGAAAAGTGTCAGAAGGTGTTAAATATTATGAGATGTCTAAGTGGAGTGTGTTGGGGAGCGAGTTTTTTGTCATTAAAAACAATCTATGTTGCACTGATTCGATCTGTGTTTGATTATGGTTGTGTGGTGTATGGTACTGCATCAAAAAACCTGTTGGAAAAGATTAACACAATTCAAGCTCAAGCATTAAGACAGTGTTGTGGAGCAGTAAAAACTACATCTATTCCAGCTTTACAAGTCTTGGTAGGTGAGATGCCAATGGAAATCAGGAGGAAACAACTAATGATCAATTACTGGGCTAACCTCCAGGGTCATAAAGATGATCATCCAACAAAAGTGATTTTACGGAACTGTTGGGAATCAAATGAAAGAAGTAGAAGTTTTGCGCAATGTAGTAAATTATATGCAGAGGAATGTCAAGTTAATAATATCAAACTGAGCCCAACATTTGTTATCCAGGAATGTGAACCATGGGGCTTGGTAACACCCCAAGTAGATCTACATATGTTGGAGGTTAAAAAGAAGGATAGAGAAGTTGGCCTAGCAACTGCATTTTCAATGTATGTCAGAATCCAATACCCACAGCATACACAAGTGTTTACTGATGGATCTAAAGACCCAGAACACCAAACAACAGGGGCTGCTTTTTTAATCCATAATAGTGATAACCAGAGGATAAGTGGTGTAAAGAGAACGTCAAATTATCTGGCGGTGTATACCACAGAAATGATAGGTATGATTTTGGCATTGCAGTGGGTTGAGGAACATAAACCTGAAAAAGTTTTAATTTGTTCTGATTCAGTTTCAGTTTTAAAGAGTTTGAGTTCTTTTAAGTCTAATCATCAAGATCTGTTATTTAGCATCCTACAAATGCACTCAAGAATTGTTCAGAATGGTATATCAATCAGTTTTATGTGGGTTCCAGCACACATAGGTATAAAAGGAAATGAAGAAGTTGATAAATTGGCAAAGCAAGCATTACAGAGAGAAGTAGTTGAGCTACACATTCCACTAAGCAAATCAGAAATCAAGGTCTTAATTTGGGGAAAAATTATGAAAGAATGGCAAGACAAGTGGAGTAATGGGGAAAAGGGTAGGTTCCTTTATCAGATAAAAGACAAAGTAGATTCAAAAGTAATGTATATGGGTAAGTCAAGAAAAGAAGAGGTTATTTTTAATAGGATTTTATTAGGGCACTCAAATTTAAACAGCACACTTAAAATAATAGGGAAACACCCAAATGGGCAATGTGACTATTGTGAAGATCAGGAAACAATTCATCATGTTTTTCTCGAGTGTAAGAAATATGATCAAGAAAGAGGGAAAATGATTGAAGAAATAAAGAAAGCTGGAATTCAGGAAGTAAATTTTAAAGTTTTAGTCTTATGGTTGAGTGGAATAAATAGTAAAGTTATATTTGATTTTATCAGGGTGACGGGATTAATTAATAGAATTTAAACCTCTGTTCCACACCCCGGAGCAGAAGGGGGCGGTAATGCACCTGTAACAAAAGTTATTAATTAAGCACAATAAACTATGTATAATTAATGGTTATTAATTACACATACTTTATAC